>CP124715.1:94400000-96900000 GCA_031232105.1 Capsicum rhomboideum
TGGCCTAGTCCATATACAGTCCTTCGGACTTGTACCTGGTTTCGTAGAGCCCTTCACACCCATCTCTGACGTTGAGGAGAAAATAAATAATCAAATATTTTGCTACCTTGAATAAATAACAAATTTCTGATCTGCTAGAAGGCCAAAGGAAATAACCAATAAAACTATGATAATATGCATATGAAGGGGAGAATGATGGAATACACAAATATCAGTACCAGTCCAATCCAGGACAATCAATAGTAATATCTCAGATCTCAGTAATTTTTCCCACATGATATGAAGACAAAAACCCACGTCACCCGCATGTAATTCAGTAAAACGGGCACCCACAACTCAATATTGGGTACTTGTAGCATAACAGTCATTAATTCCAGAAAACCCAATCCAAACATTCCATTTATTAATTTTATTCCCATCATATATACACTGGTACCCGCATAGATGCTCGTCATCTCATCAATACATGATCTCCAAATCCCCATAACCCCTATTTGCACACAAATACCACATAAAACATACTGAAAAAGAGTCAAAGAAAGTCTCAACTTACCTTAAGAAAGCCCGATGAATCAAACTGAAGCTTTGCCCTTCCGAATTACCTCCAAACAACATATATTCAAATATGAGTTCCACATAAGAAAATGAAGCTAACGATACACATATTGACACATCCTGTATTTGGATTTTCAAAACTTAGCCCAAAAAGTATCCTCAGGCCTGCAAGGTCAAAATGGAAATTTTATTGAAAAATCACGTTATCCACAGTTTAGGGATTCAAATCTGAAATCCCATCAAAAACAAGGTTGAAATCAAGTTTAAAATCACCAAAATATCAAATTTTAGCATTACCGGTAAAACCCCAAAATTCAAGGTTAAAAAAT
Source organism: Capsicum rhomboideum (assembly GCA_031232105.1). NCBI lineage: Eukaryota > Viridiplantae > Streptophyta > Magnoliopsida > Solanales > Solanaceae > Capsicum > Capsicum rhomboideum. The sequence continues at coordinate 94,400,885 of CP124715.1, forward strand.
AAGTATTTGAAGCTAAAATCATAAGGAAATTAATGGGGAATAATGAAATAGAGCTTTAGGAACTTACCCACGGGTGAAATCTTGAAAACTACATTTTGATTCTCCCAAAATTGAGGTCTAAGATTCAAGAATGGTGAAAAATGGGGTTTTAAGAAGAAAGGAAGTATTTAAAATGTTGTCAGGTGTCGCAAAAGCAACGAATTGACTGAAAAAAGCGGTCACTACTAATGCGGATAATAACTGAAAATGTAGCACTTTATTACAAAAGCGGTACTTGACCGTAAATGTGGTGGTTGTAAATGCGGTAAAGTCACCAGAAATACGGTGCACCAGATATCAGCAATAGCTAATTTTTTTCAAAACTTGGAATCGACCATTAAAACTCACCCGAAGTTCCCTAAACACAAACCAAATATGCTAATAGACCAAATTCGGTATTCTGGACTCAACGGTGTAATCAAAATTTTCAACGGAGATCGTTATCAATAGATGTTGACCAAAGTCAACTCTTAGTCTAAATTTTCAACATCTCGCCTAAATACTCAAAATCACATTGATCATTCCAGGACCCAAACCAACAATGCTACCTACCTAATTTTGATGTTCTAGAGTTGATAGAACTAACGAAATTTTGATATGGTGCTCGAATCTCTGAATGTTGACCAAAGTCAACCATTCCAACTTAAAACCCTTTCAAAACCAAAAACTCACTTGATTTTAAACCAAATGCCTCGAGAACCATGCCACCCATTCCCATAATCAAAAATATCAAAACGTAATTATAGAGAGGGATACAATTATTTAAAAAACATCTAAAAAATCAAACCAAGGGTTGTTACACAAGTATAATTACAAAGGTAGATAATTTAGAAGATAAACAGAGTTTTTATTTAATAGACTAAGGCTTAAAACATAATTTAGTGTGCTCTATGATTCATTTATTTTAGGGCAAAACCCATTTTTCCCTAATTGAACTTTAATTTTTCTCTCTTCCTTCAAACTTTGTTGAATGATTAGCCCTGTCTTCAGTGTCTGGAACATTGATGTTTCTATACAACACGATTATTCATACTCTAGAGATTATTTTAGGCTTAAGACATCAAGGACTACTAAAAATAATTGATGAGGGTGTGACGTGATGCCTTTAACCTATTTTTCTCAAATCATTTGAATGGATTTGGCATCCATTGTTGTTGTTTCATCAATGTCACTACCCGATTTATCGAGTCATGATGGTACCTACTCTAACCCATTAGTAGGTAAGCCAGACCATATCCCAGAACGACAAGTAATGGGCTAAACGATGAAAAATAAAAGAATTCAAAATGAAAGCATGTGATAGAAGTACTAAGAAGATATATATAAAAGCGGTCGTACTTAAAAGCATAAGAAAGAGGGGTAAAATATCCAAAAGAGTATCTCCACAACCTGGTAGGTCTGTACAAGAGCTACTAAATCAAAAATAGAGTACTAGACAATGTCAAGTATACATATAGTCTCGGAGTATACAAAATACTATCCAAAAATAGAAGAAGGAGAGATGATCAGCTCCGAGCTCTGAAAGCTCACCCTATGTGGAGAGATGATCAGCTCCGAGCACTGAAAGCTCACCCTATCTTTAAACTAGAAGTAAGTTTAAGGATAACATTAACGGCGGTGGCTCGTACTCAGATCTGTATTAGGAAAAAGATGTAGATGTGTAGTATGAGTACCAATACAATGGGCACTCAGTAAGCATCCGATATGAACCAAAATATGAAAATAATAATTTGAATATGAAAATGAAGAAATAATCGACAGATATAGAAGATAGATAGATAGACACAAAAAAGATAGAAAGAAAAAGGAACTATTGAATATATGAAATTCAAAAACTCCTAAATCTAACATCAACAAGCACTTACTCTCTTACGTTGGCCGCAAGGGAATCAAAACACCCTTTCAATCACCGTTTCTAAACAAGATGCAGCAAAAGCCATTCTAAGCTCTCAAACACTCTCTCAAGAGTTTGCATTCTCAATCAATAGCAAAAGATAACTTAGGAAATAAACTCCTAACTTATCTATTTATAGTCTAATACAAGGAGGCCCAAAGTGGCCTATGGACAAATTAAGGAAATAGCCATAAGTGGCGATTCTGGAATGGGGTGACAGTTTAAGTGACTATCCATCACCCTCTTGACTGTCTTCCACCTCTCCCGTCAACTTGAGGCAGTGACTCCTTCACTTGGATTCTTTTGGTGGCTCATGGGATGGTTGGTCAAGCACTTTACTGGTCGTCAAGTGGGTCATCACTTGAGGTAATGAATGCTCTTCCTTCTCTTGAGTCCTTAGTTCAATCTTCAATACCTTGCACGCTTAAGCCTGGGTCTTTGTGAAAGGTCGTATGGAAACTTAGATTGTGACATTCCAAGCTCCAAGCTATCAACCACACATGGTGTTGCTCTAATAAAGGCTCAAAAAGGGTCCTCCAAGTATGTTATTGTGCCCTTATGAGGATCATGGCTTGGATCTCTATGTATTGACCTTGAATTATGGGCTAAAAAGGTTTGGTGCCATTTTGGATTGTATCATCCTCCCCTTCTTGAAAAGGATTCTACCTTGAATATAAACCTTAAAAAATCATAGAGAAAACAAACAACCACAATATCTTCATGGCATGAGGGTTAGTGTTAGCAAAAACAATCTTATCATCGTGCCAAGGTTGCACATACTTAACATATAACCAAGGATCCCTTGTGTTTGACATGAAAAGTCCATCAAGAAGGATCCTACCTCTAGATAAAAAAATTCCATAGTTATCATGGACATCATCATAAGCAAAGAGGTAATAAAGAAAGGTACTAAGGATACTACTCTCATCTAAGGTGCGCTCATGAGTAGGAACACACAAAGAGAGAAAAAGTCATTTCAAGCACATAGAACCTCTCTTTTTAAAGCAACTTCCTAAGAGAAGGGAGTTCAACAATGGAGTAATGCCACTAGGGACAATGGAGAACCTTTTATTCAACAAATTAATCCAAGACAAGTGGTTATCCCAAGAAATTTGGTTCCCTCTATTAATGATAAGCATGCTTCCAAGAGTCCCACTTGACACTTTAAATTGTCCAACCTTATGAAGGTGGAAAGAAGTCTTTAACAACTATGGACTATCCCATAAACAAGTAATCAACTTAGCACCCACAAGTTGTGGCCCACACAACTTAAGCACAAGTGTGTCAAATAAGAATGCAAGTTTATAAGCAATACCCAAAAGAGGTAATGACACATTTGCCCTAGGGTCCTCAAGAATAATACCACCTTTGAGAAAAGGGCCATCAATTACAAACAAGTGATAAAGAAAGGTATCACATACTTGGAATTAATCCAAAGTGTTTTCAAGAGAAGACTCAGTCTTTGACCTACAAGTCTTAAAACATTGGTCAAGAATGGAAACACACAATGGAGAATTTTTTAGGACGATTTCATTGCTCCCCCTTCTTTAAAGAACACTCATCTTTGTTGGACATGTCTCCCATGCACAACTTGAGTCTACTAAGTGGATTGTAAATCCCCAAGAAAGACTTTCCATTGTAGGGAAGGCTACCAACAACCTTATTCAAACTTTGCTTGTCGTCTTAACCAAGCACCAAGTTAGGTGTATAACAACCACCACATTCCAAGAGGTCACCAGGCTCAAATGGAAGAAGTATCCAAGAACATGGATCAAGGTAATACCCATTTTCCCCAAAGGTGGCATCCTCACCAATAGACATGCCCTCTATACTATTATTGACAATATCATAAGCAAAGAGAGAGTAGAGAAAGGTGTCACGCAAGTTAACTTCAATCAAGGTGTCCTCATACATGTACCCATTAATAGATTTAAGATCATCACCATGAGTATCTTTAACAAAGGGAACAGACAAATAAGAAGTAGAATCACTTTCTAAACAAACAACATTTTCTTTTTCAAGGGAAGAATCCTCAATTAGACACAAACCAACAACAACATAAAGGAGACCATGACTCAAGTCACCACAAGAATCAAACAACTCCCAATTGATCATTCTTTTTCACAAGTGAGAGATCACTATCGAAAATTGGATAGTTAGCACAATCTTCACTCAATCCTATATTCTTAATAGACTTTGAGAAGTAGGATAACAAGTGAATCTTAAGCATACCATCTTTCCTTTTAAGCACATCAAGATGCACATCATTAGGTGTCAAGCAAGGAGTGATCTCATTACTTTCAAACAAGACATCTTTCTTTGAGAAAGGATCAACGACCATAGGACAAGAGTTAAAGTATGCTAGTTCAATCTTAAAAAGATACATGTCATCTTTCACAACATTCTCATTCCCATGATATCTATGAGAAAAACTAAGAATAGGGTCTACACCATATGACATGCTCAAAGAATCATTTCCATTCAAATGATCAACTCTACCAATGTCATCACTAACATGAGGCTCATCAAGCACACAAAAAACATGCTCAATTAGTGGAGTTGACGAATACTTTTCCCCTTAGTCATGTCATCACAAATAAAGGGCCTGGCCTATCCTCAAGTTCACATCCTATATCAAGATTCTCATAATAAGAACAAGAAAGGGGTGGTTCAACATCTAATGAATTACTATCTCTAAGTAGGAATCCTATATGACTATCCACAAGATCAACTTCCTCATTATCATTATCACTAAGTTGATCAATGCACACACTTTTACTAGTTGTAGAAAATTCACATGCCAACATAGACTCACCTTGATTTTCACAAGGGTCAACTAGTATGTGAATACTCTTATCATATGGAAATAGAACCTTATTCAAGCTATAAGTGCCAATACTAAGTGGACACAAATCGATCTTACTAGAATAGTCAATTCGATCATCCATAGGATCAACTAGTATTTGCAAACTCACAATAAGAACTTGATTATCATGCAACATAGTACTACCAAGAGTATCACAAGGTGAATACTCATTAGACTCTTCATTAGAAAAGCCATCAATTACACTTACTTGGCTACTAGCCACATCAAGACATTTCAAGTTTAAATAAGTGTAAAAGTTAGCATTGTTACCTTGTAGTTCATTCGAGGTATGGTCTTCACCTTGGTGTTCCACATGGGAGCTTATTTTCTCCTTTGGGAAGTTCTCATCACATGGGATTTTGTAAATTTCACTCCCTTGAGTCATCTCCTCATCACTCTTCTCGAAGTTGGAATTCTTTGCTAAGAACTCCGTTAGGCCTTCAAGCATACGTTCATAAGGAACTCTCCTTAGATCTTCCTTTGGAAGTACTTGTTCACAAACCTGCACAAGAGAAGGTTTGATACTAGGTAAAATGCTAGTAGCATGGTTAGTGGTGTTGTCAAGTCCCACAAGGGAGTGTTCCTTGTCCACTTCTTTCAAATAATTCCTTGGTTCATTTCTTTTAGTCAATTCTTTTCTCTGAGCCAAGCTTTTCTTTCCTTGCACAAGGGATGATTCCCTTTCCCACTTCTCAACTTTTTCCTTCTTTAATACTTTTTGAAACCTTTTCATGATCTCATAGTCCCTACTCACTTGCTCGAGGTTCAAAGGTTCAAGCATATATTTTTGTCCTCCAAATACAAACACATATTTATTGGACTTCTCTTGATATTGAACCGACCTATCATCTTTCCATGGTTTTCCAAGCATCATATGACATTCTCTCAAGGGCATCACATCACATCAAACATCATCTTGATACTTGCCCACTCTTAAGTTAACGATTGCTTGTTCGGTCACCTCTATGGAACCATTCTCACCATAACATTAGAGCTTGTAAGGATTGGGATGCCTTTGTGTGGGAAGCTCCATCAGATCAACAAGTGTACTAGATATGGCATTAATACGCATCTCCCCTTTAATGACCAAAGAACATATACTTTCCTTCATCTCAAACCTTGTATGACATAGGTTCTTACTTTGGTCAAGTTCTTCTTTCAAAGGTTCCCACACTACATGTCTCAATGTACAAGATAAGCCTCACTCTAACTCCAATTATTCATCATCTCCTTCCAAGTTCACTAAGTTATGTTTAAGAGTTGGAATACTTGAATCTTGTTCATTGGTTCTCCTCGGGAGTAGGGTTGGGAGGTAGGACCCATAGAATCAAAGGACTCTTCAATATTTGTAGTTCTACCTTCAATGATTGAAATGGTATCCTTTATGGAGTTTAGACAACCTTCCATCTCTCCCAATGTACGATTTATGAACTCAACCTTTTCCCATATAGACTTTGCTGTATCACTTCTCATGGGACTTTGAGGTTCTTGCTCCGAAGCCATTGTACCTAGCAATTAAGGACACATAACAAAGACAAAAATAATGTTAGCATTAACAAATTAAAAGCTCATAATTGCTTATGTTTACACACCTTTGATTGCCTCACAATTTGATTGGCCAATGTTATAAGTTGTTTATACTTTGGTGCTATACAAGGTGTCGATTGCTACTTTTGGACGAAATAGATTTTTGTTTTGAAAGACTCAAACAAAATATGTACAGACTTGAATCAAAAGCTTAAAAGAAATAGGACAAAGAAGAAAACGGACTCAAGAACTAATCACAACTAACTAGAGTGATTTCTAGTTGCTAATTAGCTTAGGAATCAAAGAAAAGAAAATTAAGAATCAAGAAATGAAACTTGAAATCCAAAATGAGCTTACTAGTTTTTGCCCTCAACCTTGACGGCATTCATGGTGGCCCATCATATGGGTGACGGTCGGTCAGCCTTATCGTCACTCCTTAACCAGTAAAGGGAGTTCAAGGTCTTGAGTGACAGCCATGGTGACGGACCGTCAACCCCTTGGTAGTCCATTGGACTGGTCATTGTTACCTTTCAGAATGTGTTTTCAACACTCAACTTGTGACTGATCAAGTGACGGTCAGTCACAAGCTTGGTTGATCGTCAAGGAATCCGTCACAACAATCCAGAAGGTCATTCAAGACGTGTTCTTGTGTGATGGAGGGTGTGGAGGGTCGTCAATGGGGTGGAGGATCGCCAAGCTTCCCGTCAAACTAAAAACCAGCACACAATCCTTCTCTTAAGGAATTTGACGGAGTACTTTGAATGTTAATCAAGGTCTTAGTGCTCTTCAATGGATCCTTCAAGCTCTTGGCAGCCTTGAATTCCTTGTGGTCCCTTCTATTTTGTCCTTTCCTCTTTTGTAATATTCCCCTTTTGTAGTAACCTTATCCTTTCTTCTTTTGGAATTTTGAAATATTCCTTGGCATAAACAAGTACACTTTGTTTTTCAAGCACTCCTTTTAGATCAAACACATCCCTTTTGAATGTTCTTTTTCAACAAGATATGAAGAACATGAAGAACACAAGAACATTCAAAAATTGACCATAAGGCAAACGAACTCGAAATTCAACGAAATTCAAAATCCAAGCTCACTTCAACCTCCCGAACACAACCCAAGCAATTTTAAGCCTCAAAACTCAACCAATAATTTCAGTTTGAGAACCCACCTCAAATTTCTTCAAACTCAAACTTCAACAATGGTGGAACACTCAAATCTTGGCGGAATAAGCTCAATCTTTAGATTATGACTCAAATAGTACTAGGGAACAAGATTCTAGCACTAGAAACACAAAAAAACTCAAAAATCAAAAACTAAAAATTTCAAAAGACTCAAAACGTTTTTGACACTTTTTTTTTATTTTCTAGTTAACAAACCCAAGACTAGAATTATGGAAACGATTCTAAGCTCGGCTCTGATACCAGATGATATGAACCATAATACAAAAATGATAATTTGACTATGGAAATAAAGAAACAATCAATAGATATAGAAGATAGATAGATAGACACAAAGAAGATAGAAAGAAAAAGGAACTATTGAATATATGAAATTCAAAAACCCCTAAATCTAACATCAACAAGCACCTAATCTCTTATGATGGTTATAGGGGAATCAAAACGCCCTTACAATCACCGTTTCTAAACAAGATACAACAAGAACCATTCCAAGCTCTCAAACAGTCTCTCAAGAGTTTTCATTCTCAATCAATATCAAAAGCTAACTTAGGAAATAAAACCCTAACTTATTTATCTAGTCTAATACAAGGAGGCCCAAAGTAGCCTATAGACTAATTAAGAAAATAGCCATAAGTGGTGATTCTAGAATGGAGTGACTTTTTAAGTGACTATCCATCACCTTCTTGACTTCCCGCCACCTCTCCCGTTAACTTGAGACAGTGACTCCTTCATGCGGCTTGTTTTGGCGGCTCATGGTATGGTTGGTCAAGCACTTGACTGACTGTCATGTGGGTCGTCACTTGAGGTAATGAATGTTCTTCCTTCTCTTGAGTCCTTGGTTCAATCTTCAATACCTTGCACCCTCAAGCTTGGGTCCTTGTGAAAGGTCATATGGAAACTTAGATTGTGGTATTCCAAGCTCCAAGCTATCAACCACACATGGCGTTGCTCTAATGAAGGCTCAAAAAGGGTCCTCCTAGTATGTTCTTGTGCCCTTATAAGGATCATAGCTTGGATCTCTATGTGTTGACCTTGAATTATGGGCTCAAAAAGTTTGGTGCCATTTTGGATTGTATCAGTATCATAGTCCGATTGGGTAATATTATAGTAAAAGCATAATAAAATGCGAGAATGTAAGCTAAAGTCAGAAACAAGGGCTTAAAAGGAAATAATATTTCAAATCGAGCAAATATGGAAAATATACAGAATAAGTAACAAGAAAGTAAATACAGTCTAACTAATACCTAACTGGGCCCCCCATAAGCCCAGAAGGTACAAATAATAAGAGAAGAACCCAACCGAGCCCCCATACGCCCAGTGGATACAAACAAGGAGTATGCTAATACAAGGATGGAATCATCGATAATAATTAGCATAAAGTGAACGACGAGTAAAATGTACCTGAAACTTCTCCCTGATCATAAATATCAGACTTGAACTGAGACTAGAGAATAAGATCATGATAGAAAACATTGCGTATAAATGATAGTTGTCGAACTTGAATCGAAACTAATAAGTAAGACAAAAGTAGTGGTAATTAAGGATTATAGCTTCTCTTAAGTTTTATTAGTACTAAATTTCCAATTCAGGTGGTCAAATATACAAACGATGCGGGTTTTAGTCATTAAGTCTAAGGATAAGGTTTTAAGGGCCAATTACTATTCTGCCCTGAATATCAAAGCTATCCGGAGCTCATTAAATTGACTAAGTTATCCTAAGGCTCAATATTTAGTCTAAGGTGGCGAATAAAGGCCTCTTAGGTCTACAAGGAGCAAATTTAGCTAATAAACATAAAAGAATGGCTGGCGGGGCTAGCTACTAATCTTGAAGACCCATACTAAGACAAGCACCTACCCAAACCTAGACTAAGGCTTTACAATTTTACCCGAAGTACTAAATAAATCAATACTAGTCCTAAGATATCAACATAGCCTAATATGATGAAAAACTAGGCCGAATTCTACCAAAAAGGCCACTAATCGGCTAACTTAATCAATAAATAGTAAATGATCAACTGAGTCATAAATACCCACCCATAACTATCATAATACTACACTAATACCATAATAAAGCTCAATCTAAAATAAAAGTAAGCCTAGCCTACCTAGACGGCTCCGAAAGGTCCTAAGGTTTTCTACTCTAGAGCTCTGAATCCTGCCACGCTATCAGAATAATAATCTACATATTAAGATGAGAACATCAATACCCATATTGTATTTAAATGCTTCGGGTCAAAAATCAAACTAAAAATTCCATGTAGGGCCCGCTTGTGGAATCATGAAATTGAAGTCACCAACACCTCCCTCTAATCTCAAGGATCATTTATCCTTAAAAACGAGTGGAATCAGAGCACAAATTGTCCCCAAAACAGCCCGCAAAATAATCTAGGGATTTAAAGTTAAATCGGAGAAATAAACTAGAATTTAAGCAGAATTTACGAAAATAATGATGAGAAAATGACCACAACGAAGCTTCCAACTCACTCCCAACACCCAATAATTAATCTCCAATGATTTATAATCTTCTTAGGTTTTTAATGGTGTTTAGACTTGGAAAATAAGGCTAGAACAAAAGAGGAAATGAAATATATTGAGGTACCAGCGATGGCCGCTTTAGCGGCTAAGTGACTGCTAAAGTAGTCTTCCCTAAAGCGGCTGGGAGGTCGCTAAAATGGCCCAAAATCATATTGTCGGCCTCTACTAAAGAGGTCTAGAGCCACTAAAAAGGCTATCTCTAAGCCGCTAAAGCGGTCTCTTGGCCACTTAAGCGGCTGCACCAGCATTAGCAACTTGGCTAAGTTGCCAAGTTTTCGATCGAGACCTCGGGATTCATTTGGAATCCCGTGAACACAAACGAACTAGAATAACCTACAAAATTTAATATTCCTAACTCAACGGCACCATCAAAATTTCCATCCGAGGTTATTTTGATCAAATTTGGGCCCCACACCCAAAATGCCATTTTAGCCAAAATACACCCTATAGCCCAAAACAAGTTTGAAGGCCTTGAAACCCAAACCAAGGGTCCCCCTAGCCTAAAATTGACATTTTACAGCTAACGTAAATTTTCAAACAAGCATCCAATGCCATTTACCTGAAGTTCAGGCCCGATACCCTTTTCTTAATAGAGAAAGGTCCAAAGCAGGGAATTGGCTGTAAAAACCAAATAAATTGCCCGATAATCGAATTATCAGTCCCAGCAAGTCATAAATGACTTGGGTCAGCTATGGGAAAGCACTAAAGTCAGAAAAAGCACGAAAATATAGGAAATGACCTTGAGGGTCATTACAATATCCACTATTAAAATGACTTTCATCCGCAAAAGTAAAGGATCAAGATGTACCTAAAGGCTCAAACAAGTTGGGATACTGGGCTCACATCTCACGCTCTATCATACCCCAAACTCAGGGAGGCGCGACTGGCACTTGGTACCCCACTTTATTGAGTGAATCGACAGAAATCAAATCAAATAATACTAGTGGACCGTGAAGGTCGAACAAAAATAAAAGAAATCCAATAGAGATAAACTAGAATGTAAAAAAAAGTACAATATAAGGATATTTGGACTGTAATTGACTACCAAACCCACAACAATAGTCTACAAGCCTCTAGTATGAAAAAATGCTACTCACTAGTTGGGACAGGCCTCGATGTACCCATTAACTATACAAGCCCAAGTAAACTCTAGACTCCACAACTTCGAAAAGAATGGAGCGTACCAACCTTTAGTTGAACTCGATCATATGCAGCAAGGACAACTTTCTACCTAATAACCTATAGGCATGAATGCATTGTCCCCAGGCAATGGGGACATCAGTACGAAAGAATGTACTGAGTATATGAGGCATAAAGTGATTATATGTAAACAAGAGCTCAAATGGAATCAGGGATCAATGTATAATTGTATAGACAAGGATTAAGGACCACCTTTTCTTATACTTATGGAATCATGTACATTACATTCTTTGCTTTACTTTATTCTTCTTTGCTTTATAAACTTTATAGCATGTGATAAACTGACCAGCTGATCAGTGGTAAAAGAGGATGACCCATGCTAGGCATTTTAACCCCTGGGATACGGTCCTCATAAATACACAAATTGGGATCGATCCATGCTAGGATTTCCTTTCATCCCTGGGATACCACCCGTAATATTGGGATCGACCCATGTTAGGTGTTCCTTCCACCCCTTGGATACCACCCAAGAATATATAGATTCACCTTACATAATTCTTTTTATCTTTAAGGTTGTTGTTTTGGTGGTCATAACAATATTGATCTTTTGTAACTATAGACATATGAACAATATACCTGGGATAGTAACCATGACATAGGAAACAAATGTAACATCAATGTGATACTTAGGAATTTATATGACTCGATGAACTTTACTGGGCATAAGAATGTATACAAATGAGTTATGAAGGCGTGTGACAAGTAAGGACACTAGGGCATGTAGCAATGGTCCATTAAGGTGTATAACAAGTGAACAAGTAGTTCTACATGGCACATGGTTCATCTAAAACACATTTAGATAATTCAAATGGGGGCATATAACACAATGAACATTTAAAATAGTCCAGTAAGTAACAAGAATACAAGTTCAAGCTTATCCAGAAACCTTAGTCGTTTCACACAAAAATAATCTAACCATAGCTTGAAGAGTTCAAATTGTAACCCAAACAAATATTTCAAGTTCCTCAGCATATACACAAGTATATACAACTTTGACACACAGGCAAATACCTCTTGAATTTCTAGTAATTCCAGAACGATGATATGAATTAACATTAGCATCAACGGTAAGTTTAGTTTGTGTGAATTACACTAATTCCTCAAAAAGGTAAATCTAGACAGCCCCATTGTCTAGTGTTATAACTTAGATTTGAATAGGTGAATGGAAAAAACAAGTTTAATAGACTTCATGAATGTTGTATATATGTCTTGGGGTTGCAAAGGGTTCAGAATCACCATAAACACATTTGGTACAAGAAGATATCATTAAATTACTAGTCGTAGCACATAGGGGATTTGTATAACGAAAAATTGGGCAGAACATGTCCTCTCTCCTGTCCCCTATTTCAAGTCCATAAAAGCAAAACTAGGTTATGTAATAATGATAAAAGATATACAGTTATGTTTTAGATTTCCAAAACATATATTTGTAATTAAAATGAAGCTCTACACAATGAGATATACCATGTTTACTAAACCCTGTATAATTTCAAAATGTGTTTAAGTCGCTTACATAGACCTTCTTTTTAGGCGTTAATCTACAATGGGATAAGTGGTAAAGCTAGTGTTTATAGGCAATCAACTAACAACGTACCTGGTCCTCCATAAGCTTGACAGGTACCGACTACCATCACATGATAATGAGTGTGATGCAGTGCAAAACAATCAAAATCGAGCAAACCATAGCCTCAAATCATCAATCTTCTTATGCCTCAGTAGACCCAACTATAACAACTACGACACGATAAGTTGTTGTTGACAACTCGCAGCCCATTTCTATTTATACACAATTCTTACATTACCATAGCACCAGTAATCTCCTACGCCATAAGCCTCACACGCAGCTTACAACACCAAATCAAGACCATATTACACAACCATATGAAATACAATACTATGCAGGTGGTTTAGGCGTACACCCTGATCCCTAGACTCAAGGGCATGTAATACAATGCATATGCACCATGAATATGTATGAGGGAAATCAATAACCAAATCATACCACAACAATAATTTCAGCTAACCAACAGTCCATAATAGAAATAAGTAAATCGTTACGCAGGTCGACAAGGCCATCATAATATCTAAAAGCATGTAAATTGCTATGTGGGTTGACAAGACTACCATGATATCTAAAAGCATGTAAATCGCTATGTAGGCTGACACAACCATCATGATACCTAAAAGCATGTAAATTGCTACGCGGACCGATAAGACCACCATGATATCTAAAACGACAAGTAAAGCATCAGTATGGAAATAGATACACCATGAACAATATACATATGAAAGTATTTTTTTTACGTGATATACTTATATTAACACGCTCTCTGTATAGTACTTTAACCTTTTTAGACAAACTAAGTCCTATAAATGAATTCTCCAATTTCTATTATTTCTATTAAGTTGCAGAGAGGTGTGAGAGGATCAAATACATAGGGGCAATTATCAAGAAAATGGTCCAATAAAGAATACATCTACCAACCTATCATCCTAAAGAAACACTTAAATAAGATGGCACAATAACCTATAATAACAGGGAATGCAGTAAATTCCCTCTAATGCTATGTGAGTAAAATAACAACCTTCCTTATCCCATACAAAGTGCAAGGCAATTGGATCCGTACCCTTTTAATAACCAAACTATTTAAGAAGTAGAAATTGTACACTTTAGTATTCCTAAGCACATAGGTGATAACTATTTAAGAACCACAGGATATCATATTTTAATACACAACGTCAATAGCACGCAATTGCTTAATAAGAACATAATGGATAGTTCCCATTCAATTACTAAGATAAGTAAGTGCGCATTTTAAGATATTCCCAGTAAATTATAAAAAAAATTATATTGTCTTAGAGGTCTACATTTGAATATAATATGGTCCATATTTTTGCCTCCTCCTTTATTTCACAATCTTAATATCACAATCAAACCGACAGTTATCAAAATCCAATAATCATAAAAACATATGTACCACCTCCTACTATCACTTGACTCGGGATTGACATTAGCGATAGGGATTTTTAGCAACACTGATGTCGCCCAAAATATGCCTCCTAAGAAGTATAAAGTGGTCGCTGTCAAATATAGAACCCAACTAGGTTGGGGTCGATCCCACAGGGAAAAGGTCGAAGTTTGTGTAGAATACTAGATGGAATAATTGGAAAGTAAGTAAAACAGGGGGGGTTGTGAATGAAAAGTGACAGTAACAATTGTTGGTCATATCAAATTTGTAGACAATGAGAAAAATACACTAGGACTATGATCCCCAATAATTCCTTAACTCCACCGATTACTTAAACTAACAAAACCGTCCCACTATGTGGCTTGCAAAATCTGACAAGATATGTTCATCTAAACGTCTCTCGACCTTGGTTAGATGAATTTCACTCTTCTCCTCTCGATCTCCGAGTGTTGCACTACTAACCCTTGTCCTGAATCTCAGATAACTATTCCCGCTAAGCTCAAATCTCTGTTGTTATCTCCTTTTCCCAATATCTACCTCTCTCTCAAGCAAGTCTAGAATACAGGTAAGTTTCTAACATTTGCAACAGTTAGAAGAGCAATCACAACAAAGGAAACAATAATACATGCATTCACAGCGGTATAGAATTGCTTTGCACTTAACCGATTTCGTTAATTCCTCATGGTTCACATAACCCTAGTTGATGAGTTTAGATACTCATAATTGTAAGAACACAAGAAAAATTCAGAGATGAAAACATAATTTCATACTCACAATAATGAAGGAAAACTGAAATCTCAATTATCAATAAAACTCGAATTAGGGTTTGTAACTACAAAACCAAGTTCATAAACAGTGAAAAATATCTCTCCAAACAATGTACTGACTAACGCTCATACATAGGACTATACAGGGTTATTTATAGATATAAAGCTAATCCTATCCTAATCAAAATAGGAGAATAGAGTCGGCAACTTTCACGGTGTCGTGACTTGGTGTCGTGGAACCAAGTCACGCCACGTAGGTGGGTGTCGTGGAAATCAGGCTCAATTAGACATCTTCAGAAGTTGAGTCATGCCAGCTTTCACGTCACGTAGGTGGTAGTCACGCCACGTGAGTGGCTTCCACGACACGTGAGAGATGTCGTAAATCCTTCTGTGGTGCAGGTTCTTGTTCTTTCATCTTCAGAAACTTCGTGCTCAGGCTTGATTCTTCCTTTTTTTTTATCATTTTGCCTTCAAAACCTGTTTTCCTGCAAAGTAGGACAGAAAACACATCATACCTACCAAATACACCCAAGTTATTGCATATTTCCCTTGTTTTAAGCGTCGAAAGTGCCATGTTACCATGGCGCATCAACACCCTCAACTTAGAACGTTTGCATGTCCTCAGGAGAACAAAAAAAAAAAACATATGCGATGCTTAACTAAGAGAAACCTAAGGGACCTGTGGCAGTCGACTCATTGCTTATGGCACAAAACTTTTCCGACCCCTCCTATTTGCAAATCAAAACCAAAGTGTGTATACAGGTAGCATATTATCATGACACAGCAGGGATCAAGTGATGGCAGCAGATTATGCACAAATAACTAAGTATATATGCAAATGACATTATTCAAACAAATAGCAGCTAATAATGCAACCCATGTACTCTCACAATCAACGAAGTCCCATGCACTCACAGTATACTAATAAATATCGAATTAGGGACTCGGTCAAACACTCACTCTCACAAAGAAGTTCAAACAGTGTGCATGAAATACCATAGACTTGCCCTTATTTTCTATGCCTTAGTTTTCGGACAGTTGGACTAGGATCACTATAGGACTTTACTCAACTTGTAATGTAGGCTTGGGGACGGGTATGGTACATATGGATATGGTGACTCAACCCTCCTTGACACTACAGTATTTTTGGCTCCAACTTCCAACCTTTTTTATTTTTCTTCTCCCTTATTCTCCTTTCTTCTATCTTCAGATTTTGGGTGTGATTTACTTTACTTTCAAAAAAAAAAATTCTCTCTCTTTTTTTTTTCTTTGCAATTTCTCTTCTTTTCACTCTAATTTTCCATTTTCTTTTTCTTCACACCCAAAACCTGTTTCCCCTTTTTCTTTTATTAACCTCTTCTTCATACCCAGCTCAATCTATGTACCCCTATAATAGCCACCCTCAACTTAGGTGATTAGCCTGAGTTGAGGTACACAGTGTTCAAGGAGGGACCAGGTCCAAAACAGGTTCATTGTAATTAAAATGGAAAGGTGAATAAGCTAATGAAAGAAATAAGTCAATTAAGGCTCAAAGTTGGGATCAAGGGATACTAATTCATTTGGTTTGGCATTTAGTATAAAAGTGGACTTATTCAAAAACGGCCTATCATCTTTTCCTAATCCCTATCCTCTAACCTATGCAAGACTAACCGGGGAAGTTCTAGATCGCACACACACAGTTAACTAAGTAGTGACCTCACACACACATAGCACAGGGTTGTATTATCAACTACTACAATCCAATTCATGCAATGCTAGCTACAATTATTTGTCTATAATCCTAGTGCCATAAAAAGATCCAACAGCTATCACACATAAACATGCTACACACACATACTTCAAAAATAACAAAAAATTTTAGGAGGGGTATCCTTAACATTCAAAAAGCATACACTTTTTTAAACTGGAATGCACTAAAGTTCCCTTATTTTTCTCCTAATTTAGCAAGAAACACATAACATCCAAAACATGCCGTTTATACTATGATACCACACTCGGGGGAAAAGAAACACGGCAACAAAAAACCCCAAATGGTGGTACATGGTACACCCCACCCCCAACTAACCATGGTGCACTGCCCTCAATGCACAACTATCAATAAAAAGGATAAGGGAGTGAATACATACCTGTGGTACCCTAAGCATTGGAAGTGGGCTCGCCTGCAGCGGGATCATCAATCTGCTCAGCAGTAGGTGCATTCGATGGAGGGGCATCCTGACTAGCGGATACACCACGCGCCCTCTGCTCTGCCTCAATCTGGCTCACATGGTACTCCACTTGGGAGGATTTAACCACCCCCCGAAGATCACTCTCATACTCAGCATCACTATCTACCCGATCCTCTGGACTGCGGGGTCTCTCAACTCTATCCATCGAAGGCTCCTCTTCAGAGAACAAATCTACCTCAAATGCTGGTAGTATGGAGGCTTAGGAAGGCATAGGTGGTATAATAGAAGTGCTACTTGATGCCAACGCCCTAACCTCCTCTCTCAATGCAGCTACCTCCTGGGTCAATCCGATCATATCAGGACTCAATCGGGAGGCCATCCGTGCCTCAAAGATGTCAATCCTCCCATGCAGCCCCCGCATAAACTGATTTATCGCCGCAGTCATTCGAGCCTCCACCCTGGCCTCCGTAGCCTCTACAGTAGTCCTAACCCAAGGCTTAGGCTGGGATACCAACTTAGCCATCTGGGTCTCAGTGTGGGTCTGCCGCTCAAACATCTACATCTGTCTGTCAATCAACTACTATATAAATTCCCTCGACACTAAAATCATACCAGAGGGAGGCGGTGGAGTGATAGTATCGGGTACCACATCATCAATAAGGCCAGCGCCCTCAGTCTGTACAGGAATAGACTCAGGTACCCTAATCGATATGGGAATAGGCATTAGAACACTACTCGGCTAATCTAGGGCTGCTCCTGATGACTCTGACGGCTGTGACCCGCGTGGAAAAATGGGGTGAGAACCCCACTGCTCTATCAGACCAATATTCTCTATGCAGTTCACCTCTATATAATGATCAAGGATAGGTATCCTAGCCACACCCGGCCTGTCGCATAGGCTCTGGATCAAGCATGGGAATGGTATACTCGTATGGTCTCAGAACTCTCGCTCATGGATCTCCCAGATGATGTATCTAGCAATGTGAATCTCATAACAAGCCAAGATGCTGGCTACCACTACAGCCTGGTCCAATGTAAGTGAGTTGTCAGCATTAGTTGGACCCAACCGATACCGAACAACAGACTACCAGAATCTGCCAGCAAAATGAAGTGTGGACTTCTTGATGTCCAGTTTACTAGTCACCCAACTAGCCGCCATACCATCCTCGACTATGTACCCCGTAATCCATTTAAGCAGCTCCAACTTTTGATCCGCATCTCGCATCCTAACTCTATCTCTGAAAGTGTCCATCCGATGATCAAATTCAGAAGTCAAAGCCAGAAATGGACGATCTACCCCAAATAAGAAGCGGTGAATGGTCTGCTCTGAAATATTCACGTGGGTACCGCGAACCAAAAGGTGTGTCAATAAGGGTTGATCCCTGAACCGCTACCCCACAGGAGTACTCAAGTTAACTGACGCAGCATAAGAGGCATAAAATTCTCGGACTAACTCTGAGCTATAACGACCTGAAGGTTGCGCCATCCAACCCAATCCATATCGCTAAAAAACAACCCAAATATCAGGCAAGGCTTTCAATTCCTCCACCCGGTATCGGGGCTCCTCCATAATACTACTCTGACGCGCACCCCTCTCCGTCAGCTTGGCATCTCTATCATAAAAAGCATGCATGCCCTGCACACACCACCGCTGAATCTCCCTACTCTGAGAGGGAGTCAGAGCACTCTGGTCACCAGTACCAGAAATAGAGGTTGCAGCCTCCGCCGCAGAGGTACCTTGACCCATATAATCATCCACAGAGCCCGACGCAGAAGCATCCTCCCCCTCTTCAGACTGGGAGGCAGACTCAGAAGACTCATCTGGAACAATCGGCGTGACAGGCAGTGGGACAGGCTGAAGTGCTACCCGGGCAGCAGCTCGGTCCCGATTCTATAACCTCGTGGTCCGAGGTACTAAAGTCATATCATCATGGACAATCTCAAACTCCTCCACAGACCCACTTCTCTCAGATTTAGTCGGTTTATCACGCGGACGTGTTGGTAAGTCCAAATTTTTTGTGCGAATTCTGGACGACGAATCCAGACGGTCACTTTTGGGGTTGGATTTGGGAGGCATTGCAACGGGTTTAGGATCGAATATTTTGGGTATTTGGGTCAGGTTAGGGTTGGATTAGGGTCGTATTTTGGGATTATGGGTCAGTTTAGGGTTGGATTTTGGGATTATGGGTCGGGTTAGGGTCGTATTTTGGGATTAGTAGACTGATTTTGGTCAAATCGGATCGTAGGGGGGTCGAATTTTGAGATTAGTAGACTGATTTTAGTGAAATCAGATCGTGGGGGGGATCAAATTTTGAGACTGATGTGGTGGGAGGGTTTAAAATTTAGGTGATGAAGTAGAGAAAGTTTGAGATTAGGGTTTATGAGGAAGAGATGCAAGAGAAATAAAGGAGTGTTTTCGGGTTTTGTATCGGGTAGAGAAGAAGGGAATCAATTTTATAAAAAAAAATGGGTTGGGTCGGTCTGGGTCTTCAGGAGCTGCAGATCCAAGTTTTTACGGGACCATCCACGTGACGTGGGTACTATGTCGTGGGTGTGATTCAGAAACCTGAAATTGTCTTCTACATATCACGGAACCACCTATGTGACGTGAGTTGGACTCACATCACGTGGGTCACTGACGTGTAACACCTCGTACCTTCCCAACCCTACTTGATGACGTTGAATAATGTTTTCTTAGGTTTCGAGAGATATAAGTATGTATTTAGTAATGCTAATGATAAGAAAAATTGAAATTTGGGCACATACATGCGATTAGACCTTCGTAGGAGGTGTTTTGTGATTTCGTGGGGAATTTGTGTAATACCCCGTACATATTCCAATCTCATTTGGTGACTTGGAGTCATGTTTACTTGATGATTAAGATCACTAAGTAAGTATTTTGTAGTGTTTTGATAAGGTATTGGACGATATGCAAGTGTTGGAAAAAGTGGCCGAAAAATTCAGCAAAGTACCAAGACTTGCGCCACTCCCTATTTTAGGGGGGTGTGGCGCAAGCCTCTGATTCAGAGGGGTGTCATTTCCTGTGCCACAAGCTTGCTTTGCAGCTAGTGGCGCAAGGCACAAGGATTTTGCCCTTCCGTGCCCGTTTCGCAACGCAATGCTACGTCAATTTTTATATGGCTTCTTTTGGTTCTTTGGAGTTATTTAAGCATTGTTAAGGTTTCAAATACATCAATACACTCCTACATACTCCTACATGATTAAATCATGAAACACAAGAATTTATCAAAAATGGTCAAGGAAGCCATGGGCGACTAGAATTTCTATTTTTGCGATGGAGACGACGAATGAGAATTTCGTAAGTGAATATTATTGAGACATTATGAAATTAATTACACATGAGATATATGGTGGATTATACATTGGATTTAGTGGGTTAAGTGGATATATGTTATTGGGCCCAATTTGAGGCCCAAAACAAAGCCAAAATGCTTAGGCCCAAGGGGAAAAATGATCCATTCTTCTACTTTGACCAAGCCAATATGGAATTTAATGCCAAAGTGTGGCTAAAGATGACCACAAGGCCTATATAAAGGCACCCAAATCAGATTTTTTATCCAAGGAACCACACATGACATTTCTAGATTTTTTTCTACAAAAAGGGCTTTTTCTCTCAACTCATAAACCCTAAGGCAACCATTTCTTGGAGACAAGATCATCACTTTGCAAGCTTGGGTAAGTGTTTATTATTGTGATTTAATATATTAAGTACATGGGAGAGTATGTAAATCATGTTGGTTATGCTTGGAGGTGTTGAATAGTGCACTTTTGGTTTTTGATAAAAGATGTGCATTCTTGTGAATTAAACTTGAAATATGACTTGTGGGTTTGATGAAAAGGCATGGTATGGATGAAATACCAACATGTATGGTGTGATTATGTTAATAAACTTGTTATTTCCATATGAGTGTAAATTATGGGATTTTGGCCGATTTGTTGTTGTGAGGTGTATTGAAGTAATTTGATGGCATAATTGTGATGTTGTGGTGATGGAAAAGTGTAAAGTATGAACTTGGTGTGACATGATATTGGCTATCATGTATTGGTAAATGTATGTAATATTGTGGGATTATTGGGATAATAAATTCATATATGATATGTTGGTCAATGTTGGGCATGTTGTGGTATTATTGATATGACCATGCCGAAAATGGTATTGTAGCGAAAGACACGACATTTTTTTAAAGCCAAACATGTGACTCATTGTTATTATATGCTATTGTAAGGTAATTGGTGGTTAATGTTGGTTACGTATGTACTTGTGTTGTAGAGTGAAACATAAGGACGGAGCGGGACTATTGTATGCACTTAAGATTGCAGAATCGTATTGAGAATACAAGGTATGTAAGGTTACTTTGTCCATAACTTTCTGTGGCATATAGTATTCACATTGGCTTTACACTTGTCCATACCGAAATGTGCTAAGGTATCCTATTTCCGGTTACCAATGATTATTATCACATGTTTCCTACTCATTGATCAATTGTGAATCACATGTCTTATATTCATGGATAATGTTCCAAAAGCCCAATAAGGTTGTGTCCCAAAGTTCCAATAGTGGTTATACTCATGTATCTTGTTCATTGGTTATTGTTCCAAAGCTTCCAACAATGTTATGGCTACAAAGTATCAATCTCTCATAAGCCAAGGGTATCCTATTTCCGGGTATCAATTATGGTTCCTCACATGTTCTTTATGCATTGATCAATTGTCATTCACATGTCTCATAAGCATTGACTAATGTTCCAAAGATTCCATGGTTCCACCAATGCTATGTTCCAAAGTTCAAAATGATATTATGACTATCATTGTACCAATCTCAAAGTAAAGAACAAAGTAATGCATATGTGGTCAATGATCAAGTACGGGTGGCAAGTCTAGGGGCATAAGCCTAGCTCGACTCGATCCCGATGTATTGATTTATGGGTGGCAAGTCTAGGGGCATAAGCCTAGCTCGACCGAGTCTAGGGGCATAATCCTAGCTCGACTCGATCCCAATGTATTGATTTATGGGTGGCAAGTCTAGGGGCATAAGCCTAGCTCGACTCGATCCCGATGCATTGATTTATGGGTGGCAGGTCTAGGGGCAAAATCCTAGCTCGACCCGATCCCAACATGATGATATGTTATGTAAAGACCCACTGATCAGTAAGGGCCCGGGTACATTATGACACATGTATTGACAAGTAAGCATTGAAGTAAAGAAAGCAAAGAAATTAATGAAAGCAATACACATGGTTTCCAAAATGCAAAGTGGTGACTTATTCACATTGATTATTCATATGTTTTGAGTTCATGGAAATATTCATGTATTGTACAGTTTCATCTGAGCCTTGCATACTCAGTACTTATTTCATACTGACCCCTCTCGGGGAATTTACCTTACTTGTTGCAGGCGTAGGTACTAGTAGGCCGCCACAGTAGGTTGCCAGCTGTTTGCGGTTCATTGGTGAGCTCCAGTTAGTTCGGGGCTTCTCTGAGTCGCAGTGGTTCATATGCTTTGATATTGTACATTGTGTATAAAGCGAGGACTTGTCCCGACTTTCAGTTGGTTTTGGTCAATGCATCTGTTAGAGGCTTTTGTAGACGTATGTGGGTGTATGTGTATAAGATGATAGATGAAATCTTGACTTGATGGCCTCAACGGCCAAGTTTCTTCTATATATATACGTCACATGTTCTATGCTTTCCAATTTTAGCCTCTCGTGTTTCTATGTGATAGTAGTGTTTCCTATGACATGCATATGAATGAATAGAAGCAAAGATTGGTTCTCTCGGGCCTTGTCGGCTTCGGGTGCCAATCACGCCTCATGGGGGTTCGGGGCGTGACATGACATAACTGAGATTCTGAAAGCTGAAGATTGCCTCTAATTTCCATGATACATCCCACGTGACGTGGGTCGACCTACGTCACGTGGGTACCCTGTCGTAGGTTAGTTTCAAAAAGCCAAATTATTTCTCTGATTACCACATAACCATTCACATGACGTGTGACACCCTACGTCACGTTCTTATGTGTCGTGAGTGGTATTGAACATAATCCATTCACTTTTTTTTCAGATTCCAGTTAACTTATCCTCCATTTCTTAGTCTTCACCAGATCACACATAATAAAATCTTGGGTTGCCTCCCAATCAGCGCTTGATTAATGTCGCGGCACGACACGACTAACTTGGATACTCAGACTTCACCAACTAGCCCATGGGTTGCCTCCCATGAAGCGCCTGATTTAACGTCGCGGCACGACATGGCTAGCTTGACTACTTAGACTTCATCAAGCTCAAGTTCCTCACATGTCTTTATTTCTTCCGTGACTCCCACATAATGCTTAACACGCTATCCATTGACTTTTAATAGACCATTATCTGCTCCTTTTAGCTCAATAGGACCATGTGGGAATACCCTAACTACTGTGAATGGTCCAGACCATTTGGCCTTTAATTTTCCAGCAAACAAGCTCAGCTTGGAATAATAAAGTAGCACCAAATCTCCCGGGTGAAACTCTCAGTTCTCAATTCGACGATTATGATTTAATTTCATCTTCTCTTTATATATTGTTGAACTTTCATAATCCCGGAGATGAAATTCATCCATCTCATTCATCTACTTAAGTCTCAATTTAGCCGCTTCACTCTAGTCTAAATTCAACCTTTTCAATGCCCACAAATCCTTATGTTCTAGTTCGACAGGCAAATGGCAGGATTTTTCAAAAACCAACTGATATGGTGATGTACCAATTGGTGTTTTGAAAGCAGTTCGATATGCCCATAACACATCATCCAATCTTCGAGCCTAATCAGTCTTATTGGCATTAACTATTTTTGCCAAAATAGACTTGATCTCACAATTTGACACCTCAACTTGCCCGTTTGTCTGAGGATGGTAAGGTGTTGCCACCTTATGTTTAACACCATATTTTTAAAGTAGGGCCTTGAACAGACGATTGCAGAAGTGGGATCCTCCATCACTAATAATAACTCGAGGTGTACCGAATCGTGAAAATATGTTCTTTTTCAAGAATGCTGTGACACTTCTTCCTTCGTTATTAGGAAGCGCAATTGCCTCCACCCACTTAGAAACATAGTCAACAGCTACCAAGATGTATTTCATTCCATGCGAGCTCACAAAAGGACCCATAAAGTCAATTCCCCATACATCGAACAATTCAAGCTCAAGTATAGTTGTCATAGGAAGTTCGTGTCTACGTGAAATATTCCCTTGCCTTTGACATTGGTCACAAGCGCGAGAATAATCATGAGCATCTTTATAAATACTAGGCTAGTAGTACCCACATTGCAAGATTTTATGGGCAGTCCACGCACCTCTATGATGAACCCCAACTAGAGATGAATGACATGCTTCCAAAATACTCATCATCTCGACCTCTGGAACACATCTTCGTATTATGCCATCAGCACACACCCTAAATAAATATGGCTCATCCCAGAAGAATTTTCTTACCTCATGCATGAATTTCTTTCTCTGTTGATACGACATATCCTCCGGAACTAGATCACTTGCCAAAAAGTTGGCAAAATTAGCAAACCAAAGGATTAAGTCTTGGGACTATGCTAGTACTTGTTCATCTGGAAAAGTATCATCAATCTCAAGATCATCCCTTAATTTAAGCATGGCCTCCTCCTCAAGGCATGATAGATGGTCAGCAATATGATTTTTGGTTCCCTTACGATCCTTGACTTCGAAGTACCCACCGAATCAATCTTGGCTTAGCATCCTTTTTTGACATAAGATACCGAAGTGCTGCATGGTCTGTATGCACAATCACCTTCGTATCTATCAAGTAAGATCTAAATTTCTCAAAAGCGAATACTACTGCCAACAATTCCTGCTCAGTCACAGTATAATTCTTTTAAGCTGGATTGAGCACTTTGCTAGCGTAGTAAATCAGATGTAATATCTTCTCACGTCTTTGGCCAAAGACTGCACCCAAAGACACTCTACTAGCATCGTACATAACCTCAAAAGGCATAGTCTAATCTGGTGACACAATAATAGGGGCTGAAACCAACTTCTCCTTAAGACACTCAAATGCTTTTAGACATGCTTCATCGAATACGAACTTCACCTCTTTCTCCAAAAGTTTGCATAAAGGATGTGCAATCTTGGAGAAATCCTTGATGAATCTTCTATAAAAGCCAGCATGACCTAAGAAACTTCGACTACCTTTTATGGATATAGGTGGAGGTATCTTCTCAATTACCTCAATATTTGCCTTATCCACTTCAATGCCTTTTTTTAAAATCTGATGCCCCAATACGATACCCTCGTTGACCATAAAGTGACATTTTTCCCAATTCAGCACTAAGTTGCACTCCTCGCATCTTTGCAACACATTAGCAAGGTGTTCCTAACAACCATCAAACGAGTCTCTCACAACAGAAAAATCATCCATAAAAACCTCGATAGTGTCTTCCACCATGTCGGAGAAAATGGACATCATGCAGCGTTGGAAAGTGGCCGGTGCATTACACAAACCTAAGGGCATTCTCTTGAATGCTAATGTCCCGTATGGACAAGTGAAAGTGATCTTCTCTTGATATTCGGGGGCAATAAAAATCTGATTATACCCCAAATAGCCATGAAGAAAACAATACCATCCTCTACCAGCAAGACGGTCTAACATCTGGTCCATGAAGGGCATAGGAAAATAATCTTTCTCTGTCCAACAATTTAGCTTTCGATAATCCATGCAAACTCTCCATCCAGTCACCGGCCTCATTGGAATTAACTCATTTTTGTCATTTAGAACCACAGTGATTCCTCCTTTTTTCGGCACACACTGAACTGGGCTTACCAACTTGCTATCAGCAATAGGGTAAACCACTCCTACATCTAACCACTTGATGATCTCTTTCTTCACAACCTCTTGCATTGGTGGGTTCAGACGACGTTGGTGCTCAATGCTAGGTATACATTCAGAAATAAGCTGGATCTTATGAGTGCAAATGTCGGGTGGAATACCTATGATATCAGCAATGGACCAACCAATGGCCCTCTTAAATCTTCTCAATACTGAAACCAGAGCCTCTACTTGCCAATCCACCAATTTAGCAGAAATAATCATAGGCAAGGTATTGTTGGCTCCCAAAAATATGTAGCGAAGGTGGGACGGGAGAGCCTTAAGCTCTAAAACTGGAGGCTCCTTAATAGACGGACGAGCTGGTGGAGTTACCCTATTCTTCAAATCGAGATCCAGTTTCTTTGGAGCATAAGTGTATGCTCCTTTACCAGCGAGTGCACCCACCACCTCATCATAATCATCAATACTATTGCTATCAAAATTCATAATTACGGCCGCCAGAGGTTCTATCCCCAACTTTTCTTCAAGAGACACAACAACCTCACTATCATCAACTGCATCTATCACTGAAATCACCCGCTTATCTCTTGGTTGCTTCATTGAACGACAAACATTGAAAGTGACTTGTTCATCATTCAATCTGAATTTTAGCTGCCCTATTTCCATGTCAACCAATACACGACCAGTGGCAAGGAATGGTCATCCCAATATGATGGGAACCTCAAAGTCAACTTCACAATCAAGAATCACAAAGTTAACCAGAAAGATAAAAGATGCAACCTTTACCAAAACATCATACAGAATGCCCACCGGCTTTTTCACAGTCCTGTCGGCTATGAGAAGTCTCATAGAGGTTGGTTTGGGTGCTCCCAACCCCAACTATTTGAAAACGGCTAATGGCATTAAGTTTATGCTAGCACCCAAATCACAAAGTGCTTTAGCAAAGTCGTAGGACCAGATAGTACAAGGAATTGTGAAAGCTCCTGGATCCTCCTTCTTTTCAACTAGGGAACGCGAAGCAACAGCACTACAATGATGTAAGTTATCTGCCGGCTCAAAACTGACAGTTCTCTTCTTTGTCACCAAGTCTTTCCTAAACTTCGCATAACCTTCCATCTGCTCCAATGCCTCTACAAGAGGGATGTTTACTGACAACTCCTTCAACATTGTGAGAAACTTCTGATATTTTCCTTTCTCAGCCTTCTTTTTCAACCTTTGAGGAAAGGGAGGAGGAGGTCGTGGGATAGTTTTGAGCACTTGTGGTACCTCATTTTCCTGCCTCTTTTCAAATTTTTCCTTTTCTCTGTCGTCATGATGATTTGGAATCGTGTTGCCCTTTGAATTATCCTGCTCTAACTCAGCTTCTACCTCAATAACCATAGGCTCATTAGTCTTACCACTGTCGGCAAGTATAGGTGGATCTGTCGTACACTTCCCGCTTCTAGTAGTAATGGCTAGGCAATGACTATCATTCTTTGAATTTTGGATGGTATTGCTTGGAAGGGTGTTTGGCTGACGTTGATTCAGTGCCAATGATATCTGCCCGAATTGTTGCTCCAACTGCTTAATGGCAGTTGAATGAGACTCTAATTTCTAACTTATTCCCGAGATGTCAGTCCTAATCTCCTTCAAGTAATTTTCCTGGCTCTCTGCCACTTTGACCAGCTTATTAAGAAGGGCCTCCATCCTTGAATTTCCAGACTCCTCATCACGTCTTCCTGGTGGTACATAAAGTCCATTCTTTTCTCAATAATCATCCTTCCGTCTCCAGTCACCGTCCTGATCTCATTCTCTATCTCTATACCCCAACTTGTTGTAACTGTCTCCATAGTAGTTCTGACCTTGATTCCCTTGCCTTGAGTTCCAAGAGTCTTGATTAGACCCTTGGCCCTTGGCTCAGAAACCCGTCACTTCTCGATCTAGGTACTCTGCCTCTTCATCAGACTCACTATCATCATGTCTAGACAACTTACCTTGTGCACCTACAGCATGCACCTTTTCAGCATCTCTAGCCACTATCTGTTTAACAAGAAGACCAATTTCTTTCCACAACTGAGCGACCTCTTGATCCACAGATTCATCCAAAGCCCATTTTGCTACCGAGGCTCCAATAGCATAGTGCCAACCGACGTATCCACCTCCCGAGTATGCCATCCTCGGTTGGTCTTAGTGATACGATCTAATATTTTTGATGCTTGATCCCACCTCATTCTCATAAATGCTTCACCAGTTATAGTATCTACTACAGCCTTAGTATTTACGTTTAACGCCCTGTAGAAGATTTCAAGTAAGTTTCTACCACTCATCCTATGATTTGGCACATTCTGCAGCTTCTTATTGAACCTTATCCATGACTTATAAAGTGCTTCAGAATGTAGTTGTCTAAAGTTGTAGATCTCATCCTTCAGCTGCAGCATCCTGGAAGGTGGGAAAAACCTCTCCAGAAATTGATTTCTCAATTCTTGCCAATTAGTGATGAATCCTCGTGGTAATTCTTCCAACCACAAAGTCACTTCTCCTGTTAGAGAGAATGGAAATAACCTTAGTCGAATAGCCTCTTGGTCAACTCCAGGAAAATTATATGATGTGCAGACCCCTACAAAATTCATTACGTGCATGTTTGGATCATCCGTAGGCAGACCGACAAACACACCCTTTAAGTTTAGCAGGTGAATCATGGCACTGGTAATGTCAAACTTAGTGCCCGGAGGTAACTCAGGTGGAATGATGGTACCGATCTCGATTGGATCTAAATAAGCCACATCCTCATCTTCAGGATCATCATAGACAGGCACATATGGTCTCGATTGAGCTCTCAGTTGTCTTTGTCGCTCTTCAGCCTCAGCCAGTAGTTGTGCTGCTTCTTGCATCGCTCAATTATCCCTTTCTACTTTCCTAAGAGCAGCTTGCCTAGCCTGCTCTTTACGTGTCAGTCGAGCAATAGTTTGTTCCGCTATTTCATGACCAACTGGCTGAATTGGTTGGTTATGAATGTCTCCCGCAGTTGCGGGATCCTGAACTCCATCGGTATTCACCATACTTCGATTAGCTCTTAGCGTTCTTTCAATTTCAAGATCAAGTGGAATCAGGGGATTGCCTTGACTCCTAGTATTTGGCATACACCGGCGTATGCCCTCAAAAGTATATAAAAATAAAACCGATCAACTCCAACCAGTAATAAACAACTACGTAATCGTAATCCCCGAAAATGGTGCCAAAATTTAATGTCGCCCAAAATATGCCTCCTAAGAAGTATAAAACGGTCGCTGTCGAATATAGAACCCAACTAGGTTGGGGTCGATCCCACAAGGAATAGGTCGAAGTTTGTGTAGAATACTAGATGGAATAATTGGAAAGTAAGTAAAATAGGGGGGGTTTGTGAATGAAAAGTGACAGTAACAATTGTTGGTTATATTGAATTTGTAGACAATGAGAAAAATACACTAGGACTGTGATCCCCAATGATTCCTTAACTCCACCGATTACTTGTGCTAACAAAATCGTCCCGCTATGTGGCATGCAAAATATGACAAGAGATGTTCATCTAAACGTCTCTCGACCTTGGTTAGATGAATTTCACTCTTCTCCTCTCGGTCTCCGAGTGTTGCACTACTAACCCTTGTCCTGAATATCAGATAACTATTCCCACTAAGACTCGAGTTATTAGATGAAAGTTGATAGCTTCAAATCTCTATTGTTATCTCCTTTTCCCAATCTCTACCTCTCTCTTGAGCAAGTCTAGAATACAGACGAGTTTCTAACATTTGCAACCGTTAGAAGAGCAATCACAATGAAGGAAACAACAATACATGCATTCACAGCGGTACAAAATTGCTTTGCACTTAACCGATTTCGTTAATTCCTCATGGTTAACACAACCCTAGTTGATGAGTTTAGCTACTCATAATTGTAAGAACACAAGAAGAATTCAGAGATGAAAACATAATTGCATTCTCACAATAATGAAGAAAACTGAAATCTCAATTATCAATAAAACTCGAATTAGGGTTTGTAACTAAAAAATCAAGAATATGTTTATGAACTCAGAAACAGTGAAAAATATCTCTCCAAATAATGTACTGACTAACTCTCGCACATAGGACTGTACAGGGATATTTATAGATACAAAGCTAATCCTATCCTAATCAAAACAGGAGAACAGAGTTAGCAACTTTCACGGTGTTGTGACTTGGTGTCGTGGAACCAAGTCACGCCACGTAGGTGAGTGTCGTGGAAATCAGGCTCAATTAGACATCTTCAGAAGTTGAGTCACGCCAGCTTTCACGTCACATAGGTGGTAGTCACGCCACGTCAGTCCTGTCGTGGAAATCAGGCAATATTTATTAAACTCTGAAGTGGACTCACGACATCCACTCACGTCACATGAGTGGCTTCCACGTCACGTGAGTGATGTCGTGAATCCTTCTCTGGTGCAGGTTCTTGTTCTTTCATCTTCAGACACTTCGTGCTCAGGCTTGATTCTTCCTTCTTTTTTTTTTATCATTTTGCCTTCAAAACCTGTTTTCCTGCAAAGTAGGACAGAAAACATATCATACCTACCAAATAAACCCAAGTTATTGCATATTTCCCTTGTTATAAGCATCGAAAGTGCCATGTTACCATGGCGCATCAAACACCAATACCAACACCAATTAAGAGACAAGTAATAATTGACTCGTTCGATAGCAAGATAGACCCGAAAGTCACAAATCTTATAAAATCATGCCAAGAAGAAAGAAATAGCCTTAACATACCTTAAACAATAATTCTTCGAAGCTATATGTGAACTCGTTCACACACTCGCTTAACTCAGGTTCTTTGTAGATGACAATAGTCTCACGATTCCAATTGGATCCAAGAAAGCTAATCTTACCAAAGATAGACTTGACATAAAAATTCTAACATGATTATTATTTAATCTAAATAGATATTATAAGTAAACACGTGAGACACCTCCAAACAAATCAAGAACATTCAAACTTGACACAACTAGTTCTGTAAAACTTTAACTTACTCATACCATTTAACTTGGTTAATTATAAGCCACTTCACAATATCAATAAAAATAGCTCTTTTTTGTTATTCACCTTATTTGGAAACTTTTAAAGATGACAGAAGGATAAATAGTAGTTAAATCGTCCAAATATAGTACAACACATACACGTGCATATGTAGAAAGTGATACCATCAAATAGTCAATTCTTGAAAGAGCAACTATGAGAACTAACACTAATGAAGTGGGCTGTATATGCAAGTTTAAATCTCCATATTAGATAAAAAGTTTTTTTCGATAGCAAATGCACATGAACTAAAGAAATGTGGATATAAATATAACTAGTGGCAGTGGAGAGGTAATATGATGAATTTCACTACCAGTTTACTAATTAATGGTTACCAATTAATAAAAAATATACCTATTGAAAAAAGAGGCACATAAATGAACACGTACCAGTACAAAAAAATAATTCCTTTTCAAGTTTATCTAATTAATATTGAAAAAAAAAATCATTTTGAAAAAAGCTTACATAATATATAAAAATTCCTCCACTTATCTAAATTTAATATCTTCATAAAATATTATTAAATTATAAATCTCTTAAAAAACAAGTACATACACAAATGTATCATAACTAAATATTTTTTATAAATATTTAAAATATTTTAGAAAAGCAATAAAATATAACTATTTACCAAATTCTAATTTAAATCAAATATTTCAACCATGCTAGGTATTAATAAAATTCTCAAATCTAGGCCTGTAAGCCTTTGACATGGAATAAAGGACACCGTACACATCCAGGGTGTTACAACCTTCCCCCTTTTGGAACATTCGTACTCTAATATGAAATAAAACACATAATTTTGATAACCCAACTCTTAAGACATTGCTCTATAGCACGATTTGGAAGATGAAAGAATAGTAACAATCCTAAATGTCTTGTAGCCTTCTGATTATAAGTGTGGTGCACAACACACCCATAAGCAAGACTCTACTAGACACGGCTTGCAGACTCCCTAGGATACGACATTGCTCTGATACCAAGTTTGTCACGCCCCAAACTCAGGGAGGCGCGACTGGCACCTGGTGCCCCACTTTACAGAGCGAATTGACAGAAATCAAATCAAACAATACTAGTGGACCGTCAAGGTCAAACAAAAATAAAAGAAATACAATAAGATAAACTAGAATGTAAAAAAAGTACAATACAAGGATATTTGGATTGTAACTGACTACCAAACCCACAACAACAGTCTACAAGCCTCTAGTATGAAAAACAGCTACTCACTAGTCGTGACAAACCCCGATGTACCCATTAACTATACAAGCCCGAGTAAACTCTAAACTCCGCAACTCCGAAAACAATGGAGCATACCAACCATCAGCTGAACTCGATCATATGCAGTGACGACAACTTTCTACCTAATAACCAGTAGGCATGAATGTAGTGTCCCCAGGCAATGGGGACATCAATACGAAAGAATGTACTGAGTATATGAGGTATAAAGTGACTATATGTAAATACGAGCTCAAATGGAATCAGGTATCAATGTATAACTGTATAGATAAGGATAGAAGAACACTTTTTTTATACTTGTGGAATCATGTACATTACATTCTTTGTTTACTTTATCCTTCTTTTCTTTATAAATTTTGTAGCATGTGATATGCTGACCAGCTGATTAGTAGTAAAAGAGAATGACCCATGCTAGGTGTTCCTTCTACCCCTAGGATACCGCTCAAGAATATACAGATTCACCTTAGATCATTCTTTTTATCTTTAAGGTTGTTATTTTGGTAGTCATAACAATATTGATCTTTTGGAACTATAAACATGTGAACAATATACATGGGGTAGTAACCATGACATAGGAAACAAATGTAACATCAATGTGATACTTAGGAACTTATATGACTCAATGAACTTTACTGGGCACAAGAATGTATACAAATGAGTTATAACGGCATGTGACAAGTAAGGACATTAGGGCATGTAGCAATGGTCCATTAAGGTATATAATAAGTGAGCAAGTAGTTCTACATGGCACCTGGTTCATCTAAAACATATTTAGACATCTCAAATGGGGTCATATAACACAATGAACATTTAAAATATCCCAGTAGGCAATAAGAAAACAAGTTCAAGTTTATACAGAAACCTTAGTCTTTTAACACATAAATAATTCAACCATAGCTTGAAGAGTTCAAATCGTAACCCAAACAAATATTTCAAGTTCCTCAGCTTATACACAAGTATATACAACATTGACACATAGGTAAATACCTCTTGAATTTCTAGTAATTCCAGAACGATGATATGAATCAAGATTAGCATCAACAATAAGTTTAGTTTGGGCAAATTACAATAACTTCTCAAAAAAGTACATCTGGACAGCCCCCTTGTCTAGTGTTGTAACTTACATTTGAATAGGTAAATGGAAAAAACAAGTTTTATAGACTGCATGAATGTTGTATATATATGTCTTGGCGTTGCAAAGGGTTCAGAATCACCGCAAAACACATTTGGCACAAAAAGATAACATTAAAATACTAATCATAGCACATAGGGGATTTGTATATCGAAAAAGTGGGCAGAACTTGTCCTCTCTCCCATCCCCTATTTCAGGTCCATAACAGCAAAACTAGGTTTTTTCATAAAGATAAAAGATATACAGTTATGTTTTAGATTTCCAAAACATATTTTTGTAATTAAAATAAAGCTCTACACAATGAGCTATACCATGTTTACTAAGCCCTGTATAATTTCAAAATGTGTTTAAGTCGCTTACATAGACCTCCCTTTTAGGCGCTTATCTACAATGGGATAAATGGTAAAGCTAGTATTTATAGGCAATCAACCAACAACCTACCTGGTCCTCCATAAGCTTGACAAGTACCGACTACCATCATATGATAATGAGTGTGATGCAGTGCAAAACAATCAAAATCGAGCAAACCATAGCCTCAAATCATCTATCTTCTTATGCCTCAGTAGACCCAACTGTAACAACTATGACATGACAAGTTGTTGTTGACAACTCGCAGGCCATTTCTATTTATGTTCGATTCTTACATTACCATAGCACCAGCAATCTACTACCCCACAAGCCTCACACGCAGCTTACAACACCAAATCAAGACCATATTACACAACCATATGAAATACAATATAATGCATGTGGTTTAGGCGTACATCCTGATCCCTAGCCTCAAGGGCATGTAATACAATGCATATGCACCATGCATATGTATGTGAAAATTCAATAATCAAATCATACCACAACAATAATTTCAGCTAACCAGCTGTCCATAACAGAAATAAGTAAATCGCTACGCAGGTCGAGAAGGCCTTCATAATATCTAAAAGTATGTAAATTATTGTGTGGGTTGACAAGACCACCATGATATCTAAAAGTTTGTAAATCGCTATGTAGGCTGACACAACTATCATGATATCTAAAAGTATGTAAATTGCTACGCGGACCGACAAGACCACCATGATATCTAAAACGACAAGTAAAGCATCAGTATGAAAATAGATACACCATGAACAATATACATATGAAAGTATTTTTTTTTACATGATATACTTATATTAACACGCTCTCTGTATAGTACTTTAACCTTTTTAGACAAACTAAGTCCTATAATCTCCAATTTCTATTATTTCAACTAAGTTGCAGTGAGGTGTGAGAGGATCAAATAAATAGGGGCAATTATCAAGAAAATGATCCAATAAAGAGTACATCTACCAACCTATCATCCTAAAGAAACACTTAAATAGGATGGCACAATAACCTAGTGTTATATGAGCAAAATAACCACCTTTCTTATCCCACACAAAGTGCAAGGCAATTGGATCCGTACCCTTTTAACAACCAAACTATTTAAAGAGTAGAAATTGTACACTTTAGGATTCCTAAACACATAGGTGATAACTATTTAAGAACCACAGGAGATCATATTTTAATAGACAACGTCAACAGCATGCAATTGCTTGATAAGAACATAATGGATAATTCCCATTCAATTACTAAGATAAGTAAGTGCGCATTTTAAGATATTCCCAATAAATTATACAAAAAATTATATTGTATTAGAGATGTACATTTGAATATAATATGGTCCATCATTTTGTCTCCTCCTTTATTTCACAATCTTAATATCACAATCAAACCGACAGTCATCAAAATCCAATAATCATAACAACATATGTACCACCTCCTAATATCACTTGACTCGGGATCGACATAAGCGATAGGGATTTTTAGCAAGACCAATACCAACACCAATTAAGAGACAAGTAATAATTGACTCGTTCGATAGCAAGATAGACCCGAAAGTCACAAATCTTATAAAATCATGCCTAGAAGAAAGGAATAGTCTTAACATACCTTAAACAATTATTCTTCGAGCTATATGTGAACGCGTTCACACACTCGCTTAACTCAGGTTCTTTGTAGATGACAATAGTCTCACAATTCCAATTGGATCCAAGAAAGCTAATCTTAAGGCCAAAGATAGACTTGACAAAAAAATTCTAAGACATGATTATTATTTAATCTAAATAGATATTATAAGTAAACACGTGAGACACCTCCAAACAAATCAAGAACATTCAAACTTGACACTACAAGCTTTGTAAAACTTTAACTTAACTCATACCATTTAACTTGGTTAATTTGAGATATAAGCTACTTCACAATATCAATAAAAATAGCTCTTTGTTTGTTAATCAGCTTATTTGGAAACTTTTAAAGATGACAGAAGGAAAAATAGTAGTTAAATCCTCCAAATATAGTACAACACATACACGTGCATATGTAGAAAGTGATACCATCAAATAGTCAATTCTTGAAAGAGCAACTATGAGAACTTACACTAATGAAGTGGGCTGTATATGCAAGTTAAAATCTCCATATTAGATGAAACGTTTTTTTCGATAGCAAATGCACATGAACTAAAGAAATGTGGATATAAATATAACTAGTGGCAGTGGGGAGGTAATATGATGAATTTCACTATCAGTTTACTAATTAATGCTTACCAATTAATAAAAAATATACCTATTGAAATAAGAGGCACATAAATGAACACGTACTAGTACAAAAAAATAATTTCTTTTCAAGCTTATCTAGTTAATGTTGAAACAAAAAATTCATTTTGGATAAAGCTTACATAATATATAAAAATTCCTCCACTTATCTAAATTTAATATCTTCATAAAATATTATTAAATTATAAATCTCTTATAAAACAAGTACATACACAAATGTATCATAACTAAATATTTCTTATAAATATTTAAAATATTTTTAAAAGCAATAAAAATAGAACTCTTTACCCAATTCTAATTTAAAACAAATATTTTAACCATGCTAGATATTAATAAAATTTTCAAATCTAGGCTTGTAAGCCTTTGACACGGGAAAAAGGACACCATAAACATCCGGGTCGTTACATGCTCGATCTCCCAGGTACCCTCCTCGACTAGACGATGCCTCCACTGAACCTTAACCACTGGAATATCTCTGGAATACAACTGTCTGACATCTCTGGCTAATATAGAAACTGGCTCTTCCACAAAGGTCAACTCCTCATCCAACTGACCTGAATTCCAATGAAGCACATGAGACTCATTCGGAATATAGCACCACAGCATAGATAAGTGGAAAACTAGATGGATGGCTAAAAAGTCTAGGGGAAAGGCCAACTCATAAGCTACCTCCCCAACTATCGGAGTATCTCAAATGTCCCGATATACCTGGGGCTGAGCTTGCCCCTTTTCTCAAACCTCATCATGCCCTTCATGGGTGACACTCGAAGGAAAACTGGATAACCAATTCAAAATTTCAAAGCACAGAGTCTACGGTCAGCATAACTCTTCTTCCTACTCTGAGCTACCCACAACCTATCCTAAATCAATTGAACCCTATTCAAAGACTCACTAAGCAAGTCGGTATGACGAGGTCTAACCTTGAAAGTCTCAAACCAACCAATTGAAGATCAACAATGCCTATCATACAATGCCTCAAATGGTATTAACTCAATACTTGAATGGTAGCTATTATTATAAGCAAACTCCACTAAGGCTAAATGTTGCTCCCTCTGACCTCCAAAGTCCATAACACATGTGCGGAGCAGATCCTCCACAACCTGAATAGTCCGCTCTGAATGTATGTCGATCTGGGGGTGGAAAGTGGTGCTAAGGTCAACTTAAGTACCAAACTCCTCCTGAAAATTCCTCCAGAAGCTAGAACTAAAATGAGATCCTCTATCTGAAATAATAAGCACGGATACCCTATGAAGGTGAACTACCTCTCAAATATAGATACTAGCTAATCTTTTAGGACTAAAGGTAGTCTGAATAGGGATGAAATAAGCAGATTTGGTCAACATCTACGATAACCCAAATGTTATCAAAACCACAAGAAGAGTGGGGCATGCCACCGATAAAGTCCATATTAATCCGCTCCCACTTCCACTTAGAATGGGTAGCCTCTGAATCAAGCGACTAGGTCTAAGATGCCCAGCCTTTATACCACTTCACTAGTAATCCTGCCTCAAATCTCTATACATCTTAGTTGTCCCAAGGTGAATAGAATATCTGAAGCTATAATTATACGGGTGGGACAAGCTGTCCAACAAGTACATGACCTTTCACACGACGCCAAGCTCAGGAATTACAAAAACTCCAAGCCTTGTTCATGCAAATGGTCGTGTGTGAGTTGGTGACTGATCCACCTAAGGATTTAAATGTTTTTAAGTGTGAAGAGGGACCTTGAAGTGTAATAAACTTACACTCCAAGGCCGGCCCCCATGACAAGGACAAGCTGGTCATTTTGCCTTGTAATATAAATAGAACATATTAGGGTTATTTGGGTAGTTCTCCCATCTGATTTTAAAAGATAAGACTTGTAATATTTTGGTTCTCTCTCTCTAAACCAGCCCACAAGAAGAGAGAAACTTGTGTTGTATCTTGGCTAGAAACAAGGATCTTGAGGTCATAGAGTTCCTCTTGGTCCAAGTAAGAACTTGGTGTTAATATTCAATAGTCTTAGGGTCCTCTCTTGTTGTTAGGGTTCTTAGACTCTTGAATCTTTTATGTTAATTTACTATCTTTTTGTGATCTTGTTAATGTTGTATTTGTAATCTTGAAGTCTAGTGAAGCCGTGTGGGGCTCTTTCGATTCACTAGCACTTGTTGTTCAACTTGCTGACTTTTGTGTTATTTTGTTCTTCTTGTTGCTGATTTCGTGGGAACTTTGTGTTGTGGACTTGATAGTGTATCATTTGGTATCAGAGCAAGGCTGGTTGTGTTCCTACACTACCAATCTTGGGCTCTCTCTCGGTCAAAAAAAAAAAGAGAAAAGAGAGAAATCTGTCCATCTTGTTGTCTTGGCCGAGATTGGTGTTGTGTGTTTAGATCTAGGTGTTATTTTACTTGTTTAGTGTGTTTATATTTTTGGTTTCTTTCTCACCAACACTAAAAGTGTCTAGATCTAAAGTTGAGCTTATAATATTGACCATTGTTGTTGATGACCATTGGTGGGTTTTGTGTTATGTTCTTGAAGAAGTTGATGTTGTGTTCTTGAAGGTTGTTGTGGTGTTCATCTTGTTCTTCATCTATTCTTACAACTTAAGACAACAAAAGTATAAAATCTATCCAAAAGGTTGTAAGACAAAAGTTATAAAGTTGTTGATGAGAAGACTTGCACACATCACTTTCTAGACTTGACAACCACTTTTCCTTAAAACACGGAACCTTGTTTTGTGGGATTAGTATTGTCAAATCTTACCTTTTGAGTTTGAAAAGTTGAAAAAGAATACAAGACTTTACCTTCCCTCCAAAACCATTGTCATCCATTACAAGTTGTGTGAATCTGAAATTTCAGAATTGTGACCAAAAAAAAAAAATTGTGTGGGCCCAAGACCAATTACATGCTGCCACGTCACTAATAAGCTCAAATTTGGATACTCTTTTCCTAGTTTCTAATGGTTGATTCTTGGTTTCTTACTTGGTTCTAGAACTAATTAACAAACTAGTACATTCCTACTAGGTTGTCAATTAGTCCTTTGAATCCGTTGTTCGTGTCAACGATTACTTGGGAGCTTTTTATCTTTTGAATACGTTGTTACTTCTTGGTTCTAGTCCGATGAGAATTCTTTGAGTCTTCAAACAAAAATCCACTCCGGATAAGAGCTTACTCATACCTTAAAGAATTCAAGCGTTACTAGCCAATCTACAACACTTGTGGAACTCAATTATGAGGTGATCCAAAGAGTGTAATACCTTGGCAATGGAAGGGACCACGTCCCAAAATATGGATACTAATGCTCTTGACTCCATGAGGGTCACTCTTAAGGCCGTTACCCGAACACTTGAAAGGTTG
This sequence comes from Capsicum rhomboideum, assembly GCA_031232105.1. Taxonomy (NCBI): domain Eukaryota; kingdom Viridiplantae; phylum Streptophyta; class Magnoliopsida; order Solanales; family Solanaceae; genus Capsicum; species Capsicum rhomboideum. The sequence continues at coordinate 94,440,258 of CP124715.1, forward strand.
AATACGGAATTTGAGGCTGTGAGGAGGGACTTGGCAGCGATAAAGGGAGAAGTGTCGACTATTAGTGGGAGATTAGAACAAGTGGAGAGTCAAAGGAACTCTCACCCTTCTACTCCTCTTCATGTTTCTACCAATGGGCATGATAGAACTTCCTCCGCAACCATCACTCCCGAAACATTGCACCAAATGCTAAATACATCTCAAGCTCCACTAAATGCCGCAAGCCAAACCACTCATTTCCCTCAAAACCGTGACCCCACTAGACCAATACAATTCCAAACTACTCAAGTCCCACAAGAGGGATTTGGACGTCAATTACCTCCGTTAAATCCGAACCCTCCATTTCAAGCTCCATTAAACCAAAGACCACCACCTCCACAAAATCCAATTCCTCCAAATCAAGTCCAAAATGCCCAAAACCGTCCAGCCCACTTTGAGGAATATGGTAGAGAGGAATATGAAGGGTATGGAGCCTTTGATGATGCCTACATGAGGAAGGAGGAGATGAGAGCGGGTCGTGGAGATCCAAGGAGATACCGTGGGTATGGAGAAAGGGGAAACCGACACCAAGAGAGAGATATAGGCATCAACACCATCAAGTTGAGCCTACCCATCTTTAAAGGTGAAAGTGACCCCGAGGCCTACTTAGCTTGGGAATCGACTTGTGACAAAGTTTTTCAAGTTAATGATATCTCGAAAGAAAAGAAGGGCTGCTATGATATAGCTCATTTTGAGGGTTATGCTAATACTTGGATCGAGTACATCAAGCGGTTTGGTAATGAATTAGTTGATGGGTAGCCACCACCTTGGTTTCGGTTGAGGTACTTGATGAGACAACGGTACCTTCCCGAGAGATATCGCCATGAGTTACTTGCTAGATTGTACAACTTGTGTCAAGGTAACAAGAGTGTGATGGCGTATTTTGATGAGTTTCAACAACTCATGTTGAAACTTGATCATCTTGGGGAACAAATCAGTCATGACGTCATCCGGTTCAAGTGTGGGTTGAACAAAGAGATCTCCACTCATTTAACACTTCACAAGTTTGATACCGTTGAAGGTATTTTCCAAGCGGCTCTTGAGATTGAAAGGGAACTTAAAGAAAGGTCATCGTTCAAGGCAAGGGGACAAGCCACCTCGGGCTGGCCCAAAAACAAGGACCAACCCGCCACTACAAGGCTGCCCGAGCCCAAAACAGTCCACAAAATTCCTCCAAAATCGGAAGCTCACAAGTATCCTAACCCAAAGGGATTCCAATGTTTCAAGTGCCAAGGTTGGGGACATAAGGCCAATGAATATCCAAACCGACGCAACGTGATCCTACGGGAAGGGAGATTGTATTACCTTGGTGAGGAGGTGGACCTTGAAAAGGGAGAGGATGAGGCCGAGCCTCAAGATGGAGAGGAACCCGAAAATGGACCACATGATGATGATGGTGAAGATGTTTATCCACAAGAAGGGGAGTGTGTGGTTCCAAACTTTGTAGTTAGGTGCGTTATGATTAGTAAGGCAATTGATGATCCAAGTCAAAGGGAAAATCTATTCCATACTAAGTTTCTTGTAAAGGGGAGTGTGTGCACTTTGGTGATCGATAGTAGTAGTTGTGCAAACGTTGTTAGTGTTGCTATGGTAAACTTCTTGAAGTTGTCAACTACACCGCACACTAGTTCTTACAAGTTCCAATGGTTGAATGAATGTGGTGAATTAAAGGTCACAAGGTAATGTGTGATACTGTTCAAGGTGGGAAACTACCACGATAAAGTGCTTTGTGACGTGATACCCATGCAAGCATGTCACTTGTTGTTAGGAAGGCCATGGCAGTATGATAGGTCTACCAAACACGATGGGAGGTCCAATCGATATACACTTGAGAAGGATGGACGAAAGGTTACCCTTCATCCTCTTTCGCCTTCCCAAGTAAATGAGTGGCATCAAAGGATGAGAGAATTGAAAGAAAAAAGAAAGAAATCCGAAAAGGTGGAACAAGAGGGAATTCCGTAGGTGGGGCAGTAGAGACCTCCGAGGCTGCCTCAACCTCAAAAGGGACGGAAAACATGGTGATGTTGGTTAGGAAGAAGGAACTCTTCGTGGATCATGATGAGGACACGCCTATGTTGTTTTTGGCTCATTGTTTTAATACTAACCCCACTAATTCTTCCATTTCTCCTTTGATTTCTTGTGTGTTGCAGGATTATGAAGATGTATTTCCTAAAGAACTTCCGTAAGGATTTCCCCCGCTTTGGAGAATTGAGCACCAAATTGACTTTGTGCCGGGATCACAATTACCAAACAGGCCGGCTTATAGGAGCAACCCTACGGACACCAAAGAATTGCAATGTCAAGTTGAGGAACTCCTCAACAAAGGGTACATCAAGGAGAGCATGAGTCCGTGTACGGTTTCAGTGCTACTAGTGCCCAAAAAGGACAGAACGTGGCGTATGTGTGTGGACTGTCGAGCTATCAACAAGATTACGGTAAAATATCGTCACCCTATCCCTCAGTTAGATGACATGCTAGATGAATTGAATGGTTCATGTTTGTTTTCCAAGATTGATTTAAGAAGTGGCTATCACCAAATAAGAATGCAACCCGGTGATGAATGGAAAATCGCCTTCAAGACCAAGTTTGGTCTCTATGAATGGATGGTTATGCCCTTCGGCCTAACAAACGCTCCAAGTGCTTTTATGAGGCTAATGAATCATGTGATGAGGCCATTTATTGGAAAGTTTGTTGTTGTCTACTTTGATGATGTCTTGGTGTATAGCAAGTCTTTAGAAGAACATGTGATGCATTTACAATGTGTGCTTGATGTCCTTAGAAAGGAAAAATTGTATGCAAATCTGGAAAAATGTTCCTTTGGTGTTAATGAAGTTGTTTTCTTGGGTTTTGTTGTTAGTTCAAGAAGGGTCGAAGTGGATGAATCCAAGATGAATGCTATCAAAAATTGGCCAACCCCACAAACCGTTGGAGAAGTAAGAAGCTTCCACGGGTTGGCTAGTTTTTATAGAAGGGTTGTCAAAGGATTTAGCACCATAGCCACCCCCTTGACCGAGGTCATTAGGAAACAACAACCCTTCAAGTGGGGAGACGAGCAAGCTAAGGCCTTTGAAGCCTTGAAAGCTATACTCATCTCCGCACCCTTGTTATAATTGCCCAACTTTAATAAGACATTTGAAGTCGAGTGCGATGCGAGTAAAGTAGGCATAGGGGCTGTTTTGATGCAAGATTTAAAACCCATTGCTTACTTTAGCAAAAAGCTCAAAGGAGCAACTTTAAACTACTCCACGTATGATTTAGAGTTATATGCCTTGATTAGAGCCTTGGCCACTTGGCAACACTACTTATGGCCTAAGGAGTTCGTGATCCGAACGGACCATGAATCCTTAAAGCATCTTCGGGCCCAAGACAAGCTTAACAAACGGCATGCCAAATGGATTGAGTTTCTTGAGACCTTCCCTTATGTTATCCAATACAAAAAGGGTAAGGACAATGTAGTAGCCAATGCTTTGTCTAGAAAACATGCTCTCGTGTCCACTTTGTCATCAAAACTGATGGGTTTTGAGAGTTTAAGAGAGTTGTATCCCAAGGACCCTCACTTTGTTCCTATCTTTAGGGAATACGAAGAATTAGGTAGGGACAAGTGGGATTCGGCTAGGGGTTCAAATCCCTATGCCAAGTTTGATGGTTACTTATTTAAAGGTAGACGATTGTGTGTACCCTCTAGCTCTTGGAGAGAATTGTTTGTGAGGGAAGCACACGATGGCGGTCTAATGTGTCATTTTGGGGTCGAAATGACCTTCGAAATATTGGAGGAGCACTTATATTGGCCTAGAATGCGCAAGGATGTGGCTAGGATTTGCGGCCAATGTGTAGAAAGCAAGAGAGACAAATCTCGACTCCTACCTCACGGGATGTATACCCCGCTGCCACTCCTCTACGTCCTTGGCTTGATATATCTATGGATTTTATGTTGGGGCTGCCAAGGACTCGACGAGGCCGGGATAGTATTTTTGTTGTAGTCGACCGATTTTCTAAAATGGCGCACTTTATTCCTTGCGCTAAATGTGATGATGCACCTAGCGTGGCATCTTTATTTGTTGATAATGTTGTTAAATTGCATGGTGTTCCGAGGACCATTGTGAGTGATAGGGACTCTAAGTTCCTAAGCCACTTTTGGAAGTCCATGTGGGGTAGGCTTGGTACCAAGTTGTTGTTCTCTACGTCCTTCCACCCACAAACCGATGGCCAAACGGAAGTAGTAAATAGGACTTTGGGTACTATGCTACGTTCCATGGTTAAGGGAAAAATGACTTCTTAGGAAGAGCACTTACCATTGATTGAATTTGCCTATAACCGTGTCATACACTCAAGTACGGGAATGACTCCCTTTGAGTGTGTATACGGCTTCAACCCCCTTACCCCTTTGGATTTAACGCCTTTGCCAAGTGATCTCATGATTAGCTTAGATGGAAGCAAGCGGGCAGATTCTATGAAGAAGTTACATGAGAACGTGTGGCGTCAACTTGAGAAGAAAAACCAAGAAATGGCAAGGAGGGCCAACAAGGGGAGAAAGAAATTCATTCTTGAACCGGGAGATTGGGTGTGGGTGCATCTTCGGAAGGATCGGTTTCCATATCAAAAAAATTCCAAATTGATGCCTAGGGGTGATGGTCCATTCCAAGTACTTGAAAGAATCAATGACAACGCCTACAAGATTGACCTTCCACCAGAATATCAAGTGCACAACACTTTCAATGTTTGTGATCTCTCTCTCGTGGATGCGGTTGAAGATGACCAAATGCTGAATTTGAGGTCAAATTCCTCTCAAGATGGAGAGGATGATACGGGTGGGACAAGTTGTCCAACAAGTACACGACCTTTCACAAGACGCCAAGCTCAGGAATTACAAAAACTCCAAGCCTTGTTCATGCAAATGGCCGTGTGTGAGTTGGTGACTGATCCACCTAAGGATTTAAATGTTTTTAAGTGTGAAGAAGGACCTTGAAGTGTAATAAACTTACACTCCAAGGCCGGCCCCCATGACAAGGACAAGCTGGTCATTTTGCCTTGTAATATAAATAGAACATATTAGGGTTATTTGGGTAGTTCTCCCATCAGATTTTAAAAGATAAGACTTGTAATATTTTGGTTCTCTCTCTCTAAACCAACCCACAAGAAGAGAGAAACTTGTGTTGTATCTTGGCTAGAAACAAGGATCTTGAGGTCATAGAGTTCCTCTTGGTCCAAGTAAGAACTTGGTGTTAATATTCAATAGTCTTAGGGTCCTCTCTTGTTGTTAGGGTTCTTAGACTCTTGACTCTTTTATGTCAAGTTACTATCTTTTTGTGATATTGTTAATGTTGTATTTGTAATCTTGAAGTCTAGTGAATCCGTGTGGGGCTCTTTCGATTCACTAGCACTTGTTGTTCAACTTGATGATTTTTGTGTTATTTTGTTCTTCTTGTTGCTGATTTCGTGGGAACTTTGTGTTGTGGACTTGATAGTGTATCATATAAGACCCCCATAGTATCACAACTGAATCAAGTCTCTAACCCTCAAAACACAAATGCGACTGTCAAATCTCAAAATACCCTCAGAATATAAGGTAGTCCTCCTAGACTCACCTATCATCACCTGATCATAAATGCCACAAAGTCTACTATCCTCAAAATGACGACCCCGAATCTACTCCATCAAGGTAGATCTAGCCTCAACACTGGGAAGAACCCTCCTAGGGTCTGAAATATCAAGCTGAATCATCATTTTGGCTAAGGACTGAATGTCCAAGGCCAACGGTCCCTACGAAACTGAAATGAAGTTCAAGCTACCCATACTTACTACATTTCAGCTCAAGGCATCTGCTACCACATTGCCTTGCCCGAATGGTATAGAATAAAGATATCATAGTCCTTTAGCAACTCAATCCACCTGCGATGTCTCAAATTAAGCTCCCTCTAAGTCATAATGTACTGAAGACTATGATCATCAATGAATATCTCGCAATGAACACCATACAAGTAATGCCTTCAAATCTTAAGTGTGAAAACTACCACTTCCAACCCCAAATCATGAGTGGGGTAGTTGCGTTCGTGCACCTTCAGCTATCTCAATGCATGCGAAATAACTTGGCCCCGCTGAATTAGAACACACCCCAAACCAACACCAGAAGCATCACAATACACAGTAAATCCCTCGCCCTCAACTGGAAGATTCAAAATAGGAGCTAAAGTGACCAAGTCCTTGAGCTTTAGAAAGCTCGACTCACACTCATTGGACCACTGAAATGGAACCTCCTTCCTAGTAAATCTAGTCATTGGCGATGTAATAGTAGTAAATCCCTCGATGAACCGTCTGTAGTAGCCTGTCAAACCACTAAAACTACAAACCTCAATCGGAGATATAGGTTTGGCCCAATTACAAATAGCTTCAATCTTCACTGGATCCACCATAATCCCATCCTTAGACGCTACGTGTCCTAGGAATGCCGCAGACTCTAGGCAGAACTCTCACTTTGAGAATTTGGTGAAAAGCCTATGATCTCTCAAAGTGTGGAGCACAGTCCTTAAATGTTGCTCGTGATCCTCCCTACTCCTTGAATAAACAAGGATATCATAGATTAAAACGATCATAAAGGAGTCCAGATAAGGCCTAAAAACAAGGTTCATCATGTCCATAAATGTTGTTGGGGCATTGTTCAACCCAAAAGATATCATCAGGAACTCATAATGGCCATAGCGAGTCCTGAAGACTGTCTTAGGGATGTCCTCTGCCCGAATCCTCAATTGATGGTAACCAGATCTCAAATAAATTTTAGAAAACATTGTCGCACCCTGATGCTGGTCAAATAAATCATCAATACAAGGCATAGGATACTTATTCTTCACTGTCACCTTATTCAGCTATCTATTGTCGATACACATACGTAGAGAACCATCTTTTTTCTTCACGAACAAAATAGGAGCACCCCAGGGTGATACACTCGACCTGATAAAACCCTTACCAAGAAAATCCAAAAGTTGAGAATTCAGCTCCTTTAGCTCGGTAGGAGCCATACTGTAAGATGCCATGGAGATAAGTTGGGTGTACGGCTCGAGGTCAATCACAAACTCAATATCACGCTCAGGAGAAAAGCCAGGTAAGTTGGTAGACAAAATATCAGGATACTCATGGACCACATGAATAGAGTCAAGAAAAGGACTCTCTGCACTAATATCACGAACATAGGAAAGATATGACTCACAACCCCTTGTTATCAATCCTCTAGCCCGAAGATAAGAAATAATCCCCATCGGTGTGCGGCTAAAAGAACCCTGCCACACAACTGGGGGAATGCCAGGCATGGATAAGGTAACGATCTTAGCAAAATAACCCAAAATCGTGTGGTAGGGGGATAACCAGTCCATACCTAGAATCACATCAAAATCCACCATATCTAGCATAATTAGGTTAGCTTTAGTATCATACTCTCAAACGGTCATAACACATGATATATAAACTCGATCCACTACTAAAGAATAACCCCATAGGAGTGGCTACACACAATAGCATAGATAAAGGTTCCCAAGACAATTCTAATTGCGGTGCATAATAAGCAGAAACATATGAATAAGTGGATCCCGGATCAAATAAAGCAATAGCTGGCTAATGGCATACTGAAATTGTACTTGTAATAACAGTGTTCGAAGACTTTGCCTCTACCTACTAGGTATAGCATACAACTGACCCCATCCGCCCCTGGACTGGGTACCTATCAAACCACCTATCCTCCCTGCCTGAAGGCCTTCTCTAGAACCTTAGGTACCCCTAAGACCCTGAGCACCACCCCTAAATGGAGGTGGTACTGATCTGATCGGCTGAACACTTTGCGTTGCAGGCCCAATCATCCTACGCAGGGACACTCTCCAGAGAAATGATCGACGACCCCAAAATCATAATATGTACTAGTCACTCAGCTCTGTTTAAAAGGTCCAACTAACCCAAAATGGCCACCTCAGCTTGAAGACCCTGACTATGTACCTTTCAAGGACTAACCACTACTCTAACCACTGTAGTCAATATAATCATGGTGAACCCCGTCAGTAATCTAAAGTGTTGCCTGAATGGGCCTGCTAGACTGACTATGGTGCTAATAAAATTGATGTCGAGGGTACCTACCCTAAAAACCTCCACCTCTGAACTGTGAGTTGTTGTAGCTCCCACTATAACTGTCTTGCTGTCATGGCCTCTTATCGCTTCTCCCTTGGGCCTCTTGATACATCTCTTCCATATCTGTGCATAATCAGAAATATCCATGAATGACCTGCCATTAGCAACTAGACTCTGAGCGGCCATGCAAAGAGGAAGTTTCAGCCCTCTGAAAAAACATTGAATCCGTTCATACTCGGTAGGTAGGATCATAGTAGAATGTCTGGCCAACTCATGGAACCTCGCCTCTTACTCAACCACCATCATAGAACCCTGCTCCAAACCTATAAACTGATCCCTCAGACGCTCGTACAGCCTGCAAGGCATATTCTTTACAAAGAAAGCCTCGAAAAACTGGGTCCATGTCATAGGTAGAGATCCAGTTGGCCTGGAATCCATATATCCTATCCACCACTGTCTGGATGCCCGATCAAACTGGAAGGTGGTGAAGTCTATACCATGTGACTCTACCAGGCCCAAGTTACGAAGCCTCTCCTTGCAAATAGTCAGAAACTCGAATGCGTCCTCACCTAGGGCCCCTACTAACCTAGGTGAAGTCAATCTCAAAAATTGGCCCAACATCTTCTGCTCCTTGGCAGTCATAACTGGCTGAGCTACTACCGACTATGGAACCACCGGTGATGGGGGAACCTCTACTTTAGGAGCCACAGCTGCATGATGTGCTCCTAAATCAGTACTACTCTAGTCTGCTAACTGAACCCCATCTGACGGTGCACCACCTACTAACCCCAGTCGTTGTAGCAAAACATCTCTGAGAACTGAGAAAGATATAAATCTTAGTGGGGCCTGGGCTGCCTCTTAGCCCATCATCGGTTAGGATGGTCGAACTTCTAGAAATACCTCTGGCTCAGGAGCAATAATAGGGTTTGATAAAGGCTCCCTGGCCTGACCCCAAGCTGGTGTTGCAGCTCTAGCCTAGCCTGGACCTCTGGTTCAACCTCAGCCTCTAAAGAGTGCCCTGGATGTAGACTCGACCGTCATAGCCCACGTCCTAGCCATCTGCGAAAGAGTGAAACAATGAGAATTCAGAAACCAATATAGACTCAACACATGAAAATGAACAAAGAAGGTGAGATTTTCCTAAGAATATCCTATAGCCTCCCGAAGATAAGATACAGACGTCATCATACCGATACGCGGGACTCTACTAGACACTTGCTCTTGTACCACAATACCAGATAACCTAGGCTCTTATACTAATTTGTCACGCCTCGATTTATCGAGTCATGATGGCACCTACTCTAACCCACGAGTAGGTAAGCCAAATCCTAGCTCGAAATGACAAGTAGTGGGCGAAACAACGAAAAATAAAAGAATACAGAATGAAAGCATGCGATAGAAGTACTAAGCAGATATATATAAAAACGATCGTACTGAAATTAGAAGAAAGAGGGGTAAAATATCCAAAAGAGTATCCCTACTAAATCAAAAATATTGTACTAGATAGTTTAAAATATACATGAAGTCTCGGAGTATAAAAAAGACTATCCAAAATATCAAAAGGGGAGAGGATCAACTTCGGGCTCTAAAAGCTCTCCCTATCTCTGAATCAACAGCAAGTCTGAGGATAACATCAACGGTGATAGTTTATACTTAAATTTGTATCAGGAAAAAAATGCAGAAGTGTAGTATGAGTACCAAAACAATAGGCAATCAGTAAAAATCATAGAACAACTGAGTTAAATTATAGTAAAAGTATAATAAAATGCGAGAATGTAAGCTAAAGTAAGAAACAAGGGCTTAAATGAATCTAACACTCCAAATCGGGTGATTATAGAAAATATACAGAATAAGTAACTCAAAAGTAAATACAGTCCAACTACTACCTAACTGAGCCCCCATAAACCCAGAAGGTACAAACAAAAAGGGAATAACCCAATCGAGCCGCCATAAGCCCAGCAGATACAAATAAGGAGTACATTAATACAAGGATGGAATCATCGACAATAATAAGCATAAAGTGAACCATGAGTAAAACGTACCTGAAACTTCTCCCTGATCATAAATGTCGGACTTGAATCGAAACTAGAGAAAAGAATCATGATAGAAAATACCGTGTATAAATCATAACTGTCGAACTTGAACCAAAACTAATAAGTAAGACAAAAGTAGTGACAATCCAAGGTTATAGCTTCTCTTAAGTCCAATTAGTACTAAATTTCCAATTCAGGTGGTCAAATCTATAAACGATGTAGGTTTTAGTCATTAAGTCTACGGATAAGTTTTTAAGGGTCAATTACTATTCTACCCTGAATATCAAATCCAGATGGAGCTCATTAAATTTACTAAGTCATCCTAAGGCTCAAGATTTAGTCTAAGGTGACGAATAAAAGCCTTCTACAAGGAGTTAATTTAGGCAATTACCCAAAAATCCACACTAAGACAAGAACCTATCCAAACCTAGACTAAGGCTTTACAATTCTTTCTCAAAGTACTAAATAAATCAAGACTAGTCCTAAGGTATCGACATAGCCCAATATGACAAAAGACTAGGCTAAATTCCACCAAAAAGCCCTTAATCACCTAACTTAATCAATAAATACTAAATCATCAACCGAGCCGTAAATACCCACCCATAACTAGTATAATACAACACTAATACCACAATAAAGCTCAGTCTAGAATAAAAGTAAGTCTAGCTTACCTTGGATGCTGTTGAAAGCTTGTTAGGTCCCTTACTCTGGAGATTTTCCCTCCCAAGAAACCTCTGAATACTGCCATACTATCAAAATAATAATCTACGCATTAATATGAGAATATCAATACCCATATTGCATAAAAAATGCTCCAGATCAAAAATCAAACTAAAATTCTCATGTGGGGCTTGTTTACGGAATCATAAAATTAAAGCCGCCAATGCATCTCTCTAAGCTCAAGGATCATTTACCCTCAAAATGGGTGTAATCCGAGTACAAATCATCCCTAAAATAGCCCGTAAAGTAATCTAGGGATTTAAAGTTAAATCAAAGAATTAAACTATAATTTAAGCAAAACTTACGAAAATAATGATGAGGAAATGACCACAACGAAGGTTCCAACTCACTCCCAATACCCAATAATTAATCTCCCATGATTTCTAAGCTTACTAGGGCTTTAATGGTGTTTGGACTTGGAAAATAAGGTTAGAACCGAAGAGGAAATAAAATAAATAGAGGTACCAGCGATGGCCGCTTTAGTGGCTAAATGACCGCTAAAGCAGTTGTGAGGTCGCTAAAGAACTATAGCCTCATATGGCCGGCCTTTGTTAAAGCGTTCCAAATCCACTACAGCGATTGCGGCTAAAGCGGTGCCAAGCCGCTTAAGCGGCTGCACCAGATGCACCAAACATCAGCAACTTGGCTAAGTTGTCAAGTTTTTGATCGGGCCCTCAGAATTTCTTTGAAATCCCGTCGACAAAAACAAACTATGTTACCCTACAAAATTCAGCATTCCATACTTACGGCACCATCGAATCCGGGGTCGTTTGATCAAAAGTGGATCCCACATCCAAAGGGCCATTTTAGCCAAAATCCACCCAATGGCCCAAAACGAGTCTAAAAGCCTCAGGACCTGATCAAAGGTTCTCCTAGCCTAAAATTAACATTCCAAAGCTAACGGAACTGTCAGAATTAGCATCCGAGGTAGTTTACCTAAAGTTTAGGCCCAATACCCTTTTCTTAATAGTGAAAGCTCCAAAATAAGGAATTGACTCTAAAAATAAACGAACTGCCCAGTAACCAAATTGTCAGTCCTAGCAAGTCATAAATGAATTGGGAAAGCTATGAAAATGCTCTAAATGTAGAAAAAGCACAAAAATATAGAAATGACCTGGAGGGTCATTACAATCAATAGTCATCTTGCATAAGGTAATTTGCTAACAAAACGCTCCACAACTTATCTGAAAGTCATTCTCACTATTGCAGAAACTGGAAACCTCTAGCAGTCTACAACAAGTCATTGAATGACTCAAAGTTATTCGTTGTAAGCATGCTCCATCTCCTAGCTTCGTCCTTTGGTAAGGTCCATTTTATCAAGATCAGTCTTCATTAGCCACTAGTCGGATTCCTCATTGGTCTCTCTAATCAATTGCATTTTTTCAAAGAACTTTTTCTCCTGATGATGTGTTGCAGCTCGCCATAGAAGATTGTTCAAACGAACATTTTGAATGTTCTCTGATAATTAGCCTTTAAATGCCTTAAATAGTAGCAGTGGTAGGGAATTGAAGTTTGCCAATTAGGCAATTCATACATGTTAGCAAGTATACCATAATGTCTATCAGACATCAACGTTACAGATGTACGACACTTCACAACATGTTGGTGCAAATACTCCAAAAACATGCCCCCTATTTGTATGCTCTCGCTAGCTGTAATTGCAAAAGTCAAGGAATATATTGAGTCATTACCAATTGTTAGAGACCGCAATCAACAACTTGTCTTCATATTCATCATATACATGTGTTTCATCTATTGATATAACTAGACGACAACAAGGAAAACCATCAACACATGGTTTAAAAGTCCAAAACACATAGCTAAAGATATTTTCAACAACATCATCATGTTATTTGAACTTCCATTCAACAATTGTACCTGTATTGAATTGTTGCAAAGCAGCCATGTACTTTGGCAATAAGCAGAATGAGGCCTCTCAATTTCATAGACATTTTCAAAAGTATGCTTTCTTTCAAGATAAGCCTTTTCCCTGCTTTTTATTTTATCGTAGGCTTAATGCATGGGTGTTTAGAAATATTTGATAGAAAACCTAAGAAGTTTTAACCCTTAATAATTATAAAAGAAAAATACGTATTGATTAGTAATTTTAAATGATCTCGGTAGAAAATAGTATTGGAGTCTTTTCAATATCCACAACTGGAATAGATGCAATCTTGTTGATATACAAATTGAAATGTCCTTGACGGCATGTACATATATTACAATTGAGAATCTCATAATATTTTCCTATAACCCACAAGTTATCATATTTTGACTTTCTACCATGGAGCATTTATTGACAACCTTGATCTACACGCTTGCAAGCAACTCGTCATGCAGTTTTTGTTGACTGACAAATAGAGAACTCCCTCACCTCTTTAGAAAGCAAAAGTTTAACTCCCCTTTGTAACTTCTTTTTTTTTTGAGTTGAAGAGCATGCTGATAGAAAGATAAAGTGGACCATTTGAAGATCTTGTGGATCATGTCACATACCTTGCCGAAATTCATCATGTTCATGCATGTAGGCAAACACATCTGGTCTATCATGACGATGATCAAGATATGAAATTTCATGAGAATGAAATTAAGGCCTAGGGAATGTTAGTGATATTTGTACTAATTGTTGAAGTGGCGTTTGTGGAATTGCTTCTTCTTGATGAAATGGACTCCATGACATGGTTCTTTGTGAAAAATCGGGCATCATAAAATCATCATCACTTTTAGATGCTGAAAATGAGACTTCATCTCCTGATACCTCTACATTAGGCATGTCATCACTATCACTCCTTGATAATATGCCATGATTCTACTGGTTAACATTATCGATATTACAACAAGCTCATCTGGTGTAACATTTTCTCTATATTTAAAAAATAAAAATATTTAATCCATCAACTAAACATAAATAAATTAATATCTGAATGATAGACCTACCGATAATAGCCAACACCTCCAAAACTCAAGGATAGAGCAATATTTGAGGATGTTCCAGCATGATCCATCCATCCGAACTTGGAGGATTGATCAAAATTATGATCTTGTCCATAACTTCTAGCATTATTCATCTCATGCTGAGGTAAACCCCTAAGAAAATATAAAATAATCATAAAATATATAAATCTACACAAAATAGTGAAAATAGTATTAACAATTATAATAACACTAATAATAACAATAGCAATAGTAACAATAGTAATAATAATAACAGACATTACTAGTCACTTTCATTTAAAGTTTGGTTTAAATCAAGTTTTAACGATTCCATTGACATGTTACCTGTAAGAATATTTTTGTAAGCATTCATGTTAGGAAAATCACTGGACTAAGTTACAGAGACTTTAGCAAGACTAGTTCAATTTTCAGTCTGAGTATAGACTTCAGCCTGTGAAGGAGAATGCTGACAACGAGTCCTAGGCTCCTTTCGAACATAGAGTTGAAGCATAGTTGCTTGATTTGATCTATATATTCAATTTGAGCCGTCAAAAGGTAATCAAAGATTCATCATCGTAGATATTTCACTCCACATAATTTACCACTCCTTGTGGTGAAAAGAAGTTTGGATATTGTCATGTTCTTATAAATTTGTAATCATCCTTACTAACACCCATCTTTTTATAAATTGAAGCACAAATGTTTTTGTAGCCAACTGAATTGGATACTTAACGTTGCATTCGGGCGTCCAATTATAATGTACATTATTACCCTCATGAATAATTTCACCATTCCGAAATAGTGAAACCCTAATAATTGGTTCAATAGATATTTTTTTTAGATTCAAATGAAGAAAAATATAAGGAGATTGAAGAGAGATGAATGAACTTCAAGATGGTTTACATGACATGTTTTTGGGCTCTTTAAGTAGATTTTTGAAGAGCTTTGGGGGGAAAATCTGATGAACAAAGCAACATAGTGCACTATTTTTGTCCCCACTATAATAATATGTCACATCATGTTTTGAGCTATATCAATTTCGACATCTCTTTAAAACCATGTTCTATTTCTGTCACTTTTTAAGTTTCTGTTTGTTATTTAGGTCCCGGACTCATATACCATCAATCACATTCCTAGGGACATTACCAGACTAAAGTGTCCTAAATCACATACTTAGGCTTATTTATCCGATCATGTAATTAGTAAGTCGGCATAAAATTGAGTGCAAGTGATGAGCAAGTATACATTTCAATTCTCTCGAGTGGTAATTGCATGATGTAATTATCGGATGACTTTTCAAACTCATCTTTTTCATTTTTAATATCTTTGATTTGATTCTTTAAAAACTTATTTATGTGTTCACATTTGAAAACATTTTATGTATTTCCTTTTGTAATTAAACTTTTATTTAGAATGAAATGAATCAAATATCCAATTACATATGTGCAACCAAAGATCACAACAAAAATTACACTTCATTATTTTATGGCATGGCAAACAAACAGGTCGTTTAATTACTAATTTGTGTAATTCCTTGGTGTAGTAATAATTACACAGTGATTTCCAAAATGAACTACTCTGAATGCCGAACTATGTATTTTCCCCATAAAAGACCCTCAATCTAACAATATAGAAGCAGCCTTCGTTTTGATATAGTACAAGACAAGGATGTACAAGTCTTTCGAACCAGCAAGGATAAGAATGAGGATGTACATGCACAAGGAGATTACAATTACCTGTCCTATACAATTTCCTATAACGTCAACCAAAGGGTAGTCCTCTGTTACAACTTGCAAAGTGCCGAGTATGATATCTGTCGAGTGTTTCAATGATAGCAAGTATGTACATGAAGTAGTTGCTGCAAGTGCTAACTTCTATTTTAGTTCAAGCAAGTAAACAAAATCCACTTTGCTAGGCTACTAGATTTTGGTATCATGGCTTCTGTAATATGTGATTTGTTGCAATCTCCTTAATCTAACTTGTAAAAGAGGGTATTGAATAACTCAGCTGTCTGTGGCCCAACCGAAAATTTATGCACCAACTACAACTTCCCGTGGAGCAAGAGATACACGGTCCAGGTAAGCGTTAGAGAGACAAACCAAAAAACGATGACAACCCAAAGCTGATGCTTTGATAAAAATCAGACATGAAGAGCAGAAAAACCTCATCATCAGTATCGGACTTTTTCTTGCAGAACCTAATACCTTGAAGAGAATCAGTTTAAGCCGGCGATCTCGGAGGGTTGACTTGTAATCATAGTCTCGTGAGAATATCGCAGAAGACCATCCTAGCATTACATTGGGCGCACCAGTTAGCTGCATTTGGGAGCTAATTACATTACTTCCAAGTGCTTCAAATATCCACTGGGACAGTATATCGGCAACAATTTTGCAAAGGTGTTGACGAAAGAATTTTGCCTCCTTGGAAATAAATGCTCTAACTAATGAAGCACCATCCTACAACGGAGAAATGGCTATCAAATTGCGACACAATATGTAAATATAGATTAGTTCTTCCAAATGAAAAATAGATAATACTAGCTCAAACATAATTTTTCACCTCCAAATGTTCACAGAAACATTTTCCTCAAGACACCAAGCACATATAATGAGAGGAAATTTTCCATCTCTGAATTTAGATACTTAAACAAACTATATGGCCCAATGCAAGAATCTACATCCAACCCCCAATCCCTCTCCAGATACCATTTAAAGCCCATAGTTTGCAATTTGATTGTTTTAGAAGAAACGGGTTGTCATATTTTAAGTAACAGTAAAAGAATATCTGGTCAAAGGCAATATATCAGGCAAAGGTACTCACTGCCGTCATTAGCAATCTTCGCAGCACAATACCGTCTTTAGATGGTAGTATTCTCAACACCAAGTTTGCAACATTAAATACACCAGCAGCTCCATCAGAAGAATAAGCAAGAGATGCTTGAGTATCTGGTGCAATGATAGAGTTCAAATAAGCAAGAGATGCTTGAGGATTTGGTGCCATGCCAGTGTTCAACCCTTTCCTGGAAAAATTAGCAGTCAGCATCCAAAATGTACTAGGAGAAAAAGCTTCCAATAGCCATTGTGTCTGAAAGAGAAGATAAAAGATGCAACCAAATGCAGTAGCAAACTGGCCCATCAAGTCTATTCTTTCAGACTTCCTCACTGAACAGAGAATGCATCAAATTTTAACTGAATGCGGTACGAAATGTGCATTTCTCCTAATATTGCCTGGGGAGACGTAAAAGTTTAGGGAAACTAATTTGCTATTAGTCCACTGTGTCATTCCTCAGGCTTCTTAAAAAGATATGCCAATACCATAGCTTGTCATTCCCGTCAGAGAAAGCAAAGAAAAAGACGAAATGACTCATTTCCTTCTCTTCTCTCATTTTCCTGCTAAAATATTTCCATCCACTCAAACACTATACTTCTCAAGTCCCAAGGACACAGTGCCTTTCACCACAGGTTTTTACATCCTTTGAGGAAGCAGTTAAAGAACAAAAAGAAAGCAGAGACTCTAACCTCATATAAAAAACAAGATATGAAGAACTGAGAAAGCAAAGTAGAAAGACATTATAAAAGTAAAAGATAATGAGAAGGCCAGGTAGAAATGATGAGCAGTTTGGGTCACCTATATCTATTGAAAAGTTTCTCTTTCTTCTTTTTTGCAAAAGTAACAGAAGAGGATATCAAAGGAAAAAGCATTTAAAACACACTAAGAAACAACACTAACATTCACTTAAAAATATACTGAATAGAAAAACAAAAAATAAGTGTACAATGAACTATGTCATGGTACCTAGTTGCCGCCACTCTTAGGAAAAGAGCTAGCTTTTGCCATTGAAATTCTTTCTCTCTGTTTAATACTACCTGAATAGGAAACAGTAAGATAACATTGAAGAAAGGGGTGATCCAGAAGTCTAAAAGTCATCTTTTTGTTAACATTATCACTCTATCACTAAAAATAGAAGAAAATTTGTATCACAGAACTAGGAGAAGAAATTCTCAAGGTTAAGTAAGCATGAAGCGGGTTCCAATAAAAGAATCAAGGAGTACAAGATGATTTTTTTTAAAAACAAAAAAATTCATCCATTTCACTGTAAAAAACATTTACTATCACACCTAAGTTTTTCTCAAGTAAATTTCCTGCAATTAGATATGAGATTATTAAGTCATCAAAAATTTCATCCACAAGCCAACTACTAAAAAATGCAGTAAATAGAATAAGCTTGGTGAACTCCATTTTAAATATGATTTTTAATAAGTCCCGGGAACACCATTAAGGTCAATTACAGTATGACTAGAGACCAAATGTATATAAAGCTGTAAAAGTACCGAATATAGAATTTTCCTCGAAGCAACAGAGTTATCAGAGAGAAGCTTCCGAACAACATATGGAAATGCAGCTTCAAAAGTTTTGAAATTTGGATCTCCAGCCACTGCCAATCCTGAGAAGATGAGTGGAAGTTACAGCTATACAGTTTTTTGGAACATAATAAGTATACTGTTAAATATTCAATCCAACAAGGAGCCAGCCCTATGAGCGGTTTTCAAGACGAATACAAAGCAGCTGGCTGCACCATCAAAACTACACACATATTCAGACTGGGAGAGGGAGCAACTTGTTATTTGATAGCATCCAAGGAAGCCATCATGAGCTTAAGAGATTCCAATGACTTAATAGTAGCTTAAGATGCCTTGGAAGATCCATTAAAGAAGCTTTTAAGATCCACAGTATGTTAAAGTGGATATCTGAAAGGCGGATATCAAAATTCAAGGCAATTAGAAGCCTCAAGGGAGCAAAGAAGTCACAAAGGATCAAAGAAGGCCTGACTGCCCAAGACCTCTTTCATGACTTCCACTCGCAATTGCGGACGTAGCTGATTTTGTAGAGACCGTGATCACAGAATGTACTAAAATTTTCAAATTATGTTAATTCGTTCATTTAGCTTTTAAGATTACTGAGGAACATCTTTATCAAAATATTTTTGCTTCTACTTCGGTCAATTAGCAATAATTTTTTTGTGGACTTCCAGAAATCTGTTTCATGTAGCTTGGCAAGGAAATTTGAACTGCGTCCCTTTTGTAAGGAGGCACCCTTGTCCCAAAGTTATGGGGCTGTCTAGCCGAGTTCCTTAGAGAGAGTTGTCATTTGTTGTTAGTTCTGAATATCAAACCTAATATAAATAGTTTTTATGTCTTCATCTTTTTAGACTTGAATGAATATTAAACTCCTCTGTGAGATCATTGAAGGTTCTCTGCCTTAGTAGATTTCCAACTTGCAATGGTACTTGATTGAGGATTCATGACTCTTGAAGGTTCCATATAACCTAGGTGTTATTTGATTCATATAATATAAGGTATTTGGTTTCTTCTACCAATGTCTATTATAATCAAAGTTCTGTCTATATTTTCTACTTCTATTTCTGCAATCAGTTTGATATCAGAGCATAGGTTAGTGTTCTGTTTCTACAAATACTGATTATATCTTTTGATTCCATCAAAACCTACAACAACAACATACCCAATATATTCCCACTACATGGGGTCTGGGGAGGGTAAGTTTACGCAGTCCATACCACTACCTCAGATGTGAGATTGAGAGGCTGTTTCCGAAAGACCCCCCGACTCAGGTTACTATTCCATCAAAACCTACCCAAAAAAAAAAGAATCAAGAAACAAATAAAGTTTCCACCAATGTTGAGTTGCTTGGAGCCTATATTTTGATCAAAATTTGAATTCAATTGTAAATTTTTGATTGGATGTGATTGTGTTGAAAAATAGTTGAACATCAAATTTCAGATTCTTTGGAGTTGATTAGAATTAATTTTGAATAAAAATTGGAAGCTAAAATTTGGAAGAACAGTGAAACCCAGGTGAACCCCCTAGCAGAAAGTTGAATTTCAGGGATCCTTGGGGTCGCAGAATTAACAATTTCAGTCCGTTTCGTGAAGCCGAAGCCCAATCTGCAAACTCCGTTCACCTATTTACAAAATTCCAGAATACATGAAATATAAAATAAATTCTAATTCTTGAGTTCTAAACATTATGACATTATTATTAGATTATTCCATTATAGTCTCAGTGATTCTTCCAATTCTCAAATCAAATATAATATACACATAAACCCCCACACGGGCATCACAACAATAATAATCTCTCAAATCAATAATAATACTCATATAGGCCCCCACACAGGCAACACGATAAATAACTAGCTCAAAGTATAAAATCTCACGACAATAATCCCCAAACCGTAGCATACTTTACATGAATGGTTAACTATCCAGCCCAGTCTGAAGAAAGTTAAGTCATAACCTACCTTAAAAAGTTGAATCTCAAGCCTGGATCCTTCAATATGGAGCCTTTCTTTTACGTGCGACCTCAGAATGAACCAAATCTATTAAAAATATAATCTACACGTCAAAAGGAGTCCAGCGATACCCATATTAGCAAATTTTATTTTGGGTCCAAAAATAATTTGAAAATCAACCCCAAAGGAAAAAGGGTAAAACCGGAATTTTATTTAAGAATCATGTTTCCCATACTCTTAAGGGTTTTAAATGTGAAAACCCATTGAAAAATAAGTTACAATCGAAGAAAAACTATTTTCTCTCTTTACAGGGTGAAACCCCAAAAATTCAAGTTTAAAATCCAAGTTTTAAAGATGATTTAGTGAAATAATCAATGAATAAAGATAGAAATCATGTTTAGAAGCTCACTCAAGTCCAATTTGATGAAAAATCGTCTTTAAAATTGCCAAAAATGAGACCCCAAAGCTTGAAAATGAAAGAATGGAATAAAAGAGAAGAAAAAAGGAATTTATATCAGGTACATCACCTAGGCAGTAAAATAGTCGCCTAAGCAACGTCGCCTGAGCGGCCAGACTATGGATAAGGCGGTGGTTACTTGCCACGCAGGTGACTGCTAAGGCGACACATTTTCTGCTAGGATGATATCACCAAGGTAGAAGGACCATCGCTAAGGCGATGCTACCTGGACCGGTTGACTACCGCTACGGCGACACTTTAGTGCGCCTAGGCGCTACCACTAAGGTGACCAAATGGCTGCTTAGGCGGTTGCACAGAAACTAGTTGAAACATAAGGGGCTAAAATGACTCCGAATAGACCCTCGGGATTTGTCATGACCCAATTCATGGATCGTGCGAGCACCTACCCAACTCTACCCTAGATAGGAGAACCCTTACTACCCAACCATTCTAATTAAGTACAAAAGATATATTAAATAGATTTGGAAATAAATAACCCTTCAACTGAAAGAAATATCTCTTGTTCAAAACATTTGTTAATTAACATTATGGAAATAAAACAACAATTTCCTTAGAACCTAATCTAAATCGGTACAAGAGCACTGACTAATAGAAAGGACGACTCGAGATACAAATCCATGTATTAGTAGGATAACAGGAGCTGCTGAAGAATAACCACCACCGTACCTATAGAAACTCCAATCGACCTGCAACATGGCTATATTCCCAAACAGAGCTATAATAAGTGTAGTATCAGTACAACCACACGTACTGGTAGGTATCATCAGCCGATCAGGGTTAAAACAAATAACAACGATAGATAATAGGAAAGAAATCATGGAAACAAATAATATTCTAGGCAAATAACCACTCCAAGTCCTTTTCACTAGGTTCTCTAACTATCGCTTGACTCTCCTTCTGCAGCACCTATGACCCTAGACTCCATGCATCATAACTTGCTACACCGTATCTGAAGAGCATATTGAAAGGCTGCCAGTCTCACATCCAAGAATACGACATGAACTAGACCAGCTCACCCAATACCCACATTTATATATAAATATAAATCCGGCACACTAAAGTTAAGATATATACTCAAGGCATACTCACACCCACATTCTCCGGTCCACTATTCATACTCAATAAGTCAAACACAAAACAACTACTTTGATAATTATATATATTAATACAATAATGTAATAATATAAATGAATGCATGCATGCAAGGTGTACCCACATACTAGAGTCAAAAAGGACTCTCAGCTATGACCTGCAGGGGACGAGCTCAGACTATGTACCAGTACCGATGTGGTACTCGATATCGGTGTGACACCCGATCCATATAACAGTGACAGTGTGACACTCGATCCATACAACCTCACCTCAGTATACATAACCTCAATCCAATACTCAATGCATGATGATAAGTCAATAACTCAAGTAGTGCCCGAAGGCTAGTCAAGTATTCACCTTTATATATGTATAAGCACAGAGTAAATCATTACCACGTGACACACAGATGACTCATACTCACCCAATATAATAGCCACACCCACCACCTATACTTATACCGACTAACCACTTCAACCCCGGATGCTATACTCTACCTCTCACTCTCATTTCTCACTACCGCATCTATACCTATTCTACCAGGAATAACCACCCCCAACCCTGTTCACATACACAACCTCTTCTGACTCCTCCCGAATCACCAACGACATCTAATCACCTACTGCCTACTCCCTTCACTCTCACTCTGAACTCTATCGGACTCCTCTGAATCCACCGAATGCACACTCTGGACCGAACTCACATTCATTACCTTCATAGTCACCCTAACCCTTCTTCTAACCCATAACACACTCCATACATTGACCTACCTCTAGTTTCATGCAAACTTTGTGGCTTTTCTACAATTAAAAGAGTAATGTAGTTCAATAACTTATCATTCAATATCACCAATTCATTGCCTTAGTACCGATTATTATTCAAACCAACCAAACTCTATGCCCAAAGGCCTAAGACATGAAATCTCCCGATATAACTATTGTTATTACGTGCATCTAGCCCAAGTACTATAATTAAACCATAAACTACATCGCAGACAAATTACGCTGCTACAGAAAGCGAAGAGTTGTCCCACATGTTCCTTTCCCTTTACTAACGCTGGAAACTCCACTAGAAATACTTCAAAAATTGCCCTCATGGTGCTTGGCCTCTAAATCCTCGTTATTCTAAGTATAGGGCTCACTTTGGGTGTTTTTGGAGGAGGATGACGGCATAAGAGGCCTTAGCTAAATGAGGTTTTTAAATAACCCTCAGGCTGCTTATTGCCCGACTGCCGCTCGGCAATGGAAATGTCACTACAGCAGCATATCTGTCTCTGCAGTGATGGGTTAGTAGGCCTGGCCCAAGTTCGATTTAGGCCATGATTTTTTCCCACGAAATAATTCCTACAAGGTACGAAACAAGGATTTCTTGGTTGAAATATTTTTCCACGATGGTTTTAACAAAACGACGATTTGGGTTCTTACACCCATAAAATAATCCAAAAAGGCTACTACGCTAATTTTGATATTCCGGACTCAATGGAACCATCAGATTTATCAAAAGAGGTTGTTATCAAAATGTTAACCCCTCGGAACCCCTCTAGGATATTTTAACTAGTTTCTCATCTAAAAGGTCAAAACTCTAAATAAAGGCTCAAAACCCAAACCAACCACGCTACTAACCCAAAATTGACATTCCAAATCTAATAAAACTCACAAAACTACCATCCGATGCTCGGATCATAAAATATTGACCAAACTTAAACTAATCTCTAATGGCTACTCAAAACCTCAAACTCACTCAAATCACTCTCAAACTCTTCGAGGACCGTGGCAACCCATCCCACAACTCATATAAGGCATATAGTAACTACAGGGAAGGGCAAAATGGTCAAAACATAGAAAAAGCTAAATTTCACAACAAGGGTGGTTACAAACTCTTCCTAATTTTTTCTCAAAAGTTGAGGTAAACTGCGTACCTTTATCCAAAATAATAGAAACGGGCACCCCATACAGTCGAACAA
Source organism: Capsicum rhomboideum (assembly GCA_031232105.1). Taxonomy (NCBI): domain Eukaryota; kingdom Viridiplantae; phylum Streptophyta; class Magnoliopsida; order Solanales; family Solanaceae; genus Capsicum; species Capsicum rhomboideum. The sequence goes on from CP124715.1 coordinate 94,463,926, forward strand.
TCTCCTTAACATAAATCTTGGACAACTTGGCTGCATTATAAGTCACCTGCACTGGAATAAAATATGCAGACTTAGTCAATCATTCCACAATCACCCATATCAAATCACATTTTCCCAAAGTCTTAGGAAGGCCAACAACAAAATCCATAGCTATCTTTTACCACTTCCATTCAGGAATGGGCATTGTTTGAAGCGTACCAACAAGCCTTTGATGTTCATACATCATATATTGGCAGTTCTGACACTTAGCCACAAAATCTAGTGTATCTCTCTTAGCCACAAAATCTAGTGTATCTCTCTTCATACAACACCATCAATAGTACTTCTCAAGTCACGATACATCTTGGTTGCGCCAGGATGTATAGAGTACCTCAAACTATATGCCTCCACTAGAATGGATGGAATCAAATCACCTAAATGAGGCACACAAACTCGTCCTTTAATCCTCAACACACCTTCATGATCAAGAATGGCCTCTTTGGCCTCACCTTGCAACACCTTGTCACAAATCTTACTCAACTTCACATCTTCAAACTGTCTAGCCTTAATTTGGTCAAGAAAAATAAGCCTCGCCTTTACATTAGCTAACAGTACTCTTCGCTTGGTAACTTGCAATCTCATAAGAACACTTAGCTATGGTTTGAACCTCCCTAGCTAATGGACGTCTAGAAATATCCAAACAAGCCAAACTACCCATATTATCCATTTTCTAACTCAATGCATCCGCTACGACATTAGCCTTGCTCGGATGATAGAGAATCAAAATGTCATAATCTTTGAGTAGTTCCATCCATCTTCATTGTCGCATATTCAAGTTTCTCTAGGTGAAAATATGCTGCAAGCTATGATGATCAGTGAACACCTCACACTTCACCCTATACAAATAATGTCGCCATATCTTTAGAGCAAACACCACCATTTCCAACTCCAAATCATAGATGGGATAATTCTTCTTATAAACTTTAGTTGCCTTGAAGCATAGGAAATCACATTTGTATACTACATCAACACAACAACCAAACTAGAACGTGAAGCATCACAATACATAATAAAGTCTTTACCTTCAATGGGCCAGAAAAGAATAGGAGCCGAAGTCAGCAAAGTCTTAAGATTTTGGAAGCTCTCTTCCCACTCATCAGTCCATACAAAAGGTACTTCCTTCTGAGTCAATCTAGTCAAGTGTGAAGCAATAAAAGCAAACCCCTTTTCGAACCTACAATAATAATGAGCCAACCCTACAAAGCCATGAAGTTTGGTAATAGAGGTAGGCCTAGTCCAATTCTTAACACCTCAATCTTTTGTGGGTCTACCATAACCCGTTCTTTACAAACCACATGCCTCAAGAAGGATATTGAAGACAATCAAAACTCACACTTAGAATATTTAGCATAGAGTTTCTTCTCCTTTTGCAACCCCAAAACAATGCGTAAGCGAGCCTTATGCTCTTTTATATTCTTAGAGTAAAAACAATAACAAAATAATCCAAATACAGCTTAAACACCCCATTCATCAACCCCATAAAAGTAGGAGTAATGACCCTCCAGGTTATTTTTTTCAATTTCCATGTGTTTTCCACATTTCATGCCTTCCCACAGTGGCTACAGGTCATTTATGAATTACCTAAACCGGCGGTTTGGTTTTTGGACAGTTCATTTGGGTTTTTAGCCCATTTCCCTGTTTTGGAGCTTTTGAAGTTAAGAAATTGGTCTCAGACCAAAACTCCTAGTAAAGGGCCTCGGATGAAAATTCTGATAGCGCCGTTAGCTCCAAAACATGGATTTTAGGCTAGGGGAACCCTTGCTCTGTGTTCCGAGGCTCCCTGACTCTTTTGGGCTATTGGTCGGAAGTTGGTTAAAATGACACATGGGGTTTGGGGCTCACATTTTGCCGAAACAACCTCGGATGGAAATTTCATCTATTCCGTTGAGTCCGGAATGTCATTTTCAATGGGGTAGCATAGTTTGTTTGCATCCATAGGACTCCGTATGGGCCCGAAGCACTGAAACAAAAATTGGCAATTTGCTGGTTTTCGGTGCATCGCCCAAGCGACCCCCTAGGCACCTAGGCGAGGTCGCCTGAGCGACCAAGGGTGTCGCCTAGGTAAAGGTTGGCTGGCAGCATGTGGTGCTTTGCCGATCCCATTTGGAGCCTAGGCGATGGTGCCTTGGCGACCAAAATGGGCGCCTAGGCGACCAAGCTGAACCTTTTTAGGCTTGAACCCTCCTCTACCCCAAGTTCATTTCCTCCATTTCCACACCTCTTGGGACGCCATTCGAGCTCAAGAATCAGCTTGGGAATGTTATTTTAATGCCGGGGATATTGTGGGGACATCAAGGCAACCTTTATCTAGTCCGAATCTCGTAAGTTCCGAGCTTCCCTTCTCTTTATTCCTCCATTAAAGCTCTTGTTTTTCCTCGTATGTTGGGGCTGATTTGAGTGAACTATCGAGCTCGAATTGTGCCCAAATTTGGGGAACATGTTCCTTGAGTCGTGAAGAACCTAATGACGGGTCCAATTTTGGGATTTCATACATGGGTCCCACTAGCCCATTTTAGATCCGATTTTCGATCCAGAGTATTATATTGTAATATAGGGGTCATTTTACTCATATTAACATACAGATTATGATTTTTAAAGCGTAAAATTTATTTTGAGATCGTGGGACAAAGACAAGCGATTCATAGATGGTTCGAGGTTATGGTTCGGCTACGAGGTAGGCTCCGATCTACCCTTCTCTATGAGATTGTGTGTTGTATAGATTACATGCTAGCTAGGGATTATAGGATAGGCTTATACCTAGTTGTATCATGACTTGACCTATTTAGCGGATTTAGAATAGAAACGTGACCCGAACCTTGGCCTAGAATACCCGTTATGGTTGTAGGATCCTATTTCACTTGATTATAGACTTATTTAACCATAGATTGACCTGAAGGATCCCTTAGTATAAAACTTACCAATTACTTAGTGAATTGAACGGTATTCCTCGAATTAGATCCTTCTAGTAGCTTTATGCCCTGTTTACCTTAGTATCCCAGTTTATGGTACTGATATCTTACTGTTGCATATATTGTTGGGCCCGAGGCCGTGGTTACGATACTACGATACCAGTTGGACACCAGGTTAGTATTCTAATTTAAAAGGATGTGGTTTAGTTCTTAGATGCTTCGATGCATACGGTTGTATTGTTTGGATACTGTTGATGGCATGCATACATTTAGACGTATTAATGCTTATTTAGTGGTACGATTCTAGTTAAAAACCTTTGTTTTACTATTGTTTTCTAAAAAGGGATTTATTCCCACTTTTTCACTTTTAAAATTGATTCTTTGAAAATGGAAGTCGTACCACCCTTATTATTGAATTATGACATCTTAAACTAAACATATTATTTTGGAAATTAGATCGAGGCTAATTTCGATCCATTATTGATCCACTATCTTTTACCACTACTTACTCACTTTGGTCGAGGGAGATTCCGACCCTTTCCACATTATTATACCGTTTGATATTCTAATGCTCTTTTTTACTCTTTCTTTCTAAAAGGTAGTTTCATGATATTTTGATGTCTAAATTCCCTTTTTTAGAAACACCGTAATCTATCTCCAATTTAACTACATAACCAAAAAGATACTTGTAGCGTGTCCATTTGTCAGTTAGAGTAACTAGAATCTGTTCGTCCTTTTTACTCTTTCTTTCTAAAAGGCAGTTTCATGATATTTTGATGTCTAATTCCCTTTTTTAGAAACACCGTAATCTATCTCCAATTTAACTACATAACCAAAAAGATACTTGTAGCGTGTCCATTAGTCAGTTAGGGTAACTAAAATCTGTTTGTCCCCTGGTGTAACTTATTTTTAAGCTCACCCTCTTTAGTCCTTTGTTCTTCCCTCCTGGAATTGATCTTTGCAATTTAAATTTGTCTATGTCCTCAAATAGGTACGCGTAAAATTAGAAAAAAAATATATATATCATGGAATACTATTAAAAATAAGCACTTCAGGGCTTGAAAAGAAGGGATAGAAATTCTCCATGCAGGTGGGGTCTGGGAAGGGTGGTGTGTACATAGACCTTACCCCTATCTTATACAGGTAGACAGATTGTTTCCAAAAGACCCTCGGCTCAAATAAAGCAATTTAGAACAAGTTTGAAAAGGAAATACAGTAGTGAAAGAGGCTCAAATAAAGCAATTTAGAACAAGTTTGAAAAGGAAATACAGTAATGAAGGAGTTATGTTGAAACTAATGAAGAACAAAACATTAGCAATAACAAATAATATGATGACCGAAGGGCGAAGGAAAATAAACAACAAATGATAATAGAAATCGAAGAATAGGATAATAGGGGAGTGATAATAAAGAAACGGAGACAACAAATAATAATAATAATCAAAAAATAAGACTATGAAAGTAATAATAATGATAATAATATTGGAGAGCTAGGTAACACGCAACTACCTACTAACCTTTTACCGTAATCCGCAACCTCTATTTCCTCCTATCTAAGATCATGTCCTCGATAAGTTGAAGGTGTTCCATGCCCAGTCTAATCACATCTCCCCAATACTTCTTCGTCCTACCTCTCCCTCTCTTCTTCCCCCACCCTAGCCAACCTCTCACACCTCCTTACAGGGGCATCTGTGCATCTCCTCTTCACATGTCTTAACCTTCTTCGTCCTACCTCTCCCTCTCTTCTCCTCTTACTATGTAAATTGTTGTTATAAGGATATAGTAAGACACTCCCAATCCTTCAGTTTCTCACCATACACAATTTGGAAACCAAAGGTTGGATATTTCACCTGGTTAGTTGCTAGAGAGGCACGTCTTACTTGGTCCACCAAATCAATCTTTTCCTTCATCACGAAGTCACTCACCAAATCTGGACCATGTTGATTAACATTACAGGAACTACCTGGATAATGCCTAAAATCACCATGGAGTTTTTGCAAAGCTGGGGCAGGAAAGGAATCTGTAAAAAGGCAACTATCTTTTGGAACTTTATTCCATCTATGGTCTACCATCTGGTGGACATTGGGGACAAAATGTAATTAGCCCCAAGTATAAACCTTTTTTGTTTCCCAATTTTTGGTGCAATCAAGTGTTTGTATAAGAAGTAAATGACATTACCAACCTGATCGGGGATGGCAATGGGGTGGGGCGGGGGCGGGGCAAACCCGCAAAGACTTCCCCCCACCACGCCCCTACCCTGCATACCGTAATTTGTTGTTTTCACCCAGCCCACCTGGCTCCGTATTAACCCGCCATGCATGTATGCAAAGAGCAGTTCAATGTAGTTGCAGATTGAACAAATGACAGATTAAGTAACGCTCTGATTTACAGAGTGAAAAGCTGTTTAAAAGAAAAAGAAACTTGATAACTGTAAATACAAGTATCCGAGTCAATTGGAATATGGGGGAAAATAATTCTGCAGTGGTTCTAAGCTTTAAAAATTGGCAAGCTATCTCAGTATTTTGCTAATTTTATGATTAAAAAAAAGAACTTACTGTCAGTGGCTTGCATCTTCTATGTTTTTCATTTTAGTATCTCTTGATAATCAGTTTTGTTTCATTAATTTTAAAGTTTTTGTAGGAATAAGAAACAGTAATATAATCGGAGAATTGGTTCTACTTCTAATTTACTTGATTTCAAAGCTTTTATTTTGTTTAAACCTACATAGACCGCGACCCGCCCCACATCAATTTTTAAAATAATTATTTCAACCCGCATTTGCCCCTCATATCCCAAAACACGGCCCGCCCCACTGCCATCCCTATGACCAGTGCAATGCACGAATTATAAAGCTCTTTCAACAGCACAATGTTTGTGCTGTTTTGATTCTAAATAATTATTACCCTTAATAAAAACAAAAAAGGTAAAAGGGCAGCCCGGTGGCATTAAAACTACCGCTATGCGCGGTGTCCGGGGAAGGGCCCCACCACAAGGGTGTATTGTACGCAGCCTTACCTTGCATTTTTGCCAGAGGCTGTTTCCAAGGCTTGAACCCGTGACCTCCTGGTCACATGGCAACAACTTTACCAGTTACTCCAAGGCTCCCCTTCAAAAACAAAAAAGGTAGTTGTTAAGAAATAACAGCTGGGCATATGCTTATCTACCTTCTAATGAGGCAAGAGAACGAAGCAGAAAGGTGAAGTATGGTGGCATGCGGAAATGATACTTGAATGCTACAGACACTATTTTACTCAAAACCTGCAAACACAAATCATAATAATCAGCCATATAACAGTATGATGGTAAGAAGCAAAGATATACAGTGTTTCACTCTTGACTTCCAAGCTAATTTCCATGGCCATTAATCGATAATGCTGTTTTTCATGTGCATGTGTTTGTAACAAGCTTTACATAGAACACCTCTCTTCCACTGCAGTTCCATATAATCCTTTCTTGCTTGCTTGGTTTGGATTAATTAACCTGATTGATTAAGTCCGTTTTTCTTGGTCTAATCGGTTTTATTCATCACAATAAATGTACAGCTATCATACGAAAAGATAAAATTTTGAAGCTATTACTTCCAAAAGAAACGGAAACAGTATGTACAATTACTACTCTATATAATCAGAAACTATTTTTATAATACAAGACAAACAGTCTCTCTGCAGTGGGACCATCCATGTAACATGAGAAAGCAACACAAGTACTACTGCACATAAATTTATAATTCTTACCCTGCTAAACTTGATATCAGGAATTTCACCCTTAAATTCAACTTCCCCCAGAGCATCTTCCAAATCCTGGTTAATTTTTCAAAAAGTTGGTGTCGTTAGAAATCTATAGAACTGATATCAGTTTGAGCTTAAAGCAGTTGGTTTTAAAATGTGCAGCGGATACTTTGCTGCACCATGCACCATAAATTGAAAAGTAAAAATTGATGTGATACGATCTGTAGATAATACCATGGTGACAAGGCGTAAATTAGTCCCTGGCTTAACAACATCCATTTCAGTTAGATCAAGCACCAGAGACCCCCAATCACCATTTACAATGTGCACAATGGATGCAAGCATAGCATACTGATGCTTCCTTTTCACCCGACAAAGCAAGCCAAAATCAAGAAACCTGCAACGTGGGAGAGCTCAACAAGAGCAATAAGTACAAGATACTAACTCCTTTGTGTCAAATAGAAAATTGATTATCTTAGTAGAAGTTGTAAGGATACCCTATTTGTGATGATGATGTGTATCTTAAATTTCCAGGGTGTGGATCAGCATGTAGTAACCCAGTGTCAAGGAGTTGAATTAGTGATGCCTGTACTCCTTTGTTAACCTAGAGTAGTAGTTAATGGAGAAGAATCTATCAGCATAAAAGGATCAATGATTTTAGATAAGATGCATCTCACATCATGCCTTCCAGAAGAAGATAGTTCCTAATCTTTCAAGAAAACAACTCAAGTCTGCTTTCCATTTTCTTTCCAAATTGGTAGACGAAACTCAAGCTAATAGTGGATACATAGAGCAACCAACTTTTAATCACATTGTTTTCTGAGAATTTCTTTCAATCATATTGTGCTTTGCCATAATCCATCAAGCAAAGAGATATCATTTTGCGTTCTCTCTTCTTTTTTTTTTTTTCCTCTTATAAGAACTGACTCCCTTCTCTCTATTAATTTCTATCAGACAACTATCTAAAGATTGTCGAAATTAGCAATTTATATAATCCAAGGAATTGGGAGATCTACGAGGATGACACACATCGTATTGGAGTGGAATGGGTAAAACGTAAGCTCGCATCCTGTATTATGTGATAAGAAGGTGCTACCGAGACTTAAAGGTAAGTTCTATAGAGAGATTTTAGACCAACTATGTTTTATGGGGCAGTGTTTGCCGGTCAAGAATTCACACATTCAAAAGATGAGTATAGCGGAGATGAGGGTGCTTAGATGGATGTGTGGGCACACCAGGAGAGATAGGATTAGGAACAAAAATATATGAGGTAAGGTAGGAATGGCTTCAGTGGGGACAAAATGCAGGAAGCGACACTGAGATGGTTCAGTCATGCAAAGAGGAGTACAAACGCCCCAGTGAGTAGGTGGGGTGTTAGAATTGGAGTAGGAACAGAAATAGTATATAGAATCTACTTGGAAGAAGATTGTAATGTAGTGTCCTACTTGGAAAAGGATTGGAATGTAGTGTCTATAAATAGGATATCAATGTAATAATGTTGAAACACAAATTAATAATATTTTTCTCCTATATTTCTCACATTGTATCAAAGCCTCTAAGATCTTAGTAGAGAATCAAAAAAAGCTTCCGCAGTCGGCGGGCAATTATAACTCATAGAGCTGCTCGTTTGGCCAATGATTATGTTAGCAAAAGTTGGGGCAATACTATATGCATGAAAAAATAATCATGCTGACAAGGACTGATTTGAGAAGCATCCAGGACAAAGAAAGTAGTCACCGTGCATCTTTCCGGTGACTACTTTCTCATATCTTATTTGCATAGCACCGTGCATCTTTTCAATGACTACTTTCTCATATCTGATTTGTGTGGCACTATGCATCTCTCCGGTGATAGCACCGTGCAAATTTTCTGGTGACTACTTTCTCATATCTGAGTTACGTAGCACCATGCGTCTTTCCGGTGACTCCTCAGATCTGATTTGCGTAGTTTCATACGTCTTTTCGGTGACTCCTTAGATCTGATTTCTAAAGTTTCACTTTTCGTTGGTGGTGTGAAAATCAACACCATCAAGAGGTCAAGTCTCTCCCTGTGACAAAACCCCAACAAGCGCCACAGTGAATCGTCCTCTCACGCGCCTCCACATGCCGGTGCTTGAGCCTGTTTTGGCAAGTTTTTCGGCGACTTTATTGTTTAAGATCTACTCGTCTCTTGATTTTGAGATGACCCATACAGATAGACTTTTCGGGGACGTTTACCACTTTTCCGACCACTTTTTCAGTTTGTTCCTTTTCAACTGAGGTCGCCCAAACGTCTCGAGTAATCCTTACCAGTTTTCTTGCAAATATCTTCGCCAAGTCCCTCACTGGTTCTCGTATTAATTACATCTATAAAAAGCTTGGTACATATGACTTATATGCACCAGCTTGAGGGGGAGTGTTAGGATTGTAATAGGAACAGGAATAGATAGAGAATCTACTTGGAAAAGGAGTGTAATGTAGTGTCCTACTTGGAAAAGGATTGAAATGTAGTGTCTATAGATAAGGTCTCAGTGTAATAATGTAGATACACAGTTCAATAATATTTTTCTCCTACATTTCTCACAGTAGGAAAGATTGGTAGTGATAGGTCTAAAGGGAGGTAGAGGTAAGCCGAATAAGAATTTGCGTGAGGTGATTAGACATGACATGACATGACTCATCGTTAGCTCACTAAGGACATGACCCTATCTAGGAACGTATGGAGGTCCAAGATTAGGAAGGTTAGTAGGTAGTCGGGAATTTTCCTCTTTCTTATAGGTGAGTATGATTCTAGCTTATAGCACCTTGTCTACTCCTTTTTTTACTTATCAGTACCATTGTTATTATTCTATTACTATCTTATTCTTCAAATTGTAGTACTATTGTTGTTTCTTTTACTTTGGTTACCCTTCTGATTCTATTGTCAGTACTTTTCTTTTCTACAGTATTCGCAACGCAGCATTTACTTTTGCATCTGCCATGTGGTTATTTTTAGCCGAGGGTCTATCCGAACAGCCTCTGTACCCCCATAAGGTAGGGGTAAGGTCTACGTACACCTCACCTCCCCTGACCCCACCATGTTGGATCATACTGGGTATGTTGTTGTTGTTGTATATAAGACGTTGGCCTTGAATTATGCATCTCACTAAATGCTTAGTAGCTTGACAATAAGGATTAAAGAATGATTAAAGAACAAAACAAAATGCACCAGATCAAGCAGACGTCGTTTAGCTTCACTTTGGCGCCCCTCTCCATGTGTTGACTGATGAACAACAGAATCTTCTGTGGCTGTCATCATCAAATCTGTTGGACTCTCACCAACCAGCCATTCCATAGTCAAAACTCTCTTTCCACTTAGACCTTGATAAACTTTTGGAATACGGATGAAAGAATATGTAGAATGGACTTCCTGCGGTAGATGTTTGTCAAGAAGGTGAAAGACAAAACAAGTACAGCATATTCTCAATTACTCATTGAAAAAGAAACTAACAGAAACAACCTCTCTACCTATCACAAGGCAGGGGTAAGGTATGCATACAGCCCACCCTCCCCAGACCCCACTTGTGATCACCTTGGGTTATGTTGTTGTTGTCATTGAAAAAGGAAAAAGAACAAATGTAGAAAAGAGTCTCATAGCTAGAGCATATTCTTAGTTACTTGTTGAAAAAGAAAAGAAAAAAAAACGTAGGAAAGAGCTCAGCTACGATAACGAAGAAAAGCATTAAACTCGGAGAAGACAATTTCATGTGAATCATGCAATTTAGGTTGGACCACCAAAATTTCATGGATAAACAGTATGTGCTTGTTGTATAATCGCTTCAAATAAACTACAACGTCTATGTTCACTCAGAATCAACTTAACAACAACAGGGAAAGCAAGGTCACGGTTATTAACTTAGTTCTGTCATCCAGTCAAAGCATCAAAATGAACAACTGTTTCTATTTATATGAGAAGGGCCAGATCAATGCCAGACATAGGTGTTACAACAATAATCACCACATTTGAACGGACGAAAATTGAGATATTATCTTAAATTTGAAGACATTGCATCAACCAACAGTGAAGAAGATTATGCGAAGCTAATAAATCTTGCAGACACCATCAAGGACCACAATCATGGTTTGAAGTTAACTTTTAAAGCCGTCAAAAGCATCTGCAAATGCTAGTCAGACCTTCATTTATATCTTTACAGATTCTTTTGGTTTTTATCTAACTGACTGCTCCCTTTCTTCTTTTCATTCCATTTTTCTTTGTTTTCTTCATTTATTATGGAGGGAGGAGGATTCTGTACAAAAACCAAATACCTGAAACTTCATGGCATTTTCAGCTTCACAGGTGTAATCTAACTCCCCAACCAACCCTTTTCCAAGCTCGTCTGCATAGAGACGAAGATCATTTTTCCTTTTGGCTATCTTCTGCACGAGTCCCAGCTGAAGCAATCAATTGCAAGGTTAGTATTGAAGTCTACGTTTACACGAAAAAGGAATCAGAACAGGTAATTTGGACACGGACCGCAACACGAAGAATATATACATCCCGAACTACAACATGTAGCAAGTTTGGCCGCTGAACTTTCACAGCCACATTTGAACCATCGAGAGTACTCCCTCTATACACCTACAGCATGTAAAGACAATACCATGAATAGACAATTTAGTGATATTAAGTACTATCAATGACATTTCTCATATCCAAAATGTTACTTAAAAGGGTGCATACTGAAATATCCCTCAATGAAAAAAATTAAAACCATCGCCAAAACAGAGATAAAAAGCCACCTGACCAAATGAAGCTGCAGCAACAGGTTCTTCAGAGATGTTGCTAAAATATGTCATAACAGGAGAACCCAAATCTTCCTCGATGATCTTCATGGCCACATCCCTGGGGAAAGGTGGAATTCGATCATGGAGCTCAGACAGCGCCTGCAATCACCACTCGAAGCAAAGATGAAAATAGAACATGATCTACCATCTTTACATGTTTCAGGTAACAGCAAAGAACATGGATACAGAACTTTAAGTGGAAGTGAGGCACTGTAGATTTTTGTTGCATAACCAATACGGCTTTCTATGGAAGGACTAATCAAGAAAAGCAAATTATAGCAAAAGAACCACATTGATCTACGTATGTGACATGAATGCAGGAAGCACCCTGCTCCTGGGATAATGGCCAGCCAAGCATTGATGCATTAAAACAAAATGACCTCAGACTAAAGAAAAATTTCACGTGAGATACCTAATTATCACTTCAATGCTACAATGACCATATCTCAGCTTGCAAGCTAATTAGAATATAACCGACAGCTTAGTCTTCTTCTTGATCAAAAAAGAAAAAATTCACGTAACATATAAATCATCTTTACATGTTTAATCACTATCATCTTCGTAACATTAACTTGAACTGCACCTCTTCAGCTGTATCAGATTAACAACTTTGGCAAAATTAGAGATGTGCAATATGAGATTTAAAGTGACTTGGTTCGTGCATGAGATGAAGGTTTTTAACTGTACTAGTGTGTGTTCCATTTAATTGTTCTTTTACTGACCATCTATGGCAACTCTTTCTTACCATTATGAGGGATCAAATGGTGCATGCCTGCGAAACAGTGTTGATTTCCTTAAGAGCTGGAACAGTATGGAGGCATAGTCAAACAGAAGAAATGGTGAAGATTGGTTCCTGCTTGAAGGGGAGATTATTTTGGAAAATGAGTTTAAGTTGCTCTCTTTGAGAGTTGGGGATTTGTCTCATACCTCCTCTTGAACTATTACGAGTAGTAATTCATGTATGAGTTCATGTCTCTCTGCTGCATTTGGATTATATCTCGTATTTGTATGTTAATCTAATTAGTTCCTAGATTATCTAAATAGTTTCTTTGATTAATTGATTGCATTTCAATTCTACATTAATCCTTTCTTTCTATCTATTTTAGATTTAAGATTATTGGTTGCATTTACATATGTCTAGGTAATTAATTACTTAGGGGTGTGTTTACCCCAACAATTATCTCAATCTTCCTATCTTTTTATTGCTTTCCATAATTGTTCTTGGTGTTCATGTGGGGTTAAAGAATTCATCTTCAATTTCTTTGAATTTCCAAGCCTCTTTCCTATTTTGACAGGGTTGCACCAGGGATCGACTCTTAGTCCATTTTTTATTCGCCTTGGTGATGGATGTATTGACGCGGCATATTCAAGGGGAGGTGCCTTGGTGTATGTTATTTCCAGATGATGTAGTTTTAATTGACGAGACCCGGGGAGGAGTTAATGATAAGTGGGAGGTTTGGAGACAAACCATAGAGTTTAAAGGATTTAGGTTGAGCAGGACCAAGATGGAATACTTGGAGTGCAAGTTCAGTCAATTGAAGCATGACGCTGATGTGGTAGTGAAGCTGGATTCCCACACCATTCCAAAGAGAGATAGTTTCAAGTATCTTGGGTCTATGATCCAGGGGAACGGAGAGATCGACGAGGATGTCACTCACTGTATTGGTGCAGGGTGGATGAAATGGAGGCTCACTTTTGGAGTCTTGTGTGATAAGAAGGTGCCTCCTAAACTTAAAGGCAAGTTCTACAGAGTGGAAGTCCGACTGGCGATGTTGTATGGAGCGGAGTATTGACCAGTCAAGAACTCCCATATTCAAAAGTTGAAGGTGGCATAAATGAGGATGTTGCAATAGATGTGTGGACTTACTAGGAGAGATAGGGCTAGAAATGAGATTATTCGAGAGAAGGTGGGGGTGGCTTCGGTGGAAGACAAGATGGGGGAAGTGAGGTTGAGATGGTTCAGGCGTAATAAGGAAGTGCACAGATGCCCCAGTAGAGGTATGAGAGGTTGGCTATGGATGGTTTCAGGTGGGGTAGAGGTAGGCCGAAGAAATATTGGAGGGAGGTGATTAGACATGGCATAGAGAAGTTACAGTTTACTGAGGACATGACTCTAGATAGGAAGGTGAGGACGCGAATTAGGGTAGAGGGTTAGTAGGTGGGAGTGCGTCCTTGCTAGTAGGAAGGTGTTCTTTGTTTGTAGTCATGTCAGTAGTCATAGCGCTATGCTTGTGTTTTGTAATTTCTTGTTGGTGGTGTTTTGGTGATATTTGTGGCTTCGGATAGATAGTTTATAGTACTACTCTGTGGGTGTCTTGTTTTTGTTATTATCTATTAGTGTGTTATTCCATTTTGTTTTTTGTTTTATTAGGTCTCTTAATACTGTCTTTTGTCCTGAATTGGGGGTCTATCGAAAACAGTCTCTCTACTTCATCTTAGGTAGTGGTATGGACTGTGTACACTTTACCTTCCCCAGACCCCACTGTTTTTTTTTTAAACTGGTAACTTGTATTCCTCAGCATTAAGCGCTATGCTGGCCACCTCCAAAAATAGCTACAAGAAAAGAAAAACAAAAAATACTTACAGAGAGCCTAAAAAGTCCACTAATTTTTTTTGAGAAAAGGTTAACTTTATATTCACACCAAAAGATTCATCATCCAACAAATGATGAATTGGAAACTTACATCCCATAAAGTGGCGAGCACACCCCAGAAGGTATACTTTACAAGTTTCCTATAAAGTCAACTAAATCTGCTACCTCCCCTACAAGAGTCGGTTTATCCAAAAAAACAAAAGAATTGTACAATTCATTCTAATCTTCTATAAATTAGTCTTTTGACATTCACAACTTGCATTCCTTTCTTTTCAGAGTGACCACCATATGTAAGCTGGGATAGTTCTCCACCAGTGCTCTTTTCTTCCTCTATTACCAAGACCTTTCCAGCTACTCAAAAGTTCCAATGTTGTCTTAGGCATCACCCAATTGACACCAATATACAAAGAAACATGTTCCCAGTGAAGAAAAAAATGATCATTAACTTCTCCTTCCTGCTCACACAAGACATCTTGAACAAATCTGCCAACCCTTTTTTTGTAAAGCCTCATGAGTTAAACAAGCATTCCTGCATACCAACCAAGCAAAACAAGCTACCTTTGGAGGGCTTTTGGTCCTCCAAGCTAGCTTCCAAGGCCATATCTCTGGCATTGTATGTATATTGCTGAGCTCCCAACAATATTGTTTACTCACTCAATGGACAACTGAGGAGGTTAGGGGCACCTGGTAGGAGCTACACTCTTCCATATAACACCCTAAGGTCCTGTTTTCCTTCGTGCAGTTTCAGATAAAATTCTGTTGACAGAGAATATTCCATCAGTATCTTGTCCCAATAACAATCTATCTGGTTCCAAGGTAGTACCTTGGAAACCTCCAATCAAGTTTAATAGATTAATCACCCATGCTATCTCCCAATCATTCAACCGTCTCCTGAAGACCAAACTCCACCCTTGTGGAGACCACATCTCTTGTATATTGCTATCAGGATTCATACTAATAGAATATAGCCCCGGGGACAAACTTTGCAAAGTCCCTTGGCCAGTCCAGTTTTCTTTCCAGAACAACACCTTATCTCCCCTCCCAACTTTTACCTTTGCATTAACTTTTAAAATCGACCAAAAACTTCTGATAGTCCTCCATACCCCAACTCCATATGTGTCACTACCACTGAGCACCAATTTCCTTCCTGTCCAAATTTGTGTTGAATCACCTCTTTCCACAATGCTTGCTCCTCCTGATTATATCTCCAAAGCCATTTAATCAACAGACTTTTGTTATGCAGCTTTAAGTTTCTCACTCCCAAACCCCCATAATTTCTACCTTGCTGAACTGATGCCCATTTCACTATTGAAGCTTTTCTCAATTTTGTCTCCTTGACATAGAAAATTTTTCCTTAAGACATTCAAAGTTTTAATGACCTCACTAGGAATAGGAAATAGGGACATTAAATATGTTGGTAAAGAGTCTAGCACAGAATTGATGAGAGTGACTCTTCCTCCTAGGGAAAGGTACTGAGACTTCCAAAGTGCCAGCTTCTTCTCAGTCTTCTCAATTACTCCATCCCAAATAGTCAATGCTTTATGTTTTGCACCCAATGGCATGCCAAGATAGACTGCCAGCAGCTCCTCTATCTTACAATTCAAGATGTTAGCTAAGGTTCGAATCTTCTGAACCTCTTTAACCGGAAAGATGCTACTCTTGTTCCAGTTAACCTTTAGCCCTGAGCAAGCCTCAAAAATCACCAGAATAACCCTGAGATAACACACATGTTCCTGCTCAACTTCACAAATCGCTATTGTATGATCGGCATACAATAAGTGTGTCAACTCCAAGGCCTCATTAGCCCTATTTCTTATATTGAAGCCTCTGATCCAGTTGTTGAGAGAAGCTTTCCTAATCAAGCCGTCAAGTCCCTCCATAGCTAAAATAAACAAGAAAGGAAACAGAGGATCCCCCTGTCTAAGTCCTCTTTCAACTGGAAAAAAATATGTTGTTGTTGTTTCATATCAAATTGGTACCAGAGCTTTGGGGTAACTGGGTATTCTGATAATCAACTGTTTCACTCATTTTGAGCCATCAAAATCACCAAAAATCAAAAAAATCCTTAAAAAATCCTCTTGTTCATCGGTCCAATTGTTCAAGTTTTGGGATCTGAAAATTGCAAGTCTATCCAAATTTGATTGTTGATTCATTCTTACCTTGAGCTCAATTTGAGGAGGAAATTGTTTGAACCTCCATTGTTGGAGCTTTGAGCCCTCGAAGTGTAAAGCTGGAATTTGTAATTAAAAAAAAAAAAAACTGAAACTAATTGATTACGTTGGTTGGCTACTGATTTTTAATTTTTTTTTGATAAGGTAAATATATTTCATTCATAAACAAGGCCGAGATGACCGTATACAATAGATAATCCAAAAGGTAAAGAATCTACAAAATCGGATTCGCTACAAAGTCCACTCATTCTTCTATACAACAAGAAATTTTATGGGTGCACCAAAAGAAAATAAGTGACGGAGGCTATTCCTCAAATGAGAAAAACTCGAATCTATCCCCTCAAAAGCTCTCCTATTTCTCTCATTCCACACAACCCACATCAACGCAAGAGGGACCAAATTCCATGTCCTACGTCTTCTCCTCGTATTCTGCTTCTTTCTCCAACAAAACATTAAGCTCGTGGTTATTCGTCATAATGCCTTATTTGGTTGGCTACTGATTACAAGCCCCACTTGTGGTTATTCGTCGTTTTGGAGTAGGGAACTTGAAGAAGAAACTCTACTGGCAGCCGTGGAAGAAAGTTTCAAAGCTTAAGTTCATATTGCGGTGTTCCGAAATTATTATTTGGTTTTAAATGGTTGTGATTTTAAAAGATAGGTTACGTCATGAAGAATTCATATCTCGAATTTGAAGATTTTGGTGCAGAATTAAGGTGGATTTTTAAAAGAAAAATTCAAGGTTGAAGATGAACAATTGAAGCTGTCCAGAATTTTCAGAAATAACCCAAAACTGCTGCAATTACAAAATTAACCAATTTTTTCTCAGTAGCCAATGTTCAGTCCCATTTAAAATATAGCCGAACAATTGAAGGTGTCCAGGATTTTCAGAAATAACCCCAAACTGCTGCAATTACAAAGTTAACCACTTTTTTGTCAGTAACCAATGCTCAGTCCCAGTTAAAATATAGCCTTTCTAGCTTGCTTTTCTCATCTTTTTCTTGTTAAATCTAACTAGCTTACTTAAGTATTAGTTCATACTTAGTGTTAAACTAGTTTTTGAGGGCTTTTGTGTTATTTTGTGCCACTTTTTTTTTGAAACCGGTAACTTTATTTTGTGCCATTTTATTTCGTGCTTTTCTCTTTTGTTTTCTTTGTTAGTTCCTTGTTTCCTAGCCCGTTAGTTTTATTTGTCTTTTGTTATTGACATAAATTTCACTCCGAACCGATAGTTGAATACTTTATGGGATGAAGAAATATTTGAAGTTAATAGTAAATTGAATCAATGTGAGAGTGGAAATGAGTTTAACTATGAGCTTGCACTTGATAAATCTTATATTGCTTTGGTTCATATTTGGGCAAAAGAAGAATCGGAAGGAGATGAGCTTTGTGTTGACATGATTTTTGTGCAATATTTTAAAATATTAAGAGATCTATTGTGGGAATATGATGTGGAGCCTAGCAAAGGAAGGAAAAATTTGAAGCAAATCTCATAGTAGTTCAAAATGAGAGGCAAAATGAAAAGTGAATTAATTGAAGCTAGCATGAGTGTATTATTTACTTATTTTATTTCAAACTTTGAGAATACCTTTGTGTTTGACTACGCTAATGCTTGTAAGATGAAATTTCATTCTTTGAAGGAACCTACTAACTTTCTTGATTCAATGACGAAAGATCAACCAAAGAAAGCCTTGAGTTGCTACTTTGGTGTATATTGTGCCATGAAGTCTTCGAACTTTTCAAAATTGAGAATGGTATGTTCGGATGGCTAGTACTTAAGTTTGATTTATCAAAATCTACTGAGGCAAAATGCTTATTCCTTGTGATCCAAAAAGTATTCTGTGCCATAAAATATAATGATACTTTGATATTGTTCCATGAGTTAGCATGTGAAATTTTTAATGGAATGCTTGTGGAAATTTGGGGATTAAAGTTTGTGTTTGATCCAGGGATTGTTATATATTGTGATTTATGATGAGATTGGTGAAATGTCAATTAGGGAATGGACTAATTTGATAGCTCAAAGAGGACTATTGATTAATTTTATTGATCTTTGTTGGATTGAGCTTAAAGTAATCCATTCGGAGATTGAAGTTGAGGGTGATATCCTTCCATCTATTAATGCTTCCAAGTGTGCTATATATGTTTCATTTCTTGAAACTTTTGGTTGTTTTTATAAACTCAATGAGAAATTTGTTCCTTATAGTCAAGTACATGAACAACAACAACATACCCAGTATATTCCCACGAAGTGGGGTCTGGGGAGGGTAAGTGTACGCAATCCATACCACTACCTCAGGGGATGTTGCTCATAATATGAATATATTCTTATTTGATTTTTATGATACTTGGTTATATTAGTATGATTCTTGATAGAAGAATCACATTCTTGATAGAAGAATCATACAGTAGCTTCCTTATATTCAAGTACATGTTGCTCATAATATGAATACTTATGGTGAAAAAAGTAGTATAGATGGCATGTGCATCTACCAACCTTTGTAATTTCAGAACCAAGTAAATCGGGCCTTGTTGAGAGAGACTGACCAACTGCACAATAAGAAAATAATATTAAACTGGTATCTATTGATTAGGAACGAAATACACTTAAATATACGAGTCACTGAATGACTGCAAACAAGAAAAAGAGAATACAGCAATAGTTCATTTATGAGCCCTGGACAGTAACAACCTAAAATTAAGGTAGTCCTCAATACTTACTCTTGATAAAAGTAGGACCAAGGTTTAGCATCATTTCCTTTAGAACCTTCCCAAGAATGTAATCTGATGTTTCCTTCTCAACATCTTCATTTAAAGTGGGGAGAAGTCCAGATATTCTAATTTGGATTGCAGCAGAAGTGAAGGCAACAAATACCTTACAAAACATAAAGCCCCATAAGATTGCAAATTTACGGATTAACCGAGGAATCAGAGAAGCTAATAAGAAATGTTTCACAGAGCGATGAGCCGTAAGAAAAGAATACAAGTGGAGAATATGCCATTAGGCATAAGCCATGAGCCCAAAGTAATTGCCTATCCATCATTTTTACCATGATATTAGTAGCAAGCTATTGTATACAGTCAATAAAGAAGTCATAAAACCTACACCAGACAAGTGTTCCACGTTTGACCTGCTTGAACATGTAACTGTTTTTGTTGTCAACAACAATTGAGGCGCACAGTATGTGTGTTACATATCTTCCACTATATACTGTTTATTTAGTTATTGCGAAATGCAAATTGCTATTCCCTTTGGGAACATGATTAAAAAATATAAATTGCTAAACTTCAAGTTAAAAATGGCTAGTAAAACTTAAGACAATATTGGTCGATAACAGACAATATTAAGGAAGAGGAACATAGTGAAGTGACCAATTTAGTCCTATCACTACTCAAACTAATAATACGAAAGTGCAGACACTTCAGGATTTGAATTTTAATGTATGACCAAGGTAGTAATGGGAGACCAATGAAGTTACTCCAAGGGGCTAGAGCTTTATTAATGGTAAAGATCACAACATACTCAGATGTGCATGCAGTAAAAGAACAATGAAAAGAACTCATGGCTATGAAATTTTTTCACGGCTATGAATTAATTTTATGATATGAGGTATATACGTATATATTGAGGTCTAGACTTGAAAACAGCTCTAGGATAACTTCCAGATACCCCTGGGCCCAACTACTGAACCACGAAACAATAACTTCAAATATATGCAAAATTGCTCCCACAAGGTTTCTAAATTGAGTTTCTTCCTAATGTAAGAGGCAAGGTTTCTAAATTGAGTTTCTTCCTAATGTAAGAGTGCATGAAGCTGAAATAAGTCTTTCTAAAAGACAGGACACTAGATGCGCGATAACTTGTGCCCAAAATTCAGTTGGACTTAGAGTGTAGCGAAATCCTTAGTGTGTGGCGAAATCCTAACAGGATATCGACCATCAACCAAAATTTGACTGATTGAACAGAAATGATGAACCAAAATCAAAGTGAAGTGCCATAACAAATGATCTCAATTACCTCAAGCAGGCGAAGAGCCACCACATGGGGTCTTAAATTGAAAAATTCTGACACTTGTTCTGGATCATATGTTTCAGGAAGTGGCTTTGTCCATCGCTTTGATATGAAGTAGAAATAATTAAGATACGTCTCCAATGCTTTGAGATCAGCCACAAACAAGTCTATGCCAGACAGTTCTGTCAAATGATGTAAAGCCTCAAAGTCAAATATTGTAGAACAAGGATGCATTTAGTTTATTTTTAGTCTTAACAACCTGAAGATGGACATGAGTAACAAACATAACCATGGCACACCACACGTAGAGCCATACAGAAAAGACAGCACCATTTCCTAGATCTCATCATAGAGAAACAAAATAGCTGTTGTGAGCCTACCTTGACAAACTTTATAAGGATAAAGTCAAATTTCGCCCTGGTCTTCCCACCACCCTTCAAGGAAAGGATCCCCTCCAGTAGCTTTTACGCCATTCTCTTAAATGGAGTTATGGATGTGTGACATGTATTACAACAATAAGAACATACCCAGTGAAACCCCACAAGTGAGTTCTAGGGAGGGTAGAGTGTACGCAGACCTTACCACTACCTCGTGGAGGTAGAGAGGTTGTTTCTGAAAGACCCTCGGCTCAAGTGCAGCAAATCCAAGTACAAAAAAGAAAACAGTGGAAAAAGTGAAAGAACCAGTGGAAAAAGTATAGCAACTAACAAGGATGTGACATGTATTAGAGAATAACTTTTGAAGGTTTGGATCTAGCATTATAAACTCGATCATTTCCAATGTTCGTTTAAACCTCTTTTTCTTCTTTTCTTGCGTAATAGCAATAGAATATAAATCATACCAAAGAAAAAAAGAATACAAATAGTTCTTTTTTTCTTTTTGATCATATTATCTTTGTACCTGTTTATTATTTATTTTTTAACTAGTTAATGTATTAAGAAAAACAATTTATAATTGTCTACTATGTTAATAGCCTGTTTGGCAAGCTTATTTTTCCCTAAAAGTGCTTATTTTTTCTTAAAAGTGCTCATTTTTTAAAAATGAGGTGTTTGGCCAAACTTTGAAAGAAAATAAGTCCCCATTTGGCGATGAGAATTTTTTTCCTTTTTTCCGGAAATTTTTTTCACTTTATTCCAAATACAACTCCAAGTTGGTGTTTGTCCATGAGAATTCCAAATACAACTTGGAGTTGTATTTGAAAAAGTGAAACTTGTTTTCACTCTTTTCACTCCCACTTCTCTCACAAAAATTCAAAAACAACTCCAATTTATATTCATGGTCAAACACAACTCCAACTCCAAAAAATTGTGATTTTCATGGCCAAACGCCTACTAAGTGCTTTTGGGGAGTAGGAAAAACAGTTTTTCGTAAGCTGAAAAAAGTAGCTTTTTCCTAAAAGCACTTATTTGAAAAACACTTTCTTGAAAAATACACTTAAAAACAGTTTTAAAAAGTCTGGTCTAACACTAATTGTTGCTCAAAAGTACTTTTTAAATTTATTGGTCAAACACAAACTGCTTCTCACTAAAAGTACTTTTTTGAAAAGCACTTCTAAAAAAAAGCACTTTCAAAAATAAGTGGATTTTAGAAGCATGGCCAAACAGGCTATAAGATGCACTAATTTTTTTTTTTGATAACCGTGGTGTCCAGGCCAGCTTGCGCGCATCGCAACTAATTCCAAGGGATACCTGTCACCTCCAACTAGCAACAGGTACCAGGTAACTCTGTCCATCAAGGCTAGGACAAATGGAAAGAAATCACATAGTGTTGGGAATTGAACCTGAGACCTCATGATGCTCAACCCAACTTCATTGAATCACTAGGCCACACCCTTGGGTGCTTAAGATGCACTAATTTCAAACGTTTAAAAGTTCTTTTTAAAACGTGGCACACATTAACAACTCCAGTGAAGAGTAATGGAGCAAATTTACTAGAGGGATCCTTTCCCTATCCTAACTAAAATTGGCCAATGGACCATAAATACTCGTGCTCAAAATATTTTATGTTGGAGGTCGGGTTTGTGGACATAAAAATTAATGGAATAAAGTCAGAATCAAAAAGTTAGTAATCTTACACTTGGACCTTACCTTAAAAAAGGAAGAACTTAAGCTTTCTTAAAATAGAAACCCCTATGATGAGCTAGCTTGGCGTAGCAAATATACACGCAATAACGACTAATATATGTTCTTACTATTATGCATCAGTATAAATAGGATCAATTAACAGTTGGTTAGTCCCCCCACCTGGGCCATAGAGAAACATTTTCCTTTTGTTTCGAACTTTGTTACTCTCTCAACAATCTCCTTTATTTTTTTCCTTTTCTTCAAGGTTGACCATGTGTGTAGGTGGGTATCATGATGATATGTGGATTATAAAGACAAAAGAACAATTATCACCATGTACCTCTTACCATATACAAAAATTTCCATAGAAACATAAGTGATCGATGGAGTACACTTGATCTAAGGTCCTCCCACTTTTTTGAAGTGATATGCACCAAACTAACATATTGGAAAGGATTTATTTTTTTTGATAACCATGGTGTCCAAGCCAGTTTGCGCGCACCTCGACTAATTCCACAAGATACTTGGCACCACCCACCAGCAACAACTACCATGTAACTCTGTCCACTAAGGCTAGGATAAAAGGGCAACCCGGTGCACTAAAGCTCCCACTATGCGCGGGGTCCGGAAAAGGGCCAAACCACAAGGGTTTATTGTACGCAGCCTAACCTTGCATTTCTGCAAAAAGCTGTTTCCACGGCTTGAACCCATGACATCTTGGTCACATGGCAACAACTTTACCAGTTATTCCCCTTCACCAAGGTTGGGACAGATGGGAAGAAATCACCCAGTGTCCATTGTCTCCACAGGAATATGAAGCTGACACCTTATGGTTCATTATCACTTTATTGACCACTAGGTCACACTCTTAAGTGTCATACTAGAAAGGATTTTGTTGTTCCTTCTTGAACTTCCTCTAAGTTTTTTTTTTTTATAAGGTAATTTTATAAATGAAAACCACCATCAAGTGAAGTTGATGGTGATGATAGAAGCTAAAACTTTCCCTATGTTATAATGGGGCTCAAAAGAATAAAAAGTCTCTTAAGTTTAGTATATAGCCATTACACTCCATCAACAAGATCAATAATAGCATACCCATTGTAGTCCCACAAATAGGGTCTGAGAGAAAGGTAGAGTATACGCACCTTACCCATACCTCGGAGATAGATAGGTTGTTTTCGATAGACCCACAGCTCAAGGAAAACAGTTCAAAGTAGTCCAGAAAAAGGAAGTAACGAAAGTACAAGAACCAACACATAATAACAAAAAAACCAGAGAGTAACAGAACAAAAACTACAACAAAACAATACGATTGTCGAGGTAGAAGGAATCAACAAATAGTAATAGAGATCAAAGAGCACGAAACTATCGGAGCAATACGACTACTAATATGAACGGACAACAAGACAATGCACTGCTACCTACTACCCTTCTACCCCTAATCCATGACCTCCACACCCTCATATCTAAGGTCATGTCCTTGGTAAGCTGAAACTGTGTCATGTCTTATCTAATCACCTCTCCCCAATACTTCTTCAGTCTACCTCTACCTCTCCTGAAACCATCCATAGCCAACCTCTCACACCTCCGCCCTGGGGCATACTTATATCTCATCTTCACATGCTGGAACCATCTCAGCCCACCTTATCCCGAATATCCTCATTCCTAATCCTATCTCTCCTAGTATGCCACACATTCATCGCAACATCCTCATTTTCATAACTTTCATCTTTTGAATGTGAGAGTTCTTGACTGGCCAACACTCCGTCCCATACAACATAGTTGATCTAATCACCACTCAGTAGAACTTGTCTTTAAGTTTTGGTAGCACTTTCTTATCACACAAGACTCTAAATGTTAGCCTCCACTTCATCTACTCAACACCAATACGGTGAGTGACATCCTCGTCAATTTCCCAATTTCATTAGATAATAGACCCAAAATACTTGAAACATTATCTCCGTTGGACGACCTAGTGTATCAAGCCTCACTTCCACGTGAGCCTCAAGCGTACGTCACTGCACTTGCACTCCAAGTACTATATCTTTGTCCTGCTCAACCTGAACCCTTTTGAACTTCAGGGTCTGTCTCAAAACCTCCAACTTAGCGTTAACTCCGACGCGAGTCTAGTTAATCAAGACTATGTCATCCGTAAATAACATACACCATGGATCTTACCTTGAATTTTTTGTGTTAATGTATCCATCACCAAGGCAAATTAAAACAGGCTAAAGGCTTATCACTGGGGTAACCTTATCAAAACTGGGAATCACTCCGAGTCTCATATCACAGTCCTTACTCGTGTCTTGACTCCATTATACATGTCCTTAATAACACTAGTGTACTCGATAGGTACACCTCTAGCCTCCAAACAACTCCATAGAACCACCTTTGGGATTTTGTCGTAAGCCTTATCTAGGTCGATGAACACCGTGTGTAAGTCCTTCCTTTTTCTATACTATTCCACCAATCTCCTTATGAGATGAATGACTTTTATAGATGAGCGACCTGACATGAATCCAAACTAGTTCTCGAAAATAGCCACGCACCACCTCACCCTCATCTCCACCACCCTATCCAAACTTTCATAGAGTGACTTAGTAGCTTGATACTCTTATAGTTGTTGCTATTCAGAATGTCAACCTTGTTCTTCCACAACAGAATCATTGTACTCCATCTCCATTCTTCCGGCATCTTCATCGTCTTGAAAACGACATTAAACAACTCAGTCAGGCCAGCCCTACCTGAGTAATATCACTAGCAAGGTGTTTGGATTATTCATAAAAGGATAGTGCATTTATTACATGATATTATCTCACCACAATAATCAGGTTGTCAAAGGCAAGATTATAGTAGAAAACATACTATTAGTGTAGGATATAGTACATGAAATCAGAATGAGAGGCAAGCCTATCAATGTGGTTATTAAACTTGACATAACAGGCTTATAACATGGTTTCTTAGTTGTTTTGACGAAAGTTTTAAGGAAAACCAAAGTTGGAAAGGTACTTATTGATATGGTATTCAGATTATCTCAAACATCAGGTATTCAATACTGGTGATTGAACAACCACAAGGTTTTTCAAATCAACAAAGGGGGCAAAACAAGGAGTTGGTTTTACCTCCTATTTTTATGAAGAGACTGGATCTTTTTCTCGAAAGATTAGAAAAAAATGGGTCCGGATCTCCCGTGGGAATGATTTGGAAAATCCAAAACCAAAAATAGTGGTATTTGCTGGCAGCAACTTAATGGAGGCAATCACTTAATATAGATTGTTCCGAAATCTGATTCAAACCCAACATAGTACCTATGTACATAAGAAATGTATTGAATCGATTCTTTTTAATAAATACATCGACTATCACCCATATTGTTTACTCTGGCTGTTAAGTGTCTATCCAAAGCTTTAAGGGATCGTTTGGTAGAGTGCATTAGAAAAAACAATGCATGCATTAGTTTATGTATTATTAGCACCTTGTTTGGTACACTTTTTCAACCTATGTAGAGCATTAGTCATACACTTTATTTGGTATTAAGGTTTGTATAACTAATATATGAAAATTCATGGTATTAGTAATGTAATGAGTTCTAATGCATGCATTAGCATGGTCAAAGACACAATTGTCCCTCAAAACCTTTTACACATTCTTTCCACCATATTTGTGAAGCGTAATTTTTAAACAAATATTTTTTCTTGAAATTGCGCAATCATGTTATTTGTTAAACTAAACCAAACACAGCATAAGAAAAATCTCAGCATAACTAATATCAACATTACTAATGCAAGCATTGCTAATACACCATATTCTGTATTATTCTTATACACCCTACCAAACGACCCCTAAGCTCCTTACATACAGACAGTTTCAAGGAGTATAGCATGTCAAAGTGGAATCCATATGTTAACCATTTGGCATATGCTGATGACACAATCATATTCAACTCTGCAGATGAGCACTCAATGAAACTAGTGATGCATACATTGGCAAGGCATGAAGCAGTCAGTGGTAAAAATGTCAATGTTGTATATATATATATATATATATATATATATATATATATATAATACCATATACGATTTTCAACAAGACCTAAGACAAGCAAATATATATATATATATATATATATATAATATATTTTAATTATATTTAAGGGAGGATACCAAAATTTGGTAGTCCTCACAATGGCACTATGGTGATTATAATTTTTTTTAAATCCTCTAAAATTGAGACATATGGTTGGTAAATTATTTTTCCCCTCTAAAATTGTGACATGTAGTAGATAAAATTATAGTAATTTTAATTTCTTTAAAATCCTCTAAAATTGTGACATGTGGTTGGTAAATTACTTCTCATCTAAAATTGTGACATGTAGTTGATAAAATTACTTTTCTCCCTCTAAAATTGTGACATGTTGATAAAATTGCTTTTTCCCAACCAAAATTGTGACATGTGGTTGATAAAATTATTTTTTCCCATACATATCCTTTCTTGCCACTTGGCATGTAGTTGATAAAATTACTTTTCTTCCTCTAAAATTGTGACATGTTGATAAAATTACTTTTTCCCAACTAAAATTGTGATATGTAGTTGATATAATTATTTTTTTTTCCCATACATTTCCTTTCTTGCCACTTGGGCCTTTGCACTTGGTATATCATAATATGATAAACTACTCTATTTATTGAGTTTGTCTTTGTGTTTTTAATTGTTTAACTTATCGGTGTTTTTAATTGTTTAACTAATCGGTAAATTCTCTTAGAAGTTTTCATTATAATATTCAGTTTTTGATAAATTACATATTGTTTAATTAAGTCAATTGATAAGTATAAAAATTAAATACCTAATAATTCATTTTATTTGTTAAATTAATTAATACATCTTCCAATAACATTATTTGTATAGAATTTGACAATAATTATTCGATGAAAAAATTAAAAAGGTTTTATTTTAAAACTATCTCTAGCATGTTGATTTATATCCTAAAAGTGGGAAACTCCAAAGTGCAAAGGATTACCATTTTGCCCTTACACTAAATCAAACATTTAATTAATTACTCCCTCCGTCAAACAATACTTGTCCACTATTGAATTGGCAAACAGGCTAAGAAAATATAAATAATAGGGGTAATTTTACTATATTATCCTTTAAATATACTAAATTTAATGCCTTGCAAAATGCATCGAGTGATAAATAGTATTTAATTTAAAGGGTAAAATGGGTAGAAAAGGGTAAATTATCTATTGGTTTTCTAAACTGGACAAGTATTGTTGGACATCTATTTTTAGTATGGTGGACAAGTATTGTTGGACAGAAGGAGTAAATATTAATCATATCTATATCTAAGTTCAGAAACATCTTCTTAAACACTTTTTAGTGGTTGCTGTTAAACGACCATTAGCTTTCCAACCATTAATGCAGTTTTATTGTCGTTTCTTCTTCTTTGATTCTGATAATGTTATTACCGTTCATGTTTCTTCATTTTTCCCTAATGTTATGTACCTCTAAAACTCATAAATTCACACCTTTTAATAATCATTTGGGCGGCTTTCCCTTCACAGTAACTTTAAATATCTTTGCTCTTTTTTATCCCCTTCACTGACCATTCATCAAATCATCCTCTTAAAAACTTGCCTGAAGGATCATAGAACTTTGCTTTCATTTTAGATAAAATTTCAAAAATAATGATTCCTTATCCAGGCTTTTTACTAGACTTCTAATTCTTCTGTCTTTTTTCTTCTTGAAGATTAAAGTGACAATTGAGGTGATCATGAGTTTTTAAAGGAGTGTTTTGTTGGACTTTGTCAGCTTTGGAATGAAATCATCATTGGGCTCGTGATAAGGTATTTCCTCTTCATCTACATTTTATTAACCTTGTCAATGTTACTTTATCTCTGTTATCATAATTTAATTTTCCGACATGCTTATTTTTTTCTCCACCCTTCATATATCCAAAGATAGTTTTTATTTAGGATTTAAACCTTTTCCGTATAAGTATAACTCCTGCATAGTAGTCATTTTAAAACAAAAATTATCTCTTCTGCCTATAGTGTTGCAGGTAAACTGATTAAAGAAATACCTCTATGGAAGCTACTGTTGAAATTTGATTTAGTTACTGCAGTAATTTTTAGCTAATAAGTTGTTAGATTTAAGATGAATTTGAATTTTAAATTTTAAGTTAGATTGTTTTATTTGTTGAGATAATTTAGGATTTTGAATTTTAAATTATGCAGATTTTTTATTGTATGTTGGCAATTTAAAGCCCCTTTATGCTTAAGAAATCTATTGAAAGCTATTGAAAGCCATTTCAATCCATTGAGAGTCATTTTAACCTCTTTTTGCTGCCCCTTCTTTTTAAAAAAAAACAATAGTAACAAATACGGGATTGTCAATGCTCCAACAAACATATTTTTCTTAATTTCTGGTTTTATTCATTGCAAATTTGATGTTACAATTTCTTTGGTTACCACTATAAGCTGTAACATTGTTGGATATCATTTAATTGCCTAAAGGGTAAATGATAATGTATGTCATATCTCATCAAATATTACTGCTTTGCACTTATGGACCTTTTATTTTGTTTGTTCATTTTCCTTTGTCGCGGGACTGGATGGAAATAAGGATTTTAATATGATGTGCTTTAAACTTGTGCAAGGCATTCAGGTAATCATCTTACAATAAATTTAGATCATCATTGGTTTTGAGGAGGTGGTTTTTAATTTACTGAGCTAGCTAAATAAGACCAACGTACATTGCTTTTAGTAATTTAAGCTTTTCTTGGTCTCTATTTTTTTA
This sequence comes from Capsicum rhomboideum, assembly GCA_031232105.1. NCBI lineage: Eukaryota > Viridiplantae > Streptophyta > Magnoliopsida > Solanales > Solanaceae > Capsicum > Capsicum rhomboideum. The sequence continues at coordinate 94,493,035 of CP124715.1, forward strand.
TGTTATACTCAAACACTAAATTACTTATGCAATTTTTAAAATTTTATATTCACGAATATGGAGTACACGCGCAAAGCACGTGCCTAGAGGCTAGTATGTATGTATGTATATATATATATATATATATATATATATATATATATATATATGCATGCATCATCAGACTACACAAGATATTAGTGACCTAGTCTGTAGGCGAAAACCCCAAGGATGGAATCTCATTTGCTTACCTTGAGGTTCTAGTTTTATTATGGAAGAAGGAAACATCTGCATTATAAGGAGCTAATAGAGAAGGCTCAGAATAGGTTAAGCTTGGACAGGGAAATTGTTATCAATTGAAGGAAGGACAACCTTGATCAAACGTGTCCTACAAAGCATACCTATACACTTTTATTTCTATGTATATTAGCCCAAATTCACTGATTATTTGCCAAATTCTCCTAGAGTAACACAGGTGGAAACTCAAGCAAACAGTGAGCTGCATGTACAACTTTATGTCATCCACATGAGGAAGGAAGGATGGGGTTCAGAAGTTTGCAGGATATTTCCAAGGCCTTATTTGCAAGGTATGGTGGAATATAAAAACCAAACGATCCCTCTGGAGGAGATACATGAGCAACAAGTACTTGAAGACGAGTCGTGCAGTAGTATCTCAAGGCAAAACAGGAACCTATGTATGGGGGAAGATGATCGAATGCAGAAATGATTTTGAGCAAGAGATATGGTGGCAAGCAAAGCAAAGCAACTCATACTTTTGGCTAGACTATTGGACAGGTCTTGGAGCTTTATCATTCGTTGAAGTGTGTGACCATCTCATCTAAAAGCTTAAGCTGTTAGAGAGAGCACACTTTTATTTTTTAATTATATTCTTTTTAATAATGGGTGGCGGTGAGATTCGATCCCAGGACCTCTGCCTGCTCTGATACCATGTTGAAGTGTGTGACCATCTCATCTAAAAGCTTAAGTTGTTAGAGAAAGCACTCTTTTATTATTTAAGTATATTCTCAACATCGTTCATAACACTACCAGAATTTATTTGACTCAATTGTGGTCAAAGAAACTGCAGAAGAGTGGAAGTAAAATGAAAATATGTTAAGGAGAATTCTACACGACGAACTAGTAGATCATATTGTGGAAAACATCGGTCCACCAACAGAATCCAATGGAACAGTTTCTGGGAGATGGAAGCAACAGGGAACTTTATAGTTGGATCAGCTTTTCAGATGGTAAGACAAAGGAAATATCCTAGCAAGATTTATTAACAGATGTGGCTTGAAGGATTGCGCACCAAGATTTCCTTCTTTCTATGTAGATTCTGGAAATATAAGTTGCTTTGGGATAACAACCTAAAGAGTTAGGGATTGCAATTCCCATCTAGATGCTACTGCTGTCAAGAACCAAGAGTTGAAGATATCTCACATGTTTTTATGCCAGCACCGACAACAGAATTCATATAGAAGCATTTTTGCAGACGCCTGTTGGAATAAGCATCAAAAATCTACATATTACTCAAGTAATAAACATATGCTGGATATGGCTGCGAATCATCAAGTGAAGTAAATATTTCAAGTTGTTCCTGCTTTTATTATTTGGGAATTGTGCAAAAGAAGGAACACACTAAAACATGGAGGAAATATGTCTAACACAAAGCTAGTTTATCCTGTTATGCATGCAACGACATATCCGGTGTAATCCCACGTGGGGTCTATGGAAGGTAGGGGTATGCAGACCCTACCCCTACATTTGTGGAGTAGAGAGGTTGTTTCTGATAGACCCTCAGCTCAAAAGAAAATTTTCAAAATGGGTTGCAAGAAAATATGACAGCAAAATAGACGTTACAAAGCAAATGAAGCAATAGATAGTAATACATATTAAAGAATAAGGAATCACATGATTAATAGATAATACTACCAATAAGGAGAAGAGCGGAGGAGGGTAGCTCTCTGCCTCTCCCACATAAAATGCAATAACACTCGGCTACCTACTAGCTTTTTACCCTAATCCTTGACCTACGTACCTTCCTATTTAAGGTCATGTCCTCAATAAGCTGGAGCTGAGTCATGTCTTGTCTAATCACCTCACCCCAGTTCTTCTTCGACCTACCTCTACCCCTCCTAACTCTTGCTACAGTCAACCTCTCACACCTTCTTCCTGGCACATCCATTCACATCCTCTTCACATGCCCGAACCATCTCAGTCTTACTTCCCTCATCTTGTCCTCTATGTAGGTCACTCCCACCTTGTCCCATATAATATTGTTCCTAATCATATCTCTCCTAGTATGCCCACAAATTCATCTAAGCATCCTCGTCCCCACTACACTCAATCTTCTGAACATAAGCATTCTTGCTTGGCCAACACTCTGCCCCATACAACAACGTTGGTCTAAACATCACTATTTAAAACATACCTTTAAGTCTAAGCGACACATTCTTATCGCACAGTACCCTAAACGCAAGCCTCCATTTCACCCGTCTTGCTCTAATATGATGTGCGACATCATTATCAATCTCTCTGTCTCCTTGGATTATGAACCCAAGATAGTTGAGACTTCCTCGCTTGGGTATGACTTATGCATCGATCTTCACTTCCACCTCTGCCTCACGCATTACATCACTGAACTTGCACTTCATGTACTATGTTTTAGTCTACTTATAGCATGTTTCGCCAAGCTTTTAAAGTCAGCTTATTTTAAAAGTGTTTTTCAAAAAAACATTTTTGGTGAAAAGCAATTTGTGTTTGGCCAATTAATTTAAAAAGCACTTTGAGCAGCAATCAGTGTTTGGCCACACTTTTTAAAAGTGTTTTTAAGTGTATTTTTTTCAAAAGTGTTTTACAAATAAGTGTTTTTAGGAAGAAACAATTTTTTTAGCTTCTGAAAAACAGCTTCTGCTAGTCACTAAAAGCACTTATTTTCTCTCAAAAGCTTGGCCAAACACCTCCCTTTTTTAAAATAAGCACTTTTTAGAAAAAATAAGCACTTTTGAGAAAACATAAGCTTGGCCAAACAAGCTATTAACCTGAAACCTTTAGACTTAGGGTTTATCTCCAAACTTCTAGCCTATAATTAACTCTCTCACATGTTTGTTCAATCAACACTATATCATATGCGAATAGCATACACCACGGTACCTCCCTTTGAATATGTTGTGTCAATTCGTCCATCACTAAAGCAAATCGGATTGGGCTAAGGGTTGATTCCTAGTACAACTACAACCCCATCACGACCAGAAAGTGTTCTAAGTCGCCTCTCACTGTTCTAACCTAGGTCTTGGCTCCATTGTTCATGTCCTTAATTGCCTTAATAAAAGCCACAAGTACACCTCTAAACTCTAAACATCTCGAGAGGACCTCCCAAGGAACTTTGTCGTACGCCTTGTCTACGTCAATGAACAACATATGTAACTCTCTTTTGTTGTCTCTATACTGCTCCAACAATCTTCTTACAAGATGAATGGCTTCTGTCGTTGACCACCCAGACATGAACTCGAGTTGGTACTTAGAGATAGGCACACCCCTCCTCATCCTCATCTCGACCATTATCTCGCAAACTTCAATAATATGGCTTAGTAGCTTGATAACCCTACTATTGTTACAATTTTTAATATGGTCACTCCATACCTGCTTCACTTGCATTTTTCCAAAAATTCATCGACATCTCGTCTGGCCAGATCGTTCTTCTCTTCATCTTGCGAATAGCCCCCTTAACCTCTACAGCCTTTATGCATATATAACACCAAAATATCTACGAGCCTCAAAATGCTCTAACTCCCCCAACACGATATCCCTATCCCCTTCTTCATTCAAGAGCTTATGGAAATACGTTTGTCATCTCCGTCTAATGCATGCATTCATCTTATTTATAAAGGTGAGAATGAAGAACTTCAAATATGCTCCATACAAGTGGAACGCAGCGGTGGAGGCTCTAACTAAATATACTCCACCCGTTAGAGCGACCAAAGTTATATGGAGAACTCCTAATACTAGGTGGGTGAAAGAAGTTAACACTAATGGGGCTTCAAGAGGGAATCCTAGGAGGAGCTCATGGGGATTTTGTGTGAGGAATGAAAAAGGTGATGTATTACAAGCTCAAGCTAAAGAAATGAAGGACCCTTTAAGCACCAACACACAAGTAAAGGCTATGGCTATCCTGTAGGCCCTGGGATATATGGGGATCCAACGAATGGTTAGGATCGTGATTGAAACAGACTCTTTATTGCACTCATTCTGGACATTATGAGCATGTTGTCATGCCTTTTGGCTTGACTAATGCTCTGTCCACATTCCAAGCAGCCATGAATGATCTTTTTCGCCCATACTTGCGCAAATTCATCCTTGTCTTTTTTGATGATATTCTTGCCTATAGTCCTACTTCCCAACAACATTATGAGCACCTTCGAACAACCCTTAGCCTTCTGTCTAGCCATTCTTACTTTGTTAATCCTAAGAAATGTTTATTCGATCAACCTGAAATCGGGTTTCTGGGACAGATAATATCACGTGCATGAGTGGGGGTTGATCCTGAAAAGGTTGTTGCTCTCTTAGATTGGCCATTACCTAAATCTGTTAAGGAGCTGCGATTTTTTAGGTTTAGCTGGGTATTACCGTCGCTTTGTGCGTAACTATGGCATGTTGGCTCATCCTTGGACTGACTTGACAGAGAAGGATGCATTTCATTGGAATGATGATGCTACTGTTGCTTTCCACCAATTAAGAGAAGCTTTGATTTCAGTTCCTGTTTTACGTCTTCCAAATTTCACCCAATCTTTTACAGTGGAATGTGATGCTTCTACAACAGGAATTGGTGCAATTTGGTTACAAAAGGATCATCCTATTGCATACTTCAGTAAAGGCTTCTTTTTTTTTCCTAACAGAATCAAATTTGCCTATGACAGGGAACTCTTAGCTTTGGTGTTGGCTTTGCAGAAATGGAAACATTATTTATTGGGGCGTCATTTTTTGTGAAAACTGATCATTATAATCTGAAATTCCAATTGGATCAGCAAATTACCACAACCGAACAGCAACGCCTTTTGCTGAAGCTTCTGCCTTTTGACTTCACTATCATTCATAAATCTGGGCGTGAAAATATAGGAGCAGATGCCCTTTCTCGCAGGCCACATTCTTCCGGTCTTTTAGCTTTGGCAGTTCCGGTTTACATGGATTTTGGAAATTTGCAAGCCAAATTGCAGTCAGACCCTTGTACTAAGGAACTTCTTTTGCAAAAGCTTGATGATCCCACTTCTCTTCCGGACTTCCAGATATCATCTAATCTTTTATACTACAAATCCCAGTTGGTTATTCCTGATGATTCTTATCTTAAATCTAAGATATTAGCTGAGGTTCATGATTCTCATGTTGGAGGACATGGTGGTTTCTTAAAAAATCTTAAACGAGTTTCAGATAGTTTTTATTGGCCCCAATTGAAGAAAGATGTCAAGCACTATGTCCAAAATTGTTTGATATGCCAGAAGATTAAGTATCAGACACTTGCTCCCGCTGGTCTTCTACAACCTCTTCTTGTTCCGGAGCGTGTTTGGGAAGATATTTCACTAGATTTCATTGTCGGCCTTCCAAAATCTGGTGGATTCGATTCAGTATTGGTGGTAGTGGATTGTTTCAGTAAATACAGTCATTTTATTGGCTTGTCTCACCCATTCACTGCTAAATCTGTTGCTGGCCTCTTTTGTAAGGAAATTGTCCGGCATCATGGCATTCCACGTTCCATTTTATCTGACTGTGATGTTGTTTTCCTTGGTGCTTTTTGGCAGGAGCTCTTTCGCCTCAGTAATACTCGTCTTCGCATGGGCACTTCCTATCATCCTCAATCCGATGGACAAACAGAAGTTGTTAATCGTTGTTTCGAGGCATACTTGCGCTGCTTTGCTCATGACCAGCCTCACCAAAAGAGTAAATTTCTTGTTTGGGCTGAATATTCCTTCAATACCGGGTTTCACACATCTACTGGTTATTCTCCGTTCAAGATTGTGTATGGACGAGACCCTCCGCCACTGCATCCTTATCATCCAGGCGACACCAATATTGCAGATCTTGAAGAACAAATGTTGACTAGAGATGCTATGCTGAAACTTATGAAGGACAACCTTCTGAAAGCCCAATCTAGGATGAAAGCACAGGCCGATTCTAAGCATTCTAAGTGTAGGGACCTCTCTTTTAATGTTGGTGATGCTGTCCTTTTACGTCTTCAGCCATATCGTCAAAAATCCTTGGCCAATCGCCCATTTCAGAAGTTGTCCCCTCGTTTCTTTGGCCCTTACAAAGTCATTCGTAAAGTGGGTCGTCCTGTTTCGTATGAGCTTGAACTTCCAGCCAGCTCCAAAATCCATCCTGTCTTCCATGTTTCTCTCTTAAGGCCTGCCATTGGTTCTGACATTCCTTTTCAGCCGCCGGAACTACCATTAAATGATGAAGGCGAGCTCATTCTTTCACCTGCACAGGTTCTAGATCATCGTTGGAGACCACCAACAGCCAAGCCTCAACTTGAGTTGTTGATTCAATGGGTTGGCCGACCTCTTGAAGAAGGTAGCTGGGAAAATTATGACTTGCTAGCTGCCTAATTTCCAGATTTTCGCCTTGAGGACAAGTCGTCTTTCCAGGAGGGGTGCACTGATAAGCCACGTATATTCCATACTTATTCAATGAGGAAGAAGCAGAGAAGTGTAGAAAAACTGGAGAATTGAGCAGTTTCCTAGAAGTTATCTACTAGGCAGTTACTTACGGTTAACAGAAGTTATATGTTCTTATCATAACTATTGTTAAGTAGTTATCGGTCATCCTATTATAAATAATACATCTAGTAATGTAGAAGGGTATTGTATGCAGACATATTGTTCTAAGAGATATGAGATGCTTGTGTCTCTCGGTTATTAAGAAATATCAGTATAACCTCTGTCTATTTAGCCATTTCTGAACCTCTGTTCCTACTAAAGCGACAGTAGTCTTCATCAAGCAAAAAGACAGCATCACAGAATGGGAAAACAGAAACTACATGCACAAAGAATGGGTACTGTTATTTGCAACATGCTTATTCAGTTGGTAATTGTTCAAATATGTGGTATCAGTGCTCTTGTGTGCTCATTCTATTGAGCAAACACCAGATGGGTATAGTATGAAGCAAAGTCATAACAGAAGTAGTTCACAGGAGGAAAAAACAGCAGCCAACAACAAGAAAAAGAACACCGGATGCAGCAGGAAACAAGACTACATCAATGTACTTATCAAGAACAAAAGACACAAGAACAGCTAAGGCATACAAGACCAGAAGAGGACAATAACATGGATCAATATGCAGCTAAACTCATGAGCAGCAAAGGAATAAGACATAGATAAATTCAGCAAAGAACTAGACACGAGTAAGATACAGAAAATTTTTAGCAATGTGTTCAATGCATTTTTAATAGTAGCTAGTTCTAACTTTTTACATTCTGCTTTAGTTGTAAAGACATTTGGATTCTTTTATTTCTTATTAATAAATTAGTCTCTGAGCAACAGCTCAGCGACCTTGATTTTAAAAAAAAAAATCATGTATGAATCTACACGCATAACCATAAGCCTTTCCACTCTTCTCTGCCATGTCATTTTATCCTCTCTGCTAAGGGGTTTAACAGAATGACATAACTAAAGCATGAACACTAATGATTGAACCATTTCACCATCCTGCAAATGTATCCCAAAGTAGATAAATAACTTATTGTTCTTCATCAACATCATCAAAGGAACACTGTCATCCTTATCCAAAAAAATGCAGTTGCACCGCTACAAGCAGTAAATCACAGATGGAGAACGCTACTGATCTTTCTGAACAAAAATTTCCAACTTCATTTGCCTAGAACTGGGACAGGTGTTTCACATGCATACTGTGCCAAACAAGAGATATAAGAAAGAGGAATCTGCTACTTATCAACCACTGCCCAGCATGGTCTAACTGGTATAGTTTCCAGAAATCAATGAAAAACTGGTAGCATGTACTTAAATAGTGATATCCAATTGAAGTACCCCGTCTCCCGCATGGCTACAGGTACAATTGTATGGTGACTCGAACTATTTTGAGTTCAATCCTGTGTAAAAGGTAATAGCTTAGTTACTCTCCTAACTGATGTATTTTAGTGAGCTTACTTATATTTTCCATTCAATCATACCATTGACATACTCACCCAAAAATTATGGAAAAGAAAGTAATCTCCTCTACACATTGATACCAATGAGAAGCATTAAGTCATAAGATAGACTTCTTGATATGAAAAAATGGGTAATGGAGTGAGAGAGGCTCGAATTTTGGACGTCAGGATCACTCAGAGCTATAAGATAAGTCGCATGTAAGATTTAAATGTGGGTTTGTCAAAGCCCTCATAGGAAACTCTTCCCTTTTTTTTTCCAAATGGTGAAATCTTGTCAACCTTTTAAACTAATACAGCTAAAGATGTGATTCTCTATCTCATTTCAACTCCATAGCACTCTGTTTATCAGTCCAATCACATCATGTTCCTATATACACCAAAGCAGACGAATTGTACTACCAGTTTCATGGTTTAAAATTCTCTCACTCCCGACTATACATGGTCATGGAATCCGCACTCTGACCCAAGAATTAAAAAAAGGGCAACCCAGTCCACTAAAGCTCCCGCTATGCCGGGTTCCATGGAAGTGCCAGACCACAAAGGTCTATTGTAAGCGGCCTTACCTTGCATTTCTTACAGAGGCCGGCTGCTTCAGGAAAAAATGAAACAAAAAAAGGTAGCATGCTACTGCAAAGGACCGCACGCATAACATCAAACACATAGTAAGCAATACATAGTACAGATTTACACAAAACAAAGTACAAAACGTTACCAAATTCCAAGTAATCCAACAAATTAAAAGAAAAAAGAGGAACCTGGGTAGTGAGGTTGAGGCCAGGAGGGAGCATCAGAAACCACTGAAGAGGCCCGCGGGTCTTCAAAATGACGAAGCCAAATGATATCATCAAGGGACTTAGTGAGTTTGGGAATGCGAAAGGTTTTGTTAGCCCATTGCAGCCCCTTACCAATTCCCTTCTTAATGAAATCCGCGTCCTTTTTAACCACCTCTGTTACATTTCTAAGAGCATTCTTTTCCAACTTTTGCCTTTGGTTATTGCTATTTTTCCCGATTGTGCCGGAAGAAGCCCACACTTTATGTGAAGAGATTAGGGGTGCCAACGGTGCTGTTAATGCTGCAGCAAATGGCATTTTGGACTTCAATACGAGAATTCTACTTTCGGAGATAATTCATGGGGAAGTAGAGGCAGTGGAAATGGAAGATGAAGCAAGCAACTGCGTACTGAACGCAACTCAACTATTTGTGCCTTCCATTGGTTCTGGGTTCCAAGTTTTTGTGGCTCTGGTTATATGGGACAGCTTGTTTGGATTGTTGTATTCTATGATAGTTTAAATATAGTTTTATGTTTGATTGTTAATTAAATTTTATCATATTACTATATCTTATTAAATTTTAGAGAAAATAGTCAAATGTCACCTTAATTAGGATCTATGAAAAATAAGTTGAGAATGTCTCTCAAGTCTCCAATTAATTATGAGGGATGAGTGGGTCCCACAATATTCGTGGGTCAAGTCCTTCAAATAACTGCAGTTTGCACACAATTGTTCTGACAACTGCATTAGTTGTCCTGATAACTATTCAGTTGTCGAACAATTTTACACAGTTATCGAACAACTTCTATAGTTGTTGGGACAACTTCTATAGTTGTTGAGACAACTTTTGCAGTTGTTGGGGTGAAAGTATAAAAATAAAAAGCTGGAAAAAAATTATCACCTTTACTTAATTTTTAAAACTTGAAGGACCCCCACTTAATTGACAAACTTATTTGTCACTTTTAATTGCATCTCTCATTAATCTATTACCAGATTTCCAATTACAGATTTTAACTTCACAAAGTCCTATTACCCCTAAGTTGTTTAAAACTAAAATTATTACCTCCCTAAATACTTATGTGGCAAAGTGAATATGTTTCACTCTCTCAAAATGAACTCCAAAAACAAATATTTAAATTTTATTTTTCATATTTCTTTTCATAAATATATGTATTTTAATTATTCTTTTTCCATTATTTGTTTTGTTTCTTCTTCACAGCAACAAGCATCCCCTTCCTCATCTCCATTTTCATCTTCCTCATCTTCATTTTCATCTACACGCAAAACCAATGTTCTGTTCAACATCAAAATCTCGTCATCACCTTCCGCTAACTCCATCTCCATCTATGTTGGTCGTCATCCGCTCAAATCTTGGATTCAATAACCTCTTCAAAGCTTCTCTCAATTCCATCATCTCCATCATTAATTTTCCACCTACCATCTTTAGCCCTATTGATTCGTTCCTCCTGTTCAAAATTATTGTTATCGTCATCAATGATGACGTGAAAAACACAACCAGCGCCTCTTCATCTTCCATGAGATTTCTATATATGTTCCAATTCATGGATGTCAAAAAAATCCCTCTTTTTACTTTCAACCAAAAAAATAATCAAAATTCAATACAAAGATCCAAATTTTGCAGCAACTATCACTAGAAGAAACAAGAAAGATAAGCAAATCTAAAACAAAATTATCAAGCGTATATATACTCCATTTTTTTCAGATTTTAGATTAAGAAGAAAGGTTAATTTAGTTTTATCTCTGATCTGTTTAGATCCAAATTGGATAAACTAGATTCGAAACCTAGGATTTCGAATTTGATGATGTTTATTCTATGTCGTCTTCTTTACCATTATGGTTCTTGATAGAGGATCAACCTGTTTGTTCGCACCCACTATGGCAGCCATACGTAATATGGCTTCAGCCCTTTACTTTTTTCACTCAACACTTAGTTTGCCTAGGCTTACAAATCTAGAAAGACACAAGCACATACAGGAACAAGTCTCAACTTTGTATTTAACTCGTGCCACAAAGAAGCACAAAAATTAGCCTTACAAAAATCTGACTAACACAGCCAAACTTGCCATTAAGACAGCCTGCATGTGCCTATTTATAAGCCATAGCTTCTGTCACATGGAAGGCACATGCACAACACATGCCTTTATCCTAATTCAGCTGGCATCCCTAACTGATAGGCTTAATCCAAAATTCGAATTACAAATTCAAATTACAATCAGCAACAAAGCCGAGCCACATATCCAGGGCGGTTGTAACTGCTCAACTGCTGTCATGTGCAAGTCACATGCCCAGTGCCAGCACATCCTTGGCAGTACTTGTGCCAATTTCACACCTAGGCCCTGGGCTTCTGTGCATTCTCCCATGCCACTGACTTGTCAGCACCCAAGCCGCCATGTTCGAGCCATGTCTAGCCCAGCTTGTCTTGCATTAGCCATGCCTCCGTAACATGACTTGCCTTAGCCTAAATCAGCCTTAGCATTGTTCCGCCTTAGTTTGCCAGCCCTTGTCATGCCTTAGCCACTCCACTGCCAAGGTCTTGCCATGCCCTGCAGACACGTACCATACCATGCTGACATGCCCACGCAGGCAGACTGGCCTAAAGAAAACCTAAACTTTGCCCTCACTATTTGGTCTTGTTTGGTTGATCATGTAAATCTCTAGCCAAGCTCAAGTCATTCGAACCATCAAGCTGGGGGTCTAACAAACTTCCCCCACTAGATGAGCTCGTCGTACTCGATGAGGTAGAATCTAAGTAGGCATTGATCTCGTCTTCAAACTGCCACAATGATGAACCTTTTTCCCAAGTAGCATCACACACTTGTTTGCCCTTCCATTGAACCAGAAGTTCTGTTCGCCTGTTCTTCTTGCCTTACCCCAAAGTTCGGTGATCTAAGATCTTTTCAATCTCCTCTTCATACTATTGTCGCACAATAGGAGAAGCACATCTTGAAGCCAACCTTGCTGGATCTTCAGCATCTTGATGAAAAGGCTTCAAAAAACTCACATGGAAAGTAGAGTGGATTTTTAGCCTTTCCGGCAGATTCAACCGGTAAGCTACTTCACCCACCCATTCTCTCACTTCAAAGGGTCCATCATACTTCAAATTAGTCCACGATACATCGTCTTGCTACTGATTTCTTCCATTTTTGGGGAGTAAGCTTCAGTAACACTTTGTCCCCAACCTAGAATTCTAAAGCACGCCGATGTTTGTCAGCATACTTCTTCATTCGCTTTGTTGTCTTTCTCAAGCTATCCTACGCTTCATCTAGCAACTCTTGCTTGTCTCGTGCATACTTGTAGGCTGCAGGGCACTTGCCCTTTGTTTTGGATCTAGCGACTTCCAGTGGCATGTTAGGCTGAACGCCCAACACTAGTTCAAAGGGACTCTTCTCAGTTGCCGACGACCTGTGCAGATTATAACAAAACTGCGCACTGTCTAATAATTCCACCCAATTTCTCTGACTTGCAGTCACATAATGCCTCAAATATTCTTCAAGCAGATGATTGATTCTTTCGGTTTGTCCATCAGTTTGTGGATGACTCGCTGTTGAGAATTTCAGTTAAGTACCCATCATATTGAACAATGCAGTCCAAAACTGGCCTGTGAACCTAGTGTCTCGATCACTCACAATGTCAAGTGGAATACCAAAATGCTTCACCATGAACTTATAGAATAATTCAGCAGCTATCTCAGAAAAACAAAGGGTAGGAGCGACAATGAAAATAGCATACTTTGAAAACCTGTCAACCACTACCATGACTGAAGCTTTGCCATCAACCTTTTGAAATCCGCTAATGAAATCCATAGAAATGGAAGCCTATGGACGTTCCGCAACAGGTAGAGGTTGCAGCAACCCTGCTTCCTTCTTCCTTGCAATCTTGTCAAGTTGACAAATAAGGAAAAACTTCGCATAGGCCTCAATGTCATCTTCCATTTTTGGACAGAAATAATTTTGGGACAACAATGCCATCATTCTTTCAACACTTGGATGACCAGCATAGACAGGATCATGTGTTTCCTTAAGGAGTTTTCGACGCAACCCATCACTTTAAGGTACAACGATTCTCCCCCCATAAAATACAATAGATTATCATCGATCCAATACAATCTAACTGTTCCCTCTTTCACTTGATCCATCAATTTGACATATAATGAATCATATGTAGCACTAAACTTTATCTTATCTAAGAAATTAGATTCAAGTCTAGTGATTGCATAAACTGCAGCAAACACCTATTTGCGACTTAAAGCATCCGCAACTTGATTTTGCTTGCCAGGTTTGTGTATCCAAACGAAGTCATATTCAGCAAGAATCTCCTGCCATCGGACCTGTTTCGAACTCAATTTCTGTTGACTTTTGAAGTATGTATTAGCCACATTATCCGTCTTGACAATAAGCTTCGTTCCCACCAAATACACCCGCCAAATTTGAAGACAATGGAGGACTACCATCATCTCCTTCTCGTGAGCAGAATACCTTTGTTTCGCAGGATTTCATTTTCTACTCTCAAATGCTACCGGATGATCCTGTTGCACCAGCACACCACCGACAACATAATCAGAAGCATTAGTGTGTACTTCAAATGGCAAGTCAAAATCAGGCAATCGTAGTATTGGTTCATAAGCAATGGCTTTTTTCAATGAATTGAAAGCCTTGTCACATGCTTCAGACCAACCCCACTTAACATTCTTCTTCAACAAATCCGTCAATAGGGCAACCTTCTTTTAATAACCAGCAATGAACTTCCGATAATAGTTTGTCAATCCGAGAAAGGATCGCAATTCTTTAACCCCATTAGGTGGTTGCCAATCTAATAGCCTACACTTTCTTATGGTCCATTCGCACCTGGTTTGCACTAACCAAATGGCCCAAAAATTTGATCTCGCGACAAGCAAACTCACACTTTTCCATCTTGACATAGAGTTGATATTCTCTAAGTCGTTGCAGCACTACTCTCAAATGCAGTAAATGATCTTCTAGTGTTCTACTGTAAATGACTATATTATCTAAGTAAACCACTATAAAGTCATCAACGTACTCGTAAAGAATATTATTCATTAAGTTGCAGAAAGTAACTGGAGCATTAGTCAGCCCAAACGGCATTACAAGAAATTCATAGCTACCATATCTAGTCACACAAGTGGTCTTTGGGGCATCCCCCTCAGCTATACGCACTTGCCAATAGCCAGACCTTAGATCTAATTTAGAAAAAAAACTAGCCTTAGACAGCCTATCCATCAAGTCTTGAACTAGCGGCACCGGATACTTGTTCTTCACAGTCACTTTGTTCTGTGCACGATAGTCAACACACATGTGCAGGCTACCATCTTATTTCTTTTGGAATAGAATAGGGGCACCATAGGGAGCCTTCTAAGGTTGGATCAGTTCGGCCTCCAGCAATTCAGATAATTGCTTCTTCAATTCTGCCAACTCTAATGGAGACATGCGATAAGGAGGTCTATCGGTGGCATTGTACCAGGAATCAGTTCGATCCTGTGGTCAATGTCTCTCCTTGGAGGCAACTCTTTAGGCAGTTCTGGTGGCATGAAATCCTTGAATTCTGCCAACAACTTAGCAACACTATCCGGGACATCAACCTGCACATTGGGCTTCACTTCAACCAAGGCAGCAAGATAACCAGTCTCACCTTTTTTCAAGCCTTTTTCAAAAGCCGTGGCAGACAATATCGCAGCAATTCTGGAGTGTTTCCTCTTCTTCTCCTCATTATAGGGCCAAATACCTTTCACAAATCCAGGGTTATATTCTGCCATGAACATTAGACCGTCCAAATGAGGAATAGGAGCAACCCTAAACTTTTTCATAAAATTAATCCCAAACAAAAGATTGAAGTCATCAATCGGCACCACAGTCAAGTTGTGCAGTCCAGACCAATGACCTATGGTCAGTGGAACATCCAATGTCATTCCATAGCCTGGCTATGGTGTAGAATTTACAGCCTTCATCTTTGTTGCACAAGTAGTCACCTTCAGGCCATACTCCTTCACGATTTTTGAAGCCACAAAAGTGAGTAGCGCTGGTATCAACCATTGTTACAACACTTTTGTGCCTAATTTTCACATCAAAGAACCATAGGCATACGACAAATCATCAACACTTTTAGCAGTATTGATTAAGGCATTAGCATAATCATTTGCCTCTATGTTCACCACATTCACGCTAGACAGTGTATTTAGCAAACGTAGTGGGTTAACATAAGCAACAATGTCCTGTCCCTTGGCTTGTTTCTCCTCTTCAGTAAGAAGAGCATTGATCTTCCCCTGTTTTAGACAGTTCCTAGCTTGATGTCTAGGTTTTTGACAAGTCCAACAGACCTTCTCACTGGCCTGCTTATTTTGTTAGATGAAGCAGCATCCACATTTCCTTTTCCCCTGTCATTCCCCTCTTGCTTGCGTTTATCCTTCTTTCAGTCTCAGCCCTTCTCCTTCTTCTTTGTTTGGAAGGAGTAAGATCAGGGGCAGCACTGTTAGAATAAAAATCAATCAAAACATCCGCTGCAGCAATGGCACTAGGCAAATCTTGAACTTTCTGCCTACGCAGTTAGTTCTGTGATCAGCCTTGCATTCTAGAAATGAAGTTGTGCAACTTATCTTCATCAGACATGTTCTGAATATCAAGCATCAATGATGAAAATTCATTCACATAGTCCCGAATAGAACCAACTTATTTCAACCGCTTTAATCTGTCCCAAGCAACCCAAGACGAGTTGTTGGGTAGAAATTTCTCACGAAGTGCATCCCTCAGTTTTTACCACGTATCACACTTGGGTCTGCCAGTACTTTCGTCATCAGCATTCTTTGTACGCTACCACAACACTGCATCATTCTTGAAATAGCGAACCGTCATGGTCACTTTGTCATTTTTAGGCACATGAGCAGTAGAAAAGTTGTGTTCCAAGTCCCACAGAAAATTTTCCAATTCCTTAGCACCACGAACACCATCAAAGTACTTTGGTTCTGGAATTTTGATTTTGGCATGTTCTTCATCCTTACGCGATGAACCAGCAACAACCCAACGAAGGACCACTAGCTTCGCTTTTAAATCTTCGTTTTCCTTCAAAAGGCCCTCAATTCGTATGCCCACATTTTTACTAAAAGTGACAAGACCAGCCAATTGACTGTCTACAACCGCATGATAACTTGACAGTTTAGTGTTAATGTCATGAATCTGAGCATTGACATCAACCAGTTCGTCTATGTCGTCTGTAAAGACAACTAGCGTCTCTAGCATTGCAACTTTTTCACGTAACTCATTGTAATTAGCTCCTCCATCCATTGCAACACCAAGCTCTGATACCAATTGATAGAGGGTCAACCTGTTTGTTCGCACCCACTATGGCAGCCACACGTAATATAGCTTCTACCCTTTACTTTTTTCACTCAACACATAGTTTGCGCAGGCTTACAAATTTAGGAAGACACAAGCACATACAGGAACAAGTCCCAACTTTGTATTTAACTCGTTCCACAAAGAAGCATACAAATCAGCCTTACAAAAATCTGACTAACACAACCAAACTGTCCAGCCTATTTATAGGCCACAGCTTCTGTCAAATGGCAGGCACATGCACAACACATGCCCTTATCCTAATTCAGTTGACATCCCCAACTGGTAGACTTAATCCAAAATTTGAATTACAAATTCAAATTACAATCAGCAACAAAGCCAAGCGACATGTCCAGGGGCAATTCTAACTGGCCAACTGCCGTCATGTGCAAGGCACATGCCCAGTGCCAGCACATCCTTGGCAGTACTTGTGCCAATTTCGCACCTGTGCCCTGGGCGTCTGTGCACTCGCCCATGCCACTGCCTTGTCAGTACCCAAGCCACCCTGTTAGAGCCATGTCTAGCCCAGTTTGTCTTGCCTTAGCCTAAATCAGCCTTAGCATTGTTACGCCTTAGCTTGCCAGCCCTTGTCATGCCTTAGCCATGCCACTGCCAAAGTCTTGCCATGCCCTTTTGACATGCCATGCTGACATGCCCACGCCGGCAGACTGGCCTTAAGCAAACCTAACCTTTGTCCTCACTATTTGGTCTTGTCTAGGTTGATCATGTAAATCTCTAGCCAAGCTCAAGTCATTCGAACCATCAAGCTGGGGGTCTAACAGTTCCCCAAGATCCTTTCTGATCGCTAGAAAAAGTCGTTACATGAGGAAGTCAAAGAGAAAAATGAAAGACAAAAGGGAACATGGAACTGAAAAGAACAGAAAAAAAAAGACAAAAGGAAAAAAGTAGAATAAAGACAAATCATTAGCTTTTATATTAAAAAGGTTATATTACTTGGTAGGGCGCGTGCATGTCACTCCTTAATACAAATCTGGGTGTGAGTTTTTAAGGGGGTATATATTTCATTTTAAAACAATTTAGTTAGGTAATAGGACCCCGTAAAGTTGATGTGTGTTGTTGAGAATCCGATAATAGGTTGGGACATTTGGCTATTTTCTCTTAAGTTTATTGTTATGTTACTCGTAAAGTTTTATTTTATTGGTTTTCAAGTTTTTGTGGCTCTGATTAAAGTTTTCTTTAAAAAAAGAGAGAGAAACTCGAGCCTTATATATTAAACAAACAAACAAAAAAGATAGAGTCAGAGTGGGGTTATATTAAAAAATTGTCCTAAAATGGTTTGGTCTTGATATTTTTGTCCCTTGTGAGAAAAATAATATTTATAAAGGATGGTCTTGATTATTTGGCATCATTCACAAATTTTCCCATAAGAAAAGCATTCTAACTTTTCCCTATAAGAGAGATGTTCTAGACATTTCAAAACAATGAACCTGCTTAATTGACCAAAAGTTCTAATCTTATAGGCAAAGGTTAGAAGTTATTGTCCATCACAAGTTATACCTTTTTCCATAAGACAGATGATGTCGCCAAAATTACACCTCGTAATGAAGTATAATGCGATTGCTGATCAAATATAGAACCTAACTAGGTTGGGATAGATCCCGCAAGGAATATAATTAGAAATCATATTAATGCGGTTATTTAAACTAGTAGTCAGTTATTTCCGAAGGAGGGATTTATATTAACAAGTAACAACTTGTAGTATTAAGTAAAACAAGTAACAATTGTTGAGAATTTTGTTCGTAATCAATCAATGAGAATGGACTAGTACTGTGTTTCCCATGACTTCATAACTCAGTAAGTGCAACCTACTAGTGATTAATCCTAGTTCTTTGCATGTAAATATTGACAAGATTGGTTCACCTAAATGTCTTTCAACTCTAATTATATGAATATCACTCTAATTCATTTCGGTCTTTGAGTGTTTGATTCTTGATTCTTATCTTTAGCCTCAAATTGACTTTACTAGTTAAGGCTCAAGTCATTAGACGAGGGTTAAAAGTCTCAAATTGAATCTCTTTTCCTAATCTCTACCTCTTTTATCACGCAAGTGAAGATTTATGGAAGTTCTAACATTTGCAATCGTTAAAAAGCAATCAAGAAAAAGAATAACCATTGTCACGATCCAATTTCTGAGTCATGATGACACCTACTTTAACCTGCCAGTAGGTAAGTCAAACCGTAGCCCGAAACGACGAGTAATGGGCTAATTGGTGGAAGGTAAAATAAATACCACAAATCAAGCATACAATAAGATTGTACGTAGGAGAACATAATACAATTGTAAAAGATGTCAAGTGAGAGAGAGAGAGAGAATAAAAGAATATCCCACGACCTAGTAAGGCCGGTACAAGATCCACTAAATACAAAAGAGAGTCCTGAGTGATATCATTACACAGAAAGTCTCGGTAACTAAAGACTGTCCAAAAGTAAAAGAAGGAGAGGGGATCAACTCCGATTTTGAAAGCTCATCCTATCTCCAAATCCTGAGAGCAAGCTGGATAGACGTCAGTGGCGGCCGCTAGTACTCGGATCTGTATCAGAAAAAGATGTAGACGTGTAGTATGAGTTCCAAAACAACGGGTACTTAGTAGAGATCATCGGCCGACTTAGATAAATCATAATAAAAACATAATAAGATGCGAGAATATAAACTAAAGTCAGGGATAAAGGGGCAAACATGAATAACGCTCCAGCTGACAGATAATAAATGACAAGGTAAATAATATCGAAAGGAAGACAAGCTAACTACAGCCTAACTGGGCCCCTATAAGCCCAGAAGGCACACACAATAGAAGATCATCCCAAACGAACCCCCATAAGCCCGATGGATGTAATTAAGAGAATAACCAATGGCAATAATAAATATAATGTAACCGACAATCAAAACCATATCTAAGAATCCCGTATTACCATGAACACTGAACTCAAACTGGGGCCTTAATATCATAAGCGTACAATAGTTGCCGGACTAGAACTGAACCCTAGTATCTTGTATGCCGGACTCAAATCGGTAATTTAGTATCATAGATGCCTGACTTGAACCGGTAGTTTAGTATCGTAGGTGAATAATAAATACCGGACTCGAACCGATTTTTAAAGTAAACTCCAAGTAACCAATCCAGTCAAGAATTAGAAAGATGGCCAAATCAACCTAAGGTTCAAGAATGTATATATGAGATTCTAAAAGAAGGCCTCCTAGGTGTACAAGGAGATGACCAGGATAATTGGCCTAAAAGAGGGCCGACAGGGCCTGCTACTAACCCCGAAAGTTCATGCTAAGGTAATTTCTACCCCAAACTAGACTAAAGCTTCCAAATCCCACTACAAGGTATTAGTTATGTCTAACTAAGACCTAAGGCAATAATTTAACTCAAGAAGGAGAGGAATAAGTCAAATCTACCTAAAAACGTCTCTCTAATCGGTTAATTATACCAAATTTCACTAAACACGTAGCAAATTCCAACCCAAATCTAGCACATTACTATACTAATACCTTAATAAAGCTCAATCTATGAGGAAAGTAAGCCTAGCCTACCTGGACGCCGACAAATGCCCAAGAAAGTCCATTAAATCAGAGATTTTTCCTTTCGAGAAGCCTCCGCACGATGCCACGCTATCAAACTAATGATCTACACATTAATACGAGAATAACAATACCCATATTGCATATAAATGCTCCGGGTCCAAAATTGAGCTAAAAATTCCATGTAGGGCCTGCTTATGGAATCACAACTTTGACACCATCACAACATCCCTCTAAGCTCAAGGATCATTTATCCTCAAGAGTGGGTAAAATTCGAGTACAAATGAACCCGACCACAAAGTAAACTAGGGGTTTGGGTTTAAATCGGAGAATAAATCAAGAAATTAAAAGAAACTTACGGAAATTTAGGCTAGGAAATGATCCCAACGCACTCTCCACCTCACCCCGGACACCCAATGATCAAACTCTACTCTCCACAATCTCTCTAGGGCTTTAAGGGACTTGGAAATAAAATAAATGGAAAGAAAATTGGGTTCCATAGCTATTAATGCTGCCAGGGGTCCTTTCTTCGCGATCGCGGGACCCCATCGCGAGCGCGACCCTTGGCCCGGCCTACCCTTTACAAAGGAGGAAGTGAGCTCGCGAATGTAATGGCCAATATTCTTTGGCTTCGCGAATGTGGCCATTGCCTCGCAATTGCGGTAGGCCATTTCCTTGGCCTTCGCGAACACGGCCAAGGCTTCGCGAACGGGAAGGCCATTTTCATCCTGCACCAACAGTTTGGCTAAGTGCTAAAGCTCTGATCAGACCCTCGAGATAGGTTCGGAATCCCGTGAACACAAACAAACTATGCACCCTACCAAATTCGACATTCCAAACTCAACGACGCCATCAAAATTTTCATCCGAGGTCGTTTTGATGAAATGTATGGCCCAAACCCAATGGTCATTTTGACTAACTTCCATCCAACAGCCCAAAACGAGTCTGGAAGCCTCGAGACCCAAACCAAAGGTCTCTCTGGTTGAAAATAGAAGTTCCAAATATGATGGAACTTTCAGAATTGGCATACGATGCCGTTTACCTGAAGTTTAGGCCCGGTACTTAATTGTTTATAGCAAGAACTTTAAAATGAAGAATTCTCTAAAAACCAAGCGAACTGCCTGGTAACCGATCTGTCAGGTCCAGCAAGTCATAAATGACTTGGTGCAGCTATGGGCAAGCTCTAAATGCCAAAATGGTGTAGAAATTTAGAAAATGATCTGGAGGGTCATTAAAATATACACTACTAAAAGGATTTTTGTTCGCGAAAATAAAGGATAAAGATGTACCTGAGGACCCAAACAAGTGGGGATACTAGGCCCATATCTCACTCTGGAACTCCCAGGTAGCCTTCTCAACTGGACGGTGTCTACACTGAACCTTAAATACTGGAATCTCTATATAGCGCAACCGCCTGACATCCCTAGCTAAAATGAGGACTGGCTCCTCCACGAAGGTTAATCTCTCATCTAACTGAATTGAGTTCCATCGAAGCACGTGAGACTCATTTGGGATATAATGTCGTAATATGGAGACATGAAAATCTGGGTGAACAGCTGCAAAGTTTGGGGGCAAGGCCAAATCATAAGCTACCTCCCCAACTGTCCGTAGTATCTTCCTGAACCTCATCACGCCCTTCATGGGCGATACTCAAAGGAAAACTCGGTATCTAACTCCAAACTTCAAGGAACGAAGTCTACGATCAGCATAACTTTTCTGCCTACTCCGAGATGCGCTCAACCTATCTTGAATCACCTGGACTCTATCCAACAACTCACGAAGTAAATCAGTATCATGAGGCGTAACCTCAGAGGTCTCAAACCAACCTATCGGAGATCAACAATGCCTACCATGTAAAGCCTCAAATGGTGCCATCTCAATACTCGAATATTATCTATTATTATACGTGAACTCCGATAAGGTTAAGTGCTGATCCCACTGAACTCCAAAGTCTATAACACATGTACGGAGCATATCCGCCAAACCTTGAATAGTCTGCTCCGACTGACGGTCTGTCTAGGGGTGGAAAGCGGTGCTAAGATCAACCTGGGTACCCATCTCCTTCTAAAATGTCCTCCGAAATCTAGAAGTGAACACTAAGCCTCTGTCTGAAATAATGGACACCAGCACTCCATGAAGGCGAACTATCTCACGAACATATATATGGGCTAACCTCTCGACATTGAAGGAAATATGAATCAGGATGAAATGAGCTGATTTAGTCGATCGATCTACTATGACCCAAATACTATCGAAACCACGAAAGGTACAAGGTAAACCACTCACAAAGTCCATAGTGATCCGCTCCTACTTCCACTCAGGAATGGTTAACCTTTGAAGCAATCCACTTGGTCTCTGATGCTCGGCCTTTACCTGCTTGCAACACAAACACTGAGCTACGAAGTCTTCTACATCTCTTTTCATACCACTCCACTAGTAATTCTGCCTCAAATCTTTATACATCTTAGCTGTCCCATGGTGAATAGAATATCTGGAGCTATGAGCCTCCCGCAATATCAACTGAATCAAGACTCCAACCCTCAAAACGCAAATGTGGCCCTCAAATCTCAGAATACCCTCAGAATCCAAGGTAGCCCGACTGGACTCACTTCTCAACACCTGATCACGAATGCCACAAAGTCTATTATCCTCAAACTGGCAACTCCGAATCTGCTCAAATAAGGTAGATCTAGCCTTAACACTAGTAAGGATCCTACTGGAGTCTGAAATATCAAGGCGAACATCAAGTTGGATAAGAACTGAATGTCCAAAGCCAATGACCACTCTGAAGCTAAAAGAAAAGCTAAGCTACCCATACTCACCAGCTTCCGTCTTAAGGCGTCCGCTACCACATTCGCCTTGCCCGGATGGTATAGAATAGAGATATCATAGTCCTTCAGCAACTCAATCCATATGCACTGTTTTGAATTAAGCTCCCTTTGAGTCATGATGTACTGAAGAATATGATGGTTAGTTAAGATCTCGCAACGAATACCATACAAGTAATGCCTCTAAATCTTAAGCGCAAAAACTACTACCGCCAACTCCAAATCATGGGTGGGGTAGTTGCGCTCATAAACCCTCAGCTGTCTCGATGGATAAGCAATAACTCGACCCTATTGCATTAAAAACAACCTAAACCAACATCAGAAGCATCGCAATATACAGTAAACCCTTTGCCTTCTACTGGAAGAGTCAAAATATGAGCGAAATTTAGTAAGTGCTTTAGTTTCTGAAAGCTTGACTCACACTCAGCTTGACCCACAGTCAATATACATACGCATAGAACCATATTTTTCTTCATGAAAAAGATAGGAGCACCCCAAGATGATACACTCAACCTAATGAAACCCTTACCCAAAAGGTCCTGAAGCTAAGAATTCAGATCCTTAAGCTCAGTAGAGGCCATGCGGTAAGGTGCCATGGAAATTAATCGAGTTCCCGACTCAAGATCAATAGCAAACTCAATATCATGCTCAGGAAGAAGGCTAGGCAGGTCGGTAAAGAAAACATTAGAAAACTCATGGATAATAGGAATAGAATCAAGTAAAGGACTCTCCGCACTAAGATCACAAACATAAGCAAGATAAGACTCACAACCCCTCGATACCAATCTCGTAGCCCAAACATAAGAAATAATCTTCGTTGGTGTGCAGATAAAAGAACCCTGCCACACAACCAAGGGTACACCAGACATGGCTAATGTAATGGTCGTGGCGAAGCAATCTAACACCACATGTTAAGTGGATAACCAGTTCACTCCCAGAATCACATCAAAGTTCACCATATCTAACTCAATGAGATCAGCTCGAGTTTCAAACTCTCAAATGTTCACAACACATGATCTATAAACTCTATCCACTACTAAAGAATCACCCATAGGAGTAGATACACGTAATGACACAAATAAAGGCTCCCAAGACAACTCTAATCGTGGGGCATAATAAGCATAAACATATAAATAAGTAGATCCCAAATTAAATATAGCAATAGCTGGATGACGACATACTAAAATAGTACCTGTGATAATAGCATCTGAAGACTCTACCTCCGTTCTACCAGGTACAACATATAAATGACCTCACCCGCCACTTCGCTGGGATTTGAACGACCACCCGCCCTACCTATCTGAGAACCTTCTCGAGAACCCTAGGGACAACCCCTAGCTGGAGTCGACACTGATCTGATCGGTTGAACACTCTATGCTGCAGGCTGAATCATCCCGTGCGGGGGACACTCTCTAGAGTAATAACCAACAACTCCATAACTATAGAAAGACTCGGACACTCCGCTCTGTCCAAAAGATCCGACTAATACAGAATAGCCATCGCGACTAGAAGACTTAGAATGTGCACCCCTCAAAGACTGACCACTGCTCTGGCCACCACAATTACTATAATTGGACTGACCTTCGTCATTAATCTGAAGTGCTGCCTGAACGGGTACTTACCCTGAGAACCTCTACCCCTAAACTAAGAGCCTCTTTGACTCCCATTGAAACTACTCTGCAGACGTAACCTCTTATCGCTGCCCCTTTGGGGCTCGCGATGCATCTCCTTCATAGTTTGGGCATGATAAAAAACATTAACAAAGACCTACCACCAGAAACCTAACTCTGAGTAACCATACAAATAGGAAGTCTCAGTCTCCTGAAAAAGCATCAAATTTGCTCATACTCGGTAAGTAAAATCGCGGTAGCGTGTCTGGCCAACTCATGAAACCTCACCTCATACTAAGCAACCGTTATAGAACCCTGCTGTAAATAGGTAAACTAGTCTCTCCGGCGCTCTCGAAGACTGTGAGGCATATACTTCTCCAAGAAAGCCTTGGAGAACTGAGTCCATGTCAAAGGGGAAGATCCAGCTGGCCTGGAATCAATATAACCTCTCCACTAATGTCTAGAAGTCGAGTCCAGCTAAAAAGTAGTATAGTCTACCCACGTGCCTCAACTAGGCTTAAATTACAGAGCCTATCCTCACAAGCAGTCAGAAACTCAAATGCATCCTCACCCGAAGCCCTTGCAAATCTAGGTGGAGTCAATCTTAGAAATATGCCCAACATCTTCTGCTTCTCTACAGATATAGCTGGCTGGACGATTGCCGGCCAAAAAACTATCTGTGCTGGAGGGATCTCAGCTCTGGGAGCCGCAGCTACAGGCTGTGCTCCTACATCTGTACCACTTTGATCTGCGGACTGAGCACCATCATATGGTGCACCACAAACTAATCCCAATAACTGGACCAAGGCATCTTTGAGCAATGAAGAAGAAATAAACCCCGGTGGAGCCTGGGGCACCCCCTGGCCCACCAATGGATGGGGTGGTAGAATCATTGGTTCTGGAGCAATAACAGGATCTGGTGATGGCTCCCTACCCTGACCCCTAGCTGGGGTAGCAGCTCTAGCTTGGCCTCGACCTTTAGGTCGGCTACAGCTTCTGGTAGGTCCCCTAACCACAGACTCGAGATCCTCGTCATCTGTCATAGTAGCGAGCGTCCTGACCATCTATGAAAAAATGAACAATGAGAACCTATAGAAACCCACATAGACTTGATACACGAGAATGAATAAAGAAAGTGTGATTTTCCTAAGAATGTCCTATAGCCTTTCGAAGATAAGATACAGACATCATCGTTCTGATCCGCGGGACTCTACTTGACACTTGCTCTTGTACCAATAATACTAGTGAGCCTAGGCTCTGATACCAATTTGTCACAATCCAATTTCTGAGTCATAATGACACCTACTTCAACCTGGCAGTAGGTAAGCTAAACCGTAGCCCAAAACGACAAGTAATGGGCTAATTGGTGGAGTGTAAAATAAATACCAGAAATTAAGTATACAATAAGATTGTAAGTAGGAGAACATATTGTAATAGTAAAAGATGTCAAGTGAGAAAAAGAGAGAGAACAAAAAAATATCCCATGACCTAGTAAGACCGGTACAAGAGCCACAAAATACAAAAGAGAGTACTGAGTGATATCAATATACAGAAAGTCTCGGTAGCTGAATATTCAAAAGTAAAAAATAGGAGAGGGGATCAGCTCCGGCTTTGAAAGCTCACCCTATCTCCAAATCCTCAGAGCAAGCTGGATAGACCTCAGTGTCGGCCGCTAGTACTCGGATCTGCATCAGAAAAAAATACAGACATGTAGTATGAGTACCAAACAATAGGTACTCAGTAGACATCATCGACCGACTGAGCTAAATCATAATAAAAAGATAATAAGATGCAAGAATATAAACTAAAGTCAAGGATAAAGGGGCAAACCTGAATAACGCTCCAGCTGACAGACAAGAAATGACAAGGTAAATAATATCGAAAGGAAGACAAGGTAACTACAGCCTAACTGGGCCCCCATAAGCCTAGAAGGCATACACAAGAGAAGATCAACCCAAATGAGCCCCTATAAGCCTGATGGATGTAATCAAGAGAATAACCAATAGCAATAATAAATATAATGTAACCGACAATCGAAACCATATCTTAGAATCCCGTATTACCATGAACACCGAACTCGAATCGGGGCGTTAATATCATAAGAGTACAATAGTTACCAGACCCAAATCGGACCTTAGTATCATGTATGCTGAACTCAAACCGGTAATTTAGTATCATAGATGCCGAAGTCGAACCGATAATTTAGTATCATAGGTGAATAATAAATGTTGGACTAGAATCGGTCTTTAAAGTAAACTCTAAGTAACCAATCTAGTCAAGAATTAGAAAGATGGCCAAATCAACCTAAGGTTTAAGAATATATATATGAGATTCCGAAAGAAAGCCTCCTAGGTTTACAAGGAGCTAACCAGAATAATTGGCCTAAAAGAGGGCCGGGGCTCGCTACTAACCCCGAAAGTTCATGCTAAGGCAATTTCTATCCCAAAGTAGACTAAAGCTTCCAAATCTCGCTACAAGGTATTAATTATGTCTAATTTAGTCCTAAGGAAACAATATAACTCAAAAAGGGGAGGAATAAGTAAATTCTACCTAAAAACGTCTCTTTAATTGGCTAAATATTCGAAATTTCACCAAACATGCAACCAAGCCATAAATTCCAACACAAATCTAGCACATTACCATACTAATACCATAATAAAGCTCAATCTATGAGAAAAGTAAGCCTAGCCTACCTGGACGCCGATGAATGCTCGAGAAAGTCCACTAAATCAAAGATTTTCCCTTCCGAGAAGCCTCCGCATGATGCCACGCTACCAAAATAATGATCTACACATTAATACGAGAATAACAATACCCATATTGCATATAAATGCTCTGGATCCAAAATTGAGCTATAAATCCCATATAGGTCCTGCTTATGAAATCACTACTTTAAACCATCATAACATCCCTCCAAGCTTAAGGATTATTTAACCTTAAGAGTGGGTGAAATCTGAGCACAAACGAACCCTAAATCAACCCACAAAGTAAACTGGGGGTTTGGGTTTAAATTAGAGAATAAATCAAGAAATTAAATAAAACTTACAAAAATTTAGATACAACTCACCCCGAACACCTAATGATCAAACTCTACTCTCCACAATCTCTCAATAACTCTATCAAAATTTCTATCTGAGGTTTTTTTGATGAAATATGGGCCCCACACCCAATGGTTGTTTGACTAACTCCCGTCCAACAGCCCAAAATGAGTCCAGAAGCCTCCGTACCCAAACCAAAGGTCCTCCTAGCCTAAAATCAACATTTTGGATCTGATGGAACTGTCAGAATTTGTATACGATGCCATTTACCTAAAGGTTTGGCCCAGTACCCAATTCTTGACAACGAGAACTTCAATACAAGGAATTGGCTCTAAAAACCAAATGAACTGCCCTGTAATCGAACTCTCAGCTCCAACAAGTCATAAATGACTTGGGGCAGCTATGGAAAAGCTCTAAACATCAAAATGGTTCGGAAATACAAAAAATAACCTGTAGGATCATTACAACAATACATTCATGAACACCATTCTAGAATCACCAAGTAATTTTACCTACTTTTATAATCCATTATGGTTCCCACCATCCTAGTTATGGGATTTAGCTACTTATGATTGTATAACTAAAACCAAGAAATAATGTAGAAATCATGATCATCAACTTACAAGAGGAATAAGCAAAATTTGGAATTTGTATTATCATATGAATTCAAGAACCAAAGATAAAAGTATGTTAATTCCCTAAAAAACTCAAGAACAATAAGTATTTAAGAAACAATATGCGTCTCTAAAAATAAGAGTGCATAACTTTAAAATAAAAACCTAGAAAAATTATTTATAGACAAAACCGATCCTTTCTTAAATCAAATAGAAATACAGGCATATCAGTAGTCCACAAGTCGTAGTGTGGTCTCATGGCTCATGGAAGCTGGTCTACGATCCATCCTTTATAAGTTCTTGTTAATTTTCTCCATTTCTCTATGAGATATTCTACAATTTGTGATCTTGAATTATGACTTGTGGTCTAACTCATGGTTTTGAGGTCCTGTGTGCATCCTTGCGGTTCACCATCTAAAAGTAATAGAATGAATAGTGAACTGGTCCACTTGCACTCTTTCAGATCAACTTCTATGAATAGCACCACGACTCGTCCTTACAGTTCATGAGTTGTTTAACGAGTCGTGATTTCATCTTTACATTGCATCTTCTCGGGTCAAACTTTATGAGCAACAAAATGACTCATGGATTGATTCCATGATTTGTAGGATGTCTTCACAATTTTGTACTTACCATTTTTAAGCTCAAACTCTAGTTTTTGCTTTCGAACCCTGTTTTTCCTACACAATCAGCTAAAAGCACCCCATATCCGACAAAACAAACTTAAAAACTCACCAAACTCCATGTTTTAAGCATCGAATATGCCGTGAAATTCTGGTATATCAATAGACGTTCAGGACATTTTAAGTCAACTAGTCTCTGCTGGGCACGTGCGTTGCATTTGTGTCCCATTAAAGTTGTACAAATAGTGTGAATTGTATTAAAATTGTAGTTTAATGAGTAATTAAAAAATTAAATGAAAAAAAGTACAAGCTGAAAATACCTTAAATAAATTGCTGCTTACTACAAACAATTATTATTTGTTCGCTTGAGTACTATTATGTTATAATGATTTGAAATTTGCTCCAAATCCTAAAGGAAGATTTATAATCTAATATATGTCATGCTAATTGCTATTTACAAATTATAACCATAAGCACATGCATGAAAAAAAATCCATTTTTTCCTTTAAATAAGTTCCACAATCAATTCAAAACATATACCATTTACCATAACAAATCATTAGAAAAACATACTTCCAAACAAAAATTATTTACTCACAGTCAATACTTATGTTTAATATTTTCTGTAAGCAAACGTGAGCTGAACTTCTTACGAAATATTTGAACAATCTGAAGCAGTTTCCAGTGATGTTGCAAGGAAACTATTGGAATTAGATAAATTTTGGCAGTTTTGTTCATTTGAATTAACACGAAAAGCTACACCATGAATCTCAATTGCCAATCTTAATAAGTAGAAAACATCAGAAAAATGAAACCAATATAGCTGCATAATAATGGTGATAAATGGAATCGGATAAGAAATAAGATAAAGGAGAGGATTTTAAGCTTTATGTAACCAAACAAAATGAAAGTAGAAGAGACATAGCTGCTGATCTTGTTTCATCCAATGGTGAAGGTTAGACATATGCTTGATGTCTATTTATAAATGATGTTTAATGACCTAACACAATATAAATTCATCGTTGATGGTGTGGGATTAATGAAGAAAAACAGAGGGCCAACAACGACTACAAGGCCATAAGTTCAAAAGGGCTGTTACATTATATTGATATATAATTACGTTCTGAAGAGATCTTCACCAAATAACTTTTATATTGATATATAAACTCCAAAAGATATTTCCATCGTCTGCAATAACACTACATTCAAACAAATAACAATTTTGTGCATAGAGTAATTTGACTAAAATATAATTACAATATTTGAATGAAAAAAGTAAAACACTATAAGCTTGTCTAATGAGATGTGTGTAAACGTTCATCGACAGTACTGGTATATTAAGACCTTTTGCCTCAAAACATCTATTGTGTTGGACTTCTTAACCTCTAGCAAGAAAAATAAAAAATGTGTGTCATGATAAGCATCTTCATCAACTAAAGAACTAATACTCCTCTGCACGAAGAAACAATTTCGTTGATGAATCAGATAAGAGATTTATTACATGTTTCGATAGCTTTAATTTTAACGTTGAGAAAGAACTACTTAGGAACCTCAATTTTAACGTTGAGAAAAAACTACTTAGGAACAATGGATTAGTATTTGAAAATCTGGAAAAACTTTAGAGCCCATAAAAATGAAGAGGGGAGACTTAAGGAAATGAAAAAACTCTTTTTGGCTTTATATAATACTTTCATAATTAGTGTTTCTCTAGCTTCTTTACATACACTTATCAATGAAAATAACTTACATTTAGTTATGAGATTCAATGCATTAAAATGTACAGCTTTTTATGTTCTAGCAACGTAAAGATATGGATGTTATTGTATTTGATCATCTCTTTTTGCACTTAAATTGAATTGATCTCTACCTAATTGCTCTCATTTAAATTACATGTATAAATGACAGTACTTTTAATTAAGTTTCGCCTATTTCTCTATTTTCTCTAACATTCAAGTTAATTTGAAGTACACCTGTTCATATATCCTCAATTCGTTAATAGTAAGAAAAAACTGACTGCTCAATAATGTTAATGGGAAAAGATATCAAAGAATATGAAAAATTTTAAATTATTCAGAATAATGGGTAAATAAAATGATTTTTGGGTTAATTATAGTGACTTATAAATGGTAGAATATATAAAAGCCACAACCTAATTAAACTAATATGAAAATGACAAGAAGCAAAAGAGATGTAACTGCACTACTAATTTATTATAGTGATTATTAGCCATTTTGTACATTGGTACAAATGAATAATAATGAATTTTTTAAAGTTTATAAATGAACAACTTATTTGTTTTTAATTTTATTTTATTAATTAGATGTTTTATAATATTTTAATTTAGTGTATTAGATATTTTATGTTATTTTAATTTGGTGTAGGGGTAAAATGGTATTTCAACTTTGCACTTTGGAGTTTTTCTCTTTTAGTATAATATGATAAGAGTGCTCATTGACCAAAAGTTTTGCCTTATAGGCAAAAGTTAGAACTTAAGTATGTTGTCTATCAAATATAAGTTCTACTTTTTGTTCATAATCCAGACATTCAGAATATTTCAAGACATTGAACTTGATCAATTAACTACAAGCTTATAGGTAAACGTTAGAACTTATGCTTGGTAGGCAACATAAATTTTTCGAAGTGATTTTTTTTTTAAGTTGAGGTCTTTTAATTAAATTGTTATTAAGTGGAGACAATAATTCAAGATCTAATAGTTTGGGGGGATGAAAATCTAAGACAAGGGATAAAAATTCAAGAAGACGCATTGGGGGTCGATAGGCATAATTTCCTAGTTATAATGTACATGGCTAGTACAAAAGTGATTCGACCCAAACGAAAATAGAAAGCTAACTAAAAATTAAAAAACAAGACACACAAAACACAAAAGCAAACAAAAAGGTGGACAATTAAAAGTCAGAGAAGCTTCTAGGTCTCTTCCTTTTCAGTGGCAGCTCTTAGAAATCTAGTTTCCCCTTTTAGAACTCTGGTTATCACGCAAAAATGGGGAGATGTATGTGAGAATCAATGGCGTTACTATTTTAAACTTCCTTATATGATAAAGATACTAATTATAACTTTTCATGTGGGTTGTTGTGCTATTATTTCCTAAGGGGTCGTTTGTTAGGATGTATTAGAATAAATAATGCATGCATTAATTTTGTGTATTATTGATACATTATTTTATACATCTTTTCAATCTATGTATAACTAATGTAAGTATTTGGTATCAAGAATGCAATGACTTTTAATGCATGCATTATCATGGTTAAAGACATAATTGTCCTTCAAAATATTTAACTAATGTAAGTATTTGGTATCAATAATGCAATGACTTTTAGTGCATGCATTATCATGGTTAAAGACATAATTGTCCTTCAAAATATTTTTCATATTTTTTTCACCATATTTGTGAAGGGTTATTTTATAAATAGATATATTTTTTAAAATAATAATGCAATGCATATTATTTTTAATACATCAAATCAAATAATATGTAAGAAATAATACTAACATAACCAATATCAATATTATTAATACACCTTATTAAGCACTATTTTATACATCCTATTAAACAACCCCTAAATATTGGGTTGATTCCATCTATTCCATCTCTAAACACCCATAACTTTCATCAAATTATATGGTATTAGAATCCAAACGAAGAATACTTCAAGTTTAGAGTGATGTAGTAGTAGTGAGCACCATTGTGTTAAGTATTGTGACTATCCCCAAACATCTCTGCAAAATTAATTTCAACTGTGATTTACCTGACTATTCCTCTAATACTTTCCTTCCAACAGATTGAACCTCTAAAAAATTTAATATAATATCTTGGATAGAATAACTTTAGATGATATGTCGTTCTTTTTTGCAGTAGTTCATTGTATCTCTGCTTGTAATCATGGTAACTGTGTATTTTATTTATTGTGTGATCCAATCTAATTGTATGCTTAATAGAATATTCTCTCTCTATAGAAACTGTTGCTTGTTGCTTTAATTTTTGCCACTTATCTTTTGAATTTTCAGTTGGAATTTATTTCTTATCAATGTTAATTAATTTTATTGCTTCAGTTGGTAATTCTTAAAAGCTCTGAAACTGTATTGTACCTATAAAATATAAAATAATATTAGCTAAGTAATTTGCCACTTAATTTTCTTTCCTCAAAGTGGAAACTATTTGAATGTTTTCCATCTTTTTCTACTCCTTAATTTTCTTCGCTTTCATGATATCTTCCATTCTGCCTTCAATATTTGCTACATAATTAGAGAATTAATTTTTATTATTAAAGAAAGTAATTGGTGGCCTACACAATACATCTCTTTTTTATTGCTCTTTCTTCAATACATAGATTCATATTGATAAGATTGTATTAGCACCAGCATAGATAAAATTTACCATATTATCTCAAATATAAGAGATTCATGAGCTATAACCTGTGTTACCTTTAGAGGAATTATTCATGTTTCATTTGTAAATCACTTGAGAAGGACATTTCTAACTAATTGCCTTCCAAATCACCTGAGAATTATATCCTTCTAGAAAATGCATTAGCTATAGTGATGTGTCTAGAAATATCAGTTAATCATGGATAAGTCACTTTATTTAGCATATGTAGAATTTAATATATGTCATAAATGACTCTATTTCTAGACATAGTCTCTCCATGGACTATTGTGCTTCTCCACCTCCACAATTGTCACAAAATAATTAAAACAATGATTTATATTAATAACCTTAGCTTAGGAACACAATTTATTTTCTACCATTGTGTAATAACCTACCGAATTTTTAAAAATGGACTTTGAATTTCTGTTGTTGTTGTTGTTGTTTGTTTTCTGCAAATGCTACATGCAAAATCTCAAGTTAAGAATAGAGTTTCACTAATCTCTTATTGTGGATAAACACATCTACATCTTGATACTAGTGCAATACTATTCCTGATCACAATCTCATTCACTAAAATTCTTTTCTTTCCAAATTTTCCATAAATAGAAAGAGATTTTAAAAGGTAGTCCTTTCACCTACATATTGATGTAATATCAAGACGACTTCTTTTATTTTTTTAATTTTATTTTCATCACTTTTCAAATATTTTTTACACTAAAAAGTGCACTTGTAGTAAGTAAGATTATGGCTTGTCACATTCATTTGACATGACCCCATATGAAGAGAATTAGTCACACACTCTACTAATTGTTGTGATGAGTTTAAAGAATTCTTTTTGTCATTTCATTGTCTCCTTTCTAATCCTTCACTAAGTTCATTTTTAGATACATCAATAAAAAAAATTAGAAGGGACAATGTTAGCTAATAGATCCAATCTATTTCAATTATTATATTGGTAGTTGACATTACCACTTCTTGATTCCCATAAAATTACATGTTCAGTAGCATCCCTAGCTTCTTGTATCAATTTTCATAATTATAGTCTCTATTTCATTGCACCAAAATAAGAATCTATTTTTTGCAGTACTTATTTCACATGAAATTGGATTATAAAGTACCTATAGTTTTAAATTTTCTTCATAATTTTACAAATAGTACTTTTGACATGTCAAAAAGAGATATAAAATTCCTACCATCCTCTTATATAGGTAGACATATCTTCAGTCATGAAGATCAATGTCCACTTCTATCTTTTTTATTGCCCCAATAAAATATAGGAAAGATTATGTGAATTTTATTTATGATTCATTTTGTGGGATCAATGATTGAGAGTAAATATAAAGGCATTCTCTAGAGAACATTGTTAATTAAGACAACTTTATCATCAAAAGACAACAAATTTCTCTTTTAACTTTATAATCTGTCTTTTATCTTCTTAATCAGATAATTGTAATACACATTTTTGTTAGAGTGAAAGATAAAATAATTTGGATAGTTAAAAGAGAAAAAATACCTTTGTCAAATAATGTAATGTTGACAATTAATTAAACTCATTTCTAATTTATTCTTGTACATATAGAGGGAGCTTTTATCTATGTTTATAAGTTGTTCGGATATTTGTGTCACGATCCGATTTCTCAGGTCTTGATGACACCTACTATAACCCACCAGTATGTAAGCCGATCCATAGCTCAAAATAGTAAGCAGTGGGCTAATAAGAGAAAAAGATAACCAACACTAAGTAAAAGGAGAAAGAGAACCAGAAGAAAGAATATATCCCCAGGACCTAGTGTTAGTCTATATAGGAGCCACTAATATAACAAAAGTACAAGATAAACATAATATATATATGTATATAGAACCGTCTCCGAAATACACAAGAAAGATTAGTCCAGTAAAAGAGAGGGAAAAGGGACAACTCCGAATGCCAGGAGCTCACCCAAAATCTCCGATCCATGATAACTCTGCATGATGCACACATCTGTGGTGAAAACTCGTACTATGATTTGTAGGATGCAGAAGTGAAGTATAAGCACCAAACACGAGGTACTCATTAGGCATCGACTGACTGAGCTCTAAAAATAATGCAAGTATAAATAACACATAAGGCAAGAATATACATTACAAGCAACTAAATAAGAGATGAAGTACATTAAGGATAATAGAGAAGTAGAGATAAACCACCATTCTACGAGTAACAAGGGACGAAAGTGCTATACAATAGATATAGATAGGGATAAAGGTAATATATAATAGTAGTAATGAAAGAAGAAGGCGATATATAACAAGAATAACTAGAGAAGAAGGGATATACGACTGTACTAAGTAGGTTTCTAAACATGAAGATACTAACTAGAGGGAGCTAGCCTAACATCCTAAATATCACGAGGATCTTCAACAAGAATGGGCTAGCATTATCACAATCAGAACATTTAATCCAAAATATGAATAATCACAACGTAGTTTAATAACAAGGATAAAGTAACTCAAAAGCGTACCTATAGCCTCGGGTACAAATCCATAACCATCCTGCCAAAAACTATACAATAATACCCAAACAGTAATACAACCAGTCAAACCCAGACAAACAATAACCTAACCTGATCCCTATAAGCCTAAAAGGTACAAACAATCACTCAGCAAACAACAAACATCATCTACGCCTATCCATCCTCCCATAAGATCGGAAGGTACAAGCACCAAACAATTATACTGGATAGACAATGCATATGAATGAATAAATGCAAAGTAAGTCCAATAATTTCATAGAAACTAGCTGTCATTGTAACAACCCTTTCCATTGTTACGTATAACTCTTTCTTTTAAAAATTCGGACTAAGATTCTTCCCGAAATTGAAGTTATAAATTTTAGGCTAGGCTAGTTTCGGATGAAATCAAAGTGAAGTGTTGTATAGGGCCATATTTTAATGCATTGGGTAAGTGTGGTAGTATTTGAATTAATTTTTAGTCAGCTAAGATGATAAAGAACCCATAGGATTTTATGGAATTGAATTCGGGTAAATAGAACTCCCGAAATTGATCTTAGCGTAAAGGGTATTGTTTGGGATATCTTGGATTTAAGGTGTGTTATGAAAAAGGGGATTTTTGGAGGAAACTGGATATTCTGTCTCATCAACATCGCTATCGATACATGCCCAAAAGCAGAGAAAGTCCTGCTATAGCGACCAGTCAACGTGATCAACGACCGCTATAGCGACATGTGTCAGTATAGCGATGTAGTTATAGCGACGCATGTCGCTATAGTGAAATAAATCACTGTTTTATTCCAAAAAATCGTGATAACAATGTATGTCGCTATACCAACATAAATCGCTATTTTATTCCAAAAACTCTCAAAAATGATTTATTTTTCTAAAACATGTTTTGGGCAAAGGAGAGACGATTTTGGAAAAAAATCATGAGTTTTTAACCATTCTCTTTTGTTAAGGTAAGGAATTCATCCCCGTTAATTAGTAAATTGATAATCTAGCCCTTGAATTGCTAGTTTATGTAGTTTGGGGACTGTTAAAGGTTGGTTTAAGTTGATTTTCTGGTGCAAGGGAGTAATTTAAACCTAAAATCATTTGGTTTTTGTTAATGATCATTAAATTTCCCTTGCATGTTGTTAATTCACTAATTTATCCGTGAAATTGGTAGTTTTAGGTGAATTATGGTTGAAAAGCCCTAGAACAGGGAGATAATGATCATGAACTTTTTGTATTTATCTTTAGACCAAAAGCAAGCAAAAATTGCACGGAAAGGTAAGGCTTAAGATTAGTCGAGTTGTGCAGTCTTGGATTGAGGTAGGTGATGGTTACATAGTTTAATCCAATTTGTGTTATATGTGCATGTTAATTATTTCTTAGTGTTGATTGTTAGTGCATGTTGATTAGTGTGGTCACTTTCAAATGAACTTTTATGTAAAGCTTGTGCATATTAGAAATGTTAGTTGGCATCTTTATTGGTATGATTATGTTGGTTGGTATCTTTATTGGTATAATTTTTGTTATATTCTATTGTTGATTGTGGAATGTTTCGGTAATTGGACGTTCTCACGGTTTAATGATAAAATAAGGTTGGCAGGCACTTGTGTCTGGGACTTGGTACACGGATGGAATTTGTCCCCTGTAGGTCATGACTAGAGGGTGGTTAAGATACCCTTAGCATGTATGTACATGGTACAAGTTAGTTTGATGGTTCCATAAGTGAACAAGGTATTGTATTTATATGTTGTGGTAATTGCTTGACTTGTCTTGACTGGACTTGAATTGTATTGACTTGACTTGACTTGACTTATCTTGTCTTGACTTGACTTGACTGATTTTCATACTTGTAGATGTCTTGACTTGTTTCTAGGAATCCTAAACTGCTTTAAATGTTACATGTTGTATTAAGGTGTAGTTAGGACAAAATGTATTGACTTGTTGTACTATGTTGTGGTTGAGTGTTCATATTCTCATCTTGGGTTGGCCAAATGACCCTACCAATATACTATTGTTTTCTTGTGTGCTGATACTACCCCTGCTCTTACTTTTGTAGAGTGCAACGCATATTCCAACGGCTCCTGCGAGACCTCACTTGTGATTCTAGCATTGGACTCCGGATTCAAGGGTGAGCAACATATTTTGGGCTACCATGAATCCTTCTTGGATGATATAGTCCATTGTTCTGGATTTATGTTTTCCTTTTAGTTTTTGGAGTTGCATCCCCTTCTTGACATTCTTTAGTAGTTTTGGTACATCGACTTTCGAGTCCTAGGGATGGTTATTTTATTTAAGAGTAAGTTTCTGCAATTCTCCTAGTTATTTTAAACCTTAATTTTTTTTTCGGATTATTAATGGATTAGTTGCTTTTATTTTCTTAAATGTTGGTTAATGCTTCCGGGGTTATTAGTTCTCCCACCAAAAAATGGAGTGGGTGCCACCTACGTCCATTTGGGTCGTGACAGTCATATCGTACTAAGTATATACACATCCTTCAGCTCGTCGGCCCACAAGGAAGGACCTATGGGGTATCCCTTCCGGCACGTGGTTCCCAGACAGAGGAGCCTATAGGGGACTCTAGATATCCGTATAGACTGCCTGGTCCCAAACCCTAACTTGCAATAATCAACCATCACAAATCTACTCCATCTAGTACCAGAGATAAGTAAGAGTATAATAAGAACTCAAAATCGATCCGAGACTAAACAAGTAGAAATTCATAAAATCCAGTGCCCGAGATCGACTCCGAGACTAAAATGATAAAATAGTGTAGAAAGGGTTGGAATCTTCCTCGACTGAATTAAGTAAATATGTTAAATGAGTAGATAAAAAATAGACCAGAATCTGCCTCGATCTGAGTTGTAAAACTAGTATGTTTATGTCATGACCCAATTAGCCATTAGTGGCACCCACACTAACCCTCAGGTGGGAGAACCAACCAACCCCAAGAGTTAACCATTACTTAATCGAATTTAGTTAACTAACAACTCCATTAGTCTTGAAAATTATGTTCAAATAGGAAGCAGAAACAAAAGTACAATAAAAGTACGAAAATATTGTACTTAAAGAAAACCCTCCCTAGAATCCAAAAGTTGTCTGTACCAAAACACTAAGAATATCAAGAAGAGGGATGCAACCCCAAAAATTGTATTATAGTCCAGAAACAAGGACTAGAAGCATAAACCGAAGAATCCATGGTAGCCTGAACAGTGCATCTCACCCTTAGATTCGAATCACCCGTTGAAAGTCACTACAGAGGTCCTGAAGAAGTCGCTGGAATATGCTCTGCACTCAACAAAAGTAAGGGTAAGTGTAGTATCAAACATAAGTCATAACTACATAACCTTATTCATTAAATAACACTTTAACATAGATTAAGAGTTTCAACACAAGTCACAAATAGTCAACAAGACAACCAGTCAAGAGAGTCAGTTAACAAAAATTAAGTCAACAAATATGTATAATCCCCGGTCCTCTCATGGAATCGTCAAATTGCTTGTACCTTGTACACACATATTAAGGGTCTTATTATCGCCCACTAGTCATGACCTGCAAGGGACGAGCTTCATCCATGTACCATATCCTGACACAAGTTCCTGCCAACCTTATTTCACCCAAAATTGGTGTAGATGTCCAATTACCGATACATCCCACAATTAATCAACATATTCCATGCGCAGAAAAATGATATCAACCAACACTTGTTATACCACAAGATTCACATATAAACTCATTGAAATGTGACCACATTTAGATAATCCAATGACTTTTTTACCCCTTTTAATTCCTTAACAACATGAATCAATAAGCAACACTAAGGAATAATTAATATGCACATATAAACAACTTGGATTAAACTACATGACCATCACCTACCTCAATCCAAGCTTGCACCACTCAACTAAGCTTAAGCCTTGCCTTTCCGTGCAACTTTTGCTTGATTTCGGTATAGCAATACAATAAACTACATTATCAACCCAATGATCTATAATGTTGAGGATTAAACCTAATCCCAACCCCTAAGGCCAAGTTCATGATCATTCATACCCCATTCTAGGGCTTTTATTCTATAATTCATCTAAAATCTACCAATTCGTGGTTACTTTAGTGAATTAACAATATACAAGGGTAAATTATTAATAAAAAGCAAAACCCCAAGGGTTTTCCATCTAAATTACCCCTTTGCACCAGAAAATTAGCTATTACAAGCCAAAACCCTCCCCAGGAAAACGTAAACTAGTGATTCTAAGGTTAATTAACCCAAATACTAATTAATGGAGATAGATTATTCACCTTAACGATGAAAAATGATGTAATATGGTTGAAATCGCCCAAAATCACCTCTTCTTTTCCCCAAAACGTATTTTTAGAATAATGAGCATTTTTGGGAAAATTCTGGTTTAATCAACGATTTACGTCGCTATAGCAACACCTGATGTCGCTATAGCGGGAATTATTCCTCTTTTGGGCACGTCGCTATAGCGACATGGGCGAGGCAGAAAGTTCAGGTCTCTACCCAGATTTCCCTTTTTCACAACACACCTTCTACCCACGACACTTTGAGTTAACACCTCTATGACTAGATCGATTCCAGGAGTTTTACTTACCCGAATTAATTCCTGAATAGTGCTACGATTTCCCTATTGTTTTAACTAACATAAAATCAAATCCAATCCTATCACATTTACCTAATCCATTCTCGGATTGCCCTAGACCATACCTCACTCAGATTTCGTCTGAAACAAGCCTAGCCTAAAATTTTAAACTTCAAATCCGGGGCAAATCTTAACTCAAATTTTTAAACGAGGAACTTACTCGTAACGACGGAGAGATTCATTACAATAGATATCAATTTATTCATCATTCATTCCTGAATGATCAAACTAGGAAAAAAGACTAGGTTAAATATAAGAGAGAGTACCTGTATCCTCAAATAATTGAGGATACTTATCCCCTAAGTCCTTCTCGGTTTCCCAAGTGGATTCCTCAAGTGGATGATGCTTTCATTGAACTTTGACTGTATGAATTTCCTTTGTCCTCAATTTCCAGACATCTCGATCCAAAATTGTAATAGGTTCCTTTTCGTAAGATAAATCTTTGTTTAGCAAAACGGGGTCCCATTTTATGATTTAGTCTCTTTACCCATGATATTTCTTGAGCATAGATATATGGAACACCGGATGAACCCCTCACAAACTTGGCGGTAATTCCAAACGATATGCTACCTAACCCACATCGTCAAGAACTTCAAACGGACCGATATACTGAGGGTTGAGCTTGCCCTTGTTACCAAACCTCATAAATCCTTTCATAGGAGATACCTTTAGCAATACTTGATCACCAATTTTGAACGATACATCCCTTACCTTACGGTTCGCATACTCTTTTTGTCTACTCTGAGCCGCCAACAACTTGGCTTAAATGATCCTTACTTTTTCTTGAGCTTTCTTTACTAGGTCAGTGCCTAACGGTTTCATATCTCCAGTCTTGCACCACCCAATAGGTGATCTACACCTCATTTCGTAAAGTACTTTAAATGGTGCCATATCAATATTGGAATGATAACTGTTGTTGTACAAAAATTTGGACAATGGTAAGAATTGGTCCCGATGACCACCAAAATCCATCACGCAAGCCCTAAACATGTCCTCTAGTACCTGAATCATCTTCTCTAACTGTCCATCAGTCTGAGAATGAAAGGTTGTTCTAAAGGTAAGCTTAGTACCCAACTCCTCGTGCAACCTATCCTAAAATTTAAAAGTATAAGTCGTACCCCTATCAGAAATGATGGTAAGCGACACCCCATGTAGCTTCACTATTTCTTTGATGTAGATCTCTGCTAGCTGCTTAGAATTATAGTCTACCCTGATCGGAATGAAATGAGTTGATTTCATAAACCTATCCACTATAACCCAAATAGTGTCATGCTTTTCCAAAGTCTTAGGAAGACCCACCACAAAGTCCGTTGCAATATTTTCCTATTTCCATTCAGGTATAGGCATCATTTGGAGTAAACCCGCAGGCCTTTGATGTTCATGTTTCACCTACTGACAATTGTGACACTTGGATACATACCTCACTATGTCTCTTTTCATTCCAGGCCTCCAATAAAGCTGCCTCAAGTGATGGTACATTTTGGTTGCACCTAGATGAATAGAATAATTGAACCATGAGCTTCAACAAGCACATCCTAAATCAAATCACCAACCCGAGGAACACATATCCTCCTCCTAAACCGTAATACCCCACTTGCATCAAGGGTTTCATTTGAGACCTTACCAC
Source organism: Capsicum rhomboideum (assembly GCA_031232105.1). Taxonomy (NCBI): domain Eukaryota; kingdom Viridiplantae; phylum Streptophyta; class Magnoliopsida; order Solanales; family Solanaceae; genus Capsicum; species Capsicum rhomboideum. Next base: position 94,534,717 of record CP124715.1, read on the forward strand.
ATACCACCTTATTTAAGAGTTTATTCAACTTCTTGTCTTCAAACTATTTGGTCATAATTTGGTCTAGGAATTTTGACTTCACCTTAATACTAGGCAACACTCTACCCCTTGCTGAAACACTGAACTACATGCATTGAGATGCTAGAGTCTGAAACTCTTTATCCAAGGGCCGTCTTGACACTTTCAAAAAGGATAAACTACCCATACTTATATATTTCTGGCTAAACGTGTCTGCCACCATGTTGGCCTTTCCCAGATGGTATTGAATAGTCATATCATAATCCTTCAACAATTATATCCATCTCTGCTGTCTTAGATTCAAATCTCTTTGAGTAAACACATGCTGCAGGTTGCGATGGTCCGTGAAAACTTCACACTTGACACCATAAAGGTAGTGTCTCCATATATTTAATGCAAACACCACCGCTGCCAACTCTAAATCATGCGTTGGGTAGTTTTTTTCATGAGGCTTTAACTGTCTTGATGCATAAGCAATGACATTCCTATCCTGCATTAACACAACACCCAAACCCAAATGTGAAGCATTACAAAACACTATAAATTCCTTACCTTCAACCGGTGGAGAAAGGATAAGAGCTATAGTTAAAAGTATCTTGAGCCTTTGGAAGCTCTCTTCACACGCATCTGACCAAACAAATGGTTCTTCCTTCTGAGTCAACCTTGTCAAGTAAGTCGTAATAGATGCAAAGTTCTTAAGAAATCTACTGTAATAACTGGCAAGACCCATAAAGCTTCTTACTTCAGTTACCAAACTCGGTCAAACCTAACTCTTAACTGCTTTGATCTTCTAGGTATCCACCATCACCCCTTTTTCTAAAACCACTTGCCCTAAGTAGGTAATCGACGACAACCAAAACTCACATTTTGAGAACTTGACATATAACTGTTTTTCCTTCAAAATTCCCAGCACAATGCAAAGGTGACCTACATGCTTCTCCTTACTCTTGGAGTAAACCAAAATGTCATAAATAAACACTGTAGCAAAAGAATCCAAGAATAACTTAAAAATACCGTTTATCAGGCTTATGAAGGCTGCCGGTGCATTCCTCAACCCAAAAGACATCACCAGGAACTCGTAATGCCCATACCAATTTCTAAAAGTCGTCTTTGGTATGTCCTCAGTTTGAATTTTTAACTGATGATAACCCGACCTCAAGTGGATTTTGGAGAACACTACTGCACCCTGTAACTGATCAAACTAATTGTCTATACGAGGCAAACGATATTTATTCGTGATGGTAACCTTGTTCAACTGCCTATAATCTATGCACATCCTCATGCTACCATCTTTTTTTTAACAAATAAGACTGGAGCACCCCAAGGTGAAGCACTTGGGTTAATAAATCCCTTATCAAGTAGCTCATGCAGTTGAGTTTTCAGTTCACTCAACTTGGCCGGAGCCATTTGATAGGGAGGAATGGAAATAGGGCGAGTACCCGGTTCCAAGTCAATGCAGAAATCAATATCCCTGTCTGGAGGCCTACCCAATAAGTCTGAAGGAAACACTTCCTAAAATTCTGTAACTACCGGCACAGATTCTATAGGAGGAGAGCCCACACTCACATCCTAAAGATGAGCTAGGCATGCTGAACACTCCTTCCCTACCAATTTTCTAGCCTAAACAAATGATATAATTTTGACTGGCTTAGCTTTATACACTCCCTCCCACTATAGCTTATCCATCCCAGGCATAACTAAAGTCACTGTCTTAGCATTACAGTTTAAGATAGCATGATATGGAGATAACCAAGTCATTCCCAAAATTATATCAACATGTCCAAAATGATCAAGTCTAACCAGGTCTGAAAACTTATAAATAACATAGAACAAGATCAGTAAACATGGGTCACCACCATAGACTCCCCAACCGGAGTGGACCAAGTTCAAACCCAAAGCAAATTTAATATATAAATAAGAAAAGGTTGATCCTGGATCAAATAAAACAGAATCCATCCAATAATAAATTAGATTAGTACCTGTAATCACTGCAACAAAAGCTTCAACACCAAACTTTCCTGGGAACGCATAACAGTGAGCCCGATCATCAATCTGGGCTAACTCCCTAGCTGGCTGTGCACCTCTCCCTGCCCTGCTGTTTCCTCGACCACCTGGTTGATTCCCAATCCACCCTGTGGATGACCCTCACCCCTTCCTGCTAGAACTATAGCCTGAGCCTGCTACTGTTCCTGGCCCCCTAACTGCCTCAAGGGACACTCCCTCTTAAAGTGACCAACTACACTACAATAATAGCAACACCGTCCAAGAGAAGGCCTACTGGTGGAAGAGTAGGAAGCCCTATGGATTCTATTAGCTGACGGCTGAGAAGTTGCCCTATCTGGGCCCACAGTAAAAGCTGGCAATGCTAACTGAATGGGGCTGGCTGGGTAAACCTGTTGACTATGATCCCTGGAATGAGATCCACTGAAATTACTGATATTGTGGGACCTTTTGGCCAACATCTTAGCCTGACCCACTTGTTTAACCTCTTCTAACTTCTTCACATAGTCAACCTCATCATTAAAACTCTTTGTCATGACCCAAATCATAGATCATGCCGGGAACCTACCAACTCTATCCTAGAAAGGAGAACCCTTACCACCCAACCGTCCAATTATTGCCGAAGACATTCACAATAGCCTCAAGTATAAATAATTAAATAAAACTTTTGTTCATAACAAAACTTTACAAAAAGTACATTACGGAATTCTACTATACTACTTCCTAGAACCTTGTCTAAACTGGTACAAGAGCACTAAGCAAATGGAAAGATGACGCAAGACACAACATCCATGTATGAGTAGAATGACAGAAGCAGCTGAAGAATAATCACCATTGTACATATAGAAACTCCAACTAACCAGCAACATGGCTATATCCCCAAATGAAGATATAGTAAGTGTAGTATCAGTACAAACCACAAGTTCTGGTAGGTATCATCGACTGACCAGGGTTAGAAGTATATAATAACATATATCAAACAAGAAGAGATAATGACAAGCATACTGGTTAATATCTGAACATACTTAACTTACTTAAACTTTTAAAAACCTACCATCCTTTGTTTGTTTAAGCAATATTACTTTGACCTTAAGGCGTGATTAACTAACTATATTCTAGGGATTAATCAATCCCACGATTCTTATGCATTACCTTATTACAATAACCCGATATACTTCTCTTTCTCCTTCTTATTAATCTTCTTATTGGACACCCCCGGTCCTTATTATAATACCATTAAACATTGGGATTATAACCACCAATACAATAGATAATATCAACAACCTTACAAGAAAAGGCACTACAATATACCTTACGTATATAACTATACACACGGGGGAATAAGATTTATACACAATCCAAAAAATTTCTCGTATTCACATTCTGCTGCAATTACAATCACAACCATTAATGTAATTGGTCCACTCAAGGAACCATAATATCTCATCAAACAACCGGTCCACACAAGAAACCATGATACATTATCATCTTAACTCGGTCCACTCAAGAAACCATCAACAACCTATAAATATAAATATGCATTCAAATGCATATGATGAATGTATGTATGCAAGATGCACAACTTCTCTTCCCCTTCTCAACTCATCACCAACAACATCATAAAGTATCGGTGTGGTACCCAATCCTTTATCACAATGTATCATATCTGTACTGGTATGGTACCCGACCCTTTATCACAACATATCATATTTGTACTGGCATGATACCCAACCCATCATCATTATCTCATCATTATCAATATCATCAGCATCATGGACATCATGAGCTTAATATCATCATAATCATCATCAATGTAAATGCATGATGCAATCAATAATTATAAGTAATGCTTGAGGGCGAATTGCAAACACCCAATCAAAATCAGTTTCAAGCAACAACAATAGAAATAGAACTTACAATTAGTGACAACCAAGTAAATGCAGTTAATAATCCCAAGTTTATCATTCCAATACACCAATTATACACTAAAAGAGGAAATTACAAGTATGCCCGAAGGCCAATTCACCACTTGCTCAATTAAGCGCTATCAAACTCAATCATCAATCACAAACATGTCCGAAGACTAATCAATTAAGTATCCATTTTAGGAGTTCACATTCCACGAAGATTGATATCTATACCCTAAATCTTCCTTATATTCCTTTCACCAATTTAACTCTCTTTAATTCATATTAAAACAGGTAAATTTAGTTACTAACTAATAACCCCTACTCTCAAGTCATCAGTAACTTCAAGGCACTATCCCCCTTTAGTCGATCATTCAACCAATAGGTTTTGTTCAACTTATAACTCTTGCTAGAATTAGACACCTTCACACATCTTACTTCCTAGCAATTAGCCAAAATTAACTTTAGGTTCTTAAGTTATATCATCACCTCCTCTTATTACCTTCAACCCTTCTATCAATCTTCTAGTAAGGATATCTCATACTTCAACTATACACAATATCAGGTTCACCCTTTTTAAGGTAGTAAAGACTAGCTCTATAGATTAGAAGGTCACTTAATTCTTCTATTATTACACACCTTCACATATTAAACTCTATCAATCATCAAGTAAGTCATATAAACACAAACACCCATCAACGGATCCATACAACACATAATATCACATAATTATATTATTATTATTATTATTATTATTATATTAATTCCATGTTTTATCCATCCAAACACCGTGCCCGTTCGCCTAAACATGAAATCTCTCATTAACTATAGTTATTACATGAAACTAATCCCAATCTACTATATATTAAACCATAACCTACCTCGACCGAAGATCTCAAAACAAGCAAACCATACCAAGATTGCTCTTTCCTTTCCTTCATGCTTCCATTAGCCCAAATATCTAGAAATCACTAATTATAAGAGTAATTAAGTAATTACTCTTTGAATAACTAATTTAGGAATTCAGCCCACTAATTCTACCCTTATTCATGCTGTAAAACATTACCCAAAGGTCAATTACCCATTAAAAAGCTCTATTATATTCAACCCTTCTCCATTAATGGAGTTTCAAAGCTAAAGGTTCCATTTTTATAGAATTCAAGATCCCCAACCACTAGTTTCATGTTTTAGAATCACTAATCCATATTAGGAATCATTAATGAATAATTTAGAAGTAATTCTAGGTGATATTAACCCAACCCATAAGTTTTTTCCATAATCTTATGAACTTAGGGTTCAAATCCCTAAGAATTTCACCATTATAAATTGTTATAAGGATTCTAGGATATTAAAGGATTGACACCCCAACCATGAACAAATCTCCCCTCTAGCGCTTAGAAATGAAATATTTGAGTTTTGAGGCTGAAACCCATCAAAATCAGCATTAAATACTGTTTGTTACTGCTACAGCGGTACCGTTGCGGTGGTAAATTTCTCAGCCCAGATAGTGTTCATTAAAATAGTCATAACATTTTACTCCAAAGGTTGATTAATGAACAGTTGGATGCATTGGAAAGAAGACTCAAAGATCTTCCATTTGGTGCATATTTGGCCCCATAACTCTTTATATTATAGTAGATATGCTCATTTGAAGTTGTCCCTAGTTTAAACTTAGCTTAAAACTCAATCGGTAGGAACACTTTCTACTTAACTTTGTGCTAGGGGTATTATATGACCTTAGTACATGTCCAATGCACTCCCATACTAAAGAATTAGTCCTATAACTTATGATGACAAAGGTTGTTATGATTTTTCCATGAACATTTTCAGTAACGACAGAACGGGTTGTTACACTCCTACCTGCAACAGTCATGTGGACAGACAATACCTGAAGATCCATATTCAAGCCTTTAATGAACAATCTAATCCTCTCCTCCTCAGAAGTCAATAACTGGGTAGCATTGTGAGATAGATCGTATAACTTAGCCTCGTAGGCTGTTACTGATATGTCACCCTGTTCCAAACCCTAGAATTTATCCTTTATACGATCACGGAGTGTCCGGGGCACATATTTCTATAAGAATAAAACATGAAATTGATCCCAAGTCAATGGAGGTAATGCCCTTGATCTACATTCAACATATGCCCTCCACCACAGTTTCACATCGTTCTACAATAGGAAAGTTACTAACTCAACCCCGTGCTATTGTATAATCCCCAACTTATATAACCGCTCATGACAGTCAACGATGAACTCAAAAGAGTCCTCAGACTCACCACCCTAGAATGATGGAAGTTTCATTTTCAAAAATTTCATTAGCAGCTCATGTTCAGTACCAGTCATAAGAGGACCCACAATAGGACGAGTGAGAACATCAGTCCCCGAAGCCTCATCCATTCTAGTAGCCATGGTAGCAGTAGGATAAGAACCTAGAACCTGAACAATTAAAATAGTAGGAGTGTCCCCAGTGCAAGCTAACCCACTTAGAAAAGCTAACACCTGCTGAACAACCTTTACAGACATGGGAGGCACGACTTCACCTCCAACCAGTGCCACTATCTATGGCTTAATTCCATCCCCATTCACCGCTTCTATCCCCTTAAAGTGATCCTGGGGTGGAAGTGGTGATGTCGACCTTTGGCGAGCCTAGCCAGTAGTTACCCAAGCTCCAACCCTGTCGGGTGTCGCCCTTCCTCTTCTTCTTGCCCTACCCCTTGCTCATCCTCTTCCCCTCATGGCTGGCTCCACAGTTGGAGCGACCGGTGCTGGGGTTCCTACTCGAGTTCTATTAGATCTAGTGTTCACCATCTGCGGACAAAATAATGAAGAGGATTAAATACCAATTAAATCACCAGATACCAATTAGGATAAAGTTATAGCATGATAGAAACAAGAATGATAGTTTTCCTAAGTTCTATATCCTCTCAAAGAAAAGTACAGACGTCTCTGTACCATTCTGCGAGACTCTACTGGAATTATTTTGGTACAACGAGATCGAAGTACCTAGGGCTTTAATACCAACTTTGTCACAACCCAATTAGCCATGAGTGGCACCCAGACTAACCATCCGATGGGAGAACCAACCAACTCCAAGCGTTAACCATACTTAACCGAATTTAGGTAACTAACAACTCTATTAGTCTTGAAAATAATGTTCAAATAGGAAGCAAGAATAAAAGTACAATAAAATTACGGAAACATTGTACTTAAAGAAAACCCTTCAAAGAATTAGAAAGTTATCTGTACTAAAACACTAAGAATATCAAAAAGGGGGATGCAACCCCAAAATACTAAAACTGTATCATAGTCCAGAAACAAAGGACTAGAAGCATAAACTGAAGAATCGATGGTAGCCCGAACAATGTAGAGCATCCTTAGATTTGAATCACCCGCTAAAAGTCATTACTGAGGTCCCAAAGAAGTTGCTGGAATAGGCTCTACACTCAACAAAAGTAAGGGCAAGTGTGGTATCAACACACAAGAAAACAACAATGTACTGGTAGGGTCATTTGGCTAACCCAAGATGAGATATATGAACACTTAACCATAACGTACTACAACAAGTCAACACATGATTACAACTTCATAACCTTATTCATTTAATAAGACTTATCACATATTAAGAGATTCAACACAAGTCACAAATAGTCAACAAAACAACCAGTCAAGAGAGTCAGTTAATAAGAATTAAGTCAACAAATATGTATAATCCCCGGTCCTCTCATGGAACCGTCAACTCACCTGCACCTTGTACACACATACTAAGGGTCTTATTGTCGCCCACTAGTCATGACTTGTACGGGACAAACTTTATCTATGTAACATATCCCAGACACAAGTGCAGATGTTTCTGCCAACCTTATTTCACCTAAAACCCAGGCAGATGTCCAATTACCAGTACATCCCATAATTAATCAACATATTCTAGGCACAAAATAGTGATATCAACCAACACTTGTAATACCATAGGATTTACATATAAACTCATTGAAATGTGACCACATTTAGATAATCCAATAACCTTTTTACCCCTTTTCATTCCTTAACAACATGTATCAACAAGCAACACTAAGAAACAGTTAATTTGCACATATAACACAACTTAGATTGAACTAAGTAACCATCACCTACCTCAATCTAATCTTGCACCACTCAACTAAACTTGAGCCTTGCCTTTCCGTGCAACTTCTACTTGATTTTGGTCTAGCAATACAATAAACCACACTATCAACCCAATGACCTATAATGTTGAGGATTAAGCCCAATCCCAACCCCTAAGGCCAAGTTCATGATCATTCCTCCCCCATTTTAAAGCTTTTCTACTATAATTCATCTAAAATCTATCAATTAGTGGTTACTTTAGTAAATTAACAACCTGCAAGGGTAAATTATCAATTAAAACCAAAACCCCAAGGGTTTTCCATATGAATTACCCCTTGCACCAGAAAATCAACTATTCAAGCCAAAACCCTTCCTAGGAACATGTAAACTAGCTATTCTAAGGTTAATTAACCCAAATTCTAGTAAATGGGGATAGATTACTCACCTTAACGATGAAAAATGATGGAATATGGTTGAAATATCCCAAAATTGCCTCTCCTTTGCCCCAAAACGTATTTTTAGAATAATTAATATTTTTGGAAAAGTTCTGGATTAATCAGCGATTTACGTTGCTATAACGACACCTGATGTCGCTATAACGGGAATTGTTCCACTTTTGGGCACGTCGCTATGGTGATATGGGAAAGGATTAAAGTTCAGTCCTCCCCTCATATTTCCCTTTTTCACAACACACCTTCAACCCACGACACTTTGAGTTAACCCTTCCACGATAAGATCGATTCTGATAGTTTTATTTACCCGAATTAAGTTTCAAAAAGTGATACGACTTCCTTACCGTATTAACTAACATAAAATCAAATCCAGTCCTACCATATTTACCTAATCCATTTTCGAATTTCCCTAGACCATACCTTGCTCAGATTTTCTCCGTGACTAGCCCAGCTCAAATTTTTAAATGAAGTACTTACCCATATAGATGGAGAGGTTCGTTCTAGTTTATCTTAAAAACCATAAATCAATAATAAGGGTGGTAAGACTTCCATTATAAACTAATTTAAGAGTGAAGGGTGGGAATAAATCTCTTTTTGAAAATAGTTAGCAAAAATAATGATTTTATTAGAATCGTACCACTAAATATGCATGAGCACGTATAAATGTATGCATGCCATCACCAGTATCCAAACAATAGATATGTAGGGACTCAAGCATCTATAAACTGAAATCATAGCTCTTTCAGAGTATATAAAACTAACATGGAATCCAACTGGTCTTGTAACCAAGGCCTCGGGCTCAACAATATTTAGAGAAAGAGAATATCAATATAATAACTCAAAAAGCTAAGGTAAACAAGGGCATCATGCTACTGGAAGGGTTTAAACAAAGAATATCATCTTTCTAGAAATATACTACCCCAAATCCTTCACTAAGGATTACTAAAGACAACCTAAGGTCATAATAGGTATATAAGCGAGCTTAACATAATCCTATAACTATAGCGGGTATTCTAGGCTAGGGCTCAAACTACAATTCTATTATAAAATCCCCCTAAATAGATCAAATATCAACAACAAGATACAACTAGCCTAAAACCCATCCTATTAACCCCTACCTAGCATGCAATATACAATTTCATAGAGAAGAGTAGACCGTAGCCTACTCGTAGCCAAACAACAGTCTCAAACCAACCATGAACTTCTCGTATCCACTCCTTGATTTTCAAAATATTGATGCGCTATCACAAACACAATCTATCGGTCATTACGAGTAAAACAAGACCCATATTACAATATAAAACTCTAAGCCAAAAATCAGGTAAAAAATAGGCCCGTGGGACCCGTTGTCGAAATTCAAAAATAGAATATGTCATTAGGTCCCTCGAAAGACAAGGAACTCATTCTAAGAAATTAAGGATGTTCGAGGTCCCAATCGGGGTCCAAATCAGATGCAAAAGTTTAAGAAAATAAGAACTTAAACTAGAGAATTAACGAAAATTAAAGCCAGGAACTTACAAACTTATGATAAGAAAATGATCAAGGAACGAGAACCTGATTACCCTAGGCTTCAATTTGATGATCCACACTGATTTTCAAGCTCCCAAGGTGCTTTAATAGTAAGCTCTATATTTAGAAATGGATAAACATTCGTGAAGAACAAGTTTATAAAGAACCAGCTCTGCTCGCTGAGGTGGCCAGTTTGTCGCTAAGGCGGTATCGCCTAGGCGACAAAAGGGTCACTAAGGTGAGGGCCACTAACATCATCATCAGTCGTTGAAGAGGCAAAAGGGTCGCTAAGGTGGCTCTACCTAGGCAACAAAAGGGTGACCAAGGCAAAATCGCCTAGGTGACAAAAGGGTCGCTAAAACGGCTACACCAGATATTTTAGCCAAGATTAAAAATTTTGACCGGGTGTTCGGGATTCGTTCAAAACCCTGTGCATTAAATAAACTATGCTACCCTACCAAATTCAGTATTTCAGACTCAATGGAACCATCAAAATTTCCAACAAAGGTTATTTCAATAAAAAATGGGTCCCATACTCAAGATTTCATTTTTACCAAAATCTATCCAGTAGACCAAAATGAGTCCAAAAGCCTCGGGACTTGGAACAAGGATCCTCCTACCCTAAAATCAATATTTAGAGCTAGCATAAACTCAAAATTGGCAACCGAGGCCGTTTACCTGAGGTTTTGGCTGAAGACCAATTTCTCAACTTCAAAAGCTCCAAAAGAGAGAAACAGGCTTAAAACCCAAACAAACTACCTGGGAACCAAAATGATGGTCCTGATAAGTTATAAATGACCTTTAGCCACTATGGGAAAGCAAAAAATGCACGAAAACAGAGAAAATGACCCAGAGGGTCATTACAATTTGCTCATATTCTTCAAACAATTCATATTCATTTTAATGAATTTTTATGGTGAGTCAAAAATAATGATGTAAATTAATTAAAACATTAATATTTTTCATTATCTAGTAGAATATTTAAGGCCCTGGATAATATATTTACTAAAAGAAAAAATAGAGCTAGTGAAGAGGATCACCCTACTTAACTCCCCTGGCAGAATGATTTTTTTTTTTTGAACTATCTATTCAATCAAATTAAATATCAATTGTTGATAATCAATTTTTAGATTATATCAAAAAGCAATTGTATGAAATATTGTCATGTGCAATGTATTAAAATTTACCATTGCAATTTGCTCTTGCATGGGTCATCTTCAATATCCTTTTGTATCTCTATATATGTTTAGCTTGTTAAAAAGGTTCTATCAAGTATATAAAAAAATTATAGTGTTTGTTGATCATTTGAAGCTTATGAAATACTTTTTGAGTTTTCACATATATGATATTTCAAATGAAGTATTTCGTCATAATTTATTGTTATGTTCTCCTTGTAACAATCTAGAATGGTCATTCTCTTCTGTTGATAATTCCATCTTTGAGGGTGAATAAGTAACCACTACTAGATATATATTTTTCTTCTTTTTTTCATCAATAGCCAATGGGACTACTACAATAGTTATGTTCTCTCTGTCTTGTTCTGAATCTCTCCAATCTTGGGGATCTTCCTTCTACCCGGTCTCTCAGTGTTTTTTTCTTCTTAGTTTTCAGGATGACCAGCCTTTGCTGTTGAGTATATATTAATTTTATCTATTTTTTTTTAGTGTCTTGGTATGATTGCTCTTCCTCTTGGTTGTTGATATAAGTACTCCTCTGTTTCATGTGTGTTATACTAATCTATTATTCTTTTATAACTATTCTTCTTCTACTCCATCTTCTCATTCTTGGAAGCACAAGTAAGTGCTTTCTGTTGTGAATCTTGTGCTACAATGTTAGTTCTTCCATTTAATTGTTAGCTATTTTGACTAGTCTTTTCTTATTGGTGTTATAAAATTTAGAATCTGATATGTTATGTGGACTTTATCTCTTAAATTTTTTGTGAATATTTTTGTATTTAACCCATTTTGTCTCTTTTTGTGGCACATTATTAATGATATTAGCTATTGCTTTTGTTTCTTCTAGAATGAACTCCTCTTGATTCACTAATGTTAATGCCTCAATTTTTTTCTGTGTCTGAATGCTGATATCAGTTTCCTTGATTTTCCCCATATAGCCACCAATAACATTATTATTATTTTTTTCTTGGTTAAATTTTTATTGTCTTTCTTTTTATTTCATTTCCCTTATTTCCCTACAACATTGCCACTAAAAGTGACTCTAGTTTAAATCTTTGAATCTTATTGTAAACATTATTTCTTTATCTGTCTATTTCATTTGTCACTTCTTCTATTTCCTTATTGGTCATACCTTTACGCAGTTTTGGATGGAATACTCTACACTCTTTTTTGTATCCATGTAGTTCACATTTTTGCAATATTTTGAAAGCACATCATATTGAATTTTAACTATGTCAATCTTTAGTTCTCAAGTAGCTTCATCTAGTATCTCCATGTTTAAGAATTTAGAAAATTTAACCAACAAGTTGATTTGTACTTTCACCCTAGTATAATCAGACCTTATTTTGTTAATTGTTGCCACGTTCAGATGAAGTAGTTTACCCATAGCAGAAGTCAAAGTGAATAAAGCTTGTTTAACAAAGAAAGTTAAAAATAAATTTGAGAATGATATACACACAATTGCTTTTGTGGTCTCCTCATCAACTTAAAATATAGAGTCATAAATTAGAGGTCTCATTTGGTATAAGATCCCATCAATATATTTGATGCAATAGCATTTTTCAATATCATATGAATAAATCCTTACAATAAGATGAAACACCTCAAAATATCCATATTTCTCAAAAGGTCGATGCAACATTCACTTTTAATCTCACACTGTTTTGAGATTTATTTAACAAGATCTTTCAAATCAATCCAGTCATAGTTTTTTTCTATTACTACATATTGTAAATTCTTTATGACATGCATACGATTAACTTCTTCCTCTGTCAACTTAACCATCCATATTCCATCTACAAACTTCACTTGCTTAATGGTGATGGGAGCTATGGTCATCACAATTTGCATGGGATCCCTAAAAGTTTCGGGTTAGACTTGTCCTACAAACTTAACTCAATTCTTATTTGAATATGAAATTCTATAAAAATCATTCGAACAATCACCATTGATGACTAGCCTCTAGCCACAACTATAATGCAAGTTACACTCATGTAAAGTTTTGCATGAGGAGAGAAACGAGAGAACTTTTGGCTCTAATTAAAGTGTTGTTAATATGTAGTGCAAATTAAATAGTTATCAACCTCTGAAATCTAGGAATTGTGGAATACCATTCAAGTTTGAGAAACTACAAATGATTCTCCTATTTTTGTTTCAGAATAATGACAAATTTGAAGTGTGAGTAAATTGAGTTCACTGCATCTTGCACCCCAAAGGTATGCCTTTTCTATTTTAATATGCATCCTATTATTTTATCTTTTATAATTTGCATATTCATTTCATTATAAATTATAACAAAATTCTTTTTATAAGGGTTATAACAACTCTCACGGTTATTTTTTGTTTTAATTGTATTTTGATTGTTTTATTCTTTTCCATAATTGCTTTATAGTATTTGTGGTCTGTGAGTATGGGTGATACAATTACCGAGATGGTTGAATGAGAATTATGTAATTTTTTTATTTTAAAAGGTTGAAAAGTTGGTATGATTGATCAAAGTCAATATGAGCTTGGAATGGAAATTTGATAGTTTTGTTAGCTTCAAAATATTAATTTTGGGTTGATTAGACTTTTTATTTGGGTATCGAGGTGTTCGGATAGATTTAGAGTAGTTGGTTGGAAATTTAAAGTTTAAAGGATAAGAGTTGATTTCAGTAAACATTTGGTCAAAATGATGTCGGTTTGGTGTTTTGATGGTTCTAAAAGGTCTAAATATTGTTTCCAATGTAGTAGCATATATGGTTTGAGTTCACAGGGTTCCAAACAAATCTCGAGGGTCCATTCAAAGTTTTTAAGTTTTAGCTGAACTACTAAAAATTTGATATTTGGGGCAGGCCATTTTCCTCATTACGTTTGCAAAACATCTCTCATGATCACGAAAAGTAAGGTGGCTTGGGCATTGCAATTGTAATGTGAAGTTTGAGATCTCAAAGAGAATTTTTAGGTCAGATCCAATTTGGGTTGAGCTTGGTAATCACAAATGCGACCAAACCATTGCGATCACGATGGATCCAGGTCGAGTAGTCTTGCAATCACGATAGAGGGTCCTACAATCACGGATATGAAATTGTCATGACCCAAATTACGAGGTCATGTGGGCATCTATTCTATCCTAATAAGATAAGAGAATCCTTCACCACCCAATCTTTTTTTATGCAAAAATTCTTGAAAAGCAATATTTAACAATTCAATTTGAATACGTAATCATAACAATATCCTCAAGCCTTTATATGCCTTTCATACAAAAAAAGCAACATTCCCAAGGACCTAGTCTAGACATGTACAAGAGCTTCTAATAAAGAATAACGACAAGAAATAAAAGACACAACTTTTTCCTGAAGAATGAGATATTCAGAAGCTGATGATGGATACTCTCCACTTCGACTATGAGACTTTAAGTCAACCTTCAATACATCTTCATTATAAAAAGGATGTAGCAAGAGTATTATTAGTACACCACACTTACTAGTAAGCATAATTGACCGACTAAGACTAGTTCATGTAACACCATTTAGAATCAACAATATTAGTCATAATAATCTCACATAACAACTTAGCACCAAAGTTCACACTCCTTACTACGACTTCTCAATAACTACGGAAGGTTTTCAATTATCTTTCTTAGTTCAATTAACTCTATCAATTATATTATTACACATTCTGCTTTGTCGTGTTAAGTTTACTAACCGCTAACACAACTACCGACTTTTAACATCACTAAGGCTATTCACACCATGTTACACTATTCTTAGGAGAACACAGGACAGACTAAAGGTTCGACCAACCAATCAAGAGTATATTCACATAAATTAAACTATTTCAGCATCACAAGGAATGCAATAATCCATAATGACAGTAGTGTCCCACAAATCAGATAAGACAAGTAAACATGTATCTCGATACTAAATCAAGAGTCACATCAACTATATAGTTCACTCAACTTTCATACATATCAATACCATCATCATAACATCATATAAGTCATAAACATATCAAATTATTACATGTCATGACTCAACTCACCAGATCATGCCGGGCACCTACCTACACCTATCCTAGATAGGAGAACCCTGAATATCCCACCATTCAACCAAATGCAGAATTCACTATAATATACACTTAATTAATTAAATAATATCTTCCATCTGAAAATCTAATCAAGTTGAAATATGATTACTCATTTAATTATTTCCAAAGCTTATTTTAATACATCAAATATGAAAAGTAAATGCGGAAAATAACTAAAAGTGACTCCCCAGATCCTAGACTAAACAAATACAAAAGTATTAGACAAGAAGTACAGACATCCATGACGCACCGTCCATAAAGGATAGAAATGGTAGGAGCTGCAGTTGAGTGATTGGTATCGGTGCTATAGAAACTCCAACTGACTTGCACCATGGCTATACCCCCGAGTAAAGGTATAGTAAGTATAGCATCAGTACAAACATACGTACTGGTAAGCATCATCAGCCGACCAGTGTTAGAAACAAATAACATCAATAATAAATATAAAAAAATCATAACATCAAGTAAATATTCTGTTCTAACCCTAATTAAGGAATCCTCAACATATAATCTTAGTATTTCTGTGAACTATCTATCATTTAACATTTTGTATATCTCTGTCCTTTGACTTAACATTTATACATATCCCCAACCATCATGTGCCTTACGTCCTTACGGACTGTAGTATCCCAAGTTCATGCTAACATACTCTTCCTCTCTGTCCACACTCTCAAACTCACATGGTTCACATTAACCTATAATCCTCCGTAACTATCTTAATGGGGGTCCTATTCTTTACTTCTCCGAATTACTCTTTTATGCTCATTTATCAATCACGAGAATCATTTATGCCAATTACTAACCCCAAATGGGCCATACCTCACCTTTTAACCACTTCCCTTAGCATAATTAGAACAATTAAGACATTCAAAATTATTTAACTCCCGTTATTCCCACTTTTTACCATTTCATGACATCATCTAAATTTTCCACTATATTCAATCCCTAAAAGGTATTAAGCTACGCACATTTTCTCTATAATTCCATTAGTCTCTCAGTATAATTAATATATCAATAAAATGTAAGGTTATACAATCATATTTGAACCTAACCGATTTTTTAACATGTTCATCCATCCAACTCCATGCCTAAAGGCCTAATGCATAATACTCCCAACATTACTATTAATATTAAATGCATCTAACTCAAGTCTAGTTGCTATAAAATAAACCTTAACTCTTAGGCAAAACATACTGCTACAGAGAGGAGTGAGTTGTCTCGCGTGTGCTAGATATATTCTCATGTCGGGTTCCTTTCGAGTGTGTCTCAAAACCTCTCTCATGAACCTTGGCCTTTGAAATCTTATGGTTGGGAAGATAGGATTTTTTAGAGTATTTTGGGAGGAAGGGGGCAACCTAGGGAAATAAAAAGAAAAAGGATTTTTAAAAATCCCTCGGCTAGGCATAATGCTTTTCACTGCTATCTGCAGTCTGGCCTAGTCCATTACTAGGCTTTTGGCCCAATTCCTTAGTCCCCAATTTTTCTTCCCAATTTAAATTTTTCTTGGTCTATTTTGAGCCTTTTATTTATTATAAGTTTTCTTTGAGGCGTTTTCACACGTAATGACAGTTTGGGTCGTTACATTAAATACTAGTTTACCCATTGTTCATCTCCGAACGGCTCTAAGGGTGAGGTCTAGACAACAGCACGAGAGCATGATGGATTTTGAAATATGGTAAGTTACTGGGAGGATTACTTAACATATGCTAGCTTATTATACGTCCATGCTCCTTTAATTGGCGACCTATTAAAACACTACCTAATCTAGGTCTGACGGTTATCCCTACATTTTTCCCTGAGATGGAGCACACAATCGATTTTTGAAACAACTACCCAAACATCGTATGTCATCTTAAAGCATGAAAAGTCGATATGAAGTTGGTTTTTGAAAGGTTTACAGAGGTAACCAACCGCAGCAGTTAAGTAGGGAAAAAAAACTCCATTTCCCCATATTCACTCCTAGCTCTGAATTTCTCTTAAATCTCTCTACAAAAATCTTCCCCCATCAACAAATTGAAGGTAATTTCTTCGTCTCTTCTTCTTTCTTTACGTATTTCTTGTCATAGAATCATATAATTACATTAGAAAGAGGGAATTAAGGTAGTTTTGGGTGAAACTTTTTGAACTCAAATCTAGTGGTGTTCTTGAGCATATTGGTTGGCATGCTAAGTTTTCTTACATTTTCAACGCTCCTGTAGCATTCGGGACGTAACACTAATGTAGTTCGTGGTGGGTTTCAGCTAGGGGAGGGGTGAAAGACGAAAAGTCATTTTCTCTAACTTTTTGCTTCGATTTGGGTTTGATTTTTGGTGTCCCCCCCCCCCCCCCCAATTTTAGTGTAAAAAGGTTTCCACACACTTTCCTCATCCAGATCTGTGCTTAATTATCAAAATTATGGAGAAAAGTTGAAAATCCATCATGGGAAAGGAGATTGGCGGGTTGAAGATGACAAACCAATGCGATGGTAACTTTACCGTTACAGCAGTAAGTACCATCATTGCGGTACTGCTGCAGTGGTTAATTAACCATTGCAGCGGTACTGGGTAGTGTGTCCCCAGTTTCTGCATTTTTTGAAAGCTTTGAATTCTCTTTCCCTTCCTTGGTGTTTTGATATGGTTCTAACTTTTTTCATGGTATTTACAGGATCATAATGGCCCCACAATCTACCTACTGCAGATTTCCCGATGCCGCTAGCCGCACCCGATATGAGGAAGGGCGGCATAATTGGAACTTCCTACATGAGTGAGGGTTCATGATGGATGATGTGAAGGATGGGTTTCCTGAATTAAGTGGTCAACTGAAGGTTTTTAAGTGGGAAATGCTGACTGAGCTGGTCTCGAAGTGCAACCTGGCCTGGGTTTGGGAATTTTATGATATACTCCCTATGGTGGAGTGGCCAGTTCCTCTCCCTACCATCCTGATCTGGGGAAAGAATGTGCCCATGAATGCTACTACTATCAATGAGATCTTGGAGGTTCCCAACCCCTCTAATGCAGCCATTGAGGCCAAGATTCAGGAGTCGAACTTGAGGTGGGTGGCTCTATATTTGATGCCTGATGATAAGGCTAATGAGGTAAAATGGTCCAATCAGAAGGGGACCAAGAGTGCATATTTTTCACACGAGGCTAAGATCTGGTTGCAGCTGGTGTCCTAGAGGATCCGTCCTTCAAAAAATATTATGGACGTGGTGTTCCACCTGGCTATGGTGGTAGAGTGCGCTATGGCTGGAAGGTAAATATTAGGGCGTAGATCATGGATGAGTAGCAGTACTTCTATGCTAGGGAGAGGTCAACAAGGGACCTTTTCTTATCTTTCTTTATTACATAGCTGTGCAACTAGGTGAATGTTCCCTAGGAAGACCATGACATATGGGAGGAATGCGATGTGTCGTATAACCCCCTTAGAGGAAGAAGCACCTGAGGTGGAGGCAAGAAAAAGAGGAAGACAAAAGAGGAGGGCGAGAGCAGCAGAGTTGGTGGGAATGGAGGTGCTCCCCATTCTCAGACACTCACTCCTCGTAGCGACTGGGTGGCTAGCCTTGCTGCTATGCGAGGCTATATAGACAGGACCCAAACGTCCTAACCGAGTTGGCTCCTTCGAGCCCTGCTGCCCCAGTGGACCCGACCTAAGCCTATTCTAAGCTCTGAAGGGAGCTAGATAAGGAGAAGAAGAAATGACACTCTTGGGACTGCATGCTGCTGAAGATGTGGAAGGCTGTGCAGGTCATGTTCGTATGTACCTTCCCAGTTAAAGAGCTCTCAAAGCTAAGTGCAGAGGATGCCAAGAGTTCTCTTTTCTCAGTAGCATATATGGGAAAGGTCTGAATGCCACCATCTTTGGGGATGATGCCACCATCTAGATGTTCCTTTTCCTTCCCCCTTTTATGTTTCAAGGATTGGATTTGGGTTGCCCCTATTTGGAGCATGTAACAAACAATTACTCTTTTTATTTCTTTCACACTCTTAAGAAGTTTTTCCTTTCTGCCCCCTTTTAATAATGACCGTACTTGCTTTTAATGCGTGTTGGATGTATTTCTGTCATTTTTTCTCCTCAAAAATAGGGTTGCTTCACAATAATAACCAAATTGCAAAAACAGAGAAACGCCAGGCAGGATTCTGCCTAGAGCCGATGCAGCGGTAGCCTTTAGTAGCTCCGCCTTGATTTTCCCTTACCCAATCTTAGGTTCTTTTAATCTTTTATGCATGCTCTATTAGCATAATAACCTCTTGATAATATGCAATATAATTTGAATTGGTAACTCTATTGCTTTCGAACCACAACCAACACAATTTTTTGTCTACCAATTGCAATAGTGCTACACTTTCATCTATCCTCTTACTCACTCAATTTGCTATCCTCAAAAGTATTCCACCAACAGCCAGGCATCTGGGTGGCTCGTACGGGATTGGATAGAAGACAAGTAGTACTCCAAATCACCGAGAGGTGAGTTGTAGCTCAAGTCGCAAAAATGAAGACACTCTCGAGATCACACCGGTCCTTACATCCACAGGTCTGCTTGACTACACACCATCCAACCACACACACTCTCGACAATCATTTTTGAGAGTTAAACATCACAAGCAAGTTAACATATACTACCATCAAGAACAATGCACATAGCACATATTTACCACATCATTGCCTCGCCACAAGTAATTAATACCATATCAAATAAACATAACAATCCACTTCCAATGTCCTTATTGGCTTCTTCTCGTTGAGTGTTAGGTTTCGACCCTTCCGTGTTAAGAGATACCAATTGGTACCAACTAGTCCCAATTGTGATAATTGAGGTACCAATTAGAATCTACTAGATACCAATTGGACTCAACTGGGGGATACTACATTGGAATAATAGGATAGGAGAGAGGGAAGTGAGACAGATTCCTAGATGCCTTGTAGCTTCCTATAGATTTGATGTGAATGTCAACACACCAATCTGCAATACTCTACTCAACACTTGCTCTTGTACTGGGAGACCAATAATCTGGGCTCTGATACCATCTTTGTCTTGACCCAACTCATCGAATTGTGTCGGGCACCTACCTACACCTACCCCAGATAGGAGAACCCTGAATATCCCACCATTTAACCAAATGCAGAAGTTACTACGATATACACTTAGTTAATTTAACATCCACCATATGAAAATCTAATCAAGTTGAAATACGATCACTCATTTAATTATTTCCAAAGCTTGTTTTATTACATCAACTATGAAAAGTAAATGCAGAAAATAACTATAAGTGACTCCCCATAACCTATCCTAAATAGGTACAAAAGCACTAGACATGAAGTAGTGACATCTGTCACACAAAATCCATAAAGGATAGAAATGGTAGGAGCTACTGCTGAGTGATCGGCATCACTGCTATAGAAACTCCAACTGACCTGCACTATTACTATACCCCCGATTAGAGGTATAGTAATTGTAGAATCAGTACAACCATACGTACTGGTAAGCATCTTCAGCCAACCAGGGTTAGAAACAAATAACATCAATAATAAATACGAAAAAATCATAACATCAAGTAAAGTATTTTAACCCTAATTAAGGAATCCTCAACATATAATCTTAGTATTTCTGTAACCTACTTGTCATTTAACATTTTGTATATCTTTGTCCTTTGACTTAAGATTTATACATATTCCCCAACCATCATGTGCTATACGTCCTTACGGACTGCAGTAGCCTAAGTTCATGGTAACATACTCTTCCTCTCTGTCTATACTCTCACATAGTTCACATTAATCTATAATCCTCCTTAACTATCTTAATAGGGGTCCTATTCTTTAATTCTCCGAATTACTCTTGTATGCTCATTTATCAATCAAAGGAATCACTTGTTCTAATTACTAACTCCAAACGGTCCATACCTCTCATTTTAACCACTTCCCTTAGCGTAATCAGAATAATTAAGACATTCAAAATTCATTAACTCTCGTAATTCCCACTTTTTACCATTTCATGACATCATATAAATTTTCCACTATTTTTAAGCCCTAAAAGGTATTAAGATATGCATATTCATTCTATCATTCCATTCATCTCTCAGCACAATTAATGTATCAACAAAATATACTATTATACAATCATATTTGAACCTAACCGAATTTTTAACATGTTCATCCGTCTCACTCTATACTTGAAGACCTAATGCATAGTACTCCCGATATTACTATTAACATTAAATGCATCTAGCCTAAGTCTAGTTACTATAAAATAACCTTAGCTTACATCTTAGGCGAAACATACTGTTACAGAGAGGAGTGAGCTATACCGTATGTGCTAGATGTATTCTCATATCGGGTTTCCTGTGGGTGTGAGTTGAAACCGCTCTCATGAACCTTGGCCTTTGAAATCTCATGGTTAAGAAGATAGGGTTTTTCAGAGTGTTTTTGGAGGAAGGGGGAGACCTAGGGAAATGAAAAGAAAGATGGTTTTTAAAAATTCCTCGGCTGGACATACTGCTTCTTACTGATGTAGTGGAGCTCTTACCACTATAGCGGTACCACTACAGTAGTTTTTTGATCGCTGCAGCGGTTATCGGCTGTCTGACCTAGTCCATTATTGGGCGTTTTGGCCCAATTCCTTAGTCCCCAATTCTTCTTCCTGATTTAAGTTTTTCTCGATCCATTTTGAGCCTTTTATTTATTATAATTTATTTTTGGGGCATTTTCACATGTAATGACGGTTTGGGTCATTACATTACAACCTACAAATATAGCAGTCACCTTACAACATATGGACGTTGTCCATACTAGAATCGTAACTATGTAATCTCTGTAGCTAATCAAACTCATAATACTCTCTCATCAGTACATACATGCTAAATGGTCTTATTTCTACTCAACAGTCATGACGTGCAGGGGACACACTAGGATCATGTACCTTATCGGTGTGGTACCTGATGCATCACAATAATATTGTTTCAACATATCAATCGTCCATCACATAAAATGGTGGCATGGTACTCGATCCATGATAAAACTGCTCATCTGTAAGCTCACATCGTAATAAGTCACTCAATTATATTCCACCTTTACAATCCTTCAATATAATATCACAAGTGCACCCAATTTTACAAGTGCAATTCTCAATCGTATATCAATTTCTAACAAGTTCAATAAAAAACAACTTATTCATTAAATCATTATCAAACCAACAATTCAATCAACCACAGGTATGTACGAAGACCAATAAACATGTCATTTAATTTAGAAATATATAAAAACTAAATTAAGTTTAACTTCATGTAAGCACTCATAAGTTTCTTCACTTGCCCAACCACCATTCTTTACGTTAAGGATTGGTAAATTCAGTTGCTAGATAATGACCCTTTACTTCTCTTATTATCAAGTTCATAAACACCACTTTAATAGCCATTTATTAGACTATCCGTTAATGCTCAACGTATAACACCAACCTTAGTTTGTTTATCTTTTGCACAGATTACACCCCAGCACTTAGTCAAGCTTCCTTTGGAACCTATATGTTATGACATTTTTTTCTCCTTTCATGCTCAACCCACAAGATCAATTTATAACAAGGAGGGAATATATTCAAGAAAACACACATACAATCAATTTACCCATTATGTTATTAACTTTGGGGATTATAGTTTACATGGATACACAATCCCTCCACCGTCACCCACATTACTTTGTTCACATTACCACTCATCATGAAAGCCTTACCTACACATGTTACGCATCATGAAATTTATATATCGACATATTTTCACATGTTTTAGATCTCATTACGTAGGCTCAATATTTTATTCATCCAAATATTATACTCGAAGGCCTAATCATGCTTATCCCATCAATTCCATACTGTATATACATTTACTAATCATAGTCTACTACTCATAAAACTAGAACCTACCTCGATGTCAAGTCGCTACCACAGGATGCATGCAATTTTACTTCTTGTTCTTGATCTATAGTTTTTCTAATAGAGAATCCACGGGGAGGATGACAGAATTACATTTCCTTGAGAGCATTTCATCTCTGTTTTGGATGTTCTATCATAGGAATAATCCTAGGGCATATTTAGGAGAAAACTCTTTTTTAGAATAATAGCTGGAACTAAAATAGGGTCATTAATTTGAGATTTTTAGTCGCTTCATTCACTGCAGTTGGCTCGTTGTAGTGGGACATGAACTGCTGCAGTGGACCTTGTCAGGTAAAGCCCATTTCTCGAATTCTATTAAATAAAATAAATGGTTATCCCAGAATCAATTCAAACCAATAAGAAATTTTAAGTTCTTACAATATTAATTGAGGATATTTTAATACCAAGAAATGGATCGCTATATCAGATACTAATTAAACAACCATTCATCCCCGAATGAACTTAGTGACGAGGAGTAAGAGGTCAAAATTTAGGAAATTTACTTTTATGGACTTACTCTACATTATTACCTAACCCGCATTACTCACGTTTACCTGACCACACAACATTTCATGCTTGACATTTCTATCAAGACTCTTCAGAATAATTAAATACGAGTTCAAGTATCACTCACTAATTGTATTATCTACCTTATAAATTTTCCAGTTTGGGAAGGGTTTATTTTATGTTGTTCATAAAAGGACTCATGAAACCCATAAGAATAAGATTAAGCATCGGCGTATAGGCCATGAAATCATAGCATGAAGCAACACACGAGCCACTATAGAAAGGGAAAGTTTGCTACAGCGAGACAGGAGGTAGAGTTTTTCTTATTTTTGGATACTAATACTACTATGGCCAGAGATGAAAACATTCCTTATAAGAGGTTTGTCTAACCAGTACAAGAGGAGATTTATGGAGTAGAAAGTTTGAATCTATACAAATGAGTGGGGATTCATAATGGATTACGTGGTGGAGGAAACCCCAAAGTTTTAATGACCCATCCCATTATTATAACATTGATTAAGGCATAAGTACCAAACTAGAATTTCTCTTGGGAAAAGAGTTGATAAAATCTCAAGGTAGGGTAGTTTCTAAGGACAATTTGGTGTTGTGTAATTTAGTGGTGAATTGTGACGCATAGTGTAGTGTTTGGTGTTGTTATGTTCGTTATAGGTTAGTCAAGCGGCATAGTTTTTCGTGGGAAATTTTGAAATGATAAATGGATTTGTAGAACTCTAATTATAGAGGTTGCCGCATTAGGGTAGCTCTGTGATGTCCTAAATTAAAGTTTGTATTGAAAAATAGGGATAGCTTTAGTTTTTCCCCGAGTTTCTATTTATGGGGTGTTACAATGGTAGGATCGCCGTTGCAGCGAGACTGCCGTAGCGATCATTGTACCATCGTAATGGTAGTGGTAAGGTACCAAAGAGACGCTGTAGTAGGCCATTGGTCACCATAGTAAGACCATTGCAGTGATATCTAGGCCACTGTAGTGAACATTATATAATTTATTTTCCTTAAGTCAGTTTTTATCTGAGTTTTATTTCATAAACTCAAAGGGTTTGTTCTAAGACTACTGTGGGGCGATTTCCTACTGAACTAGGGCAATTTCTTTATTGAGGTAAGTTACTTCATTTTTCATGTCACCTAATAAACCATTCCTATTATAGAATATTTAGAATGAGGATTAATGGTGAAATTCTTGAGTTAGAGCCCTAAATTTATGAAAAGTGGGGAAAGAGCCTATGAGTAGATGTAAATTTATCTAGAATTGATTCTATGTTGTTAATTAACACTTCCTAGTATAGAATTATTGCTCTTGAACATAAATTATGGTAATCAAGGGCAAATTGATGGTTTAAAAACCCTTGGCTAATGTTTTGGGCTATAAATAAAGATAATACTAGCGGGGTTGAATTCCCAAGGCTTAGAATCAAAGAGTAAGTGATTAATTACTCTTGAATTTCTTTGTTTTAAACCATCACCAATTTGAAGAATTAAAGAAAGGCAAATATCTTATGAATTAGCTTGGACTCGGGTTCTTCGATTGATGTAAGTTATGATTTAAATGGAGTTTAGACTTGATCTAGTTGCTTGTATACTTCTTAATTAGACAACTTGTTGATTTGTCTTTGGACATACTTGTGATTGATGATTGATGGTTTGTTAATGCTTGAAAGAATAAGTTATTGAATATTGAACTTATTTGAAATAAGTTATGATTATAAAGTGTACTTGTAAATTGGGTGCACTTGTGTTATATCCTAAGAGATAGTAAAAGTGAGAAGATAAATCTATTATTAGTATTATGGATCGGGTGGTACAATATGATTTGAGGGATT
Organism: Capsicum rhomboideum; assembly: GCA_031232105.1. Lineage (NCBI taxonomy): Eukaryota > Viridiplantae > Streptophyta > Magnoliopsida > Solanales > Solanaceae > Capsicum > Capsicum rhomboideum. The sequence continues at coordinate 94,560,191 of CP124715.1, forward strand.
GGGCACCACACCGGAATGGTATTAATATTGATATTATTATGATGGATCTGGTACCACGCTGGTATGGTACATGGACCTCAATTACACCCATAAAAAGTGCATGCAGGCATTGTCAATATTTTTAACCCAACTTTGCGTTTGAGGTTGAACCACAAGGAATAAATTTGTAAAGTTTGACTTAGAGTGTAATAACTCACTCAATGCTTGAACGTATTAATTAAAAAACCATAAAAGTAAATGGGAGGGAGGGGGTTTGTAAACAATTATGAACACCTTTGATTTTAGTTATCAAGATATTTGAATTACAATAATTAAGGCTTAGGAGTATTAATCAATGATAAAGTTACTTGGGGGTATGCTATCTTAAGATTAGATTAATACATGGGTAAGTAACAATTTGCCTTAATTTAATCAAAACTATGGGTCGGCTAAATTTTAGGTATCAATGCTAATCTCTTGATTAAGCACTAAATTTCACATGTGATTCACTCAAACCCCCATGTGTAACACCATGACCAATCCAAAACCTCAATTTGATAGCTTATCTCTAAGAGCTATCATTAAAAGAGATCTATGTAGTCATTGTTAATCATTATCCCTCACCCTTATCCTCTTTCTCAAGAAAATATAAAGGATATAAACTTAATTAGAGTTTGCAACCTCCAATTGTAAGTTGAAACATGGGATAATGACTAAACCCATAATCAATAATCAATTATTAAAGCAAATAGCTAATACCCATTTAATTATCAATACTCAATCACCATACACCCCCAAGTTGGGGAAATTAGCCAAACATAATGAAGGATAAAGAAATTATACCATCATATTCAGCTAAATTTGCCAGTAAATTGAATTATCTATAAGAAATCCTTCAATTCCAATGTAGAAAAGCAAAATAAAAGCTAATCCCAATCTTTAGGGTTTGATTACAACTTTTGCATCACCGAACTCATCGATGATGCACCAAACATGCCTAGCATCGCCTAATTGCCTTAGATCTTTGAGCTTCAGTTGTTTAAGTCTGCTGAGTTTGGCGATGGAAACTCATCATTGCGAAGCTCATCGGTGATACATTGAATGTCATAGTTGCTCACCGAACTGGTAACTTCAAAACCTGGATGAATTGCTTCCTGTGGTGATGGATCTTCCACTTTGGCGATATGCCAGTAAGTTTGGCGATGCACCTAACTCCTTGGGCTATACTACTTCTATTTTTAGCTTCTTTTCCACATCTTTTTGCTTACTCAGGCTTTGTTGGAAATCTTTTCATTTCAACCCTGAAAAACAAATAAACTAACATTACAACTTGCTCAAAATGGCATTGAGGAATTGATTTCTTACCACTCCCAGGCTAAATGAGTCGTAAAATGCCCACTCATCAACACCCCCAACTTAAACCTTTGCTTGTCTTTGAGCAAATCAACGTACACACAACAAAATAACACTGTCTAAGATATATAAGACTAAGATATAAGAAAAGAGTTAGTAGAAGAGTTCCCCTGAAAGGTGTTAAGCCTGATGTAATGAGTGGCTCACAGAAGCGACCTCAATCTGTGCATCAGTGCCCGGCTCAACTCTTACTACAGTCTGTGGGGATGGATTTAAAGTGATAGCAGGTACCTCCAATGTGGCCTTTGGGTCGGTCGCAGGGTCAAATGTCACCTCTGAGTTTTTAGACCCGCTACCGCCAATCTACAAAGTCTCTTGAGTCAACCTAACCAAAGCCGCAACAAATATGACCTCTTCGGTAGCTTGGATATCATCATGAACCATAGAAGCTGGATCAACATCAACACCCATATTTTAAGTAGAAATCTCCTCCTTCCTCTCAGTCTCAATCTTGGAGGCCTTCTTATCCTCATTAGCAGACAGTCTAGATGAGTCTGTATCGGTTACACTTTCCCCATTTACAGTAGTCTGAGATGGTGCAGCCTATAAGTGAGATAAATTAGGGAATCAGAGCTAGTCTACATAAGTGTACAATGAAGCGACCTCTGTCGGCATAGCTATATACTCCGCATCCTGGGTACTTTTCCTTTATTGCAAGCTTTTTTTGTCAATGATCTTACCATATACTTATAACATCTCATGAAATCCATGAATCTCCTTATGAATAGGCACTAAAGCTGCCTCAATAGTATCTTGAATCATCTGAGGCACTTGAGTCTCCAACTTGGCTGACCTCACATCTGCAGAATAAGCTAAGTGACCCATCCAAATCATTGCAGCCTATGTCAAAGTAGTACCCAAAGTGCCTGGAGCAGTAGATGGCTGTGGGCCAGTGGCACTAGATTGAGGGGGGTGGAAGAAAGGTTCAATGGTAGGAGCTATATGAGGTGGGGATATATCAATAGGAGTGGGTTGTGCAACACCACTGTCCAACCCCTCAACATCAACAACATAAGAAGTGTAAACTTTCTCTTTCTCTTTCCTTTTCCTCTCTTCTTCTTTGTAATCATGCTCAATGTAGAGAATATCACAAGTAGACTTTGGGATAGCTTTAAAATCAGTCTTTGATCTAACATGGACCTTTGCTCACCTATACATCTCCTTGATTAAATATGGGAAGAAAGTGAAGTAGTAGCCTGTTAAGCTCGCATCCCAATTTTTGAGACAATGACCATCCCAATATTTAACTTTTCTCAATTTATGATTGAACCCAGCAACACTGCCTTTAGATGATGAAGGATTGATTCATTCTGAGATGGCATAATATAACTACACACAAAACTCAACCAAAATCGTGGAGGGAAATTAATATGCATCTTCTTAATGTCCACCCCAGCTTAATCCACGGAGGTGACTTGTCACTTAGTAGGGGTGCCAACCAACCCCTTTGATCATCCAAAGAAGTCACTAGTCTGTCAGCCAAATAATATTGATCACCTATTTTACGACCCTAAATTTCATTTATAGTCCCTCCATCATAAGACACATCAACCCCACACACTCGTACACTATCTTTCACCTCTTATGGCTTTCCATTCTGCCACTTTAGGGGTAACAACTCACCATAAGCAATATAGAACTCTCGAACCCAAGTCGGGATATAAGATGGTCAGCGTTCAGTGAAAATATCAAAACAATGGTATCGAATGGTATACAAATAAGACAGATAGTTATCAGCTAATCCATTTATTTACAACCTCATCCTATCAAGAATAGTGCACTAACCTTCAAATTTTAGTTTGTTCAACAATTTAGGAACTACCACGGGGTGAGGGTTTATGACTGCCTTATAGAATTGCTCATACCACTTTCTCTTAGCTTGTGTAACCACTGGATTAGGTAGTGGTTTATGAATTGGAGTACTGTTCCTAAATTCTTCTCCCTCATCTGAGGTGGTCAACTGATATCTCAAAGAATTGGTACTACATTTGAAGTTGGACCCCTCATTATTGGAGACATGAGATAGAGTTTTGGCTTTCCCTTTAGTCTTTTCAGCAGTCAACTTTAGATTCTTTTGTACATTTCTTTCGGGGTTGGAGTTACCCAAAATTGTTACCCCTTTTTCAATTTTGTTCTTGGACTGAGGGGGAGTTTTTTTTTTCTTGGAGATGTGTTTTTTCTTACCCATGTCTGTATAGAAAAAGGAAACCATGTACTATAACAGGGTTAGAAAACACAAAATATAGGTGTTGGTGTCGCCAAACTACTTTGGCGCATCGCCTAAAACTTTGGCAGACACAATATCCCATCGCCAAAAGGAATAGTGTAAACCATGGTTCAGGGATAAATTTGGCAAGCTAGGGTGACAGTTTGGCAATATGCTGAATAGTTTGGACATCACTTTGAGCATCGCTAAACTCATCAAAGCGCACCAAACTTGAACCAAAACTCCCCATTCCAAACTATCCATTTTGTCGAGCTAGGGAGCACTTTAGCGATCTGCCACGAAGTTCGGCGCATCGCTAGAGTTCTCAACCCTTTGCTAAAATGGTCGTCTTCGTCACTTTAGATTTAAACCATCAATGGCTTTTTAACAAGAAACTTTGCATATTGGGTACTTAGACTTCCCCATAGTTCAACACCAAACACAACAAATTGACAATTTTCCCTTAAGAATAACATCACCTAATCTATCATTAGGATAAATTGATCGAATTTGAAATTCAACGCCACAATAGAATCCCTATTTCTAACTTTCACACAAAACTCTACTTCAAATCAAAACATAATCCATGGTTTTCATTCAACTATATAATAATGGAACACACAACAAAATCATGAAGAACTCCACAAATAACACAACTCTAGGAAACCCAATTTAAAGAAATCCCAACCTGCCATGAACAAATTAAATAGATGAGTGCATAACCTTTGTCACATTAGAACAATTTTGCATGACAAAGTAGAGATTATGAAGCACGAGATCTAGAACTTAAATAAAGTAAAAATATGATCCAAGATTCTCTAACTTTTAACATGAGAAGTTGCAAAAATGGGCTAGGGATTTGAAGGAAAACCCATCACACTCGGATCCGACATGGTGGTTCAAATGGAGACTCTGGTGAATGGAAGTGTTGTGCTAAGAGACAAGTGGGTGTGTGTGTATTTGGGTTGTTGATGTGGTGTGAGTGAAAATAATGGGAAAGAGTAGGTAGAGAAAGGGTTTAGGAGGAAGAGTACGGGTTTAGAAGTCAAACCATTGGACTTCTTTAAGCACGGAGTTTGGCGATCGTAAGTAACAAGTGAGTGGTGAGTCGCTGAACTGCATGTTTATGCTCCAAACTTACCAGTGTCTAGAGCTTAGGAGACATATTTTGTTGGAGGACTTTAGTGATATGCCAATGTTCCTTCCCTGGAGCTAAGTGCATGGGCCCAAAACTATCAACTTCGGCGATCACCTGGGCATTTTGCCAGAGTTATTGGTGACACACCAACCATTATTTCCCCCAACTCGTATTGTGACATGTTTTCCACATTCCAACCAATCATAAACCTGTACCACATAACTAACGTTATTCAAATAGACATAAAATAAAACTTGGGTTGCCTCCCAAGAAGCGCCTTAGTTAAAGTAGTGGCACGATGATATATTTATTCCTGTTGAGCATCCTTGAAGTGGATTGCCTCAATCTTATTAGATTATGTGATTCCAACATATAAATTCTTCAAGCGATGGACATTCACCATGAAATTTAACTTATCTTGTCTCTCTAACTCAACCACTCCACTAGGGTAAGATTACTCCACTTTGAATGGCATCGACCATTTTGATTTGAGCTTACCCTTGAAGAGTTTGAGTCTTGAATTAAAGAGCAACACATCATCCCTAACTCTAAACTCTCTTTTTAGATTCAGTCATCGTACCACCTTGTTATTTTCTCCATGTGAAGACCGGAGCTTTCATATGTCTGAAGGTAAAATTTATCAATCTCTTGCAATTTCTCCACTTTTGACTTAGAGGCGTCATCCCAGTTCAGGTTCAGTTTCTTCAAAGCCCAAAGAGCACGATACTCATACTCGAAAGATTTCCAAAACACTAGTTGGTAGGGAGATATCCCAATCAGTGTTTTCAAAGCAGTCTGGTGTGCCCAAAGGGCATTATCTAATTTCCTTGCCCAATTGGTTCGACTCACATTAACCATTTTCTCTAAGATTCTCTTTATCTCCCTATTTGACTCCTCTACTTGCCCACTAGTTTGAGGGTGATATGGTGTGGTAACCTTTTGCTTGACTCTATATTTCTCTAGCAATGTACCAAACATTCGATTACAAAAATGATAGCCACCATCGCTAATGATAGCTTGGGGAGTTCTAAACCTTGTGAATATGTGATTTTTCAAGAAATAGGTGACACACTTGCTCTTATTGTTGTCTATTCAACTTGCTTTAACCCATTTAGACATACAGTCAATGACCACCAATAGGAACATATTGCCATACGAACTCACAAATGGGCCCATAAAATCAATTCCCCAAACATCAAATTATTCAACTACAATATTAGGCTTCAAAGGCATTTCATGCCTCCTTGAGATCCCTCCATGCATTTGACATTGAACACATAATCAGACCAAGTCATTAGCATCTGGGTAGAGAGTGGGCTAATAGAAATAGTTTTGAAGGACTTTAGCAGCTGTCCTTATTCCACTATTATGCCCTCCAAATTTTGAAAGTGACACGCCTCAAGTATGGGTTGTATCTCTGAATCGGTAACAAATCTACAAATCACACCATCTATATATTCCCTAAATAAGTAGGGTTTATCCCAATAGTACTGCTTTACATCATGAAGGAAACACTTCTTTTGATAAGAGTTAAGATCTTCGGGGAGGATGACACACATTAATTTGCAAAGTTATCATACCAAGGCTTCACATCTCCAAAAACAACCATAACATGTTCATCGTGGAAAGACTTGTAAATGTCAATCTCCCTCAACTTCTCACCATTTGATTCAAGGTTGGACAAATGGTCCACCACTTGATTTTTACACCACCCTCTTCTATCCTTCACTACAAAATCAAATTCTTGGAGCAATAAGATCTGCAGGATTAACTTCGGTTTTGCCTCTTTTTTTGCCATCAAGTATCAGATGGCAGTATGGATGATCTTCTTGGTGCCCAACAAATAGGCATAAAACTTTTCAAAAGCATACACTATGACCAACAATTCTTGCTCCGTGATCGTGTAATTCTTTTGTACATCATTCAAAGACTTACTCACATAATACATATGATGGAATACCTTATATTTCCATTTCCCAAGAACCGCTCCTAATGAGATCCTCTAGCATAACATATAAGTTCAAAAGAAAGGGACCAATTTAGAGCTACGATGATGGGTGCCATCACAAGCTTTTGTTTTAAGTAATTGAATTCCCTTACACAACTTCCATCAAAATCAAACTTCACTTCTTTTTCAAGAAGCTTGCACAATGGATGGGCTTTCTTTTAAAAATCTTTTATGAACCTCCAGTCAAAACCCGCATGCCCTAAAAAGATTCTCACGACCTTTACTGAGATAGGAGGAGACAATTTGGAAATCACTTCAATTTTGGCTTAATCTACTTGAATGGCTTGCCCTGAGATTTTGTTTCATAGAACAATTCTCTCTTTCACCGTAAAGTGGCATTTCTCCCAATTGAGCATAAGGTTCATTTCTAGCAACTTTGGAGCACTTTTTTTGAGTGATCAAGACATGATTCAAAAGAATCTCCTACCGTCAGAAATCACCCATAAATACCTCCATTGTATCCTCTTCCATATCCAAGAAAATAGACAATATACATATTTGGAATATGGTCGGGGAGTTGTGTAATCCAAAGGGCATTTGCTTGAAGGCGGTGGTGCCATACGGATAAGTGAAGGTCATATTTTCTTGATCCTCAGGGGCTATGGATATTTGGTTATACCCAGAGTAACCATCTAGAAATCAATACCAACCTCGCCCCACTAATTGATCTAATAATTGGTCCATAAAGCGCATGGGAAAATAGTCTTTCTCAGTCCATGAATTGAGATTTCTATAATCCATACAAACACGCCATCCCGTAACCTACCTCAAATGGATGAGTTCATTATTCTGATTTGGCACAATGGTGATTCCCCCTTTTTCAGCACATATTGCATCGGGCTCACCCATGTACTATTAGAGATTGGGTATACAGCCCCACATCTAGCCACTTTATAATCTTTTTCTTTATCCCCTCTTGTATGGGAGGGTTCAACCTCCTTTGATGCTCAATTCTAGGTACACATTCAGGCTCTAATTGAATCTTATGTGTACAAATTTCGAGAGGGATCCCAATGATGTCGGTGATGGTCCATTCGATAGCCCTTATAATCTTTCTCAATGGGGATACCAATGCCTAGACTTGCCATACTAACAAATCCACTGCTATGATTACGGGCAAAGTTCTATCTTTCCCCAAGAAGACATATCAAAGATAGGGAGAAAGAGGCTTAAGTCAAGCTTCGGTGGCTCTTCAATGGATGGCTTTACAGGAGGTCTCTCTTAATTCTTTAAGTCAAGATCAAGTTTTAGTGGGTTATTGGTGTAACAAAACCAGATCAATGACGCTACCACTTCATCGAATTCCTCAACATCTTTACTACCATAGTTCCATAGTACCACTTCCAATAGTTTATTTATCAAACCAACCTCTGATTTGTTTGCAACCACTTAGTCAATTACATTGTTGAATGAAATCACTTGCAAATCCTTTGGTTGTTTCATGGATTTGCACATATTGAACGTGATGGATGATTGGGACCTCACAATCGAGAATGACAAAATTAGTTGGAAATATGAACTTCTCAACTCGGACTAGCACATCATAAAGAAATCCCACAGGTCTTTTAATAGACCGGTCCACCATTAATAACCTTATCTTGTAGACTTGGGAGTCCCTAAGCCCAACTTCTTGAATATGGTTAATAACATCAAGTTTATGCTTGCTCCCAAGTCACACAAAGTTTTGGCAAATTGGTATACCCTGATTGTGCAAGGAATAGTGAAGGCCCCGGGGTCTTCCTTCTTGATTACCATATATCTAGACATTATTTCACTACAATGGTACAAAATTTCAACTATTTTAAAGTCCATAGTCCTCTTTATAGTCACCATATCTTTCATGAACTTGGCATATCCGGGCATCTCAAGCAAAGCATCCACTTAGGGGATGTTGACCGACAAGTTGTTGAACATAGAAATGAGCTTCTTTAACTTAACATCATCATCTTTATTCTTAAGCATTTGTGGGAATGGAGGAGGAACTTTTATCGTTGGATTTGAAATAATTGGACTCTCCTCCAGCTTTGAACTCTTTTCTTCTACCGCCTTTTGCTTCACATCATTGGCAACCACATCATCAAACCCTACTAATTCTTCATTATTAACTCTTTGGGGCTTTTGACTTCTTCATGTGACTTCCCAACATGCTTTCTTTTCACATTTGTTTTCTCTTCAACCACCTCTTTATTAGGAGTTTCATCAATGTCACCTATCTTATGACCTAGTACCTTTCCACTTCTAGTGATGATAACCATACAATGCACACTATCATTCTTGGGATTCACCATCGTGTCACTAGGAAGTCTATATTTTTGCCTTGGATTTAGGTGGGATAAGATTTGACTCAATTATGTTTCAAGTTTTATGGAGACCGTAGGAGATGTGACCATTTGATTCAATGAAGAGAAGTCATTCTTCAACTCTTTAAGAACTTTGTCACTTCCTTTGACCCAATTGAGAATTCAGACAAACATATCTTCGGTTCTATAACTTTCTGGGTCCAAAGTAGATTCGTTGGCCTTAAGGTGATCATTAGAGGGAACATATATATCTCTATCATGATCTCTATCTCTCCACTCACGATCCCTATCATGATTTCGCCAATGTTTACGACCCAACTAATCGGATCGTGAGGGCACCTACTCTAATCCACCTAGATATGAGAACCCTTACCATCCAATGAGACATATGCGGAAGTCATAAAAGAAAATCATTGAACTTTTCAATTATTACAAAACTTGTTATGAATCTTCACATACATAAAGAAATATTCTACCCCAAAGATCTTGTTTAGACAGGTACAAGAGCTACTACAAGATGAGAATAATTAACAACACTTACCTCTTATCAATTTACACTAATCCACAAGTCAACCACCAAACAACATTCAACTCTAATGCTTTACCCCTCAACACTTCCTATCACTCCTAGCTATCCATTTGCCACCTACTCATTTTATGAACTCAAACACAAAGCCCTTTCGAACCCCCAAACCATTAATAACTAGTCAACCCACTCATTTATAATCACACCTATGGGATTACCCACCAATTAGGGGCACCAAACGTATTCACCTTCACACACATATTAATACTAAGTTAGGAATAAAACAACATATTAAGCTTATATTACCAACCACAGCTGCCTTACACAATCAGTCAAGTATAACATGGATGCATAAATAAGTACAATCATTCAACCAGGTCAATACTATGACTTATAACATTTAGCTCAACTTTACCACAATTATTTTTTCATGAAACTTCAGAAATTAATTACTCAAGCCAAGTATACCGATATCCCAGACCACTCATGGATCCAATTAACAACAGTATTATCAATTGGTTCACTCAAGGAACCTAAAATAATAACAACAATATAACCCAGTCCACTCATGGAACCGTCAAACTCACCAATAACTTGTACACATATGCTATGGGTCTTATAAATGCCCATTAGCCATGACCTATAGGGGACGAGCTCAGTCCATGTACCGAATAACCCAGAAATGTAGTGTCCGCAACCCTTATGCCAAACGAAGAGTTATACCACCCTTATTCCAACGTCCCCACCCGTATACTCCCTGAATTCCACTAATTCCATGATGATGACCTTTACTGATTCATCTCATAATACAAACCCATGTCATAACATGTACAATTACTGTAAGAGATAACACAACCACACTTGCACTTTAAAACAAGTTTTTTTTTTTACACAATCTCATTTTTAGTGATTAAACTACTTGTAATATTATCCAACAAGTTAATATACACATCATTCATTGGAACAAGTAAACAAAGAGACAGTTAACATACACACATAAGCTAAATTGAGTCTCAACTATAAATTCAACCATCACCTAACCCTTTCCACCAATAATAATATTTGAAGCCGAATAACACATCGAACAAGTAACACACACATTGCCTAAGAATTAATCTCGGACCCTTGATATCTAGAATACATATACAACCATATTAATATACACTTTGTTACTCCCAACCTTCCATATTAACTCTAATTCTTCTCCCAATCACAAAATCAATCCATCAAATAAGAACAAGGCATTCATATCTAACATACTGACACCTATCAATTTTAACCATACCATATTACCATAACCAAATGTTTCTTCACACTAATTGATTAATTATGCACAAGGAATGATAGGGAAACATCAATAACATCACAAACTTATTCAAAAATATTATCTTATTCACATAACTCTAATCTACAGGTTTAATCCATCCAAACACCTTGCTTGTAGGCCTATACATGGAATATCCCATCAATCTATGTTATGAACATGTTTTCTAACATATGTTTTTACTACTCAATTAAACCTAACCTACCTGGGCGCCAAGCAGTTGATGTGGAGATATGAACTTGAACTTCCAGCTCTATTCTAGTGATTTCCACCATGAAATCCACAAGGAAACATAAGGGTTTACCCCGTCCAAGCATGCCCCTTCTTCTCTATTACTTCAGAGTTTTGAGGCAACCCTAAGGGGTTTTTAGAATGATGACTCATTCTGGTTTATAACTGAAAGGAGAAGGGTAATTAAAAACTTGGGTGGACTATTTTTATTTCTCGGTGTCCCATTATGGTGGCTTGCAGGCTGCTACCATGACACCTTTATGACGAGATAACGTCAGTCCACCCCATAATTTTTCTTCTCTGAATTTAGTTAACTAAGTCTTTTACACACTTATTTCAATGGTATTAACAAAGTTCCCACACCTCATGCCCCTACGAACATGATAAATTTAGTAATGACAGAATGGGTTGTTACACCAATCCCTATCACAATCTTTATCTTTGTCACAATAATTTCTATCCCTATCCTTGCTCCAACCTTAATTCCTGCCTTGCCTTTGATAGGTAGGTTAAGAACCCCCTACTTGGTTTGATAAGAAGTGAATCTCCTTATCAAGTGAGTTATCTTTATCATAGAGTCTTCTTTCTCTAGTAGGCACGACATTCACAGTTTTAGGGTTTGAACCCATGACATGCTTTGTCAAAAGGTCTATTTGAGTCATCATTTTTGCCATGTTCTCATCACGTTCCTCATCTTTCTTTCATTTCTCTTGGGTCACCAAAGATAAGAAAATAGCACCCATTACCACCTTAGCATCTTAGGTGTGCCAAGCACGACTAGTATTTGTTCTGTGATCAAGCAATCTCAAAGCAACCCCAAAAGTTTGATTTATCAAAGAGCCACCAACCAAATTATCTGTCATAGTTTTATTCAAGGAATCCAACAAACTATAGAAAATTTATAGCAACACATTATTTGGTAGCTCATGAGTAGGACAATGGAGCAACTTTTTCTTGAATTGAAGCCATGCCTCATGAAGGGGCTCTCTACTCAATTAGTGAAAATTAGTGATTTCATTCCAAAGTTGAAGCATCCAAGAAGGAGGGAAGAACCTATCAAGAAAATCCTCAGTAAGCTCGACCCATGAAGTGATTGATCCTTTGGGAAATTCTCTAAGCCAAGTAACGACTTCTCCCGTCAAAGAGAAAGGGAACAACCTCATTCGGATATAATCTTGACAAATATTTGCTATATCGAAGGGGGTGAAAACATCAATAAAGTTCTTAAGATGGTTGTTTGCATCCTCATATGGTTGTCCACCAAATAACCCCTTTATTTTTTGCAAATAAAGCATTGTACTTGTAACATGAAAGGCCACATTCCCCACTATAGGTGGTAGGTAAATGGAACTTGCTCTTTCAGTATCACCCAAGTGGTCATCCTCATTAAATTTCCCTTCATAGCTTGTGGTATTACTACCTTGTTGACTCATGTTTTCACCTAAAGTAAAATCAAAAATAAGAAATAACATAAATTTATACTACGGCTAAACACAAGTTATTTAAAATAGTTTAATAAAGGAACTCTATACTTTCATTCACCAAAAATGGTGCCAGTTTTGATAATATTCAATTACATCCATAATAAGTGCATACGATCATTGTCAATATTTTTAACCCAACTTTAAGGTTGGGGTCAAACCACAGGAAATGAATTTGCAAAGTTTGCCTTAGAGAGTAATAGCACTCAATGCTTGCACGTATTAATTAAAATAAATAAATAAATAGGGGAGTTTTTGTAAACAATTTTGAACACCTTTGATTTTAGTTATCAAGAGAGTTGAATTGCTATAATTAAGACTTAGGAGTAGTAATCAATGATAAAAGTGACTTGGGAGTGTGCTATGTGAGTAGCAATTTGTCTTAATTTAATCAAAACTATTAGTAGGCGAGATTTTAGGTATCAATGCTAATCTCTTGATTAAGTACTAAATTTCACATGTGGTTCTCTTAAACCCCCATGTGTAACACCATGACCAATACAAAACCTCAATTTGATAGATCATCTTTAAGATCTATCATTAAAAGATATCAATCTAGTCATTGTTAATCATTATCCCTCACCCTTATCCTTTTTCTCAAGAATATATAAAGGATCTAAGCTAAATTAGAGTTTACAACCTCCAATTGTAAGTTGAAACATGGGATAGTGACTAAACCCATAATAAATAAATAATTAGTAAAACAAATAGCTACTGCCCACGTAATTATCAAAATTCAATTACCACACACCCCCAAGTTGGGGAAATTAGCCAAACATAATAAAAGATAATGAAATTATACCATCATGTTCAACTAAATCTGCCATTAGATTGAATTTTCCCCAAAAAATCCTCAATTCCAATGTAGAAAAGCAAAATAAAAGCTAAGCCCAATCTTTAGGGTTATATTACAACTTTTCAGATCTCAAAATTATGCAAAAGATAGGGTTTGAAGTCACAAAATCTATTAATAGCTGAAGCAAATTGGGGCTAAAATATTTACAAAACTGCCACCACACAAATTTTGGCGACAGAGAAAACATCGCCGAACTCATCAGTGATGCACCGAACATGCCTAGCATCACAGAATTGACATAGATCTTTGAGTTTCAGTTGTTTGAGTAAGCTGATTTTGGTGATGGAAACTCATCATCACCAAACTCGTCAGTGATACGCTGAATGTCATGGTTGCTCGCCAAATTGCTAACTTCAGAGCCTGGACAAACTGCTTTCTTTGGCGATAGATCTTCCACTTTGGCGAAGCACTAGTAGGTTTGGCAATGCTCCTAACTCCTTGGGTGATGCTACTTCTATTTTTAGCTCCTATTCTCCATTTTTTAAATTTTCTTAGGATTTATTGGTCATTTTTTGTCTTCAACCCTAAAAAACAAACAAATTAACATTAAAACTAGCTTAAAATGGCATTGAAGACTTGATTTCTTTCCACTCCTAGGCTAAATAAGTCTCAAAATACCAACTCATCAGTATCAAAGCCCTAGGTTTATAGATCTCGTCATACAAGGACATATCTAGTAGAGTCTTATAGAACAGTATAAAAATATCTATATTTTTCTTTGAGAGGCTACAAGACACTAGAAAAACTTAATTTGTTCTTTCTTTCATGCTACTACTTGATTCCAATTGGTATCTGGTGATCCAAATTGTATCTGACCTCTTTCAGTCATATTCTCGTAGATGGTGAGAATACATACAGGCGAAGAAAGGGCAAAGATACCCAAACTGGCTGATGGGGTCATAGTTCATGGTAGAGAGCTGTAACAACCCATCCCATCATTATAGCATTGCCTATGATATAAGAGTTAGAGTAGAGTTTTCCCTAGGAGTAGAGCTATGAAAATCTCATGCTAGGGTAGAGTCAAATAAAATTTGAGTGTCGTGTGTTGTAGAGACCCCTTGTGTCTTATGTTGGTTGGTATGTTAGTTTTATAGGTGTGCTTTGATACATAAGGATTTTATCAATCCATAGAAGATTATAGAATGAAATTTGGGTGTATAGAACTCCGGTTATAGTGTTTGCCGCAATAGGATAAGTCTATATTGTAAAAAAACAAAGTCTACATTATAAAGGGGAAAAATCTAGAAGTTACCCTGAGCTACTATTTAGGTTCTAATGTAGCGCTCCTGGGGTTACTATAGAGGGACCACTACAGCGATGGGAGATCACTGTAGTGGTCAACAACTAATGCTAGAGACTGCTATAATGGGCCTCTTGGTAGCTATAGCAGACGTCGAGCAATTTATTGCTTGGGTTCTAACTTTTGATGTTAATGTCTCACAAAAATATCCAAAATTCATCCTAGGGTTGTGTGAGGTGATTTTATCTAATTTTTGCAATTTCTATCATTAAGGTATGATTATTCCACCATTCTATTGTATATTAGCTCCTTTAATCTCTAGAATCACTAGAATCATGAGTTAGGAAGAAATTCATGGGTCATGACCTAAAAATGATGAACAGAAGAGAATTCCACCTAAATGGTTATAAGTTACTATACTTGAGTTCGTAACATATATTTCTTCTCTTTAACGTAAGTTATGGGGAAACTGGGTGGATTAATAGGTGAAAAATATCAAATTGGTGGTTTATGCAATGAACTAGGTCAAAAAATGTGGGTTTTAGTTCCTAATGATTGTAAATGGTGAATAATTTATTTATTTCTCCTTATTTATAGTTTTTAGATTGAGAACAATCAGAAAAGGCGAGAAAGGAAAAGCTTTGGCAAATTAGAGCATTTTGGGCTTATATTTGAGGTAGGTTATGGTTTAATTGTAGTTATAGACTTAATTTGATTTTCGTGCCTATTCATGAGTTGAATAATTGTGAATTGACCTTCAGACATACTTGTGATTGGTGAATTAACTTGCTAATTGATTTCATTTATATAAATGATGAACCTTGAATTGACTAAGTGTATAGATAGATTGTTTCATGACATATTTGATGAACTTCATCATATTATTGTTGATATTGGTTTATATGTTAACATATTATGATATCTAGAGAATCGGGTACCACGCTGGTATGCGTTACTTACATCTTAATATTTGAAGGGTAGGGTACTATGCTAATACGGTACATGGACTGAGCTCTCCTCCTACAGGTCATGACTATTGGACATATAAGACCCCTTGGTATGTGTGTACACATTTCATGATCGGGTTGATGGTCATGATGCTTTATTTTATATCATTTATTTATTGATTGTATGGTTATTTTGTATAGTGTTGTGTCAAATAGAAGTAGCTTAAGACTAAACGTAACTTGGTGTGTTACCCTTATGATAATTAGAGGGTCATAGACACTCCCCTTGCTGTGATTTAACTTAGCTTGAGATGGTATTATGATGGTGTTAATAGACTATTAATTGTACTATTATGTTGTTGGGTTATGTAAAAGGTTATTCTATGGATAGTAGTAAATTTTGGTGTAATTACTTGTATGTCTTGAATGCTAGTTTATCTTATTTGATTTCTATTTGTGTATGGTTTTTACGTTAAGTCAGTCGATAATACCTACCAATACCTAGTGTCTGTACTGATACTACTTGTGCCCATCATTTTGTTGAGTGTATATAGTGTTCCAGTGATTCAAATGAGACCTCTGATTTAGTTCGTGACTAGTAACTTATCGATCCAAGGGTGAGAACCTATCTTTAGGTAGCCATTGGATATTCTCATTGATCATGTCCACTCTTTTGGACAATAATACTCCTTTACTAGTTGTTTTTGAGATATTTATTTCAGACTTTGGTTTTTGGGCTTAAGAATATTCTTGTATAATGAGTTTTGGGTCCTTGGGATAATTTAATCAGTAGTTATTTCCACACTATTATTGATTGTTTGAATTATGAAGATTTAATATTTATTTAAACGAGATTATTATTTATCATTGCTTAAAATGGCTAAATGATTAGGTTGTAACTGGGGTTAAATGGTTCTTCCATCGGAGGGTTAGTTTGGTGCCACTCACAACCATTTGGATTGTGAAAAAGACAGTATTAGAGACCTAGGTTCGTTGATCTCATCATACAAGAACTAGTCTAGTAGAGTCTTGCAAAATGATATGGAGACATTTGCACTTTTCTTTGAGAGGCTACAGGGCTTTAGGAAATTTCTCTCTTCTTCTTTCTTTCGTGCTAGTACCTGTTTTTAATTGCTAGTTGGTGATCCAAATTTGTATCGGACTTTTTTCACTCTTGTCTTATAGATGGTGAATACACACACAAACAGGGCATTAGCAGTAGTACCTGAGCAAACAATAGGGGTCGTGATTTGGGGTAAAGTCAGAGAAAGAGGGAGAGAAAGAGGAAGAGGCAAAGAGGCGATGCTCTCTAGGGGTGGAGCCCAGGTTGTCGGAGGCTCGACTAGGTAGAGATCACCATAACCTCCCCCACATGAGGATGCTCTAGATATGGTTCTGAGGAGGTGATATTAGAGGATGAGGAGGTACCAAATCAAAGAGATGTTGTTCCCGTTTAGGGAGGTGCATCATAAGTTCAGATGTCCTCAAAGTTGATTCTACAAGTTTTGGGATTTTTGAGTGGGTTAGATGGTATAGGATCTACCCTGGTAGTTTTGATTTTTCAGCATCTAGGGTTGTAGCATGTTGCTGCTATAGTGCCTAGAATGGATGAGAGGTCAGAGACAGGTGCCCTCTCACACAATGTATTGGGTCTGGCGATGACCAGAGATGAGTGTTGACACCCAATTTTGGCTCTCCGTGCTTAAAATTAACGTCTTCAGGCTTTCTAATCGTTAAAGAGCACACAATACATTTTTTTTTACACACTTTTACAATTCGTTGATAATTATCCTTAATTTCGTAAATATCAGTATTTTTATCAATTTATTGTCATTTTGAATTTTTCACAGTCATCTGCACAAGTACACAACCTAACACTACAATTCTTTGCAGTACACTACATTTTTAACTATTTACATCATAATACATTTTTCAGGATAATTATATTTTTATTATTATTTATATTTTCTGGAATTACATATCGACATTTACACATTTTTGTACATCATTTAATACAATCCGCAAATGATAAGCCGGATCAATTATTTTGATACAAGGAGCAATAATTTGGTCAAGTTGAGGTTTTGTCACCTTTATTAAAGGTGACTTGTCACTTGTCACCTTTATTAAAGGTGACTTGTCACCTTTATTAAAGATGACTTGTCACTTGTCACCTTTATTAAAGGTGATGTGTGACACGACTACACAGAATTTTTATCCTTTGAGTAATAACATTATATTTTGGTTAAAAGAATAAAAAAATCCGTTAGATAATAACTAATAAATTAAAGTAGTATTTAATGGATAAGAGGGAGTTCTTTTATATTTTGGATAAAAAAGGGGGTTGATTTTTATTATAAATAGGGGGGGGGGGGGAAGAAAGACACACACACACATTTCTCATCCTTTCTCCCTTCTTCCTCTTTTTTTTTTTTTCTCTTCTCTCCTTCACACCAACCAACACCACCACCACCACCACCACCACCACCACAACCCTCTCTCATTTTTCCCTCCCGTTTTATTCTCTTAATGCTTCCCTCTTTCTCCATTAGTTTTTCCTTAAAGAAGAAAAATACTATTGCTCATTTTTTTGAGTTCTTTCTTTTAAACTTAGACTCACAATTATCTCTCCTCTCATATTTCTTGTCTTTCTTCTTCAGTGGACTACTAACTGCCTCTAACAAACCTCACTTCACGACCGTGACTACATTTTTATGTATACATATTTTTGTTAAATCTTACTTCTTATTGTTTTGCTACTGATATTGCAATCCTTATCCTAGTTTTTGCATGTTTTCAGTGGCCAATGACAATATCTCTCCGTCGGATTTTCGAGGCCTTCCCATAACAAAAGACGGATTTTATTTTTCAAGTTAAGTCATTTTATATCAAATATCAATACTTGGCCAATGAAAAAATTCCCGTCGGTTTTTGACGCCTCCACAAATAAAAGACGGATATTACGTATACAAATACGTAACAATAAATAAATAAATATGGGCAATGACGAAATCTTTACATTATCACGACAATACAAAAGTTTTACGATTCGTATCTTGGCAAAGCGATTTAGGACGGCTGGTAATTCAAGTAACCACTTCGTAGCCATGACGTATCTAAAACTTAATCCGAGCCTACTTTATAACAAAAAAATCTATTTTATTTATACATGTATACATATTTGATTTTGATAATTATTTATTCATCACTAATATTTATATCAAGTGTGTATACAGGTTCTCGGAGACACTTTTGAAAGACGATGTTTAAAAGGAGATCTCCTCAAATTCATTGTTTGTATTTACTTTTATATTCTTACAAAATTGTAAAAATATTAATTATAGTGAAACTTTATTTTTGGGGCGTCGGGTGGGGATGTCCTTTATTTACATATTCATTTCTGCGCGCTTAGACAAAACTTAGGCCGTTAATATTTATTCAAAGAATTAAATTGATGTAGGTATCTAATTAATTATTTCACATTCTTTACGTCAGATAATATTATAATCTTTTCATTAAAAATAATTCTATTTTTCTTATCCACAATTAATTATTTTTTATTAATTTTGTTAAGTTAAAATTATTAGAGAATACTTTTTAGATATAAACAACACTCTATTTTCCATACATTACAAAGTATTTTTCTTTTCAAAAGAGTACTTTCTTTTTCACACATATTACTACACGTCTTTTTATATTGCTTATATATTTTTATACACACATTTATGATAATATCTCTTATATATAGTTAATACACACTCTTCACACATAAACTTTTTTATATTATTTTTAATATATATTTTATATATTTATACTTTAAAAAATTATTTTTTACCTCCTCCCTCTTTGATAAATTTAGTCTAGTCGGGTACCACCTTTTGTGGATTCTGAAGGGTGACTAATCTCTTCCCTTCGGAATAATTTGAACCCTTACCTAGAATCTAAATTGGTTTTGGCAGGTCAAAACACAAGTCATACATGTCAATAATTAAATAGGTTTTCTTATTTTCCTTAAAAATTAGGTGACGACTCTGAACAAAATCAATTCTGTTAGAGTCCATAAGTCGTGCTTGTTTTAACCTTGGTGAAAAATAGGGCATGACAATGAGCATGATTTGTTTTGTAAATTTTTGAATATGAAACCTCCTATGTTTGATGATACTGAGTAATAGGATGCATATGAATTTATCATTGATTATCATGAGCGTCCTCACAATATGGGTGTGGTAGAGAAGTACGGTGTGGAATTCGTTATTTCCCAGTTGCAGGCGATGCCAAATAGTGGTGGAGGGCATTCATTGAGTGTAGACCTGTACTTTTGCCTCCACATACTTAGGCTCGGTTTTATTCAGTATTCTTTGAGAAATATATGCCACATATATTGAGAGATATAAAGAAGGATGAGTTTACTAGGCTTGAGCTTGAAAATATGTCTGTTGTAGCTTATGAGGCCAAATTTCATGCTTTATCTAGGTATTTGTTGCAGTTGTTGACTACTGAGAAAGAGAGGATCTATTTGTTTGTGAAGAGGTTGAATACCGGTCTTCAGGTTTCTATACTTCAGATGACATCTTTAGGTAAGACCTTCCATGAGATGGTTGATTTCGTGAAAATGGTAGAGGGTGAGGACAATATGGTTATGCTAAGATGCGGGAGAAGAAGGCCTATAATGTGGACAATTTCAGTTGTTCCTGTTCTCGAGGTCATAGTAGGGATAACCTACCCGACCTATTCAGTCTGTGATGCTTATGTTTGTTGGGGGCCCGTCTGGGGTCAGCCAGCTATTTTTAAAGTCTAGTAGTTATGCTTCTTTAGCATCGTCAGCTCAATGACCTACTCTAGATTGTATATGCTATGAGTGTGGTGGGGTTTGTCACATTAAGAGGTATTGCCTTAATCTCAAACATACTGGTCAGTTAGGCCAGCGATAGATCTTCTAGGCCTTTAGTTCCAAAAGGTAGAAAAGGTAGAGGTAATAATAGAGGTCATCCACAAGGTGGGCGTAGTGGTCACCAGGCGGGTAGAGGTGGCTACCAGTCTAACCAGGGTAGGGGACATACTGATCAAGGTGATACATAGGTTGGAAGATGTGGTGATTAGACTAGTGAGAAGGCTCACTTCTATGCTTTTTATGGTAGGCCCGTGGTTTATCATAGGTACTATTCTTATCTATGGTTGCATTAACTACTGTCTTGTTTGATTTGGGTTCCATGTTCTCATATGTTTCTATAAAGTTTGCTTTGGGTCTGGATATGGTTTGTGAAATGCTTGATACTTCTATGTCTGTGTTTATACTAGTTGGGGTTTTGGTAGTTGTTGATCAGGTTTATCGAGATTGTTCTATTTTGTTCATGGGATATCAGACTTAGGTTGATTTAGCAATTCTAGACATGATGGATTATGACATCATCTTGGGATAAGTTGGTTATCTCCATACTATATGATTCTTGACTATCACGCCAAGAAAATAACTGTAGCTATGCCTAAGATGGATCGATTAGAGTGGGAGGGTGACGATTAGCCTACTCCTTTGAAACTTATATCTTTCATTCGTAATAAGAAATTAGATTGGGAAGGGGTGTCAGGCTTTTCTAGCTAATCTTTGAAATACTAGTACTGAGGTCCCTCTTATTACATCAGTTTCAGCGGTTTGTGAATTCTTAGAAGTGTTTCCTGATGATTACTTGGGAATCCACCTAATCATGACATCAATTTTGCATAGACTTAGAGCCGGGTACTCTTCCTATGTCCATTCCTCCTTATAGGATGGCACTAGCTGAGCTAAGGGAGGTAAAGGCCTATTTGTAAGAATTGTTAGGTAAGGGTTTCATCCATTCTAGTGCTTACACGTGGGGTGCTCCGATCTTGTTTGTTAAGAAAAAGGATGGTAGTCTATGCATGTGCATAGACTACCGACAATTGAACAAAGTTACAATTCATAACAAGTACCCGTTGCCTAAGATTGATGACATGTTAGATTAATTACGTGGTGCTTCTATTTTCTCCAAAATTGAGTTGATGTGCAATTACCACCAGCTTAAGATTCAGGTAGAGGACATACCAAAGACTACTTTTCAAACTCGTTATGGTCGTTATGAATTTCTAGTAATGTCCTTTGGATCGTCTAATACCCTAGCTATTTTTATGGGGTTGATGAATGGGGTGTTTAAGATGTATTTGGTTTTATTTGTTATTATTTTTATTGATGATATTTTGGTGTACTTTAAGAGTAGGGAGGAGCATGAGGCTCTCTTACACATTATTTTAGGGTTGCTAAAGGAGAAGAAACTCTTCACTAAATATCCTAAGTGTGAGTTTTGGTTGTCTTCAGTGTCCTTCTTAGGGCATGTGGTTTCTATGGAAGGGGTTATGGCAGACCCATAAAAGTTTGAGCGGGTTAAGAATTGGACTAGGCCAACTATTATGATCATAATTGGAAGCTTTGTAGGGTTGGCTAGTCACTATTGCAGGTTCATCAAGGTGTTTGCTTCTATTGCTTCACATTTGACACGATTGACTCAGAATGAAGTATCTTTTGTATGTACTGACAAGTGTGAAGGGAGCTTTCAAAAGCTCAAGACTTTGCTGACTTCGAATCCTATTTTTTCCTTGCCCATTGAAGGTGAAGGCTTTATTATGTATTGTGATGCTTCACATT
The DNA here is from genome assembly GCA_031232105.1 of Capsicum rhomboideum. Classification (NCBI taxonomy): domain Eukaryota; kingdom Viridiplantae; phylum Streptophyta; class Magnoliopsida; order Solanales; family Solanaceae; genus Capsicum; species Capsicum rhomboideum. Next base: position 94,582,498 of record CP124715.1, read on the forward strand.
CTGGTTTGGATGTTGTGTTGATGCAATACAAGAATTTGATTGTCTATGTTTCAAGATAACTGAAGGTTCATCAGAAGAATTATCCCACCTATGCCGGTGTTTGCTCTCAAGATATAGTATCATTATTTGTTGGGGTGAAGTGTGAGTTTACTGATCGTAGCTTGCAGAACATTTTCACTTAAAGAGACTTAAATCTGAGTCAACAAAGGTGGATGGAGCTACTCAAGGATTATGACATTTTAATTTCTATCATCTGGGTAAGGCCAATATGGTGGCAGATGCGTTGAGTCAGAAGACATAGAGTATGGGTAGTTTGGCATGCTTGGATGAATCTAGATGTCTATTAGCTAGTGAGGTCCAGACCTTAGCTAACAATTTTATGACATTATAGGTGACTGAGAGGGGAGGACTACTAGCTAATATTGAGGCGTTGTCTACCTTTATTAACCAAATCAAAGATGAGAATCTAGGTAAGATTCAAGACAAAGTGTTGCTAGGTGCGGCCAAAGAAGCCATTATTGATAATGAAGATATGTTGAGGATTAAATGATGATTTTGTGTACCTCGTGTAGGTGATTTGATCTCGACCATTCTTGTGGAGAAATATTGTTTGAGGTACCCCATACATATTGGTGTAACCAAGATATACCGTGACATGAGACATCACTATTAGTGGCATCGTAAGAAGCAAGATATAGTGGATTTTGTGGATAAGTTCTAGAACTAACAACAGGTAAACTATGAAGTGAACTATGAACATCAAATGCCTAGTAGTACTCTTCAGAGGATGCCCATTCCTGAATAGAAGTGGGAGAGGATAGCCATGGATTTTGTTGTTGGTCTTCCCATGACTTTGAAGATGGATGATTCTATTTGGGTAATTGTGGATCAATTGACTAAGTCTACTCACTTTATTCTAGTGTAGGTAATTCATAATACAGCCAAGCTGGCTAAAATTTATGTTAAGGAGATAGTTCAACTGTAGGGAATGCCCATCTCCATTATATCGAAAAGAGGTATGCAATTTAACTCTAACTTTTAGGAGAAATTTCAGGAAGAGTTGGGTACTAGATTGGATCTAAGTACAACCTTTTATCCTCAGACTGATGGGCAGTCTGAGCGGATGATCCAAGTGTTTAAAGATATGCTTTGAGCGTGTGTCATGGAATTTGGTGGTCATTGGGATGAGTTATTACCTTGTGTGAGTTTGCTTACAGCAATCACTATCATTCGAGTATTAACATCGCTCCTTTTACAGCTTTGTATGGGAGAATGTGTAGGTCACCCATTTGGTGGTTTGATGCCTTTGAGGTGAGACCTTGGGGCACTGATTTTTTGAAGAAGTCGATGGAAAAGGTAAGGTTCATACATGAGAAACTAGTGGCAACTCAAAACCGATAGAAAGAGTATGCGGATTGGAAGGTGAGAGATGTTTATTTCAAGATGAATAAATATGTATTGCTCAAAGTTTCACCTATGAAAGGTATAATGCTATTCGGGAAGAAGGGTAAGCTTAGTACAAGATACATTGGACCGTTTGAGATTTTAGAGAATGTGAGGGCCATGGTGTATAGGTTGGCTCTACCTCCTAGTTTTTCAGGAGTCCAACCTATATTTCATGTTTCAATGCTCAAAAAGTATCATCGGTATGGGGATTATATCATTCATTAGGATTCAGTGTTACTAGATGAGGATTTTTCTTATAAAGAGGAACCTACTACCATTCTTGATAGAGATGTTCAGAAGTTGAGAATCAAAGTGATTCCATTTGTAAAAGTCCAGTGTAGGAATCCTCCTATTAAGACGGTGGCTTGCGAAACTGAAGTAGACATGCGTAAATGTTATCCTAAGTTGTTCATCGATTTAGGTAATTTTCACTTATTTTCTCTCTTGTTTTCTAGTGATTGTTCAAGGACAAACAATTGTTTAATTGGCATCTGATGTAATGACCCATCCCATTGTTATAATGTTGCTTGTTGTGTAAGATTTCAGGTAGAGTTGTCCCTAGGAGGAGAGCTATGAAAATCTCAGGCTAGGGTGAATTCAATTAAAATCTGAGTGTTGTGTGGTGTAGATACCCTTTGTGTCTTATGGTAGTTGGCATGTTGGTTTTATAGGTGTGGTGTGATAGATAAGGAGTTTAGCGATCTATAAAAACTTATAGAATGAAATTTGGGTGTATAAAACTCTGATTATAGTATTTGTGCAATAAGATAATTTGTGTTGTCGAAAAACAAAGCATGTGTTGTAAAAGGGGTATAATTTGGAAGTTCCCCCGAGCTACTGTTTAGGCTCTACTGTAGCAGTCCTGGGGTCGCTATAGTGGGATTATTGTAATGGTGAGGAGACCACCATAGTGGTTAACAACTAACGCGAGAGACTGCTATAGCAGGCCTCGTAGCCGCTATAGCGGGTGGGGACCTACTATAGCAAAAATCGGGCAACTTAATTATTGGGTTCTAATTTCTGACATTATTTTCTCCCAAAACATCCAAAATTCATCCTAGGGATGTGTGAGGCAATTTTGGCCAATTTCCATCATTACCATTCTATCATATATTAACTCCTTTAATCACTAGAATCACTAAATCATGAGTTAGGAAGAAATTCATGGGTTAAGCCCTAAAAATGATGAACTAGAGAGAATTTCCCGTGGGTAGGCTTAAAATCAAGTGTAAATGGTTATAGGTTGCTAGACTTGACTTCTTAACGTAGATTTCTTCCTCTTTAACAAACTTATGGGGAAATTAGGTGGATTAATAGGTGTAAACCCCTAATTGGTGGTTTAGGCTATGAACTAGGTCAAAACCTATGGGTTTTAGTTCCTAATTCTTGTAAATAAGGAATAAGTTATTGATTTCTCCTTATTTACTATTTTTAGATCAAGAACAGTCTTAAAAGGAGAGAAAAGGGAAAGCTTTGGTGAATTTGAGTATTTTGGGCTTACATTTGAGGTAGGTTATGATTAAATAAATTGTAGTTATAGGCTTAATTTGATTTTCATGCCTATCCATGAGTTGATTAATTATGAATTGGCCTTCAGGCATACTTGTAATTGGTGAATTTACTTGTTAATTGATTTAATTCATATAAATGATGAACCTTGAATTTGACTAAGTATCTAGATAAATTGTTTCATGGCACATTTGATGCACTTTATCATATTATTGTTGACATTGGTTTAGATGTTCACATATTGTGATATTCGAAGGGTCGAGTACCACATCTGTACGTGTTACTTACATCTTGATATTCAAAGAGTCAGTTACTACGCCGGTAGAATACATGGACTGAGCTAGTCCACTTCAGGTCATGGCTATTGAGCATATAAGACCCCTTGATATGGGTGTACACTTTTCATGATCGGGTTGATGGCTATGAATTATTATTTCTTATCATTCATTCATTGTATGGTTATTTTGTATAAGTGTTGTGTCAAATAGAAGTAGCTTAAGACTACTTATGAGATGAATAAATGAATGTAACTTGGTATGTTACCCTTGTGATAATTAGAGGGTCATAGGATCTTTCCTTATTGAGATCTAACTTAGATTGAGATGGTAGTATGATGGTGTTAATAGAATATTAATTGTACTATTATGTTGTTGGGTTACGTAAGAGGTTATTCTATGGATAGAAGTAAATTTTGGTGTAATTACTTGTATATCCCGATTGCTAGTTACTCTTATTTGATTTATATTTATGTATGGTTTTTAAGTTAAGTCGGCCGATGATACCTACCAGGGGTACCAATACATAGTGTTGTACTGATACTACATGTGCTCTTCTTTTTGTTAAGTGCAAAAAGTGTTCCAGCGACTAAAATAAGAACTTAGATTTAGTTTGTGACCAGTAGCTTATCGATCCAAGGCTGAGCACCTATCTCCAGGTAGCCATTGGATCTTCTCATTAATCATGTCCACTCTTTCAGACAATGATACTCCTTTACTAGTTGTTTTTGAGATATTTATTTCAGACTTTAGTTTTTGGGTTTTAGAATGTTCTTGTACGGTGTCTTTCGGGTCTTTAAGATAATGTAATCAATAATTATTTTTGGATTATAATTGATTGTTTGAATTATGAATATTTAATATTTGTTTAAATGGGCTTATTATTTATCATTGCTTAAAATGGCTAAATGATTACGTTGGTAACTAGGGTTAAATGGTTCTCCCACCAAAGGATTAATATGGGTGCCACTGATATACCGTGGTTTTATAGCACTTTCGATGCTTAAAACATGGGCTTGTTGTACGTTCTTAAGCACTTTTTGGTAGATTTAATATGGATTTGTGTGTTTGTTCGGGAGAATAGGTCCCAAAATAAAAGAACTAAAGAATGGACTACATTAGACCAAAGTGTAATGACCTTTTCCGTCATTACAATATAGTTTAGCATGCCAAAATTTGGGTTAAGATTCTCCCCTGATGAAGTGTTAGAAATTTCTGGCTAGGCTAGTTTTGGATGAATTCCAAGTTTAGTGTGGCCTAGATAAGTTCGGTAATGGATAGTTGATGACTATGTGATTTGAGACAATAATGTGATAGCTAAAGGGTTAAGGAGTTCATAGAAACTTTCGGAATTGAATTTGGTTAGTAGAACTCCAGATATAGTGTTTGACGTAAAGAGGTTAGTTTGAGATGTCAGAATCTGGAAGAGTATTACAAAAGTGACAAAAATCTGGTACTGTCAGACTTTTTGCCTTGCTAGGCCGCTATAGCAGGATGCAGGATGATACCATGAGCCCACTATAGCGGGAATTTTCCTACTATAGCAAAAGTCAACATTTGTCAGTCCCGCTATAGCAGCAGATCCCATTACAGTAATCCCCTATAGCGGGAATCAAGCCGCTATAGCAGGTTTTGTACAGTAAATGCTATTTTTAGACTTAAAATGTTATTTTCATTCCAAACTCGTTTAAGACCAGGAGAGCAAAATTTAGGGCAAATTCTATCAGTTTCTATCCAAATTCCTTCGTTGAGGCAAAGTTAATCCACCTATTTAACTAGTTTTTTTGGTAATTAATCCTTAGAATCACTAGGTTTTGGTCATGGTGGAGGAATTAACTTGACCTAGGTTGATTTTCTGGTGCAAAGTAGTGAAAATAAGGTGTAATCCTTGGGTTTTGGTCAAGGGTGGATGGGTTTTGATTACATGGTTAGAATTTGTTCTTGAAAGTATAAATTTGATAGAATTAAAGTGGAATGAAGGTAGAAAAACCCTAGAATAGGGGAATGATCAGGATTTTAACCTTAGGGTTATGGGATTAGGTTGTCATCCTTGAAATTGTTAGAGCAATGTTTAATTAGTGATTGTATTGTTGTTTTTAGATCACAATCAAGCCGAGGTTGCAAGAAAAGGCCAGGCTCAAGTTCATTAGAGCATATTGAGGATTGGATTGAGAAAGGTGATGGTTGAATTTGAGTTAAAAACTCAATTTGGTTTATGTGTGCATGCTCATTGGCTATTTGTCTACTTGTTGCAATGCATGTTATTGATTGTTGACTTGTTGGATATTACAAGTTGTTTGATCACCTGGAATGAGATTATGTAAAAAAGGCTTGTTTGATATGCAAGTGTGGTTGAACTATCTCATTACATGATTGTATATATTATGGTGTTATTAGATCTTGTGAGATGAACTGTTAAATGTTGATCATTACAAAATTGGTAGAATTTAGGGAGTATAAGGGTGGGGATGTTGGAATAAGGGTGGTATAACACTTGGTTTGGGATAAAGGTGGCAGGCACTAGTTGCCTTTGTTATTTGGTACATGGACTGAGCTCATCCCCTGCAGGTCATGTCTTTGGGCATTTATAAGACCTTTAGCATGTGTGTACACGATATTAGTGAGTTTTATGATTCCATGAGTGAACCCAATTATATTGTGATTGTTATTTTGGTTCCATGAGCGAACCGGGTTATAATGTTATGTTGTTTTGGTTCCTTGAGTGAACAGGGTTATATTGTTGTTGTTATTTGGATCCATGAGTGGTCCATGCTATTGATATACTTGAATTGAGTTAATATTGTTGAAGTTCAATAAAGAGGTAATTGTGGCAAAGTTGAGTTAAGTGTTTACGAGTCATGTCAATTGAATTGGTTGAATATTTGGTTTACCTGATTAATTGTTAAGGAAGGACTAAGTGAATGTATAATTGCTAAGTGCTACATGGCTGCTCTTGTTTATAAATTGTTGGTTATATGTTTATATTTTTTAAGTTGAGTTGGCCTATGAACCTACCAGTACATAATAGTTTTGTACTGATACTACACTATACTTTTCTTTTTGTTGAGTGCAGAGCATATTCCAGCAGCTTAGAAGAGACCTCATTTGTCGACAGTGATCGCTTTCCAACTCAAGGGTGAGCTTCATCTTCCGAGCAACCATGGGTTTTCTTACACTATGTTCTTGTCCATTTGTTTCGAACACAGAAAATTTAGTTGTTGCTAGTTTTCCTGTTTATTCTTGCAGATGGTTTTGTTTAGATGTTTTGGTACGATGACCTTTAGTTTTTGGAGGCATTTTAGACATTTGATATTATTCCGCATTATTTAGATTAGAACTATTCAAGATATTGTTTTGAAAATAGAATTGCTTCGTTCTTAGTTAGAATTGATTAAGTGTTGGTGTTGGCTATTTGTGTTAGATAATTCTCCCATCGAAGGGTTAGTGGGGGTTTCACTCACGACGGGGTTGGATAGTGACATAAAGTGACTCAAAGTAGCTTTCCACGAGTCATACTCTGTTACCATGAACCATAGTTTGCATCGTAGAATAGAAGTCCAGCAGAATGAAAATCAGTCTTATACAGAATGAAGTCTTTCTACGGGCCGTGAAAAGAAGATTACGAACTTGAGTTGTTCGTACTGAGAGCCATGATGAGAAAGACCTAAAAAGAATGCTTCTGGAGATTGATACCATGAGGTACAGTATGATCCGTGAAGATTAGTTCGTGGAAATTGGAAGCAATCTTGAACTACGAAGACTAACTCCATACTACAGACCATTGAGTCAAACCACGGACCGTAAAGGGCTTGCCGACATTGTTTTCCTAGTGGTTGTAGGATAGGTTTTGTAATGTCTATAAATACCTTTCCTAGGTTTTCTTTTACAGTTTATGCACTCTTAAGCATTAGAAACATATAACATTGTTTTGTTCTTGTGTTTTGGAGAATTTTTCGTAGTTTGATTCTTGATAATTGATCTTTCATTAATTGTTCAAGATTTCAGATTTCTTATTCTTGATTCATAAGTTTATGATTATGAAATATTATACAAATTCTTGTTGTTAGCTTATGAACATGAGTAGCTAAATCCCATAACTAGGGTTGTGGTAACCATGATGAATTAATAAAGTAGGTTAAAGTACTTAGTGATTCTTGAATGGTGTTTCTGCATATATTGTTCTTCCCTTCATATTGATTTCTTTTTAATGGTTGCAAACGTTAGAACTCGCCTTAAGTGTTTACTTACTGGACCAAAGAGGTAGAGAATAGGAAAAGGGATTAACAACGGAGATTTGAGGCTATCAACCCTCATCTAATAGCTTGAGCCTTGTCCAGGAATAACTAATCTAGGATTAAGGGTAAGGGTTTGTTTAGGTGAACCTAACTTACCAATTTGGCATGCTACACACCAAGATAGATTACTAGTATGCATGCTTACTGAGTAATGAAATCATGGGGAACACAATCCTAGTCCATTCTCACTGATTGTTACAACATAAATTGATACTTTTCCACTTGTTACTAAATCATGCAAACTGTTTACTTGTTACTTTAAAACCTCTTTCGGAAAAAATTAATTAATAGTTACAATAACTGTATTGACCTAACTTCTAGCCATATTCCTTGTGGGATTGACCCCAACATTGGTTGGGTTTTATATTTTATCGACGACCACTTTATACTTCAATTGCAAGGTGTAATTTGGGCAGCATATAATTTTGGCGTTGTTGCCTGGGAATACAATTCAGGAATACAGTTCAGGATTAGCTCAATTGTGTTTATTTGACTATTAGTCCTTATTTTTTGATTTACTTTTTATGTTGTTTTTGTTTTGAGCTCAGGGTACATACTTGTGTATGCCCAGCACTTGGAGCCAAGGCAATCTCCTGGTTCCAATCAATCACAAACTTGAAAGAACTTTAAGAAGAATAGATCAACAAGGTATCCACGAGACTCCGGAGTAAGCCACCAGGATGTTGGACGGGGAATAAGTGAGGGCTTAACTACGTGAGGCAGCTGGACTAGCTGAAGAGCAATTCCAAGCTACAATTAATGAGCAAGATAGACAAGAAGAGATATCCTATTGAGCTGCACTAGATAAACATGCCAGGCAAATAAAGAATAAGGGCCATCAACAGCAAATCTATTGATATGCCCCTAGTTTGTTGATGATGATGACATTGGCCTAGATGATGTAGGTGCAACAAGTGCCATAGTTCCTCCCCCACTACCCATTGGGGACAAGTTCGACATCACCAGTACAATGATACACTTATTGAACATGAAAGGAGTATTTGATGGACACGCTACTGATGATGTAAATATGCACATAATGAACTTTGTGGAGGTTTATAAGCTACCTGGTGTGAGCTAAGATGCAATCAGGTTGCAGTTATTTTCCTTCTCATTGGTAGGTGAAGCAACTCTTTGGTTGGCTGATTCAATCACTACCTGGAGGGAGTTGAAGAGGGCTTTCTTGGAGAGGTTTTTCCTATCGTCCAGAATGTTGCAGATAAAAGATAAAATCTATAACTTTAGTTAGTTGAGTACATAAGCTCTATATGAGTCACGATTGAAGTTAAAATAATGCCCTAATCATAGGATACCTGATGAGGGTTTGTTGGAGATCTTCAATAGGTCTTTAAATATAAATACCAAGGCGATATCTGATACTGTTGTTGGAGGAGATTTTATGAGTCACACTTATATAGATGCAACCGTGATGCTTGATAGAGTCACCAAAACTAACATGGCATGGAACAAATAGGAATCTGAAGTTCCTAGTAACACTTATGCTATAGGTATGTCTACGGAGCAGCGTAGGAAAGATGAGAAGTGAGATCAAGACATAGCCCACATGAAAACTCATCTGGATCTGATTTTAAAGCATGTCATTGGGGCTGGGCTGAAAATATAAATATATTCGGTTCCTAAGGTAAAGTGCCAAGACATGATAGTCATGATTCTAATATGAGGAGAAGGGAAATTATTTGAATGATCAGGTGGCAGGGTTTTTGGAAAATGCCCAAAGAAATCAAGGTTGGAACTATTACAAGGACAACAACTATAACTAGTCTGGGTATAGAGATAAAAGTAGAGGCAGAGACAGATATGGTGATTAGAAAAATCAGGATGGTTACAAGAATGTTAAAAGCAGTTTATATGTTCCTCTGGGTAGCAGTGAGGTAGAGTCGAGCACTTCAAGATTGGAAGACATGATATCTAAAGTGTTGAAGAGGGTAGAATCTAATGATGACAACTTTAAAGAGATTCATGGAGATATTTCTGGGATGAACTAGAAGGTCGAGTCACATACTACCGCAGTTAAGCAAATTGAGAAATAAATGATCCAAATGTCGGCATCTTTGAATCAAAGGCAGAAAGGCACACTCCCTAGCAATACAATCCATAATCTAAAAAATAACAATCATTATATGACTGTAACTACTAATATTGGTAAGATAAGTATTGATCCTCCATTGTCGATAGTTGTTGATGATACGATCGAGCTCGAGATGATTGATGTTGACAAGGCCCCTAAATCTAAGGAGCAGGTTATTGATGAGAATTCAATAGAAAAGTTGTTTCTAGTTGCTGAAAAGTAGATCGTGGCTAGAAAAGGAAAGGAGAAGAAAGTCCTACAGATTTTGACTCTTATTCTAAAATCTCCTCCACCTTTTCCATAGAGATTGAAGAAGAAGGGAAATATCACAAGTTTATTTCAATACTGAAGCAGTTATTTGTGAACATCCCTTTAGTTGAGGCACTTGAGCAAATGCCTGGCTACACCATGTTCATAAAGGATCTTGTTACAAAAAAAAGGACTATGAGTTTCAAACCTACTGATAATTTGCACACTATTGTGCAATAACATCTTGGTCTTGTAACACCCCATAAGTTCCTAAGACTTTATTTCAGACTTAGCAATGAAAACCAGTTTGAAACCAGAAATTTTTCCATAGTATGACTCATGCAATGAGTCATCATTAGTGCCAATGACTCATTGGGTGAGCCGTTCTGAGGACTTATCCAAAAGTCCAAAAAATTGGTTTTTCCCCAGTGGTAACAACTCTAGGGGACGAGTCGTTGCCAGTCACGATGAGTCATCATGACACACGTGCTGAGTAAAATTGTCTCAAGTTCTGAAGGATAAAAAATCAACCAAGTGACAATGACTCATGGCAACGAGTCATTACGAGTGGTCGTTTTGAGGAAAATCCTGAAAGTTGATATTTGGGTCCAGTCCTAACAAGCCAACATAACTACCCATCATTGGAGATGATGAGTTTTTGTGTCCAGTCGTCACCAGACCAAAGCAAAATTACCCAGTCGCAAAGAGTATGACGATGAGTCAGTATTAGATATGACAACTCATCTCATAACCCGTGACAACTGGGTACATCAGTTCAGTTATGGTTTTCTCAGGGACTTGTTGGTCTTTTCCCACTTTCTTAACTCATATAATACATTATTTAGGACTATTCTAAGTGGTATTAATGGGTATTATTTGATTAATTCTCCCTATTCACTCTTAACACTTATAATATATCAGAAACATGTAATTCTTTTTCCATCAAAGCAATAACTAGGGTTTCTCTTCTTCAGGCTTCAAGTTCAAGATTTTACAAGAAATTATTCACTCCAGGTATGTGGGATTTCATCAATGGATATCCTTTCACCAATTGAGTTCCTAAGAAAATTTAGTTTTCTCAGTAAATCCATTGTTTAGAAATTAGGGTTTCCATTAAAAGTATGATTCTCTTGACATTTCAGTTCCCATGATTGGTAGTCTATAAATACATGTCCTTTACATGAAATTCAGTACCTTTACAGACTTGTGATTTATGAATCCTCAGTATATTGATATTCAATATTTTGGACTTGTGTTTTATGAATCTGTATTCTATTTAGAACATAGAATTTGTCATGAATAATAGTATTCTTCAAAGATGGCGGGTTATGAACACTCGATGAATTTGCATTCCCTAAATTGTTAGTTCAATATTTAGTCCTTCGGTTCCACAGATTTTAGAATTCTTTTAGACAGAATCTATCATTTAGTCCCAAAACATTAGTCTTATTGAGCTATTTAGTATATCAATTTATTTCAAGTTGGGGGTAGTACTTAGCACCAAGCGTATGTAGGGATAAAGGCTCACCTGTCAGTTAGGCTGAGACCTTTAGTAAAAGTCCCTAAGTCCCATAACTACATTGCCATCATAGGTTCTAAAGGGTCACCTACCAGATTAGGCTGACACCTTAGTCCATTTAGACATCATCTAGTAGATCCATACTAGTCAGTGTTTATACCCTTGGCAAGGTACAGAGCACCCTTCCAATTAGAGTTACTGGTTGGGCCCTGTTTATCTCAGATGGGGTATGTCGGTTAATAGTAGCTCCCACAGTTTAGACTTTGATATTGCATGGCCTCAGTTTCAGTCTATTCAGTACAATATTTATCAGTTATATGCTTATCTATTTGGGTCATTACATATGCTCATATTTATCCGTTATATGTTCAGTTTAGTCTTTATGTTCAGCATGTTCAACTTTATATATTATAGTGCATATCTCACATGCTCAGTACATTCAAAGTACTGACTGCATATTTTTTTGTGCTATACTATGTTATAATATAGGTTCAGACACTGAACATCTAGCTCGCATTTAGCACGATCCCGTACTCATTTTTGCAGTAGAGTGTGGTGAGTCCTCATCTTTTGAGGACGAGACTTATTGTTATTTCTTTATTTAAGTCATTTCAGTTTTCAGATAGTTAGAGTTAGATGGGGGTCTATCCCAACAACTCATCCATAGTAGAGGCTTTCAGACATTCAGTTAGATATGTTTTTAGCTTTATGATATTATCAGACTTATATCTTTTGGATTAGTATTTGTTATTCTTCAGTTAGCTTTCACATTTAGAATTTCTTTCATCTATTATCAGTGTTCTTAGAGTCATGCCAGACCATGGGTTAGCTTAGGGTTACTTATGGCTCTAAGCACCGTGTTGCAACTAGGGTGTAGACTTGGGTCGTGACAAACTTGGTATCGGAGCATCAGGTTTAAAGTGTCCTAGGGTGTCTGAAATTCGCATTAAGTAGAGTATCATTCATGGGTGTGAAGCGCGCCACACGTATTAGTGAGAGGCTATGAAATATTTTAGAAAAGTTTTACTTCTTTCATGTTCATATTGTACAGTAGAGTATGAGCTCTATTTAATCTTTTTCTAACTCGTGCTCTATGCATTTATAGAAAAATGCCTCTTAGAAGAGCAAATACAAAATAAGAAATGGAAATGGGAACCAGCAAGCTCCACCAGCTCCAGCAGACCTTCTGAATGAACAAGTCTTTCATGCTGGGTTTAGGGCTACTTTTTAGGTGCTTGCTCAGGAAATGACCACTCAAGTCAACTAGCAGGTTGTTGCACCTGTTAATCTGAATAGGAATATGGCAACAACGAGAGTTAGAGACTTCACTCAGATGAATCCTCTAGAGTTCCATGATTCTAAGGTAGAGGAGGATCCTCAGGAGTTTATTGATGAGATTTAGAAGGTCACTCAAATTATAGGTATCACTTCTGTTGAGAGTGCAAACTTAGCCGCCTATTAGTTGAAGAGAGTGGGTCAAACTTGGTGTAAACAGAGGAAGAAAGATAGAGGTATAGATGTAGGTCCAGTATATTAGGATGAGTTCGTGACTATGTTTCTTGACAGGTTCTTACCACTTGAGTTAAGAGAAACCAAGGTTAAAGAATTCATCAATCTGAAGTAGGGTAACATGACCGTGAAGGAGCATTCTCTAAAGTTTACTTAGCTCTTCAAGTATGCTCCAGTGATGGTGGTCGATTCCAGGGCCCATATAGTAAGTTTATTTTAGGTGTCTCTGAGACAGTGTTCAAGGAGTGTAGGACCACCATGATAGTTAAGGAGATGGACATCTCTATACTTATGAATTATGCTCAATAGATCAAGTAAGAAAAGAATTAATGAGAATGAAAGGGAGACTAAGAGGGATAGAATGGGAAATTTTGACTATTCTTAGCATAAATCGAGTGGTGGTAATCTCTCTCAGTTTTATCAGAGATCTTCAGTCCCAGCCCCATCCTCTACTAGTGCCCCAGTACCTAAGTTTAGACAGAAGCATCGAAATAGGGCACCAGTCTCTAAGCCCAGGGCAGCATTACTAGTGGACATACCTTTCTGTTTTGCAGGAAGTGTGGTAGGAACCACCAAGGGGAGTGTATGGCCGGTAGTGTTGGTTGTTTTTGATATGTAAAGCCACATCACAGTTTGAGGAAGTTCCTAGGGGACTCATAGACGGGAAGAGATGCTCTCCAATAGACCCAGTCTATTTCTCTACAGCTCTAGCTAGTCGCCCAACTTAGTAGGGTGCCTCATGTAGTGTAGGTGGTGTTCAGTGCCAAAACAGATTATATGCCTTGAAGACTCAACAGGATCAGGAGGATTCCCCTGATATAGTCACTCTTATGATATGAGTCTTCCATATTGATGTTTATGCCTTGTTAGATCACTGAGCCACACTTTCTTTTGTGACTCTCTATATAGCAGTAGACTTTGATGTCTATTCTGAAATCCTTTTAGAACCTTTCTTATTCTCTACTCCTATTGGTGAATTAGTTTGAATTAAATGGGTATACATAAATTACCCAATCGTAGTTTCTCAAAAAATCACTTCAGTTGATCTCATAGAGTTAGATATGACTGATTTTGATGTCATTCTTGGCATGGATTGGATACATTCCTGTTATGCCTCAGTCGATTGTAGAAACAAAGTTGTTCAGTTTCAGTTTTCCAATGAGCTAGCAATGTGCCATAGACTTATGATACTTTTGACACTTAAAACTATGGATACTTGCAAGTACAAAGGTATTTTTATGTGATATGAGGTGTTTTGTTGTATTTGAAGGTCAAACAGGTTCAAAGAAGGAAAGTACAGATTTTTTGGACTTAAAGGCATCAGACGGAAGCATTCCACAATCGTGGGATTTGACCACCGTTGTACCATTGTAATCATAGGATGAATTAGAGGAATGAATCTCAGGTGTCATGCAAAGCTTCCCATGATTGTACAATTTGATCATAGGAAGAGGGTCCAGGAACAGTGCTGCAGAAGCTAAGTGTGAAGGAGATAAGACAAAGACTTCCAACAGTCATACCTAAATGTCATGATCGTACCAAGGCATCATGGGAAGGAATTCCAGATTTGAGGTTTTCAAATGTTAAGTACTAAGAGGATCAGACGAGTACATTCCACGATCGTGGGATGATGCCATAAGCTCTTACAGAAGATTATGGGAGATGTATTCTACAAAGTGGAAATCAGAGGTTGATAGGAAGTGAGGGATGCATGATCGTACCAAGAAGCCACGAGCTCGTACTGAGCATCATGCCAACCAAGACCTAAAAGATGCAAAAGTCAAGAGCCAATCTATGAGCACCAAGGACGATTGTGGGATGTAACCACGATCATACCTTCCTTCATCCTAGGTACTGACTCAGCAAATCCTTGTGTGTTTACGATAGGTTTTTATTTTTTCTATAAATACTTCTATTGGGCCTTTTGTACCATTTTACACTTTATTACATTCTTGTAGAGTTTCAAGGAACATTCTTGTTCTTGAGATTACAAACATCAATATTTAGGGTTTAATCCAAGTGAGATTTTGGAGTTTTTCATCTTATTCTTGTAAGTTCATAACTATGCTTTCTTTCATGAATTCTTCTTATGTTCTTGCAATTATGAGTAACTAAACACCACAACTAGGATTGTGGGAACCATGATGGATTAACAAAGTAGTGTTCGTAGTACGAGATGATTCTCAAAGGGTGTTTGGGCGTGTATTGTTATTCTCTTTGATTTGATTAATTTTTAATGGCTATAGACACTAGGTCTTGCCTTATCTTTGCTCTTGACGAAAGGATGAGTAACGGATAGGAAAAGGGAATCAATAATGAGACTTGGAGCTATCAACCTCCATTGAATTAGACTTGGGCTGGTAATTGAGATAGACTAATATGGAATCAATGATAGGGGTTATTAATGCAAAACCTATGATATATGAACCTTTGTAACTGGGGAGAGTCATCTAATAGGGGCATAAAGTCATTTAGATGAACATAACCTATCGATTCTACACGATGAGCACCACAAGTGATCACTAAGTATGAAGAACCTACGAAGTTATAAAGTTATTGGGGAATACAGTCCTAGTACCTCTCTCATATTGATTACAAATCCAACAAAATCAACAACTATTACTATTGAAATCTTGATTTACAAAACCCCCCTTTTACGAGAGATTGTTATTGATTGCTTGATAGATATCTTGATAGATATTTTAACCTATTACCTATGGGATCGACCCCAACCTAGTTGGGTTCTATATTTGATCAATGATCGCTTTGTACTTTATTTGGAGGTATGATTTGGGCAATATCAAATTTTGGCACTGTTGCCGGGGAATACGGTTACGGAGTTGATTGATTATGTTTGTTGGGCTGTTAGTTTCTATTTCCTAACTTTACTTTTTTGTTATTTCTAGGGAGCACACTGGTGCATGCCCAACACTCTAAGTCAAGGCAATCTCCTGATTCCACTTGATACAGAACTTAAGAGAACTCTAAGAGCTAATAGAAAGATGGTGAATGAGGGGGTCCATAGTTAAGAAGTCTAGAACAAGGGAGTTAATGATGCAGGAGTCCTGAATCATCCAGGGTATTATCCTGAGCTTCAAGATACTGTAGAGGAGACTACTGCTCGATTGATGGCTGAGGAGAATGCTACACAAAAAGCTGTCAGGCAAGCAGCAAAGGAAGAAAGGGCTAGACAAGTTGAAGCACACTGCCTAGCCTCAGTTTATGAGCATGAGAGGCGGAGAAGGTATAAGGGGAAACAACCTCTACAACCTTATCTTCCTTCATTTTATGATGCAGAGGACGAGCAAGACTTTCTAGAGTCGATTGAGACATGTGCTATTATTCCACTAGCATTACCTCCAGGAACGAAATTTGACATCACTGGTGCTATGATACGATTGTTGAACTTAAAGAGGGTGTTCATAGGCCTTGCTACTGCTAATGCAAATATACATGTGATAAACTTTGTAGGGATTTGTAATTCCTATAATCTACCAGGAGGAAGCCAAAGGCGATTAGACTGTGGTTGTTCCCTTTCTCTCTGACGGGAGAGGCTATATTATCGATCATAACATAGAATAATTTGAGGATTCAGTTCTTGGACAAATTTTCCCACCTTTAAGGATGTTGCTGTTGAAAGATAAAATTTATAACTCCAGGTAGCTACATTTGGAGGTGTTAGATGAGACCTAGTTGTGGTTTAAGAAAAAGCTGCAGAATACCCCTAACCACAGAATATCAGGCCAAAATTTGCTTGAGATCTTCTATAGAGCTTTGAATTATAACAACAAGGCTATAGCAGATACTATCACTGGTAAGGAGTTCATGAGATTGCATTAGGATCATGCTTTTGAGATTCTAGATTAGATCACTAAAACCAATAGGGGTTGGCATACTCGAGTCGCAGACGACACGTCTTAGCTTGTTTAATAAACAGTTTGCAACAGCTGGAGCAAAAAAGGTGAATGCAGTTAGTTTGCAAGATAAGGCACCTAGGCATGATGATTCAAATTCTGAGGAGGAGGACAAGTGTCTCGACAATCAGGTGGTAAATTTTTGAGTCAAGGTCCAAGGGTCTAATCAAGACAATTGGAACTCTGGGCAAGGAAATCAAGGTCAAAACTATTATAAAGACAACAACTACAATAGGTATGGGTATCGAGATAGGAGTAGAGGAAGAGATGGTGATTAGCGTAGAAATGATGATTACAAGGATAGAAGTGGCCTCTATGTTCCACCAGGGAACCGAGATGCTGATTCGAGCAGTTCGTGGATGGAAGACATGCTTGCTAAAGTGTTGAAAGGGGTAGAGAAAAATAATGAGTGCCTTAAGGAGCTAAGAGCAGATATTTCAGGCATGAGTCAAAAGTTCGAATCACATGCTACGGCCATCAAGTAGCTTGAGTAGCAGTTTGGTAAGATGTCCACCACATTGAATCAGTATCAACAAGGTACACTTTCAAGCAACACCATTCAAAATCTAAAAAATGATGGTCATTGCTTGGCTACTATTACTAGGAGTGGTAAGATAACCGTTGATCCACCTATGCTCGTGGTTGTTGAGAATGAGGTACAACCGGTGATTGTAGATGATGAGAAAGTAGCCAAATCTAAAAATTTTATTGCTGATAAAAATGGACCTGAAAAACCTCTAGTAGTTGAAAAAGAGGCTAACCCAAAAAATAGGAAGGAAAAGCAGGTCACAAAAGTATTGACTCCCATTCCATTTTTCGCAAAGACTGAAAAAGAAGGCTAAAGAGCAAAAGTATTAAAAGTTCATCTTCATATTAAAAAAGTTGTTGGTGAACATCCCTCTAGTTGAGGCAATTGAACAAATGCCGGGTTACTTAAATTTTATGAAAGAGTTGGTGACTAAGAAGAGGACTGTGAGTTTTGATCCCATTGATAATGTGCACCATTATTGTGCAATCACCTATTTTTCTCTAGTTTATAAGAAGGAATATCCTAGAGCATTCATGATTCCTTGTACCTTTGGGTCTTCTAATTATGCTAAGGCTTTGTGTGACTTAAGTGCTAGCATTAATTTGATGCCGCTAGTAGTTTATAGGCAGTTGGGGTTGGGTCACCCAAATCAACTTCGATGAGACTTCCCATGGCAGATCGTACTATGAAGAAGCCCCGTGGGAATCTTATGTGATGTTTTGGTGAATGTTGCATCCTTTATTTTTCCAGTTGATTTTGTCATCTTTGACTGTGAGGTTGACTTTGAGGTTTCCATTATCTTGAGAAGATCATTCCTTGTGACTGGGCATTCTTTGGTTGATATGGAGTCTTAGCAAATGAAGTTTCAATTGAATTATGAACATGTGACTTTCAATGTATGCCAATTACGTGTGATTTCTATGATCAATACAGTTGATAAAGATGCATTGGTAGCTCCTATTGAGGAAAGGCTCAGAGTTAAAGCACTTGCAATAGTAATTATGAATTTTGAGGGTGATGACATTGATGGTTATGATGAGATGTTGAACACACTTGATGGCATATTTAGGCGTCAACAATACCTTGATAGTTATTATTGTAACTGATTTGGTAGATTGGCAAGTTGAGGCTTTGGAGTCTGTATTGTTGAGATTCAAGAGGGCCATTGGATGGTCCATTGCTGCTATCATTGGGATTCTGAACAAAATTTACACACACAAAATCCAACTTGAGCCTGATTTTGTGCCGAGTATTGAGCATCAACGAAGATTAAATCCGCCCATACAAAAGGTGGTGAAGAAGAAAATTATCAAGTGGTTAGATGTGGGGGTGGTTTACCCTATTGCTGCTAGCAAATGGGTAAGCCTGATCTAATGTGTACCTAAAAAAGATGGAATCACTGTGGTTCCAAATGAGAAGAATGAGCTTATTCCTATGAGGCCAGGGTGGCATGTTTGCATGGACTATAAGAAGCTGAACGCATGGATTGAAAAGGATCACTATTTGATGCCTTTCATGGATCAGATATTAGACAGTCTAGCTGGCATAATATGGTATTTTTTTCTTGACGGTTATTTGGGTTACAATCAGATTTCTATTGCTCTTGAAGACCAAGAGAAGACCACTTTCACTTATCCATATGGGACATTCACATTCAGGAGAATGCCTTTTGGTCTGTGTAATATACCAGCAACCTTTCAGTGTTGCATGATGTCAATCTTTTCTGACATGGTTGAGGATACTATTGAGGTATTTATGTATGACTTCTCGGTGGTTGGTGATTTATTTGAAGATTGTTTGGCACATTTTCTAATGTTTTGAGGAGATGCGAGGATTGTAACTAGGTGCTAAACTGGGAGAAGTGCCATTTCATGGTCAAAGAAGGAATAGTGCTTAGTTACAGATTTTGAAGAAATGGATTGAAGTTGACAAGGCGAAGATTGAGGTGATTGAAAAATTATCTCCACCAATTTCTGTGAAGGGTATTCAAAGCTTTTTGCAACATGCAGGATTTTACCAAAGATTTCTCTAAAATTGCACATCCCTTGTGCAAGTTGTTGGAGAAGGAGGTAAAGTTTGTGTTTGATGATGTGTGTCTGAAGGCATTTGAGTGTTTTAAAGAGAAGTTTATTTCAGCCCCTATTAATATATCACCTGATTGGTCCATGCTATTCAAGGTAATGTGTAATGCTAGCGGCGTAACTCTAGGAGCAGTCCTAGGTGAAACAGGAGAGAAGATCTTACATCCCATTTATTATGCTAGTAAAGCACTTACTCCTGCTCAAAAAACTATGTTGTGACTGAATAAGGGTTGCTTACTGTGGTGTTTGCATTTGAGAAATTTCGATCTTATTTGCTTGGCACAAAAGTTATTATGCATACTGACCACACATCTCTTAGGTACCTTATGGCGAACAAGGACGCTAAGCCAAGGTTGATTCACTAGGTACTTTTATTGCAGGAATTTGACTTTGAGATCAAGGATCGAAAAGAGATTAAAAATCAAATGGCTGACCATTTATCATGCCTTTAAGAAGAGACAATGCCCGAAATTGAAGTATGAGCTTGAGATTGATGACACATTTCTGGATGAGCAGATATTGGTAGCATTGCAAGATTTGATTCCTTTGTTTGCAGACTTTGCCAATTATTTATTAAGTGATGTGGTGCCTGAAGACCTATCATTTCAGCTACAGAAGGAATTCATGCATGATATGAGGAAGGTTTTTTGGGATGAGTCATACTTGTTTTGGATTTGTATAGACGAACTGATTCGGATATGTGTTCCTAAAGTAGAGATGATGTGTATTTTAGAGGCATGTCGCTCATCACCAGTTAGGGGTCATCATAATTGTGCATAGACTGCGCATAAGATCTTACAATATGGGTACTATTAGCCCACCATTCATAAAGATGCTCATGACTATGCAAGGGCGTGTGACCTATGCCAAAGACAAAGAAACATCTTGTGAAGGCATGAGCTTCCAATGACCGCAATACTTGAGCTTGGGCTATTTGATGTATGGGCATTGATTTCATGGGCTCATTTTGAGCTCATATGGTATAAAGCATATTTTGGTTGTTGTTGACTATGTCTCAAAGTGGGTAGAGGCAGTTGCACTTCCAAACAATGAAGGGAAGAGTGTCATGACATTTTTGATGAAGAATATATTCTCCAGATCTGGTACACCAAGGGCTATTATTAGCGATAGAGGCTCGCACTTTTTCAATCATCTATTCAAAGCCTTGCTTGAGAAGTATGGTGTGAAACATAATAGGTCAACCCCCTATCATCCACAATCAAGTGGGCAAGTTGAGGTTTCCAATAGGGAGATAAAGTCCATTTTGGCAAAGACAGTGAATGCCAATAGGATGGACTAGGCTCAAAAGTTAGATGATGCACTGTGGGCTTACTGGACAGAATTCAAGACCCCTATTGGTGTTTCCCTATATCAGCTTGTGTACAAAAAAACATGCCACTTACCTATCAAACTTGAGCATAAGGCATTGTAGTTGCTGAAGAGGTTGAAAATAGCGAGGGTCAGAGGTTTAAGGTGAATGGCCAAAGGGTGAAACACTATCTCGATGAGGTTGAAGAGGTCAAGGTGATATGTTAAGTAGACCTAGATGGTGCTTGAGAAATCAAGCACACCCGAGTTGTGCCGCGATGTTAAATCAGGCACTTCATGGGAGGTTGCGATGTTAAATCAAGCGCTGCTTGGGAGGCAAACCAAGGTTTCTGTACTCATTTTAATTATAGGTTAATGTGTGCTACTTGTGTAAGGGAAATACTGAAAAGAATCAACAGCATTAGAACCAGAACTGAGCCCATGAAAGTATTGTACGACCGTGGGAAGTTCCCACATTCGTGGGTTCAATCGTCTGTATAAAGTCCAGCAACTTGATTTCCAAGAGTTAGTCCTATTATTGAGCATCCACGATCAAAACAAGATAGTATGATCGTGGAATCCATCGCCTTACTGAACTCCTGCAAACCAACATCTAGGAGATGGAACCTACAATTTTAAGAAACGATCGTGGTTAGATACCATGATCGTCCTTAAGCTTCATAGGTTCATAGGTAAGTTTCCTAAATTCTTTTAGTACGATGGGGTATGAAGATCACTACATGGAATAAGTTAAGGATTAAGTTCTTGTATCAATTTTTCCACCCTTCAGGATGTTGCAGTTGAAAATCAAAATTTATAACTTCAGGTAGCTACATTCGGAGGTGTTAGATGAGACCTAGTTGTGGTTTAAGAAGAAGCTACATAATATCCCTAACCACAAAATATCAGGCCAAAATTTGCTTGGGATCTTCTATAGAGCTTTGAATTCTAACAACAAGGCTATAGCAGACACTATCACTAGTAAGGAGTTCATGAGATTGCATTAGGATCAGGCTTCTGAGATTCTAGATTAGATCACTAAAACCAATAGGGTTTGGCATACTCGAATCACAGACGTGCCCACAAACACTTATATGATTGGGGGCATCCACAGAACAGAGGGTGCTAGATAATTTAGTCGCTCAAGAGGTAGAATAGTTGAGAACTGAGCTTAGCTTGTTTAATAAATAGTTTACAACAGCTAGAGCAGAAAAGGTGAATGCAGTTGGTTCGCAAGGTAAGGCACCTAGGGATGATGATTCGAATTTTGAGGAGGAGGATAAGTAACTAGACAATCAGGTGGTGGGTTTTTGAGTCAAGGGCCAAGTGTCTAATCAAGACAATTGGAACTCTAGGCAAGGAAATCAAGGGCGAAGCTATTATAAAGACAATAACTATAATAGGTCTGGGTATAGAGATAGGAGTAGAGGAATAGAAGGTGATTAGAGTAGAAATGATGATTACAAGGATAGAAGTGGCCTCTATGTTCTATCAGGGAACCGAGATGCTGATTCAAGCAATTCACAGATGGAAAACATGCTTGCTAAAGTGGTTAAAGGGGTAGAGAAAAATGATGAGTGCCTTAAGGAGCTAAGAGCAGATATTTTAGGCATGAGTCAAAAGGTTGAATCACATACTACCACCATCAAGCAGCTTGAGTAGCAGTTTGGTAAGATGTCCACCATATTGAATCAGTATCAACAAGGTATACTTTCGAGCAAAACTATTCAAAATCCAAAAAATAATGGTTATTGCTTGGCTATTACTACTAGGAGAGGTAAGATGACCGCTGATCCACCTATGCCCATGGTTGTTGAGAATGAGGTATAGCCGGTGATTATCGATGATGAGAAAGTAGTCGCATCTAAAATTTTGGTTGTTGATAGGAATGGTGCTAAAAAACCTCTAGTTGATGAATAAGAGGCTAAGGCAAAAAAGAGGAAGGAAAAGGAGCTCACAAAAGTATTGACTCCCATTCCATGACCTCCTCCTCCTTTTCCACAAAGACTGAACAAGAAGGTTGAAGAGGGAAAGTATTAAAAGTTCATCTCCATGTTGAAAGAGTTGTCGGTGAACATCCCTCTAGTTGAGGCTCTTGAACAAATGCTAAGTTACACAAAATTTATGAAGGAGTTGGTGACTAAGAAGAGGACTATGAGTTTGTATCCCATTGACAATGTGCACCATTGTTGTACAATCACCTCTTTGTCTCTAGTTTAGAAGAAGGAAGATCCTGGAGCGTTCACGATTCCATGTACCATTGAGTCTTCTAATTTTGCTAAGGCTTTATGTGACTTAAGTGCTAGCATTAATTTGATGCCGCTAGTAGTTTATAGGCAGATGGGGTTGGGTCACCTAAACTGACTTCGATAAGAATTCTTATGGTAGATCGCACTATGAAGAAGCCCACAGGAATCTTATGTGATGTTTTGGTGAAGGTTGCATCCTTTATTTTTCCAGCTGATTTTGTCATCCTTGATTGTGAGGTTGAATTTGAGGTTCCCATTATCTTGCAAAGATCATTTCTTGCGACTGGGCATGTTTTGATTGATATGGAGTCTTGGCAGGTGAAGTTTTGATTGAATGACGAATATGTAACTTTCAATATATGCCAATCCATGAAGCAGTCAAAGAATGTACGTGTGATTACTATGATTGATACAGTTGATAAGGATGCATTGATAGCTCCTATGAGGAAAGGCTCAGAGTTGAAGCACTAGCAGTAGTCATTATGAATTTTGAGGGTGATGACTTTGATAGTTATGATGAGTTAGTGAGCGCACTTGATGGTAAGGGTTCATTGCACCAAAAAAACTAGATCTTGATTTGAAGAGTAGAGTAACCCCGCCTGCTAAGCCTTCTATTGAGGAGCCTCCAGTCTTGGAGCTTAAGGTTTTTCCATCCCATCTTCGGTATGCATTTTTGGGAGCCAATAATACCTTGCTGGTTATTATTGTAGCTAATTTGGTAGATTGGCAAGTTGAGGCTTTGGTGTCTGTGTTGTACAGATTCAAAAGGGCTATTGGATGGTCCATTGCTGATATCATTCGGATTCTGCCCAAAATTTACACACACAATATCCAACTTGAGCTTGTGTGCCGAGTATTGAGCATCAACGAAGATTAAATCTACCTATACAAGAGGTAGTGAAGAAGGAAATTATCAAGTAGTTAGATGTGGGGGTGGTTTACCCTATTGCGGATAACAATTGGGTAAGCCTGATCTAATGTGTGCCTAAAAAGGATGGAATCACTGTGGTTCCAAATGAGAAGAATGAGCTTATTCTTACAAGGACAGTCACTGGGTGGCATGTTTGCATGGACTATATAAAGTTGAATGCATGGACTAAAAAGGATCACTTTTTGATGCCTTTCATGGATCAAATGTTAGACCGTCTTACTGGCAGAGGATGGTATTATTTTCTTGACTGTTATTTGGGTTATAATCAAATTTCTATTGCTCTCGGAGACCAAGTGAAGACCATTTTCACTCTTCCATATGGGACTTTCACATTCAAGAGAATGCATTTTGGTTTGTGTAATGCACCAACAACCTTTCAGCATTGCATGATGTCAATCTTTTCTGATATGATTGAGAATACTATTGAGGTATTTTTGGATGACTTCTCGGTGGTTGGTGGCACATCTTTCTAATGTTTTAAGGAGATGCAAGGATTGTAACTAGGTGCTAAATTGGGAGATGTACCATTTCATGGTCAAAGAAGGAATAGTGCTTGGTCACAAAATTTTAAAGAAAGGGATTAAAGTTGACAAGGCGAAGATTGAGGTGATTGAAAAATTTCCTCCACCAATTTTTGTGAAGGGTATTCGAAGCTTTTTGGGACATGCCAAATTTTACCAAAGATTCATCAAGGACTTCTCAAAAATTGCATATCCCTTGTGCAAGTTGTTGGAGAAGGAGGTGAAGTTTGTGTTTGATGATGTGTTTCTGAAGGCATTTGAGTGTCTTATAGAGAAATTGATTTCAGCCCCTGTTAATATGTCACCTGATTGGTCCATGCTATTCAAGGTAATGTGTGATGCTAGCGGAGTGGCGCTAGGAGCATTCCTAGACCAAAGGGGACAGAAGATCTTACATCCTATCTATTATGCTAGCAAAGTGCTTAATCCTGCTTAAAAAACTATACTGTGACTGAACAAAAGTTTCTTAATGTAGTGTTTACATTTGAGAAATTCTGATCTTATTTGTTTGGAACAAAATTTATTATGCATATTGACCACACAACTCTTAGGTACCTTATGGCGAAGAAGGATGCTAAGCCAAGGTTGATTTGTTGGGTACTTCTGTTGCCGAAATTTGACTTTGAGGTCAAGGATCGAAAAAGGACTAAGAAAAAAGTGGATGACCATTTATCACGCCTTGAAGAAGAGACAATGCCAAAATTGAAGGATGAGCTTGAGATTGATGACATATTTACGGATGAGCAGATATTGGCTGCATTGCAAGATTTAATTCCATAGTTTACAGACTTTGTCAATTATTTGATAAGTGATATGGTTCTTGATGACCTATCATTTCAGCAGAAGAAGAAATTCATGCATGATGTGAGAAAGTTTTTTTGGGATGAGTCATACTTGTTTTGGATTTGTGTAGATGAACTGATTCGGAGATGTGCTCCTAAAGTAGAGATTATAAGTATTTTAGAGGTATGTCACTCATCACCAGTTGGGGATTATCATAATCGTGCGCGGTCTGCACATAAGATCTTGTAATATGGGTACTATTGGCCCATCATTCATAAAGATGCACATGACTATGCAAGGGCGTGTGACCTATGCCAAAGACAAAGAAACATCTTGTGAAGACAAGTGCTTCCAATGACCGCTATACTTGAGCTTGGGCTATTTGATGTATGTGTACAGATTTTATGGGCCCCTTTTGAGCTCATATGGTATAAAGTATATTTTGGTTGTTGTTGACTATGTTTCAAAAAGGGTGGAGGAAGTTGCACTTCCAAACAACGAAGGGAAGAGTGTCACAACATTTTTGATGAAGGATATATTCTCCAGATTTGGTACACCAAGGTCTATCATTAGCAATGGAGGCTCACACTTTTGCAATCGTCTATTCAAGGCCTTGCTTGACAAATATGGTGTGAAACATAATAGGGCAACCCCCTATCATCCGCAATCAAGTGGGCAAGTTGAGGTCTCCAATCAGGAGATAAAGTCCATTTTGGCAAAGACTATGAATGCCAATAGGATGGACTGGGCTACAAAGTTAGATGATGCATTGTGGGCTTACCGGACAGCATTCAAGACCCCTATTGGTGTTTCGCCATATCAGCTTGTGCATAAAAAAGTGTGCCACTTGCTTGTCGAACTTTAGCATAAGGCATTGTAGGCGCTAAAGAGGTTGAATATGGAGTGGAGTGATACGGCAAAGTTGAGACTAGAACAGTTTAATGAGATGGATGAATTCTATCTCCGCGCCTATGAAAGTTCAGCCTTGTACAAAGAGAAGATGAAATTGTACCATGATGTAGGATTGAGAAAAGAGAATTTACCACTGGCGATATGGTACTACTATTTGATTTAGGGTTGAGCCTGTTTTTGGGCAAGCTGAAGTCAAAATAGAGAGAACCGTATAGAGTGGTGAAAGTGTTTTCCTACGGTGTAATTGAGCTTGAAAATAGTGAGGGTCAAAGGTTTCTGGTGAATGGCCAAAGGGTGAAACACTATCTCGATGAGGTTGAAGAGGTCAAGGTGATATGTGAAGTGGACCTAGATGGTGCTTGAGAAATCTGGCACACCTGAGTTGTACCGCGACATTAAATCAGGCGCTTTATGGGAGGCAACCTATGAGTTAGTTTGGTGAAGTCTGATAACCAAACTAGCCCTGTCGTGTCAAGACGTTAAATCAAGCACTGCTTGGGAGGAAAACTAAGGTTGTTGTACTCATTTTAATTATAGGGTAATATGTGCTACTTGTATAGGGGAAATGCATAAAAGAATCTGTAGAATTGGAACCCGAACTAAACCTACTAAATCATTGTATGACCGTGGGAAGTTCCCACCATCGTGGGTTCAATTATCTGCATGAAGTCCAGCAACTTGATTTCCAGGAGTTAGTCCTATGATTGAGCATCCACGATCGACCAAGATAGTACGATCGTGGAATCCATCGCCTGACTGAACTCCTGTAAACCAACATCCAGGAGATGGAACCTATAATTTTAAGGAACGATCATGGTTAGATACCATGATCGTCCTTAAGCTTTGTAGATTCGTAGGTAAGTTTTCTAAATTCTCTTAGTACGATGGGGTATGACGATTGTGGTGTGATCCCATGATCGTAGGATGTAACTATCTATTGGGTCCTATAATTTTAAATTATTTGAACCAACCCAACCCACTCAATTTTTATTCCCAAATTCATTATACCCAAGACCTGATATGACCCATTTCTCATTCAAACTAAATTTCACATACAATTATACAATCAAAAAGCAAAAATACAAAATTTTACCTTGGATTTGTGCGATTTAAGCTGATAATCAGCTACTCCCTCAAATTTTCAAACTCTTCAATTCTCAACGCACATGAAATCTCCAAAAACATCGCAAGTTTAATTCTCATGATTTAAAATTATCTATATGTTTGAAAGTTAATGAGTAATGAGTGCATACATACCTTGTTAAGTGACAACTATTGCTCATCTAATAAGGGAGTAGATTGCCAAAATTGCAATAAAATATTTGCTTTGTGTAATTGCTATTAGAATGGGTGAAAGGGGGCAAGTCTGAGTACCCCTTTTGTTAAAATACGGTCAATTAGGGTCAAGAAGGGTCAATCTTATGTTTTTGAAATGTTAAGTATCAGTGCACACTCCACGACACAGCCTACGATCGTTGTATCAACTTATGATCGTAGGTTGGATCGTTGTGGATGCTAGTTTTCAATGCTGTAGGAGTTCATCAGACGATCACATCCCATGATCTTAGTATCTTTATACGATCGTTGTATGCAATCGTCTGATACGATAAATCCCTAGGACTTTTTAGGAAATGCTTTCTATGATCGATAGGGCGATCGTGATTTTATACCACGATCGTACCTTGAGTCGTTTGTTTGAACTTCTGTATACTTGTTTCTGAATTACTCCGAGACTAATGATTTTACGTACAAGTACTATCGCACCCAAAACTCTAAACCAAATGCAAAAGGAAATCGCTAAGAAGCGGGCATCCCCAAGACACACTTCCAGCCTCAGAGAGTGAATCAGAGGAATCTAGTGGTTCAGAGGTCAAATTCTCAAAAAGTGAAAGTGAAGACCAACATTCACCTCGAACACCTAGAGCATAAGCTTCTACCAAGGTCAAGACCACATCATCTACTGCATTAGTGCCCGTGGCCACCCCAATTGAGTCTTCCCAGTCTGTAGAAGAAGGTCAAGAATCAAATCCAACTGGTGGTGGGCCCAAAGCTGACAAGGCTAATGATGAGGAGAGTTTCTCTGAGGAAGAGAAATCTCGAGATGATTTCAAAAGTTCTAATCTGGTATCTTCTACTGAAGCTACTACTATAAATTAGTCCCAGAGGGGGACAGACCTGAGGAGATGGATTGTTCCCAAATCTAGAGATTAATACACTAATAGGGTCTTCCTAAACAACAAACGAAATCAGAAGAGAAGTATCCAAAAAGAACCTTGCATGCTACCCAGGGCATTACAAAAGGTTCCAAAATTGAATCAGGTTTTTGAGCAGTACCAATTAAGGTGGATGACCAAAGAAGTGGATAATTATGGGATGGAGTTGGTGCATGAATTCTTCACCAACTATATGAAAACTATTGAAAATATGAATCCTTCCGGGAAGGAGAAGGATATGAGGAAGCAGCCCAGACTTGATTCGGTGATAGTATGAGAGGAAGAAATTGACATCTCAGTGAAAGCTATTTTGAAAGCTTTGTTTAGGAATGATTTTGAACCAACTAAGGAGACTCCAAAATTTGATTACTAGATGTCATAGTTGAAAAAGGTAAATACGTTGAGTACCAAGGATAAGCTGATGCACTACAAGTGGTTGGCGGACCACATTGCAGAGGCTAAAGAAAGCGCAGTTTGGGTTAATGGTACGGCAATATACAAGCATACACTCAGTTTCACTACCAAGGATTGGTGGTCTATTGTAAGACACTGTATCTCACCGACCAGCAATGATAACATATTGAGTGCCAACAAGGAAGGCATAATAGTAGCCTTTAAGGTAAAGCTGGATTTGAACATCCCGTGCATTATTGCAGATGAGATCCAAGAGAGGGCGCTACTTTATCACACCACTCTTCCATTCTTGAGTTTGGTGACATCGTTGTGTTGGAAATCTAATGTACCAAACATTCAAGCAGTTGATAGATTTATCCGATCGACTAAGACTACGGACATTACATTGATCAAGGATATGTTGAAACCAGTGACTAGAGTCCGAGGTTCTTTGCCAGACTTGCCTACTCAGGCAACAGAGGATGTTGTACATACTTCAGAGATCCCAGCTTCCAAAACCAGTGCTACTTCGCCATCCACACCACAGCCTACAACACCTTTAGGTGCATTTTAAACTATGCCTGGAGGCTATATTTTGATACCTACAGCTCTTCTAGAGCAGCTATTGAGAATCAGGCCCTTCATGATGTAAGAATTAAGAATTTAGAAGTAGGGGTAAGCCCTACATGGAGGATGAAATTAAGGTAGTGATACGAGGTATGCAGACCTAATTTGATAGATTTGAGAGCCGAATAACAGTTAAGTTGGAGAATGTTCAGTCTATCGATTTAAGCACGGTCATGAAAGAGATGACCGAGTTGAAAAAATAATGAAAGAGTTTATTGAGCTACAGTTGCAAGTTGTGCCACCTGCACCAATTCCGTCTTGGGAAGACGTTTTCATAGATATGGATACTTTAGTCCCGAACTTCTATACCCAAAACCCTGATAGTTGAGGGAGAGGATACTGAGGTAGATGAGGTAGCGAATGAGATGGGCGAGGACTTGTAGCTTTATAGAAAAAGAAGGAGAAAGGACAAGAAAGAAAAGAAAAAGGATAAATATGGCAAGAAGAGGAAAGATAAGGAAGGAAAGAAGAGGAAAGAGAAAGAGAGAGGACCTCTGAGGTATATGTTTTAGAGACAATTGAGGTCCCAATTGCTAGTTCTACCACTGTTGCTGCTGATGCTATTGTTCAGAGTGGAGGGGATGTGGAGATTTCCCTTGTGATGACATTATTGAGTGCACCAGCTTCCATCGGTGCCCACTTAACTGATAGTGCCCCATCCACAGCTGAGGCCACTAGAGATGGAGTGCAAATAGGGTTCCCATTTGTGACCCTCATTGATGGGTCAAAGACAAGCGTCTAGTGTGCCAGAGGTATGTTCCTACCTTAGTTTTACTTTTTCCATGCTTTTGTGCAAATGGGGACAGTGCACAGTTCCTAAGTTGGGGGTGGGAATGTACCACATCCGAGGGTTTCTGTTATCGTGTTTCTTTTCCCTCAGAGTTCTATCTAGTTAGAACTGGCGTGTTTAGGAGTTGTCGTGTCTATTTGTTTTAGATGCACTATCTAGTTAGAACCAACATATTTAGGAGTTTAATTTTGTGTTTTTGTGATGTTTGTGTAACTGAGAGAGAAACAGGAGAACTTAATATAGTCTGAATAAAAAAGAGCATGCAACTGATTTTGAAATCATTTTTTGTGTTGAAATAATTCCCCTCCATAAAATTTTTGAGATGTTTTTGTTGTGTTGTGTGCTTACCCTGAACTGTGACCAATGTGGATCTCGTTATGGAATTAAGATTATAACACAGATAATTGTAGCCTAACTTGCATGAACCAAATAGGTAATGACTGAGTATGTATCCCCGAGACAAGTGTGTGTAAGGTTTTACCTAGTCGGCATGTGTGTATGATCTAGAACTTACCCGTTTAGTCTCACCTAAGTTGTAGGATAATAGGTTAGGAAAGGATCATAGGTTGTTCTTGAATAGTCCAATAAAAGCCTAAAAAGCCTACCAAATAAGAATGCTATCCATTGATCCCAAACTTTAAGCCTAAGTAGACCTTTTCTTTGAACTATCCTATTCACCTTTCCAATCATTTATAATGAACCTGCTTTGGCCCTGTTCCCTTCTTGGACACTGTGCACCTCAACTCAGGCAAATTGCCTAAGTTGAGGGTGGCTATCGTAGGAGTGCATAGAGGAAATTGGGTATGTAGAAAAAGTTGATAAATGGAAAAAGGATTCGAGTGCGGTATTGTGTGAAAAAAAAAAGAAAAAAAATGAAAAAGAAAAGTTTGAAAAAAGGGAGAAAAAGAGAAAAAGAAAGAAAAAGAAGAATAAGAAGTTGTGAAAATAAAACCGCCCCCGACGTTCAAAAAAGTGAAGAAGGGAGTCAAGTAAAGAAAGTAGGAAAAGTGGACCCAAAAAGTAGTGTAGTACCAAGGAGGGTTTAGTCACTTTGTCCATATGTACCATACCTATCCCCAAGTCTACGTTATAAGACAATAAAAGTCCTATAGTGATCCTAATTCGACTGTGCAGAAGACTAAGGCGTAGAAAATAAGGACAAGCCTATGGTATCAAATGCACACTGTCCGAACTTCGTTGTGAGAGTGAGTTCTTAGCTTCAGTCCTTATCTGGATATTCATTGCATATACTGAGTGTTAGGGACTTTTTTATGTGAGGGTGTAGGGCTTCATCATAGTTACTGTTTGTTCGGGTAGTGTTATTGGTTTGCGTGCTAGGGTGTCTGTTGATAATCTAGTGTCATTGCTTGATACTATTGTGTTATGGTGAGTGGATTACATATACTGAGGGTGTTGAACTTTGTGCTTTTGGTTAATGAGTGCGAAAGTGAATTTTGAAAATCTAACTGTCGTAGTACTTTTGGATTTCTCTTGGTTAAGCATCATTGGTTATGTTTTAATTTAGTTGTGTTTTGTTTGCTTGAGGACATGATAATGATCTAAGTTGAGGGTTTTGATATGTCGTAGACTTACGACACTTTCAACGCTTAAAACTCTGGATATTTGCAAGTACAGAGGTATTTTTATGTGGATATAAGGTGTTTTTATGGTATTTGCATGTCAAACAGATCCAAAGAATAAAAACGTAGATTTTTGGAATTAAAGGCATCAGATTGAAGCATTCCATGACCATGCGATCTGACCATGGTCGTACCATTATGATCATAGGATGAAGCAGAGGAATGACTCTCAGGTGTCATGCAGACGGAAGCTTCCCAAGATCGTATATTGATGCTACAATCGAACAACTTGATCGTGGAAGGAGGATCCTGAAATAGTGCTGCAGAAGCTAAGTGTGAAAGAGATAAGACGAAGACTTCCCATAATCATAATTAATATCACGATCGTACCAAGGGATCATGGGAAGGAAGTCTATACTTGAGGTTTATAGATGTTAAGTACTAAGAGGATCAGACGAGTACATTGCACGATCGTGGGATGATGCCACGAGCTCGTACTGAAGATAGTGGGAGATGTATTCTGCAAAGTGAAAATTAGAGGTAGATAGGCCGAGAGGGATACACGATATTACCAAGAAGCCATGAGCTCGTACTGAGCATCGTTCCAACTAAGACCTGAAAGATGCAAAAGTTAAGAGCCAACCTACAAGCACCAAGGATGATTATGTGATGTAACCACGATTGTACCTTCCTTCGTCTGAGGCACAGACTCAGTAAATCCCTATGTGTTTAGGATAGGTTTTTATTTTGTCTATAAATACTCATATTTGGTCTTTTGTACCATTTTATGCTTTATTACATTCTTGTAAGGTTTCAAGGAACATTCTTGTTCTTGAGATTACAAACATCAATTTTTAGGATTTAATTCAAGAGAGATTTTGGATTTTTTCATCTTATTCTTGTAAGTTCATAATTATGCTTTCTTCCATGACTTCTTTTTGTGTTCTTGAAATTATAAGTAGCTAAACACCACAACTAGGATTATGGGAACCATGACAGATTAACAAAGTAGTGTTTGTAGTATGAGGTGATTCTCAAAGGGTGTTTGTGTGTGTATTATTATGCTCTTCGATTTGATCACTTTTTAATGGCTGCAGATATTAGATCTTGCCTTATCTTTAATTTGGATGAAAGGATGAGTAACGAATGCGAAAAAGGAATCAATAACTAGACTTAAAGCTATTAACCTCTATTTAATTAGACTTGAGCTGGTAAATGGGATAGACTAATATGGAATCAATGATAGGGGTTAGTAATGCAAAACCCATAAGACATGAACCTTTGTGATTAGGGATAGTCATCTAATAGGGGCGTAAAGTTGTTTAGATGAACATAACCTATCGATTATACACGTCGAGCACCACAAGTGATCACTAAGTACGAAGAACCTATGGAGTTATGAAGTTATTGAAGAACACAGTCCTAGTACCTCTCTTATACTGATTACAAATCTAACAAAATAAATAAGTGTTACTATTGAAATCTTGATTTATAAAACCCCCCTTTTACTAGAGATTGTTATTGATTTCTTAAACAGACATCTTGATAGATATTTTGAACTATTCCCTGTTGGATCGACCCTAACCTAGTTGGGTTCTATATTTGATCAAGACCGCTTTATACTTTGTTTGGAGGTGTAATTTGGGCAACATTATCTAGTCTTAGAATGAAAGGGTAGTACTTCAGCACCTATAGTTTGGTTTATCTCTTACCTTATGGCCAGAAAAATTATTCAAAAAGGTGTATCTATCATTTTATTTGGGTTAAGGATTCAGAGGCTGAGAACCCCAACTCTTCAGTCAATTCTAGTGGTTATTGAGTTCCTAGAATTATTTCTAGAAGATCTGCCCAGAGTTCATCCCAAATAGGAAATTGACTTTAGAATAGATATCCTTCAAGATACCCAACCTATTTCAATTCCTCCTTACAGAATGGCTCTAGCTAAGCTTAAGAAATTAAAGGAATAGTTGAAATATCTTTTAGACAAAGGTTTTATCAGGCCCAATATCTCACCATGGGGTGCACCAGTTCTTTTTGTGCGTAAGAAAGATGATTCCCTCAGGATGTACATTAATTATCTTCAGTTGAACAAAGTCACAATCAAGAATAAGTATCTCATTCCCAGGATTGATGACTTGTTCGACCAGCTTCAGGGTGCTAGTTGTTTCTCAAAGATAGACCTCAGATCTGGCTATTATCAGCTCAGAGTCAGAGAACGTGACATTTTAAAGACAGCCTTCAGAACTCAGTATGGTCTTTTTAAATTTTTTGTTATGCCTTTTGGACTAACGAATGCTCCTGCAGCTTTTATAGACTTGATGATTAGAGTTTTCAAGTAGTACTTGGACTTGTTCGTCATTGCCTTTATAGGTAACATCCTCATTTATTCTCAGAGTGAGGATGAACACATAGACCATTTGAGGATTTTCTTGCAGACTCTCAAAAGATCACTAGTTATTCTATAAGTTCAGAAAGTGTGAATTTTGGCTAAAATTAATATCATTCCTTGGTCATATCATTTCTGGTGAGGGCATTCAGGTTGATCCTCAAAAAACTGAAGTAGTTAGGAATTGGCCTAGACCCATCTCTCCATCAGACATTAGGAGTTTCTTGGGTTTAGCCAGTTACTATAGATGGTTTGTTGAAGGATTTCCATCTATTGCTTCTCCTATTCTAGATTGACTCAGAAGAAAGTCAAATTTTAGTGGTCTGATACTTGTGAGAAGACTTTTTAGGAGTTGAAGACTCGACTCACTTCTGCTCCAGTTTTTACTCTACCAGAGGGTCCAGAAAGGTTTGTAGTTTATTTTGATGCTTCAAGAGTTAACCTAAATAATGTGTCAATGCAGCATGGTAAGGTTATAACACATGCCTCTAGATAGCTCAAGCCTCATGAGAAAAATTACCCGACTCATGATCTTGAGTTGGCAGCAGTTGCTTTTGCCTTAAAGATTTGGAGGCATTATCTTTATGGGGTTCATGTAGATTGTGTTCAATGATCACAAGAGCCTTCAATATATGTTTAGTCAGAAATACCTAAATCTTCATCAGAAGAGATGGCTAAAGTTGTTAAAAGATTATGATTTGAATATCTTGTACCATCCAGGTAAAGCCAATGTAGTGGCTAATGCTCTTAGCAGGATTTCTATGAGAAGTGTTGCTCATGTAGAGTATGAGAAGAAAGAATAGGTTCATGATGTTCACAGGCTTGCTAGATTAAAAGTTTGGTTAGTTCAATTAATCGAAGGTAGTGTCATGGTTTAGAATGGTTCAGAATCTTCTTTATTAGCAGAGATAGAGGCAATGCAAGATAGCGATCCTATTTTGCTTAAGTTGAAAGAAGCAGTCCAAAGCCAAAGGGTTAAGATTTTATCCCGAGGAAATGGTGTTCTTTATTGTCAAGGTAGACTATGTGTTCCAGATCTGGATGACTTAAGATAGCGGATGCTGACAGAAGTTTACAGTTCTCGGTATTCTATTAATCCAGGAGCCGCTAAGATGTATCGTGATATACGGGAAGTCTATTGGTGGAATGACATGAAGAAGGATATCGTAGAATTCATGAATAAGTGTCTAAATTGCCAGCAGGTTAAGGTTGAGCACCAGAGACCAGGTAGTATGAATCAAAATATTAGTATTCCTACTTGGAAGTGGGAAATGGTGAATAAGAATTTCATTACAGGGTTGCCTCATACTAGCCTACATCATGATTCTATTTGGATTATTGTAGATCAATGACCAAGTCAGCACATTTTTTAGTAGTTAACACTTTGAATTCAGCCGAGGATTATGCTAGACTCTACCTTAAAGAGTTGGTGAAGTTGCATGGATTCTCTTTGACTATCATATCGAATAGAGGTACTCAATTTATTTCTTAATTTTGGAAGTCATTCCAGAAGGGTCTTGGTACCCAAGTTTATCTCGGCATAACTTTTACACCACAAATAGATGGTCAGGTAGAGATGACCATCCAGACTTTAAAAGATATGATGAGAGCTTGTGTGATCAATTTCAAAGGTATTTGGGATGATCATTTGCCTTTGATTGAGTTTGCCTATAATAACAGCTATCACTCTAGTATTCAGATGGTTCATTTAAGAAGCTCTATAGTAGGAGGTGTAGATCTGCTATTGGTTGGTTTGAGTTCAATAAGGTTATTTTGATAGGGCCTAATTCAGTCAATAAGGCTATGGATAAAGTTCAGCTGATTAGAGTTTGGCTAAAAATAGCTCAGAGTCATCAAAAATCTAATGCATATGTGAGGATAATGGAGCTTGAGTTTATGATTGATGATTTGGTTTACTTAAAAGTTTCACCCATAAAGGGTGAAGAGATTTAGCAAAAAGGGAAAACTCAGTCCCCGCTATGTTGGTCCTTATAGGATTTTGAGGGCATTAGTAATGTGGTCTATGAGTTAGACTTGCCTACAGATTTAGCATTAGTAAATCAAGTTTTTCATGTGTCCCTATTGAAAAAATGCATTGGTAACCCAGCTTCAGTCGTGCCTTTAAAGAGTGTGGGCCTGAAAGATAGTCTCTCTCATGAAGAGGTTCCAATTGAGATTATTGACCGTTAGGTTCATAAGTTAAGGAATAAGGAAGTTGCTTCAGTGGAAGTCTTTTGGAGGAACCAGCTAGTTGAGAGAGCTACTTGGGAAGCAGAAGCAGATACGATGACTAAGTATCCTCATATTTTCCCTTCGAATTCAGTTCCATCTTGAGGTAACATTTTCCTCCCAAGTATTCCTCTCAGCTTCAAGTCCTTCAATTACTCTTATGTCTTAGTATGCATGCATGTTTCATGAATTCAGTCCAGTCATGTTTCAGTTACAAAAATCAGTTATCTTGTCAGTACTCAGCTTTTAGAACTCAGTGTTGGGATGGCAACACTTTTCCTATCTTTTCAGCCTAGTTAGTCTTTATTCGAGGATGAATGTTCCCAAGGGAAAGATATTGTAATACTTCATAAGTTCCTAAGAGTCCATTTTAGACTTAGCACAAAAATCCAGTTTGAAACCAAAAATGTTTCCACAGTACAACTCAAGAAATGAGTTGTCGTCAATGACAATGACTCGTTGGGTGAGCCATTCTGAGGACTTAGCCAAAAGTCTTGAAGATTGGTTTTTCTCCCAGTGGCAACAACTCCAGGGGACGAGTCTTCGTGACACTCATTCTAAGTGAAATTATCCCAGGTCCTGAAGGATGAAAAATTATCCCAGTAACAATGACTCATGGCAACGAGTCATTGCCAGACCCCACGAGTCGTTACGACTGGCTCTTCAGAGGAAAATCCTGAAAGTTGATATTTAGGTCCAGTCCCAATGAGCCAAAATAATGACCCATCATTAGAGGTGACGAGTCATTATGTCCAGTCATCACTAGACCCAAGCAAAATTGCCCAGTCACAATGAGTCTGACGACGAGTCATTGTCAAATATGATGACTTATCGGGTGACTCATGATGACTGGGTACAGGAGTTCAGTTACAATTTTCTCTAGGACTTTTTGGTCTTTTCCCACTTTTTTAACCCCTATACTACTTCATTTAGGACTACTCTAAGTGGGATTAAAGGGAATTTGTCGATTAATTCTCCCTATTCACACTTAACACTTAGAATATATCAGAAACCCGTAATTCTTTTTCCCTCCAATCAAGAACTAGGGTTTCTCTTCTTTAGGCTTTAAGTTTAAGCTTTAACAAGAAATTCTTCACTCTAGGTATATCGGATTTCATCAATGGGTGTCCTTTCACCAATTGAGTCCCTAAGTAAATTTAGTTTTCTTAGTAAATCCATTATTTAGAAATTGGGGTTTCCATTAAAAGTATGATTCTCTTGAGATTTCAGTTCCCATGATTGGTATAATACAAATACATGTCCTTTCTATGAAATTCAGTACCTTTACAGACTTGTGATTTATGGATCCTCAGTATATTGTTATTCAGTATTTTAGAATTGTGTTTTATGAATTTGTATTCTATTCGGAACATAAAAATTGTCATGAATAATAGTATTCTTCAAAGATAGCGGGTTATGAACACCCGATGACTTAGCATTACATAAATTGTTAGTTCAGTATTCAGTCCTTCAGTTCCACAGATTTTAGAATGCTTTCAGACAAAACATTTATCATTCAGCCTCAAAACATTATTACTATTAAGCTATTCAGTATATTAGTTTATTTTAGTTAGGAGTAGTTTTAGCACCGAGCGTACGTGGGTATGAAGGCTCACCCATCAGTTAGGCTGAGACCTTTAGTAGAAGTCCTTAAGTCCTAGAACTAAGCTGCCACCATAAGTTCTAAAGGGTCACCTTCCAGATTAGGCTGATACCTTAGTCCTTTTGGACATCAGTTAGTGGATCCAAGTCAGTCAGTGTTCGTATGCTTGGCAAGGTATAGATCACTCTTCCAACTAGGGTTACAGGTTAGGCCTTGTTTAGCTCAGATGGGGTATGTCAGTTAATAGTAGCTCCCATAGTTTAGACTCAACTATTGCATGACCTCAGGTTCAGTCTATTCAATACAATATTTATCAATTATATGCTTATCTATTTGGGTCATTGTATCAGCTCATATTTATCAATTCCATGTTCAGTTTAGTCTCTTATGTTCAGCATGTTCAACTTTATATATTATAGTGCATATCTCACATGCTCAGTACATTCAAAGTACTGATGGCACACTTCTTTTGTGTTATATTATGTTATAATATAGGTTCAAGTGCTCATCATCCAGCTCACAGTTAGCACGATCCCGTACTCATCTCCGCAGCAGAGTGTGGTGAGTCCTTATTTTTCAAGGACAAAACTTATTGTTATTTCTTGATTTTAGTCATTTTAATTTTTAGATAGTTAGAGTTAGCTGGGGGGGGGGGGGGGTTCTGTCCCAACAATTCATCAGTAATAGAGGCTTTCAGATAGTTAGTTAGATATGTTTTCAGCTTTATGTGAAAGATAGTTAGTTAGATATGTTTTCAGCTTTATGATATTGTCAGACTTATATCTTTTGGATTAGTATTTGTTATTTCATAAATTAGGTTCCGCATCTATTATTAGTGTTCTTAGAGTTATTCCAGACTATGGGTTAGCTTAGGGTCACGTGTGGCTCTAAGTACCGTATTGCGACTATGGTGTAGACTCAGGTCATAACAGGTCTCTTGTGTAGAAAAAGGAATATCCTAGAGCGTTCACTATTCCACACACCATAGGAGCCTTTAATTTTTCAAAGGTTTTATGTGATTTGGGTGCTAGTATTAATCTTATGTCACTAGCAGTGTTTAGACAATTGGGGTTGGGAGCACCCAAATGGACTTCAATACGGCTTTTTATGGCAGATCGCACAGTAAAGAAGTCTATGGGCATTCTTTATAATGTACTAGTGAAAGTTGAGTCATTCATATTTTCGACGAATTTTGTCATTTTTGACTGTGAGGTAGATTTTAGGGTCCCCATCATCTTGGGGTGACCATTCCTTACCACCCGACGAGCATTAGTTGACATGGAAATTGGATAATTAAAATTCTAGTTGAATAACGAAAAAGTGATTTCAATGTTTGCAGGTTAGTGAAGATAGCCAAATGGCTTGTGTGTGGTCTTAGTTATTGATGTTGTTGATGAGGAGCTGCCATTGGTACCTATTGAGGAGATATTTGGTGTTGAGCCACCAACGGCTAAGA
Organism: Capsicum rhomboideum; assembly: GCA_031232105.1. NCBI lineage: Eukaryota > Viridiplantae > Streptophyta > Magnoliopsida > Solanales > Solanaceae > Capsicum > Capsicum rhomboideum. The sequence goes on from CP124715.1 coordinate 94,621,894, forward strand.
TCCTAAATTTTGATGGAGATAATATAGATGATTATAATGAAATGGTTAATGCACTCGCCAGTATGAGGTCGTACACTTATGCACCGAAAAAGTTAGATCTCAATTGGAAGAATTATGAAACTCCACTGGCCAATTCTGTTGAGGAGCCTCTAACCTTGGAGCTCAAGGCTTTTCCATCCCATTTTTGCTATGTATTCTTGGGAGCTAACAATACCTTGTTGGTCATTACAGCAGCTGATTTGGTGGTATGGAAAATGGAAGCTCTAGTATCTTATTGAAGAAATTCAAAAGGGTAATTGGTTGGTCTATTGTTAACATTATTGGTATTTCACCGGGCATCTGCACTCATAAAATCTAGCTTGAGCCCTATTGCATTCCTAGCATTAAGCATCAACATAGGATGAATCCACTTATGCAAAAGGTAGTAAAGAAGGAAATCATCAAGTGGCTAGATGCATGTGTCGTTTATTCCATCTTTGACTGTAAATGGGTAAGCCTAATCTAATGTGTTCCAAAGAAGGGTGGAAATACTATGGTTCCAAATGCCAAGAATGAGCTTATTCCAATGAGACCAGTCACAGGTTGGCGACTGTGCATAGACTATAGGAAGTTAAATAAGTGAAATGAAAAAGATCACTTTTTGATGCCATTCATGGATAAGATGTTAGCCCTTCTTGCTAGTAAAGGATAGTATTGCTTACTTGATGGTTACTTTGGATACAATCAGATTTTGTTTTCTCCTAAAGACCAAGAGAAGAACACTTTCATTTGTCCATATGGGACGTTTGCATTCAAGCAGATGTCTTTCAAATTGTGTAATGCACCGGCAGCCTTTCAGTGTTGTATGATGTCTATATTCTTCGATATGGTAGAGGACACTATTGAGGTATTTATGGACAATTTCTCAATAGTAGGTGATTCATTCGAGTCATGCCTGACTCACTTGGATAGTGTGTTGTGGTGATGTGAGGAGACCGACTTGGTGCTGAATGGGGAGAAATGTCATTTTATGGTTAAAAAAGGTATATTGCTTGGCCACAAGATCTCAAAAAAGGGGATTGAGGTGTATAGGGAAAAGATTGAGGTGATTGAAAAATTACCACCACCGATTTCTATAAAGGGTATTCAAAACTTTTAAGGGTATGCTAGATTTCATCATAGGTCCATCACAAATTTCTCTAAAATTACACTCCTTCTGTGTAAGTTGTTGGAGAAATAGGTGAAATTCATGTTTGATGGTACATGTTTAAAGGCATTTGAGTGCTTAAGAAAAAGTTAATCTCGACTCTTATCATTATTGTTCCCGACTAGACCATGCCTTTCGAGATTATATGTAATGCTAGTGGAGTGGCGCTAGGAGCAGTCCTAGTCCAAAGGCATGGGAAAATTCTTCATTCTATGTATTACGTTTGAAAAACACTTAATGCGGCTCAAAAAAATTATTATGTGATGGAACAAGAGTTACTTATGGTTTTTTCTTTTGAGAAGTTTAGAGCCTACTTGCTTGGCACTAAAGTAATTGTGAACATTGACCACGCAGCTCTTAGGTACCTAATGGAGAAGAAAGATGCAAAGTGTAGATTTATTAGATGTACTTCTATTGCAAGAATTTGACTTTGATGTTAAGGATCGGAAAGGGACCTAAAATCAAGTGGCTGACCACTTGTCCAAACTTGATGAAGAGGCAATGCTGAAATTGAAAGATGAGATTGATATTGATGACTTCTGGATGAGAAAGTATTGGTTGTGTCATGGGATTGGATTTCATGGTTTATGTATTTTGCTAATTATTTAATAAGTGATGTGATGCCTTCAGACATGTCCTTCCACCAGTGAAAGAATTTTTTGTCTGATGTGCGAAAGTTTTTCTGGGATGAGCCATACTTATTCCATATTTTTGCTGATGGGATGATTTGTCAATGTATGTCGGAGGTCGAGATGATGAGCATATTGGAGGTATGTCACTCATCCCTTGTTGGGTGTTATCATAGTGGCATCCGGACAACCCATAAAATTCTACAATATGGGTACTATTGGCCAACCATTCATTAAGATGCTCATGATTATGAGGGCATGTGACCTATGCTAAAGGCAAGGGAGAATATCAAGAAACCATGAACTTTCTCTCTCTGTCATTCTTGTGATTGAGCTGTTTGATGTTTGAGGTATTGAATTTATGGATCCATTTGTGATCTCGAATGGGATAAAACACATTCTTTTAGTTATTGACTATGTTTCCAAGTGGGTGGAGGGTGGTGTGCCTCCCAATAATGAAGGTAAGAGTGTCACAATGTTCTTAAAGCAAAATATCTTTTCTAGGTTTGGTACCCTAAAGGTTATCGTTAGTGATGAAGGCTCTTATTTTTGTAATCGGTTGTTTTGAGCCCTACTTTAGAAGTATGGTATGAATCATAGGGTGGAAACACCTTATCATCCACAATCTAATGGGCAAGTTGAGGTCTCCAACCAGGAGATAAAGACAATCCTTGAGAAGATTGTGAATGCAAATAGAATGGATTGGTCTAGGAAGTTGGATGATGCTTTATGGGAGTACCGGACTGCCTTCAAGACCCCTATAGATATGTCTCCCTGTTAGTTTGTATATGTAAATTATGTCATTTACTGATCAACGTGTCAAGGCATACTTGGGAACTAATGAGAAAATAAAAGTAGTTGATATTTGGGCCCTTAGTGAAGTCTGAGTAACAAAGGGACCCGAGTCGTGTTGTGGTGTTAAATTAGGAACTTTATGGGAGGCAACCCATGGAGTATCTTGGTGAAGTCTGAGTAATCAAGATACCCACGTTGTGCCATGACGTTAAATCAAGTGTTATTTGGGAGGCAATCCAAGGCTTTTGTATTATGTTTCACCTTTATTTTGATTTTGAGAATAGGCTTGAAAGTTTGTTGAAGTGTGAAGGAATGATTTGAAAAAGAAAAAGAAAGAAATTAACAAAACAAGGACCATAAGCTCTTGTTACGGGTTGTAGATTTAAAGCACGACTCATGGTCCTAATCGTGATAACTGGAACAAAATTGCACAAAGTGAGGAGTTATATTACGATCAATCTTCACAAACTGTACTATTAAAGAATGGGTCGTGGAATTGCTCAAAATGATTAACTAAAAATAGCACCCTTCGGGACCAGGGATCCACGAACTTCAGCATGGACCGTACTATTTAACAACAGAGCATACTATAGTTTGTGGAAACTAGGATAAAATTTTTCAAAATTCTCTTATCTATGAGCCATAGTACGAAGCATGGTTTCACACTACAGGTCGTACTATCTTTTCATAGATACCAGGTAAGTTTTCTCATTTTGATTCCTATGTAGCTAATTTTCATGGAATGTAGTTACTTACCATGGGCTATTGTAAAGGGTCATGGTCAAGAAAGTCAAGAGTTTAAAATTAAACCAAACCCGACCCAGTTCTAACCAAATCGACTTGAAACCCTAATTTAAATACCTAATTCTTTCCATTTTTTAATCCCAATCGATTTGTAACTCCCTCCTTTCCATTAAATCCTAATTACCTTAATTCTATCCACCAAACACTTCCTCATTCTCCCTTTCCAAGTTCAACTCCTCCATAAACGTTATCTTCTCCATCAAGAGCCAACAATACCATCTCCATTCAATCAAAGTCATGCAAGTTCATACCCTTCACTGTGTTTTGGTTGTTTTAGCACTATTTCCTTGTTGATTGCTCAAATTTCACAAATTCTACCAAGGTATGAAGTTACTTTCTCATCCTTATTCAGATTTTGGATTGAAAATACCCAACCTAGGGTTGATTATTTGTGATTACTAACATTAGAACCCATGGGGATGATGGTAGAGTCAAATCATGAAAGTCTAGTTAGTCCTTATATGTTAATGGTATAAAATTGGTAGAATGATCTATTAGGGAGGATTTAGCTAGTAAATGATGAAAGATGGGTTGTATGCTGATTGATTTTGATGGTTGTTAGACTAGGGATTCATACCCAGTTAGTCGGGGGGAATTACGATCCATAAAAATTGCTTTGGAAATGGGTCAAGGATTGTTTTGCCCACCCAACTCATAACAATTACAATTCATGATAATATGGGTGAAGTCTGAGTAACCCAATGCCATATAAATGTGAAAATGAGAGGAGTTCGCATAAGTGAGCAATACTAATGATCGTAAATTGATAATTGAACTGGGTACATGAGAATAACGAAGTGTGGAACCTAAAAAATTGAAGCCAAAATGTGTTAAGTCTCTGATCAAGGACCACAACCTTGAGTATGAGTCATAGATTTACACTACGAACCATTCTGAAGGTTGTGTTAACCTGACCTGAGACTTCACTTTTTGTCCCTTCTTTACGAGTTACAATATGGGGCATGGTTTTATACTACGTACCATTGTGAAGTTTGTATTGTTTAAAGCCACATTGATTGGTTCTGGACTCTTAAGTATGAAAAATACCACGGGCCTTAGTTTTAAACCACGATCTGCAGTATGCCTCTTACTGGGTGGTGGTAAAATATCAGGTGTCTGGTTCTTGTTCACAAAGAAAGTCATGGGCTGTGGTTTGCTTTCCAAGCCTCTTAGACTAGTTCGTACTGTTAATCCTGTATAAAAAAATTTACTTTTTTATTTTTAATTCTTTGGTTTAATATTCTCACTCGCGGGTACCGTGCCACCAAAGCCAACACCTAAGAAGGGAAGCAATCCAACACCACCCACTCAGGACCATAAACTAGAGGATGAATCAAGTGGTTTCAAGAAGACATATCCTATTGAAAATGACTAGCTGCAGCATGAGCCTCGAGCTAAGAGACGACGAACTAAAGCGAAAGAAAAGGCACAGGCTATAGCTAAATCAAAAGCTTAGGCTCATGTACAAGTGAGCACTCCCTAGTATGAAGAAAGTGCAGGGTCATCTAGTCCTACCAAGGGTAAGGAGTCTGGGTCTAGAGATGTTGAATCTCAAAGAGGAACTAATGTTGAGAGTTATGGACCCCAACCTTCAACTGATAAAGCAAGGAGGCTAGCAAAACAATGTAGCAAATTGAAGTAGCTTTGAGAGGGACTCCGATGGTAAGTTGAGGATTCATAAATCATATATGATCGGGACTCGGCCATCATTGACAAAGGTAAAGTTAAGAGGGGGTTTTACAAAGAACCTCAGATATAGATTGGGGATTTAAATGAAATGTTTGAAATCAAGGAGAGCTTCAACCACTAAATATTTGACTGGATAACTAGAGCCTCGGGGTGGTACAGTTCAACTATTATTCATGAATTCTACATCGTATATAGCAACCCTTCAGCAGAAAGCTCCAATAGGCAAACAAGCAAAAGATCATCCATCCTTAGAGACTGTATGGATTCAGGACGGACAAGTAAATATCTCCGAGAGCATGATCCAGTGTTTTTCCTTTGGCCTTGACTATCAAACCTCCAAGTATAGTTACCGTGCTGATGCGATAAGAGTGGTAAGAAGTCTATCTAAGGAGGATAGACTCATAATTTAAAATAGTGTGGGGGCATAATAGCAAAGAATAAAGAAGAATCTGAATGGGTATTGACTAAAACTGACATTAAGAAGGCATATTTGAATGTTGTGGGCAAGTTTTGGTAGTTGGTGGTTTATCATAGGATATATCTGACTAGTGCAAATAACTCATTCACTCTGGATCGGGCTATTTTAGTTAAGTATTATAAGGAGATATGCTTTGAACTTCGCACAATTGATCTAAAGGAGATTAAGGAAGGTGCTCTGAAAGACAACACTAGTATTTCATTCCCTTGCATGATTATAACTCTTTGTGAGCTTATTGAGGTTCCTAGATTTATTAGGATTAATTCGATAGTAGTGGTAAACCACACTGCAAATATCAATCTCATTTAGGATGAGACAAATCCAGTGGCTCGTACAAGGGCCCAACTATTGGGTTCTTCAGGTGTGGCTACTTTTGAGGGGTTGATAAAGTAGGAGAGAAGGTTGATAACCCGACCCCATTTGATATTGGCATAGTTACTGGTGAATCTAGTGTGACTATAATCGCTAGGGTTGATGCTACCATAGTCACTACCAGAGCTTCAGCTACACTACCCACTTCAGCAACTGCATAGGTCGATTCAATACCTCTCAGTATTACACACCCTTTGCCTATAGGCCTAGTCACTATCTCACAGAAGTATCTAAATGACATAGCTAGGTGGTTGGTTTATACCGAGAGATAGCAGATTCGCACCAACATGCAAGTTAAGATCTTGATAGATAAAGTAAAACTGTAGGTGACAAAGGAGAGAGAGAACACTATGAAGGTCCTACATAGTCGCTTGGATGTGTTCGAGTGGAGGATGGATGAGACACTAGCATCTCTACAGATGCCTAAGTTGGCAAAGTAGGTTGAGGAACTTGCTTCTTTGCTAGCAGAGGTGATAGAGTTGTCAGTACGATAGGTTCCTATGGTACCATCATTGATAGTTGTTCCAGTTATTGAGAAGGAGCCTAAGAAGGATCTTTGATTTATTAATTTCTTCTTTCATGATCTAGCCATAAGGGTGAGTGGCAAGAGTGTGAGGAAAAATGATGAGTTTGATAGGGTTGACGAGGATAGAGATTTTTTGAAAGGCCATGAAGGCATCTAGATTTGATTATCACTTGCAGATGATCGAGCAGGCATAGCAGGAGCTAGGAGCATCTGCAAGTTTGACACCTGCGGGTGTCCCTATTTTTAAAGGTGAGAGCCATGCAGATGATCCTCTACCATTGAGTGTGTCAGCCATCGTTGGTGCCACTATTACTTCTAAGGGTACTTTGAGTATGCTGGACACCATCGACGCCATTATTGATGATTCCAGGGATGCATCTACAGCCTACACTGATGCACCAAACCCATACACCTAGGGTGACACATGTATGTCCCTGCCACTATTATTATATTTTTTCTATGCATTGGGGATAATACATTTTTTCTTGGGTGGGGGTGTATTTTTGGGTCTATCTCACCACTTGAGGGTTTTTATTATCGCATTTCTTTTCCTTTAGGTGTGCTATCTAGTAGAACCGTCATGTTTAGGATAGTTTTAAATTTATATTTAAATGTTTTTGTTTTATGTTTGTAAAATAAAAATAGGAGAACTAAACACAGTCTATGGCATGAAAATCTGTTTTCAAAAAGGGAGACCCCTCTAAATTTTGTGTGACATGTTTATCTGCTTTGATATATTGACTTCTACGAATCTTTGCATGACATTATGTATATATAGATGTGATAATTGTTGCTTAATCTAGGGAATGAACTTGATAGTTAGTGATTGATGGTGTAACTTTGCACCAAGTATGTGTGAGCCTGCATTCAGGGTATTCTTACTTTGTGTGTGCAATTTAGAATTTGCTCGATTAGTCTTGCATAGGTTGTAGGAAAGTTGACCTGGAGAGGATCATAGATCATTTTTTATTTTAGTCCACTCAGCCTAAATGACCTTCCAAATAACGAAATAATCCCTTGATCCCTGATTTTGAGCCTGAATTGATCTTTCTTATTGATTAGCATATTCACCTTCCCTATTTTTCTTTGAACCTTTTTTTTGGACATAGTCTCTGTTTGGACATTGTGCACCTCAACTCAGGAAAATAGCCAAGTTGAGGGTAGCTACAATAGAGGTAAATGATAAGAAGAATGGGGTATGAAAAGAAAATACTAGTGATAAAGGAAGGGGAAAATGGGTGTGGCATATGCTAAAAAAAGAAAAAGAAAGAAAAAGAAAAAAAGGAAAAGAAAATTTGATTTTTAAAGAAAGCTGCACCCCGTCACAAGAAGAAAGGAAAGGAATAAAAGAAGAATACAGAGAAAAAAAGATTGACCTAAAGTAGAATAAGGATAGCATAGTGTCAAGGAGGGCACAGTCACTATTTCCAATTATACCATACCCATCCCCAAGCCTATGTTACAAGTCGAGTAAAGTCCTATAGTGATCCTAGTTCAACTATTCAAAAATGGAGGCCATAGAAAATAAGGTCAAGCCTATGGTATTGTGCATGCATTGTTTGAATTTCTTTATGAGAGAGAGTGTATTCGTACTAGCGTTGATTTGAATGCTTATTGTGTGAATGGGACTTCTTTATGGTGAGGGTACTAGGGTAATATTGTTGATTGTTTATTGTTAGGGTAACTGTCATCTATGTATGAAAAATTATCCATTGATATCATAATGTCATCCATAGATCCTCTCATTTCAACTTGATAGGTGGTGTACGCGCACTTGTTTTGCAGTAAGAAAAAGGAGGGGTCAAACTTGTGAGATGTATTATCTAAAAGCCTTGTGACTGCCATAGTTTCTTAGTTTTATTTTGCTTAAGCGTCATGTTAGTATAGTTTTTATTTTGTTTCTTGAGGACAAGAAAACATTATAAGTTAAGGGTGTTGATGTATCGTGGTTTTATGACACTTTTGACGCTTAAAACATAAGATTGTTGTATGTTCTTAAACACTTTTTGGTAAATTTGATATGCATTTATGTGTTTGTTCAGGAAAATAGGTCCGTCCCGGAATGAAAAAAGTAAAGAAAGGGCTAAATCAGACTAAAGTGACACAAAGTGGCTTTCGAGGTTTGCATCATAGAATAAAAGTTAAAGAGATTGAAAATTAGGCTCATACAGCATGAGGTATTTCCATGGGCCATTGAAACAATACTACGAACCTAAGATGTTTGTACTAAGAGACGTGATAAGAAAGACCTAAAAAGAGCAATTCTGGAGATTGATACCATGAGGAATAGTACTGTCTGTGAAGATTGTCTATGGGACATGAAGATTAGTTCATGGAAACTGGAAGCAATCTATTAACTACGAAGCCTAACTCCATACTATGGGCCATGGAGTCAAACCACGAATTGTAAAGAGCTTGCTAATACTATTTTTCTAGTAGTTGTAGGATAGGTTTTGTAATGTCCATAAAAAACCTTTCCTAGGTTTTGCTTTAAAGTTTGTGCACTCTTAAGCCTTAGAAACATATAACATTGTTTTGTTCTTGGGTTTTGGAGATTTTTTCATTCTTTGATTCTTGATAATTGAGCTTTCATTGATTACTCAAGAGTTTGGATTTCTTTTTCTTAATTCGTAAGTTTATGACTATGAACTCTTCTATAAATTCTTGTTATGAGCTCATGGACATGAGTAGCTAAATCTCATAACGAGGGTTGTGGGAACCAAGATGAATTAATGAAGTAGGTTAAAGTACTTAGTGATTCTTGAAGGGTGTTTATGTATGTATTGTCCTTCCCTTTGTATTGATTGCTTTTTAATGGTTGCAAACGTTAGAACTTGCCTTACTTCTTTACTTGCTAGACCAAAGAGGTAGATAATAGGAAAAGGGATTAACCATAGAGATTTGAGGCTATCAACCCTCATCTAATAGCTTGATCCTTGTTCAAGAATAACTAATATGGGATCAAGGGTAAGGGTTAGTAAAGAAAACACTTGCATAGTGATCTTCACTTAGATAGGGGACCAATCATTTAGGTAAACCTAACTTACCATTTTTGCATGCTAAGCACCATGATAGATCACTAGTACGTAATGCTTACTAAGTTATAAAATCATGGGGAACACAATTCTAGTCCATTCTCACTGATTGTTACAACATAAATTGATATTTTTCTACTTGTTAATAAATCTTTCAAACTGCTTACTTGTTAATTTAAAACCTTCATTATGAAAATAATTAATTAATAGTTACTATAACGGCATTGACCTAGCTTCTAGCCATATTCTCTGTGGGTCGACCCAACCTTGGTTAGGCTCTATATTAGATCAACAACCATTTTACACTTTAATTTTGAGGTGTAATCTAAGCGACATCATCCATTCATGACTATTTGGATCATACTAAAGGCGAGCAAGAGGAGGGAAAAGAGGTAGATGATGGAGAGCAGTGCCCGTCAGGGGCTAAGCTTAGGAAACTACAGAACCAATAAGGGAGAGGTTAGAATCCCCTCCACTACTAGAGGATATTACTGAGGTGGCTGCAGGGGAAATAGTGGTACTAACTCAGGAAGGTGCATCACTATCTTCAGTTTCATCAGATGTGATTCAAGAGGTCTTGAGTTTTTTAAGTGGTATGGTAAGGACTGGGGCTACACCTGCAGTTCCCACAGTACATCATATGGGAGTATAGCATGTTTCTACTATTTCTCCTTGGTAGATGAGGCTTCAAAGATGGGGATCTTCCCAATGCAGGCAGCAGGTCTAGTGATGGCCAGAGATGAGCATGATTTGTTCTATAAGTTTATAAAAATAAAGCCTTTGGTCTTCCATGGTCTTGAGACCAAGGATGCATACGAGTACATAATTGACTACCATGAGAGACTCCATAAGATGAGAGTGATTGAGTGGTATGGAGCTGAGTTTGTCACCTTTCAACTATACGGTGATGCTAAGTTGTAGTGGAGAACCTATGTGGAGTGTCAGGTTGTTAGATTTTCTTAGAGTAGTATGTTCCTAGTACCTTGAAGGATAGGACGAGGAATGAGTTCATAAATATTGAGTAGGGGAGTTTGTCAGTTGCAGCCTATGAGGCTCAATTCCATTTACTCTCCCAATATTTGCTACAGTTGTTGCATACTGAGGAGGAGAGAATTTGCCATTTTCCTATAGGGTTGAACATGGGCCTCCAAATTTTAGCTCTACGGATGGTATCTTTCGATGGGTCTTTTTAAGAGGTGATTGAGTTTGTCAAGAGTGTAGAAGGTGTGAAAAGTGAGGGTATGCAAAGATGGTAGAAAAAAAGACCCGAAAAGGGGGCAACAATAGTGGTTCATTCTTTAGGGGTCAGATTTCTCAGGGGTACTCTGCATGCCCTATTCATTCATCTATGCAAGTGTTATTTAGGGCTCCATCAGGGGTCAGTCAGCCTTTTTCAAATTTTGGTAAGTACCTTACTTTTTTTGCTCTAGCTCAGCGACCCACCTTAGATAGAACTTGATATGAGTGTGTTGAGGTTAGTCATATTTGGAGGAATGGCTCTAGTAGGTAGGGGAGGCAGTGTTAATAGTAGAGGTTATCCTCAGGTTGGGCATGGTAATCACATGGTAGATAGAGGTAGCAACCAACCTAACAGAGGCGGTGGGGATGCTGATCATAGTGGTACCCTACCCGGTAGATAAGATGCATAAGTGAATGATTTGGCCTATTTCTATGCTTTTCCAAGCAAGCCCAAGGTAGAAGCATTAGAAGCGACTATTTTTGTTTGTGATCGGATAGTTATGGTCTTATTTGATCATAATTCTATTTTCTCTTATGTGTCTACCTATTTTGTTGGGGGATTGGACATGATGTGTATTTAACTTGATGCTCTTATTCACGTGTTCACCCCTATTGGTGATTTTATGGTTAATAGAATTTATCGTTCTTGTCATATTACTTTTACGGGGTATAGAACATGGGAAAATTTAGTGATTTTGGACATGGTTGATTTTGATATTATTCTGGGGATGAGTTAGTTGTCTCTTTATCATCCTATTCTAGATTTTCATACTAAGATAGTGAGTGTAGCTATGCCAAGAATGGCTAGGCTTGAGTGGGAGGGTGATTATAGTCCTACTCCTATGAAACTTCTATCTTTCATTCATGCCAAGAAATTAATAAAAAGGGGGTATTCAACATTCTTAGCATATTTTTAGAACACTATTGTAGAGGTCCCATATTTTGAGTCAGTCCCCATGGTGTGTAAGCTTTCAAAGGTATTTCCTGCAGATTTACCTGGCATGCCACCAGACTGTGACATTGATTTTTGCATTGACTTAGAGCCAAATACTCACCCAATTTATATTCCTCCTTATAGGATGGCACCAAATGAGTTAAGGGAGTTGAAGGCTTAGTTGTAAGAATTGCTTAGTAAAGGGTTTATCCATCAGAGTGCCTCCCCTTGAGGTGCTCGAGTGTTATTTGTGAAGAAGAAGGATGGTAGTTTACGTATGTGTATAGACTACTGCTAGTTGAATAAGGTTACAAGCTGTAATAAGTATCCTCTTCCCCACATTAATATTTTGTTTGACCAGGTGCAAGGTGCATTGGTGTTTTCTAAGATTAATTTGAGCTCCGAATATTTTTTAGTTGAAGATTTGGACCAGAGACATTCGTATAGGCACTATGAGTTCTTAGTGATGTCTTTCAGGCTTACTAATGCCCTAGCTACTGTCATAGGTTTAATGAATAGGATATTTATGCACTATTTGGATTCATTCATGATTGTTTTTATTGATAACATCTTAGTTTATTTTAAGTGTAAAGAAGAGAATGAGAATTACCTAAGGATTGTGTAGGGTTTGTTGAAGGAGAAGTAGTTGGATGTGAAATTCTCTAAGTGTGAAGTTTGGTTGGCTTCTATGTCCATCTTTGGACATGTGGTTTTGGAGGAAGGGGTTATGGTGGACCCGTAAAAGATTGACGCAATTAAGAGTTGGTTAGGCCTACCTCAGTGATCAAAGTTAGTAGTTTTGTAGGGTTGGCTAACTATTGTCACAGATTTGTGAAGGGGTTCTCTTTTATTACTTCTCATCTGATCGTCTTAACTTAAAAGGAGGTCCCTTTTCTTTGGTCTGATGAATGTGAGGAGAGCTTCCAAAAGCTCAAGACATTATTGGCTACCACTCCCATTCTTTCTTTACTGGTGGAGGGTAAGGATTTTATTGTTTATTGTGATGCCTCAGGTTCTGGTAGGTGCTGTTTTGATGCAGGAAAAGAACATTATTGTCCATGCTTCTAAGCAATTGAAGGTGCATGAGAAAAATTATCCTACTTATGATTTAGAACTGGCTACTGTGGTTTTAGCTCTTAAGATATGGAGGCACTACCTGTATGGGATTTATTGTGAAGTGTTCACTAACCACTGCAGTTTACAATATGTATTTATGCAGAGAGATCTAAATTTGAGGCAGCATAGATGGATGGAGTTGCTCATGGATTATGATGTCACCATTCTATACCATCCAGGTAAGGTTAATGTAGTGGACAATGCTTTAACTAGAAAGACTAAGAGTATGAGTAGCTTGGCCTATTTGGATGGTACTAGACATCCGTTGGGTAGAGAGATTTAGAATCAAGCTAACAATTTTATACAACTTGAAGTATTCGAGAGAAGTGGATTGTTAGCCTGTGTAGAAGTAAGGTCTTAATTTCTCAATTATATCATTGTTAGGCAATTCGAGGGTGCTAAGTTGAGCAAAATTTGTGATAAGGTATTGCAGGTTGAGACTAAGGAGGGCATGGTTGATGGTGAGGGTGTCTTGAGAATCAAGGGACAAGTTTGTATGCCCCGTGTTGATGACTTGATTCCCACTATTCTTACAAAGGCTCATAGTTCAAAATATTATATACATCCTGGTATGACCAATATGTATTGTGACCTGAGATAGCACAATTGATGGGGCAGAATGAATGTGACCTAGTTGACTTTGTCGTCTAATGCCAGAATTGCCAGCAGGTAAAGTATGAGCACCAGAAGCGTGGTGGAACACTTCAGAGGATGACCATTCCTGAATGGAAGTGGGAAAGGATAGCGATGGATTTTGTAGTTGGTCTTCCTAAGACTTTGGGAAAATTTGACTCAATATGGTTATCATTGATAGGCTGACAATGTCTGCATATTTCATTCCAGCTCAGATAACTTACAATGCAAAGAAGTTGGCTAAGATTTATCTCAAAGAAGTTGTTTAGTTGCATGGGGTTTTGATTTCTATTTTTTATGATAGAGGTACTCAGTTTACCTCTAATATATGGGAGAAATTACATGAGGAATTGGGTACTAGGTTGGACCTTAGTACAATATTTCACCCTCAGACTAATGGGCAGTCTGAGCAGATGATTCAAGTGTTGGAGGATATGCTCCGTGTGTAAATAATGGACTTTAGAGGTCATTGCTACCAGTTCCTACCATTGACGGAGTTTGCATATTATAATAGCTACTATTTGAGTATTGATATGGCACTATTTGAGGCATTGTATGGGAGAAGGTGTAGATATTTCATTGTATAATTTGATGTTTTTGGGTACTGACCTTTTAAAGGACTAGTTGGAGAAGGTGAAGTGTTACACAAGGTTTCACCCATAAAGGGTGTTATGAGAATTGGTAAGTGAGGTAAGCTCAGTCCAAGGTATATTAGACTGTTCGAGATTCTTAAGTGTGTGGGGCTAGTAGCCTACAAATTGGCCTAGCCTATGATTTTATCAGGATTTCTCCTCATATTTTATGTGTCCGTGCTAAAAAAATACCCTGGGGATGGGAATTACATCATTCACTTGGATTCAGTCCTATTGGATAAAAACCTCTCTTATAAAGAGGAACCTGTGGTTGTCTTAGCTAGAGAGGTTCGTAAGCATCTTTGAAGGTCTGGTGGAAGAACTGTAATGTTGAGGAGGCCACTTGGGAGATCGAAGAAGACATGCATAGCAAGTATCCCCATCTTTTAGCTAAGTCAGGTAACTCTTTATTTTCCCTTAATTCTTTTCTTGTCCATTCTGGGATGAACGACTATTTAATTAGTATATGAGGTAATGACTCATCTATCATTATTGTATTGTTTAGGGCATAAGTAACCTGCTAGAATTTACCTTGGGAAGAGAGTTGATAAAATCTCAAGGTAGGGTAGTTTCTGACAAAAATCTAGTGTTGTGTGCTTTAGTGGTAATTTGTAACTCATGGTGTAGTAATTGGTAGTGTTGTGTTTGTTATAGGATGTTCAAGTGGCACAGTTTCCCATGGGAAGTTTTGGGATGATAAATGGATTCGTAGAACTCCGATTATAGAGGTTACCGCATTAGGATAACTCTGTGATGTCCTAAATCAAAGTTTATGTTGCGAAAAAGGGGTTCTATAGTTTTTCCCTGAGTTTTAATTTAAGGAGTGTTGCAACAGTCGGATCGTTGCTGCAGTGAGACTGTCATAATGGTCATTATACCTCCATAGTGGTAGTGGTAAGGTAGCAAAGGTTCGATGTAGTGGGCCATTATATGCTATGAAGGGACCATTGTAGCAGTATTGAGGTTGCTGCAGCGGATATCACGCAATTTATTTCCCTTAGGTCAAATTTTTATCCGAGTTTTATTTCATAAACTCGAAGGGTTCATTCTAAGACTACTGTGGGGCAATTTTCTATTGAACTTGGGAGATTTTCTTCATTGAGGTAAGTTACTTCATTCATCTAATCACCTAATAATCGATTCCCATTGTAGAATCATTGGAATGGGGATTAATGATGGAATTCTTGAGTTAGAGCCCTAAATTTATAAAAAAAATGGGGAAAGAGCTTATGAGAAGATGTAAATTCATCTAGAATTGATTCTAGGTTGTTAATTAATATTTCCTATCATAGTATTACTGCTCTTGAATGTAAATTATGGGAATTAAGGGCAACTTGATGGTTGAAAAACCCTTGAGTAACGTTTTGGGCTATGAATAAGGGTAAAACTAGTGGGGTTGAATCCTCAATGCTTAGAAATGAAGATTAAGTGATAAATTACTCTTGCAATTCTTTATTATAGACCATAAATAGTCCAAGGCATTGAGGAAAGGTGAAGATCTTGAGAACTAGCTTGGATTCGAGTTCTTCGATTGAGGTAGGTTATGGTTTAAATGGAGTTTAGACATGATTTAGTTGCTTGTATACTTCTAAATTATATAACTTGTTGATTGTTCTTCGGACATACTTGTGATTGATGATTGATGGTTTGTTAATGCTTGAATGATAAGCTATTGAATATTGAACTTGTTTGAATAAGTTATGATTGTAAAGTGACTTGTAAATTGGTTGCATTTGTGTTATATCCTGAGAAATAGTAAAAGTGGGAAGATAAGCCTATTATTAGTATGATGGATCGGGTGCCACACTGGTATGGTATGATTTGAGGGATCGAGCACCACGCCAATATGATAATGATGAATTGGGTACCACGCCGATATGGTGCATGGACCTAGTATGTTCCCTACAAGTCATGACTAGTTGGGAAGAAATAAGACCCTTTAGCATGTTTGTACAGATTAGTGTTTGAGGTATGAGATAGTGTGTTATATTATGATAATAAGGAAGGGAACTGAAATACTATTGTGAGATTGATACGGACGTAGATCCATGCTTGTGATGTGATTATAATGATTGTGAAATTTGTAAGTATTTAGATTACTTGTTGGTAGATTACATGACTTGTATAGTTGGCATTGTTTGCTTCATTGAAGAGACTATTGACTAAGGAAACTACATCTACTTGTTATTTGATTTTATGATTTATTCTTATTGCTAATTGAGTCAGCTGATGATGTGTACCATTACATAGTGGTTTGTACTGATACAACCCTATACTCTTCTTTTATTGAGTGCAGACTGTGTTCCAGAGACTTAGACATGACCTCATCTCTAGAAGTACCAGCTGATTCGATTTGAGGGTGAGTTCTCCATAATCAGGCTACCACGAATATTCATAGTTCATATTGTATTTCTTTTGGACAATGGGTTTATTCATTTAATTTGTTTTAGGATTATTCTTAGACACATGTTTTGGATTAGTGTCCTTGTACGGATTCTTTTGAGTCTTGGGGATGTAACAGATAGTGTTTTCAGATTAATTAATTATTATTTTTGAGATATTTACTACTTTAGTTGAGATTTATTTTTATTTCAATTTAATTGATAAATTGAATAGCTTAAAATCTTGGGTTAGTGTGGGTGCCACTCAGGGCCATTTGGGTCCTGACAAGAGTTTTATAATTGGTTACAGGAGATAAGATGGGGACCACTAGTGAAGCAGACTTGTTATTGCATTTAGAACTTGGTAAGGAAGTTCTATGCCATGCTCCCTACCATGGACCGGACCATCCCAGAGCCGGTGATTCGTATTGGGGTGTGGACATTCTAATGGAGGCAACATCCGAAAATGAAACTCTGGGATTACCAAATACCCCAAAGGATAAATTCAAGGCTAGGGTTGTCCTAGACGATGGGTAGTGGACGATAAACATGCTAGAAGTAGATAATAAGAGGTGCAGGCCACATGGGTTAATAGCCACACGGGAATCAAGGGCATAGACTTCACCCCCTGTTGCTCGCTGGTGGCTGAACTTGGTTGCTAGGAGGATCTGTCCCTCTGGGAATGCCAACGATGTCACCTACTATCTGGCATTAGTGGTAGAATGTGTTTTGGACTGGGTGGATGTGAATGTGGGTCGTAGGTCATACAGGAGTGGAGGGATTTTGCTTAGCAGGTCCGAAGGACCTTCATTCCCTTCCCTGATTACTATGATGGGTCAGCAGGTGGTGAATCTAATTTCGTGTTCGGTATACTTTTTGATTTCCTAAGGGTAAAGGGCGCATAGGGGTGGAGTAAGAAAAAGTTAAAGGTGAGTTCTGAGGGTGAGAGTTGTAGGGCTCATGGAGAGGGTGGAGTTGGGACCGGTGCTGCACATGTTGAGGGTCATTTTGAATGACTGGGGTTGGACTTGGCTAAGGTTAAGAAAATGCTGAAAGGTTTGCCCGTGCCTCCCCGGGAATCTGTATCATCCAATTATGTAGGCCCGTCCAATCTTCAGGTGCCTTTGATACCTTGGTCAAGGCCTATATTAAGTTTCGAGCAAATTTAGAAAAGGAGAAGAAGAAAAGACGCTCTTGGGATAAGATGCTTATTCGAATGTGGAAGGGGGTCAAGATCCTCCTGAAACTCTTACCCCAAAGTAGAAGTTTCCCAAGGTGAAAGCAAAGGATGCCCAATAATTTTCCATCCTGAGTAGCCTGGAGAAAGATGATTCCGGAGACTCAAGTGCGAAGATTATGGAGCGTCTAGATAGGCCCCGACTTTATGCATCTCCCACCCCTGTATCCCCTTTATTTCATATACTGGTTGTTTTGCCCTTGTTAGACTCTTATTACATTCATGCATTTCCTTGTGGATGATTTCAATTGTTTTTTATTTTATGAGTGTCATTGGTGGCACTCTTAGGAATTATGCCCTTGTTTGTAGGCCGGCACATTTTATAAAAAATCATTTTTACTGCACAACTACAACTCTTAAATTTGTCACAAAGGGAAGTCCCTAAACAGGGGACTGGTTTGGGGGCATTCTAACTTCTTGTTCGCTACGGAAGATGATATTTAGCTGGAGCGAAGGCGTTGTGGCTAGAAGTTGTCCGCTACTCCTGACTTTTGTTTTTTCATATGTGCATTGCAGCATTTACTTCCTTGCAAAAGTAGGACCTCTGTAGTGAAGATTCCTTTGTTGTTGTGAAGAGTCAGGCAGAAAATAGTGCTAAAACTTTTACCGCTTAACCAACTTAACTCTCTTCATTACCTCGACAAAACACAGAATGCATCAGTATTATATCAGTGCACCACAAGTTATCATAATCTCATCACAACCGATTTTACTATCGATTTGACAACCAACAACTAATCACATACTTTCACCACAATTCATACAACCAACATGCAAGTTATGACTCCTATCGCAAGGTACCGATTGGAATCATCAAGATTCCAATTTGAAATCATCAAGATACCAATTGGAATCAACTAGATTCCAATTGAATTCATAGAGATAATAAGTGGGATCGACTAGATACCAATTTGAACTCAACTCAAGTGAACAGTAACCGAGATAGCACGATATGAAAGAAGGAAGGGAACAACTCGTAGCTACCTTTAGCTTCCTGAGGATTTGATGTAGATGTCTACACACTAATCCACAGGGCTCTACTTAACATTGCTCTTGTACTTATAAGACTGGTAACCTGGGGCTCTGATACCAACTGTCATGACCCAAATTACGAGGTCATATGGGCACCTATTTTATTCTAACTATATAGAAGAACCCTTCACCACCCAATCATTTATTATGCAAAAATTCTAGAAAATCAATATTTATGTCATGGACATTTCAATTTAAATATGTAATCATAACAATAGCCTCAAGCCTTTACAAGCCTTTTATACAGAAAAAGCAACATTCTCAAGGACCTAGTTTAGACATGTACAAAAGATTCTAACAAAGAGTAAGGACAGGAAATAAAAGACAGCTTCTGCCTGAAGAATGAGACATGCAAAAGTTGATGATGGATACTCTCCACTTTGACTAAGAGTCAAGTCAACTTCCAACATACCTACATACTAAAAAGTATGTAGCAAGAGTAGTATTAGTACACCATATGTACTTGTAAGCATCATCGGCTGACTAAGATTAGTTCACGCAACACCATATAGAAACAACAAAATCAATCATGACAATCTGACATAACAACTTAGCACCAAAGTTCACACTCCTTACTATGACTTCTCAATAACTTCAGAAAGGTTTCCAATTATCTTTCCTGATTCAATTAACTCTATCAATTATATTTCAAATTATGATTCATCATGTTAAGTTCAGTGACCGCTAACACAACCATCGATTTTTCACATCACCAAGGCTATACACACCGTATTTACACTATTCTTAGGAGAATACAGAGCCGACTAAAAGTTTGACCAACCAATCAAGAGTATATTCACGTAAATCAAACTATCTTAGCATAACACAAAATGTAATAATCCATAATGACAGTAATATCCTACAAATTAGATAAGACAAGTAAACAGGTATCTCGACAAGAAATTAAGAGTCACATCAGCTAGATGGTTTACTCAACTTCCAGACACATCAATACCATCATCATAACAATATATAAGTCATAGGTCAAACATATTAAATCATTACAACAACCTGCAAATATAATATTTACCTTACAAAACATGGACGTGGTCCATATCGAAATCAAAACTGTGTAATCTTTGTATCTCATCAAACTCATAATACTCTCTCATCTATACACACATGCTAAGGGGTCTTATTTCTGACCAATAGTCATGACCTTTAGGGGACACACTAGGGTTCATATACCGTACCGGTGTGGTATCCGATCCATCATAATAATATTGTATCGATGTGTCACCTGATCCATCAAATAAAACCATACCAGTATGGTATAAAACCACTCATCCATAAGCTCACATCGTACACGAATCACTCATCAACCAAAAGGTATATGCATATATAAAGTTTTCCTTACTTTATTTAGTATATCAATTTAAATTCCTTTACTATCCCTCAAGATAATATCACAAGTGCACCCAATTAAGCAAGTGCAATTCACAATCATATATCAATTTCAAAGAAGCTCAACAATTAATGTAACAATTCAATCAACTATAGGTAGGTCCGGGGACCAATCAATATGACATTCAATTTAGAAATATACAAGAAACTAAATTAAGTATGACTCTATGTAAACATTCATAAGTTCCTTCACTTGCTCAACCACCATTATTTATGTTAGGGAACATTAAATTCAGTTACTATTATAATGACCCTTTACTTATGTTATTATCAGGTTCATAAACACCACTTCATTAGCCATTTATTATACTATTCGTCAATGCTCAATGTATAACACCAACCTTGGTTTGTTCATCTTTTGTACAGATTACACCCCAGCACTTAGTCAAGCTTTCCTTAGAACCTTTATGTTATGACATTTTTTTCCCCTTTCATGCTCAACCCACAAGTCCAATTTACAACAAGGAGGGCACGCATTCAAAAAAATGCACACACAATTGATTTACGTATTATGTTATTAACTTCTGAGTTTATAGTTTAATAGATACACAATCCCTCCACCATCACCCATTTTACCACTCATCATGAAAGCCTTACCTACATATCATTAAATTTATATATTGAGATATTTTCCCATATTTTAGATCTCCTTACATTGGCTCAATGTTTTATCCATCCAAACACCATTCCCAAAGGCCTAATCATGCTTCTCCTATCACTTTTGTACTTCGTATACATTTACTAATCATAGTCTACTACTCATAAAACCATAGCATACCTCGACGCCAAGTTGCTACTATAGGATGTGTGTGACCTTGCTCTTTGTTCTTGATCTAGAGTTTTTCTGACGGAGAATCCATGAGGATATGATGGAATTATGTTTTCTTAAGAATGTTTCCTCTCTGTTCTGGGTGTTCTATCATAGGAATAACCCTAGTCATTTTAAGGAGAAAACTCTTTTAAAAATAAGAGCCAGAATTGAAATAGGGTCTTTAATTTAGGACTTTTGGTTTTGTCTTTTGCTATAACAGCCGGTGTCTTATTGCAGTGAGCTTGCTATAGTGAGATACATACCACAGCAGCAGACCTTGTCAGGTCGGGCCCATTTCTCTAACTCTATTTCTTCAACAATTATTAAATGAAATAAATGGTTATCCCAGATTCAATTTGAACCAATAAGAATTTTTATGTTCTTGTAATTTTTATCGAGGATATTTTAATAATGGCAGAGTGGGTTGTTATAGAAATCATGCGGGCTGGATTAAAAATTCTTTTTGAACATAAATCCCATACCTTGATTTTTGAAGCTTGGGAACTCATTTTTTGGCGATTTAAAAAGTGAAATTCAAGGATTCTTCTATGGGTATTGAATCTTAACTTACACTCACACATTCTTCAATGGTTTATTTATGTTCTCATCTTCAAATTATGATTTTAAATTAGAAAATTTGGGGATGTTTGGGCTAAGGTTATGAAATTGCAGTTTGATAATTTGAAGGTCGTGATCTTTAATTTTGATGAAATTTTATATTTGAGTTCCTTTCGTTAGGGGTAATATGATTTTTCAAATAAAATTCCAATTGCCCTTGTGGTCTCAGAGTTGACTTTTGACTTGACTTTTTAGATCGTGAATCGAAGTATAGCAATATGAGTGTCCATGGTTAAATTTTCTTACATAGAATACATATTTGATCAGATAGAGCTTGTTCAGAAGTTTTACAGAAGTAAAATTCTTCAATTTGTCTTTTGGGTATTCATTTAATTTAAATTGAGGCTTTTATTGACTTTTTATGAAGTATTAGTATTGTTTGACTATGTGTAATGGGTATTTATATAATGTGGTCCCGTATAAATGAGATAATGTATATTTATGTGGGCATTGATGCCATATTAAGGTTTATATGACTATTTAACTTTCTTGGACTAATTTCTTACCTTGAAATCATATTTTATATGACTTTGATGATTTATTTGATTCAGGTACATGTTAGTTGATGAATCATACTCTTCTATATGCATTCAGAGTAGGATTTTTTACAAAGTCTTATATAAATGTATTCCTAGCTGTACTTTTAGCTGATATGATGAATTTTGTTAATTTGGCAAGAATTGGAAGCTAGAACTTGAAACTCAATGAAATTGATTATTAATTGAAATGCATACTTGATATATGGGGATTGGGTGCACGCCTGCACAAGTTATAGTGATGAAAGGATATTGAAATATAAATTCCAAAAAATAACTTATTTGTTGATGAGAGTATATGAATTGGTTGGGATCAGTGTTTGATAATTGCTTTTTATACGTTCTATTTTATGTGGATCATAGTGGCACACCTGCCTATTGTTATGTATTGGAATGGCACGCCTATCTAATTTTGTGAATCAGAGTAGCATGCCTGTCCAATGATTTTATGGGTCAGAGTGGATTGCCTGTGTAGTCTATGGGACCTAGCGAGTCCTCCATGGATCCCAACTAGCTATACTAGAGCAGCAGGTAGATAAGTAGCATATGCATTACACTTTTTATTTCATCATCACATGTTTAGTTGTGGTTGTATCTTTCCTAGGAAATATGTGTTTAAGTGTTATAAATCTGGACTCGATGTTTATCTAGCTTTATTAAAGATTGATTCTTACATCTATTATGTTATCTTGTTAGGTTTTAGCTACTAGTCTAGATATTATAGAATTTTTTTGGTTGTTGAGATTTATTTACATGTTTAGCAGTACAGGATTGACCCTTACTATTGCTTCATTTAGAATTATCCAACTATTCTACTAAGTACACATGGAATTCATACTCACTCTTGCCTTTTTTTCACCTTTGTTGTATAGATCTTAAGTCAGGATTGGAGGCGTGTGATCCTTGTTTCTAAAGCCAACTATTCAAGATTTCAAGGTAGTTGTTGGGTTGATTTGCAACCTCTTGAATCTGTTTTATGTTTTTTTTCTTCACTCATTTCTTTGAAAATTGATTTTAGTTTGTATTCGAATATGTAGAAGGATTGCACTAGTGACTTTCAGGTTTTGGGTTTTGGATTATGTTGTACTTTATTTTCTTTTCTTAAAGTATTTCATTGAAATTGATCTTTAACTTAATATGAGTAAATGATAATCTTTCACGTATCTTGTTTCATATTTCATTTCTACTTATCTTGTTGGATTGGCTTTTCTATCAAGGGGGTATGATAGGTTCCATCATTTCCTATATTTTGGGTTGTGACAAGTTGGTATCAAAGGGCTAGGTTCATTGGCCTCAAGTCTATTAGAGTCTTTTATGTGCCATAGTTTTACGGAACTTTCGACGCTAAAAATAAGGAATTTTTGTCCGTTCTTAAGTATGTTTATGTAGATATGATTTGTGTTTTAGGATATGCGTAGGAAAACAGGCTCAGGAAGTAAACTGGGAAAATATGCTGAAATTGACCAAATGCAAACTCGTGAAGACAGTCTACGACTCATGAACCATTGTATGAGTCGTTTCGTACAATCGTGAAGACTGAATAGAAGGCCTAGAAATTTAATGGAGTACTATGAATCATTATACGACTCATGGACCAGACTATGAGTCATATTGTTGGGTCGTACAATGAGGTCTGCAAATGTACAAGTTGACTCAGTTACTACGAGACCTTCTACAACTCGTGGATTGATGTACGAGTCGTACTGATAAGTCATAGAAGGTGGCCTACAAATTTACAATTTGGACTCCATACCAAAAGCCAAATCTATGAGATATGATTCAAGACAACGATTCGTGATATGACTAATGGAAACCTGGGCAGATTTGGCCAAAATCTAAGGACAATGAGTCTTGATCTCAAGACCACGAGTCGTGATCCCATTGTACGACTCGGGGGTTGCTGCAAACCCTGCTTTTCTAGTTCATTTAGGAAAGGGATTGTTTTTTCTATAAATACTTCCTTTATGTTTTTATTTATAGTTTAGGCACCCTAAATACATTCCTATGTATTATATTTCTTGAAAACAACTATTCTCTTATTTTTGAGCAATAACATCCATTAGTTCTTGATTATTGAGTGTTTCTTTAATAATTCAAGATTTTGGATTTCTTGTATTCACATCGTAAGTTTATATTTATGATTTCTTTTACAAATTCTAATTGTAATCTTGTGAATATGAGTGGTTAAATCCCATAACTAGGATTGTAGGAACCATGATGAATTAACAAAGTAGGTTAAAGTACTTAGTGATTTTTGAATGGTGTTCATGTATGTATTGTTCTTCTCTTCATTTTGATTGCTTTTTAACGATCGCGAATGTTAACTCGCCTTAATTCTTACTTGCTTGACCATAGAGGTAAAAAATAGTAAAAGAGATTAATAATGAAGATTTGAGTCTATCAACCATTATCTAATAGCTTAAGTTGTCCAGGGATAGCTAATCTGAGATCAATGGTAAGGGTTAATAAACAAACACTCATAGACCTAATCGGTGACTGAGTGACATTCATCTAATAGGGGTCAAAAGTCATTTAGGTGAACCAAACTTACCAATTTTACATGCTAAGCACTGGGATAGATCACTAATATGCTATGTTTATTGAGTTATGAAATCATAGGAAGCACAATCCGAGTCCATTCTCATTGATTGCTACAAATCATAAATTGATACTCTGTTACTTGTTTACTTCAAGATTTACAAATTTTTACTTGATACCATAAAACCCCCTTTGGAAATAACTGACTAATAGTTTAAATAACCATATTGACCTAGCTTCTATCCATATTCCTTATGGTATCAACCACAACCTAGTTAGGTTTTATATTTTATTCAATGACTGCTTTACACTTCATTACGAGGTATAATTTGGGTGACTTCAAATTTTGGGGTCGTTACCAGGGAATATGGTTTAGGAATAGTTCAATTATGTTTATTTGACTATTAGTCCTTATTTCTTGATTTATTTTTGTTGTTGTTTTTGTTTCTTACACTGTGCAAGTAAGTGTATGCTCAACACCTAAATCCAAGGCAATTCCTTACTTCCTATTGACCAAGCCCTTGAACATACTTTGAAAAAGATGAGTGTCCAAGAACAAGAAGCAACCCAATTGGCTGAAGCAACACAACTGGTAATTGAGGTTGAGGCTACAACCTTTACTAATGCACAAACTGTTGTAGATTATTCCAATGGTCGAAGGAACCAAAGGCCCAGGTTCTAGACTGAAAGACCAGTTATTTTATATGATAATTTAGATGATGAGGATGCTAACTTTTATGGAGTTGGTGCGATAGATTCCATAGTTCCTCCTATATTATCCCCTAGTGCTAAGTTTGACATCACAAATACTTTGATCCAGCTGCTAAATCTTAAGGGTCTGTTTGGAGGTTCTTCAGGAGATGAACTAAACCTCCACTTGATTAATTTTGTGGGCATTTGCAAGGCCTACAAGCTTCCAGATGTGAGTTAAAATCCTATCAGGCTGCAATTGTTTCCCCTCTCACTATCTAGGGAAGCAATTCTTTAGTTAAATGAACTTTCTAATGATTCCATTACTTGGAGAGCGCTATGCTGCAGTTGAGATATGATATTAATAAATTCAGGCAGCTCCCTAGAGAAAATTTACATGAAGCATGGTTGAGGTTCAATAAGAAGTTGAAATAGTGCCCTACCACAAGATAGCTGATGATAATCTTTTTGAGATATTTATAGGTCGTTGAATTTTGTAACCAAGCCAATAACTGACACTGTGGCTGGAGGATCATTTATTTCACACACTTATACAAATACAGCTGTGATGCTTGATCTAGTTCCAAAGACCAATAGAGCATGGAATTTTAGGGATTATGAGGTCTTATTTGCTTCGAATTCTATGAGCATATCGCTGAGCAACACCAAAGGAAAGAGGATCAAAATCAAGATATGGCTCACATGGAAACTCAAATGGGCATAATTATAAAGCACTTGATGGGGGTCAGCTCTGAAAAGGTGCATGTTGTTGGTTCTTAAGGTAAAGCTCCAAGGTCTGATAACTATGACTCTAATTCTGATAAGGAGGTGAATTATGTGAATAACCAGGAGGGGATTTTCGATATAATGCCCAAGGGTATAACCAAAACTTTTGGCGCCAAGTTAAAGGAAATCAAGTTCAGAACTATAACAAGGATAACAACTATGATCGTTCTTGGTATAGAGACAAAAGTCATGGTAGAGATCAAATAAGTGGAGGAATAAGGATGTTTATCATAATGATTGTAGCAGTCTCTATGTACCTCCAAAGGGTCATTTTCAATGTGAGTTGAGTAGTTTGAGGCTGGAAGACATGATAGCTAAGATGCTCAAATGGGTAGAGTCCACTGATTTGGGGATCAAAAATTGTGTGGTGATATTTATAAGGTTGCCCAGGTAGTTGACTAGCACTCCACTACCATCAAGCAGCTTGAGCAACAATTGCGGTAGGTGTCAGTTGCCTTGAATAAAAGAAAGAATGATACTTTACCAAGTGACATAGTGAAAAATCCAAGTCATTGTATGGTAGTGATTGATAAGAAATAAAGGAAAGCTAGAAAGTCTCCAATTGATACAAAGGAGGTTAGTGTTGATAAAGGGAAGGAAAAAAAGGTCTCAAAAATATTGACTCCTATTGCTAAGGCCTCCACCTCCCTTCCCACATTGCTTGAAGAATAAAGTGGAAGATGGTAAATTCTATAAGTTCATATCCATGTTGAAATAGTTGTCTATGAATATCCCATTAGTTGAGGCACTTGAGCATATGCCTGATTATGTAAAGTTCAGGAAGGATCTAGTGACAAAGAAGAGGACTATTAGTTTTGAGCCGACTGGCAATTTGCACCACTGTAGTGCAATAGCTTCCCATCTCTTATGCAGAAAAAAGAGCATCCTGGGGCTTTTACTATTTCGTTCACTATTGGCGTGTTTAATTTTTGAAAGGCACTGTCTGATTTAGGTGCAAGCATTTATCTTATGTCGTTTTATGTGTTTAAATAGTTGGGTTTGGGATCTCCCAAACCAATGAATATGTGACTACTTATGGCGAATCACACTGTGAAGTGTCCTGTGGCATACTGTATGATATTTTGTTAAAGGTTGAGATATTTATTTTTTGCGCTGTTTTTGTCATATTAGACTACGAGGTTAATTTTGAGGTCCCCATAATCTTAGGGAAATAATTCTTACCTACTAGAAGGGTACTTATTGACATGAAAAGTAGTAAATTGAAATTTTGGTTGAACAATGAAGAGGTAGTATTTATTATGTATCGATCGATAAAACAGTGAAATGACATAAAATTTGATTTTGTAATTAATTTGATTGACAAGGCGATACTTGAGATATCTATTAAGGAGTGATTTATTATTAAAACTCTAAATCCAGTCATCATGAATTTTGATGGGGATGACAATGATGAGTACAATGAGATGGTTCAAGAACTTGTTAGCATGGGGTCTTATACTTATGCATCAAAGAAGTTAGAACTCGATTTGAAGAATCAGTCAACTCCACCAGCCAAGCCTTCTATTGAAGAGCCTCCAAATTTTGAGCTTAAGGCTCTTTCATCCCACCTTAGATATGCTTTGTTATGAGCTAACAACACTTTGCTGGTCATTATAGTAGCAGATTTGGTTGAGTGGCAAGTGGAAGCTCTTGTGTTCGTATTAAGGAAATTCAAAAGGGCGATTGGTTGTCCATTACTGACATCATCAGGATACCGTCTAATAGTTGTACCCATATAATTCAACTCAACCCTGATTATATTTTGAGTATTGAGCATCAGCATAGGTTGAATCCACCTATGAAAGAGGTAGTGAGGAAGGAGATTACTAAGTGGCTAGATGAAGGTGTGATTTACCCTATCTCAGATAATAAATGGGTGAGCCTAGTCAAGTATATGCCAAAGAAGGGTAGGATCACTGTGGTCTCAAATGCCAAGAATGAGCTTATTTTTATAAGACCATTCATAGGTGGCATGTGTGTATAGATTATAGAAAGCTAAATGAGTGGACCCAGAATGATCACTTTCCAATGTCTTTTATAGATCAAATGTTAGAACGTCTTACTTGTAGAGGATGATATTGTTTTCTTGATGGCTATTTGGATACAATCAGATTTTGATCGCTCCTAAATGCCAAGAGAAAACCACTTTCACTTGACCATATAGGACTTTTCCATTCAAGTGAATATCGTTTGGACTATGCAAAGCACCGACCTTTCAGTGGTGTATGATGTTTATATTCTTTGACATAGTGGAGGACATTATTGAGGTGCTTGTGGATGATTTTTCAATAGTGGGTGATTCATTTAAGTTATGCTTAGCTCCTTTGGGTGATGTATACAAAAGATACGAGGAGACTAACTTGGTGTTGAACTGGGAAAATGTCACTTTATGGTAAAAGAAGGTATAGTGCTTGTCCATAATATCTCTAAAAAGGGGATTGAGGTTGATAGAGCAAGAGTTGTTTGATGTGATGTTTGCTTTTGAGAAGTTTAGGGCCTACTTGGTTCTAAGGTTATTGTGCATACTGACCACACTTAGATATCTTATAGAAAATAAAGACGAAAAGCCAAGATTGATTTGATGGGTACTTCTGTTGCAAGAATTTGATTTTGAGGTCAAGGATCGAAAGGGGAAAGAAAATCAAGTGGCTGACCACTTGTACAGACTTGAGGAAGAGGCTATGTTGAAGCTGAAAGATGAAGTTGACATTGATGATGCCTTTCCTGATGAGCAGGTATTGGCTTCATCTCATTATTTGATTCCATGGTTTGCAGATTATGGTAATTTATTGGTGAGTGATGTGATGCCCGCAAATTTGTTTTGAGTCTGTGTTGATAATCTGATTCGAAGATGTGTTCCTAAGGAGGAGATGATGAGCATTTTGGAGGCATGTCACTCATTCTCTATTGGGGGTTATAATTGTAGCATCTGAATAGCCCACAAGATCTTATAATATGGGTATTATTAGCCCACCATTCACCAAGATGCTCATGATTATGCAAAGTGTAGTGATCAATGCCAAAGGTAAGGGGGTATATCAAGGAAGCATGAGTTGCCTCTAACCCTAACTCTTGAGATAAAGCTTTTTGATGTTTGGGGTATTGACTTCATGGGTCTGTTTGTGAGTTATAATGGGATGAAGCACAAACTTGTAGCCATTGACAATATTTTCAAGTGGGTGGAGGAAGTTGTGCTTTCCAACAATGAAAGCAAGAGTGTCACAACATTCTTAAAGCATAATATATTCTTTAGGTTTGGTACACCGAGGGCCATTATTAGTGATGGAGGCTCTTATTTTAGCAATAGGTTATTTTTAGCTCTGCTTCAGAAGTATGGTGTGAAGTATAGGGTGGCGACACCTTATCATCCTCAGTCAAGTAGGTAGGTAGAGGTCTTCAACTATGAGATAAAGGAAATTCTTGCAAAACCTGCGATTGAAAATAGAACAGATTGGTCTAGAAAGTTGGATGATGCTCTATGGGCAGACTCGTGAAGACAGTCCATGACTCGTGAACCAATATATGAGTCGTATTGTACAATCGTGAAGAATGAACATAAGGCCTAGAAGGTGTCCAACAAGACCTTCTACAACTCGTGGATTGATGTACAGTCGTACTGATAAGTCATAGAAGGTGTCCAACAAGTTAACAATTTGGAATCCATACCATAAGCCAAGTTTATGAGATGTGATTCAAGACCATAAGTAGTGATATGACTCATGGAAACCAGGGCAAACTTGGCCAAAAACTGAAGACTATAAGTTCTAAGTTTAAGACCACGAGTCGTGATCCCATTGTACGACACTTAGGTCGCTGCAGACTCTATTTTCCTGGTTCATTTAGGATAGGTTTAGTTTTATCTATAAATACTTCCCATATGTTTTTATTTACAGTTTAGGCACCCTAAATACATTCTTACATATTGTATTGCTTGAGAACAACTATTCTCTTACTTTTTGAGCAATAACATCCATTAGTTCTTGAGTGTTCTTTAATAATTCAATATTCTATATTTTTTCTATTCACATTGTAAGTTTATAGTTACGATTTTTTCTACAAATTCTAATTGTGACCTTGTGAATATGAGTAGCTAAATCCCATAACTAGGATTGTGGGAACCATGATGAATTAACAAAGTAGGTTAAAGTATTTAATGATTCTTGAATGGTGTTCATGCATGTATTGTTCTTCCCTTCATTTTGATTACTTTTTAACAGTGAACGTTAAAACTTTCCTTAATTCTTACTTGCTTGACTATGGAGGTAAAGAATAGGAAAAGAGATTCACAATGGAGATTTGAGTCTATTAACCCTTATCTAATAGTTTGAGCCTTTTCTAGGATAGCTAATCTGAGATCGAACGTAAGGGATAATATCCAAGCACTTATAAACCTAATCGGTGATTGAGTGACATTCATCTAATAGGGGCCAAAAGTCATTAGGTGAACCTAACTTACAGATTTTGCATGATAAGCATCGGGATAGATCACTAGTACGCCACACTTATTGAGTTATGAAATCATGGGGAACACAATCCTAGTCCATTCTCATTAATTGTTACAAATCATAAATTGATACTATGTTACTTGTTTACTTCAAGATTTACAAAATGTTACTTGTTAACACAACCCCACCCCACCCCTTCATTTGAAAATAACTAATTAATAGTTTAAATAATAGAACTGACCTAGATTCTAGCCTTATTCCTTGTAGGATCAACCCCAACCTAGTTGGATTCTATATTTAATTCAAAAACCATTTTATACTTCATTGCAAGGTTTAATTTGGGTGACATCTGTCTTACAGATTGATATGGAGATGTATGTTATCTATATTTGAGAGCTATGGGACTTCAGAATTTTCCTTTTTTTCTTTATTTCTTTCTTATCATATGTATTTGATTCCATCAGTTACTAAGATTCTTTTTTATTCTATCACAGATGGTGATGACACGTGCTACTATGGATAGAGATAAAGATCCCATTCCAACACCTGTACTAGTTGCTCATGTTAGAACACGCTCACTAGGTAGAGGACATTATAGAGGCAGAGCTAGAGGGAGAGCACGATGTTGCCCAAAGTACACCTCATAATAAAGTATAAAGAGAGCATTGAATCAAATATAGAACCCAACTAGGTTGGGGTCGATCCCACAGTGAAATATGGCTAGAGCTAGGTCAATGCATTAATTTCTAACATTAATCAATTATTTCTGAAAGAGGGTTTTGAATTAACAAGTAATAACTTATATTTGTAACAATCAGTGAAAATGGACTAGAATTATGTTCCCCATGATTTCATAACTCAGTAAGCGTAGCGCACTAGTGAGCTATTATAACACCCTAAAAATCCAAGCTAAGATCAGAACCATGCTTACAATATATTTAGAACCAAACTTAATGATTTGGTAGTATGAGAAGTGTTTTAGATATGAATTAAGTCCATATGTAACTCCTAGCTCATAGTTAAGTTAACTCCTAGCTCATAGTTAAGTTGAAAGTTTCCTTACCGATTGAATTCTCATATAGGAACTTTCTAAAGTCAAATTCAAATGAGTATAAATCTTAGATTCTAATCCATTTTGAATCTCAAGACTCAAAAAATGAAATTCCTTTGAGTCTTCTTTCCAATGCATCTAATTTCTTTTTAATCTGATTTCGAAACAAGGAGTTATGGCCATTTTAGTAAAGCACTGTCCAACAGTTAGATACCACAACCAAACCAACTACCGTTGGTAGATAGGACTACCGTCCTATGTCCTCTTCAATATAAAACAGCCCTAATAGTTGAGAGGATTGACAAAGTTCCTCCTTGGCAATGATAGGGACCAACGACCATTGGTAGAACCAAGGATTGTTGGCGGTAACCATGGTCACAAGATTGGCCCGGCTTGAGGATCCAATGACCAACCAAGGAATAGTCGTTGCAGGATCGAATAGGTTGTACCTTTGCTCATCTGATGGAGTCCTGCAAGCCATCAAAATCATATATTAACCAACAATAGTTCCTAAATTCAATGACCGTTGGAGGGTTCGACCATCACGAAACTCAGATTTTTCAGTTACATTTTATTAGGGGCACATCAGTTTTTTTCCATTATTAACCTCCTAAACTATGTCATTTTAACTATCTTAAGGATGAATATTAAGCCTATACTACTCCAAATCCCTCATTACCTCATAACTCAATTGACACTTAGTAAACTTCAGAGCAACATGCAATTTTTCCTCTTCTCTAAAGAAAGAAACTAGGGTTCATCAATCTTCAAGCACCAAGTCCAAGATCTTCACTTCCAGGTATGTGGGATTTCATCAATGGGTATCCTTCACCCATTGAGTCCCTAAGTGAACCCAAATCCTTCAGTTAATTCATTCTTCAGAGCTTAGGTTTTCCATGAAAAGTATAAATTCCCTTATGTTTTAGTTCCTAATTATGACTAAGCCATGAGTGTATGTTTTTCCATGAATTCCAATATCTTTACATATTTATCATCATGAACCCTCAATATATTGATAAATTTATGATTTTTGACTTGTGGTATGTAATTTCATATTTTATTCAGATTATAAAAACTGTCATGAATAGTTGCATTCTTCAGAGATTGTGGGTTATGAACACCCGATGACTTAGTTTCTCATGCATTGATAGTTGAATGTTCAGTCCTCAGTTTCACATGTTTTAGGATGCTTTTAGATAAAGTGTCTATCATTTCAGTCTCATACTTCAGTACTATTGAGCTTATTATTTTATCAGTATAATTCAGTTGGATCTAATACTTAGCACCAAACGGACGCAAGGATGAAGGCTCACCCGTCAGTTACGATGAGACCTTTAGTAGAAGTCCCTAAGTCATAGAACTAAGACACCACCGTAGGTTCTACAGGGTCACTCTTATGATCAGGATTGATACCTTAGTCCTATGGACATCAGTTTAGTGGATCCACATCCGCCAGTGTTTGTAACCTTGGCAAGGTATAGAGCACCCTTCTAGCTGGGGTTACAGGTTGGGCCTCGTTAGCTCAGATGGGGTATGTCAGTTAATAGTAGCTCCCA
This sequence comes from Capsicum rhomboideum, assembly GCA_031232105.1. NCBI lineage: Eukaryota > Viridiplantae > Streptophyta > Magnoliopsida > Solanales > Solanaceae > Capsicum > Capsicum rhomboideum. Next base: position 94,655,047 of record CP124715.1, read on the forward strand.
CAGTTTAGACTCAGATATTGCATGACCTTGTAATCATTTACTTAACACATTATTGTTCAGTTACATGTTATTTACTTGGTCATTGCATCAGCTTACATTCCTCAGTTTCATGTTTAGCTTAGCCTCTAATATTTAGTAAATTCAGTTATTTCATGTAGTGCATATCTCACATGCTCAGTACATCCAAAGTACTATCTGCATATCTCACATGCTCAGTACATCCAAAGTACTATCTGCATACCTTCTTTGCACTATATTATATTATAATATAGGTTCAGATGTTTAGTATCCAGCTTACGGATAGTACGATCCCGCATCACCTCAAAAGCAGAGGTCGTTGAGTCCTCATCATTCATGGACTAGTTTTCATTATTTTGATTTTTTTATTATTTAAGTTTCATACAGTTAGAGTTAGCTGGGAGTTTTCTAGAAACTCATCTTAGCAGAGGCTTTCATACAGACAGATAGTAGACTTTTAGCTTACTTCCACACAATATTCGTCAGTTTTATACAGTATTCTTAATGTCATGCCAGGCCATGGGTTAGTTTAGGGTCACTCATGACTCTAAGCATTATGTTACGACTAGGGGGTAGTCTTGGGTCATGACAAACTTGGTATCATACAAAGTTAAAAGTGTCCTAGGGTGTCTAAAAGTTGCGTTAAAAAGAATCTTATTCATGGGTGTGAAGTACTCCACACTTATGAATGAGAGGCTATGAAATATTTTAAGAAAAGTTTTACTTTTTTCATGTTCATATCGTGTGATAGAGTGTGAACTCTATTTAATCTCCTTCTAACTCGTGCTCTACGTGTTTACAAAAAGATGCCTCTTAGAAGAGTGAATGGAAGGAGAAATAGAAATGGTAACAGGAATGGAAACTAGCAAGCACCACTAGCTCAAGCAGACCCTTTGAATGCACAAGTCTCTCATGTTGTGTTCAGGCTACTTTTCAGGTGCTAGCTTAGTCCACTTAGGTTAACCAGCAAGCTGTTGCATATGTTAACCCAAAAGGTGGTACGACAGTGGCTAAAGTCTAGGATTTTACTCGGATGAATCATCCCGAGTTTTATGGTTCTAAGGTTGAGGAGGATCCGCAGGAGTTACTTGATGATATTCAAAAGGTCACTTAAATTATAGGTGTCACTCCTGTATAGAGTGCAGATTTAGCTGCTTACCATTTCAAAGAAATGGCTCACACTTGGTGTAAGTAGTGAAAGGAAGACAGAGGTGTTGATGTAGGTCCAATAGAATGGGATGAGTTCGTAGCTATATTTCTAGATAGGTTATTCCCACTTGAGTTACGGGAAGCCAAGGTTCAGGATTTTATTAATCTGAAGTAGGGTAACATGACCTTGAAGGAGTATTCTCTTAAGTTTACTCAGCTTTCTAAGTATGTCCGGGCAATGGTGGCTGACTCAAGGGAACGTATGAGTAAGTTCGTGTCTGGTGTCTCCGATACCATGGTTAAAGAGTATAGAACTGCCAGGTTGGTTAAGGAGATGGACATCTCCAAGTTAATGACTCATGCTCAACAGATTAAGAAGGAAAAGATCAAGGAAAATGAGAGAAAGAATAAGAGGGCTAGAATTGGTAGTTTTAAATTTTCACAGTAGAGGTCAGGTGGGGGTGATCATTCTCAGTTCTGTCAGAAGTCTTCAACTTCAGCAAAATCCTCTACTAGTTCCTCAATGCCCAAATTCAGATGGGAGTATCAGGATAGGGAACTAAGCTATAAGTCCCAGGGCAGTATCACTAGTGAACGTACTCATCATATTTGCAAGAAGTATGGTACGAACCACCAAGGTAAGTATATGGCCAGTAGCGATAGTTGTTTTGATTGTGGCAAGCTAGGTCACAGATTGAGGGAATGCCCAGTGGCCTCACAGAGGGGCAGGGATACTAGCCAATAGAATCCATCCAACTCTTCAGTAGCTAGAGCAGGTCACCCAACTTAGCAAGGTGCCTCATTTAGTACAAGTTGCAGACATCGCCAGAACAAATTTTATGCAATTTAGACTCAACAGGATCAGGAGGGTTCCCTTGATATAGTCACGGGTAAGTTACATGTCTTTCATATTAATGTTTATGCCTTGTTAGATCTCAGAGCCATACTTTCTTTTATGACTTCTTATATAGCAGTAGGTTCGGTGTCAGTCCCAAAATCCTCTCAGAACATTTCTCTGTCTCTACTCCTATTGGTGATTTAGTCATAGCCAAATACAAAAATTGCCCTATCACAGTTTCTCAAAAATTTACCTCAGTTGATCTTATAGAGTTAGATATGACTAATTTTAATGTCATTCTTAGCATGGATTGGTTATATTCTTGTTATGCCTCAGTTGATTGTAGAAATAGAGTAGTCCAGTTTTAGTTTCAAAATGAACTAGTCTTAGAGTGGAGGGGGAGTACCTCAGTGCCTATAGGTCAGTTTATCTCTTACCTTAAGGCCAGAAAAATGATTTCCAAAAGGTTTATCTATCATCTTGTTTGGGTTAAGGATTCAAAGTCCAAGGCCCCAACTCTTCAGTCATTTGCAGTGGTTAATGAATTCCCAGAAGTGTTTCTCAAATATCTACTTGAAGTTCCTCCTGAGCGGGAAATTGACTTCTGAATAAATCTCCTTCTAGATACCAGCCTATTTTAATTCCACCTTACAGAATAACTCCAGCCAAACTTAAGAAATTTAAGGAATACTTGAAAGATCTTTTAGATAAAGTTTTTATTAGGCCCAGTATCTCTCCTTGGGGTGCTCCAATTCTTTTTATGCATAAGAAATATGGTTCTCTTCGAATGTGCATCGACTACTGTTAGTTGAACAAAATCACAATCTAGAGTGAGTATCCCATTCCTAGAATTGATGACTTATTCGACAAGTTTTAGGGTGCTAGTTGTTTTTAAAATATAGACCTCAGATCTGGCTATCATTAGCTTAGAGTTAGAAAATGTGACATTTCAAAGACAGCTTCAGAACTCGATATGGTCAAATCAAATTTGTAATTATGTATTTTGGACTAACGAATGCTCCTACAGTTTTTATGGACTTGATGAACAGGGTGTTCAAGCAGTACTTGGACATGTTCATTATTGTCCTTATAGATAACAACTTTATTTATTCTTGGAGTGCGGAGGGGCATGCAGATCATTTAAGAATTGTCTTGCAAACTCTCAAAGATCGCCAGTTATTAGCTAAGTTCAGCAAGTGTGAATTCTGGTTGATATTGGTAGATTTCCTTGGTCACATCATTTTTGGTGAGGACATTTAGGTTAATCCTCAATAGATCAAAGCAGTTAGGAGTTGACCTAGACCCATTTCTCTATCAGATATTAGGAGTTTCTTGGGTTTAGCCGGTTCTACAGATAGTTTGTTGAAGGATCTCTTATATCCAGATTGACTCAGAAGAAAGTAAAGTTCCAGTGGTCCTATTCTTGCAAGAAGAGTTTTCAAGAGTTGAAGACTCGACTCACCTCTACTCCTGTCTTGACTCTGCCAGATGGGTTCATAGTTTATTATGATGCTTCAGGAGTTGATATCGGTTGTGTGTTAATGCAACATGGTAAGTTTATAGCATATGCCTCTAGACAGCTCAAGCCTCATGAAAAGAATTACCCGACTCATGATCTTGAGTTCGCAGCAGTTGTTTTGGCCTTAAAGATTTGGAGGCATTGTCTTTATTGGGTTCATGTAGACATGTTCATAGATCACAAGAGCCTTCAGTATGTATTCAGTCAGAAGGATCTTAATCTTCGTCAGAGGAGATGGCTAGAGTTATCAAAGGACTATGATGTGAGAGTCTTGTACCATTCGGTAAATCTAATGTAGTGGCTGAGCTCTTAGCAGGTTGTCTATGGGAAGTGTTGCTCATGTAGAGGATGAGAAAAATGAGTTGGTCCGCGAGGTTCACAAGCTTGTTAGATTGAGAGTTTGATTGGTTGATTTAGCAGAAGGTAGTGTCTGGGTTTAAAATGGTTTAGAATCATCTTCAATAGCTGAGGTGAAAGAAAACAAGCTAGTGATCCTATTTTTTTTAAGTTGAAGGAAGTTGTCCAAAGTCATAAAGTTGAGGTTTTCTCCCAAAGGAGAGATGGTGTTCTTCGTTATCAGGGCAAACTTTATGTTCTAGATGAGGATGACTTGAGACAGAAGATGCTGACAAAAGCTCATAGTTCTCAATATTCTATTCACCTGGGGCTACTAAGAGTATCGTGATCTACGAAAAGTCTATTGGTGGAATGGCATGAAGAAGGATATCGCAAAATTTGTGGCTAAGTGTCCAAATTCCCAGCAAGTTAAGGTTGAACACCAGATAGTGGTCTAACTCAAGATATTAGTATTCCTACTTAGAAGTAGGAAGTGGTGAATATGGATTTCATTACAGGGTTGCCTCGTACTCACCGACAGCATGATTCTATTTGGGTGATTGTAGACTAAATGACTAAGTCAGCTTATTTCCTGCCAGTTAACACTTCAAATTTAGCTGGGGATTAAGATAGACTATACCTGAGGGAGATGGTGAAATTGTACGAAATCTCTTTGACTATCATCTTCGATAGGGGTACTCAATTTACTTCTCAATTTTGGAAAATATTTTAGAAGGTTCTTGGTACCTAAGTTCTTCTCAGCATAGCTTTTTATCCGCAAATAGATGGTCAGGCAGAGCGGACCATTCATACCTTAGAGTACATGTTGAGAGCTTGTGTGATAGATTTCAAGGGTATTTGGGATGATTAGTTGTCTTTGATTTAGTTTGCCTATAATAACAGCTATCATTCCAGTATTCAGATAGCCCCATTCAAATCACTTTATGGTAGGAGGTGTAGATCTCCTATTGGTTGATTTATGGTTGGTGAAGCTACTTTGATAGGGCTGATTTAGTCCATGATGCTACACAAAAAGTTCAGGTGATTAGAGAAAGACTGAAAATAGTTCAGAGTTGTCAAAAATCCTATACAAATATAAGGAGAAGAGAACTTGAGTTTACGATTGGTGATTTGGTTTAGTTGAAAGTTTCACCTATGAAAGGGGTAAAGAGATTTGGCAAGAAAGGGAAACTCAGTCCTTACTATTTTTGTCCTTATAAGATCTTGAGGTGCATTGGCAATGTGGCCTTAGAGTTAGACTTGCCTGCAGACCTAGCATCAGTGCATCCAGCTTTTTATGTGTCTTTATTGAAAAAGTGCATTGGTTATCTAGCCTCAGTTGTACCTTTAGAGAGTGTGGGCATGAAAGATAGTCTCTCTTACGAAGAGGTCCTAGTTGAGATTCTTGACCGTCAGGTTCATAAGTTAAGAAATAAGGAAGTCACTTCAGTGAAGGTTCTTTGGAGGAATCAGCTAGTTAAGGGAGCTACTTAGGAAGCATACACGGATATGATGACCAAGTACCCCTATTTTTTCTCTTCGAATTCAGTTTCAACTTGAAAAATTAGTTTTCTATTTATAACTTCTTTCAGTCACATGTCACTGAGTTGCTCCCATGTCATAATAAGAATTCATGTATTCATTCCAGTCCATGTGTTAGTTATAGATTCAGTTATAATGTCAATATTTAGCTTTTAGAACTCAGTGTTGGTATTGCAGCTCTTTCCCTACCCTTTCAGCTTAGATAGTTTTCATTCGGAGATGAATGATCTAAAGAGGGAGATATTGTAACACCCTAAAAATCCCAGCTAAGATCAGAACCATGCTTCAAGTATACTAAGAACCAAACATAATAATTTGGTAGTATGAGAAGTGTTTTATATATGAATTAATGTCAAGGTCATATGTAACTCCTATCTCATGGTAAAGTTGAAAGCTTCCTTATCGAGTGAATTCTCATATGGGATCTTTCTAAAGTCAACATCAAATGAGTATAAAACTTAGATTATGAGAAGTTTTGAATCTCAAGACCCACCAAATTAAAGGTCTTTGATTCTTCTTTCCAACGCATCTAATTTCTTGTTAATTCGATTCCGGAGCAAGGAGTTATGGCCATTTTAGTGAAGCACTGTCCAGCAAAGAGATACCAAGACCAAACCGACGACCGTTGGTAGATAGGACAACCTTTCTATGTCTTAGTCTGTAGGAAACAACCCCAAAAGTCCTGAGTATTGACAAAGTGCCACCTTGCCAACGAGAGGGACCAATAATTGTTGGTAGAACCAAAGATCGTTGGTGGTAACCGTGGTCACAAGATTGGCCCGGCTTGAGGATCCAATGTCCAACCTAGGAATGGTAGTTGGAGGATCCAATGAGACATCCCTTGGCTCATCTGAGGGAGTCTTGCAAGCCATCAAAATAACATCTCAACCAACGATCTTTTGTAGATCCAACGACCGTTGGAGGGTTCGTCTGTCACGATACTCAGATTTTTTAGTTAGGTTTTATTATGGGCACATCCATATTTTCCCACCATTTAACCTCCTAAACTATATTGTTTTAACTAACTTAAGGATGAATATTAAGCCTAGAATACCCCAAATACCTCATTACCTCATAACTCAATCGACACTTAGTAAATTTCAGAGCAACAGGCAATTTTTCCTCTTCTCCAAAGAAAGAAACTAGGGTTCATCAATCTTCAAGCACCAATTCTAAGATCTTCACTTATAGGTATGTGGGATTTCATCAATAGGTATCCTTTCATCCATTGAGTCCCTAAGTGAACCCAAATCCTTCAGTTAATTCATTCTTCAGAGCTTAGGTTTTCCATGAAAAGTATGAATTCCTTTATGTTTTAGTTCCTTATTATGATTAAGCCATGAGTACATGTTTTCCCATGAATTCCAGTATCTTTACATATTTATAATCATGAACCCCCAATATATTGATAAATTTATGATTTTTGACTTATGGTATGTAATTTCATATTCCATTCAGATTATAAAAATTGTCATGAATAGTTGCATTCTTCAGAGATTGCGGGTTATGAACACCCGATGACTTAGTTTCTCATGCATTGATAGTTGAATGTTCAGTTCTTAGTTTCACATGTTTTAGGATGCTTTTAGATAAAGTGTCTATCATTTCAGTCTGAGACTTTAGTACTATTGAGCTTATCAGTTTATCAGTATAATTCAGTTGGGAGTAGTACTTAGCACCGAGAGCGGACGCAGAGATGAAGGCTCACTCGTCAGTTAGGATGAGACCTTTAGTAGAAGTCCCTAAGTCCCAGAACTACGGCACCACCGTAGGTTCTACAGTGTGACCCATCATATCAAGCTTGAAACCTTAGTCCTTTGGACATCAGTTTAGTGGATCCATGTCAGTCAGTGTTCGTACCCTTAATAAAGTACAGATCACCCTTCCAGCTGGGGTTATAGGTTGGGCTCCATTAGCTTAGATGGGGTATATTGGCTAACAGTAGCTCCCACAGTTCAAACTCGGATATTACATGACCTTTTAATTAGTTATTTAACATATTATTGTTTGGTTACATTTTATTTACTTGGTCAATGCATCAGTTTATACTCCTCAATTTCATGTTGAGTTTATCCTCGTATATTCAGCATATGAAGTTATTTCATATAGGGCATATCTCACATGCTTAGTACATCCAAAGTACTATATGCATACCTTCTTTATGCTATATTGTATTATAATATAGGTTCAGACGTTCAGCATCCAGCTTGCGGTTAGCACGATCCCGCATCACCTCAGCAGCAGAGTTTGGTGAGTCCTCATCATTTGAGAACTAGTTTTCATTATTTTGATTCCTTTATTATTTTAGTTTTAGACAGCTAAAGTTAGCTGGGGTTTGTCCTATCAACTCATCTTAGTAGTGGCTTTCAGACAGACAGATAGTAGACTTTTAGCTTCATGTTCATGTTATTTAATTTCTATTTTGATTTTAACATTAGATTTCATTGATTATTATTATATTATTATTCAAACTTTAGCTTCCATATAGTATTTGTCAGTTTTATACAGTATTCTTAGTATCATGCCAGGCCTTTGGTTAGTTTGGGGTCACTTGTGACTCTAAGCATCGTGTTACAACTAGGGGTAGTGATGCAACCCAAGGGTCCACAAGGCCTTTTACAAGGATTCAAGCTCGTGAGCTTCAAGATTGGCAAGGGTTATTCATGAAGAAGGACGCACTTGAGTGCATTATGGAGTCCTCTTTGGATTTCATATGTTCATGATAGCATTTGCTGGAGCATACATTGAGAAGAAGAAGAAGGATCGTGCTTCTTGATGAATTCTTGAATTCATCACAAAGGAAGGCATCCAAACAAGGCCCTTACTTCATAAAGGGTATAAATGTAATAACCTAGGGTCTTCTTTATTTGCTTAGTATAAATAGCTTCTTTTTATGTTTTTGAAGACTTAAAATATTCATAAACCAAAAACTCATTGTTATTGAGAGATTATGAGAGCTTGCTAAGCTTTTAGTTGTTCCTTGTTTGGGAAAGAAGAGTTGGTTGGGATATCAATTCCCTTGAGGTTCTTTTTAGAGTTAGGTGCTTATTGAGATATTTGAAGAAGGTAACTTTATTCTTAAAGTTGGTTGTCTTTGATTCTCATTTTTGTGACTATCTATTTATCTTTATTTGTTCTTTGTTAATTTTTTGTTATAATTCTAGATCATGCTTTGTTTCTTCTTGTTCATCTTAGCTTTTGTTCTTAGGTTTATATCATTTGGTATCAGAGCTTGGATTGGGTTTATTTCTACAAACCTAAATCTTGGGTTTTGGTATTTTTCAAAATAAATCCAAAAATACCAAAAAAAATTCAGAATTTTTTTGTTTTGATTTGTTGTTTTTGACACTAGATATTGATTCCCTAGTATTGTTTGAGTCTAGATCTCGAATTTTGTTCAATTCGAAATTGTAGAAAAGAAGTTACCATTAGAGGGTTTGAAGCTTTTGAAACTTTGTCAATTTTGAAAGTGGGTTTGTTGATTGAGTAGAAATTGGGGCTTAAAAATCATTGGGGGGTTTTCCCTATATCGTGGGGAAGCTAATCCTAAATTTAGAGACAATTTCGAGTTGATTTGGAGGTGTTGCGGCTTAGTGTTTGTTCTTGGTGTTCATCAAGAAGTTCTTGAAGAAGGAGAAAAAGTACACTTTGATCCAAATTTCTAAGTCAAATTTGGTCAAAGGTGTTTGTGAGCCCACTCATGGAAATTTGGAAAAAAATTATTTTAAAAAAATTATTTAATTTCCACGTGGCGTTACATCAGCAGCCAAGTCAGAGCTAAATCAGCGCCAACTCAGCAGTCAACTCCAGTCAACAGCTGCCATATCAGCAAAAAACACAACAGTTAAAGTTCAGCATCCTAGGAATGCCCAGGCTCTTATTGGAACGCCCAAATCAGTAAGCTTTTAAAACTCAGCGTCCTAGAAAGGGCCAAACGCTTGCTGGAACGCCCAAACTAGTAAGCATTGAAAACAACCCAAAAATTTTCTAAGTGTCCAAACTTCCTAATTCTTTTTCAATACTCATCTTTTTCTTTGATTTCAACTATTTAACAAGTAATTAACATCTTTAATCACTTGTTAACTAGTTTTTAAACAGAAAATCATCTCTTTGATTTTTCAAACTAAGTAACAACACGTAATTTCTTCTACTTTTATTACTTCGTTCTTGAGTCCAATTTTTTTCGTGCTACTTTTTCTTTAGCTTTTATTCTTTATTTTCCATTGAATGTTCCAGTCCTTAGCTTTTGATATTTCATTATTGAGTCGACAAGAATCCATTCTTAACCTTCAAGTAGAGATTGGACCCTTGCAACTCATTAGAGCTAAACAAGTTACAATCATTAGCCAAGGCGATTCGAGAGGCAAACAAAGGTGTGATTTCAGAGTTCTTGTGAGTTTATTTTAACTAACTTAATGCGTTTTCTTGTTTTGTTTGAGTGTTTTAACTAGGTACCTATGTCGAACCAAGGCAAGAGTTACCCGGTTACAACACGAGATCCCGCAATACTTAAATTATTGAACATGTTCTCCGCCTTCTCATCCCTAATGGAAGAGCGGTTGGAAAGGTTGGGTAATCAAGTAGAAACCCTTGAAGAAAGGATTAGGGATGCTTCTTTAACTCCTCTGTCCACTCATAATTTTGGAAACACAAGCGGAGTTTTCCATGACTACTCAACCTCAATTTCACCCAACGCTCTTCACCAAAAGCTTTATGCCACATCCACCGCTCCACTAAATATTACCCAAACCACAAATACTACCCACTAATGTCACCAACCACCACCATATTCTCCTTCCCTTCCCCAACAAGTACCCCAACCACCACTAAATAAACCTCCATCACCACCAAATGACCATCAACCACTCTAAAATGCCCCACCAATCCAAAATATCCAACCATTGGATGATGAGCTACTAGAGGAGTTCCAGGATGAGTTATAGGGAGTAATGATGAATATGACAATCAAATTAAGGGTCAACGCATGCAATTCCATGGTGCTCATAGAGGTAGAGGAGGAAGACATGGTCATATACCTCAAATGGGTAGGCAAGGGGGATTTTAAGGTCGGGAATTTCATGATGAAAACTATGGGGAGGATCCATATGGGCATATTGCTCCTCATGTCCATCTTGGGGGTCGAGACACGAGTCTTAAATCCATCAAGTTAACTCTTCCATCTTTCACGGGTGAAAGCAACCCCGTTTCCATCTACTTGGTGGGAAACTCAAGTGAAAGCTAGGAGATTGCATGGTTTAGCTCCCACTCCCACTTAGGAAGAACACAAAGCTATCTTGAGGCGCAAATATGTCATCGATCATCAATAAGAGCAACTTAATTGCAACAAGGCACAAAGAGTGTGGAACAATACTATGATGAGTTACAACTTGTGAAGATGTGAATAGACTTTGAAGAGGATCTTTTTCATGTTATGACACAATTTCGAGTGGGGTTAAGTAAAGAGATTGCTTCCAAAATGAGGCTCCACAATAATCGTGATATTGATGAAACTCTTGAAATGGATATTGTGATAGAGTCGGGGTTCAAGAAAGAGAAGCTTGACAGGTCAAGAGGGTACAATGGGTCTTAGAACTACAAAAAAGAAGGGGGATCTTCCTCTTCCACTTGGTCAAAAAATAAGGGCACCGCATAAAAGACCAAGAAGCCATTGCTCAAAACCACTCCAGATAAGAAAACCACTCCCAAATCCATTCCAAATGAAGTAGGTACTTCTTCTAAACCTCTTTGATGTTATAAATGTCAAGGATTTGGACATAGAATGAGTGAGTGCCCCAACCGGAGGGTATCTGTTGTCATAGTTGATGATTCTTGTAATGTTAATAATGTACATTTTCTTGAGGGGATTGATAATGAGAGTGCTCATGAAGAGGGTGATTTTTATGAAGAGGAGAAGAGTGAGGAATATAGTGATGTTGTTGTACCTTATGGGTTAACTAGAAGGGCTTTGTTCATCAAGGGCATGCCTCAAGAAGGGGAGCTCACCCTCCCAAACTATGTAGTAAGGAGGACAATGGCAGGCAAGGCCATGGATGATCTGAACCAAAGGGAAAACCTTTTCCATTCTAAGTGCCTCATTAAAGGAAATGTGTGTTCTTTGATAATCAGTTGTGCTAATGTTACAAGTACTACTTTGGTGTATTTTCTTCACCTTCCCACAACAAAACACTCTACCCCTTACAAACTTCAATGGTTGAGTGAATGTAGGGAGTTGAAGGTAAATCTGCAAGTTGTGATCAAGTTTAAGATTGGCAAGTATCAAGATGAAGTTTAGTGTGATGCGGTGCCAATGCAAACATGTCACCTCTTACGTGGGTGACCTTGGCAATGTGATAGAGCTACTAATTATGATTTCCAAACCAATCGGTATTACTTTAAACATGAAGGGCATACACACATCCTACATCCTATGACATCAGTACAAGTTAGTAATATGTACCATAAGTTGAGGGAGTTGAAATAGATGGGCAAGGGTATGGATGCTAGTAGTGAGGTCAAGGGTGTTGTGAAGGAGAGTGAAGGGAAGGGTAGTTCTAAAGGAAAACAGAAGGTGTCTCTTTTTGACAGTTTTAAGGATATTAAGGAGGAGTTGTAGGAGAAGCATCTGGTGGTTCTTCTCATACATAGGGACTATTCTTTGCTTACTAACGAACTAACCCCTTCTTTGCCTAGTTCTATTTTTGCTCTTTTGCAGGGATATGAAGATGTGTTTCCCCCAGAACTTCCAAAAATGATTGCCTCCTCTACGAGGAATTGAGAATCAAATTGATTTCATCCCAGGGTCCTAATTGTCAAACAAGCTAGCCTATAGATCCAATCTGGAGGACACCAAGGAACTCCAAAGGTAAGTGGATGAACTCCATGAGAAAGGGGTGGTACGAGAGAGCATGAGTCCATGTTTGGTACCGATTCTAACACTCCGTACCTTCCTAACCCTACTTGACGACATTGAATAATGTGTACTTAGGTGTCGAGAGCTATAAGTATGTATTTGGTAATGGTAATGATGAGAAAAATTAAAATTTGGCCTCGTACATGTGATTAGCCCTTCGTAGGAGGTGTTTTGTGATTTTCGTGGAGAATTTGTGGGGTTCAAAATGAGGCTAAGAGGACCTCCAAACAAAGGATATTAAGGGTAAGAAGTAAGTTAAAGAATAGAACTTGAAGTATCTAACCAAACCCGCGAAGAAAAGTCAAAAAACAAAATTTTCAAAAAAAATTAAGGGTGGGGCGCGCCAGAGGGTGTGCCAGGCCGCTCTGGGCCAAAAATTTCAGTCCACAGGCAGCAAGCTGGCGTGCCCAAGGGCGTGCCAGACTAGTTTTTCCCACTTTTCAAAGTTGGAAATTTTCTTAAGTCCCAAGGGTGCCCGGGGACGTACCGAGCCGATTTTTGCCACGTTTCTTCTACAACCACGAGTATATAAATGGAATAAATGAAGTATTATATTGGTGTGGTAAAATTACTCGTGAACGAATTTGGCATCAAAATGACGGTTCTACCCTTGTGGTCAAAATAGGCCATACGTGGCTAGAATCATTTGTTTTTGGGATTGAGGCTACAAATATGAATCCCGTGAGTGGGAATATCGCTGTAACGCCTATGAAATGATTTAAACATGAGAAATTATTGATTTTATTGGGTTAAGTGAATTGGGCTCAATAAAAGGCCCAAAAATGAAAAGAAGACATGGGCCAAAATGGGTCAAATGACCCATTCTTCACCCTTTGACCACTTAAACATGGCATTTAATGTCAAGAAGACTTGAGGGCCTATAAATAAGTGGAAAATCTGATTTTTATTCAAAGGAATACACAACACATTTCTAGAAATTTCCCAAAATTTCTCTCAACTCTCAAAGAACCCTAAGCCAACTTCTTGGAGAAAAATCATCAATTTTCAAGCTTGGGTAAGTGATTATTCTTATGGATTAATATATTATATGCATGGGGGAGTATGTAAATCATGTTGTTTATGCTTGGAAGTGTTGAACATGGTGCTTTGTGTTTTTGGTAAAAGATGTGATATCCATGGAATTGTAACTTGAAATATGACTTGTGATTTTGATGAAAGAGCATGGTATGGATAAAATATGAACATGTATGGTGTGATTTTGTTATTAAACTTGTTATTTTTCTATAAGTGTAAATTATGAAATTTTGGCCGATATGTGCTATGAGGTGTATTAAGGTGGCTTGATGGATTATTTGTGATGTGGTGTGGATGAGAAGGTGTAAAGGAGAAGTTTTGTGCTGAAATGTTATTGATTATCATGTATTGGTCAATGTATGGAATATTGGGGGACTTTGGGTATGATAATTTCATCAATGGTTTTGTCAAGGGGGAAATGGCATGTTTAAAGGCAAACATGAAACTCATTATCGTTATATGCATTTGTAAGGTAGTTGGTGGTTAATGTAAACTCCGTTATGTATTTGTGTTGTAGAGTGAAACATAAAGAAGGAGCAGGGCATTGTATGCACATCTAAGATTGTATAATTGTATTGAGAATACAAGGTATGTAAGGTTACTCTGTCCATATCTTTCTGCGGCAATAGTATTCACATTAACATTACGCTTGTCCCATCCCGAAATGTACTAAGGTACCCTATATCCAGTTATCAATGGTCAATATCATATATTTCCTACTCATTGATCAATTGCGGATCTCATGTCTCATATTCATGAAAAATGTTCCAAAATCCCAATAAGGTTATGTTCCAAAGCTCCAATAGTGGTTATATTCATGTATCTTGTTCATTGATTATTGTCCAATGGTTCAATGGTGTTATGTTCCCAATAAGGCTATGTTTCTAACAATGTTAATTCGCATGTCTCTCACTCATTGGTTAATGATCCAAAGCTTCAAGTAATGTTATAACTATCATTGTATCAATCTCAAAGTAATGATTGAAGTAATGCATATATGGTTAATGATCAAACATGGGTGGTAGCTTTGGGGGAAAAATGTCTAGCTCAAGCCGATCCCAAGATTGTTGGATCAGGGGGCAGTCCTAGAGGCATAAGCCTAGCTCGGACTGATCCTGACAGGGGGCAGCTCTAGAGGTAATAACCTAGCTCGAGATGAACCTGATATATTGGTATGGGTGGAAGCTCTAGAGTTAATAACCTAGCTCGAGCCGATCCTGATCTATATTGATTCGTGGGTGGCAGCTCTAGGGGCATAAGCCTAGCTCGAGCTGATCCCAACATAACATGATGTTATGTTAAAACCCACTGTTCAGTCGGGGCCCGGGTATCACAGGTCACAGGCAAAGATGAATAATCATAGAAGTAAAGATACAAAGAAAGTAAAGAAAACAATATACATGGTTCCAAAGTACAAAATGGTGACTTATCTATATTGAGTATCCATTTGAATTTGAGTTCATTGACATATTTACATATCATACAAGTTTCATATGGCCTTACATACTCAGTACATTCTTCATACTGACCCCTCTTGGGGGATTTACCTTACTTGTTGTAGGCGCAAGTACTAGTAGGCCTCCACAGTAGGTTGCCAGTTGTTGCGGATCATTGGTGAGCTCCAGTTAGTTCGGGGCTTCTTCGAGTCGCAGTTGTTCATATGTTTTGGTATTGTTCATGTTGTATAAAGTGGGGAATTACCCTGACTTTCAGTTAGTGTTGGTAAATGTATATGTTAGAGGCTTTTGTAGACGTATGTGGGTGTATGGATGTAAGAAGGTACATGACATTTTGACTTAACGGCCTCAACGGCCAAGTTTCGCATATGTATATATATATCACATGTTCCATGTATTCCGTTGTTGGTATTTAAAGCTCTTACGTGATCATGGGTTTCTTATGGCATGCATATGATTGAATAGAAGCAAAGTTTGGTTCTCTCGAGCCTTGTCGGCTACGAGTGTCAATCCGTCCCGATGGGATTCGGGGCGTGACACCGATGATTTTAGTTCCCAAAAAGGATGGCACCTGGCACATGTGTGTGGATTTTTAAGCCATTAAAAAAATAATGGTAAAGTATCGCCATCCCATTCCTCGACTTGATGAGTTGTGTGGCCCTTGCATATTCTCTAAGATAGATCTTAGGAGTGGTTACCATCAAATCTGGATGAAGCCTGGGAATAAGTGGAAAATGGCATTCAAGACCAAATTTGGTCTATATGAATGGTTGGTGATGCCTTTTGTTCTCACCAATGCTCCTAGTACTTTTATGCAAATGATGAATCATGTGATGAAACCTTTTATTGGTAAATTTGTGGTGGTGTACTTTGATGATGTGTTAGTGTATTGTAAGACCATGGATGAGCATGTTGCACATTTGAAGTGTGTGTTTGAAGTGCCTAGGGAAAAGCAACTTTATGCTAATATGTCTAAATGCTCCTTTGGTGTTGATGAGGTTGTTTTTTGGGGTTTTGTCGTGAGTTCAAGGGGAGTCGAGGTTTATGAATCCAAAATATACGCTATTAAGAATTGGCCAACTCCCACCTCCATTGGTGATGTGCGTAGTTTCCATGGATTGGCTAGTTTTTATAGGTGGTTCATTAAAGGATTTAGCTCCACAGCCGCCCCCTTGAATAAGGTGATTCAAAAGGATACACCCTTCATTTGGGGTGAGGAACAAGATAGGGATTTTTCCACTTTGAAACAAATACTTAGTTCTGCACCATTATTGCAATTACCCAATTTTGATAAGACCTTTAAAATTAAATGTGACGCTAGTAAGGTGGGTATTGAGGTTTTTTTGGTACAAGAATTAAAACCAATTGCCTACTTTAGTGAGAAGCTTAGAGGTACGACGTTGAATTACTCCACCTATGACCTTGAGCTTTATTCTTTGATTCGGGCTTTGGGTAATTGACAACACTACTTGTAGCCTAAAGAGTTTGTCATTAGGACCGATCATAAGTCCTTAAAACATATTATACCAAAAGGAAAGTTAAACAAGAGGCATGTTAAATGGGTTGAATTTCTTGAAACGTTCCCTTATGTGATTCAATACAAAAAGGGAAAAGATAATGTAGTGGTAGATGCGTTGTCGAGGAAATATGTTTTGGTTTCTACTTTGACTTCTAAGTTGTTGGGTTTTGAGAGCTTGAAATCATTGTACCCTAAGGACCCCATTTTTTGTCAAATCTACCAAAATTGTGGAGCATGGGATAGGGACCATAAGGTTAAGGATAAACCTACTACCCCATTTGCAAAATTTGATAATTACTTGTTCAAGAACAAGCGACTGTGTGGCTATGAGCTCTTGGAGGGAACATTTTATGAGAGAGGAACATGATGGGGATATGATGGGGCATTTTAGTATTTACAAGACATTGGGGATCCTTGAAGAACATTTCTATTGGCCTACAATGGGTAGTGATGTTGCTAAAGTTTGTGGTCAATGTGTTGATGCTAAGTCTAGGCTACTTCCCTGTGGTTTATATACCCCTCTCCCCAACCCTCAAAGACCTTGGCTTGACATTTCTATGGATTTTGTGTTGGGTTTGCCAAGGATTAGGAGGGGCATGGATAGCATTTTTGTGGTTGTTTATCGCTTCTCCAAAATGGCTCATTTTGTTGCATGTCATACGTGTGATGATACTCCTCATGTTGAATCCTTATTTGTTGAGCATGTTGTCAAGTTGCATTGTATTCCTCAAACCATAGTGAGTGATAGGGATCCTAAATTTCTTAGCCACTTTTGGAAGGAATTATGGGGTAGACTTGGGACAAAATTGTTGTTTTCTACATCATGTCGGCCACAAACCGGTGGTCAAACTGAAGTTGTGAATCTTACTCTTGGGTCTATGCTTCGGTCCATGGTTAAAGGAAACTCACATCTTGGGAAGAGCAATTACCTTTAGTTGAATTTGCATATAATCGTGTCATTCATAATCCTATTGGCATGTCCCCATTTGAGGTTGTTTAGGGTTTTAACCCCCTAAGCCCACTTGATCTAACCCCTTTGTCTCTAGATATTGTGTTGAGTTTATATGGTAACAATAGGGTCGAGGCCATGAAATCTTTGCATGAGAAAGTGTTGCTTCAACTTGAGAAGAAGAATCAAGAAACGGCCAGGAAAGTCAACAAGGGGATAAAAAGGGTGGTGCTTCAACCGGGTGATTGGGTTTGGGTTCATTTTCAAAAGTAAAGGTTTCCCAACATGAGAAAGACCAAGCTAATTCCTAGAGGAGAAGGCCCATTTGAAATGCTTGAAAGGCTTAATGACAATGCATACAAAATTGATCTTCCCCCGGATTAACAAGTGCACCACACCTTCAATATTTGTGATCTTTCTCCTATGGATGTGTGTGATGAAGAACCCTTGAATTTGAGAGGAAATTCTTTTCAATAAAGGGAGAGTGATGCAACCCCAGGGTCCACAAAACCTTTTACAAGGAATCAAGCTCGCGAGTTTTAAGATTAGCAAGGTTATTCATGAAGAAGGATGCACTTGAGTGCATTATGGAGTCCTCCTAGGGATTTCATGTGTTTGTGATAGCATTTATGGAGTATACATTGAGGAAAAAAAGAAGTATCATGCTTTTTGATGAATTCTTGAATTCATCACAAAGGAAGGCATCTAAAGAGGGTCCTTACTTCATTAAGGGTACAAATGTAATAACCTTGGGTCTTCTTTATTTTCTTAGTATAAATATCTTCTTTTTATATTTTTGAAGACTTAGAATATTCATAAACCAAAACTCATTATTATTGAGAGATTATGAGAGATTTCTAAGCTTTTAGTTATTCCTTATTTTGGAAAGAAGAGTTGCTTTGTATATCAACTCCCTTGAGGTTCTTCTTAGAGTTAGGTGTTTATTGAGATATATGAAGAAGGACACTTTATTCTTAAAGTTGGTTGTCTTTGATTCTCATTTTGTGTCTATCTATTTATCTTCTTTGGTTTCTTTGTCGATTTCTTGTTATAATTCTAGATCGTACTTTGTTCCTTCTTATTCATCTTTGCTTTTGTTCTTAGGTTTATATCAGTTAGTCTCAAGTTGTGATATCTATCTCAGTTCTTAACATGCAAAATTGATAAGTTAAGTTCACCCAAATGACTTTTGGCCCCTATTAGATAAATATCACTCAGTCACCGGTTAGGTCTATGAGTGCTTGTATTTTAACCCGTAACCTTGATCTCAAATTAGCTATCTCTACACAAGGCTAAACCTATTAGATGAGTGTTGATAGCCTCAAATATCCATTGTTAATCTTTTTTCCTATTCTTTACACCTATAGTCAAGGCGAGTTCTAACGTTCGTGACCATTAAAAAGTAATCAAAACGAAGAGAAGAACAATATATGTATGAACACTATTCAAGAATCACTAAGTACTTTAACCTACTTTGTTAATTCACTGTGGTTCTTACAACCGTAGTTATGGGATTTAGCTACTCATGTTGGTAGAATCAGAATTAGAATTTTTTAAAGAAATTATAATTATGAACTTACGAATTAAGTAGAAGAAATATGGAAACTTAAATTATCAAATCAACATCAATAATCAAAGAATCAAAGTATGTAATTTCTCCAAAAACTAGAGAACAATGTATATCAAAATAGTATAATAAGTTCATTAGCTCTAAGAGTGCATAAAGTTTAAAGGAAAACCTAGGAAAGGTATTTATCAACAAAAAATAAAACCTATCTTAAACACACTAAGATTGCATGCCTAGAAGTTGGTATGATTCATACAATGTAGTCACGGCTCATAGATTGGAAGTCTGACTCATGCCTTTGCCACAATTCATATCTGCTTGACTATCAAGGTATGACTCATGGTTCTATCATAAGAGTCGTACTGTGACTTATTCTCACTAAGTTCAACTTTCCCTTTTCTGGTATTTCTCCCCATGGATCACAGTACGAGTCAAATTGACTAGTACCTTCTATTCACGAGTCGTAGATTGCCTATGTGGTCACTAACTTCAAGTTGCATCTTTTCAGGGGGGGTTTTTCACGACTCTCAGAACAAGTCATGTTGATCCATAAGTCCATCATACGAGTTTTAAGTGGAAGTCATACTATTGGAACTAATATCACCTCTTATGGACTTTACTCTATGGTTATATAGTGTGGTTAGTACTATAAGTCACGAGTCATTAGATGAGTCGTGGTATCAACATCAGAATCCTATCACCTTTGGTCCTCAGTTTGAGCCTTGGTACGAGTCGTGCATTGAATTTACGAGTCTTGACTTGGCTCCACGAGTCAACACTTGATATTTTCAACTCATTTTTCAATCTTAACTTCCAGAATCTGTCTTCTTGCATAGACACATAAAAGCACATTAAATCTACTAAAAAGTGCTTAAGAACCTACAATAATTCCATATTTTCAATGTCAAAAGTGTCATAAAACCATGACACATCAACACCCTCAACATAGAATGTTTGCTTGTCCTCAAGCAATAAAATAAAACTATACTAACACAATGCTTTAAGTAAAAAAAACTTGGAAAAACTACGGCAGTCACACAGTAGTTGGAAACACATTTCACAAATTCAATCCTCCTCCTTTCTCAATCATTACAAAACATTTACGTGCAATCCACTTATTAATTGACACAAAAGGATCAATGGATGACAGTACAATATTAATGGATAATTCTGCATACACAGATGACAATCACCCTAACAACCAAGAGTAAATAGTGCTACCCTGGTGCCCTCACCATAAAGAAGTCCCATACACACAGTATTCAATAACATCTGGACTAAGACAAATACGATCACTCTCACAAAGAAGTTCAAACAATGCATGTACAATACCATTTGCTTGCCCTTATTTTCTGTGCTTCATCTTTCAGACAGTTGGACTAGGATCACGATAGGACTTTACTCGCCTTGTAATGTAGGCTTGGGGACGGGTATGGTATATTTGGGAAGAGTGATTCAACCCTTCTTAAAGCTACACTAACTTTCTTCCACTTTTTGACCCTTTTTTTTCCTCCCTTTTCTCCTTTAATTTTCTTCAAATACGGGTGCGGCTTTATTTCAAACTCAATCTTTTCTCTTTTTTTCTTTTTCTTTTTTGCTTTCAACTTTTTCCACTTTTCAGCACACGCCAAACCTGTTTTTCCTTTTTATAATCAGTCTCTTCTTTTCATACCCAACCCTTCTTCTTATTTACCCTTACAGTACTTAGGCAATTTGCCTGAGTTGAGATTCATAGTGTCCAAGGAGGGACCAGGGACAATAAAAAGGTTCAAAGAAAAATTAAGAAGGTGAATAGGCAAATTAACAAAAAGGTAACTTTAGGATCAAAATTAGGGATCAAGGGATTATTGCATTATTTGGATGGTCATTTAGGCTAAGTGGACTATCATCAACTACAACCTATGACCCTTTCCTAACCAACTATCCCAAGACCTTAGCACAACTTACCAGGCAAGTTCTAGAGTGTACACACAGAGTAAGAACTAAACTAATGCAACTCACATACACATGGCACATGGTTACACTATCAACCACTAACTATTGGATTCATGCCCTAGCTTAAGCATTGATTATCACATCCATACATATAATTTCATGCAAAGAGCCATAGTTGTCAATATATCAAATGAAATAACCACACAACATAAAATTTGGAGGGTTATCCATTTTTTAGACAAATTCATATGTGCCAAAGACTACGCTAAGTTCTCCTACTTTCCCTCTACTTAACACAAACTAACAAAAATACAAAATAACTTGTCGGTTCTACTAGATAGAATACTTGTGGAAAATAAACATGGCAAGAAAAACCCTTAAATTTAGTACCAAACCCAGAAGTACCCTACCCCCATAAAATAAACATGCATTGTCCTATGCATCACATAAAAATCAAAAACTAGCGGTAGGAACTTACTTGTGGCACTCTAGGTGCTCGGGTCTAGTGAATCAGTATGGGTTGTAGGTGAAACCCTAATCTCATTAATAGTGGCACTGGAGGTGGTCGGCATATTTAATGTATCAATGATACTCATGGCGCCAGCAGTGATAGGATCTCAATAGTGGAGGATCAACTACAAGGCTTTCACCTCCAATAGAAGTGACACCCACAAGTTCCAAACTAGGAGACGCTCCTCGAGCCCGCTTTCCCAACTTTACATTGAGGCTAACATGGTCTTACGTAGATTTTTCTCAAATTTTTCTGCACCCTCTATGGGTTGCTCTTATTAATATCATCATTTTCACTCTTTCTCTTTCCCTGCTCAACTGGATTTAGAGTGCTCTTTACTCATGACACTAAATCTTTGGGATTGGAGTTGTATTTATTTCAGATATTGAGTTGTTTCATCATATTACTCTGACTTTATCCTAAAGTATCGTATTGATTATTATTTATCATCTTTCATATTTTATTTTTCTAGTAGAATTAGGCTTACCTACCAAGGTTGGGTAGCGGTAGGTGTCATCATTACCCCAATTTTTAGTTCGTGATAGAAGACTATTTTGGCACAAAGCCTTTAGTTTTAAGATGAGTCTATTTACAATTTTTTTTTCTTTCATACTACTTCTAAGATTTACTATTCAATTTAACTTATGACATCAGATAGTATGATTTAGTCATTGAATTGTTCAGTTATTCAAATTCTGTTTCAATTTCATAGATTTCTGGCTACTCAATCATCAGTTTTTAGTAAATTTTTAAAGGATGAATTAGGGCTTCCTATCACCAGTTTTCTTGAAAGCATTTTATAATAATTTGCATACTGTTTTACGTATTTCTCGGTCACAGTTATTCAACTATCATATTTCAGTTAATTAATTTTAGAACATGCCCCAGCTTTTCAGCTAAGATCTTATTTTATACTATTAGTTTAACGAAGGACTTTAAGTAATTATCTCTTTTGTTATAGCAAATATATTGCACTTGACTATGCTTAATGATCCTATTCAGTTTCTAAAAGCTTGTTAGATATATTTGTTTAAACTGCTTAGCTTTAATCTTACATATTCAATACATCCCACATACTGACCGCATGCTTTTCCTTGTGCTATATTCTTTCATTGATGTAGATTTAGATGCTCGCTCTCAAGCTCGTGGTTAGATAGTTGCAATTTCCCACTCAACACTTGGTGAGTCCTCTTCAATTGGGGATTTGGATTTAACTTTGATTACTCAGTTTTTATTTCAGACTCTTATTTTATTTAGATGTAGCTTGGGGTCTTATCCCGGCTAACCGTATTCAGTATGTTAGTGGAGTCTTCATAGACAGATAGTCAGTCAGTTCAATTCAGTTGAAATCAATTTTCAATGACTCTTTGTCTTAGTTAATGAAAGTTTATCTTATTGTGTTTTATTTTAAAAGTTAGCCCATGTTATCAGCTTTTGCATTATCAAAGTTTAGCTTTACTAGTTTCATTTCAGGCCAAGTGGTTCTCTCCGGTCACTTAAGCTTTCGAGTGTCAGTTACGTCCAGTGTGTAGACTCGGGTCATGACAGGTATGTGTTAAGCCTTTTTGGCTGTCATATTCTGGTAACATTTTTCTAATAGTATGAATCCATATACTACGTGTCGCAACTCGATTATTTTAGTTGTGAAGATCCTTAGGAGGACCTTTTTCTTGTGAGGAATGATTAGCTTAATGTACTCGTGGGAAAAATATGTGGAGGTTACTAGAATCTTAGATTATCATCCACATTCAGAGATGAATGTTCCCAAGGGGGAGATAATGTAACACTTCATAAGTTTATGTTGAACTATCTAAAATATGTGTGATTCGATTCAGACTATGAATAATCGCGTGTGTGAGGTTAGATACCTATTATGAATGAAAGGAAATTGAACTTGGGTTCCAAATGAATATGAAATCAGATTGATATCAAGTAGAAATTTTATTTGGACATGCAATTTGAATTTCTTTTACACGCCCCCAGACCAGAAGGGGCAGACAAGGGTCCATATGAACACCTGTTACACAAATGACCTTTGTTAAGAGGATGATTCATTACTCATAAGATAATTAAAGGAGTGGTACATAAGTAGCACGGGCCAACTGGTCACACCAATGTAGTGTACAACTGAAACCATGATTATACACGATTAACTTTATATTGTCTACAAAGCCTGTGCTAGAATTTGTTACTATACAATGACAGATGGTCGGGATATGACCTTGACATACCCAAGCCATAACTATAAAAATGACTAAAGAGTACTAGACATCTTTTAGCTCTAAATAAAAAAAGAGCTCACCAACTGCTTTGATGAATACGGACAAGTGCCTAACATAAAAGTCTGCTAACTTATGTACCTGATCCTAAATAAACAAAGATGCAATGCCCCAAATATAGGGACGTCGGTACATATACAACATGTACTGGTATGTAAAGCAGACTGAATAACAAGCAGATATATAAGGATGCTCAATGAATCAAATGAAAAAATGAGCAACTATATACGGCTAGATACTAGAAACTCATGTCTGGACTATAACTTATGAGCATACAAGTGACCAATACACAATATAAACAATAACCAATGCATTTGCCTTGTTAACTCATCATGTAACGTCTTATGAATAATTCATTATTACGAAGCACCTAGTAATTTGCCTAGGTGATGTCCTATGTCTAATTTTAGTTCAAATAATCATATGTTGACCTACCAAAGGCAATCTATGTCAAGTGTAAGGCATATGTTACTCAAATACCCATCCCTATGATTCTATATGTATAACTGTAATCACGGTCTTATATAGGGTATGCCCCCATGGGCTCACTATGAGGGTCTGCATAGGCCATATATTCGTATATTGGCTCGAGTCAAGGAATTAGTGCATGATGTTCTAGCTGACTCCAAATGCAATTAATGCCCCAAGGTTGTGTACACCATTATTTTTGGGCTCACTATAAAGGTCTGGTCTCAATCCTATGCACAAAAAGACGTCACGCATGTGTGTCTAGCAAAACCTATAAATACCCTTCCGTCGTTAACTTTTAACAAGTATTACCCTATAGGCTTATGCAAGTATATTATGATAACTATTGTTTAGCCATTCAAGTAGTGCTTTCCACATACAACTAACTTCTTTGATAGTATAGAGCTATTTAAATGGTAATTCTTTATATCATCCTATGACTATATCGCTATGTGATTCAATATACTAGTGCAACTATTGTATGGCCATTTATTCTAATATATAGCATGTGATAGATATTACCGTATGAATTGTAAGAGTTTCTAATGAACACGAATACCATCCTATATAACTTTATAGATACATGACTCGGCAAGAGTAATATGAATACTATGACTCCAATAAATAGACACATGAAGGGTGGAGACAAATCATTTCAAATGGAAAAGGCATGTGTATACTGTGGCGACATTAGGTATATAGTCATGTTTTAGACGTATTGAAAGGGAAGGATCCGTTCACATATATCAAGTAAACTATATTGACTCTTTTGGGAGAAACAAGTGATTTACGATTGTGCTTTAATGGCAGATAAGGTTTTAGCTTTACATAACCTTAGTGCTTCCCTAACTAATAATAGTATTACAAGTCTCAAACAATTCAACCAGCGTGGGTGAAACCTTCAGAGAGCCAATCACTAACTTACACTATGTGATAACCAACCAATTAACTACAAAAATAATATATATACATGCATCAATAACTCAAAGATTCATCTAACAATTTCTTCCGATATTCTCCACCTATGACCAACACTAATCAAATTTCTTAGCAATCAACCTGCGTAAATTCTTCATTTCCAACTTTTAAAATTCAAAATTAAATCTGCCCCGCCAAAAGAAATACACCCAAAACTCCACTTTTAATACAATTTCATCCTTTTCAAGAACCCTAATTAACAAGACCCATTTCAAGAACTAGTATGAAATTCAAATCAAATGGTGATTACCACCTTATAATACCATCCAAACATGTATTGTATAAGTATATTCTACTATTGGGGAGAGAAATTACCTATTCAAAAATAGAGCCCAACTTGTGTTCTTGGGAAATCTTCAAAATTCTTGAATAAAACTAGTACTTGTCTAACAATTTTGAATCGAAGGGTGCCTTTCCTTATGTGAATTCTTGTAATATATAATCCTCACTTTCTTGTGTTGCTTCACTGAAGAAGAAAAGAGGAGAAAAGGACACTAGGACTCTCAATTTTCATGGAAAGACAAGGAATAAAGTAGATTTTCCCTCTTCCTCTCTTTGATTTTCCTATAGGAAAAGTCAAGTGGTCCTCACTATCCAACCATTAATAAAATTAGTAAGGGCTACATAAGTTAACCCACTACACACCAAACAAAATAACTCCTAACAATTAATATTCTTGTACAAATGTTACAGTAGCTATACACCTAGAAAAATTATGCGATTACATACATACTCACTACTATGCCTCGTAAGTATGTGCACCACATAACTCTTTATAGATTAAGAGATATACTCGACTAAAGTATTAAAAACTAAATTCAAAAATTTCCGAGGTGCTACAATCTCTCCCACTTAGGATCATTCGTCATTGAATGATACTTGTAACTTACTTTCCACTCCATAACTAGACAAGACATCCATAAGATCATTTAATCAAATTCCATCTCACTTTGCCCCATGATAAGGCCTTAGAATTTGACTAACTCTCAAAATTTTCAAAAATTTTGGTAGAATTCCTTTTTAAATAGACCTATCGGGAACCTGTCAGCTAGCTAGAGTACATACAAATACACTTCAAAGAGTGTCATGACAAATATAATACTCAACCGATAATACACGAGACTCTGATTGGCCTTATAATCGAATGATAGCTATAACCAATACTATAACTTACCTTATACTTTGCCTCTAGATGCAGGATTCATGTAAAACTTTGAAATCATTAGCACAAATCAAGTATCTAAATGTATCATCTAAGAATCAAATAACAACTTAACGAATGGGTTATAGGCCCACGTTTACTCAGGCTCCACTTGTCGTTCCTGGCATTCCTTCTAAATCACGTAATGTCTTTCATAGGCAATATCTTAAAAATATCAATTGATAATATGAAATGCTAACTCTTTAAGAAACATATTTGTTAGCTTTAAAGGGCCTTCAATTGCTTCTGTATCCACATAACCCTTCAACTATCTGAAGGGGAAAGAAAATAGAAAAACAAATTAGATTCTTGTTCTCTCGAAACTAACAGGTCCTTCGACCATCTTCTGGACAACCAAATAGGTATTTGTCTTCTGCCTAGGGATAAACTTAATCCTTACCTCTGTATTTAAGTAGGTATACATGGAAGTATATAACATCTACAACACCAGTTCATATAGAAATTATAATATGTAGGTAAATAAGAATGAAGGGCATGAAATCATATAAACATGTGAGCCACATAAAAGGACTTTAACCTTTGAATATGTAAATTTAATAGGCGTATAACTTATGAATTAGAGAAGCATATATAACATGTAATCTATGTGGGGGTAAGCTATGATAACCTATGGCAGATGAACTTATGAAATGTGAACATATATACCGTAAAACATATAGCTTATAAATAGATGATTTATGACACAAAATCTATCATTTAAACATATATATTAATCATATAAACCAATAGGATATAAAATTACATAATACATGGGCTTTTAAACTAAAGAGACGAATAACATATAAGTAAACCAAACACATAGAGATCCCACAACCTTACAGGCATTGTACACAATGATAATGAATCATAGACAACACGCCTCTGAGAAACCACAAGAAGAGCTTGTAAGCAAAAATGCACAATTGTTTTGGCAGATGTTAGGAAAAGCTTGTGAAGGTACTGCCAACAAGATTTGAATTCACCTAAAATATAAACTAATTAATATAAGTAGGAAAAATATTTTTGGATGGATTCCACAGGGAAAAGGTATGTTTCATTGATTGGAAACAAACTCACCCAGGAAAAAAAAACTTTTATCCTCTTTAGAGAAATTGCCTAAAAAGTCATGGTCGTCGTACTCGATACGTATCATTCAAATGATGGCTTTTTAATTGTGAGATACCAGCATATGGACTACAAAAGTACCTAATACATGTCTCTCAATAAATGTAAAAGTACATACCACGTTGATGAGCAAATTGGGCTACACACATGAACATATAATTTGCATTAGCACTAATATCAAGCCCCTTGGTGGCCACCATATGGAGATGGAAAGGGCTAAGTGAACGAAAAAAATCATCTTTTTGAAAAAGAGAGTAAGCAACAAAACCAACTGAAGCAACAGAGGTTTTGGTCCACACGATCAAACTTTAAAGATGTGTATCAAATATATCAATATTGTTGTTTTAGCTTTTAACTTCCGAGTTGTTGGTGTTCTAACATGTCGACAATAGAACAAATGTTTTTTTTCAATTTGTTAATGAATCCAAGGTATCCAATATTGGAGTCTTAATCTGTGGGCCTAAGACGATGAAGTAATTGGTAACTACAACTTGTTTGTTACATTAGAATCATTTCTAAAGTGGACGACAGGATCATAAACCATTTTTGAATTTCACTCATTAAATTCACTCTCTAATATTCATTGTAAGAACTTGTCGAGCACATTATCTATAAATCAACTAAAAATAAGTCCACTCGAATCAGATAAACCTTATAAGCAAGTAGACATATATTATATGAGCAAATAAACTTTTGATATTTCTAAATAGGTGACTAGTGAGACATATAATACTTAAACGACTATACCATGAATAGGGTGATGTATAAGTATATAACCCATAAAGCCTATAATCTATAGATAATAATTTTTTTATGCATATAACATGTAGATCAATGGACTATGATGTGGCATTTATTATATAATCAAATAGATAAGTAGACTATAGAAATACTTAATTCTTAAATCTTAAAATTTTGGAAACATATAGCATATAAATAGCTTGGTTATAACATATAAGCATATGAACTATAACTTCCAAAAGATGTACTTACAACCTATAAACAATTAAACATAGATCATATGAGTAGTTTAATTTTAACGTTCTAATCATAAGAACTTTAAAATGTATACTATTTAAATGGATAAGCTATAGGGCAAATAACATAGAAATGAGTGACCTATTATGTCTATAACATGTAAATAAATAATCTATGACATATGAAGAAAAAAATCCTCTGATGCATATGTACGTAACATATTATCAAATATTTCATGACACAAATACATATAGACAAGTAATTTATAGAACACCTAATCCTGAAGATCGACATATAGCATTAAACAAACTTTTTTACAAAGCATGTAACATACAACTAAGATTCATATAACATATAGCCTATAAGTCAATGATATATGATACAAGTAACATAGAAATAATAGTTCGAAAAACGTCTAACATATGGATCAATATATTATGCAACATATAGTATGTAAGCACACTATTTAAAAAAAATGTAGCACATAAACAAATGATTTGTGTAGCATGTAGCTTACGAAAAAATAATCTTGAGTATACTTATTATATAAACAATGATTTATATAACATGGAACCTCTACACAAAGAATCTATGATAGAAACAAATAATCCCTAAAGGAGACATAACCATATAAACTAATAAGCTTATGAAAATAAGTAACTGGTTAACAATAAGGTTATAAGACATGTGTCACGTATAATTCCACAAGCAAGTAAGTTATAACATTTACATATACGGATTCGGGATAACTTAAACCTATGGGTATCCAGATATCCATTGATGCCAACACCAATTCTCATAATATGACACCACTTACCGCTAAATCTATTAATCATTCCTCTATAACATCCTCTAACCAAATGAGAATCATACTCTAACAGGGAGCTCCATTCTATATATATACTCAATCTAGGTTATTTAGATAACATTTGACTATATACAACAACTACATTCTTATAATTAATTAACAGATACTATGTCTTAGCTACTTTGAGCAATCTGATAAATCTTAATTTATGTCTGACCCTTCAATATTTTTGACCCTAAACTTTGACCGTGTACTAATACCCTTCTTAATCCCGACATAAGCTATGATGAGACATACCTTTACATATATTCCTATAAATTAATTGAATACTTATCCTCGAGATTACTACCAAAGAAGGACTTACATAGGTCATTATTGGGGTACTCTAATGCACATAGCACATAGTCTAAGAAACCATACATGTTCTTACCTAGAAGTAGGGTCTAATAAAGCATCTAAGCCTTTTTAGTCAATTAAGGATGTATTTGATTAACACTGGTGTAGGGCCCTTTTCCTAACTGTACATGTTACTATTATCTTCAGCTTGTAAAAAATCAATTTAACCACCTCAATTATTAACTTATACCCTATCTTGAAGCTTATCGTTTTCACCAAAGATGTACTAAACATCCTTCATAGGCTTAATCCTATAAGCATTGGAGGGATCATACAAAAGGAACATTCAGACTTACAAGTCAATTGTATCCTTCTACATAAGTTATGTTAGGGGATGCCAAGTTACATTAGGGGATGCTATTTATTGATTTTATAAATGAACAATCCTTAACAGAGTAATTCTTTGACTAATCCCTTCCTTAAGAACTGCTAAAATAAATATGATGATAAAACAAATACAACTATACGTGTAGAGGGTAGATGAAACTCTACATACCTTTCTTTTATAGAACAGTTAGGAATCTGAAGGATCAGACTCACAAAGACAGCTTAAGATCACTTCTGAGGATCGATATGACAAGTGATTTGAGATGAAAACTGCCTATTTGGCAATATTATAACTAGGTCTTTGACCTGGTTTGGGGTTGCCATTAAGAAGCAAAATCTATATCACAGTTCAGCAGAGTGTGAATATGAAGTAACTTTTAAAGAATTAGCTCTGTCGCATGATCTAGATCATAAAATAACGTCATAAGTCCTAAATTCCTAAGCATTCCCTCCATTATAAATATGGTGCACAACACATTCATAAGTGAGAATCTACTAGACATGACTTGATAGACTCTCTAGGACAGCTGAACCTAGGCTCTAATACCAAGTTTGTCACGCTCCCAGATCGGAAGGGGCAGACAAGGGTCTATATGAACACCTGCTATATAAATGACTTGTGTTAAGAGGATGAGCCACTATTCATAAGATAATTAAAGGAATGGTGCATAAGAGGAACATGCTAACTAGTCACACTAATGTAGTGGACAACTGAAACCATGATTATACACGATAAATTTACATTATCTATGAAGCCTCTAATAGAATTTGTTACTATACAACGACAGATGGTCGGGTGGAATATGACCTTGTCATATCCAAGTTATAATTATAAATATGACTAAAGAGTACTAGATATCTTTTAGCTCTGAATGAGAGAAGAGCTCACCAACTATTTTGTTGAATACGGATAAGTGCCTAATATAAAAGTCTGCTAACTGATGTACCTGATCCTGTATATACAAAGATGCAACACCCCCGAATTTAAGAACGTCAATATATATACAACATATACTGGTATGTAAAGCAGACTGAATAACGAGTAGACATATAAGGATGCTCAATGAATCAAATGACAAAATGAGCAACTATGTACGACTGGATACTAGAAATTTTTATCTGGACTATAACTTATGAGCATACAAGTGAAAGATACACAATATAAATAATAACCTATGCATTTGCCTTATTAACTCATCATGTAACATCTTATGAATAATTTATCATTATGAAGCGGCTAGTAATTTGCCTCGGTGATGTCCTATGCCTCCTTTCAGTTCAAATAATCATATGATAACCTAACAAAGGCGATCTATGTCAAGTGTAAGGCATACATTGTTCAAACACCCATCGCTATGATTTTATACATATAACCATAATCGTGGTCTTATATAGGGTATGTCCCCGTAAGCTCACTATGAAAGTCTATTTGCAGGCCATGTGTGCCAAATATCAGCTTGAGTTAAGAAAACCAGTGCATGATGTTGCAGCTTACTCCAAATGTAAATGACGTCATAAGAGCGGGTACACCACAATATTCGAGCTCACTATAATGGTCTAGTCTCAATCCTGTTGTAATAACCCTCTTCATTGTTACATATAAGTCCAACATTTAAATCTCGTGTCCAAATTTCTTTCAGTTTGGAAGTTACAAAATTTAGGCTAGGCTAGTTTCGCCGTATTCTGGAACAAGAGGTAGTCTAGGGAAATCTAGGAATGATTTAGACCAGTTTGGAAGGAATGGTGTTAATTCCTAGTTAGTTAAGGCAAAAAGAAATTCGTAGGATTTTATGAAACTGAATTTGGGTTAGTAGAACTCCCGAAATTGACCTTAGTGTAAAGGGCATTGTTTGGAATGTCCCAGGATCAAAATGTGTTATAAAAAGTGGGAATTTTGGGTGAAGACGAAATTACTGTCTCATCGACACCGCTATAGCGGTTGGCACACCGCTATAGCAGAGAAATTACCGCTATAGCGGTGGTCAAGGGCGGTCAACGTTGCTATAGCGGTCTGGTACCACTATAGCAGTAGAAATCGCAGTTTAATGGGACTTTTCCCCCAAAATAGTTTATATTTTCAAAACTCATTTTACAAGAAAAGGGCAATTTAGGGAGAAAATCATTATTTTTCCTCCGTTTAACTTTGTTAAGGAAAGGATTTCATTTCCTTTAACTTGTAATTACTTACTAATCCTTATAATCCTTAAATTACAGAGTTTGGGAGGGTTTTAGGGCAGATTTTTGGATGATTGCTAGTGCAAGGGGTCAAAATAAGTGTTAGGTTAATGGGTTTTGTTTATTAACCATTAAATTGGCCTTGTGTTCCGTTAATTCAATAAACACTTCATGAAATTGGTAGTATTAGGTGAATTATGGGGAAAATAACCCTATAATGATAAGGGAACGATCATGAACTGACCTTAGGGGGCTGGGGGTGAGTTATAAATCCTGCCATGTTCGGTCATTTCATTAATACTATATTTGTATGTATGTTTTAGACCACGAACAAGCGAAAAAGGCAAGGAAAGGCAAAGCTCCAGCTTAGAGTTATGGAAGCTTGGTTTGAGGTAGGTGATGGTGGTGTAATTAATCCAACTTGTATTATATGTACATATTAACTACTTTGTAGTATGATTGGTTAATGTATGCTTATGGGTGTGGTCCATGCATTGTTTACTTGCTTTATAACTTGGCCTGCCTTATATTGTAAATTATAGAATGTTTTGGTATTTGGGAAATTCTCACAGGTTATGGTTGGATTAAGGATTACAGACATACATGTCTGGGGTTTTAGTACATAAACGGTAATTGTCCCATATAGTTCATGGCTAGATGGTGGGTATATAGCCCTTAGCATGTATGTACGGGTTACAAGGTATGTAATGGTGTGACGGTTCCTTGAGTGGACCGGGGAAATTGTAATTGCTATGTTTGATATTAGCTTGTTTATCTTGACTTGAATTGACTATCTTTGACTTGGTGATATTTGTTGGCTTGTTGGTGTTGCCTCTTAAATGTCATTTGTATTTATGTGCTGACTGTATAATGTGGGAGCATGTGTTAGCTAATTGTGCTATATTTTGGTTAAGTGTCCATATTTTCATCTTGGGTTAACCGATGACCCTACCAGTACATGGTGTTTTATTATGTGTTGATACTATACCTGCATTTACTTTTGTGAGTGCAGTATATATTCCAGTGGATTGTTCGAGACCTCACATGTGACTTCAGCAGCTGATTTCTGGATTTCAGGGTGAGCAGCGTATCCGGGCTACCATGAGATCTATCTTCCTTGGACATTGTCCTTTGTTTGGACTTATTACTTTCCTTTAGTTTTACGGGTTGCATCCCCTTTTGACATTCGTAGTATGTTTTAGTACATCGACTTTCGGGTTCTAGGGGATTTCAGTTTGGTATTTTGTTTCTGCATTTCTTAAGTTGTTGGAGTGGCTACATATTAAACTATTATGGGATAGTTTTCGTATTCTACCTAAGTGTTGTTCAATGCTTTCATGGTTATTGGCTCTCCCACCGAGTGAGTAGTGTGGGTGCCACTCACGAAGCGTATGGGTTGTGACAAACTTGGTATCAGAGCCTAGGTTTCATCGATCTTGTTGTACCAAAATGGGTCCAGTGGATTCTCATGGAATGGTATGGAGACGTCTGTACTTTTCTTCGGGAGGCTAAGGGCCTTAGAAAATTTGTCTTTCTTACTTCTTTCGTGCTATGACTTGATTCTAATTGGTATCTAATCTCTTCACTCTTTTATCCGTAGATAGTGAATACTAGGTCTAACAAAACTCGAGCAGTAGCCCCCACACCTACTGCTCCAGCTGAGGAGCCAGCGTGATGGAAAGGGGACTCGTAAGAAGGAGAGAAAGAAGAGGACAGGGACGAGCCATACCTTCCAAGGGTGGAGCTTATGCCGTTGTTGGTCAGGCTAATGAGAGGGTATCATCCCCTCCCCCACCTCAGGATTAATTTGAGTAGAGGAAAGCAGCAGAGAAACAGGAGATGGAGCCTGAGGTAGCGGAACCAGTTAGGGTTGCAGCTCTACCTCCCATATCTACTGAGGTCATTCAGCAAGTGTTAGCTTTTCTGAGTCGGTTGGCTAGTACTGGAGACACCCTACTGTTCCGGCTTACCAGGCTCTAGTTGTGCACCCTACTATTGTTATGTCTCCTAGGATAGATGAGACTTTGGGTACAGATGCTTTTCCTCACCCGATTTTGGGTTCTGTGATGACTGGTTATGAACATGATCTGCTGACTAAGTTCTTGAAGATGAAACCTCCTACATTTCAGGGTACAGAATCTGAGGATACTTTTGAGTTTATTATTGATTGATATGAGAGGCTGCATAAGATGGGTATTTTGAAGCAACATGGGTTGAGTTTGTGACTTTTCTACTGGAGAAGGATGCTAAGCAGTAGTGCAGGGCATATGTTGAATGTCGGTCACCTATTTTGCCTCCTTTGACTTGGGAGTAGTTTTATGCTCTATTTTTGGATAAGTATGTACCTCGTGTCCTCCGTGATCATAAGAAGGATGAGTTTTTGACTTTGGAATAGGGTGATATGACTGTTGTGGCTTATGAAGCAAAGTTTCATACTTATTCTCGCTATGGTACTCCGTTGTTGACTACTGAGGAAGAGAGGATTCGTCTCTTTATTAAGGGTTTGAGTTATGATCTTTAGGTTTTAACTGTGTAGATGACTTTTGCTGGAAAGGGTTTTAATGATGTGTCAGACTATGTGAAAAAGTTGGAAGGTATGGCACAGGCGGGACAGGCTAAGATGTTAGCCAAGAAGTCTCGAAATGTTGGAAATTTCAGTGGATCCTATTCTAAGGGCCAACAAGCCTTTTCAGCTCGCCCTATTCAGTCAGCTATGCCAGCTTCTACTGTGGTACCGGCAAAAAGATCTTCTCAGACTCAGATTATTAGAGTCCAGGGGGCTTCTTATTCTTCTGCCAGTCGACCTTCTCTGGAGCGTGGGTGTTATATGTTCCTTGGGTAGGTGACTTGATCAGTTATATACTTTCAGAGGCCCATAACTCACGTTATTCTATTCATTTGGGCACGACCAAGATGTTCCGCATCTTAAGACAGCATTATTGGTAGCTGTAGATGAAGAGGAACATAGTGGATTACGTGATCAAGTGTCATAACTATCAGCAAGTAAAGTATGAACATCCAAGGCCTGCGGGCTTACTGCAGAGGATGCCTATACCTATGTAGAAGTAGGAGCATATTGCCATGGACTTTATGATGGGGCTCCCTAGAACATTGGAGAAGTATGACTCTATTCGGGTAATAGTTGATCGACTGACAAAATCAACTCATTTCTTGCCAGTTCGGGTAGATTACAGCTCTCAGCAGTTGGCAAAAATATATGTCAAGGAGATCATCAGACTTCATGGGGTGCCACTTTCTATCATTTCAGACAGGGATGCAAAGTATACTTCTAAATTTTGGGATAGGTTGCATGAAGAGTTGAGAACCAAGCTTGCTTTTAGCACTGCCTTCAATCCTCAGACTGATGGTCAGTCAGAGCAGACAATTCAGGTATTAGAAGATATATTGAGAGCCTGCGTGATTGATTTTGGTGGCCATTGGGACCAGTTCCTTCCATTGTGTGAGTTTTCATAAAACAACAGTTATCACTCTAGCATTGACATGGCCCTGCTTGAGGCACTCTATGCGAGGAAGTGCAGGTCCCCTATTGGGTGGTTTGAGGCGGGTAATGTCAAACCTTTGGGCACCGATTTAGTGAAGGAGGCTCAAGAAAAGGTGAAGTTTATTCAAACTAAGATGTTGGTTGCCTAAAGTAGACAAAAAAAATATGCGGACCGAAAGGTAAGGGACATGTACTTCAAAGTTGGGGAGCAAGTACTGCTCAAGGTGTCTCTCATGAAGGGAGTCATAAGGTTTGATAAAAAGGGCAAGCTCAGCCCTCAATATAGTGGTCCCTTCGAGGTTGTTGAGGAAGTGGGTCCAGTTACATACAGGTTAGCTCTACCACTGTATTTGTCGGGGGTTCATTCAGTATTTCATGTTTCTATGTTAAAACGGTACCATGGAGATAGGGACTACATTATTAAATGGGATTCGGTGCATGTGGATAAGGATTTGGCTTATGAGGAGGAACCTGTAGAGATTCTAGATCATAACATTCGTAAGTTGAGAACAAAGAAAATTCATTCAGTGAAGGTTCAATAGAAGCATCATCTGGTTGAAGAAGCCACTTAGGAAACCGAGAAGGACATGCGGGACAAGTACCCTCATTTTGGCCTAATTTTCTCGTTTGATCATTCGGGGACGAATGATGGATAAATTGGTATATATTGTAATGACCCTCTTCGTCGTTACGTGTAAGTTCTACGTTTAAATCTCGTGTCTAAATTCCTTCCAGTTTGGAAGTTACAAAATTCAAGCTAGGGTAGTTTCGCTCCGTTCTGGAGTGAGGAGTAGTCTAGGGAAATCTAAGAATGATTTAGACTGGTTCAGCGGGAACGATGTTAATTCCTAGTTAACTAAGGCGATAAGAAACCCATAAGATTTTATGAAATTGAATTTGGGTAAGTAGAACTCCCAGAATTAATTTTAGCTTAAAGGGCATCGTATGGAATGTCCCAGGATCAAAGTGTGTTGTAAAAAGTGGGAATTTTGGGTGAAGACGGACTTACTATCTCATCACTCTATAGCGGTGGTCAAGGGCGGTCAACGCTGCTATAGTGGTCTGGTACCGCTACAGCAGTAGAAATTGCAGTTTAATAGGATTTTCCCCCAAAAATAGTTTATATTTTCTAAACTCGTTTTGAGACAAGAAAAGGGCGATTTAGGCCAAAAATCATCAGTTTAACTTTGTTAAGGAAAGGATTTCATTTCCTTTAACTTGTAATTACTTACTAATCCTTAAATTACGGAGTTTGGGAGGGTTTTAGGGCAGATTTTTGGATGATTGCTAGTGCAAGGGGTCAAAATAAGTGTTAGGTTAATGGGTTTTGTTTATTAACCATTAAATTGGCCTTGTGTTCCGTTAATTCAATAAACACTTCATGAAATTGGTAGTATTAGGTGAATTATGGGGAAAATAACCCTATAATGATAAGGGAACGATCATGAACTGACCTTAGGGGGTTGGGGGTGAGTTATAAATCCTGCCATGTTCGGTCATTTCATTAATACTGTATTTGTATGTATGTTTTAGACCACGAACAAGCGAAAAGGGCATGGAAAGGCAAAGCTCCAGCTTAGAGTTGTGGAGCTTGGTTCGAGGTAGGTGATGGTGGTGTAATTAATCCAACTTGTATTATATGTACATATTAACTACTTTGTAGTATGATTGGTTAATGTATGCTTATGGGTGTGGTCCATGCATTGTTTACTTGCTTTATGACTTGGCCTGCCTTATATTGTAAATTATAGAATGTTTTGGTATTTGGGAAATTCTCACAGGTTATGGTTGGATTAAGGATTACAGACATACATGTCTGGGGTTTTAGTACATGAACGGTAATTGTCCCATGTAGTTCATGGCTAGATGGTGGGTATATAGCCCTTAGCATGTATGTACGGGTTACAAGGTATGTAATGGTGTGACGGTTCCTTGAGTGGACCGGGGAAATTGTAATTGCTATGTTTGATATTAGCTTGTTTATCTTGACTTGAATTGACTATCTTTGACTTGGTGATATTTGTTGGCTTGTTGGTGTTGCCTCTTAAATGTCATTTGTATTTATGTGCTGACTGTATAATGTGGGAGCATGTGTTAGCTAATTGTGCTATATTTTGGTTAAGTGTCCATATTTTCATCTTGGATTAGCCGATGACCCCTACCAATACATGGTATTTTACTGTGTGCTGATACTACACCTGCATTTACTTTTGTGAGTGCAGCATATATTCCAGCGGATTTTTTGAAACCTCACTTGTGACTTTAGCAACTGATTTTCAAATTTCAGGGTGGGCAGCATATCCGGGCTACCATAAGATCTATCTTTCTTGGACATTGTCCTTTGTTTAGACTTGTTACTTTCCTTAAGTTTTGGGGGTTGCATCCCTTTTTGACATTCGTAGTATGTTTTGGTACATCGACTTTCGGGTTCTAGGGGATTTCAGTTTGGTATTTTGTTTTCGTATTTCTTAAGTTGTTGGATTGGCTACGTATTAAACTATTTATGGGATAGTTTTCGTATTCTACCTAAGTGTTGTTCAATGCTTCTGGGGTTATTGATTCTCCCACCGGGTGAGTAGTGTGGGTGCCACTCACGACGGGTTTGGGTCATGATACCTGTACACAAAATTACATCGCACATGTGTGTCCAACAAAACCTATGAATACCCTTCCGTCGTTAACTTTTAACAAGTAGTGCCCTATAGGCCTATGCAAGTATATTACAATAAATATTGCTTAGCCATTCAAGTAGTACTTTTCATATACAACTAACTTCTTTGATAATATCGAGGTATTTAAACGATAGTTCTTTATATCATCATATGACTATATCGCTATGTGATCGAATATACTAGTGCGACTATAGTATGACTATTTATTCTAATATATAGCATGTGATAGATATTACCATATAAATTTTAAGAACTCCTAATGAACACGAATACAATCCTGTATAACTCTATAGATACTTGACTCAGCAAGAGTAATATGAATACTATGACTCCAATAAATAGACACATGGAGGATGGGGACAAGTCATTTCAAATAGAAAGGGCATGTGGATACCGTGGGGACATTAGACATATAGTCTTGTTTTAGACGTATAGAAAGGGAAGGATCCGTTCACATATATCAAGTAAACTATATTGAGTCTTTTAGGAGAAACAAGTGACTTACGGTCGTGCTTTAATGGCAGATGAGGTTTTAGCTTTACATACCTTTAGTGCTTTCCTAGCTAACGATAGTATTACGAATCTCAAATAATTCAACCCATGTGGGTGCAGCCTTCAGATAGCCAACCACTAACTTCCACTATCCGATAGCCAATCAATTAATTACAAAAATAACATATACATCCATTAATAACCTGAAGGTCCATCTAACAATTTATTCCGATATTCTCCACTTATGCCCAACACTAATCAAATTTCTTAGAAATCAACCAGAGTAAATTCTTCATTTCCAACTTACAAAATTCAAAATTAAATCTGTCCCACCAAAAGAAATACACCAAAAAACTCCACTTTTAACACAATTTCATCCTTTTCCCTCTTTTCAAGAACCTTAATTTACAAGACTCATTTCATGAACTAGTATGAAATTCAAATCAAATGGATGTATTTTATAAGTATATTCGAGTATTTGGGAAAGAAATTACCTATTCGAAAATAGAGCCCAACTTATGTTTTTGGAAAATGTTCAAAATTGTTGAATAAAACTAGTACTTGTCTAACAATTTTGAATCGAAGTGTGCCTTTCCTTATGCGGATTCTTGTAATCTGTAATCCTCACTTTCTTTCATTGCTTCACTAAAGAAGAAAAGAGGAGCAAAGGACACTAGGACTCTCAATTTTCCTGGAAAGACAAGGAATAAAGTAGAAGCTCCCTCTTTCTCTCTTTAATTTTCCTATAGGAAAAGTCAAGTGGTCTCCACTAGCCAACCATTAATAAGATAAGTAAGGGCTACTTAAATTAATCCACTACACAGTAAACAAAATAACACCTAACAATTAATATTCATGTACACACGCTACAGTAGCACTACACCTAGGAAAATTATGCGATTACATATATACTCACTACTATGCCTCGTAAGTATGTGCACCACATAACTCTTTATAGATTAAGAGTTATACTCAACTAAAGTATTAAAATTAAATTCGAAATTTCCGAGGTGCTACATTCTTAAGTTGTACTTTTTCCCATAAACATGAAAACCTTAGAAGTTGTGAAACTTATAAAAAAATTTCAAATTCTTATACATACCAAATGCGAAACCGTAGTTCATAAACAAGCGCATTGATAAATCACATATCTCCATGTTCCTTTTATAAATAAATATTTGTGATTACAAACTTTCAAAATACACATAATTTTATAAAGATCCACTAGTCAATAATAGTAGCAACTGGTTATTCTTTAATATAATTCTTTTACATTGTACAAACAATCTTCACGCCAAACATGAGTCTGTTTTTGCAAACTTTTAAATGATGTGTCTTTTATAAAATATAAACTTATGGGTTAAGTTTTATCTTTAAATCAATCTAAAATTATGATTTGAAATCTCAAATTATATTTTTCTTTGTAGAATTTGAGATTTATAGCTTGTTTAGTCGGACTTCTAAAATCAGATTATTCAAAAAAGTGCTTTTCAAAAAAATATTTTTTGGTGAGAAACAGTTTGTGTTTGACTAATAAATTTAAGAAACATTATTGAACAACAATTAGTGTTTGACTAAGATTTTTAAAAGTGTTTTTATGTGTATTCTTTTAAAATGTCCTTTTTAAATAAATGCTTTTAGAAAGAAGCTAAAAAAAATTTAGCTTTTGATACTCCTACTTATTTTCTCCTAAAAAAAAGGAAAAAAAAAAAAGAAAAAAGAAGAAGAAGAAAAAAATTAAAAATAAATGATATTGATATATATCATCTTGTAGTGAATGTCTATCAAGATATTTTGAGTATCTATCAAAGATCTAGTGAATATCTATCAAGGCATATGTTTATCTTTTAGAGAAGAGTTAGGAGGAATTTCCCTATAAATAGAGGGGCTCTCTTCATTGTAAATCATCCCTCATCCCTCAAGAGAAATAAGAATTTCTCTCTCTTCTCTCTCCATTCTTCTTCTTCTTACTTTATATTTTATAACACGTTATCAGCACGAGATTCTACCGTCTCAAATTTGAATGCTAAGGTATTATTTTTCTTTCTGTTTTCATATGGCTAGTAATTTTACGAAACGTGAGTTCGTTACCCTTCAAAGTTCGGGCAAGAACTGCATTTTATGGGTGTTGGATACTGAAATCCACTTAGATGCATGAGTCTTGGAGATGCCATCAATAAAGAAAATACAACATCTAATCAAAATCGTGCTAAGGCTCTGATTTCTTGCGTCATCATCTTGACGAAATTTTGAAGACCGAATACCTCACTACTAAGGATCCACTTGTTTTGTGGAATAGCCTAAAAGAAAGGTTTGACCACTTGAAGATGGTCATCCTCCCAAAAGCACGATATGAATGGATGCATCTGATATTTCAAGACTATAAGTGTGTTCATGAGTACAATTCTGCCATGTTCAGAATTTCTTCTCAGTTGAAACTATGTGGACAAACTGTCAATGATGATAATATGATGGAAAAGACACTCTCCACCTTTCATGCCTCGAATGTGCTCTTGCAGCAACAATATCTAGAGAAAGGTTTCAAGAAATA
Source organism: Capsicum rhomboideum (assembly GCA_031232105.1). Lineage (NCBI taxonomy): Eukaryota > Viridiplantae > Streptophyta > Magnoliopsida > Solanales > Solanaceae > Capsicum > Capsicum rhomboideum. The sequence continues at coordinate 94,696,284 of CP124715.1, forward strand.
TACTGACCTGAGTTCTCATCTTCTTATGGCTGAACAAACTAATGACTTGTTAATGAAAATTCACGAGAATCGACCTACTGGATCTGCACTATTCCTTGAAGTGAATGAGGTGTATGCCCACCATGCTAAGTGTGGAAAAGGTCGCGGCCCTGGACGTGGTCGTGGATGTGGTCATGGTCGTGATGATCAAGAAAGAAATCATGTTCCTGGTGTTAATCATTCATCAAACAAACAGCACTATCAAAAGGAAAAAGAAAAAGATGAGAAACATGGAATAATTGTTTGCTTCCGATGTAGTGGAAAAGGACACTATGCAAGTAATTGTCGTGCCCTTAAACATTTGGTTGACCTTTATCAAGCCTCACTAAAAAAGAAAGAGAAAAATCCTGAGGCTAATTTTATCTCTGAAAATTATGTGGACATCATATGTTTGGATGTAGCTGATTTCTTCGAGCACCCTGAAGGAAAGATTAATCACTTGATTGGTGATGGTTCTGTGACTATGGAAGAATGAACAGATTTTTTTTAATTGCGAGTGATAATAGTTAGTGAATAAAAAATCATGTAAAAGTAGTTGTTTGCATGATACTAGTTTTTTTTAATTAGTATTGATTGTTTTAGTCATATAATTATAGTTCATTATTGAATCGAATTTAATTTGATTTTGGCTTGATTAAAGTTTCTATTAATTTATTGTCTGCTGAGAAAAAAAAAAGGTACTAATTTAATCTTGTCTTCGTACTTGATTTTTCAGATTTTACACGGTTGTTTATGCAATTCTCACTTACTAGTATCAATAAGATAATAAACTAATAATAGAGTACTACTTCTTGTTTGAAGAGTTACGTAAATGGTACACAATGTGAGTATGTGTAAAACTTGACATGACATACCAATAATAATAGTACATACTTTAAGAAAAAATTGGTGTGCATATTGATTTATTAATAGTAGTACTACCTAAAAAAGAAAAAAAAAACAGAAAAAGGTAAAAATGCATTATTGGACCAAGTACCGTCATTTTTCTTTTGGGTACAAAATATGAAAACATGTCATTGACAATGCTTTGTTATAAGAAAGAAATTGCATTAATGTTTTGAGCTTTAGTTTATTATATTACTACTAATTTTTTTTATGACAACACAAATATTTAATATATATTTTATTTAGTGTATGTCATTCTATTTGAAGATATGGATAATTCTCAAAGCAAATTGTCCAATTATGAAGATATTTGTTTGATTGATTCTGGCACAACACATACAATATTCAAAGACGAGAAATATTTTTCTCATCTAAACATGGGCAAGATAAATGTTACTACGATTTCTGGTAGTACAAATTTGATTGAAGATTTCGGAAAAGCCATTATAATCTTGCCTAAGGGGGCTAAACTCATCATAAATAATGTTATGTTTTCTCCTAAGTCTCGGAGAAACTTGTTGAGTTTTAAAGATACCGTGAAAATGATTATCATATCAAGACAATTGATGAGATGAATCTTGAATATCTTGGTATCACAAAGAATGTCTCTGGGCAGACATGTGTTAGAGAAAAGTTCCCTGCTTTATCTTCTGGCTTGTATTGGACAAAAATTAGTGCAATTTAGGCACATTCTATAGTAAAGCAGAAGTTTACTAATTCCAATAGTTTCGTATTTTGGCATGATCGTCTGGGACATCCTGGATCTATAATGATGAGATGAATTATAGAAAATTATAATAGGCATCCATTAAAGAACTTGAAGGTTCTTTCAAATGTTGAATTTTCTTGTAATGCTTGTTATCAAGGCAAGTTAATTGTGAGGCCATCACCAACAAAAGTTAGAATTGAGTCCCCCGCGTTCTTAGAACGCATACATGGGGATATTTGTGGACCTATTTACCCACCTAGTGGGTCGTTTAGATACTTTATGGTCCTAATATATGCTTCTTCTAGATGGCCTCATGTGTGCCTATTGTCATCTCGCAACTTGGCATTTGCAAAATTGTTGGCACAAATAATACGATTACGGGCACAGTTTCCTGATAATCAAATCAAGTCCATTCGCCTTGATAATGCTGCAGAATTTCCATCCCAAACATTTAATGATTATTGCTTATCGATTGGGATAAGAGTTGAATATCATATAGCTCATGTTCACACTCAAAATGGCCTTGCTGAGTCATTAATCAAACGTCTGCAGTTGATAGCAAGACCATTGCTTATGAAAACTAGATTGCCCACTTTTGTTTGAGATCATGCAATTCTACATGCTGCAACACTTGTTCATCTTACACCAATAAATTATCATAAATTTTCTCCATTGCAATTGGTTTTGGGTCAAGAGCCTAATATATCTCATCTAAGAATTTTTAGGTGTGCTGTATATGTGCCATAGCACCGCCAAATCACACCAAGATGGGCCACCAAAGAATGTTAGGAATTTATGTTGGGTTTGAATCAGCCTCCATCATTCGCTATCTTGAACCATTAATGGGAGATATGTTCACTGCTCGATTTGTAGAATGTCGATTTGATGAGATAGTTTTCTCAAAATTAGGGGGAGAAGATAGTGACATCAAAAGATAAATTTTGTGGGAAAATTCATCACTATCTCATCTTGATTCACGTGCTTCTATTTGTGAGCAAGAAGTACAAAAGATTATTCATTTGCAGAAAATTACAATCAAATGCCAGACGCATTTACATATTTGAAAAGGATCACCAAATCACATATTCCTGCAGAGAATGTCCCAATTCGAATTGATGTCCCTAAAGAACCATCCACTAGTGTCATAGCTAATGAGTCCAAAGCACGCCTAAAGCGTGGTAGACCATTGGGTTCTAAGGATCGAAATCCTAGAAAAAGAAAAACAAATGATCAAGATGACACTATGAAAGATCTTCATATGAAAGTTCAAGATTTGAGCAATTTTGATATCCCTGAATGAATCAATGAGCCTGAGACTCAAAAAAATGAGGAACTATCCATAAATTCAAGTGATGTTAGAACTACTTTGAATCGAGCTGAAATAGTGGTGGATTATTTCTTTGCATATAATGTTGCAACAAAAATCATGCAAGATAGTGAGGATCTTGAACATCAATCTATCACAGAATGTCGATAAAGAAATGATTGGAAAAAATGGCAAGAAACAATTCAATCAGAGTTGAATGCACTTGTCAAATGTGAAGTTTTTGGACCTATAACTCAAACACATAATGATATTAAACCTGTTGGTTATAAATGGGTCTTTGTGCGAAAAAGAAATGAGAAAAATGAAATATAAAGGTATAAGGCACGCCTTGTTGCACATGGGTTTTCACAACGGCCTAGTGTCGATTATAAAGAGACATATTCACCAGTTATGGATGCAATAACATTGCGTTATCTTATTAGTTTCACTGTCCATGAGAAACTTGAAATGCATTTGATGGATGTGTTTACAGCCTATCTATATGGATATCTTGATAATGAGATATACATGAAAATTCCAGAAGGATTTAAGATGCTTGAAGCATACAATTCAAAGCCTCGAAAAATATATTCCATTAGATTGTAAAGATCATTGTATGGCTTGAAGCAATCTGGACGCATGTGGTATAACCGTCTTAGTAAGTATTTATCTAAGGAAGGTTATACAAATGATGAAATTTTTCTTTGTGTTTTTATAAAGAAAACAACATCGGAGTTTGTTGTACTTGCTGTCTATGTTGATGACATAAACCTTATTGGAACTCCAATAGTGCTTCAAAAGGCAATTGATTATTTAAAGAAAGAATTTGAGATGAAAGATCTTGGAAAAACAAAATTATGTCTTGGTTTGCAAATTGAGCATTAGACAAACAGTATCTTTGTCCATCAATCTGCCTATACAGAAAAGGTGTTGAAAAGATTTTCTATGCATGAAGCACATCCATTAAGTATTTCGATGGTTGTTCGATCACTTGATGTGAATAAGGATCCATTCCGACCTCAAGAAAAGAATGAGTAAATCCTTGGTCCTGAAGTACCATATCTTAGTGCAATTGGTGCACTAATGTATCTAGCAAATACTACAAGGCCTGATATAGCCTTTTCGGTTAATTTGTTAGAAAAGTATAGTTCTGCTCCTACTAGGAGACATTGGAATGGGATCAAACACATATTGCGGTATCTAAAAGGGACTAACGATATGGGCTTATTTTATTCTAATGATTGCAGTCCCGATCTTGTTGGTTATGCTGATGCTGGGTATTTATCTGACTCGCATAAAGCTCGATCTCAAACAAGCTATGTGTTCATATGTGGGGGGTACTGCTATATCTTGGAGATCCACAAAATAGTCTATCATAGCTACTTCATCAAACCATGATGAGATAATAGCTATTCATGAAGCTAGCCGAGAGTGTGTGTGGTGAGGTCCATGATACATCTCATTCGAGAAAAATGTGGTTTGAAGTGTGACAAAGTACCCACGATTTTATATGAAGATAATGCAGCATGCATAGCACAACTTAAGGGAGGATTTATAAAAAGAGATAGAACGAAGCACATTTCGCCAAAGCTTTTTTATACACATGAGCTCCAAAAGAATGATGATATTAACGTGCAACAGATTCATTCAAGTGACATATTAACGTGCAACAAATTCATTCAAGTGACAATGTGGCTGATTTATTCACCAAGTCTCTTCCAATTGCAACTATCAAGAAGATCGTGCACAAGAACGGGATGCAAAGATTCAATGATGTTCTGATTAGGGGGAGTTAATACGCACTATACTCTTTTTTCCTTACGAGATTTTGTCCCATTGGATTTTCCTTGTAAGGTTTTTAATGAGGCAGCGTATATGCGTATTGTTAGATTTGTGTACTCTTTTTTCTTCATTAGAATTTTTTCTATTTAAGTTTTTTTTCTAGTAAGGTTTTAACGAGACACATTAGCTATTTAAATATTCAAGGAGGAGTGTTATAAATAATATTGATATATATCATCTTGTAGTGAATGTTTATCAAGATATATTAAGTATCTATCAAATATCTAATGAATATCTATCAATATATATATTCATCTTTTAGAGAAGAGATAGAGAAGTTTCCCTCATAAGGACTCTCTTTATTATAAATTATCCCTTATTCCTCAACAGAAATAAGAAAGAATTACTTTCTTTCTTACTTTATATTTTATAACAAAAACTGGTTTCTTTTACCCGCCCCTCTTAATTTTTTTTTTTCTTTTCTTACAATGACTGATGGGTAAAGAAATTAGGAATTTGGTGTGCACACATGCGCGCCGCCCCAGCCTTTGAAATCTTGTGGTTGCACACACATCAATGTCTCTCCTTTTCCACTACCTCCATTCAATCATTTCTTTGCTCAACCGCACCACCTCCACCAACCCACCAAACCGGCAAAACAAAAAGGGTACCAAAGAGATTTGGAAACCAACTGATTTTCTACAGCCAACCGGAGGTATACTTTTCCATCAAAGGGTTTTTGATCTGTTAACTCCATTGCATTTCTCTCTGAGATCTGCTTCTTTGGTTCAAAAGTCAAAACATCATTGTATGTTCAGAAATATCAGGGTTCATTCGATGGTTGAATCAATTATTGAATTTTGATACAGCTGAACAGATGAAGTTGACAAATTATGTTATTCCTTGAACATGTTTTGTCTTTTTGGCTGCTTGTTACTTATGACTGCGCTGTCTTTATATGAGTTGTTCAAATTGTACATGGTCTTAAAATTTAGAAAATGAACATGGACATTTCTTGTTTAGAATCCCTACCATGTTTTGTTTACTGTTGAGCCATGTAATCTGTTGTTTCAAGTATATCTATTCCCCACTTTCGAGTTGATTTGAAATAGGTCTCTGCAATATCTTTGCTTTTCATTAGTTTTTCCCTACTTGCTATAGAAGAATTGAATGACTGAAAAGTATTTTGGCTTTAGGGGGAGTGGGGTTATGCATTTTCAAGAGAGCAAAGGGGAAAAAAAGAAGAAGAAAAACACTTCTTGGCCCTCAAGCACCTTGTTTTCTTCCTCAGGGCGTGCTTTATTTAAAAATTACTGTCTACCTTTAAGATCAGTATAATTGTTGTTGCAATAGGAAGTTTCTTGGAAATGTAAATTATGTTGTCACCATTGTCTTGTGAACAGTCCGGAATTCAAAGGAATTGAAAGACTCTCTAATTACTGTCAAATTTAGTATCTGGGCAACTTCAGTAACTATCCTCTGCAAGAGGTATGACAAGAGTGTGTTTGCAAGTACCTGTTAACTTCTTGCTAAATCATTCTAATCACAATGTTCAACCTTGTTTCCTAGATTGTCCGTCTTTGGTTTATGTTGCCAAGGAAATGCGACATTTGAATGTGGCTTAATCATAAACCCTTTCAAACACTGTTTAATTATCACTTGTGAAGTGATCGATTTAGTATTTTAGACATCTCTGACTGCCACATTTTATGTTTTGCAGAGGGATTTGAGTGGCGAACCTGTGGTTTAATTCTACAAGAATAAATGAATTCTGCCATGTGTTCATCATCATCTTTTATGATTGCCTCTTCCTGCTGCCAAAATCCCCAAAGTAGAAAAAATATTCTTTTAGCACCTGAACCTTTTGTGAGAATTGGTGACTCAAGTATGATAGATGCACTTCAAAAATATAACCGTAAGGAAAGGAAGGTATTAATTTCAAGTCATTTGGTGCCTGAACATTTGGATGCATCGGGTACGAGAAAAAAGATTTTACACGAGCCAGTTCCAAAGTTAGAATTTGTGCGCACACTGCTAATTGACAACTACGACAGTTACACTTACAATATATTCCAGGAGCTCTCGATCATTAATGGAAGTAAGCTCTCTATCATACATTGTTTATGAGTTCTCATGCATAACGTTAACCATCAATTCAGTAACAGTAAAAAAACATGAACTATCGTCATAGGCTCATAGCTTCTTTGTCGTGAAGTTGAAATGAGTCAGTTTCCCTATATTGACTTATTCTAATCATGTAAATATCTACTCCTTAAAATGTGGTACTATGTCTATTCCTTCTGCCTTTTCTTTGTTCTGTATTTAGCAATTACAGTTTGATGTCTCTGTATTTTGATACATATAAAAGAATTCCACGTTCTCTGTAGATTAAATGTAATTCTCTTGGACAAGAACTATTCTTTGACCAGCATTAACTCATGAAATGGAAATTACTATCTTGAGCAGACCTATTACTAAATTTATGCTTGTTCCCTGCACTTTCTTCCTTGAGAGACCCCCCCACCCCACTCCACCCCAAAGACAAGTATCATTAGCATTGCGCTAATGCATAAACTAGATGTCCCTAGAGATTCAGTGCTGTCTTTCTTCTTCAGTATAAAACTAGCCTAGGAGTAGATCTCTTTATCCGAGCAGCTATACATAGAGTTCAGGCAAATGTGACAACAGTTGTGTAGTAATGTGAAGCTGGAGGTGACGTTCTTCATCTATTCTTGTCGGTGTGCAAAAATCGAACCGACCAATAAACCGAACCGATAAAAATGTTATTGGTTTATTATTATTGGGTTATTGGGTTAACGGTTTTTTATTGGTTTTATAAATTTTTTTATTGGGTTATTGGTTCGATTTTGGTTTTTTCTTATTGGGTTATTGGGTAAACCGATAACCCAATAAGAATCTACTAAATTACTTCTTTATCCCAACTTATATATATATATATATATATATTACATATTATATATTTCTCTTTAATTTCTACAAACCTATTCAATTTCCTAAAAACCTATAACCCGATAAAGTTAAACCTTTTTAATTTTCTCTCTGGTAACCGACGACGAGAGTTTGCAACGACGACGGCTGCATAGTTTGTGGACAGGATGGTGGACTTCTTATTTTGTGGAATTTGGCACTACAAGGCATATGTCATGTTAGCTGCTACTGTTTTTATTTTGTGAGCATTCTTATTGATGTCATGTTAGTTGCTACTGTTACACAACATTGAAAATCATTATATTGCGCCAAATTGATATTTATTTTATGAGCATTTTCTTATCGGTTAAACCGAAAACCGAACCGTTAAGGACCAAAAACCGACAAACCGAAAACCGATAAAAAATATTTTATTGGTTGGTTATTGGTTTAACATATTTAAAAACCGAAAACCGATAATACATAAAATCGAACCGAACCGACCGATGCACACCCCTTTATTTCTGCAAATCAAACAACATTTCATATACTTGATTTATTAAATTTGGTCCCTAGTAAAACAAATTAAAGAAATAGGAAATTTGAAAAGGAAGTTACTCAGTGTTATCAAAAGCAAAAGGCTCTAAGGTTCATTGGGGCTTTAAGCGCAAATAAAGTGTGGGTTTTAATGAAAAAAGGCGCAAAGAGAGAAAAAAATACAAATATATAGGTTTAGTCCAAGATAAATGATTATAAGCATGAATGACAAATATATGAACAAAGAAATTGAAAAAAGATTGTGATAAAGTGAAATATCAATGTTTAGTGTCGCCTCTTCAGAAGAGGCTCATTTGCAATGAAAAGTATGCCCCTCAGAACTTTGATGACAACATTGAAGCGCACATTAAGCGAGGCAAAGCGCTCAACACATTTGAGCCTCACCTCAGGGCTTAAGCGCGCCTTTGACAACACTGAAGTTACGAAGCCTCCCCTGCTGGCTGTCTATGATAGGCCTCAATTTGGTTCCAGCTTGAATGTTGTCAACAGAAGGACTGTTGTTTTTTCTTACGACATGGAAGAAAATGGCCACTTTTATCTTTTCAGAACCTTGAGAAAGAAAGTTCCTCATCTCTCTCTTCTATTCACTTTTACCTTTCCCCCTTTTCTTGGGAAAAACGGAGAAAACATGACTTGCAATTGGATAATTCATTTTTTTGTGATCTATACGCTTTACACCTAGCTATTAGAAGGAATAATTTTTGGGAGCTGATGATTTTGTAATTATGAAGTTCAATTAGTGAGGGCTTTTTGTATTGTAAGCTGTAAAATGGAAAATATGCTTTAGGATGATTATGATGAGAATAACATGAACACACTGTAAGATGAGGGTGTGGGCTTTACTTCCATAGTAGTAGTAAAAATCTGAAAATTATCTGTAGGTGGCCAGTTCTTACTTGATTCAACAGATTCAGATTCTATTTTTAAAAATGGAAGAAGAAAAAGGCAACTTTTTAGATTTTCAAAGTTAGCTTTTTTTTTCTGATGGCTTTTCCTGATATATGGTTGCTTATAGATTGTATGAATTTGATAAATTGATGACCGCTGCCAATATGTAGTTATTAGAACAAAAACATTAAGTTTTAGATTCCTTCGTATTCTGTTGTATTTTGGAGATTTTAATGGCGGGTTGTCTCTTGCATTAATCATCCAGCACAAAGCCATTTTTGAGGGTGCAATTTTCCAATTTTTCCCTGAATTTCACGGAATTGACATGAGTTTGTGATGTATGACATTTTTTATTTTATTTTTTGGTTATGTTAGTGCCTCCAGTGGTGATTCGAAATGATGAGTGGACGTGGGAAGAAGTTTATCATTACCTGTACGAAGAAAGGGCATTTGACAATATTGTTATATCACCTGGTCCTGGTTCTCCAACCTGTCCATCAGATATAGGTTTGACTTGGACTCCTGAAATCCAAATAATCTACTCTTCTTTCCTTGTCCAGGACAAGATAAATCTTGTTATTATCATGCACTTAGATGCATTAAGTTGTTGGAATCAGCATATTGGTCATCCATCCTTGCCTTAGAAACCTGATTTCAAGTGCCTTGTATTCTATTTCTTGTGTATTTTGTTCATTCTAAATAATGACTTGCCATTGTGGCTTCTTTATTGTCCTGGATGAGGTAACACATACAAGAGTATGGATAGTTCTGCCTAGTGGTAGAGCTTGATGTCATTAACTTGAAAACTCAATATCATAATATTGGTGTGGATGTTGACTATCTAGGTTATCTAAGTTTTATTTAGCTTCAACTTTGCTTGTTATGGTTATCTCGAGTAGCCTTTCATGCCTTATACCCATGTTCCAGGAATTTGCCTGAGGCTCTTGCTTGAATGCCTTGATATCCCGATACTAGGCGTCTGCCTTGGTCACCAGGTAATGTATCCATTTATATCTGTCTGTAATATTTATCATTCTTTAACATATGATTTTACATGAGATCTGTTTGATCAAGTCTGCACCTGCAACCTTGTGCAGCCTATCTTGCTTTTCTGTTGTTTTCTTTGGTACTTCCCAAACCTTCACCAAAATGTGATTATTGTTGATTTTAGGGACGAATTATAGTTTTGTATGAGATAAAAAATTATAAGTAGTTGGTAGTTGATTGTTGTTAGGAAATGAACTTATGGGAATTGGTATTTCAGAAGTCTTATCACCTTATGTAATGAGAAAGCGACTCTGAATATCATTTCACAATATAGAAAGTAGTTCACAATACGAGGATTGACTATGGTTGCATAATATTTTATATGTCATTATACAGTATATTTATTTGATCTTTAAAAATTCTGCTTCGTGCATGTTACTCCAATTTTTTTACCAGCAGGCTAATAGTGTTGTTTATAGCTTTATGGTGGTTATTGATGGTAAAGGCCTAATGACGTGATATTAGTTTAAGGTGCCAATTGCAGCTTGTTATCAACTAGATAGCAGTATTGACATGTCACATGTGATAATTCTGTTTTTCTGCATAAGATACAATCTACAAAGGGGAAATGTTGCAAAAAGCTTGCTATGTTGCCCCTCTTTTCCGACAAATCAAGTGCTAAATCAGTATGTGGATTGACAACCTAAGACATAGGAGACAGGCTTCTTGGTCAGCAATCCTCTTGCAAGTATATATTTACATTGATCTGATCCTTCATTTCTTCTTTGGGGGAGAGACTGCCAGGTCCTCTATTGTGTTTGTATAAGATAGCGGCTTATCTTTATTGAGGTAGATGAAGTAAAAAGTGCTGAGTGATGTTCTCCTGTCCTTTATATTTAAAATAAAATTAAACTTGTAAGTTGCAATGATGTGCTTTTCTCATTTTTGTGCCAACTATGATGGGCAAGACTTATTGTTCTTACAATTTGTTTGTAGATGATCAAAAGCTCACTAGTTCGCTTATAATATTGGAATGCCAGCTTTCTTTAATTAGTTTTGGTTCTGAATCTTTGTCATCCATTTGTACAAAGCTTCTGAAATGGTAGAAGCTGGTATACCACTTAATTCCTCAATATTGTTGGGTTCTATTCTTAACACCGCCACGTTTGGTCTTCAATTAATGTGGAGGTTTGGGATTGTCTTATATACGTGGGTAATGGAAAATTCGAAACAAAGGCTTATACTGTGTAACATTTGGGTAGTACAGTAGTAGTAAAGAGTTCTGTGGCCTTTTCAGAACTGAGGTATAGATCTCTTCGATTTGGATGCTTAACTGCTTAGAGCCTGTTTGGATTAGCTTATTTTAAGTGCTTTTAAGTCAAAATAGCTTTTAAACACTTTTGTAGTGTTTGGGTAAAATAAAAAAGTGCTGATAAGCACTTATTTTTAAGCTAAAAAGGCAAATAAGCCAAAAGTCATAAGTTAGAATTCCTAACTTATGGCTCTTGGCTTATAAGCCAAAAGCTATAAGCCCATCCAAACGGGCTCTTATTCCCTTTCAACTATTGGTACTAGCTGGTGTCTTGAGTTGTTGGGAGTACAAGTAAGATATATTTTTGCATTGTGTTTGCTTGTATAGGCTGCTTGTGTGTGGTTGAATAATGTGGGTCATCTGGCTTCTTTCAAATCGATTTTAGAGCAGTTGTTCATCGGAACTTTTTGAAACTGGTAACTTTGTATTTATATATAAGAGTAGAGTAGTACATGGGTTATACTACAACCATATTTGCGAAAACCTATGATCCTATGTCTATAATGAGCCTAGAACATCAATAATAGAGACAGGATCATTAGTCCAAATCTGGTTACACCGAAAACATAGAGTCAAGGCACAATTCAACTTGATCTGCTGTATGCTATTTTCTATGTTCTCAAAACACCTAGCATTTCTTTCACTCCATATAGTCCACCATATACTGGCTGCAATGATTTTCCATCTGCTTCTGCTACTGGCCAGAATGCCCATCTTTTCCCAGCTTTGAAGTGTTTGTGTGATCTTTCCTGGCATGGACCAAGATATACCTCTCAAGTTTAGAAACATCCTCCATAATTGTCCTGTAAACTTACAATGCAAAAAAAAAGGTGGTTTACAGTTTCTGGTTTCTTTCCCGACACAACAAACATGTAGGATCTAATGTCATCCTCCTCTTCATTAAGTTGTCCTTTGTGAGCACTGCCTCTTTGGATAAGAGCCGGACAAAACAGACTGCTTTATAAGGAATTTTGACCCTCCAGATGTTCTTCCAATGGCCAGCTGATGGTATGTTAGTTAGGGAGATTCAGTTTCTTGTATGCTTTGCTAACCTTGAATGTGCCTTTCTCACTGCCTTGCCACCATAGCTCATCTTCCCCCTCTTGTATCCCACTGAACTGTCCAATTGTGTTGAAAAACTCTGCAACTCTTGGAATTTCCCAATCATTAATCTGTCTCCTGAAGGTGATATCCCACCCTTCATGTGTTCACATTTCTGCTATAGTACTGTGTTGTAGTGCTGCTATGTTATGCAAGTCTGGAAAGAGGTTTTCCAAGATACCTGCTTCATGCCATTCCTCTTTCCAAAACCTTGTCTTTCCCCCATTGTTCACTTTGATTGTGGTGTTGCTCTTAAGCTCATTCCATAGAGTTCTGATAGATCTCCATAATTTAACTCCGTATGGTGCAGTAACTTCTTTTGTCATCCACCTGTCCTCCTCATATTTTGCTTCAATGACTTTCCCCCACAGTTGTTGCTTGTCATTTGCATACTTCCAGAGCCACTTCATTCTAAGAGCCTTATTGTGATTTTTCAAGTTCTTTATTCCCAACCCCCCATATCTCTTTTCTGCAATCACCTCCTTCCATTTAACTCGATTATACCCTTTTCCTACTTTGTCTCCCTGCCATAGGATCTTCCTTCTGACTTTGACCAATCTATTGATAATCCCTGCAGGTGTTGGAAATAGGGACATCATGTAGGTTGGAATGGAGTCTAGAACAGAGTCGATAAGTTTGACTCTGCCTCCAAGGGACAAATCTTGTCTCTTCCATCTGGCCAGTTTCTTCTCACATGTTTCACTCACTGTATTCCAAATCCCAAAAGATTTGGATTTAGCTGCTAAAGGCATCCCCAAGTATGTGGTTGGAAGTGTTCCCACCTGTCCACCAAGTATTGTATTTGAAACCTCCATGTTAGCTAAATCATTAATAGGATATAGGAAACTCTTTCTCCAATTGATATGTAGCCCAGAAATCCCTTCAAACAAAACCAAGATCACCCTCAGATACTTGAGTTGATCTTCGTCAGCCCCACAGAAGATGAGTGTATCGTGTGCATATTGTAGATGAGTCACTTCTAGGCTTTCTCTGCCTACTTTAGCCACATCAAATCCTCTGATCCAACCATTTGTATTAGCAGTCTTAACCATGTTGTTTAAACCCTCCATTGCTAGCAAGAATAGGAAAGGGGAGAGGGGATCCCCTTGCCTCAAACCTTTTTGAGCATCGAAATTTTGGCAAATGTCTTTTACTTGCGTATCTATGTGAATTTATCTTCAGTATAGGAAGCCAATACCCTGCAATGTATTATAGATTAAATTGAGGCATTGAACTAGCAAGTTATTGTTTTCTTCCTGTAGTTTCTATGTTTCTTGTCTGTTCATAGGGATTGCTCAATTTTTACTTCTGTTAATTTTTTCCTCACCATCTTAGTATCAATATCTATTATCTGATTATTCCTATCTTCTAACATAGTGATTCATTCTTCCGATAGTGTTGGTAGTAGATCTTGTTGAGCACCCACTCATCCCTAGGAAAGAAATCATAGATATTCATCTTGTGATGTGTAATTGATAGTCTATGCATGTTACAAGCCTCTAGTAATGTTTTGTAGATTTTTCTAAAGGATCTAAAGAGAGTACTTGACTTTTACATGATTAAACAGGCATTGGGATACGTGCATGGTGCTCAAGTTGTACATGCACCTGAACCTGTCCATGGTCGTTTGAGGTATATAATCTGTGTTTCAAGTGTTCTTGTTTTTTTTTTAATTTTCTTTTTGGTATTTTGTTAACTGATGTGGGATTTCACTGGGTATGTTGTTGTTGTTGGTATTATAATAACTGATGATCATTTGAAACAAAAGATACACTGTCATTAAAATATGCATATAAGATGGTGATATGCGGAGACATAATAAATTGAAACCAAGATATTACTAGTTTGTTGAACAACTGATAGTGCTAGCTCAGCGGTGGAGGGTGTTCAAAGTTGGCTTGAAGTTCATTGGTCCAAATCTCATGTAACTCTCGTGCTACCTTACCTATAAAAAAGGTTTTGCTGAAAACACTTACAGGTTCCCTTCTAAAAAAAACACTTACATATTGTGGAGACATCACAAACTGAAACCAATATATTAGTAGTTTGTTGAAAACACTTATGTTTTCCTTCTTAGAAAAACACACATATAGGTCTCCAAGCGAAGGTTCCTGATGTTCGGAAGTCAGAGTTAGGAGCTGAGCATTCTTACTCCTCATTTGTGGTTTTCATGTTAGTAAAGATTGATTAAGAAATTTTCTGCTGGATAACTGTGATTCTTTTTTTGGTGACATACATTTTTCGTTTCCAAAATGTCTGTCTTTCCTTAACTTGCAGTGATATTGAACACAATGGTTGTCAATTGTTCCATGAAATTCCTTCAGGAAGAAATTCTGGATTTAAGGTCAGTTTGATATGAATTTGTTGTTCAGTTTTCTGTTGTGTTAATGTTGTGATGAGACATGCAAGCCAATTTGAAAAGCTGGCTTGGTTTCTTCCCTTTGTTTTCTCAAAATTTCTTTTGTTTTTAGATTTTAGAAGACTATAAGACAAAGCCTTCATTTAGATGACAAACTTCAAATATTACGGGGTTCATGTGTTCTACCAACACCCATATGATTGATCATCCACCATATGAGTGAGAAAGAGCTTTAGTCAAATTCTGTTTTGTTGTTTTTGGTTAGACATGCACAGGAAAGCATACAAATTCTCATGGCTGGGTCATATTGAATTATTGGCAGCTATGTGGGATCAGGACACATGGCTTACAGGCGGATGGCCATGATACGTTTAAGGTATCCTAGGTAATTAAGGTAGAGACAAGGAAGAGGGAATCCTAAGTTCCAACATTTGTTGGAACTTGGAAACACAATGTAACAAGAAGTTTCTCATCACTGAGTATCCAGTTTTGGAAATACTAAAATCATTGACTCTTCACTTTTGGGGCCGCACCCGCATCGACACGACATGGGTGTGGGTGTGGGATCCGTGTCTGATTTGGTCAATCGATTTTGGGTACTTCGACCAAAATCGATGGGAAAAGTCTGGACAGTTTTAATGATTTCTGTAATCAATACAAAAGCTAAGGTGAAAATGGAATATCTTTTATATAAAAATTTCTCTGTCTCTCCTTTTCCTTTAATCTCCTTCCAGGATTCTCCTCAAGTTCTCCATATAATATCTCATAATTTAGGTTTTATAACTCTATTTTTTGATATTTTAATTATTTTTAGGCGAATCCCCACACCTGTATCCATACATGGATCCATATCCCCAAATCTTAAAATTTAGATCATGAAGGATCCGACCTCTAGATCCGCACCCGTATCGGACACCCGCACCCGAGTCCGAGCAACTTAGTTGATACTTAAAGGTATTCAATTTCAAAAAAAAGGTTAAAAATGAAATTTGAAAAAAAGGAAAACGAAGGATGTTTCTAAAACGCCTCTATTGGTATTATTGGATATAGCTCGGGGGTGTCAAGTTGAACTTCTAGTTGGTTTAACTGAAAGTTCAGTCACTTTATTCATTATTTCAATAATGCCGACAAATGAAGAATTTGGGGCTCGTCATTACTGCTGGCTTTGTCTGTTAAACAACAACTAGTCTTGTAATTCCCTTCGTTTATCTGTACGGGAAGGGATGCGTAGAAAGCATATTATTCTAGACCTAATAATCATAAAAGACAAATGTTTTGTGCTTTAGATGTGTTCAAAATAGAAGTATTCGGGGTGTGGCCGAATGGTCAATAAAGTGGGTGCAAACCTTGGAAACCAAGGGTCAAATTCCAACCAAGAAAAGCAACACTAACTGATTTGTTTCCATCCGCCTAAGCTGTGGGTAGAGTTACTCGATATTTGTGTTGGTGGGAGTTAGCATGTACCCATTGGAATAGTCGAAGTGCACACAAGTGGTTCACACCGTCGCTAAAAAACGTTTCTGAAATAGAAGTGTTAGTATTCCTAAAGTGGTGGCTTGTGCTAGTCAATGCTTTTGAAAGCGAAAAACCCAAAAAAAGCATAAGGCTCTTGGGACTTTAAGCGGAGGAGCGAGTTAGGAAGCAGTTGCTTCTTCGATGTAAAACACAGAACCTACCGAAAATACAAAAAATATCTATCGCCTGGGATTATAGTTTGCATTATGTCAAAATTGCAGTTACATTACTTATTTCAAAATCCAGTATACAACAAAAACCAATGTTAAGTGGAAGAACTCAAATTAAATATCATTTAAAATCGACAAGCCCATTAAAAGATAACTTCAATCACAAAAGTGACGTTCAATGTCTAATCAATTGGTCAGGTATTTCATTGCTTCATAAAGTATGCTTCAATTTGCTTTAATTGGGAAGAGATACTTTTTTTTTTTTTTTAAATTTTTTTTTGATAAATTCCATTAAAGTTTGGGCAAAAGGCGCCCGTATATAAGAAGTATTTGAAAAAGTAGAAAACCTACAAAAATTATATGATTTTCTACGAATGACACCCAATCTTCTATACATAAAGAAACCTCAGGGGTGCATCAAAAAGAAATAAAGGACAAGAGATTGCTCTTTTTTCCCCCATTGCTACTTCCTGAAAAATTCTCCTATTTCTTTCTCTCCAAAAGATCCCACATTCATAAGTGCTAGTGAAGCAACATTCCATGCCTTGCGTTCTCCTTCATCCACCACAATTTCCAGTAGGATATTACTTCTTTCACCGTGCCTGGCATCACCCAAAGTACACCAAACCATCCCAAGATTTCCCACTATGATCTAGAGGCTACAAAACAATTTAAGAGAGATGGTTGCCATCTTTACTCAGGCCCTTCACACAAACTACCAACAAAATATGTAACCTTTGTCTTCCTATGACTTGTAAGACCTTATATTTTGCTATCAACCTGCCTTCTAGAGACACTTTTCTTCATCCAAAATCTCCATAACCATTTTCCCAACAAGGCCTTTGAACACCCTTAGATCTTTAATTCCCAAACTACCGCAACATGTAGGAGTCGTAACAGTCTGTCCTTCGCACCAAATGATGCTTCCATGCCCGTCTATCGAATTCCATTAGAAGTCTTTCCAACTTCCGTGACTCAAATGAAGCATGGAATCCAACTTTCTTGCGACAAAGATGGAGCAAGTAACAAGGACATGAAATATGCAGGTTTGCTCGATAATTTGCTCTTAATAAGAGCTTTCCTACCTCCTTTGGTAAATATTTTTTTTGCCATGCTGCTACTTCTTCTCAACACTCTGTAGTACCGGGATCCGCACTGTGTGATATTTTATTATTGTCCCTTGTTTAGCCTATAAATAAAGAATTGTTGAATAAATAGAGAACAAACAAGAAAAGGAGAAAAATGATCGTTGACATCAAGAAAGAATAGGATAGAGAAGCTGAAGAGAAGCCTTAAACCAAAGTAATAGAAGTAAAAAATGCATAGAGATGATCATTCTTTTTCTTCTTCTCTATGCATTTTTTTTGATGGTTATCAAAAAAAATGCACAGAGAAGAAGAAAAAGAAGAACGAGTCATCTTAAGAAGAAATCAACGGAAATGAAGTAAATCAAGAGAACTATAAGAAGAGGCACGTAAACGAGGGAAGAAAATATTAAGAGAGAATCGAAACATACCTAAACAGGAAACCTAGTTTCAAGATAGAAGAAGCAAAAGACAATATTTTATTGTTTTTGGATTTTTTAGCCTTTCAAAGTCAAATTCGAAGAAGCGATTAGTTCTAGCTCGGTACCATTCCCTTGTAATAGTATTGTCGAATTTGACTTTGAAATATAGCGTTCATTTCTTCGAAGTTGCTTTACTTCACCCCAAGTGAAGTGAAACTCACTTCGCAACGATTCATCGCTTTAAGCAACTGACTGATTTCTTTAATTAATGCTGGTGCTAATACTCGTGGAGTTTTGAAATTTTGGCTACCTGAAGCTTTATGTTGATCTATAAATATAGAACAATCTTTATGCTTAAGTAATTGGATAACAAAGAGAAGATGGGAACTGAGTATATCCAGCATAAGTAGTAACTTTTATCTTGTTTGAACTTTATTCACACATTTCAGGTGGTACGGTACCATTCCCTTGTAATAGACCCGGAATCACTTCCAAAGGAACTCATTCCTATAGCTTGGACCTCAACGGTTGAGACACTTCCTTTCCATGGTGTCGGACGATCCAATTCATTCTTAAATGTGTGCAAAGAAGTAGAAGATATTTTAGATGGGATATCAGAGTTATCATATGATTCAAAGGATGTGCAAGGTAAAAAAGTTCTCATGGGTGTCATGCATTCTAGTAGGCCGCACTATGGATTGCAGGTGAGTTTGGTCATTTACTTTGCACGAGAATTTGCTCTTATTTCACTAGTATGTAACATCGATTTTGTCTCTCCTACCAGTTCCACCCAGAAAGTGTTGCAACATGTCATGGAAGACAGCTTTTCAAGAATTTCCGGAAAATCACAGAGGATTATTGGCTCCGGTTGATGTCTACCTCCATCAATGAAACAAGGGTTCATTATACTGGTAACTGCTCTATAAAATAGAGATAGTTCAGTGAAGCTGCCTATTTAGTCTCCTATAATCTCCTTGAGTCCTTTTCATGGCATTGGATTATTTGTTTTTATTTAGAGAACTTTACAAATGGGTTTCTGTCAAAAAGGTGTCTGGATTATCTATCACTTGCTTCTGTAATTAGTTTTGAGGTTCTCTTGTTTGCTATTTATCATTGTGTGACTCCTAAATCAGCATCTAAATGCTTTCAGCCTTTTCTGTTCTGTTTCGGTAGAGTGTCCACACATTTACTCTGGGCGGTAAAATTTACTTAGCATGTTCGCAGGTGCCTAATGTAGACCCGCTGTCCCAAAGTGTTGCAAGACATGAGTATCTGCTGAATAAATTGATTGAGCGAAGAACTGCCGTAGTGGATCGAATCTTAAATCTATCACATCCAGGTCACAGTGTAAAATTTTTGAAGATGACATGGAAAAAACTTGATTGCTCTGCCAGCCAAATTGGTGGAGCAGATAGTATTTTCTGTGCGCTATTTGGAGATCAAAAGGCTAAGAACAGTTTTTGGCTGGATAGCTCTTCAACAGAAAAGGTCTTTTCCTCTCCAGCTTTCAGTTTAAGTACCATACTTGATAACTGTTTTTGTTTGTCTCTGCATTTGGGAACATTTTTCAAGTTGCATCAAATATGTCATATCTTTCTTTCATTTTGTTTAAAATTTTCTTTGTTGCTCTCTCAGGTTCTGTGTCCTCTACCCATTTTTATAAATTCTACATCTCTTCCCCTCTCCCAAAAGAAAAACAAAACAAAAGCAATTATTTCCATGTTTGTGTCAATTTGGAAGCAAGAAAATCAGATGCACTAATTAATATTAATTATGATAGTTGTTAATTTGATTTACAAAATGAAAAGTAGAGGGTAGGTTTCTTGTTGAGACACCATAAAAACAATCTCTCCCGTCTTGTGAATTCTCATCTCATAAGTTGTCTGTCTGTCTTCTTTTTTTTTTTTTTTTTGTGAGGTTGGCTACTTTGCTTATGAGGTCCCCCCTCATCTTTTTCCTTCTAACCAGCATACAAATGTGGTATTCAGGGAAGGGCTAGATTTTCCTATATGGGGGGGAAGGGTGGCTCCCTCTGGAAGCAACTTACTTTTAGATTGTCAAATCGAAGGTGAGAATTTCTTCAAACATTGCCTGAGTGCCTTCAGATGTTATCGTTTTTCAATCAATCTCGGTTTGAATGCTACATTGCTTTTCAATAATAACATGTCATCTTACATTTTCAGTGGTAGAACGTGTAAAGGAGGTGGCCATCTCTCAGTTGAAGATGCTAATGGTCATGTTAATTGTATATTTTTGGAAGATGGATTTTTTGATTATCTTAATAAGGTAGTCTATGGCAGTTTTTTTTTTTTTTTTTTTTTTCAATGAGTTACTGAAATTGAAAATCACCACCTCAATCAATGTCATAGTCCAGAGTTAAATTGGGGCAGAACAAGCAGATGCAGCACTATAATGGGATATTCCCATTAACAAGTTGAATTTGACAATAAAGTAACATATTTTCCAATTTATTTGATCTCTTAGAAAATCTGATCATCCCATGTCCTATGTATCTGTAAGCAATGGCAATTTTCTGTGTTTACACTGGTGCTTTCATTTTTATATGAGTACAATGTCGAGCTCCTCCTTCTTGTTCCGTTCAGGAGAGGCTTCTTCCCCCCTTTTTATAAGGATTTTATGTTACAGATTGGTTTACTGATTAACTCCTATATCTCTGCACCAGGAGCTCCTATCATTTTGTTTCGATGAGAAGGATTATGAAGGATTACCATTTGATTTTTATGGTGGTTACATTGGTTATATCGGGTATGTAGTGATTTTATTTCAAATAATCTGAACCCCCCTCCTACTCTATCATCTTAGTATCTCTACATGTTTCAATGACTTGCATTGTGTGTTTAGAAGCTTTCTTTCCTTCTTTTCCTTGAATCACTGACTGTTGCATGTATGGGCATGTCCTTTGCTCATGTATATAAGGTTATATGTCTAGGTTTTGTTTCATGGTAAGTTTCATGATGTGAAGTCATACCTAGCAGATAGCTTCACCTTCATATCATCTGTAGTTGTTCTATGCTGGATGAGACTGGATATAGCTGTGATGTGTAGGAGGTTGAGTTTAATTCTTCCAATTTATGTGTGTATGGTTGGAGGGGGAATTGTTTCTCATGACTTGATCTTCTTGTGGTTTGACGTGTCTATTCCCAATACAGGTATGATCTTAAAGCTGAATGCGGTGTGGCATCTAATCGTCATAGATCAAAAACACCCGATGCTTGTTTATTCTTTACAGATAACGTTATTGTCATTGATCATCAGTTTGATGACATATATACTTTGTCACTACACGAAGGAAACACAAGTACTACTTCTCGCTTGGGCGATGTGGAGCAGAGGTTGCTCAACTTGAGAGCTTTTATGTCTAGAAGGGTACGATCGCAGGCATCTCGAGGATCTGCTGTAGTCGAACTAAAATCAGGTTTTTCTGCTGAGAAATCAAGAGAGCAGTACATCAAAGACATCGAGAATTGTCAAGCGTTCATTAAAGAAGGAGAAAGTTATGAGTTGTGTCTTACAACTCAGATGAGAATGAAGTTAGAGGAAATAGATTCTCTGGGACTTTATCGTAATCTCAGAGAAAGAAATCCCGCACCATATGCTGCCTGGCTTAATTTTTCAAGAGAAAACCTAAGCATATGTTGTTCTTCACCTGAAAGGTTCCTACGATTGGACAGGAACGCAATACTGGAAGCAAAACCCATAAAAGGGACTATAGCTCGTGGTTCCACCCCAAAGGAGGATGAATTTCTGAAACTGCAATTAGAATACAGGTACAGAAATTGAATTATCATGGTACCGAAATATCAACTGTCATTTATTATCCTCAGGAAGCTTTGACTATCAACTTTATGTTACTTGTGTCTTATAGAATGTTCACCTTTCATGTCTAAAATTCATTTCTCCCAGAAGTTCCTAGTCTTTTATGCTGCTGTTGTTCGTTTTTCCCAACTCTGACACTTAAATTCACCCTTTTTAGCCTCTGAATACTGGCAGGCTCAACCCATCAGCAACCTTTAATTTTATCCGCCTAAGTTGTTTAGTCCTTTATTTCACTTTTATATTCACCTTATTGTATCTGAATTATCAGTTTGCTATACAAAATGGTTGTCATATGTCTTGGAACAGACTTATGCATAACAAATCTTCTGACCAAGTTCTTTATACTTTGTGACAGTGAAAAGGATCAGGCGGAGAATTTGATGATTGTTGATCTGTTGAGGAATGACCTTGGGCGTGTATGTGAGCCTGGCTCTGTTCATGTCCCACATCTCATGGAAATTGAATCCTATGCAACAGTTCACACCATGGTCAGTACGATTCGGGGAAAAAAGCGATCAGATGTAAGTGCAATTGATTGTGTTAGAGCTGCATTCCCTGGTGGGTCAATGACAGGCGCACCAAAATTTAGATCAATGGAACTTCTTGATCATCTTGAAAATTGTTCTAGGGGCATATACTCAGGCTGCATTGGATTTTTTTCTTATAACCAAGCATTTGATCTCAATATTGTGATACGGACTGTTGTCATACATGAGGGAGAAGCTTCGGTAGGAGCAGGGGGAGCCATCACAGCTCTTTCAGATCCCGATGATGAGTATGAAGAAATGATTTTGAAAAGTCGAGCACCAATTAAGGCTGTTCTTGAACATCAGATCTTCTCATCACACACACAGAAGTGACATGACCACTTGAAATGCCCAATGGAGAAATAGTGGTAGAGTTTTCTCTGTTGTTTCTGGGAAAGGTGGGAGCAATTGCAGCTTCTAGTAATTAAAAGAGAGGGGAAACAGTCGATGAAAAAGCAGGTAGCCTATATAATTCATGCAAATATCTGTCATGGCCTCGTTCCCTCAGCACAATCTATTCATTCTATTGATCGTGGTATTTCGAAAATATTGCCATGGTAGCATACAGATCTACACTGACCTGCAGCAACTAAAAGACTGTACATAAAGGATTCTGAAAGACCTGCAGGAAATTACAGAAATGTTTGTGAAATTGTAGTAGTACTGAATTGATAGTTTCACATGTTTGATTCTTTGTGATAACTATAGATGTTACAAAGCCCGTGCTAGCGCGCGCTCAATATATTGGACCAAAGTATTAATCAGCTAAATTGATTTTGAATGTAGTTCTTTCAAGCTGCATATCAAAAATGGAAAATTACCGTACTTTTTATAAAATATTTACTTATTTTAAATATACTTCTTATTTATTACCTAGATATACCATTTTTAGAAAATATTTATCTGTAGCAACTGTATTATGTATTAAAGTGAATTATGTATGCAATATAAATGTATTAGAAGTGTATTAAAATGTATTATACTTGTTTTGGTAAAAAAAAAATGCTCTATATTAAAAATGAATTATGCATGCAATATAGATGTATTATACTATGTACTAAAAATGAATTATGCATGTAATATAGATGTATTATAAGTGTTTTATATGTATTATGCTTGTTTTGATAAAAAATTTATACTATGTATTAAAAGTGAATTATGCATGTATTAAAATTATATAGATATAAATAATAAATGTTTTCTAAATATGGTATATTTAGATAAGTATCCCAAAAATGAAAATTTCGTACATTGATGGATAACTTTTAATTATATTTCAATAAAAAAACATATACAATCTTCTTTACCAAATATGGCCTATAAGTAAACATAAATAAAATTCTGCATTTTAAGGAGATAAGATTATTGTTAACAAATGTTACTTTTCATAAAGAAACAATTATAATCTTTTGATCTTGGCATACTTAAGTTTATAAGTACAATCAGACTTTTTTATAATAGTCATCCTGGATAATAACATTTTACTATACCAATTAAATTTTCTTTTGAAATTGACTTCTATATTTTGTTACATTCTCTATACATCTTGTTGTAGTAGCTAAAAAGTACCTAGACAATACGACGTCGTTAGAGAAAAGTTTGATTGTAGTAGTCTCCTAGAATAGGAATAAATCCCATCATTTGAATTAAATTTGAGTGCTAATACTAAATGATTGTATAAAAAATTATTGTTAAGATTTTAAAAAAATTACTTCTTAAATTATATTTAGATATATGACATTTTCATTTTCAAATTACTTACGGAGAGTGGATACGTATGAAAACCTTTAATTTTTTTTAAAATTTGAAATTGCTTTAAAATATACTCTATGAAAGCATTTTAAACATTTATCAAAATATTTTTATATTCCATTGCAACAGTAATTTTGTACAATAATAAAATGTACAGGTCTAACTTAATTCTACCTTCTCGATGAAAATATCATTTCGCATAAAATAAATTTAATTTTTTACATATATCTATATAAATGACACAGAAATTAACCCATAAGAAAAGAGCAGAAATAAATTTACATGGAATGCAATGCTCACTAGAAGAGAGTGGCTGCTGCTGTTAATATATGGGGCCCACCAGGGTTATTTACGTCATAGAGGACACATTTGGCAGCGTTTTGTAAAAGGTTGTTAAAGTTATTGTAGATCTTCTGAGGCCATCAAAATGAACTTTAATTCCAAAAGACTAACATGTTGATCTCCATTTTACACTCGCATTTTAGTCTTAATGAAAAAATTCTTGACAATAATTTTTCATTGAGAGAATTGATAACTATCATCTTCAATTATAATACTATTTTTGAACCAACATTTAACTTTGCGGATCCTAATACTTCCTTGAACAATTTCAAAATGATATTGTTTACGGTGGATTTCATACAGTTAAATTTGTAGATGAGTCAAAAGTAAGCGTTACGATTTAACCTCGCCTGGGGTTCGTTTTGTTAGTGGTTAGCGTATTTAACGATTAACAGAAAGTAGCAATATCAAAGAGACAATATTAAGTAAGTAAAATAAACAAGTTTGAGTGAGCCTAAACCATCCATGAGAGCTATCGAGGCTCGAGATCGTCTGTCGGCGAAAGATAAGTGAAACTAGAAAGCTATAGCAAAGTAATAGCACAATAAAAAGAAACTTGGGGACCAAGCAATTGTATTGATGCTGAATGAGAGGGAGAGGAGGAGAGGAAGATCCCTTTACAAGTGAGTTAGGATGGCTATTTATAGTGTATAATCTTAAGCCTTAGCCAACCAAATTCTAGTGACAACGTCCTAAAGGATCTCCGCCTATGTGAGAACGCTACCTGTCCTGATACTTTAATGAATTGGCTGTGTACTCTCTTGGCCCTGTCCTGCAGGAGCTCGTCTGTGTCTCTGAGGGACCTGACATTCTTGT
The DNA here is from genome assembly GCA_031232105.1 of Capsicum rhomboideum. Taxonomy (NCBI): domain Eukaryota; kingdom Viridiplantae; phylum Streptophyta; class Magnoliopsida; order Solanales; family Solanaceae; genus Capsicum; species Capsicum rhomboideum. The sequence goes on from CP124715.1 coordinate 94,721,604, forward strand.
CCCTTGTTTGTCATATTGTGCCAAGCCACCGAGTGGGAACTTCCTTATTCCTTCGAGAGTGCATTCTAGTTGTGACATCCCCGAGAGCGTCCTTTTGCAATTGTAGCATCTGCCGTATAGGCCACATGCTCAAATTATTTACTCAACCTGGTCACGTGTCATTGTTCTAATTTTACCTCATACAGATAATTCCTCTATTTCTTGAGACAATACTCCGTGTAGTTCTTGGGAGGCGAACAGTAAGTTGAGGATCATTGTCTTACCATGTTTCCGGAATGCCACGTCTGATCGCAAATTGACCCTTCGACACCTGGACGGTTGAGAATCCGTGCTCTTTTCAAGGTTCGCTTTAGGGTTGGTCACCCGTTCTTCCCCTTTTAAAAGCTTAGTACGCCCCACCGCTCTATGCATTTAGTTCTCTTTCTTAATTTATCAAATCTGCATCGAGTCTATTTCGTCTGTATCGCATTTCACTTCACCATATTTAACGTTGTGTCTAAAGGTGGGGATAAAGAGTCAACTTCCTCTGAGCCTAGTATTAACAAAATCCTTCCCGGTTCTTCCTCTTTCGATAAGGACTTTGAGTAGCAGAAGCATAAAAGAAGAGGACAAACCAATAAGTGAATAGGGATCCCTGGTGAAGAAAATTGACCTAGCTACCATCAGGAGAGATTGCGGTTGGCCTATCGATGAATTCCAAGTTAAAGCGCCCCATTCTTCCGAGACCGTCACGCTATCTAGGCCTAATCATATCTTTGTCTACATCTACCCATTCAGCATACGTCTAGGTGACCTTATAGATAAAGTGATTACTTCATTTTGTAATACCTTCAAAGTGTGCCTCAGTCAGCTTGGCCCAGGGGTTTAGAGAATCATCGCATGCCTTAGAGCACTGGCCGCCTCAATGGGCGAGGAGTTTTTCTTGACTCATCTGCTTTTTCTTTATTCTCCTCGTATGGTTCAATGAGGGATAATTCAATTGTTTGGCCGTGGTAGGAAATTTGTCTTTGGCAGCTTGGATGACTCCAGAAAATGAGGTTGGGCTAATCAATTTGGTGCGTAGGCCTCTTTTTATTAGTCTAAGAATATCCATCCCACAACTTCAAATTCCAATCATAAGTGACATAGATGATCTCCCTTCAGCTCCCTCTATTTTTTTTTAATGCTAACTACTAATCATTAGTTGTTACATGCAACTCTTTGATTGGTTCCTCTTTTGGTAATGTCTTTTATACATTTAATCGGGGGATTCTGACTATGGTTTGAGAAGATTTTGAGCACATCCACTGTTATTAAGTGCTCGTGGATTCATTTATCCAATCACTTCGGGTGGAGAACTATAAACCCTAATGATCTTACTATTCTATGTTCGTAGTTTAATCTTTGTTTGTACGCAGTTGCTGATGCCTTTTTTTTGCAGGTCTATTCTTTGGTCCTGTGATTTTGCCACTCCTGGTGGTTGCCCTTAATTTGGTTAACAGAGAGCCTTGTGGGGGATTGTACGCTCTCGTAGGTGCCGCTAGTGGCCCTCTCTCTAAGGTCACATCCAATCCTGCTAAGAGGAAAAACACTAAAAGGTCGAGGCCTTCCATGAGGGGGCCTGTTTTTAGAGACGCTATTCAAGGCGATGATGTTGAGAGGATTGGGGGCTTGCCATGACCCGAGGATTGAGCGTTCTTGTTGGATTTTACCTTAAGATGAATCGCTTATTTAGAGAAATGGAAACCATGGAGGGAGCGGGGGACAAAACTTACGACCTCGAGATAACTTCTGCTAAGGGATCTCATGAAGCACTAAAGGGAAAACAGGTAGTTACCTTTTTGTGTCCTTCGAGACTCACTATCTCTTATCGGTTTCTAGAACTTCATGGTTTGCCAGCATCAAGAGTTTATTTGCCAAAATGTTTGGCTACTTCTTGCGCTCCTCTTGATGCCTCTGCTAACTTAACTCAAGGTATGATGCAACATCATATGGCTCCTTTGTGAATTACCAATGAGGTTAGCTTGACGTCAAGAGTGATGAAAATGGTTGATTATTTAAATCCTTTGGTCTCTGCGAGAGGTTGTCAAAAATGGATGTTGTCTCGATAGAGTGCCTGATCAATGATTTTGCTTATGCTGCCTTTAGGGTAAGTGTTTTGCCTTTTTTTCAACTTGTAGTCGGTGCTTTCTCTGATGTAGCTTTTTGATTATCTATTTCAGGCTAGTATTCTAGTTGTAGAGAGTCTTCTGGCGGGTCCTAAAAGAGAGAGAAGATCTCTTATCACGATGTTCCATCCTTGAGAAGGCACTATCTACTTCGGGAGATCACCTGGTTCCTGTGCAGGTCCTTGCTCAATGGGCCTCTAAGCTGTAGGCTCTAAAAGCTGAGAGGGACATAATTCTGGAGGAGAAAGATGTTATAGCTGGGACGTACTCCGATGGTTTGAGGAGATAAAGGACTTGCATCGTGAGAACACCTAGCAGGCCAAAGCTATAGAGAGGCTATTGAGGAAATAATCTGAACTGAGGGGGTGTATTCGATCAATTAAAGTCGAACCGTTATTCCCCTTAATGCTTCTCCTCCTCATAGGCCGTATCGAGATGAAATCCTATGCTTGATAGAGAAGGTTGGAGTTTTGTCTAAGAAAATTAGGCTCAAAGATGAGCACCTTGATGTGACAAGATCTTGAGATACTCAGATTACTCTCTTTGGGGTTCTACGAGAAGTCCAAGCTGGAGGTTTTGATTTGGACAAAGAGATTGCCAAGTCTCAGGCCATGGTCTCTTTGAAGGCAAATTACCGGAGGGTAGTTTATCTCAAGGCTTTAAGGATTAGGGCCAATTAAGTGTCCTAAACGTCTTGTACATTTTCTTCGGGCCCTGTATTTGGGTCCTTGAAGTTAAACCTTTGTATTCAGAATTGATTTGATAATAAAATGGCTTGACTCCTCATTTCCCTAATCTTCCTTTTTTTGTTTTAAGATAAAGGCAGGAAATTGAGAGGACTTCTCAATTCAAGGTTTGAATCGTCTAGCCTGTGGGGGAGTTGGACCAACTTTGATGCCTCAATTTTAGCATACAGACCCTTTGACTCCTATTAGGGATAATATGAGCCAACCATATGGTGACCATTCATCAACCTTAATTTTCTACATTGATTAGGCCATGTACTATAAGTAGCAGCCTTTTAGGCCTGGTTTCCTACACCATTCTGAGCTTTCCTTCTCTGGTATTGAGAGAGAAAAAGTGAAAAAGGGAGAAGAGTTCTTCCTTCATGGCGTTTCTTTTCTGTGTCCTCTGATGTTCAAACTTTGAGCTAGATCTCTCTTACAGTTTTTGCCTTATCCTTGTATTCAATTTTAGTATCCAAATTTAGGATAATTCATTGGGTTTGCTGATAATGTTAAGGTAAAAACTATATATGATGCCAAGGGCAAGAGGGGTGGAGGCGTCTTCCTTCTTCTAGGTAGTATTAGGTTTTGAGATCAGTTGGTCTGTTAGAGTGATCTTTCGAGTCACAAATTGCATCCAATGTACCTGGATCTATGAGAGAAGCACCTTTTGTCCTTAGGTAGACCTCGACCATAGCTGAGAAGGATGCCAAGATCAGGGGAGGCTCTCATAAGGGTATTTATTCTGAGGGTTCTTCTAAGAATAGGGACTCTATCTGACAGTCCTTCCTCACCTTAAAGTTTCTCCCTTGAGTGTCTCCAAAACTTACTGCACATAGTGTATCCCTTTGCAAGCAGTGTTCCCTTCTTCAAGGACTCCTAGGCCAGTGGTTGGCATGTAGGTGCAATAACAGACCCTGCTTGCTGAAGAGTTACTTTCGCTTATAAGAGCCGCTCATCATATGAGACTATTGAGCAAATTTATAGGGATATGATTGTGACTACGCCTTCTCACCTTCACTGTCTAAGCATGCGTATCATTCTAGTGCCAACCCAGTTTTGGAATTTGTAGTTCATTGTCACTTTCGTCTTAAAGGAATTAGTGTTATGTTTTGATGTACGACCTTGATGCCTTTTGCACATTTCTTTTCATTTAGGCAAATAAAATTGATATATTCTTGTACTAAATCATTGTACTGTTTTTCTTTTGTAATTAATAAACTCATACCAGTTAACTTAGAGGCCTATTTTAGTATGCTTTTTTTGAGAGAAGATTTCCATGTGATGTGGTAGTAACTGACTTTTTCATGTGTGTCCCCTGAGGGTCACACCTTAAGCGTGTTCCATCACTAAGCTTGTTTGAGTAGAGTGTGGGGCCGGGCCAAGTTAGTAAGTGATGAGTCATTGTTATCAATAACTAAAACAAGTGCTAACTATTTTTTTTCCAGCGCCTCTTGTGAAATCATCTATGAGGTCAGGGTGCAGTTAGCTATTGGTTTGACCAAAGACTATCTTTAGTCTATTTATTTATGACCTCGTGTTTGAAAAGGGATCCTTGTTTACTTTTATGCTTGTGCTACTAAATCTGGTCGTCTCCGAGAGCTATAGAGCATACAATTAAGAGAGAGGTTCTCTCATTTTAGTCATTTTTTTAACTTAGGACTATCTAATGGGGATGATTTGTATTTTCATAATGATTTGAGGCTTCCTCGTACTTGACTCTACCCCCAGGGCATGTGTGACACATCCTCTATAATGACCTTCCAGATCACTTTCTTACGTTTCATGCATTTTTCCCATTTTGAGCTTTCCAATATTTGATATAGGATATTTGTGACTTTCTAGGATAGTTGGTTTGGTTCTCTAGGAGTTTGGTTGGGCTTTAAACCATTTTTCTATTTTTGAGCTTTTAAAGTTAAGAAGTTTGACTTTGGCCAAAACTTATAGAAAATGATCTCAGATGAAAATTTTGACAGTTCTGTTAGCTGTGGAATATGGATTTTACGCTAGAGTGATCTTTGGTTTAGGTCACGAGGCTTTCAGACTCATTTTGGGTGCTTGGGAGGATTTTAATGAAAATCGAGAAAAGTGTTGACTTCGGTTAATAGTTCATCAAGATGACCTCTGTTGGTCGTTTTGATGATTCCATTGAGTTTGAGATATCATTTCCAGTTGGGTAGCATATGGTTAGAGTTCACGAGACTCTAAACGAATCCCAGAGGTCTGTTTGAGACTTGGAATTATTGGCCAAGCTGTTGATGCAACTAATGTCTAGTGCAGCCACTCCTACAGAATTTGGTTGGCACCACTAAAGCCACTTTCGTCGAAAAAGGGCCTCTTCTATGAAGGCCGCTGATGTCAGCGTATTTTGCTTTTGTGGAGCTTTCTCTTCTTCAGCGGAGTCGCTCTTGTGGAGTTTTGACCACTTTTGCAGAGGGTCCACTGTGCACCGAGCTTTACTAAAGCGGATATCTCTCCACTATGGTGGTATTGCTATTGCAGTACTTTATCCACTTCAGTGGAGGTCCGATATATTAATGACCTCCACCTTTGCGAAGGATTTTTCGCTTAAGCAACGATGCTCTTGTGGCCAAACCACCGCAAGTGCGACAATCGATGTATATATTGCGTCAATTCCATCAATTAGCCATTTTCCTCCATTTCCAAATTATTCATTCTCTTGTTTTCCCGACTCAATTCCTGTCTTAAGTTCTTGGTTTTTCTTGAAACTAAAGTGCGCTTTCGGACCCAATTTATGTACGAATTCAACTTTATCTCCTCCCACCTTTTGGGCATGAATTCCTTACCCCACAAGAAAGGTAATTATGGGTTCAATTTTCAAATTTCATTATCAGGCCTCGAGGGTCAGTTTTTGACCCAAAATATAAATTTGTACTATGGGTCTTGCTTTTCTCATCTTAACATCTAAATTCTATTTTTGAATAGTATGGCAGCATTCCGAAGCCCTACAGAAAGAAAAGGCTTCCCTGTGATAGCTCGCGACTCCACCGTTTAACCTCCAGACAGGTAACGACTTACCTACTTTTAGACTTTACTTGTTTAGATGTTATATCATATAGATTGTTTATTCGTTAAGGGAATATGTTTAGTAGGATTGGGTTGTCTCAATTTCTGATTTATTTGACTTACTTGTGGGAACTAGAGTAGAATTTAGGTTTCAGAATTAGTTTAGGTTGTTTATTTAGTCCATTGAGCCTTAGTCTAGGTGGCTTACTTGGCCTTAGGTATAGATTAGGGATCTTTAGTATAGGTCTGGGATAGGATTTCACGGCAGGGTGGACTTATTATTATTATTTTCCCTTGGTTATGCCCGTATCAGTTTTTTTTTTCAATCTATTTTTATGCTGTGAGATTTTGAAGGCCTACTAGTCCAGGATAGTGTCAAGGGGACTTACTTCTTGAGTTTGGTAGTATGAGGGGAGGATTTTTCTTAGTTTTCGAGCGCATTTACATTTATGGACTTTTGTTGTGTGTTGTATCCTTACTTATATCTGCACCCGCATACTCATACATAAATTTCATGATATATAACTGGATTGGTGAAAAAAATAGTTTTCAAAAGAGGATGGTGACATTTTACTTGGATTCGTGATTTCAAAAATGGAATTGGATTGGAAAGAAAGAGATTATCTTAGTCTTGGTTAGAGTCCGGGTCAGTATTACATTTCTGGAAGTCCCAGTTAGAGTCCAAGATTTGTATATGGACCTCGCGAGTCCCCCATGGCTCCCTTTCTTTGCGAGCAATGATGCTGGATGGGATGTATATGGTAGGCATCGGCCATTGCATTTATCCCATACTGCACCACATTTACTCATTTACATTTATACATTTATATGAACTACATGTATGTTATTTACTCACTTATCATTACTTTCGTAAGGTTATAGACTTTTAGCTCTCTCTTAACTTTCCTTTGCAAAAATGTAGGTTATATTTTCACTTTATACTGTATATTGTTCTTCTGAACTCAGTCGAGCTATGATGCCTACTGAGTACCACGTGTTTTGGTACTTATACTACACTTCTGTATCTCTTTCTGATGAAGATCATATTGTATGAGTCTTCACCATTGACTTCATACTCATTAGGAGGCCTTTTGTATCGAATTTGGAATAAGCTCTCGGCATTCAGAGTAGTTCCATCTCCTTCACGTGGATACTGCCTTTATTTTTGTATATTTGGAGACAGACTTGTAAATTTATACCTATTTAGCACCACTTTTGTATTAGTTGCTCTAGTACTAGTGACACCAAGTGTTGGGGATTGTTTTGTATATTTTGTTCCTTCCTTTGCTACTTAAGAGCCCTTATTACCTGTACTTATCTATATAGTTGGCCTGAATGTTTTTTTGTTCTTCATTTCACTTATTAGCTATTTACTTTTATGTACATGGTTGGTGGGATTGACTTACCTACTGGATGGTTATAGTAGGTGGCATCATATCTGATTTTGGGTCATGATAGCCTCGAATTCCTTCTTTTGGATGATCAATCGGCACATTAAGCATGAATGGCCATGTTGTTGGGATCGAGAGTCCCTATCAATAGAACCTATTTCCCCTTGAATGCTTGAGAATGGGCGGATGCTCAAGAGCAGGTTTGTCCCTATCACACCTCGAGACTAACCCTGGATGTAACACAGTGCTTTGGACTACGAGTAGTCCAAATCTAACCCATGGGAGCTGGCATTGTACTATAATCATAACTTTTATCATTAAGTCATGAATGGAAGCTGAATGTTTTAAGAACGTGCATAAGATATATAAAAAGTCTGAAATTTGTCAATACCAATACCAAAATATTCTAAACATGATGATAAGTTGAAACATCTACTAAGTCTATACAAGCCTCTAGTAATACTGAAAGCCACTGGGACCGACCCCAACTAACTTAGAATCATGAAGTACTAAAATAAACACAAGTCTGAACTACTGAGGAAACATAAAGCATAGTCCTCGGAACATGAGGACTCATCAACTGAATGGGAGTATGCATTGGTTGTCACAACTAGCCGTGAGTCTAAGGGTATTTACCATAACCTACATCATGATAGGATGTAACGCAAGAAGTATGTGGTCAGTACTATGCAATATACTAAGCATGTGAGAAATGCATGAAGTATGTAAAAATTGAGATGAATCATGAGGAGAGTAAATATATGCAAGAAAAGTATATAATCTCACTACATTTCATTAAATAAACTAAAGTAGTAAAACATGGATGTAAAGTGTAAAGAATCATAACTGAACAAAACCAATGAACCATATACACTTAAGTTATGAAAACTGATTTATGATGGGAGTTTATTTTAACCGACATACCCCATTTAATAAAACATGGAGCCCAACTTGTAACCCTTGTTGGGAGGATGTTCAATACCTTTCCATGGGTATAGAGCCATGATTTGGTGTGAATTCACTCATAAGACCATTTTGGGTAAATGGAGGCAGTCTCAACTGGCAAAGACCCCCTCCTTAATCTATGGTGACATGTAGTTTGGGAATTTGGGTTTGTCTGAAACTCGCATTCTCTTGGTACCAAATAATACTCCCAAGGACATAAAAAATTACTCATACTAAAGTAAATCTTTCATGAAATAAGCATAAACTAGTTTATTTAACTGTAAACTGATCACACTTCTATTTCTGTTTCATGTCACCATAAATAAATTCATGATATTCATGCGAAGTTCGAGACCATAAGGTCGAGTCATATCCAATAGTTTAAATCTTGCTAAAATCATATAGAAATTATGGAAATTCATGTAAGTTCTTGCCATGATGGCTAAAGATCATGCTTGAAACTCATAAACTAGAAAAATCATACATTTTGAAGGCAATAATAGTCATGAGAAATAGTAGAATTAAAGAATAATCATAATGTGGGTATGAACCCTAGATTTGAATTTATGAAATTTCTTGTTTAAAAACTAAATTTAGGGGCACAAGGATGGAAGAAGTTTTTGTTGCATCCCCACATCCTTGAACTTAAGGATTTATTGAGAAGTTTCTTGAATTTGACCCATTTTTAGCTTTAATTTGAAACTTTTCTAATTGTTCTTTGGAACTTTAGGAGAATGAAAGAGATAAGACTTTTTGAATGTTTTAAAGTGTTGTTAGGATGACTTTTGGGATTAAAATGGGTTTAGGGAGGTTACATGTGAGTATAAGGATGAGATTACCCTCAACTCTTAAGAGAAAAGTGGAAAACTTTATGCCTGGTAGTGACGGGCCCACTGCGCCTCCCAATGCACAAGAGCGGGCTGTGCACCATGACTCCCAGCTCACAGGCTAACAGTATCCAATTAAGATGTGCTCTATAGTGAGGGTCCTAAAGCAAAGGTATCTATGCACGACACATGACCTTATTTCTCGATCCATGACGTCCTTTTATGACCCAAAACTTAACCCAAACATTTTCTAACCTTCCTAAGTGTCAAATAACCTTATTTTAAGATCCTAATCGCATAGAAAAGCAACTACGAACATGAATGAACCTTGGAGGTGTTACAATATATCCCCCTTAGGATCATTCATCCTTGAATAAAGAATAAGACTGAATTGTAAGGGCTAGACTTAGGAATATGAAGCTGAATTTTGACACTATTCATGTAGCATAATTGAAACTGATTTATACTAGAAGTACTGGCTCAACTAAGGCATATTGAACATATATGTATACATGGAATGTCATGAGATGAAATAAGGTACCGCAACTGAGGGATATGAGTAAGTTTTATACCTCATACTGACTCGGTGATAGGAGTGAACAAATGAGGATAACTGTTCATTATGTCTGATTCTGCTTCCCAAGATGCTACCTCAACTGACTGGTTTCTCCATAACACCTTTACTTACACAATCTCTTTTTTCTTTAACCTTCGAACCTGATGATTAAGGATCCCAACCAAAATCTCCTTATAGGTCAAGCTATCCTTCACACCAATGCTCTCCACTAGCACCACTAACGCTGTATCACCAATACATTTCTCTAACATGGACACATGAAAGACTGGGTGTACCACAGATAACTTTGTTGGAAGAACTAACTCATAGGCAACATTTCCAATACGCCTCAAAATTGAGTAAGAGCCAATATATCGGGGACTAAGTTTTCCCTTCTTTCCAAACTTCATCACCCCTTTCATAGGTAAAAATCTTAGGAATACCCAATCATCTACCTCAAACTGAAGCTCTCTCTTTCTCGCATCAGTATATGACTTTTGAGGTCTCTGAGCTATTTTCAATATCTCTCTAATTAATTGAACTTTCTCCCTAGCTTCATGAATGGAATCTATCCTAATCAAAGTAGCCTCATCAACCTCAAATTAACTAATCGGAGACCTACATCTATGCCTATATAAAGCCTCAAACGGTGCCATCTGGATGTTAGAGTGATAATTGTTATTATACTAAAATTAATTAGAGGCAAGTGATCATCCTAATTCCCTTTGAAATTGATCACACAGGCTCTCAACATATCCTCTATTTTCTAGTTAGTACGCTCAGCCTGGCCATCTATATGGGGATGGAATGCTATACTAAGATTCACCTTTACACTATGACCCTTTCAAAATGATTTTTAAAACTGAGATGTGAACTGGGTACCTCGGTCGAATATAATGGATAAGGGAACCCCACAAACCATGATTAACTTACTGATATAGAGTTTGACATAATAATCGGCTATGTTTGAGATTTAGACTAGTAAAAAGTGAGATGACTTGGTCATTTGGTCTACGATGACCCAATTCAAATTATGTCGATGCCTAGTGCTAGAAAATCCCATAACCAAATCCATATTTATAACCTCCCACTTCCATATGGGTATGCCAATATCTTGATGTGTACCTCCCGGCTTGTGATGCTCAACTTTAACTTGTTGACAATCGAGACACTTAACTACTAAATCTGTTATGTCCCTCTTCATACCATTCCACCAATAGATTTCCCCGTAGGCTATGGTACATCTTAGTGAAACCAGGATGGATCAAATACTTAGAACTGTGGGACTTATCTAATATCTAATTTCTCAACCCATCAATGTCAGGAACATACAAACGGCCCTGATAGAAAAGTACACCATCTCTCCCTTGGGAGAATACCTTCATCTTTTACTGGTGGACTGAATACATTAACTGATTCAACACTGAATTATTATGCTGCTTCCCTTTTAGCTCCACCACTATAGACGACTCTGAACCATTATACCACCATCATCTATATCAAGAAAATGAACCCCTAATGGGCCAATCTATGTACATCCTTAAACAATTTCTTCTTCTCATCTACAATATGGGCTACAATACCCATTGAAAATCTACTGAGAACTCTAGCCATCTCCTCTAATAATGATTTACCTCATTCTGACTGAACACATATTGGAGACTTTTATAATTGGTGAAAATATCTACATGTACTCCATATAAATAATGTCTCTAAATTTTCAAAGAGAAGACTACTACTGCCAAATTTAAATCATGAGTCGGATAGTTATTCTCATGAAATTTGAGTTGCTTGGAGGCATATGCTATCACCTTCCTTTTTTGTGTCAAAACACATTCAAGTCCAACCCTATAAGCTTCATAATAAACCACAAATCCATCTAATCCTTCTAGTAAGGCTAATATCGGTGCTGAAGTCAATCTATCCTTCAACTCTTGGAAGCTTTTCTCTCACAGGTATGACCATTGGAATTTAACCTGTTTCTACGTCAACTTGGTCAATAGTGCAACTATCAAAGTGAACCCCTTAAAAAACCTTCTATAGTAACCGGTTAAAACTAAAAAGTTCCTAATGTTAGATGGAGTAATGAGTGTAGGCCAATTTTTCACTGTATCAGTTTTCTAAGGGTCTACATGAACACTTTCACTAAAAACCATATGACCTAGAAAGGCAACAAACTTCAACCAAAATTCACACTTGCTAAACTTAACAAACAAATGATGATCCTTGAGAATCTGCAATACTACCCTCAAATGTTCTGCGTGCTCCTCCTTACTTCAAGAATAAATAAGAAGATAATCAATAAACAAACATGTTTAGATACTGCTTGTAGGCCATGTTTATTAAATCTATAAGAGATGCAAGAGCATTTGTTAGTCCAAAAGATATAACCACAAACTTGTAGTGACCATATCGAGTTCTAAAAGTAGTCTTCGAGATGTGCACCCCGAAGTTGGTCGAATAGGTCATCAATCCTGGGAATATGATACTTAGTCTTGATTGTGACCTTGTTCAATTGCTGTAGCCTATACACATTCTAAGAGTACCATCTTTTTTTAACACGAATAAGATTGAAGCACCCATAAAAAAACACTAGGCCTAATGAAGCCCCTTATCTAAGAGGTCTCTGAGCTGTTCTTTCAATTCCTTAAGCTCTGTCGAGGCCATCCTAAAAAGAGGAATAGAGATAGGTTGGGTATCTGGGAGAAGGTCTATCCCGCATTTAATATCCCTGTTAAGAGGAACTCTAGGTAGATCCTCAGGAAAGACTTCTGGAAACTCATTTACTATTGGGACTGACTGGAGAGTTGGGGTATCAAATTTAGAATCCTTAACCCAAACTAGATGATAGATATACTTTTTAGATATTAGTTTTTAGTTTTTAGATAGGAGATAAAATGACCTCTAGGTACTATTGGACTACCCTTCCACTTAAGAACTAACTCATTAGGAAGCTGGATTTTCATATCTTGGTTTGACAATCAATTGAGGCATAAAATGAATGAAGCCAATCCATGCCAAGAATGACATCAAAATCATTCATATCTAACTCTACCAAAGTGACTCTATGAAGGATTGTAATAGGGTAGTTTCTGTAAACTCTTTTTGTAGTAAATGACTCTCTAACAGGATTGGAAACTGAGAAATGTTCAAAGAGACTTTCGATACCAATAAGAAAATTCACAGAAATAAATAGGGTTATGAAAGACAAATTGGACCTCAGATCTAACAACACGTAAACATCAATTTGAAAGACTCAAAGCATACCAATGACCATATCTGGGGACCTCTTCTGATCCTGATGAAAAGACAAAGCCTCAAACTAGTTTTGATATTGACTGCCATTGACATTGGATGAGGCACCCTGCTGCTGATCCGAATTGCCTAAATGAGCTGCTGAAGAGATGGACTGTTCCTGAGTGCTAGTATCCTTATTGTCCTTCTTGGCAGATGGGTAATCCCTTATTCTATGGCCTAGATTGCCATACCTAAAGCAAACATCCCTACCTATCAAGCACTCTCTTAGATGATTCTTAAAACACTTCCTGTAAATTAGGTGAGTACGTCCTCCGACGATACTATTTTGTGATGAGGAGGCTGGTGCTCTACCACACTATTCCTACTTAGACTTGGGTGCTGGGACACTAGCTGAAGATAGTGCAGGGGATGATGATTGGTTATGAAACTGAGAGATATTTCCCTTACCTGACCTGTGCTGACTGAACTCAAACTATCCAGTCCTTGCCTTCTTGGTCTCTCTCTCTTTTCTTCAACTTTTCTGCCTTAATCTTTTGAGCATGGTCATGAGTCGGGAGATGTCTATATCCTCGATCAATGTGGCAGTCCTACACTCCTTAACTACCAACTTAAACATACTGTAAATAAATTACTTATGTGAGCCCTCAGCTCAGAAACAATTTCTGGAGCATATCTCAGAAGCTAAGTGAACTTAAGGGTATATTCCTTCACTAACATGGAGCTCTGCCTGAGATTTATGAACTCCTTTACCTTGGCTTCCCACAACTTTTGAGGAAAGAATCTCTTAAGAAAGTCTATCTTAAATGCTTCCCAACCAACTGGGGTTGCATCTTCACCCCTAGCCTCCTTCCACTGCTTGTACTAATTATGAACAACACCTTTTAGCTGATACAATGCCAACTCCACACTTTCTACCCCATTAATATGCATAACCTGGGTAATCTTCAGCATCTCATCTATGATGTGTTGTGGATCCTCATCCATTTTTGACCCATGAAAATCTAGAGGACTCATCCTCATGAAGTTCCACACCCTGGTAGTATCTGAATCTTATTCTAATTTACTGGAGCAAAAACCTAATGATTAACCTGAGTGGTCTTGGCTTGGGCCCAAACCTAAAAGGCAGCCCAAATTATTCATTCAAAGGATTCATGGGTGCCGGTGATGCTGGTTGGTTGCTATTTTTACAACTATTGGTTCTGTGGGGAGGCATTTTTTGTCAGGTGAATGGCACGAGTTAGAAAAAAAATAGAGTTAGAGTTAAAATCTATAGCATGATAAAGATCATGAAAGAAGGGATAGTTCCTAATAACATCTCGTAGCCTCTTCGTTATAAGTATTTCACTCTTCACACCCATGAACCAAACTCTATGTGGCGTAGCTTGTTAGACACCCTAGAACACCTTAAACCTTAAGCTCTAATACCAAGTTTGTAACGCCCTGAGACTTCACACTAGATATAGCACGATGCTTAGAACTATGAGTAGTCCAAAGCTAACCCATTTGCATCTGGCATAGTACTATAATCATAATTATTATCATTAAACAAAAGCTTAAGGACATAACCAATTCCCTCAGTGCCAAATACTAATCCCAAGGACATAACCAATTGCTCATACTAAAGGAAATCCTTTATGAAATAAGCATAAACTAGTTTATTTAAATATAAAACAATCATGCTTCTATTTCTATTTCGTGTAACCATAAAGAAATTCATTGATATTCGTGCTATAAGTATGAGACCATAAGGTTGAGTCGTATCAAAAAGTTTAAATCATGCTAAAATCATGTAGAGCATGTCAAATTATGGAAATTCATATAAGTTCATGCCATGATGGCTAAAGCTCATTCTTAAAACTCATAAAATAGAAAAATCATACATTTTGAAGGCAATAATAGTCATGAGAAACATGAAAATAGTAGAATTACACCACAATCATAACGTGGTCATGAACCCTAGATTTGAACTTATGAAATTTCTAGTTTAAAATCTTAATTTAGGGGAACAAGGATGGAAGGAAATCCTTGTTGAATCCCCATGTACCTGAACTTAAGGATTTCTTGAGAAGATTATTGAATTCAGCCCCTGTTTAGCTTGAATTTTGAAACCTTTCTAATTGTTCTTAGAACTTTGGGAAAATTAAAAATTTGGGAGTTTTTGAATGTTTCTAAGAGTTATCAGGACAAATTTTATGATTAAAACGGGTTGAGGGAGGTTACATGTGAATATAAGGACGAGATTACCCTCAACTCTTAAGAGTAAAGTAGAAAACTTCATACATGGAGTGATAGGTGCACCACACCTCCCAACACATAGGAGGGGGCTGTGTGCCACACCTCCCAGTGTATAGGCTAACCAGTATCCAACTGAGATTTGCTCCACAGCATGGGTCCTAAAGCAGAGGTCCCTGTGCACGATGCACGACTTTCTTTCTAGGTCCATGACATCTTTTTATGACCCAAAACTTAACCCAAACATTTTCTAACCATCATTAGTGTCAATTGACCTTATTTTAATAGCCTAATCACATAGGAAAGACACTACGATCATACACAAGCCTTGGGGGTGTTATAGTCCCATTATTGGGGGACTTTGTGATCGAGCTCTTATTTCACTATGCATTTAAGTTTGGGGGCTTTCTCTACTTGTCTAAAGTTTGAGTTACTTGTGCAACAGTCGATATTTTGAAAATCATTTTTATTCATACTTTGATCTTTTGAGATTATTAGGTTAATACATGATTTTCAGAATGTTTTCATCTTGATCTCCTCTCAAAATTTCCTACTGCTACCTCATTAAAAACTTTGCCAGCAAAAACCCTTTTTTAGGACAAAAAAGCTTGGTTGAAGGAAAAAAGTGTAGCTTGTGCTTCCAGGCCTTTATACTTGATTTCCTGGTTGGTGGGATTTCTCTCTCTTGATTCTTTGTAAGGATATTTTTACCCCAGGCCACTGTCATTGGGTTTGGACTTCTTTTATGGGGTTGTCCTCCCATCTGAGAGCGAAAGCCATTTTTGAGAACGTGTAAAACTGTGGAAAAGAGAGAAAAATTAGATAGTTTGAAGTAATTCTGAAAAGGCAGAGAATGTTCCTATTGCTCTACAGGGTTTTTTTCAATTTATCATCTTGCGATGGGCTTTCAGGTTGGCAAGCTATTTATTCCCTTCATCTTCTTTCCCATAATTGGACTTGGTACGGTCACTTAGGAATTCCATAAGATGTCCATCCTTGAGTAGCTCAGCCACCTCTTTTCTTAGATGGTAATAGTCCCTAGTTTCATTCCCGTGTGTCCTATGAAATTCACACCATGCATTTTAGTTGCAAGGATCAGGGCTGGTGCGAACAAGTCTAGAAAGTTTGGCCCCTTTGATGTCTCGCATAGCCGATACTAGTTTCCCCAGACTAATGATGAAATAATAATTTGAGAGAGGGGGAAGAGTGTCGATGTCGTACACTATGGGTTTTTGAGCTTCCCTAGCCTCGAGGTCCCTCTTCTGGAAGTCCCTTTTCTTGATACAAGGTGAGACCGCTGAGTGAGAGCCGATATATCAACTCAGACTCACTTTTGAATCCATCATGTAGGATGTATATCTTTTTTGGGTTGGGACCTTTGGATTACCCCAATGCAGGCTATTCTAAAATGACTCATCCCCTTGATGCCAAGGGTTCTTTTCAACCTTTATGTCATTCCACATCTGTGGGGTGTTGCCTTTGACTCACCTATAATCATCTTCGATCTGAATCTTGGAATTGTATCAGCTGTGCACTTTATCCCATGTCATGACCTCAAACTCTGTCAGACTGTTCCTTTAGTTATGAGAGGAACTCTCGAAATGCAGTTAATGCGTGTGTGGAGCTCTACGCTCTGTGCCTTTATCTTTTCCCTTAACATCTTTATCATAGACGCTAGTGTTTGGGATGAAGCTTCAAGCTTTCCTCCTAATTTTCTTGATTTGTGTTCTCTAGATCTCTCTTCAAACTCCTCCTCATCCTTCTCCTCATTTTCTTTGAAAGAGTTTGGAGTTTCTTGAGCCGAATCTATCGCGACCCAAATTATAAGGACGTGCAGGCACCTATTCTATTCTAACTAGATCAGAGACTCCTTCACCACCCAATCATTTATTATCTGGAAATTCTTGAACAACCATTTATATAATAAGCAATTGAAAACTTACAACCATAATTAAAATCACTAAAAATCCTTAGTACAACAAAATATAAAATTTTTTCCCCAAGGACCTAGTCTAGACATGTATAAGAGCTTCTAACATAGAATACTGACAAGAAAGTAAAAGACCCAAATTCTTCCTAAGAATGAGATATGAAGAAGTTGATGGTGGATACTCGCCGCTTCAACAAGAAACTTCAATCAATCTGCAAGATACCTACACCTGAAAGAGGATGTAGTAGGAGTAGTATCAGTACACTGTTCGTACTGGCAGGAATCATCGGCCAACTAAGATTAGTTTACACAAAACTATATATAAATCAACAAAAGTCAGCAAGCAATCTCATGCAATCACTTTTCATTCCTGTTCCATACCCGTATAATGCTTTCTCAACAAATCTAACGATTCACTTATCTTTGTCATTTCGTTTACACCCTAGTAATATTACTAGACATTCTGTTTCACTTACAATAAATTTGTTAACTACTATCACAATTATCATGAATTGTTACCTCGCTTCACACATCACCTATTACAGTCTTTTCACCCGCAACTCAAGTCAACCGAGTAAGAAGGCACATTAATACACACATTCAATCTCAGAAGATAAGAACAAATTACTAAAATAATAAACCAATTGAGAAAAGTATTCATATAAATCAAGTTTCCCAGCAGCACAGGAAATCAATAGTCCACACAACAGGTAATAAACAAATACCCAGGCACATCAAGCCAGTAATCAAGAACATATAAGTCATTAAGTAGACATATTAAGTCATCACAGAACCATGATATTATAAGTAGTCATCAAGACATAGACATCATCAAGTAAACATATCAAGTCATCACAAAACCATACTATTATAAATAGTCATCATGACATACAAATCATCAAGTAGACATATCATGTCATCACAGAACCATACCATTATAAGAAGTCATATCAAAAAGCCTGGATCTTGTCCACATTGAATTCAAAGATGTATAATCTCTGCATCTCATCAAAACTCATAATACTCTCTCATCTGTACGCACATACCAAGGGGTCTTATTTCTCCGAAAATGGTCATGACCTGTAGGGGACACACTAGGATCCATATATCTACCAGAATCATTTCCCATCAGCATAATAACACTCACCCGAACCATTTCCCATTGGCATAATAACACTTATCAAAATCATTTCCTATCGACATAATAACACTCACCAAAACCATTTCCCATTGGTATAATAAGAATATGAATTTCACAAATAACTCAATGGGTAATATCAACCATTATTTATCATGCAACCATAAGAGTGGTATGACTATGTATGATCAAGGAGATAAATCTGTACACACATGCTAAAGAGTATTATTTTATCCCAACTAGTCATAAACTGTAGGGGACAAACTAGGGTACATGTATCGTATCGGTGTAGTACTCGATCCATAATAAAAATTCTCGATCGTAAGATCATATTAGACACAAGCCACTTATCAAAAAGAAGGTATATATATATATATATATATCCTTACTTTATCCAATATATCAATTTATATTCCCACCTTTACTGTCTCTCAGGATAATATCACAAGTACACCCAATTTTACAAGTTACAATCGTATCTCAAATTGAAACAAGTTTCAACAATCACCAGATTATTCGTTCAAGCATTATCAAACCAACAAATCAATCAACCACAGGTATATCTGAAGACCAATACATATGTCATTCAATTAGAAATACACAACGGACTAAATTAAGTGTAACTTCACATATATACTTTTAAGAATCCTTCCATTTACCAACAACAACTATTATGCTAGGGACCATTATATCCTTTTTTTTAAGTATTAGCATGCATCATTAACTATTCTTATCACATTTGTAAGTACAACTTCATTATCTATTATTCAGACAATTTGTCAATGTTCAACATACAAAATTTACCTTAATTTATTCACCTTTTATAAAAAATTAGACTCTAACACTTAGTCAGGTTTCTCTTAGAACATCTAGTGTTATGACATTGCTTCCCCCATCATGCTAAAACCAAAAGAAGAATTTTACAACTAGGAGAGCACAAAATCAAGAATCCATACATAATTGATTTACCAATCCCACAATTTCCATCAATCCATAATGTTATTAATATTCAGCTTTATAACTAACTTTGGTACATAATCTCTCTACCGTCATCCATATTAACCTTATTCATACTATAATACATCATCGAAATCTCATGGTTATCCCAAACTCAATTCAAATTGATAAATTTTTTAAATTCTTATGCCTTTTACGTGGATGTTTTAATAATGATGGAACAGATATTATAGGATCTCACTGGAAATCATCCATTCGCTGATATCGGGCCTCCATCCTTTCCTTCAGCTTCGTCTGGCCTTCTGTGAAACTCTTAAGGGTCCGTGGGAGGCTTTTTTCATCAACTTCTCCTTTGATTTCTCCTCCATCATCAAGGAGGTTATGACCCCTCTTCCAAATGTTTACGTTTGTGAGATCCACATTGATATGAGGGCTCTCCTCATCACGAAGGGATTTTTTTTACTGGAATCATATGTGCCTAGGGGTTGAATCCTTGCTGCATTTTGTGCCACAAGTACCCCTTAAATTTGTTCCCCGTCATTAGCCATTTGTTTTGCGAAAAAATACAAGAAAACTAAACAAACAAGCTAAGAAAGAACAAGCAAGATTAAACCCATAAAGTTGCTTTGGTCCTATGGTGGGTGCCAAACTATTTACAATGGATTTTGTGTAGTTAAATTTGAAGTTGAGTCAAGATCATGCATTACAATTTATCCTTGCTCGAGGCTCAATTTATTAGCAGTTAGAGTATTTAATGATTAAGAGAAAGTAGCAATATCAAAGAGACAACATTAAGTAAGTAAAACATATAAGTTTGAGTGAGTCTAGGAATTCCATGAGAGCTATCGAGGCTCAAGATTGTCTATCCATGAAAAATAATTGAAAATAGAAAGCTATAGCAAGGTAATAACATAGTAAAAAGAAACACACAATAAATAGTTTACTCAACAGCACAATCACTTCAAGAGGACCAAGTCATGCCTATAAAGAAATCGTATAAGCCATCAAATTAGAAACATATAAGTCAAGTCAACATACTGAATCATACGAAAACCTGCCATTATAGTAGTACCCTCACAACATGGATCTTCATCCATAAAAACCTAACAAAATTCATAACCCTTATTTCTCATCAACTCAGAATACTTGCTCATCTCATTAAACACTCACTCATTTAGACACACACGCTAAGTGGTCTTATTTCTGTCCAATAGTCACGACCTGTAGGGGATGCACAAGGGTTCATGTACTGTACCAGCAAGGTACACGATCCATCATAAATTTATCAATATCAATATCATATTAGCATGGTACCCAATACCTCAACCAATATCGACTTATGGTTCCTCTTTCATTATCTCTCAGGATATAACACAAGTGCACTCAATCTACCAGTACATTTTAAAATAATAAATTACTCAAACAAGTTTAATATTTAATAGCTTATTCATTCAAGCATTAACAACTATCAATCATCAATCACAAGTATGTCAAAAGAGCATTAAGCAAGTTATTCAATTCAAGAGTATACACGCAACTAAATCAAGTCAAAACTCTATTTATGACACTCATAAATTCATCCACTTACCTAACCATCGTTATTTATATCAAGGATCGATGAATTCAGTCACTAATAAATTGGATTTTATATTCAAGTCAGTATTAGATTCATAGACACCACTTTGTTAGTTGTTTATTTAACCATTCAACCTCTTTCAATTTACGATTTTAGTTTTAGTTATGCACCCTTACACAAATTACACCCTAGAACATAGCCAAGCTTTCCTTTAGTCCCTTTAAGTTATGAAACCACATTCCCTTAACATGCTCAACTCTTAGAACAATATTATAGCAGGAAAATAACACGTTCAAGATATGCACAACATTGATTTCACCCTTTTAAGATATTAAAAACCAAACTTATATATTACAAGAACACACAATTTCTCTATCATCACCCATGCTACTTTATTCAGATTACATCTCAGCATAGAAGTCATACATACACATATCACCCATCAAGGGATTTGTACATTGACATACTAGCACACGTTTAGATCTTTTTACATAAATTCTATATTTTACCATCCAAATACCATGCCCGCAGGTAGGGGTGGGCATAAGAACTGGAGAATGAAAGTTCCGAACCAAATAAATCCAGTTTCAATTTTTTCGGTCCTTCGATTCTTCGATTCAATGTTTGGTTTAGGGGTAATGATTCTTTGGTGCACCGAAGAACCAAACTTTTATTGATTAAATTTTTAAAAATATTTATATTACATTTAATATAAATTCTAGCTGCCTGGCCCAATAGAAACCCAAGTGTAAGCCATTTATTTTTATTTTCAGTCCCCTAAAAACCCTATGTACGACCTAACACCCAAGTACTGAAGTACTCAATTCTCTAAGACCTAAGGATAAATCAATTTTCTTTTGTTGGGGCTTATAATTAGTTATTGTGGTCTCTTTTATTTAACACATCAATTTAGTTGGTAGCGTGGAGCTTTTAGCTAAATTAGCAGTCATTACTAAGTTCTTCACAGGAAGGGTATAAAAGCAATTATCCTGGGACTCAGATCTTTTTTTGTATTAGTATTATTGAAAGCTATTAGTTTTACATTTACTGTCTAGTTTTAGTTTAGGGACGGGATATGTTGTCAAATTTTTGATAATTTTGTTTGTCACTTGCACTAAAAAAATTGATTTAGAAATGCTAAACTAAATCAAACCGAAGTTCAAAAATAAAACCAAATCAAATTAGTTTGGTTCATTGTTAGGTTATTATTTTTACAAAATCAAAAATTGAAGAACCGAACCGGACTTTGACAAAACCAAACCGAAAACCCGAATGCCCACCCCTACTGCATGCCTAATCATGATTCTTTCATACCTTCTATACCGTGTATATGTTTACTAAACACAATATAGTACTCATAAAATATAGTCTACCTCGACGTCAAGCTGCTGCCATGCAAAATGCATACAACCTTGTTCCTCATTTCTGGTCTAGCAGTTTTGATAGAGAATCCACGAGGATAATGATGGAGCCACATTTCTTGAGAGCTTTGCCTTTCTTTTATGGTTGTTTTATCTTGGGATTATCCCTTGGCGAATTTATGGGAGAGAACTCATTTTTTTTAGAATAAGTTCTGATTGAATAGGGTTTTATTCGTGTGCCTACTGGTCCGACACTACTAAAGCGGCTTCCCCATTGCTATAGTAGGATTGTTGTAGCCGTCAAGGGACCGTTGTAGTAGGCCTAAGCATGAAGGTCCCACTCTTTTAATCCTATACTTATAACGATCGTTAAATAAAATAAATGGTTAACCCTAACTCAATTTTGAATTGATGTAAATTTTAAAATTTTTTTATTCGTACCATAGATATTTCAAATAACAATGGGATGGGTCGTTATATTAGATACCAATTTACTAATCTTTCATTCCCAAATAGATATTGGGCGACGAGGAGCAAGAGGTTTAAAAGCTCAAGGGAAATTATTATTAGGATCAATTATTTTTATATAGTAACCCAACAATAATTACCCAACCTTCCTATCGAGGCCCTTCAATATATTTTATATGCAGGGTTAGGAATTAGACTTGAATCGAATTATTTTTCACGTATATTACTTACTCAAATTTTGATGAGAACCTATGATACCTAGAGGGGGAAGGGTTTATCAACATCATACAACACCATAAAATTCATAGGTGTGGATTTTAAGTGTGGCTGCTGCAGCAACAAGAACCTCATTACAGTAGGCTTGTTGTAGCAGGGTATGAACTGTTGTAGCGGTCGCAAAGCAGTTTTAAGGGTGGAAGTGGGGATGTTTCATTTCTCACTCTTAAACTTACCATCTTCTCAAAATCCAAGACTCCCTCCCTCCCATTCTCTCCCTACATTAGTTTTGTTAGTTGAATATCTTTATTCTAGCATCAACTTTATTATTGGCAACTTTCGTAGGCATAAATTATGGTTAGATTCACTTGCTTTTGAACCAAAAATGGATTTTTGGGCAAGGTTTTATTTTTCCCTTGTAGGGAAGTAATTTCAAAGTATGCTAGTTCATTTTATGTTCTCAACACTCTTATAGTATTCTAGGCATAAAATTTATGGAGTTCATGGAGTGTTGATCATGAAATTGGAGAGGGTAACTAGAGTGAAGTTTTTTCAAAAACCTTTAGGAGTTTGGCACTTAATATGGGTGTTAATAACCCTAGAAACAAAGTTTATAGGTCGCACGTCATAATACTATGTCCCATATGTTTTAAAAGTTGTTTAAATGTAGCAAAAACTTGAACTTGCCATTTTTGGAGTCGGGGTTCTATTAAGGATGATGACCCCACTGTAGTGGTGGTATCCTAGCTGTGGTGAGTCCGCTATAGTAGAGGCCATTCACTACAGAGACCTTGCTACAGTGGGAAAGGGACCACTGTAGCGGTGGTCTGGCAGTGACACCACCTGGGAAAATCTAAATTTTTTTTCTTAACTCCTTTCTATGGTTCCCTTGATTTTATGCTTAATATCTCTTAGCATTTTTAAGGAAATCATTATTAAACAGACTTTTTTTCTTCCTTTAGATACTACTATTATCATGGCCGGTGGTAGCAACATTTCTACAAGAGGTTTGTCGACAAAAAATGTAAGAGGCGGTTTATGGATTTAAAAATTAGAGGGCTCACACATGAGTGGGAGTTTGAGATGAATGGGGTAGCAGAGGAGGCACCAAAGTTTTATAACCGATGACAGGAGATAGGTGGGCCACTATTGAAGGAGCTAACTTGTGACTGTATCGAAAACTAAGTGAGGGAGTTCTATGCCATGCTCCCTACTATGGATTGAGAGCTCCCGAACTCTACCATTTGAATTCGGGGCGTGGATGTCCAAATTAGGGAGGAGATCATTATTGAAACTCTAGGGGTGCCAAATCCCTTAAATGATGGCTACAAGGTGAAGAAGTTAGAGAGTGATAACCAGTGGTTGGCTTATATGCTAGTAGTGGAGGGTAAGACGGAGAAGACTTCTTGGGTCTATACCAATGGGCCAATCAAGAGTACCAACTTCACCCCTGATGATTGATGGTGATTGAACCTAGTTTCCAGGAGGATTTATTCTTCTAGAAATGTCATTGATTTGAATTAACAATGAGCACTAGTGATAGCCTACATCCTGGACCAGAAGGATATTAATATGGAGGGGGGGTTGACTATAGAGGAGTGGAGAGTCTTCTTTAACAACCCGAGGACCTGTACTATGCTATGTGAGAGGGTGAATATACTCAAGGAGAAAAGTAATTCATATGTCATGTGCGACCCAACTTTTAACTCATTGAATATGAAAGACGCATGGGGGGGGGGGGGGGGGAGTAAGGAATATGAGCACTGATGGAAAGGATAGCAGGGCTCAGGAAGATGGGGGCCTGAGACTGTCTCTACATAGGTTGTAGGCCCATTTAAACAACTAGAGTTGGACTTGGCTACAATAAAGAACTTTCTATAGAAGTTGTCAGTGCCTTCCAGAGAGTCCATGTCATCCATTGTTATTGGCTCGCCTGACCTTTAGGGGGCCTTTGATACCTTGGACTGAGCCTATGTAGAGTTCTGAAAAGATTTGGAGGTAGAGTAGAAGAAGAGGCCCTCCTAGGACCGATTTTTCATTCGTATATGGAAGGGGATGAAGGTCATCATGAAGATCTTTTTCCTAAAGAAGAAGGTCTCCAAGGTGGAGACTACCTATGCCCAAGATTTCTTATTCATAAGTGAGCTAGATGAGGATGGTTCCGATGCTTCGAGCGGCGGATAGAATGGAGTGACCAATTAGGCCCTGACATGTGTACCTCCCGCACCCGTATCCCTAATATTTTCAGCTTCATTGGTTTTGCCTTTTTAGGGCATTTATTAGACATTTTATTTATCTCCCCACTTTTTTGAATAATACTGTTGTATTTATTAACGATGTTGTTGGTGGCATCATTGGAAATAATGGCCTTGTTTGTAGGTCGATACTTTTATGAATGCTGCCTTTTGCATTGAAATTTCATTTTGAAATAGTGTTATTGGAAAAGAAACCTCTAAAATAGGAAGTTGGGATGCCTACTGCCTAATGACCATTCCAGCAGTCCCTTACTTGATACAACAGTCCCGCTATGGCAGAGTAGGGTCCATTGTGTCAACTTTGAGGAACAGGCCTAGCCCCGCTACAGTGGGTAAGCAACCGCTATAGCGGTCACGCTGCAGGGCAATCCCATTATTGCAGCAGCCCTAAATCAGTAGCTCGGGGGAAAACTAAGTTTCTACCTCCCTAATGCAACACAACGTCACTAAACACAGTGCTGTGGTTCAAACCCTTCCACAAATGAATATAACCACATGAGGTTTTTTTTTTAGACTACTAGGCTTGAAATTCTCTCTATCTTAATCATCGAGGAGCAATTTGTCTATATACTTCGACCCGAACACTCCTTTTACATTATTTTATAAACACAAAATGAATTATCATACATCATTGCATCACAAATCATCATAACCTCAACATACACTGATTTTTCATTATCGACTCATCAACTAACAATTAACCAAATAGTTTCACCATAATTCATACAACCAAATATAAATCCGGACTCCTATCGCTAGATACCAATTAGGAATGACTAGGTCCCAATTGCGAATCTATCAAGCTACCAATTTAATTCATCCAGATACCAATTGGAATTGACTAGACACCAATTGGACTCAACCCAGGTAGATGATAAACTGAGATAACACGATGAAAGAGAAGAAAAAAATGACTCCTAGATGTGTCATAGATTCTCAAGGATTGATGTAAATGTCTACACTTTAATCCGTAGGACACTACTTGACATTACTCTTGTACTTTTGAGATCGGTAACCTAGGGCTCTGATACCAACTTCCATAACCTAAATTACAAAATTGTATAGGCAGCTACCCTATTCATAACTAGACAGGAGAATCCGTACCACCCAATAAACTTTATGTGGAAATTCAAGTGAAAACCTTTATATACACAAGAAATTCCAATTTAAATATCAAAACAAAATTATAAAATCAAAAAACTTTTGAAGTGTTTAACTTAGCATTTCAAGCAACTCCTAAGGACCTAGTCTAGATTTTGTACAAGAGCTTCTATATAGAGTAAGGATAAATTAAAAGACACAACTTCCACATGAAGAATGAGATATATGGAATTTGATGTTGGATACCCACCACCTCGACTAAGGAACTTCAGTCAACCTGTAAATACACCTACACCAAAAAAGGATGTAGCAAGAGTAGTATCAGTACACCACACATACTGGTAAGCATCATCCACTAACAAGGATAAGTTCACACAACATTATATAGAAATCAACAAAACAATCATGACAATCTCATATAATAGTTTAGCACCACAATTCGCATTCCTAATGGCGGCCTTAATATTTTCAGAAGTTCCCAAGTATCTTTCTTAGTTCAATTAACTCTGTCGATTACATCAAGCATTTGTTTCCATTAGGATAAGTTTCACTAACTATTAACACAATCACAAACATCATTCTTTGGAGAACATGAACCCGACTAATGGTTCTACCTACCAATCAAACTACTTCAAGGTCACAATAAATATAATAAATGATAGCAACAATAACAATCCACAATTTAAGTAAGGCAAGTAAACAAGTATCTTAACACACAACATGGATCTATGTCCATATAAACCTCACAAAATGTATAATCTTTATGTCTCATCAACTTAGAATACTCGTTCATCTCATAAAAGACATACTCATCTATACATACGCTAAGGTGTCGTAATTCTGTCCAATATTCATAACCTGCAGGGGATGCACCAGGGTTCACACACCATACTAGCACAGTAACCAATCCATCTTAAATATATCAATATCAATATTGTACCAGTGTCGTACTAGATCCGTCAACCAATATCAATGTATGGTTCCACTTTTACTATCTATTAGGATCTAACACAAGTGCACTCAATCTACTTGTACACTTTACAATTATAAATTACTCAAACAAGTTCAATATTCAATAGATTACTCATTCAAGCATTAACAACAACCATCAATCATCAATCACAAGTATGTTTGAGACCAATTCACAAGTAATTTAATTCAGGAGTATACAAGTAACTAAATCAAGTCTAAACTTTATTTAAGACACTCATAAGTTCATTCACTTACTCCAACATCATTATTTATATCAAGGAATAGTGGATTCAGTTACTAGTATATTGGCTCTTATGTTCAAGTCATCATTAAATTCATAGACACCACTTCATTAGACATTTATTTAACTATTCAACCCCATTCAACTTACAATCTAACTTTAGTTATATGCCCTTACACAGATTACACCCAAATACTTAGCCAAGCTTCCCTTTAAACCCTTTATGTTATGACATTGCATTCCTTTATTATGCACAATTCTTAGAATGATATTACAATAGGAAAATCAAACATTCAAGACATGCATGACTTAGATTTCACCCTTTTATGATATTAAAAGTCGGGCTTATAAATTACAAGCACACATAATTTCTCTATCGTCATCCACGTCCACTTTATGCATATTACATCTCATTATGGAAGTCATACAAACACATATCACCCATTAAGGGATTCATACATTAACATACAAGCACACATTTAGATCTTTTTACGTAAATTCTATATTTTACCCATTCAAACGCCATGCCCGCAGGCCTAATCATGATTCTCCTATCAATTCTATACTATCTATATGTTACTAATCACAATCAACTATTTATAAAATAATAGTATACCTCAATGCCAAGCTGCTTTCATAAAATGCATGCAACCTTATTCCTCGTTCCTGGTCTAGCAGTTTTGATAGAGAATCCATGAGGATAATGATGGGGCCACATTCCTTAACAACCTTGCCTTTCTATTATAGTCATTATAGCTTGGGAATATCCCTAGGGGCATTCTTAGAAGAGAAATCCTCTTTTTAGAATAAGTGCTAAATGAAATAGGGCTTTATTCTCGTGCCTACTGGTCCGGCATCGATACAGTGGTCACCCCATTGCTATAGCAAGCTCGCTCTAGTAGTTAAGGAACCATTATAATGGTTAAGGGAATGCTACAAAAAACCTAAGTAGGTTAGGCCCACTTCTTTAATTTTATACCCACAATGATCGTTAAATGAAATAAATGGTTAACCCTAGCTCAATTTCTAATCGATGTAAGTTTTTAAAATTTTTGTATGCCAACTATGAATATTTCAAATAATGATGGGATGTGTCATTAAAGAATGTCACCTTAACAACAGTTTCTTTGATCATATAATTATTAACAAGCTCTAGTTTATACAAGATCATTATATTCAAATAAAAGATGGATTACGAATCATATAAAAAGACAAATTTGACAAAATAAAGTCAATCTATAATCATAATTCGAAGTTAAGGATGCATCATGAATAAACATACTACCTATTGACTATGATTTCAAATGAGTTAAAACCAACGTTAATCAAACCAACATATTCCACAGACGAATCCAGGATTTGATCAGTCAAATCTAACATATCAAAGATTCAAGTCATATTGGAATCCACAAGAAGGACCATCCAGTCAAAGAAAACAAATGGAATTAATTGACTTGAACACACTATTGAACTTGACGGGAATTAACATATAGCCTACCATATTTGACTCAAATTTTTATGTAGGAGCTAGCTATTTATCATGCTATATCTCAAAGAAACAAGAAGAAGTGTACTGAAAACACATCAGCTTGTTGATCCCTCGATGTTTAAACTTGATTTGAAATAGTCAAATTTAAGCAAAGTGTCTAGAAAACTCAAATTTCACCAAAAGCTTTATTATTATTAAATTTTAATCGAAATCATCCTACTGCGTAAAGGAAAATTTTATTGATGAAAAATATATGCCAAAACAACTTGCCTAATGCACATAAGCAGAAACAGAGAAACCCAATGATACCTTATAAATACATAATCACAGAGAAAAAAATAAGTTTGTTGAAGTATTACCTTTTAAGAGCAGGAACTTGGAACAAAATGATTTGAATTTCACTGGAAATTTTGAACTTTCGATGTGAATTCCCTTAATTTCAATGGAAAGAGGGGAGGGGTGTATATAGTCTTGTAAATATTTTTCAATACCCTTCAAAAACTCTTGGATTCTTTCAAAACTTTCCATTACTCTATACAGTGAGAGGGAAGGGGTATATATAAGCAAAAGTCTAGGGTTGAATTGGGGGAGACAGGTGAAAATTTGATAAGATTTTAGGAATATTTTGAATTTCAATTGGGAATTTTATGATGACCATGAAATTGATATCTCGTGTACTAAACATTACAAAATTTGGATGAATATGGAAAGATAGAAATGCGTAAGGGTAAAATCAAAATTGAGAAATTAGAGAAAAAAATAAAAGTCTTGAGAATCTAAGGAGATTGAGAAATGCAATGTACTTTCTAGTACGCATATCGGAGAATTTAGGAGAAAATTTGAATAAATTATGTTGAAAATGAAATTGGGAAATTTGAAGAAAACTCAAAGAATTTCAAAATTCTCCCAAGAATAAACGAGATTGAAGTGTGTGGACAAACTTTAGAGTGAAAGATGCCGGATTCCATGGGAATTGAACGTTGGATTTGAGGTGTATTCTCTAGAATATTCCAGTGAATATATAGATTGACAGAATCTGAAGTTTGGACAAAATTTAGGAGTCATTGATGCTGATTTAGTTGCCGTTTGGTGCTGAAATTGGATAGAGGTTAAGGGTATACTGGTGTTGTTTATTTGTTTGTTGTGAGTGTTGTTCAAAAAAACTGAGGAAAGAGAATAGATGGAGGAGGGCGTGTGCAGCTGTGTGTGTACATGAATTTCTCTTATGCATCCTTTTCTGAATAATTGATGGCTCGTGAGAGTGATTAAGATACATGTATGGGGAAAACAATATTTATTGGAGGATTAAATTGGTAAATAAATAATTAGGTTGAGTCTTACCAATTTTGGACCAAAAATTAAGTTGATGGTCCAATTGAATTGAGGAACCAGGTTCCTTGAAATAATTTTGGCCAAAATTGTAAAATTAAGTTGAAACAAATTGATTTCTTGATTAATTGAATGAGATTTTGAATCTGATCAATCAAAATAATAATTTTTCTAAATATTAATTTTTCAATATAAAAGTACTAATTTTTGACTAATTCTCAATTTAATTTTTTTTGGAAAAAAAAGCTATTTCGATCATTTTGACACAACTTTAACAAAAGTCATTTTCTAATTAATTATTAAAATCCTTAAAAATAATATACATCCATATTATGAATATGCAAATATATATTTTATTTATAAAAATATCAAAAAATACTTTTTCAAGATAGTCATTTAAAATTTTGCAAAATAAGGTGTCAATAACATCTTTCTCTAGATCTTCTTGATATTCTTGTTGACAACTTTCATGGCTCCATACTGTTCATCTGAGGATGATACACTCTTGAATTCTGGTGAGTAATCTTGAAATGTTCATATATCTCTTTCATCAAGTGACTATTCAAATTCGCTTTATTATCTATGATGATTGACTCAGGTATCTCAAATCGGCAAATCAAATTGTTCTTGAAAATATCTTATACTACCTTCTTGGTAACGAATTTGTAAGAGGCGGCTTCCACCCACTTGGTGACATAATCAATAGCATCCAAAATGAATTTGTGTCCATTGAAGGCTAGTAGCTCTATCGGGCCAATAACATCCATGCCTCAAGCTACAATGGACAAGGTGAGGTCATAATATTTAGTCAATTGAGAGGCACTCAGATCAAATCTCCTTGTATCTGGTATTTGTGGTATTTTCGCACGAACTTACTATAACCATTCTCCATAGTCATCCAAAAAAATCCAGCTCATAAAATCTTCTTAGGTAGGGTGAACTCATTTATATGAGGTCTCCATACTGTATCATACATCAACACACTTTAGGAATACTAGATCCAGAGTCCTCCTATAAAGGATTTACCCATTTAGAAAGAAACTGTTAGCCATTCCGTGGATCATCTTCCTCTTATTGACATTTGCATCTTCACGGTATGAACTAGCTTCCAAATACTTCTTGATATACAAATACAACAACTTTTTGTCTAGTTCTACTTTGACTTGTGCATAATGTGCAGATTACTCTTTCAAACTGATCTCCAATGGATCAATGTAACGTAGATTTAGATGTTGTATCATGGAGGATATGGTAGCCAAAGCATCGGCAAACTCATTTTGAATCCTTAGGATATGCTTGAACTAGGCCTTTTTGAATCTCTTGTATGAGTCTCATCCAAATCCACATACGATGTAATCTTGGAATTATTTATATCCCATTCTCGTTAGACTTCCTTAATCAATTAAATATGAATCTCAGATGGATATAAACCCTTGAATAGCTATTTAGAGAGATAGTCTGATGTCCAGAATACAAGCATCATACTCGACCATGTTCTTGGTGCATGGAAAGCAAAGTTTGGCTATCACTGGATAGTGCTGGCTAATTTATGATATCAAAACCACTCCAATTCTCATCATCCTTCTCTAAATAATTCATATTGGTTAGACTTTGAAATTAACTGCCCCATCAAACAAAAATCTCCCATCGAGGTATGCTTCTGCAATGTCTTCTCCTAAGAACAACACCTCTTCATCTGGGAAATAAGTTTGGAGTGGCTCATAATCTTCGTCGATTGGATTCTCCATTATATGATCGGCTAAGTCTTGCCCTTTGATTTCTTTATGAGTCATATATATAATGTGGAACTCACTCAACAACATTTTCCACTTAGTTAACTTTTTTGTAGGCATGGATTTTTGGAAGGGGTACTTTAAAGGATCCATTCTAAAAAGGAGATACATCGGATACTAAGTCAGGTAATGCCTCATCTTCTGAGCAACCTAAGTCAAAGCAGAATAAGTCCTTTTAATAGAGTATAACGAGCCTCATATGGAGTGAACTTGTTGCTCATTAATAGATCTCTTGTTTCGTCCTTCCACTTTCATCATGTTTCCCCAAAACACATAATACATTATCTGGGATTGATAAGTAGAGCCACAAAGGATTTACTTTTCTTTGAGGAACTACCACTGGTGACTGGAAAAACAATCCTTGATACCATTAAAAGCCTTATGGTATTCTTATGTCCAGTCAACCGATGCATCTTTTTCATCTACTTGAAGATAGGCTCACAGATAACCATTGACTGGGCTATGAAGTGGCTGATGTAATTCAATCTTCCCAAGAAGTTCATGATTTACTTCTTGGTCTTTGGTGGAGGCAACTCTTGGAAGTTCATGATTTACTTCTTGGTCTTTGGTGGAGGCAACTCTTGGAACACCCTGACTTTTGAAAGGTCAAGCTTGATGCCTCTTCTACTAACTATGAAGCCTAAAAGCTTTAAAGCTAGCACCTAAAATCATATTTGGCAGGGGTCAATTTCAAATTATATTTTCGCAACCACTAAAAAAACTTCCTTAATATAGCCAACTGATCTAAACTATCGCGAGATATGATAATCATATCATCCACATAAACCTCAATATTTTTGTGAATCTATCACGACCCAATTGTTCATGAGTGGCACCCACCCTAACTCTACTGTGGGAGAACCATCCAACCCAATCCCTTAACCAACTACTAATAACTCGCCCCAAACATATTTATTAATCTACCACTATTTATCTCACTAAACACCATAAAAACAAAATATGTTCTTTATTAACTAACTGGATACTTGAAAGGAAATAGAGTGTGGAATGTATATCTAATTATTACAATCCCCTGGACCTGAAAGTCACCATACAAAAACATCTAAAATAGTTTTCAAAACCAAGTCTAAATAATATCTAGAGTACTAAGTAAAAGTAATATATCAGTCCTAAAACAAAGGACATAACCAATATAATAATGATCCAATGGCTGTCCGAACATGGTACTCATCCTTGAATCGATGTCTAAATCACGGATTAGAGTTGAGTTCTCATCTCAAATGCTGGAACATGCTCCGCACTCAATAATTAACAACTCATAATTAATTGACAACCAAATACAAATAGGCAAGTACAAGTACAGGTAGTGGCAGTCGACTCAATTCAACACCATACAAATAGGCAAGTTAAATGCAAGTAACAACAATCAAAACATAACTCACAATTAATTAACAACCAAATACAGTCATAGCACTTTATCTCATCAGGAATACAAGTACACAAGTACATCAATTACACTTAGGCAGATTCTTTAAGGTCACCACAATATGAACATATATTCAAATAAAATGATGATTGCATACATGCAAGATGTACACACATACTAGAGTCAACAAGGACTCTCAGTTATGACCTGTAAGGGATAATCTTAGTCCATATACTAGTACCAACATAGTACCTAATCTAATAACAGTGTTTCCAAGACACTCGATCCATATAACAATAGTATCGATGTGACACCCGATACATATATCATCTCAATACCATCTCAAAACTATATGTTCAATGCATGATACAGTCAATAATCACAAGTAATACCCGAAAGCAAATCACAAACACCTAACTCACACATAAGCATAGCAAGCAAGTCTTACTATAATTATAACATAACCTATCTTGATTCCTTGCTCATAACCACTATATAGCTACAAACTTATTGTAATAACCCTCTAGGTTATTTTCTCTATTTTTGTGAAGTTCTGGTGTTTCATGTGTTCCCATAGTGGTTACAAGTTATTTATGACTTTCCAAGACCATCAGTTTAGTTCCCGGGCAGTTCATTTGGGTTTTAACCCATTTTCCTATTTTGGAGATTTTAAAGTTGATAAATTGGTCTTGCACCAAAACTTCTAGTAAAAAGCCTTGGATGAGAATTTTGATAGTTCCATTAGCTCCAGAATATTGATTGGTCTAGGGGGACCCTTAGTTCAGGTCCCAAGGCTTTCGGGCTTATTTTGGGTTATTGGGGGGATATTGGTGAAAATAAAATAATGGGTGTGGGACTAAAAGTTTATCAAAACAACCTCGGATGGAAATTTTGATGGTTCCATTGAGTCTGGAATACCGAATTTTGTAGGGTAGCATAGTTCATTTACATGTACGGGGTTATGAATAAATCTCGAGCACTCGGTCGGAGTCTATTTGGACTTAGTAAAATTACTGGGATTTGGTAGCTGGTGTAGCCGCTTAAGAAACTTGGGGGATGATTTAGAGGTGGCCACTTTAGTGGTACTTGTACGCTTGAGCAGACGTCACCTAAGTGACCAGGTTGCAACTTTAGCGGCATCTCGCCCATGCTGTACTCACTGCTTTAGCGATCATTTATCTTTTTAGCGGTAGCCTCTTTAGTGGCTTAGTGGCCGCTTAAGTGGTCACTGATGGGTGTATATATTCTTATTTCTCATGATTTTCAGCCATTTTCAAGTCCCTTTTTTAGCATTGATGAACGCTTGAGCTTTGAAAAGTGTGGGAATTGATAAATTGGAGCTGTGATTGAGTCGGAGTCGTGTTGATGATAATTTTCCCTCAAGATTCCGCCCTAATTCTCCATTTAATTCTTGTTTTTAACTCTTGTTTTCCATGACTTTTGGGGCTGTTTTGAGCCCCAATTGAGACTCTATTTGTGCTTAATCTTCAAGCACACATTCCTTGTCCTTCGATGGACCTCGTAATAGATTCAATTTTAGAATTCCATTAGTGAGCCCCACGGACCTAATTCTGACCCAATTTTTGTCTTGGAGTTTTATATTGTAAGATGGGTCTTATTTTACTTATGTTAAAATGTAGATTATGATTTTGATAGCGCGACATCATTTAGAGTTCAAGGAGCGGAAACGAGCAGTTCGTGGATGGTTCAAGACCGCTGTTCAACTATGAGGTAGGCTATGGTATACTCTTATCTATGAGATAGTATATTGTGTAGATTGCATGTAGGGGTTATAGGATAGGTTTATAGCTAGTTGTTTCTTTAATGTGACCTATTTAGGGGATTTTAGAATAGAATTGTAATATGTGCCTTAGCCTAGAATACCCGCTATAGTTATACGGTTATGTTGAGCTTGATTATGTAACTGTATGACCTTAGGTTGACACTAGAATCCTTAGTGTAGGGTTTGGAGTTTTACTTTTCCATTTCGATGATTTTCCTCAATTAAACTCTCCCAGTAGTATGATGCCTCCCGTTGTTTCTGCTCTTGAGTATCTATTTGTATATACTCTTATTACTTTGTATATCATTGGGCTTGAGGACTTGGTTACGATACCGGTTGGATACCAGGTTAGTTTTCTATACTCCAAGAGGGCTATGATTTCTATTTATAGACCCTTGAGTTCTTACATTCTATTGTTTGGATACTAGTGATGTCATGCTTATATTTTTATGTGGTCATGATTACTTAAGTTGTATGATTCTAACTAAAACCTTGGCGTTTCTACTTTTTTTAGAAAATGGGATTTATTTCCCTATTTTCTCTTTTAAAACTAATTTTAAACGAAAGTCGTACCATTCTTGTTGTTGGTTTATAGTATTTTAAACTAAACTTACCACTTTGAAAACTCAGATCGAGGATGATTCCTATCCATTCTTGATCCACTCTTTGTCGCTATTTACTCATTTCGATCGAGGGAGGTTCTGACCCTTTATATGCTATTCTACCTTTTTAGTCTCGGATACAATCTCGGGCACTGGATTCATTTATAGATTTCTACGTATTTAGTCTCAGATTGATGTTGAGCACTTTTGTTTACTCTTACATTTCTCTAGTTCTGGACGGGGCAGATTGGTGGTGGTTGATTATTTAACGTCCTAGTTTGGGACTAGGGAGTATATATAAATATCTCGAGTCCCTTATGGGTCCCTCTGGCTGGGAACCATGTGCCAAAAAAGGGGATACCACATAGGTCCTGCCTTATGAGCAAGCAAGCTGAAGAAGGTGTATATACCTGGTACGTTATAACACTCAGTTGGTATGGTAGTATTAGATTTACTTTGAATTTATTCATTCCTATGCATTGCCTCTCACCAATATAATTGTTTGGTGCCTATACCTATTGGTCTTATGGGGGTCTGGATAGGTATAGGTTGTGTTTACTGTTTGCTGAGTGGTTACTTGTACCTTTCGGGCTTATGGGGGCCTGACTAGGTTTTTATTTGCCCTGGATTATTCGGTTGCTTGTTTTTATTTGAGTATTATCATATAAACTATGACAAATTATTTATGGATTGGTACCTGAGGCTGTAGGTATACTTCTAAGCTCTTTTCATCTTTATTATGGTGAGCTTTATTATTGTTAGACTATCTTATGGTTAGTCATATTATGATTAGATGTCCTGATTATATTAGAGCTAGCTCCTTTCTTGATATTGTAATCCTGGTGATATTAAGGTTGTTAGGCTAGCTCTCTCAGGTTGACACCATCGTGTTTAGTTATTCCTATGGTATATGACTTTCTTCTTTTGTAATACTATTGTACATATCATTTTCTACGTACCACTAGTATATATCTCTTTTTTTTCATACTACTATTGTATATATCTTCCTTCATAATACTATAGTGTATTGTTTAGCTAGCTAGTGTATCGTACTGTTGTTCCTATTTAACTGGTAGAGTATAGTAGTTGCCTTTACCTTTTGGTTATCCTTATTGCATTTCATTTCTTAGTTAGTTACCAGTTATGTATATTCTTGTGTTACGTGTTATTTATACTTGCATTATCTTTAGAGCTCAGTTAGTCGATGCTTATCGTGTACCTCATATTTGGTACTTATACTACACTTCTGCACCCTATAGATCATAGTATGTGTTTTGATCACTGGCATATGCATCGTACGAAACTGCTATGGGTAAGAGATTTGGGTTGAGCTCTTAGCGTTCAGAGTTATTCCTTTACTCTCTTATTTGTTATACTGATCTTTATTTTGTATTTCAGAGATAGTTTTGTATCTATATATCATGTTTACCTTGTACTCTTATTTTGTTAGTGGCTCTTGTACTAACTTCACTAAGTTTTGTAGTAAATTTACTTTCTTCTGGTTTCCTTTCTCCTTTTTATTTAATTTTTGCTTCTATTTCTCTTATTAGCCCGTTACTCGCTATTTCAGGCTATGGGTTGGCTTACCTATTGGTGGTTTATTGTAGGTGCCATCATGACTTGATAAATTGGGTCGTGATAATTTGGTATCGGAGCTAGGTTCACCGGTGATTTTGGTACAAGACCAAGGTGCCTAATAGTGTCACGACCCGAAATCCCATTTGGGCCGGACTGGCACCCGAAGCCGAAATGGCCCGAGAGAACCAATCTTTGCTCATGACCATTCGTATGCGTAATATCGTATGAATCTTATCATGCGACTATGAGGAAGTCATGGACATGGAACATATGCTATATAAATACATCTTTATGAAACTTGGCCGTTGGGGCCATTAAGTCAAAACGGACATTCGTCTCTTACATCCACATACCCACATATGTCTACAAAAGCCTCTACCAGATGTAGCAACAAGATCAACTTAAAGTCGGGACAAGTCCCCGCTTTATACTATATTTACAATATCAACACAAATATACAACTATGACCCAGAAAACTCCGGACCAAGTGGAGCTCACCAAAACTCTGCAAAGGATCCACAGTCTACTGAGGAAGTCTACTAATGCCTGCACCTGCAACATGTAAAGTAAGTTCCCCCGAGGGGGTCAGTACGAAGAATGTACTGAGTATGTAAGGCTCATAAGAAATAACAACATACATGAGAATCTCAATCGAATAAAATATGAGAGAATAGTCAATATGGATAAACCATCATCTTATACTTTTATAATTACTCTTCTTCAAGGGAAACTTACCTTCACTCAAGAGACTTACCCTTAATAGATTCTTCTATATGCAAGAGATTCTTTTTAGCTTCCATGTTCCTTACCACTATTGTTCATCTACTTGGTTAGTAGGTTGTAAAAGAATAACACTCATCCACATACATCCACTCTAGTGGTGAGGAGTAATAATATAACATACATCTACTCTATTAACGTACATCCACTCTATTGATGGTTTTAACCTACATCCACTCTATTGGTGGGGCAACATACATCCACTCTCATGGTGGGGGCAACATACATCCACTCTCATGGTGGGGTAACATACATCCACCCTCATGGTGGGGTAACATACATCCACTCTCATGGTGGGGTAACATACATGGGAGAGATTAATATATTAACTTATGAGAGATTGATACATTAAGGATCATGACACTATTTGAAACACACAAATATACTTTACCTCACTCTTATACTTCATGAGATTAACACCTTAACCTGTGAGGGATAGATGTATTAGCTCGCACTTTACCTCCTTCACTAATCCCATGAGATCTTATATAAGTATGTATATGATATCGGGCCTCCACCTTTGGTGGGCTATACTAAATAACATAGCATAATATTGGAATTATTCCATCTAGAACTTATACCCTTTAGATTGAGATCCCTACTCAATGAAACATATTGTAACCATGCGCATTACTTCTTTACAATCTTATACCCCTTTACTAGGTTATGAGAATGACATGTTAAAGATCCTGACATTAAAGCACACACTTATATACACATCTCACTTCACTCCTTTACTTCATGAGATTGACCTCTTCACTTATGAGGAATAATTATACTAACTTGCATATCACCTCTCTTATTACTCTTAAGAGATTGGTACTTCTACTTATGAAAGATTGGTACAAGGATAATCATCATACTATAGGACTTTGGAACATGACATGATTGGAAAATGCTTTTCAAGAATAAATAGATTTTCTTATGTTATTACTCTCTCTTGAAATAGTTCTCCTCGAAATTTCAACGTTATGACATCTTTGGAACTTCAATCAATGAACAAGAGATAAGTGAATCATAAGTCATCTAAGAATAGGACACGTATGGATAATAATATACGTCAACCTGAATTGATATACTTCAAGCCTCTCGGAATTGAAACAAGTCCAATGTCAATATGAACAACATGTTGCAGAAGGATATGGAAAAAGGAACCTTACATACCTTGTATTCTCAATACAAGTCTACAATCTTAAGTGTGCATACAATAGTACCACTCAGTCCTTATGTTTCACTCTACAACACAAGTACATAACGTAACCAACATTAACCACCAATTACCTTCCAACGACATACAATAACAATAAGTCACATGTTTGGCTTTAACACGTCATTTTCCCCTTGACAATACCATTTATGAAATTATTATACCAATAATCCCATAATATTCCATACATTGACCAATACATTATAACCAATAGAATGTCACACCAAGTTCATACTTTCCACTCTCCATCATCACAACATCACAATTATGCCATCAATTTACTTCCATACACCCCACAACAACAAATCGGCCAAAATCCCGTAATTTACACTTATAGAAAAATAATAAGTTTAGTACAATAATAACACCATACATGTTGTTATTTCATCCATACCATGCTCTTTCATTAAACCCACAAGTCATATTTCAAGTTATAATTCCATGGATAACACATCTTTAGCAAAAACACAAAAAAACCAAAAGTGCCATGTCCAATACTTCCAACCATAACCAACGTGATATACATAGTATATCATGCTAATAATATGTTAAAGTACAATAATAATCACTTACCCAAGCTTGGAAGAGGATGATCTTGTCCAAAATACCTTAGGGTTTGAAGAGCCACCAAAAGAGTTGTCTTGAAAACTCTAGAAAATGAGAGAAAGTGATGTGTATGTATAATGAATTAAAATCTGATTTTTGGACACCTTTTATAACCTATTAAATTCATCCTTATCCATTAAGTCCATCATTGACAAGTCAAGGCAAGAATGGGTCATTTTGACCCATTGGGCCTTTGCATGTTTTGCTTATTTTGGTCTCAAATTAGGCCCAATAACCCATAGCATCTTAAATCACTCACATCAATGTGTAATCCATAATATATGCGTTACAACGATATTCCCACTCACGGGATTCATACTCGTAGCCTCAATTCCAAAATCAAGCAATTCTAGCCACGTATGACCCATTTTGGCTACAAGGGTAAAATCGTCATTTTGATGCCAAATCCGTACTCGAGTAATTTTATCATACCAATATAATATTTCACCCATTTCATGTATATTCTCATGGTTGTAGAAGAATCGTGGAAACAATCGGCTCAATACGTCCCTGTGCACCCTTGGGACTTAGAAAATTTCCAACTTTTGAAAAATGGAAAACCAGCCTGGAACTCCCTTGAGCATGCCATATTGATGCCTCTGGGCTAAAATTTTTAGCCCAGAGCATTCTGGCACGCCCTCTGGCGCGCCCCCCCTTAATTTTTTTTGAAAATTTTGTTTTTTGACTTTTCTTCGCGGGTTTGGTTAGATACTTCAAGTCCTATTCTTTAACTTGATTATTACCCTTAATAACCTTTGTTTATAGGTCCTATTAACCTCAATTTGAACCCCCCAACTGCTCCATGAAAATCCCAAAATACCTCCTACGCAAGTTTAATCACATGTACAAGGCCAAATTTCAATTTTTCCATCACTAATATTACAAATTACATACTCATGGCATCTCGACATCTAAGTAACCATTGTTAAATTTTATCACATAGGGTTGGGAAGGTACGAGTTGTTACAAATAGAGTCCTACGGATTGATATGATGACGTTTGTATCTTATCTTCGGGGGAGGTTATAGGGAATTCCTAGGAAATTCGTTCATTGATTCTTGATTGTGTGTCATTACTTCTAAAACTTCTAAGTACAATTCTTGGCTCCACTCTTTCTCAGATGGGTAGCACGAGGTTGTCGGTAGAAGCGAATGGGACTTCTGTACGCATTACCCGAGTTTCAATTTAGGGTCAAACTAGGAAGTCAGAGATTGATATTGAAGATCTTCAGTGTCAGCCAGAGGGTCTGGGGCTAGCCTAGGCTCCGACAGGACTTGTGACCACCTTGGTTCTTTAGGATTTAGTGTTAGGGATTCCTAGCCTTTTCGGTGATACGTCACATACAGAGGTGGTGTTTGGTACATCGAGTGGTTCTTAGGCCAGAGTGGGATTTATAGGTATTCAACATGGTTTTTTTTTATCTATTTCAGGGTATGAGATTGGGTTTCTCGAGTGGGCCAGACATACTCCTATGTTATTTCCTACAGAGCATGATATGGTATAGAGATTGATCAGAGGATTATCTTTACCACTCTGTTTGGCATCGGAGCATATGATAGCAGCTGGATCTACATTCCTCAAGGTTGTTGATCATGTTAGAACTTTAGAGTGGTCATGTCTTGAGATATATAAAGGTAGCAGTAAGAGGCCCTGTCAGCAGCACAATTTCAATGTTATTCCATTCGGAGGTAGGGATCCTCCAAGTAGGGGTCAGTATCACTCACACCCTATCAATTCCATACAGGTAGCATCTCAAATTATAGATGGTTCTCACATAGGTCGCGGTAGTCACAGTGGACAGTATTCCATTCAGGCAATATGGGGTTCTTGGTCTAGGTTTTCAGGCCATGGAGGCCACTCTAGGTCAATAAGTACATTGCATCAGAGAGTTTAAGGGGTGATTTATAATTGTGGAAAGGTTGGTCATTAGTCCAGGGAGTGCCCCAGGTGTGAGTCAGTCATCCAGTCGGGGTTAGCTCATGTTTCTCGCTAGATCAGAGCTTCAGGGGTCTATTACGACTGTAGAGAGACCATTCATTAGCCCAAAGAGTGTCCTCGGTGTAGGTTTATCAAAAAGTCAACACAACCAGATCAGTCTCTAAGGGATGTGGTACCTTCGGTCAGAGGCGGTGCCCTGGGTATTTCTTTTGGTTAGTCAAATGCTTAGCGGGGTCAAATGCATTCACATTTGTACTTCTTTAGGCAGACCAGGGACCACAACTTCAGCTTTCATCATTGTAGGTGTGGTTTTGATTTATTATTTTTTAGTTTCTATGTGATTTAAATTATGGTTTTCACACCCATCCGTGTCTATATACCTTGACATTATTGTGTTGTTTGTTGTGAGCCTTTGTGTAGGGCTATGTATATATGAATACCCTCGTATATATTTTCTTTTAGTAGTGGATTGAGTGGATTAGTATTATGATTACCTAAGGGTGTAGCACGTGGGAAAATTCCCTTTTCTTTTGATTAATGGCTTTCAATGGGGTTCTAGAATTTGGATTGTTTGTCTTTCATTTATGCCACTTGTATTGTATGCCATTACTATTGATAAAGTTTTAACTATTATGGATCCTTATTTGATAGACAGCTAGGCTAGCGTTATCTA
Organism: Capsicum rhomboideum; assembly: GCA_031232105.1. Lineage (NCBI taxonomy): Eukaryota > Viridiplantae > Streptophyta > Magnoliopsida > Solanales > Solanaceae > Capsicum > Capsicum rhomboideum. The sequence continues at coordinate 94,764,092 of CP124715.1, forward strand.
GTTGGTATCTCATTTCTTGCGATTCTTGTTTGTGTGGCTTAGAAGGCTACCTTGGTTATGGTTTTCCTTTTTTGTTAGTAGGGTGAGGTCGATTGTTGAAAGGGTTATGTGATTGAAGGTTTGGCCTTTCATGGTGGTGTTGTAATTCGAGCATTGACAATTCTTTTCTATAGTCCATTCCTAAGGTTGATAAGTCTGAGGTTTGTTCTTTTAGTTTGGCTGGTTTATCACCCAGTAGTGGTCATGATCTTTGTGCTGGTGTTTAGTCGGGTACTCCATTCTTTTTACAATGCCATCTGCAGTTCAGTTGAGTTGATATAGGTTTGAATGGGTAATTTCAGTGGCTTCTCATTTAGGGATTTGTTTTGCCTAGTGTGATTTTGTGGGATGCTTTCACTTGGTGTAAAAGGATGGTTATGTGTTTTTGTGTTTTAGTTGTCGATAATCAAAGGGTGTCACTCTAGGGAGTGAGTACTAGTGACCATGTTTTTCTAAGTTGCTCGATATAGCTATCATTAGGACTCTTCACAGTCGCACTAAGTTCTTAGTTATGACTTGGTGTGTGGTGCCCCTCAGCAGATGTGGATTTGATTGTTCATGTCTTTAGCCTATGGTTTTGCTCCATTGTGATTGTGTCCTTAGATAGCATCTCAGTTTTATCTCTTATGGAAATCATTGGGTATATGTTTAGTTTTTGAAGGTTAGATGAATATGGGTATTTGCTATTCTTGAAGGCTCATTGGCCCTAGTTTTGGTTTTAACTCTTTCGGATGATGGCTTGAGATTTATGATAGATTCTGGTGTATGGATGCTTACTCGTAGCAGTATATAGTTTGGGCAGTTGAGGTCGAATGGTTCAACTTTGGTTCTAAGCTTAGCTATGGATTCGTCACTGATTTGCAGCCTATAGTTTAAGGTTTGAGTTAGTTGAGATATCGTTAATAGGATGACTAGGCCTACTCAATACCTACCGATTTAACTTTTCTTTAGTTTAGGGAGATTGGACTAGATGGATAATCGAGGGAAGATTCGTTGGCACATAGTGTTGGTTTCTACTGCTTCTAGCCTCGGTTCTCAGTTTTTATCAGACTTTAAGAGTCTTCTCAGTGTAGTAACTATATATGAGTTGGGCTTAGCATGGTTTACCCACAGTCGATGGGGGCAGTTTAAAGCCGATCATCCAATTTTGAGAGGTTGTGCATCAGACTCATGACTATTATTTTTGAGGGTCATCGAGACCAGGTTTTGGCTTTGGCAGAGATTGCTGACAGTAGCCACCACTATTTGGGTATTCTAGTAGAACCTTATGAAATAGTGTTCTTATGCTAGTCCGTGCGGACCTTCAGTGGGTCAACTCCATTCTTCGAGGTTGGTGTGATATGATTATGTGGATAGGACTCGGATGATGTTGGAAATATTTTTGTGTAGTTTAGAGTAGGAAGCAGGTTTAGAAAGACAAGAAAATGTTAGATTTGAAGTTTGGAGTTGGTTGTATGGTTTTTGCATTGAAATGTCTTTAGCCTAATCGAGTATTCGCTTAGTTGTGCTCGTGTTGGTGCGATGGAGGTACGTTTTTGTTTGGGGCTTGCGTACTTCAGTCGAGATCGATTCACTTAGAGGCCAATTGACTTTTGGGTATGAGTTAGTGGTTTTTGGAAAGTTGGAGTAAGGTAGAGAGCGTAAAAGGGATACCTTTAATGAAATCCCTTAGAAGCATTGGTTGGCCATAGAGGTTACTTGGGGAGCCTTGCATAGGTTTATTGCGGTCCCAATACCTCGTCCCTTTTAGATTTTGGACTATAGTTAGTCCTTGACTTTCGAGAACGAAAGTTCTTGTAGTAGTAGATGTTGTAATAACCCTCTAGGCCATTTTCTCTATTTTCATGCATTTATGGTGTTTTGTATTTTCCCATAGTGGTTGCAGGTCATTTATGACTTACTAGGATCGTCGGTTCGGTTCTCGGGTAGTTCGTTTGGGTTTTACGCCCATTTCCCTATTTTGGAGCTTTTGAAGTTGAGAAATTGGTCTTGGGCCAAAACTTCTAGTAAACAGCCTTGGATGAGAATTCTAATGGTTTTGTTAGCTCTGAAATGTTGATTTTGGGCTAGGGGGACCCTTTGTTTGGGTCTCGAGGCTTCTAGGCTCGTTTTGGGCTATTAGGTGGATATTGGTGAAAATGAACAATAGGTGTGGGACCCACTTTTTATCGAAACGCCTTGGATGGAAATTTTGATGGTTTTATTGAGTCCAAAATTCTAAATCTGGTAGGGTAGCATAGTTTGTTTGTGTGCACGGGGTTCCGAACTAATCCTGAGCACCTAATCGGAGTCCGTTTAGACTTAGTAAAATATTTGGGTTTTGGTAGCTGGTGCAGCAGCTTTAGCAGTACTTGTCTGCTTTAGCAAACATCGCCTAAGTGACCAGAGTGCCCCTTTAGTGGCATCTCGCCCCTGTTGGACCCGTCGCTTTAGTGGCTCAGTGGCCGCTTAAGCGGTCACTGGTGGGTGTATATATTCTCATTTCTCGCAATTTTCAGCCATTTTCAAGTCCCTTTTTCACCATTGATGAACTCTTGAGCTTTGAAAAGTGTGGGAATTGATATATTGGAGCTGGTATTGAGTCGGGGATGTGTTGGTGATCATTTTCCCATCATTATCACATATGTTTCTCCCCTAATTCTCTGTTTAATTCTTGATTTTCACTCTTGTTTTCCTTAGCTTTTGGGATATTTTGAGCCCCAATTGAGAGACTATTTGTGCTCTACTTCGGGCATGCATTCCTTGTCTTTCAAGGGACCTCCTGACGGATCCAATTTTGAAATTCCATTAGCAGGCCCTACGGGACTAATTTTGACCTAATTTTTGGCCCAAAATTTTATATTGCAATATGGGTCTAGTTTTACTCGCGTTAATGTGTAGATTATGATTTTGATAGACCGACATCATTTAGAGTTTGAGGAATAGAGATGAGCAGTTCGTGGATGGTTTGAGACTGATGTTCAACTGCAAGGTAAGCTACGGTATACTCTTCTCTATGAGATTATGTGTTGTGTAGATTGCATGCTAGGTGGGCATTATAGGATAGGTTTATAGTTAGTTGTATCTTGATTTGACCTGTTTAGAGGATTTTAGAATAGAATTGTAATTTGTGCCTTAGCCTAGATACCCGCTATAGTTATAGGGTTATGTTGAGCTTGATTATATACCTATATGGCCTTAAGTTGACGCTAGAATCCTTAGTGTAGGGATTGGAGTAGTACTTTTCTATTTTGATGATTTTTCTCAATTAAACTCTCCCGGTAGTATGATGCCTCCCGTTGTTTCTGCTCTTCAGTTTCTATTTATATGTACTCTTATTGTTCTGTTTATCGTTGGGCCCGAGGCCTTGGTTATGATACCATTTGGATACTAGGTTCATTTTTTGTACTCTGAGAGGGATATGATTTTAGTTTATAGATGCTTCAGTGTTTACATTTCTATTGTTTGGATACTGGTGATATCATGCATACATTTTTAAGTGTTGATGCTTACTTTAGTGGTACGATTCCAACTAAAACCTTGACTTTTCTACTATTTTTCCAAAAATTGGATTTATTTCCCTCTTTTCACTTTTAAAATTGATTTTAAATGGAAGTCGTACCACCCTTGTTGTTGGTTTATATTATTTTAATCTAAACTTACCACTTTGAAAACTCAAATCCAGGCAGATTTTAGTCCATTCTTGATCCACTCTTTGTCGCTATTTACTCATTTCAATCGAGGGAGTTTCTGAACTTTTATACGTTGTTCTACCAATTTAGTCCAAGATACGATCTCTGGCATCGGATTTATTAATAGATTTCTACTTATTTAATCTCGGATTGATGCCGAGCGCTTTTGTATACTCTTACATCTCTCCAGTACTGGATGGGGCAGATTAGTGGTGGTTGATTATTAGAAGTCCTGGTTTAGAACCAGGCAGTATATACAGATATCCCGAGTCCCCTATGGGTCCCTTTGGTTGGAAACCATGTGCCAGAAAAGGGGATACCCCATAGGTCCTGACTTGTAAGCCGGTGAGTCAAAGGAGGTGTATATACTCGGTACGTTATGTCACTCAGTTGGTATGGTAGTATTGGATTTACTTTTTATTCATTCATTCCTATGCATTTCCTATCACCAATATAATTGTTTGGCGCCTATACATAAGTATAGGTTATGTTTATTGTTTGCTGAGTGATTGTTTGTACCTTTTGAGATTATGAGGGCCCGACTAGGTTATTGTTTGCCCGAGCTTATCCGGTTGTTTATTTGCATTTGAGTATTATTGTATAGACTGTGAAAGGTTGGTTATGGATTGGTACCCGAGGCTGTAGGTACGCTTCTGAGCTCTTTTCATCTTTATTATGGTGAACTTTATTATTATTAGACTATCTTATGGTTATTCATATTACGGTTAGATGTCCTAATTATACTAGAGCTAGCTCCCTTCTTGCTATTGTAATCCTGGTGATATTTAGGTTGTTAGGATAGCTCCCTTAGGTTGACACCATCGTGTTTAGTTATTCTTATGGTATATGACTTTCTTCCTTTGTAATACTATTGTATATACCATTTTCTTCGTACTACTAGTATATATATCTCTTTATTTGTACTACTATTGTATATCTCTTCCTTTGTGATACTATAGCATATTGTTTAGCTACTTAGTGTATTGCACCGTCGTTCCTAGTTAACGAGTAGAGCATAATAGTTGCCTTTACCTTTCTGTTATCCTTATTGGGTGTCATTTCTTAGTTAGTTGCTAGTTCTGTATATACTTGAGTTACATGTTATTTATACTTGCATTATCTTTGGAGCTCAGTTGGCTGATGCCTACTGAGTACCTCATGTTTGGTACTCATACTACACTTCTTCACCCTGCAGATCATAGTATGACTTCTTATCGCTGACGTGTGCATCGTACAAAGCTGGCATGGATCAGAGATTTGGGGTGAGCTCCTGGCATTCAGAGTTGTTCCTGCTCTCCCTCATTTGCTGAACTGATCTTTTTTTGTATTTCAGAGATAGTTCTGTATCTATATATCATGTTTACCTTGTACTCTTGTTTTGTTAGTGGCTTTTATACTGACCTCACTAGGTTTTGGGGTATATTTACTTTCTTCTGGTTTCCTTTCTCCTTTTTATTTAGTTTTTGCTTCCATTTCTCTTATTAGCCCGTTACTCGCTGTTTTGGGTTATAGGTTGTCTTACCTACTGGTGGGCTAAAGTAGATGCCATCATGACCTGAGAAATTGGGTCGTGATCCTTTCCCTTCCTTTCGATTTCTCCTCGTTCTTGATCTATAAACAAAAATTACATAATTCTTAACACAATATTCCACCTTTCCTAAACATTAGAAACTAACATTTATCAAATTAACCCAAGAATTTGCCCTAGTTCATCATCTTAGGGTTTATACCATTTAAACTCTTGAATTCTACATATTTTAATATTACAATCAAGAATTCTACTATAAGAAGTGTTTTCTAACACCTTAGGATTAACAACAATTGATAATAAACTAAATCCCCACCAATTCCCACCAGTTTATAATTTAGGGCTAATCTCCAAATTCCACCGTGATTATGATTCTTCCAATTTCTACAATTCTAAAATGGTAATTCAAGTTTGGAGTGTAAAGAAACCTTACCTCAAAAATGAAAAACCCCAAAAGCTGAAGAAAATCGCCCATGCTAAGCCCTTGAATGTTTTTTTAGAAACGTGGGAATGAAAAATGAGTTTCTAATTTTTAAAAACTGAAATACTACATTTTCACTTCCCTCAGGCCAAAAGGGTTTATCATTGTGGTGACACTTCTGTGCGATAACACTTCTGCCACTGTAATGGTACTTCTATTGCTGCAGTAACCCAAACCAGTAAATTGAGACTCGGTCCCAGTTCTGGCCATTTCACAACATACTTCTCAAAATCCGACCCTATGAACTGACCCTTTCACGGTAACCTCTATAACCGGAGTTCTACTAACCCATTTTACATACCAAAAATTTCTACAACTTTCTAAACTTGTCCTCTAACACAAAATCAAATCAAAACCACCAACCAATGTTTTAATAACTACCAGATTTCCATAGAACACCACACACTCAAAATACACCTAAGACTAGACCAGCCCTAAATTTTTAAATATGGTCTAAGAGAAAACTAGACGAAGGTTTTACTCTCTATTTCAGTATAACAATGATTTGGGTCATTACATTAGATACTAATTTACCCGTTGTTCATCCTCGAACAAAAACTAGCCAAAAAGATACAACAAACGAGCAATTGAAATACCTGAGTCAATAAACATACATGGATAGCGCTTGCGCATATATGCCTTGATCTCCCATGTAACTTCCTTCACTAGACAATTTCTCCACTAAACCTTCACAGACAGAATGACTTTGGTTCTTATCTTTCTTACATATCTATCCAAGATAACAATTGGCTCCTCTTCATAAGAGATCTCCTTGTCAAACAATTCTGAATCCCAAAGAATAATGAAGTCTTTATCTCCGTGGTACTTCTTAAGAATTGACACATAAAACACATGATGAACCCCTGACAAGCAAGTAGAAAGGCCAACCTATACACTACTGAATCTACTCTATTCAAAATTTCAAAGGGCCTGATGTACCTCGCACTTAATTTCTCCTTTATTCTGAGTCGCATTACACCCTTCATGGGTGATACTTTTAGCAAAACTTTCTCACCTTTCTCAAATTGCTCATCTCTTACCTTATTGTCTACGTACTATTTCTGTCGAATTTGAGCTACTACCAACTTCTCCTGGATGAACCTCACTTTCTCCATCAACTTCTCTAGCATAGCAGTGCCCCAAGGTCCCACCTCAAAGCATTAAACCACCCAATCGGTGATCTACATTTTCTTCGATTCAAAGCTTTGAAAGGATCCATGTCAATGCTGGAGTGGTATCTATTGCTATAAGAAAATTCACATAAGGGTAGATATTGGTTCCACTGACCACTAAATTCCATCACACAACTCAAAGCATATCTTCAAGTACCTGTATTATTCATTACGACTGCCCATTGGTCTGCTAATGAAAAACTATACTTAGGTCCAACCTAGTACCCAATTTTGACTGAAACTTCTCCCCAAAATTGGAGGTAAACTGAGTAACTCTATCCGATACAATGGAAACAGGTACCCCATGAAGTCTCACAATCTCCTTCACATATATCTTGGCCAACTAAGCTGCATTATAGTCCATTCTTATCAGAATAAAGTGTGCAGACTTGGTCAGACGTTTGATGATTACCCATATGGAGTCACACTTCCTTAGAGTCTTAGAAAGACCAACAACAAAATCCATTGTTATTTTTTCCCACTTCCATTCTAGAATGGGCATCTCTAAAAATTTCCATTGGGTTTCTGATGCTCATACTTGACCTGTTGACAAGTTTGACACTTGGTCATAAAATCCACAGTGTCCCGCTTCATTTTGAGCCACCAATATTGCTGCCTCAAGTCTGTATACATTTTGGTTGCACCCAAATGTATAAAGAACTTTGATTTGTAGGCCTCCATAAGAATGGTAGGAATCAATTTGTCCCACACGAGGCACACACACGTGCCCCCAAATCCTTAATAGCCCCTCTTTATCAAGAATGGCCTCCTTGACCTCACTCTATAACACTTTATCTCTAAGGTTGTTCAACTTCTTGTCTTCAAATTGCCTACTTTTAACCTTTTCAAAGAAAGTATACTTTGCCTCAACATGGGCTGACACCCCTCCCTTGGTAGTCACTTACAATCTCATAAAAACATTAGTCAGAGTTTGTACCTCTCTAGCTAATGAGATCCTCTACACCTCTAACCATGTCTAACTTCCCATGCTTGCTGGCTTCTAGCTCAATGCGCCTGCCACCATATTGGCCTTGCCTAGATGATAAAGGATTGAAATGTCATAATCTTTGATCAACTCCATCCACCTTCTCTGTCTAAAATTTAGATCTCATTGAGTAAACACATGTTGCAAATGATGATGGTCCGTGAACACCCCACACCTCACCCCATAGAGGTAGTGTCTCTAAATTTTCAAAGCAAAGACCACTGCTGCTAATTCCAAATTGTGGGTGGGATAGTTATTCTTATACGTCTTCAGCTACCTCGAAGAATAAGCAATTACATTCTGACCCTGCATAAAAATAGCACCTAAACTAGACCGTGAAGCATCACAATACATAAAGAAATCTTTACCTTCAATAGGCAAGGTAAAAATAAGAGCTGAAGTTAGAAAGTTCTTGAGCTTTTGAAATCTCTCCTCGCACTTATCATCCCACTCAAAAGGTACCTCTTTCTGAGTCAGGCGAGTCACATGCAAAACAATGGCAGTGAACCCTTTAATGAATCGATGATAGTAACTAGCCAGAGCCAGAAAACTATGAACTTCTATCACATTGGTCAGTCTGGCCCAATTTTTAACAACTTCCACATTCTATGGGTCCAGCGTAACCCCTTCCTTAGACACTATATGCCCCAAAAAGGACACTAAAGACAACCAGGATTCATACTTCAAATACTGAGCATAAAGTTGCTTCTTCTTAAGAAACCCCAAAATTGTACGAAAGTGAGCTTCATGCTCTTTCTTAATCTTTAAGTAAACCAGAATATCATCACTGAAAACAATAACAAAAAAATCCGAAAATGGCTTGGATACTCCATTCATCAAGCTCATAAAGTCTGTCGGGGCGTTGGTCAAACCAAAGGATATAACCAGGAACTCGTAATGTCCATAACGAGATTGGAAGACAGTCTTTGGAATGTCCATAGCCCTCAAATCTTAAGCTGATGATAACCTGATCTCAGATCAATCTTTGAGAACACCGTTGCTCCCTACAATTAGTCAAATAGATCAACTATCCTAGGTAAAGGATACTTATTACGAATCATCACCTTATTCAAATGTCGGTAGTCTATGCACATCTACATACTACCATTCTTTTTCTTTATAAAAAGCATAGGAGTACAAAAGGCAAAAAACACTTGAAAGAATAAAACCCTTTCACAATAACTCTTGCAACTGGGATTTTAATTCTCTTAACTCTATCGGTGCCACCCTATAAGGAAGGATGGATATAAGAGGTGTTCCTGGCTCTAAGTCCATACAGAAGTCAAACTAATGGTTAGGAGGCATACTGGGGAGGTCATTAAGGAACACCTCTAAGAATTTACACACTACTAAAACTGAAGCAATAGGAGGAACTGATGAACTATCATCCTGAAGATGATATAGAAATGTCCTACACCCCCATTTAACTAACTTCTAGGCAAGAATAGCTGACATAATTCTCAAAGGAGTAGGCTTAAGAGTACCTTCCCTCTCTAACTTATCCATCTCAGGCATAGCTATAGTGACAGTCTTAGCATAGTAATCAAGAATAGCACGATGAGGAGACAACCAACTCATCCTCAAAATAATATCAAACTTCTCCATATCTAAAATCGCTAAGTCTGCCAAAGTTCTATACCCCATAAACATCATAGGACATTCTCGATAAACTTGATCAACATATACAAACCCCCCCATTTGTGTAGACACATACATGGGGTATCAAGAAACTCACATTTTAAGTCCTAACCCAAGGCAAATTTCATAGACACATAAGAAAAAGTAGACCCGGGATCAAATAACATAGAATACATATGATCACAGATAAGAATGGTACTTATGATCATAACATTAGAAGCTTCAGTTTTAGGATAGGCAAAAAAAGCATAAAGATAAGCCTTATCACAACCTGATCACTGCCTCTATCGGCCTATGCGCCACCTCAACAAACCTTTCCTCTACCACGATTAGCTTGGTAGCCACCCCTTCCTGTATTGTGAACACCTTACCTACCATATGGATGACCCCGACCACCACGACCTGCTGGAACTAAGGCACTAAAAGCTGGTTGTTGAGTCAATTGTCCTATTGATAAGTAGTTAGGGCAAAACTTTCAAATATGAACTAATCCCCCACACTTATGACATCTGATGTCTAAAGTAGGCCACTAGAATAAAGATGCTGAAGGTGTATAACTATATTTCCAAGAGGGCTGATAATTGACCCATGATGGGCCCCCTATAGACACAATCATAGCTAAATAGAATAGTCGAAAAGAGAGTAACCCTGTGAACCACGACCCCTCAAATAGGTACTACTAAAATAACCCATTTTTGGGCCTTCTTTTTCTCTATCTTCACCTCTCCTTGCTTTCTAATCCCTTCCACCTTCTTTGCAAACTCAACCACTTCCTGAAAAGTCTTCCCGAATGTAGCCACTAATAATGCAGCCACCTAAAGACCTGAGTTGAAACCTTTCACAAAATACCTGATCCTATCTTTCTTTGAGGTAATCAACTAAAGTGCATAATGAGACAAGGCATGCAACTGGGCCTCATAGGCTGCCATAGACAAATCACCCTGCTCAAGTTTCAAGAACTTATTCTTCTTCTTATCCTAATAGGTATGAGGGACATACTTCTCAAGGAACACATTTTGGAACTGAGCCCAAGTAAGTGGAGGTAAACCAGGCCTACACTCCATAAAAGACCTCCATGATTGCTTGGAATTTGCCTATAATTAAAATGTCACAAACTCCACACCATACCTCTCCATAATGCTCATCTTATACAAATGTTCGTGATAGTCAATCAAGAATTCAAATGCATCCTTCTGTTAATCAAGAATTCAAATGCATCCTTTGACTCAGTACCCTGAAATACTGGAGATTTTATCTTTATGAAATCACAGAACAGTCCATGCTCATCATTAGTCATCATCGATCTCAACACCTGTTGGGGAAACACTCTTATCTCAGAGCCCTCATCCATACAGAGCTCTACAATAGCAACATATTGCAAGGTTAGGGATGGAAATATAGGCACTGCTGAAGTAGTACTTGTGCCATCCAAACTACTTAGGAACCCCAACACTTGTTGAATCAATTATGCAGACATAGGCACCTGAGCTGTACCATTCTGCACTGGCACCACATTCTCTTGAACTACCACTTTTTCCTTCTTAACCATCTCTTTCTCATTTAGGACCAAATCTAGAGCATCTTGCTGTGGGGGAAGGAATGGTGATCCCTTCCTAGCCTGATATAAGCATGGGTATCACGTATCCGTCAAGACCATTCACTTAGAGTAAAACAAAGGACCTCAAAAACTTACAAGCCATGTTCATGCAATAAGGGACCTTAGAAGTGCTTGGATTAACTTCAAAAAAGACCTATAATATTTGGGAGGTCCAAAGGAGTGAAGAAGACATGAAGGAGGGGATTCTGCTAAGTTTGGTGATGCCCCAAGCAGTTAGGCGCATCGCCAATGACTTTGGCGATGGAGCACATGAGGAGGGCGATGCTGGGCAGCCTCTACTTCACTTGGGTGATGTACAGAGGGATTTTGGTGATGCACAAAGGGAGTTTGGTGATACAACCCTTCAGATTCAAAGAGGATAAAGTTGAGCCACTTGGGCGATGGGTCACAACCTTTGGGCCTTATTTCACTTAAAGCCACTTTTGGGCTTAAGTTGTAAAGGCATGCACTATATATACTTGCCTAAGTCATTTTCTTACTTAGAATGCTTTGGATATTTCTATATTTACTCTAAAATTTAGCTTAATTAAGTGTTTAGAATCATTTAGTTCATTAGGAGCATGATTAGGGATGGAATCTCTTGGTTGCTTGGTAACTTCTTCGTTTAATCAATTCTATGAGTTTCCCATTTGTGGACTCAAATTGGTTTCTCTTTGATCGATTGAGCTAGTATTATTATTGATCAATCGATATCAATTGGGAGGTAAAGGTATTAGTCCTTTGTTGCTCATAATCCCCTTAGAGATTCCATAATCCACATATCGTTTCCTTTATTTCAATTTCGTATTTGTGTTGTTCTTATTTTTCCATGTTTGTTTCTAATATCCGAATTAGATCCATATCATTTGGTATCAAATCTAGGTTAGAGATTCATTTCCCTGAATTTCAATCCTATGTTTGAAATCTAAAAATTCAAAAAAAAGAAAAAAATTAAGTTTCCAAATAAATTCAAAAATATTTTGTTTGATTTGTGTTTGTTTTTGAGTTTCTGATGCTAGAACCATATTCCTCTAGTGTCATAGTGTCTAGATCTGAGTTTTGAGTTGATTTGGAGGTGAATCAAGTTCCACCATTGTTGAACTTGAAGAACTTGAAGTGGGTTTGATTTTTCAAAAAAATTGGCTTGAAATTGGAGTTCCAGATATAATGGGCTTTGTTCGTGGCGTTGAAGGGAACTCAGATCTGAAATTTGAATTGAATCTGAGTTGAAATCGGATGGGTTGAATTTTTGAAATTTTCAAAGTGTTCTTCATGTTCTTCATGACTTATTGAAGAAGAAAACTCAAAAAGACTTTGTTTGATCCAAAAGGAGAAAGGTGAAAAATAGTTGTACTTATTTGAGTCAAAGATAGTACAAGGACTCATAAAAAGGACAAAAATAGGAGTCAACAAGTGAGATGGCTGCTGAGTTCGGTGCAACAGGAACACCATAGCTGAACCAAGTGGTGATCCACCAAAGTGAGGGCACCATCGCCTAATTCCACCCCACAAACTGTTAAGTTTGGCTATACGCCAAGCCCTTAGGCAATGCTAAGGTGAGTTTGGTGATACTCCAATATAGTTTGATGATCTTCAAGTGTTCCAGACTTCAAGAATTCATACTCCTTCAACCAAAATCAGGTTCGAATATCTTGTTTCAATCTCTTGGATCGTTATTTCTTTCATGCTATTTCATTCAAGCTTTTTTTGCTTTTCATACTCATTGAACATTCTTGATTCCTATCGTTCAAACTTTGAGTCATCTGTTATTTTGGTCAAACAAGAATCCACTCTCTCACAAGGGTAGGAAACCTTGATTGATTAAGCAAATCTAGTTTGATAGCAACCTCGAGAGGAAGCTATATAAGGTAAGTTGAGGTTCATCTATGAGTGGTGTGAGGCTTTTACCACTAAAATTGTTTGTTGAAGTTTTGTATGTATCATGTCTCACGCAAATAGAAAACAAAACAAAGAGAGTTTAATAAATCTCATGAAAGCCATGGTCGACATAGGAAAACAATTAGCGGACATGAATGGGAGAATGAGAAGTACGGAGGAATGGTTAAAGGGAGTTGAAATTGCTAGTAGTGGAAGGGCACCTCAAGGAGTTGTGAATGAAGGGGGAAGGAGGAACCCAAAGCCATCACTCACTATAACCCTGGGACCAGATCACAATCTATGCAACCTTTCACAACCCAAAGGCCCAAACTTCCAACAACCTATATTCCGTCTATACCATAATTCCAATTACCAAAGACAAGCTACTCCACATCCAAGTCCACAACCATATCACCCACCAGAAGAGAGCCGTTCTTTTGTGGACAATTGAGCCCCACACCATCCACCACCCCGCACCCTATAATCTATCTAATGAATCCTTATTTGAGATATCTATGTCACCTCCATGATACCTTCCACAAGTACCTTACCAAGACTAACCATATCACAATCCTCTCTATGATGAGTGGCATGATGAAGTCAATCAAAATGAGTTTTGGACATATGGGGGTAGGAAAGGACAAAGAGTATCAAGGCAAGGATTTCAACCTCAAGGGTATTGGGGAAATTAAGGTGTGAAAAGACAATGGTATGGCGATAGAGGTCGTAGGTATGGGGATAGAGGAAATTATTGATAACTGGCGATTTTTCCACTTATTTGTATCTCTTTTCTTATATTTTTTGTGTTGTTCATTCATAATATGAGGCTAATTATCCTTTAAATGATGATCATCTCAGGTACTTTGGGTCTACAAAGCGTTTTGATGAAAAGAAGCGCAAAAATAAAGGAAAGGGCTTAGGATGACGTATGGATCAAAAATTGATCACCCACCCATTCAGATGGGGACCTGTCCAGGCAGATAAGGCTGCAGATGGCCAAAATAGTGAACTGAAAGGGGCTGAAACCTCACCTGTGTCCTGACCTACGAGGGCGGATGCCCATCTGCAGTGGCAGGTGAGAAAGCAGATGACCAATGAGGTGGTATTTTTGTAATTACTTGAAACACAATTTTCGAGCTATAAAAGGGATTTTCAGATCTGAAACTCCATCTTTGGCAAATCTTTCAACATTGGAGGCTAGGATTCTTGACACAACACCCTTGGAGTGAAGATTTAGAAGCTTTGTAGTGAATATTTCTTAATATGTTCTTCATTCTATTGCTTTATATTGAATATTTGGGTGTAGTTAGAGTCATTCTTGAATATTGCTGTTGGACACAATGCAGTGTTTATGTTTTGGATTTGGGTTTTGATCTTATCTTATACTTTTGTATTGATTGATTACTCTTGATTTATAAATGGGTTTTTCTTGTCTAAATTAGTCTCATGCTTTATCGATTGCTACTCTAATTGAGCTTGAAAGAGGAGATTAGAGTGGGCATTGCCCATTTACTTCCATTAATACTTAAAAGAGCTAATTGAGGTTGGGAAAGAATATTTTAGCGTGATTTGGGACGTATGACCCATCTAATGGAATTTGTTGCTAGACATAGTCAAATCCTAGTGTAGCTATAGATTGGAACTATTCTTGTTGACACTTGGCTAATATTCGACGGAATTTAGCCAATAAATATTCGTCAATTGATCGAAAGACGTGGCAGATACTTGAGGTTCCAAGGCTAATTTGCTAATCCCTGAATTAATCATCAATACTTGATTTAAATACTTTAGATCATTGATAGAACTGATTCCCTGTTATCATTTCCCTTGTTTCCCATTGTTTGTGAAAGCCATTGATCAACTCGTTCATATTTTAATTGGTTCTATCTATGTTACATTTTTATAATCGGAAACCCCCTAAAACACTTGTATCTTTGTTTGCATTTTAGCGAGTTGCTTTTATTCTATACTTTCTCGATCGTTAGTCACATTTTTCCTTGTGGATTCGACCCCGACTCTGAGTTGCGTAAATATATTGCTAACAACTGCGTACATTCATATTCGAGAGTGTACTTGAGTGTTATAAAAAATGGCGCCGTTGTTTTTGATAACGCTTAAATACACCCTCAAAAATAAGTGTACATGGCCGTTAGCAATGTATTTTACCCAACTTGGAGTCGGGGTCAAATTCACGAGGAACAATGTGACTAGCGATCGAGATAGTACGAAATAAAAGCAACTCGCTAGAATCCAAACCTAAGATACAATTTTTTTAGGGGTTTTCAATACAAAACGTAACAAGGGTAGAATCAATATTAATATGAACAAGTTGATCTATGGATTTCACAAACGAGGGAAATAATGGAATGATAACGGGGAATCAATTCTATCAATGACCCATTGTTTTTAACTAATTACTCATGAATTACTCACGGATTAATAAATTAGCCTTGGAACCTCAAGTATCCACCATGTCTTTCGATCGATTGACGAATATTTCTTGGCTAAATTCCGTTGAACATTAGCCTAGTATCAACACAAATAGTTCCAATATATAGCTACACTAGGATTTATCTATGTCTAGTAACAAATCCATTAGATGGGTCACACATCCCAAATCACGCTAAATTAATCTTTCCCAACCTTAATTAGCTCTTTCAAGCATTAATGGAAGTGAATGGGCAATGCCTACTCTAATCTCCTCTTTCAAGCTCAATTAGAGTAGAAATCGATAAAGCATGCGACTAATTTAGAAAAGCAAAACCCACTTATAAATCAAGAGTAATCAATCAATACAAAAGCATGAGATAAAATCAAAACCCAAATCCAAAACATAAACATTGCATTGTGTCCAACAAAGATATTCAAGAATGAATCTAACTACACCCAAATATTCAATACAAAGCAATGGAATGAAGAAAGTTTAAGAAATATTCACTGCAAAGCTTCCAAATCTTCACTCCAAGGGTGTTGCGTAAAGAACCCTAGCCTCCAAGGTTGAAAAATGTGCCAAAGATGGAGTTTCAGCTCTGAAAGATCTCTTTTATAGCTCAAAAATTACGATTCAGGTAATTACAAAAATGCCATCGTATTTGTCATCTGCTTTCTCAACTGCCCCCACAGATGGGCAACTGCCCCCATATGCTAGGGAATAGGTGAGGTTTCAGCCCCTTTTAGTTCACTATTTTGGCCATCTACGTGGGCAGGTCCCCATCTGCGTGGGCAGGTGACCAATTTTCAATCCATGCATCATTCTAAGCCCCTTTCCCCTTCAGTTTTGCGCTTATTTTTATCAAAACTCTTTGTAGTCCTAAAGTACCTAAGATGACCACCATTCAAAGGATAATTAGCCTCATATTATGAATGAACAACACAAAAAATCATAAGAAATGGGATACAAATAAGTGGCAAAACCGCCAGTTATCAGTACCTAAGATGACCACCATTCAAAGGATAATTAGCCTCATATTATGATTAAAGACTTTGCTTGTCCTTAATCAACACAAAATCAAAACTTTTTGAGGCTATCACTTTAAGCTCAAAATCCAACACCAACACTTTCACATCATATTTTTCAATTAGGCACCATGATTATGACTTTGGTTGGTACTAACAATTAGTCAACAAGCATGTGAGTCTTACCCAAGCAACTACCTAAATTTCAAACTCACCTTCAAGAGTACAATGGAGTTTCAAGAATGATCAAGTAACAACAACCAATTCTCAAGAAGTAAATCACAATCAATAGTCAATCAAACATTCTCCTTTGTCTCATTTTCGGAGTTTATCAACTTCACCAATCTATCTTAGTTTATGTTTCCTCACAAGAAAGAAAGTCCCAAAAACACATAATATTTACAACACTTCTAGAAGGGACAAATGCACAAACACTCACATTCAACAAAGAACTTCCAATGAAAACAAGTATCATACCATAGGCCTGCCCTTATTTTCAATTGCAACTAACTCAAAAGCATCGGTTGGAGATCTCGAAGGACTTTTTTTATAGATTGTAATGTAGGCTTGGGGAAGGGTAGGATAAACATTTAGGATAAAAATGGATACACCCTCCTTGAAATCTACAAAACACAATACAATCCAAACTTTGATCATTTGCCTCTTCAATTCCATACAACACAAGTGCCCTTCCTTTTCATTCTAGTTCACCCACTTATTGGCAACTTTCTCTTTTTCTTTTCTTTTATCATTTTCTTTTCTTTTCTGTTTTTCCTTATTTAATCTTCTTATTCAATCATTGCTTTGTTCATAAGGCACTCACTTATAAAACCATGATGCTTGATCACCTCTTCCAAGTTCCACCATACCCCCAACTTGGGCTTTTAGCCTAAAGTTGGCAATTTCAAGTTCAAGGAGGATAGGCTTCAAAAGAGGAAATATTCAAAAAAGTCCAAGGCTTGTAATGTGTTTTCCAAAGAAAAGATATTAAGCTCACTTAGGGTAACTAGTGATAAAATTTATGCACGGGTAGACTTTTAAGGCTAGAGAGGTTTCCAAAAAAAAATCACAAAAAGGCCTAAGATCATTTTTCCAACCAAACACAATCAAGACTAGCCTTGAAAGACCAACTTGGCAAGTTCTAGATGGTACAAGTAAACATAAGAATTATTGGACAAAAAATCACCACACATGGCATGCAAACTATTCTAGAAGGATCGGTTTCATTTCCTAAACAAGAACAAAAGGAGTCATTTTCCACATTATCACCATCTAATGAGTAAAGAGTCACAAAAAGAGTCAAAGTGTTGTCACAAACATCATTCACTTCCATGCACTTGTTTTTCACAAACAATTTCAGAGGGGTATGCTCATTCCAACATTTCACAATGCAAGACTAAATCTATTAGTACCAAACAAGTCACAATCCCACATTTTGAGTACAAAAACGGCAATAATGCCATGACTACTCAGACTTCACCATAGCAATTGGTTACTCAGACTTTACCTTGACAACAATCACAATACCAATTCACAATGGCTATGCGTACTCAGACTTTCCCTGCACAAATGATACCAACACCCAAACACAACAATAACGATGATTTTTCCTTAAGAATGTCATCACTCAACCCATCATTTAGGAAAAGGTCACCCAAAATAACTACCAAAGAGAAAAAATATAAGAAGATAACACAATAAAGAAACTAATGTAGAAGTGAAAACCAGCGAAACGACTAATCCAACAAAATCAAAATTAAGCTCAAACCCGATAAGGGCGCACAATATCCATAACTACAAAAAACATCATTCAACTTGAGCTACCATGAAAACACTTTTTAGAAGACTTGACAACTTATAATTAAGTATGCATAGTAGCAAGAACACTTCCTAAAAGCAATTAGCACATGAACAATGGAATAAAATAGAGAAAACTACATTAGAAATTTCATCGAACACATGGTGGGTGTCATCATTAAGAGTAGTGTTGGTACTCAAGAATTACCAAAATTGACTTAACTCAACTTCAAACAACCAACAACACATCCCACAACTTGAAATTAGATCCACACAATAACAAGAAGACTTCACATTAGCAATTGGAACATGGAGTAACAAAGAACAAGGTGGATGTTTCACTTAGGACTTTTATCAAACACATGGTGAGTGTTAAAGTGGGTACTCAAGAATTTCCCAAAATTCATGTCAAATGTGACACCTATACTAAACCATTCACAAAAACCACAATATTTTGATGCCAGATAATTCATTTTAAGCCCGACAAGGGCTCAACACTCTCCAACAACGCCCGATAAGGGCATAAATGTATTAAAATATATCAATAGTACACACCCACATGAAAACTAAGCTATTCCATCCCCAACTAAAATATATTTCATTGTCCCCAATGCAAGCAAAATAAAGTAGAGAAGGAGGTAATGGGCTCCCAGAAGTGTGCACTAGGTGCGAGGATCGACATAAGAGTGGCCTGTAGTATTGTAATAGTTGGAATACTAAGAGCCTCTTTAGACTGGGCTCATGTTTCATTCCCATCAAATTTTTGAATCCAAACCTGTTCAAATCACTTTCAAAAACTCCAAAATTTTATGGATTAGTCAAAAATAAATTCCTAAGCTATTCTAAAAATTAAAATTTCAAAAGTAAATGCAAAATTTTTTAGAATGATGGGTTGCCTCCCATCAAGCGCTTGATTTAACGTTGCAGCACGATGCAAGCAACCTTACCATTTATCTCTACACTTTGAGGATTTGAATATTTATCCCAACTTCACATCAAGATTTTGATGAAGCTTGTGGGGCAAATGTAAGGAAGTGACGAGCCCAACTCTATCTCGCCATTTTGAAGAGTTAAATCTTTTACCCAACTTTACATCAAAATTTTGTTTACGCTCATTGGGAATTAGTGAGAAGATCATTAGGCCACTTGTTAGACACCACATTTTACAATTCTTGACCTTCAAGTGAGGGACGCCATTTTTCCCTCTTGGAATGACAAACTCCAAAATGTAGGAACTTTGTCCCTCATCACCAAAATTCTCCATTTGCCTGGTTATTTTGGTTTCCATCATATCCACCAAGCACAACGTTAAAAAATGGTTGGAATGAGGTTTAAGCCTCTTTATTCTTAAATTTGCATCTTTCTTGACATTCTCCCCCCGAAATGAACTAGAGTCTTCACAAAGGATTTGATTAGCTTTATTTTTCAACTCTAGTATCATTTCATCAATTTCGGCATCTTGCATTATTTTAGGCTGGGTGGGTTGGCAAATCACCATGAATTCTTCAACGTCAATCTGAACCACATCTTCATTTGAACTCAACTTGAACTCATTATCCTTGACCATTTGAAGAGGAGCATCATATGCCTCAAGTTTTGCTTTCACGTTCGACTTCAACTCATAAATGGCAAGTTCAAGTTGGATTATTTCATGACATTTCCCAACATGCATCTGGAAGAAATCATCCTTTATTAGGGAGATTCCCTCACGTATTTTCCCATACGCTTCAAGATGTTACGCTTGATTCAAGAGCCACTCTTGGCTCACAATTTCTAATTTGTCATGTGTTTCTTCATTTTGAAAGGTATCTTTACAAGGGTCTTCTTCTTTTTACTACCTACTTTTGATGCCACTATGGATTAATGCATAAGAGGTACCTCCTCACCCATTTTAGGTGCCCAGTCCAAGTTAGTTTGAAGCATTGCTTGAATGCCTCCGTGATCGGCTCTTTGTGCTTCCAACTCCATAGTAGTTCTCCTATCAAACTCAAAAGCACAACTAGAAAATTTGTTAGAGCTTAGGGAAGGGGAAGGGTCATTTTCACAAGCATCACAATGTCTACTTTGACCACTACGTTCATAACAAGTAGATCCCACCTAGGATTGAGATGATGGACACACCTCTCTCTCGGGAGCTTTTGTACAATTTTGCCAAGAGTAGGGTCCTCCACAAAAAGGACATGGGTCATTAAAATAAGATTTGCAACCACCAAACTCTATTTCATCCAAAGATGCCATAGTAACAAGTATAACAAAAAAAAATCTACCTAACACAAGAAATAAAAAACATTCACAAGTTCGAATCAAAGCAAGTAAGCTAAAATTCCAAACTAACTAAATACGCCAAATTGTTCCCCCACAACGGCGCCATTTTTGATAACTCTCAAGTACACTCTTGAATATAAATGTATGCAGTCGTTAGCAATATATTTACCCAACTTCGAGACGGGGTCAAATCTACAAGGAACAATGTGACTAGCGATCGAGAAAGTATGGAATAAAAGCAACTTACTAAAATCCAAACAAAGATACAAGTGTTTTTGGGGCTTTTTGATTATAAAATGTAACACAGATATAACCAACTAAAATATGAACGAGTTGATTAGTGGCTTTCACAAACAATGGGAAACAAGGGAAATGATAATGGGGAATCAATTCTATCAATAATCTAAAGTATTTAAATCAAGTACCCATGATTAATTCATGGATTAGCAAATTAGCCTTGGAACCTCAAGTATCCTTCACGTCTTTCGATCGATTGACGAATATTTTTTGGCTAAATTTCGTCGAATATTAGCCAAGTGTCAACAAGAATAGTTTCAATCTATGGCTATACTAGGATTTGACTATGTCTAGCAACAAATTACATTGGATGGGTCATACATCCCAAATCGCACTAAATTAAATTTTTCCCAACCTCAATTAGCTCTTTCAAGCATTAATGGAAGTAAATGGGCAATGCCCACTCTAATCTCCTCTTTCAAGCTCAATTAGAGTAGAAATCGATAAGCATGCGACTAATTTAGAAAAGCAAAACCCACTTATAAATCAAGAGTAATCAATCAATACAAAAGCATGAGATAAAATCAAAACCCAAATCCAAAACATAAACATTGCATTGTGTCCAACAAAGATATTCAAGAATGAATCTAACTACACCCAAATATTCAATACAAAGCAATGGAATGAAGAAAGTTTAAGAAATATTCACTACAAAGCTTTCAAATCTTCACTCCAAGGGTGTTGAGTCAAGAACCCTAGCCTCCAAGCTTGAAAAATATGCCAAAAATAGAGTTTCAGATCTGAAATATCCCTTTTATAGCTCAAAAATTGAATCTAAGGTAATTATGAAAATGCCATTGCATTGGTCATTTGCTTTCTTACCTGCCACCACAGATGGGCATCTGCACCCACAGTTTAGGGTGTATGTGAGGTTTTAGTCCCTTTCAGTTCACTATTTTGGCCATCTGCAGCCTTATCTGCGTGGGCAGGTCCCTATCTGTACTTCTTTTCATCCATGCATCATTCTAAGCCCTTTTTCTTTATTTTTGCACTTCTTTTCATCAAAAATCTTTTTGGATCCAAAGTACGTGAGATGATCACCATTCAAAGGATAATTAGCCTCATATTATGAATAAACAACATAAAAAATCATATAAAAAGAGATACAACTAAGTGGAAAAACTGCTAGTTATCAATAGGAATGGTAATCGGGGAGATCATGATCACTTGGGCTTAAATACAATCAAAGTGACACTTTCAAAGTTCAAGGGAAGTAGTAACTCAAAGGAGTTTCTAGATTGGAAGTTACAAAGTGAGAGAATATTTCTCACTAATAATATTTTGGAGGCTTTGAAAATGAAGTATGCTCTTACTCAATTTGAGAGCTATGCTTCTACTTGGTGGGAATCTAAGAGGCAAGAAAGAGAGAGAACTCAAGTGTATAAGTTGCCTATATGTCAAGAATTGATTGATCTCATGGAGTCTCGGTACTTCCAAACTACTACCAAGAGGTACTCAACAAAGTCTACATATTTAGGAAAGGCACCAAGAGTGTCAAAGAATATTATGACAAGTTTGAGAATCTAAGAATGAAGTTGAAGCTTGAAAAACATATGCAATACATGGCAATACGCTTTGAGGTTAATTTGAGGTAAGTAGTCTTAAAGCCTTTGAGGCTTAAGCACTATGAGAGCCTTGAGGCAGCCTTCCATGATGCCTCCAAGATTGAGGAAGATTTGAAAGAGAAGAGGTCATCTAAGGTTAAAAGTTCTTCAACTTCATCATGGAGAAAGAGTAATGACAAGTGGAAGTATTCCACTTCTAAGGAGAAGTTCAAGAGTAGTGGTCAAGCTACTTCATTCAATGGAGACTACAAGTCTAAGATGGTCGACAAACCCAAGAAAGGTAACTTTGATAAACCCAAAGCTCCTCGATCCTATATAATTCAATTTTATAGATGTCAAGGGAGGGGGTGCATTGCTAATGAGTGCCCTAATTGGAGGACTATTATTGCTTTTTGTGATGGTTATCAAAATGAGAAAGATGTAGAGAATGAGGGAAAGAGTAAGAAAGAAAGAGACAAAAGTGAGGATGAGAGAGAGATCTCAGAGGGTGAAAAAGAAAGGTTAGATGAGAGGGTGAATTTTACTTGTCTCATAAAGAGGGGGGACTGTATGCTAAAGGGTGATGATGGACTTAAAGTGAATATTAACCTCTCTTGTATGGTGAGACAAATTTTGGGGGCTGGGGGCTCTTGTCAAGGAAGAACTGGACCAAAGAGAGAGCTTATTTCATGATAGGTGAAAAATCATTGAGAAGGTGTGTGACTTGATCATTGATAGTGGAAGTTAGACCAATGTAGTGAGTGACACTTTGGTAGAGTGGATGCAAATTACTAAAAGGAAGCACCCCAACACCTACAACCTACAATGGCTTAATGATAGGGGTAAATAAAATTCCTCAACCAAGCGACCATCAAGTTTAGCATTGGTAAGTACCATAAGGAGGTCAATTATGATATTGTCCCTATGATTGCATGCCACCTTTTGCTAGGAAGGTCATGGCAATTTGATAGAGATGTTACACAACATGAAAGGTCCAACAAGTATTCTTTCATGTTGGATGGTCAAAAGAATATTATTGCACCATTGACTCCCTCCCAAGTGAATGAAGACTATCAAATCATTAAGGAACTTTGGGAGCTAGTAAAAGTAGAGAAGGTGGAGAGTGTTGCTAAAGACTCCACGATTGTGCTAGGGTAGGATAATGGCTTGGTAAAGGTTAATGGAAAAAGGTGTATAATAGCTAAGCCAAGTAAGTATCTCAAGGATGTGGATGAGGAATGCTTTCTAGTGTGCCTTGTCAACACCAAATTTTTATTGCATGCTAACCAAGATACTAGCACTTGTTTGTTCCCTTTTGCAGGATTATGATGATCAATTTCCAGAGGAGATACCCAAGGGATTACCACCCTCGAGAGGGTTTGAGCATCAAATTGATTTTGTACCGGGTTCTCAAATTCCTAATCGACCATCTTATAAGAGCAAATTGGAAGAAACCAAGGAGCGACAAAAGCAAGTGAAAGAGCTCCTTGAGAAGGATATAGTCAAAGAGAGCCTAAGTCCATGTGTTGTATCCATCATTCTTGTTCCCAAAAAGGATGACACTTGGAGGATGTGTATTAATTATAAAGCCATCAACAAAATCACGGTAAAGTATAGACATCCAATTCCTAGGCTTGATGATATTGTGGATGAGCTATGTGGCTCAAGTGTGTTCTTGAAGATTGATCTTCGAAGTGGTTACCACCAAATTCACATGAAACTAGGAGATGAGTGGAAGATGGCCTTCAAAATGAACTTTGGGTTATATGAATGGCTTGTGATGCCATTTGGTTTGACTAATGCTCCAAGCACGTTTATGAGGTTGATGAATCATGTCTTGAAACCTTTCATCAACAAATCTGTGGTAGTGTATTTTGATAACATCCTTATATATAAAAAGACGGTTGAAGAGCGAGTGAGCCATTTGTAACAAGTGTTTGATGTCTTAATATGAGAGAGGTTGTTTTCTAATTGAAAAAAGTGTTCTTTTGTGTTGAAAAGGTGGTATTCTTGAATTTTGTGGTTAGTGCAAATGGTGTAGAGGTTGATGAAGAAAAGGTGGAATCCATTAATACTTGGCCTACCCCAAATAATGCAGCTGAGGTGAGGAGTTTCCATGGGCTACAAATTTCTATTGGCATTTTATGAAGGATTTTAGTACTATTGCTTCTCATATAACCAAATTGATCAAGAAAGATGTTCTATTTGTATAGGGGAAGCACAAGAGAAGTCTTTTCAAAATTTGAAGTCTATGTTGAGTTCATCACCTTTGCTCCGACTGCCCAATTTCGACAAAGCATTTGAGGTAGAGTGTGATGCTTTGAGTGTGGGAATAGGAGGTGTCTTAATGTAAGAGGGAAAAACCTTGGCCTACTTTAGTGAAAATTTAAGGGGAGCCTCTCTAAAATACTCAACTAATGATAAAGAGTGATATGCGCTTGTGCGGGTGTTGTCCCATTGGCAACACTACTTGTGGCCCAAGGAGTTTGTGATAAGGATCAACCATGAGTCCTTAAAACACTTAAAGAGACAAACCAAGTTGAACAAGAGACATAAAAAGTATGTTGAGTACATTGATACCTTTCCCTATGTGATCAACTACAAGCAAGGCAAATAAATGTGGTGGCGTATGAACTATCTATGAGATTTGTATTGGTCAACACCTTGGCCTCAAGAATGATAGGTTTTGAAAGTTTAAAGGAATTATGTACTACGGATTCCAAATTCATGGAGGCCTTTGAAGATCTTACACAAGGGAAATGAGTTGATAGGTTCCATATGGTGGATGGGTATTTGTTCAAGGATGGTCGTGTGTGTATTTCGATGAGTTCATGGAGAGAGTTATTCATCAACAAAGTACATTGTAGACTTATGCTGGGGGCACTTAGGGTTGTCCAAGACACTTGATATTCTCAAGGACCAATTCTATTGGCATAAAATGCAACACAGTGTGGAAAAGCTTTGCAAGAGGTGCTTAGATTACAAGCAAGCCAAGTAAACCTCAAGGTATGTATACTCCTCTCCCTACTCCTAGTTGTCCTTAGATAGATATATATGTGGACTTTGTGTTGGGGCTTTCTAGGACCAAAAATGGATGTGATATCATTTTTGTGGTAGTCCATAGATTTTAAAAAATGACTCATTTCATTTATTTCCACAAGAGTGACAATGCATCACATGTTGTATCCTTATTTGTGAACAATATTCTTAAATTGCATGGAGGCCCTCAAACTATCGTTAGTGATAGGGCTTCCAAATTCCTTAGTTACTTTTGGAAGAGTCTTTGGGGTATGCTTGGTACCAAACTCTTGTTTTCTACTTCACGTCATCCTCAAATGGATGGACAAACCGAAGTAGTGAATCAGACTCTTGGGAATTTGCTTAGGTGCATGGCTCGGGGCACCCTATCTACTTGGGAAGACCGGTTGCCTTTGATTGAGTTTACCTATAATCGATCTCTCTACTGTTCTAGTGGTATGACCCTATTTTAGGTTTGCTATAGTTTTAATCCTTTAATCCTACTAACCATGACTTCTTTCTCAAGGAATATTGTTATTAGTCTTATGCTAAGCAAAGAACAACCAAGATATTGAAGATTAAATCTAAGGTGAAAGTATCTCTTGAAAAGATAAACTCCAAGTTGGTTAATCAAAAGAATCGTAGGAGTAAGAATGTGGTATTCCACCTCGATAATTGGGTGTGGGTTTATTTTCAAAAGGAAAGGTTCCTACATGATCGCAAAGAAAAGCTAAGTCCAAGGGGAGATAGCCCTTTCAAAGTGCTTGAGCGGATCAATGACAATGCCTACAAGATTGACTTACAAAGTGAGTATAATGTTCATAATGTGTTCAATGTAAGTGATCTATTTTTTTTTGGTGTATGTGACCCTATGGATTCAAGGACGAATCCTTTCCAAGAAGGGGAGGATGATACGAGCATGGGTAGCACGTATCCGTCAAGACCATTCACTGGGAGTCAAGTAAAGGACCTTAAGAACTTACAAGCTATGTTCATTCAAGGAGGTACCTTGGGAGATCTTGGATTACCTTTAAACAAGACCTATAATGTGTGGGAGGTCCAAAGGAGTAAAGAGAACACGAAGGAGAGGATTCTTCTAAGTTTGTGATGCCCCAAATAGTTAGGCGCATCACCTATGACTTTGGCGATGGAGAAGATAAGGAGGGAAATCCTGGACAACCTCTACTTCACTTAGACAATGCACAGAGGGAGTTCGGTGATGCAACACTTCAAATTGGCTAAAATTGAGCAACTTGGGAAATGGGTCATGGCCTTTGTAAAGGCATGTACTATATATACTTGCCTAAGTCATTTTGGGGCTTAAGTTGTAAAGGCATGCACTATATATACTTGCCTAAGTCATTTTGGGTTTTAAGTTGTAAAGGCATGCACTATATATACTTCCCTAAGTCATTTTCTTCCTTAGAATGCTTTGGGTGTTGCTACATTTACTTTAAAATTTAGCTTAATTGAGTGGTTAGAATCATTTAGTTCATTAGGAGCGTGATTAGTAGTGGAATCTCTTGGTTGATTGGATAACTACTTTGTTTAATCAATTCTACGAGTTTCCCATTTGTGGACTCAAATTGGTTTCTCTTCGATTGATTGAGCTAGGATCATTGTTGATTAATTGGGATCAATTGGGAGGTGAAAGTGTTAGTGCTTTGTTGCCTATAATCCTCTTTGAGATTCAA
Source organism: Capsicum rhomboideum (assembly GCA_031232105.1). Classification (NCBI taxonomy): domain Eukaryota; kingdom Viridiplantae; phylum Streptophyta; class Magnoliopsida; order Solanales; family Solanaceae; genus Capsicum; species Capsicum rhomboideum. Next base: position 94,791,152 of record CP124715.1, read on the forward strand.
TAATCCATATACTTTTTCCTTTATTTCAATTCCGCATTTTTTTGTTCTAATTTTTCTACGCTTGAATCTATTCTCTGGATTAGATCTGTATCATAGCTAGTCCTCTGGCTGTTCAGGCTCTACCCCTGACAGGTGCTGCCCCTTGTCCTCCCCTTCTAGCCCTGCCCCTAACTCAAGGCCTTCCCCTCAACGGTCGATGCTGGTGCTGTTGCTCTGGTGGATCGAGTGTTCGCCATCTGTAAAACAAGAATGAAGGAGGTTAGATACCATTTTGGATAACCAGATACCAATCGGAATCAAGTACTAGCACGAAATGAAGAAAGAAGTGAATATTACTTCCTAAATCCTTGTAATCTCTTGAAGAAAAGTACAAACATCTCCATACAATTTTGTAACACTCTACGAGACCTATTCTTGTACGACGAGATCAACAAACCCAGTGCTCTAATACCATCTTTGTCACGACCCAACTGGTCATGAGTGGTACCCACCCTAAATCTATGGAGGGATAACTGATCTAAGGCGTATTTATATGCCTTAGTAGCGACTTTAACCCATGATTACCTTAGTTTTGAGAACAATACTTGTGTATTATATAAGTTTTTGATGAAAAATGGGATAGTGTGCTAACCAATATGATTAGACTCTTGTAGGTGGAATTTGTTACTTTTTGGAGCATGTTTGGCATGGAAAGTGAGGCTTGGAAGAGCTACGAGTGAAGAATATTGAAGCTAAGAGACAAGACAAAGAGTTGATCTTGAAGAATCCATCCAAATCCGTGAAGAGAAGTCGACAAAAGCAAAAAAATTACAAAAAAGGGGGCCCGGCGCGCTAGGCAGTTAAAGATAGAAAGGGGACAGAAAATCAAATTGCTGACCATCTTTCTAGACTTGAGAGCTCGACACATATAGAGCATGATGGGCATATTTGTGAGGAATTTCCAGACGAGCAGTTGTTGGTATTAGAGGTCGATGAGTTGCCATGGTATGCAGACATTGTGAACCTATTGGTAAGTGGATTATTTCCTCCTGATTCGAGTGCTCAACAGAAGAAGAAACTGGCATATGAGGCACGATTTTATATATGGGATGAGCCGTATTTATTCAAGCAAGGGCCTGATCAAATAGTACGAAGATGTATTCCGGATGCGGAAGTTAAGCAAGTGTTAGACAGATGCCACGCATCACCTTATGGTGGACATCATGGTGGTGAACGAACAGCTCGGAAAATATTGCAATCAGGTTTCTTCTGGCCTTCGATATTTAAAGATACTCATGCATTTGTGAAGAATTGTGATCAATGTCAACGTATGGGGACGATTGCCAAGAGACATGAGATGCCTCTTAACAACATCCTAGAAGTTGAAATTTTTGATGTATGGGGGATTGATTTTATGGGCCCTTTTCCACAGTCGAATGGCAATCTATACATACTTGTTGCAGTGGATTATGTATCCAAATGGGTAGAGGCTGCAGCTCTTCCTACTAATGACGCCAAAGTTGTGGTTAAGTTCCTTTAAAAGCACATCTTCACTAGGTTCGGAACTCCAAGAGCTATTATTAGCGATGAAGGATCACACTTCATTAATTATTTGGTGAAGAATGTATTGGCAAAGTATGGAGTAAAACACAAGGTCTCAACAGCGTATCATCCCCAAACAAGTGTCCAAGTGGAAGTGTCTAATCGGGAGATAAAGCAAATCTTGCAAAAGACGGTGAATACTCAGAGGAAAGACTGGTCACTTAAGCTGGATGATGCTCTTTGGGCCTATCGAACGGCGTATAAGACTCCTATAGGGACTTATCCCTATCATTTGGTCTTTGGGAAAGCTTGTCCCCTCCCAGTTGAGCTTGAGCATCGAGCATATTGGGCGGTAAAGAAGTTGAATCTAGATACGGGGTTGGCGGGTAATAAGAGGTTGTTACAACTCCATGAGTTGGAAGAATTTTGTGCCCATGCATATGAAAATGCTAAGATCTATAAGGAAAAAATGAAGCGATGGCATGACAAGCATATTCTTCCTCGTACTTTTGAGCCAGGTCAGTTGGTACTCTTGTTTAACTCAAGACTTAGGTTGTTTCCGGGCAAGCTAAGATCTAAGTGGAGTGGGCCTTTTGAAGTAAGTCGCACGACACCTAATGGTGCGGCGGAACTTTTAAACAAGGCGGATGGTACAAGGTTTATGGTAAATGGCCAGAGATTGAAGCATTATTTCGGTGAGGAAGAGAAGCATACGGAGGACGTGCTTCGCCTTGATGATAATTGAGCTCTTATAATTGGTCGAGCCGTGACATTAAACCAGGCGCTACATGGGAGGCAACCCATGCATGTGTTGTAATAGTTAGATTTATAAAGTAAAAATACAAAAAGAAGAGTCGTGCCCCGACCAAAACTAAGGCGCTTGATGGAAGGCAACCCATCTCTTTTACAGTTTTTGTTTTCTAATGTAGTGCTAGGATCTTGTGTTCATGCAGAGGCACGGAGTATGTTGGTATGAGAATCCATAAGACAAAGGTAAATTTGGAGGATGGATGATTAATTGAAGGTGCCGGGCAGGTAGGACATGTTTTGGAGCAAAGCTTCGAGTCTTGGGACGTGTAAAAGCCCCAAGATTATGAAAAGAATGTGAAAAATTGCTCAGGTATGAGGATAAGTGTGGGGTGCGCTACCCAGCGTGCCAGGATGAAAAAGCTAAAAAAATTAATTGTTGAGGCAGTGAGGAGGCGCGCTGGCCAGCGTGCCACGCTGCCTTCCCCAAAAATCCAGCATGCATGGGCAGTGCACAGGCGTGCTGGCCAGCGTGCCACGCCGCCTGTGCATGATTTTTGGCTCAGGTTGGCAGTGGGGTAGCGCGCTAGGCAGCGTGCCACGCCGCTACCCCTTATTAAAATTTTTTTAGTTCTTTTCTTTAAGTAGAACCGACCCACCCCCACCCCTTCTCCTTTAAATCCATAAATTACTTCATTCTTCACAAATATTCCAACACCCCACACCTAAACTCATGATTTTCTCCCCACATCTTCAAAAATTTTCTCTATTATTTTTCTCCTCTTGGCCACACAACGTTCGACTCTTTGCTTTCTCACTTTGGGATTGTGTTCAAGTCTCCATTCAAAGCTCTCAAGGTATGTCTCCTTCACTTTCTTTTTCTACAAATTGCCATGAAGTATGCAATTTTGGGTACTCTTGACTTTGTTTATGAACATAATATTTTCATGGTTTGTTGACTTGCGTCTTATCATAAGTGTATTGATAGGTCAAGCCCCCCAGTCCCAAAAGGGCAAAAACAGAAGTATGGGATACACGCGGTCTCCAGTGCGGGGAAAAGTTGGTACAAAAGCCATTCGAAAGCTAAATATTTCTCCGATGAGTGTATTGATAGGGCAAGCCTTGCTCGGGCTTACCCAAGAATTTTGGCTCGGCTTGAGCAAGTTGGGATGGGCTTTGTTTTCAACAGACCTACAGACTGCAACCTCCACCTGGTGAGGGAATTGTACGCAAATTGGAACCCGGACGCACCAACATGCTCGGTAGTGGTATGGGGTTCGGATGTGATACTTGACTCCTTGAGCTTGACTGGATTATTGGGGGTCCCCACTCGGGCTAGTCCCCAAGACATACTCAGGCTAAATGCTAGGCCTCCATATGTTGAAATTCGCCACACTCTGTGCGGCCCATGTTCAACTGTGAGGTGGCTTCGCCATCACCAACGAGGATACCAAAAGAGTCTACCCTTTGCCCATCTCAACAAAGAGGCTAGGATTTGGCTAAAGATTGTTTGTTGTTGTTTAATTCCGGGGAGCCACATGACTGAAGTTACAAGAGATCGCGTCTGTCTAGTATATGCTCTCATGACTGATGTAGAGATTGATGTAGGTTCTGTTTTGTTGTCAGCAATGCGGCTAGCTCGCCTTCATGGAGGTCTTCGATATGCTTTCGATGGACTATTGACCAAATTAATGCGAGCATTCGAAGTGCCCGAAGAAAATTTTGACTATCATCCTCCTTTAACGACGACGCCTGTGGATGTCACCCAGACTAAGGCGCCAGATTCACTCGGCCCCACTTTGACATTAGCAGAGCGTCATGCTCGAGATGACGGGATTTTAGCCCGCATGTATGGATTGGAGATGCTGTGCCACAGAACTGGGGGTAGGCCCTCCACGGCGGATGAGCTGAGCCAGGTAGAGAGGGATTATCCTCTCAATGAGCATGCCATGGCCTTATTGAGGATTGGTCCTGACTTTGTGAAGCCTGTGGATGATGATGTCCCCACAGATGAAGAGGACCTCCAGAGTGGTTCTAAGGATGAGGAGGCTGAGGCAGATGATCCACCGTTAGAGGTCCGTGGGCCGGAGGACGACGACTACCTCGACTGACCAGGGAGCTCCTTACATCCTACTCTTGCTTTGTTTATTTTAGTAGCATTGGGGACAGTTCTAATCTTTTAAGTGTGGGGTGGGGTGTGATGGACTTCCCTTGTATGTATGTATATGTGTGCTTTTATTTTGGGTTCCTTAGCGTTTGTTTTCGGTTCTTTTACTAAGGAGAGTCCCTTTGAACCGTACAAAAAAAATAAAATTTAAATTTTGGATTTTTGATGTTATTTTGTGTTGTTTTGGGGGTTTATTAATTTTGAGTCGCCTTAGTCAGAGGACTAAGGGATTTGCTCTATGATGGATGGATGACGACCGTCTTAAGAGCAAATTAGTCATGTAGTGTCATGTCGGGTGTTCTTGCTTGCTATACAATTGTTCTTACACGTGTGAAACATGCTCGGATATATAATAGCAAGTGTTGAGACGCCTAATTCTCACTTAGTTGACTTGCTAAGTTGCTTAATATTGAATTTATGCATGATTTCGGAGGTTGTATGTGAACCTGCTGAGCTGAACATGTGCCATGTGTGAGTAATTTTTTTTCTTTATATTCCATGTGTATAACGATGTCTAGAACTTGCCCGGGGTGTGTGCAAAGCGAAATAAGAGATGTTAAGTTTAGGAGATGATATAGGCATTTCTTTGATAGCCATATTTTAGACCTACTTTACCTACCCTCTATGCTTAATCCTAGTTAGCCCCGTTGAGCCGTTAGCCTTTTCCTTGATAGCTTTACATGTAGCTCAATCCTCTTCTTTCAGTGAACCAGAATTTGATCCAATAACTCCTAAGCGCTTTAATTCGGAAATCAAGAGGTGAAGGAGTATAAGAGTTTGGAAGAAGGAAAGAGTTAAGTTAAAGCCTCAAGCATGTCACCTATAGGTGTGTGAAAAAGTTTGTGCATGTTGGTGGAGTTTATAAAAAAAAAAAAAAGAGAAAAAAAAATAATAAAATAAAATTTTGTTTTTGGAATCAATGGGTGATAAAAGTATTCCTTATCTAGTGTGCTGAAGCTAGTTTAAGGTTAAGGGGTAAAACAAAGAAAAGTTGGGAAGAGAAAAGTAGTGGAAAATAGGCCGGGTGAAGGTGCTCTGAATGTAATTTGTAGTGGAGTAAAGCGCTTAGGAAAGATAGACACTATTCTTGACCAAATAGTTCCTAACCGACCTTGTGCTTACATTACAACCCCTACAAAGTCCTACTTGATCTTGAGCTTTGACATTTCAACATTAGTGAAGTATTACACTAAGGGCAAGCCTATGGTTCATCTTTGTGTTGCATGTGAATTCTTTCTGAGAGTGAGTGACTGTCATCCATGCACCCGGTTAGTAATTTCGTTGTAGAATTGAGGGGTGATTCTCTTGTTGTGAGGGCACATGGTTAGTGAAGTTTGGTGATCTATTAATATTGTGTCACGCATGAATTTGCAACTAGCAAGTCGTTTTGTGAGGGTAGGTTGTTTCAACTTGTTATCTAATTGAGTAATATCCTAGTATATGGTGCATAAGTTGTAAATGTGGTTGTGTAAGTTGTGCAAGAATGCTCATTTTGTGTCTATTGTTTAAAGTCGCCCGGAGTTGAGTGTGATTAATTGTTCGAGGACAAACAAAGGTTTAAGTATAGGGTGGTGATCTAAGGCGTATTTATATGCCTTAGTAGCGACTTTAACCCATGATTACCTTAGTTTTGAGAACAATACTTGTGTATTATATAAGTTTTTGATGAAAAATGGGATAGTATGCTAACCAATATGATTAGACTCTTGTAGGTGGAATTTGTTACTTTTTGGAGCATGTTTGGCATGGAAAGTGAGGCTTGGAAGAGCTACGAGTGAAGAATATTGAATCTAAGAGACAAGCCAAAGAGTTGATCTTAAAGAATCCATCCAAATCCGCGAAGAGAAGTCGACAAAAGCAAAAAAATTACAAAAAAGGGGCCTAGGCAGTGCCCAGGCGCACTGGCCAGCGTGCCACGCCACCTGGGAGCACCTTTTTGCTGAGGCAAAATCTGCCTAAGTGCTAGGCGCGTCCAATGGCGTGCCGGGCCGCTTTTTGGCCAATTTTTGCCTCGATTTGGGTCTATAAATAGGGCTTTTGAGTTATTGTATCCCATTCCATCATCCTTAGAATATTTTGGGGCATTTTTGGGCATCTAAATTAGGTTCCATTCTTCTCCTTTTCAGTTTTAATTAATTCTTAGAGTATTTATTACTTGTGGATGTTGATAAACATTATGAGTGGCTAAAATCCCTCATTCTGGGGGTTAAGGCCAAGAACATGAATCTCTTGGGTTAATTGTATTGGTTTTTGCTGGAGTTTATTATAAAGTGGTTAGTCATATATTCTAAAATTCATTATTTTGATGTTTGATCACCATTGGAATATATTTCTTGTCTTGAAGTGAGCTCGAGAGAGAAACTGAGAGATAGAACTTGAATATATGAAGTGTGGTCTATCTCGGAGAAGTAATTCTAAGGGATTGACATGTGGTTAGGATCGAGAGGTACCTAACCATCCACACTTGGTCAATTACAAGAAGAAAGCTTGAATGCTCTAGAATTGGTTAAGCTTATCACCACTCACGGATGTAGGTAGGTTTCTAAGTTCTAGTAGACAATTATAATTTGGAGACGAATATAGTTATAAAATTAACCTTGGGATCGATAACCATGATAAACTACTCAAAATGCTTAAACCAACAACAATTATGCTCAAGAGATGATGTTCAGGGTGCCTTAGCCCTGGGAATTTACTTTTCATTGATTTTTCAAGCATATTTGCGAAAACTAAAGTTACGGTAGCGAAGATAGGAGTTCTTAGTCTGCAATCATTAAATTTTAAACACCAAATCTATTTTCGTTTTCGCAACACTAGTTTTTAATTTTAGTTTGCCGTCTAGAGTTGATTTCTGTTGACGAAAGTCCCTTGGGTTCGATATCCGGCTCTTTAAAAGGAGTCACTTTATTACTTGCACGGTCACGTACACTTGCGTGTATAGCTGGGTCGCAACAAGTTTTTGACGCCGTTGTCGGGGACTTTCAAATAGATAGATTTCAACTATTGACGTTTGTACTTTAATTTTCAACTACGTGTTGACAACTTGATCTTAGCTGTTCTAGTTTGCAGGCTGACTTCTCGGAATACTGACAAGGAACAAAGATTTGGTAGCCCCGCAATCTGAACCTGAAAGGTATTTCAATAGATTGAGGAGACAGGCTGCAGACTACCCAATCCCACAAGTCGAACTGGTTGGCGAAGGAATACAGGGTAATCCTGTAAGAATTGAAGAACCAGGTGCAGAGAGACGTGAACCGAAAGTAATGGCAGCTAGAACAGTTTGCGATGTGGCAATCCCACTCGCCACTAATGTGACCTCCAGTATTCTCAAACCGGCAGCTGGAGGTAGATTTGAGCTTAAACAGAACATAGTGCAACTCTTGCACTCAAGTGGTCAGTTTACTGGTCTCGCTCATGAAGACCCGCAAAACCATATTCGGAATTTTCTAGAGATCAGTGACACATATATTCCTGCGGGTGTATCTTCAGGTTATGTGAGACTTACTTTGTTTCCCTTTTCTCTGCTGGGGGAAGCAAGAAGGTGGTTAGATGCAGAGCTGGCCAATTCTATCACTACTTGGGATGATCTTGCTCGGAAATTCTTGATAAGGTTCTTTCCGTCTGGAAAGACAGCAAAGCTGAGAAGTGAGATACTAAGTTTCAGACAGAGAGATGATGAGAATTTGTACCAAGCTTGGAACAGATTCAAATCGATGCTGAGGGATTGTCCTCACCACCACCAAGCTAATGAAGTGTTGGTGCATACGTTTATAGAGGCTCTCGACCCCAACACTAAAATTCTACTTGATTCAGCTGCAGGTGGACAGGCTTTAGAGAAGACGTATGATGAATTATATGCTCTGTTAAATCATATTTCGCAGGGAAATCCAGACTGGCATAGTGATAATTCTAGAAATTCTACAAAGAAGGTTGCTGGGAAACTAGATGTGGATGCAGTCACAGCATTATCTGCCCAAATTTCAGCTATGCAAAACATGATGAACAATCACTTTAGTAGTTTGAATTTGGGGCAACAACCAGCTCCCGTGAATGCAGTCCAGCAACAAGTTTCTGTGATGTGTAGTGTATGTGGAAATGGTGATCATACCAGCGATTTGTGTAGTGCTAATCCGGATTCAGTAAATTTTGTTGGTAATGCCCAAAGGGGAGGTGGAGCTCAGAACTACGGTAACACTTATAATACCGGGTGGAAAAAACATCCGAACTTATCGTGGGGAGGAAATCAAAATCAATATAGGCCGCAAGGATATGCCCCTCAGTACAACCAACAGCAAGGCCAAGGAAATCAAGTGGGTGCTAAGCCTGGAGACATGAGTGTGGAGGATATGTTAAAACAAATTATGGCTGAACAAGCGAAGCTGGCAGCAGATGTGAGGAACAATCAGTTGGCTACTCAGAATTTGGAAAAACAGGTTGGCCAGTTAGCTAATGCACAGAATACAAGGCCCCAAGGAGGTCTTCCAGGAGATACTGAGCCAAATCCCAAGCAGGTGAATGCTATAGTTACCCGTAGTGGTAAGCAGTTAGAAGATACAGTTGCACCAGCGAAAGAATTGGAGCCAAAAGTAGTAGTGATTGAAGACGAACAAGTGGAGTTTACCAAAAGCTCCAAAGATGATAAAGTGATACATAGTGTGAAACTGCCTCCTCCGTTCCCTCAGAAGTTCAAAAAGAAGAAGGAGGATGAATGCTTTGGTAAGTTCATTGAATTACTTAAACAAGTGCACATTAATTTGCCTCTTGTGGATATCTTGCAGGGTATTCCAAAGTATGCCAAGTTCGTGAAAGACATTGTAGCAAACAAGAGTAGATTGACAGAATATGCCACAGTGGCTTTGACTGAGGAGGTTAGTTCTCGCATTCAGAATCGGTTACCTACTAAGCTGAAAGATCCTGGAAGTTTCACTGTGAAGATTACTCTGGGGGATCGTGTCTGTGCTCGTGGATTGTGTGATTTGGGGGCTAGTATAAATCTGATGCCCACTTTGGTTTTCAAGGAATTGGGTTTGGGTCGTCCGAAGCCTACTACTATTATTTTGCAGTTGGCAGACCGATCTGTGACTAGACCAGATGGTATTGTTGAGGATGTTCTGGTACAAGTGGGGTCATTGATCTTTCCCGTTGATTTTGTGGTGCTGAATTTTGAGCCTGATCCGAAAGTCCCATTTATTTTGGGACGTCCGTTCCTGGCTACAGGAGGTGCAATCATTGATGTAGCAGCTGGGAAACTTACTATGCGAGCTCATGATAAGGTTGAAGTCTTTGATGTATATAGGGCTTTGAAGCTTCCAGAAATTTATGAGAACTTGTCGGTTATCACAGCTATAGATTCGGCAGTTGAAAGCATCTACACTTTGTCTACTGATCCGTTGGAAAAAGTTTTGATGGGGAAAGATGTGTTTGGTGATGCAGAAGCTAGTGAGATGGTGCAAGTTCTTGATCTTATGGGTATCGATGCTAAAGAGGGTAGATGGGAACCATTAAATAGTCCACTCGGTCCTCCAACTAAGCCCTCAATTGAGGAAGCACCGAAGCTTGAATTGAAGGAACTTCTATCTCACCTTCAATATGTTTTCCTAGGTGAAAACAAGAATCTTCCTATTCTTCTGGCAGCAGATTTGTCACAGGAACAAGTTGATGCGGCATTGTTGATTCTAAAATTAAGAAAGAAGGCTATTGGTTGGCAGATGTCTGACATCCATGGTATTAATCCGGGTTTATGCATGCATAAAATTTACATGGAAGAAGGGCACAAGCCAAGTGTGCAACACCAACGACGCTTAAATTCGGTGATGAAAGAAGTAGTAAGGAATGAGGTAATTAAGTGGCTAGATTCTGGCATTGTTTACCCTATCTCTGATAGTACGTGGGTGAGTCCAGTACAATGTGTTCCAAAAAAAGGTGGTATGACGGTGATCACAAATGACAATAATGAATTGATTCCTACAAGAACTGTAACTGGATGGCGTATTTGCATGGATTACCGGAAACTTAATGATGCTACGAGGAAAGACCACTATCCAATCCCTTTTATTGATCAGATGCTGGATCGTTTAGCCGGGCAGGAGTATTATTGCTTTCTTGATGGGTATTCCGGATACAATCAAATTGCTATAGATCCCCAAGATCAAGAGAAGACTACATTCACATGTCCTTACGGCACATATGCTTTCAAGCGTATGCCATTTGGATTATGTAATGCACCGGCTACCTTTCGGCGTTGCATGATGGCTATTTTCTACGACATGGTGGAGGAGTTCGTAGAGATTTTTATGGATGATTTTTCAGTCTTTGGTAACTCTTTCGAGGTATGTTTGCAAAACCTGGATAAAGTCCTTGTTCGGTGTGAAGAAACTAATCTTGTTCTCAATTGGGAGAAGTGCCATTTCCTTGTGACTGAAGGTATAGTTCTTGGGTATAAAGTGTCAAAGCAGGGGCTGGATGTTGATAGGGCAAAGATTGAAGTTATTGAAAAACTCCCTCCACCTGTATCGGTTAAAGGGGTGCGAAGTTTTTTGGGTCATGCGGGATTTTACAGAAGGTTTATTCAAGATTTTTTGAAAATTGCACGTCCCATGTGTGCACTCTTGGAGAAAGATGTGAAGTTTGTATTTTGTGAATCATGTGTGAAGGCATTCGAGGTGTTGAAAAAGAAATTGGTAGAGGCACCTATTCTTATTGCTCCTGACTGGGCTTTGCCATTTGAGCTCATGTGTGACGCAAGTGATGTGGCAGTAGGTGCGGTTCTAGGTCAACGAAAGAATAAGGTATTTCACTCTATTTATTATGCAAGCAATACCCTTGACGCAGCCCAAATGAATTACACGGTGACTGAAAAAGAGATGTTAGCTTTGGTATATGCATTTGATAAATTCAGATCGTATTTAGTTGGCACAAGTGTTATTGTATACACGGATCATGCAACGATACGATATTTGTTCAATAAAAAGGATGTTAAGCCACGCTTGATTAGATGGATCCTATTACTACAGGAGTTTGACTTAGAGGTTAAAGATAGAAAGGGGACAGAAAATCAAATTGCTGACCATCTTTCTAGACTTGAGAGCTCGACACATATAGAGGATGATGGGCATATTTGTGAGGAATTTCCAGACGAGCAGTTGTTGGTATTAGAGGTCGATGAGTTGCCATGGTATGCAGACATTGTGAACCTATTGGTAAGTGGATTATTTCCTCCTGATTCGAGTGCTCAACAGAAGAAGAAACTGGCATATGAGGCACGATTTTATATATGGGATGAGCCGTATTTATTCAAGCAAGGGCCTGATCAAATAGTACGAAGATGTATTCCGGATGCGGAAGTTAAGCAAGTGTTAGACAGATGCCACGTATCACCTTATGGTGGACATCATGGTGGTGAACGAACAGCTCGGAAAATATTGCAATCAGGTTTCTTCTGGCCTTCGATATTTAAAGATGCTCATGCCTTTGTGAAGAATTGTGATCAATGTCAACGTATGGGGACGATTACCAAGAGACATGAGATGCCTCTTAACAACATCCTAGAAGTTGAAATTTTTGATGTATGGGGGATTGATTTCATGGGCCCTTTTCCACAGTCGAATGGCAATCTATACATACTTGTTGCAGTGGATTATGTATCCAAATGGGTAGAGGCTGCAGCTCTTCCTACTAATGACGCCAAAGTTGTGGTTAATTTCCTTCAAAAGCACATCTTCACTAGGTTCGAAACTCCAAGAGCTATTATTAGCGATGGAGGATCACACTTCATTAATTATTTGGTGAAGAATGTATTGGCAAAGTATGGAGTAAAACACAAGGTCTCAACAGCGTATCATCCCCAAACAAGTGTCCAAGTGGAAGTGTCTAATCGGGAGATAAAGCAAATCTTGCAAAAGACGGTGAATACTCAGAGGAAAGACTGGTCACTTAAGCTGGATGATGCTCTTTGGGCCTATCGAACGGCGTATAAGACTCCTATAGGGACTTATCCCTATCATTTGGTCTTTGGGAAAGCTTGTCCCCTCCCAGTTGAGCTTGAGCATCGAGCATATTAGGCGGTAAAGAAGTTGAATCTAGATCCGGGGTTGGCGGGTAATAAGAGGTTGTTACAACTCCATGAGTTGGAAGAATTTTGTGCCCATGCATATGAAAATGCTAAGATCTACAAGGAGAAAACGAAGCGATGGCATGACAAGCATATTCTTCCTCGTACTTTTAAGCCAGGTCAGTTGGTACTCTTGTTTAACTCAAGACTCAGGTTGTTTCCGGGCAAGCTAAGATCTAAGTGGAGTGGGCCTTTTGAAGTAAGTCGCACGACACCTCATGGTGTGGTGGAACTTTTAAAAAAGGCAGATGGTACAAGGTTTATGGTAAATGGCCAGAGATTGAAGCATTATTTTGGTGAGGAAGAGAAGCAGACGGAGGACGTGCTTCGCCTTGATGATAATTGAGCTCTTATAATTGGTCGAGCCGCGACATTAAACCAGGCGCTACATGGGAGGCAACCCATGCATGTGTTGTAATAGTTAGATTTATAAAGTAAAAATACAAAAAGAAGAGTCGTGCCCCGACCAAAACTAAGGCGCTTGATGGGAGGCAACCCATCTCTTTTACAGTTTTTGTTTTCTAATGTAGTGCTAGGATCTTGTGTTCATGCAGAGGCACGGAGTATGTTGGTATGAGAATCCATAAGACAAAGGTAAATTTGGAGGATGGATGATTAATTGAAGGTGCCGGGCAGGTAGGACATGTTTTGGAGCAAAGCTTCGAGTCTTGGGACGTGTAAAAGCCCCAAGATTATGAAAAGAATGTGAAAAATTGCTCAGGTATGAGGATAAGTGTGGGGTGCGCTACCCAGCGTGCCAGGATGAAAAAGCTAAAAAAATTAATTGTTGAGGCAGTGAGGAGGCGCGCTGGCCAGCGTGCCACGCTGCCTTCCCCAAAAATCCAGCACGCATGGGCAGTGCACAGGCGCGCTGGCCAGCGTGCCATGCCACCTGTGCACGATTTTTTGCTCAGGTTGGTAATGGGGTAGCGTGCTAGGCAGCGTGCCACGCTGCTACCCCTTATTAAAATTTTTTAGTTCTTTTCTTTAAGTAGAACCGACCCACCCCCACCCCTTCTCCTTTAAATCCCCAAATTACTTCATTCTTCACAAATATTCCAACACCCCACACCCAAACTCACGATTTTCTCCCCACATCTTCAAAAATTTTCTCTATTATTTTTCTCCTCTTGCCCACACAAAGTTCGACTCTTTACTTTCTCACTTTGGGATTGTGTTCAAGTCTCCATTCAAAGCTCTCAAGGTATGTCTCCTTCACTTTCTTTTTCTACAAATTGCCATGAAGTATGCAATTTTGGGTACTCTTGACTTTGTTTATGAACATAATATTTTCATGGTTTGTTGACTTGCGTCTTATCATATGATTGGGGTTTCTGGGGTGGCATTACAATGAACTTGGAAGGCCTGTGCACTTGTGGTTAATAATCTTATTTTGGTGCAAAAAAGTGGAAGTGGGTTTATCTTTATTGGTGAAAATTGAGCAAATTAGTGGTGGAAATCACTGAATATAACTCATATGTGTGGAATATGTATGATTACTGTTGGACTTCTTTATTGGGAATATACATTTATCTATGGTGGGAATTTGGTTTTGGGGCATTAAGTGATGAGGGGAAGTCTGAGTACCCTCCGCCCATAATTATTTTGACTTGGTGCTAAGCGACTAAGTGTGGGGTGGCCCTCAACGTCACCGCGCATCAAGTTGGTTAGCTATTTTTACATGTTTTATTGACTTGTTTGTGGACCTCTGCTACAGGTACTATGTCTGATTCTAATGTAGCAGCCTCTAGCTCTCACAAGAGACTTCGGTCAGGTAATAAGGTGCCTGCAGCTCCCCCAGTCCCAAAAGGGCAAAAACAGAAGTATGGGATACACGCGGTCTCCAGTGCAGGGAAAAGTTGGTACAAAAGCCATTCGGAAGCTAAATATTTCTCCGATGAGTGTATTGATAGGGCAAGCCTTGCTCGGGCTTACCCAAGAATTTTGGCTCGGCTTGAGCAAGTTGAGATGGGCTTTGTTTTCAACAGACCTACAGACTGCAACCTCCACCTAGTGAGGGAATTGTACGCAAATTGGAACCCGGACGCACCTACATGCTCGGTAGTGGTACGGGGTTCGGATGTGATACTTGACTCCTTGAGCTTGACTGGATTATTGGGGGTCCCCACTCGGGCTAGTCCCTAAGACATACTCAGGCTAAATGCTAGGCCTCCATATGCTGAAATTTGCCACACTCTGTGCGGCCCACGTTCAACTGTGAGGTGGCTTCGCCATCACCAATGAGGATACCAAAAGAGTCTACCCTTTGCCCATCTCAACAAAGAGGCTAGGATTTGGCTAAAGATTGTTTGTTGTTGTTTAATTCCGGGGAGCCACATGACTGAAGTTACAAGAGATCGCGTCTGTCTGGTATATGCTCTCATGACTGATACAGAGATTGATGTAGGTTCTATTTTGTTGTCAGCAATGCGGCGAGCTCGCCTTCATGTAGGTCTTCGATAGGCTTTCAATGGACTATTGACCAAGTTAATGCGAGCATTCGAAGTGCCCGAAGAAAATTTTGACTATCATCCTCCTTTAACGACGACGCCTGTGGATGTCACCCAGACTAAGGCGCCAGATTCACTCGGCCCCACTTTGACATTAGCAGAGCGTCATGCTCAAGATGACAGAATTTTAGCCCGCATGTATGGATTGGAGATGCTGCACCACAGAACAGGGGGTAGGCCCTCCACGGCGGATGAGCTGAGCCAGGTAGAGAGGGATTATCCTCTCAATGAGCATGCCATGGCCTTATTGAGGATTGGTCCTGACTTTGTGGAGCCTGTGGACGATGATGTCCCCACAGATAAAGAGGACCTCCAGAGTGGTTCTAAGGATGAGGAGGCTGAGGCAGATGATCCACCGTTAGAGGTCCGTGGGCCGGAGGACGACGACTACCTCGACTGACCAGGGAGCTCCTTACATCCTACTCCTGCTTTGTTTATTTTAGTAGCATTGGGGACAGTTCTAATCTTTTAAGTGTGGGGTGGGGTGTGATGGACTTCCCTTGTATGTATGTATATGTGTTCTTTTATTTTGGGTTCCTTAGCGTTTGTTTTCGGTTCTTTTACTAAGGAGAGTCCCTTTGAACCGTACAAAAAAAATAAATTTAAATTTTGGATTTTTGATGTTATTTTGTGTTGTTTTGGGGGTTTATTAATTTTGAGTCGCCTTAGTCAGAGGACTAAGGGATTTGCTCTATGATGGATGGATGACGACCGTCTTAAGAGCAAATTAGTCATGTAGTGTCATGTCGGGTGTTCTTGCTTGCTATACAATTGTTCTTACACGTGTGAAACATGCCCGGATATATAATAGCAAGTGTTGAGACGCCTAATTCTCACTTAGTTGACTTGCTAAGTTGCTTAATATTGAATTTATGCATGATTTCGGAGGTTGTATGTGAACCTGCTGAGCTGAACATGTGCCATGTGTGAGTAAGTTTTTTTTCTTTATATTCCATGTGTATAACGATGTCTAGAACTTGCCCGGGGTGTGTGCAAAGCAAAATAAGAGATGTTAAGTTTAGGAGATGATATAGGCATTTCTTTGATAGCCATATTTTAGACCTACTTTACCTACCCTCTGTGCTTAATCCTAGTTAGCCCCGTTGAGCCGTTAGCCTTTTCCTTGATAGCTTTACATGTAGCTCAATCCTCTTCTTTCAGTGAACCAGAATTTGATCCAATAACTCCTAAGCGCTTTAATTCAAAAATCAAGAGGTGAAGGAGTATAAGAGTTTGGAAGAAGGAAAGAGTTAAGTTAAAGCCTCAAGCATGTCACCTATAGGTGTGTGAAAAAGTTTGTGCATGTTGGTGGAGTTTATAAAAAAAAAAAAGAGAAAAAAAAATAATAAAATAAAATTTTGTTTTTGGAATCAATGGGTGATAAAAGTATTCCTTATCTAGTGTGCTGAAGCTAGTTTAAGGTTAAGGGGTAAAACAAAGAAAAGTTGGGAAGAGAAAAGTAGTGGAAAATAGGCCGGGTGAAGGTGCTCTGAATGTAATTTGTAGTGGAGTAAAACGCTTAGGAAAGATAGTCACTATTCTTGACCAAATAGTTCCTAACCGACCTTGTGCTTACATTACAACCCCTACAAAGTCCTACTTGATCTTAAGCTTTGACATTTCAACATTAGTGAAGTATTACACTAAGGGCAAGCCTATGGTTCATCTTTGTGTTGCATGTGAATTCTTTCTGAGAGTGAGTGACTGTCATTCATGCACCCGGTTAGTAATTTCGTTGTAGAATTGAGGGGTGATTCTCTTGTTGTGAGGGCACATGGTTAGTGAAGTTTGGTGATCTATTAATATTGTGTCATGCATGAATTTGCAACTAGCAAGTCGTTTTGTGAGGGTAGGTTGTTTCAACTTGTTATCTAATTGAGTAATATCCTAGTATGTGGTGCATAAGTTGTAAATGTGGTTGTGTAAGTTGTGCAAGAATGCTCATTTTGTGTCTATTGTTTAAAGTCGCCCGGAGTTGAGTGTGATTAATTGTTCGAGGACAAACAAAGGTTTAAGTATGGGGTGGTGATCTAAGGCGTATTTATATGCCTTAGTAGCGACTTTAACCCATGATTACCTTAGTTTTGAGAACAATACTTGTGTATTATATAAGCTTTTGATGAAAAATGGGATAGTGTGCTAACCAATATGATTAGACTCTTATAGGTGGAATTTGTTACTTTTTGGAGCATGTTTGGCATGGAAAGTGAGGCTTGGAAGAGCTACGAATGAAGAATATTGAAGCTAAGAGACAAGCCAAAGAGTTGATCTTGAAGAATCCATCCAAATCCGCGAAGAGAAGTCGACAAAAGCAAAAAAATTACAAAAAAGGGGGCCTGGCGCGCTAGGCCGCATTTGGCAAAAATTCCACTTGCCTAGGCAGTGCCCAGGCGCGCTGGCCAGCGTGCCACGCCACCTGGGAGCACTTTTTTGCTGAGGCAAAATCTGCCTAAGTGCTAGGCGCGCCCAATGGCGTGCCAGGCCGCTTTTTAGCCGATTTTTGCCTCGATTTGGGTCTATAAATAGGGCTTTTGAGTTATTGTATCCCATTCCATCATCCTTAGAATATTTTGGGGCATTTTTGGGCATCTAAATTAGGTTCCATTCTTCTCGTTTTAATTAATTCTTAGAGTATTTATTACTTGTGGATGTTGATAAACATTATGAGTGGCTAAAATCCCTCATTCTTGGGGTTAAGGCCAAGAACATGAATCTCTTAGGTTAATTGTATTGGTTTTTGCTGGAGTTTATTATAAAGTGGTTAGTTATATATTCTAAAATTCATTATTTTGATGTTTGATCACCATTGGAATATATTTCTTGTCTTGAAGTGAGCTCGAGAGAGAAACTGAGAGATAGAACTTGAATATATGAAGTGTGGTCTGTCTCGGAGAAGTAATTCTAAGGGATTGACATGTGGTTAGGATCTAGAGGTACCTAACCACCCACACTTGGTCAATTACAAGAAGAAAGCTTGAATGCTCTAGAATTGGTTAAGCTTATCACCACTCACGGATGTAGGTAGGTTTCTGAGTTCTAGTAGACAATTATAATTTGGAGACGAATATAGTTATAAAATTAACCTTGGGATCGATAACCACGATAAACTACTAAAAATGCTTAAACCAACAACAATTATGCTCAAGAGATGATGTTCAGGGTGCCTTAGCCCTGGGAATTTACTTTTCATTGATTTTTCAAGCATATTTGCGAAAACTAAAGTTACGGTAGCGAAGATAGGAGTTCTTAGTCCGCAATCATTAAATTTTAAACACCAAATCTATTTTCGTTTTCGCAACACTAGTTTTTAATTGTAGTTTGCCTTCTAGAGTTGATTTCTGTTGACGAAAGTCCCTTGGGTTCGATATCCGGCTCTTTAAAAGGAGTCACTTTATTACTTGCACGGTCATGTACACTTGCGTGTATAGCTGGGTCGCAACAATAACCATCTAACCCAACCCCTTAACCAACTACCAATAACTAACCCAAAACATCTTTATTAATCCACCATAATTTAGCTCACTAAACACCATAATGCAAAACAAGTTCTTTATTAACTAACTAAATGCTCGAAAACAAATAGAGTGTGGAATGTATCTCTAATTATTACAACCCTGGGACCTAAAAGTCACCGTACAAGAACATCTAAAACAGTGTCCAAAACTAAGTCTAAACAATATCCAGAGTATTAAGTAAAAGGATTATATCAGTCCCAAAACAAAGGACATAACCAATATAAGAATGATTCAATGGCTGCCCGGATATTGTACTCACTCTTGAATCGATGTCTGAATTATGGACTAGAGTCGAGGTCTCACCTCAAACGCTAGAACAAGCTCTGCACTAAAAAAAGAAGAAGAGTACAGATAGTATCAGTGCAATAACTAAGTATTGGTAGGCATCATTGGCCGACTCAACTTAACACTATACAAATAGGCAAGTTAAATGGAAGTAACAACAATCAAAACATAATTCACAATTAATTAACAACCAAATTCATTCATAACACTTCATCTCATTAGGAATACAAGTACATTAATTACACTTAGGAAAATTCTGGTCACCACGACACTCAAATGAAGTGATGATTGCATATATACAAGATGTACACACATACTAGAGTCAGCAAGGACTCTAAGATATGACCTACAGGGGACAAACTCAGTCCATACACCAGTACCGGTATGGTACCTGATCCAATAACAGTGTCGGCATGACACCCTATCCATATAACAATGTCGGTGTGACACCCAATACATATATCATCTCAATACCATCTCAAAACCATATGTTCAATCCATGATACAGTCAATAATCACAAGTAATGCCTAAAAGCAAATCACAAACACCCAACTCACACATAAGCACAGAGTCAAGCAAGGCTTACTACAATTAAACCATAACCAATCTACCCCCCAAAATTCATCCCCACATACCAAAATTCCTCTCCAATTATCCAGAATCCCCCCTCATATCCGACCTATACCGCCAACTGTATTTCATACCACCACCACTCCAGAACTATATCACACCTTCCAAAATCCCAAGGTTGATCACTATGAGGATAAAGGAAAAGACATATTAGGGATGAGGGAAGAGATCGCTAGGATCAGAGAATTTTATGGATCAGCAGATGATGTAGGATTTAGCTATGATGACTTATGCATCTATCCTGATTTGGATCTACCTGAGGGTCATAAGATCCTGAGGTATGAAACTTTTAATGGAACTGGGAACCCCATGGCTCATCTGAGAAGTTATTGAGATTAAATGGTTGGGTCGGCAAAAATAAAGCTCTATTGATGAGGTTGTTTAGTCAAAGCTTGAGTGGCGAAGCCCTGGAGTGGTTTGAGTCACAAGAATTAAAGAAATGGCTCAATTGGAGAGCTCTAGCTAAAGACTTCGCTGAAATATTCGTGTTGAAGTGGTCCAAAATTGATACTCTAAGAAACGGATAAAAAAAAATGATGAGAATTTTTGGGAATATGCTCATCGGTGGAGGAAAAAAGCGCCAAGGTTCAACCTCTCATAACAGAAGAAAAGATTATGTTGGTGTTTTCTCATGCCTAAGAAGGAAAGTTCTACAACAAAATTATATCGGCAATCTGCACCACATTTTTGAATTTGGTTAAAATTGGTGAGTCCATCGAAGAAGGCATCTGAACAGGCAAGATTAACAAGCCCCCATCATATAAAGGATCTTCGGGATTCTCTAAGAAGAAGAAAAAAAATGTGACCGCAGTATTCTTCAGTCCCAATGCCAAACCATAGAGGAAATATAAGCCCAAACGAACTCCCTATCCACCCATCTTTTCTCCATCTCCATAGAACCCCGAATCTTTCTTCGATGCCTAACCCTAATATAAAGCTCTACAGCCAAATTACCAACACCAATATCAAGCTCCACATCCAAATTACCAACCCTAATACCAAGATCCACAACCAAATTACCAACCCCAGTACCAAGATCCACATCCAAATTTCCAACCCCAATATCAAGCTCCACAGCCAAATACCAACCCCAATACCAAAATCCACAGCCAAATATCTAAACTACTCTCCCAAATTATCAGCCTAACATGAAAGCACCACAAAACTACCATCCGGTACCACCTCCCGCCAACCAAAAGAAATACAACTTGCCCCATCCAAATTTGAGAGGAAACCTCCTAGAATCTTTACTCCCCTAGCTAAAAGTCGAACATAACTTTTTGAGAGACAAAGTACGGCTGGACTAATTCAAACAGTTGATCTAAATTCAATCAACATGAATGCAAAACTTTATTGACCTGATCAACACTGTGCTTACCATTCAAGAGGCACTGGGCATACCACCGAGAATTGTATCAATCGAAATTACAAGATTCAAGACTTAATTGATCATAAGGTCATTACTCTCGAGGTGCCAGCTCCAAATGTCAATAGCAATCCATTGCCAAATCATTGAGGGGTAACTATTAATGTGATTAAAATAGATAAAGATTGGTACATAAGCAAGACAATAATTCAAGCCGACCACAAAGATATTGAGGGAATTGTGGCCTCTCTAAGCATAAGGACTGATTCATAGTGATGACGATACCCCATTAAGATTTTTCCTTAATACCAGAAAATAGTCTTGCTA
The DNA here is from genome assembly GCA_031232105.1 of Capsicum rhomboideum. Taxonomy (NCBI): domain Eukaryota; kingdom Viridiplantae; phylum Streptophyta; class Magnoliopsida; order Solanales; family Solanaceae; genus Capsicum; species Capsicum rhomboideum. Next base: position 94,812,331 of record CP124715.1, read on the forward strand.
TGACCAAGAAATAATTCATTTTAAAAAACGAGGGCGCACGTGGTCTGACTCATTTTGGAATTTTCTATCTCCAAAAGAGATGCACAAGCCCTTGTCATATTTATACCATTCTTTTCTTGTTCAAGTATAGAACAAAAGCAATAATCTTAGAAAATAATTAATGGTTTTTGGCAAAGAGTGTGATGTGCTCGTAGGAGAATCAACCGTGATATCAAACATTTGAGATTCCAAGCCATGAGAGCAATTACACAATTGGACCTCTACTCCAATCATGATTCCCCAATCACTATGTAATAGTATTTCAAACCCTGCTAATGTCATTTCATGTCTAGAGATAAATAAACAAAGTGAAACAGATAATAGAAGAGACCATGGTTCCAAAATAGTTGATAGAAGAGGAGAAGGATTTTGAGAACCGAGAAAAGTCCAATCTAGAAGAGACTAAAGTTGTCAAATTGGGAGTTGAGGGTGAAGTAGAAGAAACCTCAATTGGCATCCATCTGATAGAGGCACAAAATAAATAAATCATTATTCTACTCAAATAAAACATCAACATGTTCGACTTGTCTTGTGATGACGTACTGAAGCCAAACACGAACATCATTCACCATAAGTTGTCAATTGATCCTAAATTCAATTTAGGAGGTGGACAGTTGATCCTTCCTTCCATCAAGATAATCTCAAAGAAAAGTTTACTCCAGATTGACGAAGGCTTCATGTCATCCACGAGGCATTGTCCATAGAGAGCCCTAGTCCTATCCAAGATGGTAGGCCAAGAGTGGCCTATGTCTATCAACTCTGATGTAGTGAAGAGATACTAAGTCTGAAAGATAGTCTTTTCTTCGTGTTTCTTTCCCTATAATTGCACTTTTCTGAATATAATCATTTTTATGATTTGTAATAGTTTAAAAATTCCCCATCCTCTATGTCAGGGGAACTATGTTTGACCTAATATCTATTATAAAGAGATACGTAGGCACCCCAATGGCTCGGTCACATCGCCCCTGGAAATAGAAATTAGGGAAGAATTTTTGAGAAGGAATCTAAAAAATTCAAAAGAAGGGGATCCTCCTGTAACAGAAAGAATAAAAATCATTTCGATGAATGTAACTAAAGAGATTTTTCAGAGAGAATCTTAAGACCCCAATAGAGTCGACAACTCAAGATTTGTCTCGAAAGTATTTAACTAGGGCAAAATTTTTGAGGAAGACCTCAAAATTTCCAATAAATATCATTAGAAATTCAGAGTCAACTTTGAGAATTCCCACACCAGGGGATCCAAATTTCTTCTATGTTAGGGGAACTACATTTGACCTAATTTCTACTGCAAGGGGATACATAGGTGCCATATCGGTTCGGTCCTATCATCCTATGAAATAGAAACTAGAGCAGAATTTTTGAAAAGGAATCTTGAAAATCTCAAAGAAGAAGATCATCCTTCATTAAAGTCAGAAAAGAGACTCTTGAGAGAGAATCTCAAGACCCCTGTGGAGTGTCAACTCTTTCATCAACCAGTTAAGACTTACCTCAAGATGTCTAAACTGAGGCAGAAATTTTATGGAGGACCTCAAAATATACACCGAGATTCATTCATGAATTCAAACTCCAAAAATTCCTAGCACCAAGAGATGAGAGTCAACTTCAAAGAAATCCCTAGCTGCAACAAAGTCCAAGTGGACCAATCCTCAGCTATGACCGATTTTTTGAGAAGTCATTTTTTAACTCCCCAGCTGTAATGCCAAAATATTGTTAGAGCTCGTTAGCAAGTGTCAGATGTGTCAAGCCTTGGTATAAGTACGTTTATTGAGCTAGCACATAAAATGACAAAATTGGTAAAAACCCATAGACAATCCTCTTTCAAAATAAGTTTTTCTAAAACTAGATTGTTTGAAAAAACCTCTCCTTTAAATTGTTAAACATTCCTTATTACATCTAAAGACTGAGGAAGTCAAGGCAAGCATCCAAAGATGACAAGTACTTGAAGAATAGCAAAAAGGGAGTAAAAAGTCAAAAGAGATCAACACAGATCAGTTTCCTAAAAACTAACAATTTTTCTATGGATGTAGGTTGTGCTAAGAATAAAAAGAATTAGCAACAAACTCCAATTGCTTAGCATATCCTTTTATATAGAACGGAATACAGTGAAGCTAAACCTTAAATAGGGAAAGATGAGCCAAGACAATAGAAAAAGTCAAAAGTGGCAAAGATTTCAAGAACTAACAATATTTTTATGATTGTAGGGGTAGAGGAATGAGGATTGAAAAATTATATCCTTCTCTAATCCTCAGTAAATCATAGGATCAAAACAAATACATGATGTTCGAATATGGTTTAAGCTACCCGTATAGACATGATTTAACCATTCATTTACACTTGAAAGACCTCTTGTTCGTCTATTCCACTTTGAAATGAGAATGTTGATGACAAACAAAGTCATTCGATCTATGTGATGAATGTTTTATTTAAAACTTTCTCTAAATTTGACTATGGTTTCTAGAAAAAGCGATATTGTGTCTACTAACCATTTAACTTGAGAGCAGGTAAACACAAAAGAATCATATCATGACCCAAACCCGTCGTGAGTGGCACCCACGCTACTCATCCGGTGGGAGAACCAACTAACCTGAAGACCATCCCATAATCAACACTTAAAATAAATAAGTAGAACTGATCCATCAATAGGATAATATCCTTTCTAAACCAAAAATCGTAAGTACAACTTAAAGCAAAAAATGAACTTAGCAAAACACCCCTAGGATCCAAAAGTCGTCTGCACCAAAACATCTATGAATGTCAAGAAGGGGATGCAACCCCTAAAATTGAAAGAAAACATAAGTCCGAAAATAAAGGACTAAGCTAATAAGAGAGATCTCATGGTAGCCTGGATATGATGCTCACCCTGAAATCTAGAATCAACTACTGGAATCACAAGTGAGGCCTCGTAGGAGACGCTGAAATATATGTTGCACTTATAAAAGTAAATACAAGTGTAGTATCAACCCACAAGAACAACAGTGTACTGGTAGGGTCATTTGGCCAACCCAAGATGACAATATGAACACTTCACTAAATAATAGTACAACAAGTTAATCCATGGTTAAAATAATTATACACTTAGCATATAACACCAAATAGCAGTTTAGGATTTTAAACAATAGTCAAGTTCAGTCAAGCCAAGTCAACAAGTCAAGACAACTTAAGCAACTATCAAGCATAAATAAATATATTCCCCGGTTCACTCGTGGAATAGTCAAACTCACCTGAACCTCGTCCATACACGCTATGGGTAATACATCCACCTCTAGCCATGACCTGTAGGGGAAAAATTTCGTCTATGCACTAAACACCAGACATAAGTGTCTGCTAACCTTATTTTACCCATAACTCGTGAGAACGTCCCAAATACCAAAATATTTCACATTTTAGAAATAAGACAGGAAAAATCAATAAGAAAGTAAAATCATTGCATTGACCACACCAAACAACATGCATTAACCAGCCACACTACAAAGTAGTTAACATGCACATATAATACAAGTTCGATTAAACTACAATACCATCACCTACCTCAAATCAAATTTGCACAACCCTTTAAGCTAGAGCTTTGCCCTTCCGTGCAATTCCCGCTTGCTCGTGGTCTAGAACATGCATATAAATACATAATTAAAGAAATGACCTTAACATGTAGGGATTTATAACTAACACCCAACTCCTAAAGTCAAGTTCATGATCATTCCCTTCCCGTTCTAGGGTGTTTCCACCATATTTCACCTAAAACTACCAATTGGATGGATTAATTAGTGAATTAGTGAAATGAAAGGGTAAATTAACCATTAATAATCAAAATCCATTAAATTTTTCCTTAATTTTCCCCATTGCACCAGCAATTAATCAAAATCCACCCTAAAACCCTCCCCGAACTCCGTTAATTAACAATTCTAAGGCTTAATAATTAATTACGAGTTAATGGGGATGAATTCCTTACCTTAATGAAGCCAAACGATGAATTTCTGGTGTATTTCAACCTAAATCGTCCTTCCCTTACCCCAAAATGAGTTTTAGAAAAATAAAGTATTTTGGGAAAATATTTTAATAAATTTATGGTTTTCATCGCTATAGCGATTGTTGACCGCCGCTATAGCGGGAATTTCTATGCTATAGCACTTACCACTATAGCGGTGTGCCAACTACTATAGCAGCATCGATGGGACAGAACGTACATATTTACCCAAAAATCCCACTTTTTGCAACACATCTTGAACCTGGGATATCCAAACAATGCCCGATACGCTAAGAGCAATTCTGGGAGTTCTACTTACCTAAATTCGATTTCATAAATTCCTACAGGTTCCTTATCATCTTAGATAACTAGAAATCAAGGCAATTTCCACCAAACTAATCTAAATTATTCCCAGATTTCCCCAGACCACACCTCGCTCCGAATTCGATCGAAACTAGCCTAGTCTAAATTTTGTAACTTCCAAACCATAAAGAATTTGGATGCGAGAATTTAAAAGTAGGACTCATGTGTAACAGTAAAGAGGGTCATTACAACAGATACCAATTTACCCACCATTCATCCCCGAATGATCAAATGAGAAAAACAGGTTAAACATAGAGGAAAAAAGAGAGTACATGTATCCTCAAACAATTGAGAGTACTTTTCCTACATGTCCTGCTCAGTTTCCCAAGTGGATTACTCCGTTGGACAATGTTTCCATTGAACCTTTATCGAATGAATTTCCTTCGTCCTTAATTTCCAAACATCCCAATCTAGAATCGCTACTGGTTTCTCCTCATAAGCCAAATCCTAATCTAGAAGCACTGAATCCCACTTAATAATGTAGTCTCCATCCCCATGATACCATTTCAGCATAAAAACATGAAATACCGGATAGACTCCAGACAAACCCGACAGTAGAGCTAACTTATATACAACCAAACCCATATCTTCAAGAACCTCGAAGGGACCAACGTACTGAGGGATGAGCTTGCCCTTTTTTCCAAATCTCATGACCCCCTTCATGAGCGACACCTTAAGCAAAACTTGTTCACCAACCTTGAAGTCCATGTCTCTTACCTTACGGTCCGCATACTCTTTATACGTACGTTGAGCAGCTAGCAACTTGGTTTGAATGAACCTTACCTTTTCTTGAGGTTTCTTTACCAAGTTTGTGCCCAAATGCTTGACATCTTCCGCCTCAAACCACCCAATAGGTGACCTATACTTCCTTCCGTAAGGGTGCTCCTTATCATATTGATAGATTTAAAGTTTTTTTTCAAGACCAATGTTTTATTTGTCTCAAATTTTCTTTATCCCATGTCTCTCTTTATGTTCTGTCCAGCCTCCTCTCTTGTTTCTCCCCTATATCCTTTCTTCTCAGTTTCTGGAAATACCTTTCTTGAGCTATGAAAATAGTACAAAAAGTACTGATTACTCAGTAAAATAACAAGAGTTTGTTCTTGATTCTGTGAGCCTTTAAAAGTAGTTTCATTTGTAGTGTGAGCTCTTTCAGATTGCTCTTTGGGTTTAGTTCATTTGTTTGTTGAAAAACTATCACTTTCCTCCTTCTTCTTTGGCCATTATGAAACCAAAATTAAATGTGAATCTTGGTTGAGGATCAGTGGAAAAAGGCAATGGTTGTTTCATTTGGTCTATATGCTCCTTATATGTAACTTGCTCTATATTTGTTCTATGCATTTTAGTTACCTAAGTCTTATTGTGTTTTATTGTGATGAAAGGAATTAAAAGAAAGAGGTGATAGATTCATTTTTGTACTTCTCTTGTCTCTTTTACTACCTATTTTTGGGATCTAAAAATGGGAATTGCTTCTCTTTGAAAAGGTAGATTCATATATCCCTCCTTTCTTCTTCTATGACTAGCTTAGAATTGACTTATATATGTTTTCTGTGTACGAATGGCTTGAAACCATGTCTCCTTTATAACTAATAATTTGGAGTTTTCTGGCTATCCAAACGTGTTCTTTTGTCGTCTTTAAATAGTATGCTTATGTTTTCCTTTATTTTCAAAGATGATCATGATATTTATTTACTTTTGATTCAATATTCCATTTACATATAAATTTTTATCTTTTTTTGTGACATGTGACCCCATTTGGAGTCCAAATGGACTCCTTCCCTTTGCATCTTCCTAAATGGGTCGAGGAGGCCCATTTTCTTTGAGTCTAGCCAAACCAAGTCCAAAAGGACCATTTTGTTGCTATGATATACTATAAAATATATAGTAGTATTCATGGATATACAAAGAAAATAAAAAAATGGGAGCAACTGTACATGTTACATGGGCCAAAGCCCATCAAAGTAAAGCTGCAACGAATGTTTTTAGACCTCAAGGTCTTGAACACAAGATTATGGGCCTTAAATCCCATTTGTTAGTTTTTTTATAGGACAGGTGCAACAGTTTATCATGGACTTGGAAGTCCAATAGAATAGATTAGGACAGGTGGGCCAAGCCCAAATAGAATAGGATAGGTTTTTTGGACAAGAAGTCCAGAAAAATATTAATTAAGCTAAAAGGTTAGTGGAACCTCTTCCTCCCTTATTTTAGATGTGTATTCTCTAAACTTTTAGTTTGCTCAAATCTAATTGAATTCCCCTTTAGAATTATTGTGTTTTGCAAATAAATTCTTTTACAAATTAGCTCAATTTAGTTCAACATTTGTTCAAAGCTTTAACTAGTTTCTATTTTCCCGAAACAATGGCCTAAGTTTAAATTAGAATAAACATGAAAATTTCCTTCATTATTAAATCTCAAACCCCTTTTGAATTAAAGCATCTTTTTTGTCAAACAAATCTAATTGTCTATTTTCAAGTTAATCAAAAAGAGTTATTTTCAAATAGATCGGATAACCGCAGGTTAGCAGATACCCCGAATGCCTTAAAAACCTTCTTGAGGTATTAATTTGAACTCTTAGCAGCATCTTTTAAACTTTAAGATTTTTTCTGTTTTAAATTTTGTAAGTGCTTTTCAAAGATTTTCTTAATTTTCATTAATCAAATTACATGGGGACTCTGTTTTGATAAAATTAGGTAATTTCTTTAAGTTTTCAAGTTTAATCTAGTCAAAATCATTTTCCCACAAAACACAGGCACCTATCATATTCATGATTATTCGAATTATTACTATGAAATCCCGATTCAGGACCGAGCAGTGTATACGGATATCTTGAGGCCCTTATGGGTCCCTCTGTCTGTGAGCCATATTGACGGAGGAGGGGTGTTCCCAATGGGTCCTTCCTTTGTGATCCACAGGACTGGAGGAGGTGTATGCACTATGGTTAGATGTGGCACTCATATCATATTAAATCACTTGGTTTCCCATCACACTCATCTATTTATATGCACTGCCATCGCCAGTATGATAGATGTTTTGTACTTGTCATGCTTATGGGGGCCGGTTGGGTTATGTTTGATATTTATACCTATTGTGCTTATAGGGGTTGGTTGGGTTTTTTCTGTTGTTGTGTACCTTTTGGGCTCATGGGGGCTTGGTAAGGTTATTGTTTGATTATTACTGCTTAGTTTGTGACAGGTTATTTTGGCGTGTATTTGCGGCCTAGGTATGTCTTGTGGACCCTTTTTTTAGCCTTTCCAGCTCTAGTGTTGGATTATATTGTTGTTTCTCTGACTTTGTATACTACTATTAATATTCTTCCTTAAGACGATTCTTGTTGTGTTAGACTGTGTAGTTTTATAGGTAAGTACTTTCCTTTTGGTTACCTAGTTTGTAGTTTTTATAGGTAAGTACTTTCCTTTTGGTTACCTAGTTTGTATATCATTTCCTTTCATATTATGTACATTGTTCAATATCTATTTTCATGTTATTTATACTTGCATTATCTTTAGAGCTCAGTCGGCCTAAGCTGGGTACCTCATGTCTTGGTACTCATACTACACTTCTGCATCTTTTTACCTGATGCAGAACCTAGTACTAGTTCTCACTGCTGACGTATTCTTCATGCAGAGCTATCTTAGATCAGAGATATGACGTGAGCTCCTACCGCTTGAAGTTCTCCCTTCTCCCTTCTCCCTCTATTTTAGTGGACTGGTTTTTATTTTGTATTTCAAAGATGGTTCTGTATGTATGTTATTTTCTTAGTACTCCTGTTATGTTTAGTAGTTCTTATGACGACTGATACCAGGTCTTGGGGTGTATTTTGTATATTTTGCTTCTTCACGCTCTTTATTTATCTAGTTTATGGGCCCTATTTTTGGTATCTATATTTACAACTGGCCCATCGGGTTCATGATTTGTTCTCTCATTTTATTGGACCATTACTTGTTATTTCGGGCTATGGGGTTTGGCTTACCTACTGGTGGATTTAGTAGGTGCTATCATGACCTAAGATTTTGAATCATAACAGGTTGTTTCACTACTGTTTCTAATAGTTAAAGTAAATATGAGTAAGATTTAGAAGTTGTTCTCAGAGTTATTAAGTCTTAGGGTTATGGCTCTTGCATAGTTCCATCATATTTTATATATGTTGTTTAAGCATTATTAAGATACCGAATTATTGAATCACAGGATTAATAGTATGGTCATGGTCTCTCGCTCCTCTAATTGTCTACTCGAATTAGTCTTCTGACTACATCGTTGAGTGGAGATAGTCGAACTAATCCAAATGGAAATAAGTTGTCATCCTATAATTGACCCAAGTAAGGTGATGTAGATACGTCTTCATCCTAGCCACAAATCCATCCTTAGATGCATCTTATTCCCCTTAATACACATTCTTTTTCTAGTCTCCATCTCTCGAGTTCCTCTAGAAATTATCCATTTATCGTATTGGTCGTGAATCAATAGAATAGTAAGTACAAGGTTAAGAGAATACATAATGATAGATTCCACAAAAACAAACTATATATAAATTATGATATTCATTGTTGACGCTTAATTTTTGACCTCCACAATTTACTTTAATTGTTGAGCTTCTTCGATCTTAAATAAAATTGAAATAATTGCTTTATCATGATAAAAAAAAATTCTCAAAATAATTTCAGGGTTAATTTTATCATTTTAAATAAGAATTATTCATTCCTGTATTCAAACATAAGGGATTGCATGATTTTGTTATTTAAATAAATATATTTTACCAAAACTGACTTTTGATCGAGGTTTGCCTTTAAAAATTTGATTTAATTAAGGTTTAAATATATTTGTCTTAAAATAAATTATATTTTTAGAAGATAATTATTTGGATTTTATTAAATAAATCCAGAAGCTCAGAATTGAAATTTAATATCGATTTGTCTTGAATTTTGTTCAATTTTAAGTCAAATGATAAAAGTGGTCATATTTGAAAATTGATTTTGCCACAATTGCAATTCAATTGACCATTTTTAAAACGGATTCCTAAATTATCCTAAGATACCCTTTTAATCCTAATTCTACCCGTCTACCCAGCCCAAAGACCCTTGACCAACCCGGCCCAACACCCTTTTAACCCTCTTCGCTACAGCAGCAGCTTAACTCGACAACAACAACTCCAGCGACAACAACATCAACACCAACAAAACCCAATGAACCCTAAGACTGAATCCCTTTACTGGCTTCGACTTTCGCTTCTTTCCCTTCTAAATTTGTACCCTGATCATGTGCTAGGCACGAGGGTTTGTACTCCCAACTAATTCCCAAAAAAATCCCCAAAATGTCTACTCCTAATCTATTGCCAAACTTGAAATTCAAATTTCATAATGAAACAGTTTGAATCCACTTCACCCAAATCCTTATCCCTTAACAAATTTCCACTAAAAGCCCCTCAAAGATTCTAGAAATCGACTTTTCCCATGCTCTTATTCGATGATAGTACAGGCAAGGACAGAGGCAAATCATCACCGTCAATTCCTTTACGATTTGTTCACAACCATTGGATTTGGGATTTTTCTCCAAATCCCACAATGATTCTCATTCCCAAAATGCTATCCCACCTCCCCTATAAATACACACTCTATTTCACTGGGAAAAGGGGGAGAATTGAAATAATAGCAGAATCCCATAAAGTTAGGAATTTTCTAGGCGAGAACCCCAAGTTAGTGATTTTGCCAATAGTTGAAAGTTCTCCGGCGTGAAGGAATAATTCAACGAAGAGCTAGTAATTCCAGTTTGCTGCCCCCCAAAAGGTAAGCCCTTGGTATAACTCATTTTTGTTCTTGTTTCTGCTTTATCCTTTTTATCATCTTGTCGATATGGTGGATTTGGTATTGTTTAATTTAATTATTATGATAAGAATTTGTGATTGAATAGCTTTATCTGCATGATTTCTTTTAACAGTTAAAGAAAGTCGTTTGTTGCCTTATTTGGGTCGTACGAACATAATTTAAAAATAGGTAGTAGGGTCTGTGTATGGTTTTGATTTTAGTGTTTGAATATTGTTGGGTATGTGATGTTGTGATTTGAATAATACGCCTAAGTCAAGGACTCTCTAAGGATATTCTTATCCTATAACATCAAGTAAGGAAGAGACTAGACCATCTCTATTTGTCCCTGTTATTCAACATAGCTAAACAATATCTTTTGTTCCACATTTGGAACTTATTCTCTGGAAAACTATGTTATAGCTCTGTTTAAATTGGACTTGAGTTAGTTTGGTAAGAGTTTTGATTAATGAAAAATTTTCTTCTTAGGATGTTGAAATTTAGAAATTATTTCTTTGAAACCATGTGTATTTCGTTTGCGATTTGTCTGTTCTTGACTGATATATGAGGAACATGAAATGTCTGTTGGTTTGTTTCCACTGTTGAATATGAACGAAGGTTGTGAATCTCGAGTATGTGTGTTAGTAAAAAATTATCCTACTAGTTTTCTTCTGTTTAAAATCAGAACTAGGGACTAGACTCGCCTTTGAAGTGGTCTATTTTCTTTTCCTGAAAGTTCTTGATCCGGTATCTCAAGATGTTTTCTTAAGCAATAAAAATAAGAAGATGGCGCTAATTTGACATAGTCAAGAGCATGTTCATCCCTTTCCGTTTCCCCTGTATAGTCATTATTTTTGTGATAAGTTTTGGGTTTGTTTTAACGAAGATTCGTGTGTATTTTAATCAACTAAATATTTGCATTTATCTGCCTACAACATGAGATTCTAAGCATGCTTGTTTGTGAATTTTAAGTTGGCTGAAAGTTTATTTCGAATTCTCGACTTAGTGAAAAGTCAACTAGTATGGTTTTGATTTGAAATTGAGTATGGTCATGTCGCTAATACCCAAGAATAAAACCAAATGCACACTTGTTAATACAAATGAACCTGCCTAGATCTTTTTTCAAATCTATAGGTTCATTAGATGCTTGAAAACTGAATGATAGCTTTTATCTCACTTGTTTCTGGCATGTCTAAAAGGGACACTAGTATTGTTCGAATTAAGGAATAAGATAAAGTTTTTTCATTTAAAGTTCACTACTTTAAGTATTTTAAACAAGAGAAGGATTATATATACTATCTTTACTTGCTTTGTTTGCACTATACTATTTTGTATACGACCATGTATTAATTCTTTTTTTTTTTTTGGCTTTGCCACATGTGCCCTCCAAGCCTATCCTTTCATTTCCATTGGGATTTAACCCAACAAAGTCGAGTCAAATCAATTGCAGGACAAATTCTCAAAGTTTACCCAAAGGCGTACAGCTGCAAAAAGGAAGCCGAACGCATATCGTTGAAAGAAAATGGGCTAAAATCCATAACCTGTAAGCAGTGGCAGCAACAATTTGGGGCTTAAAGTCTCGAATTTTATTTTGGGTCTCAAAGGCCCCAAAATAGTTATTAAGACAGGTTCATAGGCCTTGAGGACTCAAAATAGTATAGGACAGGTAGGTCAAGCCCAAGATAGATTTAGGACAGGGATTTCACAAGAGTTTGGGCCTCCAAAGGTCTGAATTCATTTAGTCTATTTCTTGTATGTTATATTGACTTGACTAATCCTTTTGATTAATCTAGTTGAATTTTCCCATCAAGTTTGCCCAATTTTGTTTTGTAGTTGTTTCATTCTAGACCATTTTTAAATCAATTAACCACTTAGTTTTCCTTTCTTTTAATCACTATAAAAATCACTTCCTTACTAAAAACCATTTGGATTTGTTCGAACTCTTAAAAGAAAAGTTTGATTTTCATAAAAATAATTTCTTTCATCAAGTTAGTTAAAATCAAGTTGATTTCAAATAGACCGGACAACCGCAAGATAGCGGATACCCCGAATGCCTTAAAAACCTTCTCAGGGTATTAATTTGAATCCTTATCCAGATTTTTTTAAACTTAAAAGATTTTTTTGTTTTAAATCTTCTAGGTATTTTTTTCAAGGTTTTCTTAGTTTTTTTTAATAAATTAAGTGGCGACTCCTGCTTTGACTTAAATTATTTTGAAATTTGAATAAAGTTTTGAAATTCGAAACCATTTTCCCACAAAACATTCATATTAATTCCACAACCCTAGTTACATGGACTTTGGGCAATCATAATCCAATTACAAAGCAATATTTAATGTACGAACAATAATTAAAGCTAAATAATAAGTGTAGAAGTAACCCAAAGAATTTTGAGACCAAGCTCTAAGCTCTCCTAATCTTCCTATGGCGAATCCTTGGCGTATTATCTAAAAACTACATGAAAGATGACATGAGCGGTTGTTTATAATGTATAAAAACACCTAAGAGACCCCTCCAAGTTAGACTAGGAAAGAGGGAGAGTTTCCCCTATCACTCTTAGCTCGCAGCATAAGCTCCCTTTGCTCACCCTGAAGCTTGCTTCAAGTCCCTACTGCTTGCCTTGGGATTTTCTCTTCTTGGTGTAAACTTTCGAAGTGGGTGTATTTTTAATCCCCATTTTTTTTGAAACTTGGTTCAAAGGACTCCCTCAGAAATGTCACCACCCAAATCGCCGTGAGAGGCACCCACACAAACTCTCGATGGGAGAACCGTCTAACCCCAACAATGTACAAATCCAACACTTAGCCAAAATAAGGAACACTAGTTATTTTGCATTAATTAAGATAATGTCATCAACAATCTAATGATAATCTTGCGGAAATAATCAAACACCTAAACAACCTCCTAAAATCTGAAAGTCATTGTACCAAAACACTACAAAAGTCAATAAACAGGTTCAACCCAAAGCAACTGAAAATGTCTAAGTCCAAAACAGGACCAGAAATTAAATGAATAACTCATGGCAGCTCGGAAGATAAAGCTCACCCGTGAGTTCGAATTTTTTTCTCTCTATAGCTGAGGTTTTGAAACGGTGTTCGAAAAATGCTCTGCATTCAATAAAAAGAAGAGCACGGATAGTATCAGTACACAGGAAACAACGGCGTACTGGTTAGGTCATCGACCAACCCAAAATGAGACATATCAACAAGTAACCATAACTTAGTAAAGCAAGAACAACCATGAACAACTACCATGTAGACTTACCTCAAGTTTATAATATTTAACCTTATTCAATAACATCATAGAGTTCAATCAATACAAGTAATCATGGATAACAAGTCAAGTCAAGACCATGACTACCAACGAGACTCCAAGTCAACAACCATGACTAAATAATCATTCACTTTCCTTGAACATGCATTGTAACAAGCAATACTAAACAATAGTTATCATGCATACATAAAACAAGTTGGGTTTCAACTATATTAAACCATCACCTACCTCAACCCAAGCCCGAAATGCTCTAACAAACTTGAACTTTGCCCTTTCTTGCAACCTCGACTTGATTGTGGTCTAAAAATATAAATATAACACATAATCAACCAAATGACCTATAATATCAAGGACTATAACCTAATCCCAAAACCTAAGGCCAAATTCATGATCATTCCCCCCATTCTACGATTTTTCTACCATAATTCAACCTTAATCCTACCAATTTCATGGTTACAATAGTGAATTATCAACATGCAAGAGTAAATTAGCAATCTTTAACCAAAACCCAAGAGTTTTCTACCCAATCCACTTAATTGCACCAGAAAATTAGCTAGGTTAAGTCAAATCATCCCCCAAAGCCCAAAAACTTGTGATTCTAGTAGTTGACAATCGAACTATAAGTTAACGGAAGAAATCACTTACCTTTACGAGGAGTTTGGATGAAAATTGAGTGAAATTTGCCAAAAATTGCCTAAGCCCTTCCCAAAATGAGTTTTGAAATAATGATATATTTTGGGGTATTTTCCTGCATTAATCCACACATATACCTCTATAGAGGTACTATCCCACTATAGCAACCTCGATAGCGGGTTTCGCCCGCTATGGTGGGATTGACAAACGTTGACTCCTATTATAGAGAGAAAATTCCCGCTATAGTGCATAGTAATAGCAGCCTTCTACCTGCTATAGCACGTGTGGTGAAGCAGAAACTCAGAATTGCTCCCAGTTTTGCATTTTTCGCAATGCACCCTCGAATCATAATATTCCAGACTAACCCTTTTACATTAAGTTTGATATAGGGAGTTCAACTTACCCGAATTCACTTCTGAAAGATCCTACAGATTCTTTATCGTCTTAGCTAACATAAAAATATATTAAATCCTTTCACATTTACCCAATACATTCTCGGATTGCCCTAGACTATATCTTGCTCGAATTTCATCCAAAACTAGCCTAGCCTAAAATTTCTAACTCCCAATTCGGGAAAAACCATAACCCAAACTCTTGTACTCTAAACTTACCCATAATGACGGAGAGAATCGTTACAATAGATACCAATTTACCTATCGTTCATCCTCGAATGATCAAACAAGGAAAATAAGCCAAGTCAAAAGAGAAAAGAGTACATGTATCCTCAAACAAATTATGGTACTTGTCTCGCATGTACCTATCGGTTTCCCAAGTAGCTTCCTTAACCAGATAATGCTTTCATTAGAACTTTACCGATTAAATTTCATTCATCCTCAACTTTTGGACGTCCCAATCAAGAATAACAACTGTCTCCTCCTTATAGAAAAGATCTTTACCTAGAAAAACCGAATCCTATTTGATAATGTAATCCCCATCCCTATGATATCTCTTAAGCATAGACACATAAAACACACCCCCAACAAGCTTGGTGGTAATGCCAACCTGTATGCTACTAGACCCACGTCCTCAAGAACCTCAAACGGGCTTATATACCAAGGGCTAAGCTTACCTTCTTTCTAAACTGCATAACTCTCATAGGAGATATTTTCAACACTACTTGTTCACCGAGTTTAATGACATGTCCCTCACCATGCGATCCACATATTTTTTTTTTGCCTACTCTAGGCTGCTAACAACTTGCCTTGAATGAACCTCACCTTTTTCTGAGCTTCCTTCACCAAGTCCGTGCCTAAAGGCTTCATATCACTAACTTTGAACTATCCTATGGGTGATCTATACCTTCTCTCATAGAGTGCTTCGAATGGAGCCATATCAATGCTAGAATGATAGTATTGTTATATGAAAACTCACATAACGACAAAAATTTATCCCAATGACCACCAAAATCAATCACACAGGCCCTTAACATATACCCAAGCACCTGAATAGTCCTCTCTGACTGCCCGTCTATCTGATGATGAAAAGCAGTGCTGAAGTCAAACTTAGTGCCCAACTTTTTATGTAGCCTGTCCCAAAACGTAGGCGTACCTCTATAAAAAAATATGGAAATTGGCACCCCATGCAGCCTCAATATCTCTTTGACATAAATCTTGATCAACTTGTCTACTATGACCCAAATCGAGTCATGCTACCCCAAGGTCTTAGGAAGACCAACTACAAAGTCCATCGCTATCCTCTCCCACTTCCACTCGAGAATGAGCATTCTCTGAAGTAAACCCACAGGCCTTTGATAATTGTACTTCACCTGCTGATAATTATGGCATTTAGACACATACTCAACTATATCTCTCTTCATTTTGGGCAACCAATAGAGTTGTCTCAAGTCACGATACATCTTGGTTGCACCCCAATGAATAGAGTATCGAGAACCATGAGCTTCTATAAGAAAAACTGGAATAAAATCACTAACCCGAGGCACGCACATGCATCCCCTCACCATCAACACCCCACACGCATCAAGTGTGGTATCAAAAGCTTCCCCACATACTACTTTGTTTCAAAGTTTGTTTAACTTCTCATATTCAAACTGTCTGGCCTTGATCTGATCAAGGAATGTTGACCTTACCTCTACACTAGCCAACACTCAACCCCTTTTAGAAACACCAAATTGCATAAACTGAGATTCTAGAGTTTGAATCTCTCTATCCAAGGGTCTTCTTGACACCTTCAAGCAAGCCAGACTACCCATACTTACAGCTCAATGCGTCTTCCACTACATTAGCCTTACTCGGATGGTATTGAATGGTCACATCATAATCCCTTAACAATTTTATCCACTTTCTCTTTCTCAAATTTAGATCCTTATGAGAGAAAACATGTTGCAAACTATGATGGTCTGTGAATACTTCACACTTGACACCATAGAAATAATGTCTCCAAATTTTAAGTGCAAATATTACTGCAGTCAACTCCAAGTCATGGGTTGGATAATTCTTCTGATGAGGCCTCAATTGCCTTGAAGCATAGGCAATCACATTCTTGTCCTACATTAACACAACACCCAAACCAGAGAGTGAAGCATCACAAAATACAATAAAATATTTATCTTCAACTGGCAAGGAAAGAATAGGAGTTGTAGTCAAAAGTGTCTTGAGCTTTTGGAAGAGCTCCTCACACTTATCCGACCAAACAAATGGCACCTCCTTCTGGGTCAACCTTGTCAAGTGAGTAGCAATAGATGTAAAATTCTTGACAAATCTGTGATAGTAACTAGCAAGACCCAAGAAACTTCTAACCTCGGTCAGCCAAACCCAACTCTTTACAGCCTCAATCTTCTAGGGATCTACCATCACCCCCTTTTCCAAAATCACATGCCCTAAAAAGGCAATCGAAGATAACCAAAACTCGCATTTAGAGAACTTAGCATACAACTGCTTCTCCTTTGAAATTCCTTAAACAATGCGAAGATGATCTGCATGTTCCTCCTTACCCTTGGAGTAAACTAGAATGTCATCAATAAAAATGATCACAAAGGAATCTAAGAAAGACTTAAAGATACCATTCATCAAGCTTATGAAAGTTATTGGCGTATTAGTCAACCCGAATGACATCACCAAGAACTCATAATGCCCATTCCGAGTCCTGAAGGTTGTCTTGGGTA
This sequence comes from Capsicum rhomboideum, assembly GCA_031232105.1. Classification (NCBI taxonomy): domain Eukaryota; kingdom Viridiplantae; phylum Streptophyta; class Magnoliopsida; order Solanales; family Solanaceae; genus Capsicum; species Capsicum rhomboideum. The sequence continues at coordinate 94,829,510 of CP124715.1, forward strand.
TATCTTCAAGCTAAATCTTTAACTGATGATAACCTAATCTCAAGTCTATCTTAGAGAAAATGGAAGCACCTTGCAACTGGTCAAAAAGATCATCTATTCAGGGCAAGGGATACTTATTCCTGATGGTAACTTTATTCAACTGCCTGTAGTCAATGCATATTTGCATACTACCATCTTTTTTCTTAACGAACAATATTGGAGCACCCCTAGGAAAAGCACTAGGATGAATGAACCCCTTATCCAGTAACACCTGCAACTGAATCTTAAGTTCTCTCAACTCAGTCAGAGCTATTCGATAGGGAGGAATAGAAATAGGGAGAGTTCATGGCTTCAAATCAATACAAAAGTCAATGACCCAGTTCTGAGGCATACCAGGCAAATTTGTGGGAAACACCTCCTGAAATTCTGACACCACGAGAATTGACTCAATCGATGAGGACTCTGCACTAACATCTCGAATATGTACTAGAAAGGCTGAACACCCTCTCCCAACTAACTTCTTAGCCCGAATAAAAGATATAATTTTTACAGGCTTAGACTTGTACACACCTTCCAACTCTAACTTACCATTTCAAGCATCTCTAAAGTCACTTTCTTAGCATTACAATTTAAAACAGCATGATACGAAGATAACCAAGACATACCCAGGATAATGTCAAAGTCAAGCATATCCAAGATTATTAAATCTACCCAAGTCTGAAAACTCATGAACAAAATAGAACATGCACGATATACATGGGTCAATACCACAGAGTCTATAATCGAAGTAAACACATAAATATGAGAGACAAGTTTATCATAAATCAAGTCTAATCATAACGCAAATCTAATAAATACATAAGAATAAATGGAACCCAAATCAAACAAAAAAGTAGTCATCCGGTCACAGAAAAAAATAGTACCTGTAATGACGGCATCAGACGTTTTGGCCTCGGTCTTGCCTGGGAAGGCATAACAGTAAGCTCTATCATCAAGCTTGGAAACCTCCCTAGCAGGTTGCGCTCCACACTTTCATACATTACCATTACCTCGATTTTCACCACTACATCCCTTATTATTACCACACCCAGCCTATGGATAACCCTTACCAGCAGGAAGCACAGCCTTAGCCTACTATTGGATCTGTAACCTAGCCTGTCTCTGAGGACAATCCTTCTTGAAGTGCCCCACAGTACTACAGGTATAAAAACTTCGCTCATTAGAAGGCCTGTTGGCTGAAGAATAAGAAGCCCCTTGGCCTCTAGCAATTGAGGGCTAGTGAATAGCCTATGACTGACCACTTATAGAAGCTAGCAGAGCTGACTGATTAAGGTGAGTCGAATAGGACTGATGGCTATGACCCCTGGAATAAGAACTGCATAAGTTGCCCGTATTTTGGGACTTCTTCGCCAACACCTTTGTCTGACCAATTTGATTCACCCCTTCTACCTTTTTCACATAATCATTAACCTCGTTAAAGTTTTTTCCAATAGAAGTCATATGAACAGAAAAAACTATAAGTCATTGTTTAGGCCTATCACAAACAACCGAATCCTCTGTACCAAGTAACTGAGTAGCATAATGGGACAAATCATAAAACTTGGCCTCATAGGCTGCAAAAGACATATTTCCCTGCTCAAGGGCTAGAAAATCATCCTTTTTGTGATCATAAAGAGTAAGGGGCATATACTTCTTCGAAAATAGGGTATGAAACTGAGCTTATAACAACTAAGGCAAGGTGGGTGACCGAAAGTAACAAAGTCAACACCATGCTGCTCAATAATACCCATCTTATGCAGCCTTTCATAATAATAAATAATGAACTCAAATGCATCCTCAGTCTCAGAGCCAACAAAAGTAGGAGGTTTCATCTTCAGGAACTTAGTCAGCATGTCATACTCAGTCCCAATCATGATTGGACCTAACACCGTGTGAGGGAAAATCTCAGTCCCCAAAGCCTCACCCATTCTAGTAGCAACTGTATCAGTCGGATGAACACTTGGAAACTGATAAGCAGGCATAGCAGGAGTGGCCCCAATACTGGCCAATCCACTCAGAAAATAAAGCACCTGCTGAATTATCTCAGAAAACATCGGGGGAAGAGCTGCACCCCTAACTAGCGCCACCACCTCCTTCTACTCCATAACATCTTCGTTCATCTCCTCAACCTTCTTATAATGATCCTGGGGTAGGAGAGGTGTCACTGATCTCTGACAGGCCTGATCAGCTATTGCTCGAGCTCCACCCATGGCGGGTATTGTTATTCGTATTTCAATTCCCCTACCCCTTTCGCGTCTTTGTCCTTGAATAGATGATTCCACAGCTGGAGCTGCTAGTGTGGGGGTTGAGGCTCTGGCTCCATTCGCTTTAGTATTCACTATCTGTGGACAAAAGAATGAAGAGGGTTAGATACCAATTTAGATCATCAGATACAAATTAGAATCAAGTTATAGCATGAAAGAATAAGTAAATGATAGTTTTCTAAAGTCCTATAGCCTTTCAAAGAAAAGTACAGACTTTTCAGTACCATTTCGCAAGACTCTACTAGACCCATTTTGGTACAATGAGATCAATGAACCTAGGGCTTTGATACCAACTTTTTCATGACCCAAACTACCAAGAGTGGAACCCACACTAACTCTCGGTGGGAGAATTGTCTAACCCAAAAAATGTGCAAACCCAACACTTAATCAAAATAAGGCAAACTAGTTGTTTTGCATTAATTAAGATAATGTCATCAACAATCTAATGATAATCCTGCAGAAATAATCAAACACCTAAACAACCCCTTAGAATCTGAAAGTTGTACCAAAACATTACAAATGTCAATAAACAGGTTCAACCCAAAACAACTGAAAATGTCTAAGTCTGAAACAATGGAACAAAAACTAAATAAAGAACTCATGACAGCTCAGAAGATGTAGCACCCTTGAGTTTGAATGTTATATTCTCTACAGCTGAGGTCTTGAAACAGTCTACGAAAAATGCTCTGCACTTAATAAAAAGAAGAGCACTATAGTATCAGTACACAAGAAATAATGGTGTACAGGTAGGGTCATCGACCAACCCAAAATGAGATATATGGAAAAGTAACCATAACTTAGTAAAGCAAGAAAAACCATGAACACCTACCATGTAGACTTACCTCAAGTTTATAACACTTAACCTTATTCAATAACAGCATAGAATTCAGTCAATACAAGTCAACATGGACAACAAGTCAAGTCAAGACCATGACTACCAATAAGTCTCCAAGTCAACAACCATGACTAAATCAACTATATCAAACATATCTCAATCACACAACTAAATAGACAATATAGAGTTATGCCAACCTTGCAATTAAACCCGAACCACTCAAGGATCCATTCCAACAACAACAATGGCAAAATCATGAATCTCGGTTTACATCAAGAAACCAAATATAGCAAGTAAAAACGTAAGCTTGATTCACTCAAGGAACCAATGTAACAAGTCAACACTTAAGCTTGGTTCACTCAAGGAACCAATATAACAAGTAAACACATAATCCCTGGTTCACTCAAGGAACCACCAAACTTACATGTACCTTGTACATACATGCTAAGGGTCTTATGGTCGCCTACTAGCCATGACCTGCAGGGGAAGAACTCTTGATCATGTACCAAAATCCCAGACATCAAATATCTGCCAACCTTATACCATCCATCCTGTAAAGATGTCTAAATACCGGTACATCTCACAATAATTAATAGATATCATAGAAATCACAACCACAATGATAGTAACAATAACACTTGTAAAACTAACAAGTTTTTCATAAAAGTTCATTACATGTGATTAACATTTAGGATATCAAATAATCATTCATTTTCCTTGAACATGCATTGTAACAAGAAATATGAAGGAACAGTTATCATGCACACACAAAACAAGTTGGGTTTCAACTACATTAAACCATCACCTACCTCAATCCAAGCACGAAATACTCTAACGAACTTGAGCTTCGTCCTTTCTTGCAACCTCCGCTTGATTGTGGTCTTAAAACATAAATATAACATATAATCAACCAAATGACCTACAATATCAAGGATTATAACCTAATCCCAAAATCCCAAGGCTTAATCCTACCAATTTCATGGTTACAATAGTAAATTATCAATATGCAAGAGTAAATTAGCAATCTTTAATCAAAACCCAAGGGTTTTCATCCTAATCCACTTAATTACACCATAAAATTAGCTAGTTTAAGTCAAATCATCGCCAAAAACCCAAAAATTAGTGATTCTAGTAGTTGACAATTGAACTATGTGTTAACAAAAGGAATCACTTACCTTTACGAAGAGTTTGGATGATAATTGAGTTGAATTTGTCCAAAATCACTTAAGCCCTTCCTAGAATGAGTTTTTAAATAATGAAACAATTTGGGGTATTTTTCTTGTATTAATCTGCGTATATCCCGCTATAGCGGGTTTCGCCCGTTATGACTGGATTGATCGATGCTGACTCCCATTATAGCAGGAAAACTCCCTCTATAGCGGTGCAGTAGTAGTGGTCAGCCACCCCTATAGCATTGTGGAGAGGCAGAAACTCAAGATTTCTCCCAGTTTTGTCCTTTTTCGTAATGTACCCTCAAACCATGACATTTCAAACTAACCCCTTTATGTCAAGTTCGATATCAAGAGTTCTACTTATCGAAATTCACTTTCGAAAGATCATACAGATTCCTTATCGTCTTAGCTAACATAAAAACATATTAAATCCTTTCACATTTACCCATATATTCCTAGATTGACCTGGACCATAGCTCGATCAAAGTTCGTCCAAGACTAGCCTAGCCTGAAATTCCTAACTTCCAATTTGGGGAAAATCTTAACTCGAATTTTTGTATGCTAGACTTACAGGTAACAATAGTAAAGGTCATTACAAGAAAAAAAACTAAAATAAAAACCAAGTGTTGTATCAACAACACTAATTGTTGATACGATACACTATCAATAATAATACTGAGAACTTAAACTAATAAATAAACTACTTAAAGTATCAAATTCTTACTCACTATTACAGAACGAATTAAAGTCTTACTTCCTAGAGAGCATGAAACAAATAAAAATAATGGTCAAGTGAGCAAACAAATATATCATCCAAGTATAATTAGTACAGACTTAATATCAAATGAATAGGAGTTTCTCACCCTCATCCCAAACTTTAAAATATGCAATGTCCCTAGTGCCTCAAATAAATCCTAAAGTAAGAAAGAGATATAAAGAACTTCCTGGTCACTTATTCTCATCATTAATCCATGAAAACTCATATTCTCCCTCATTGCTATAGTGATATGTGATCTCCTCATCCTCATCAGTGCAGTGGAAATGTGCTAGAGGGATAGGAATGTTGTCATCATATGGATTCTAGAACTATGGACTAATTTTACATGTAATCCATGCATGTGCATTGAGTGGATACAGCTCCTCAATCTGTGTAATCTCCTCCTCAATCACTGCTCTACCAGGGACAGCTAAATCCTAGCCATGACATACATTAGTATAATAAGACAGTCATCTCTAGCATATTGCTCTGAAGTTCTTATCGTTAATTCTCCTATCTCTTCAAGTGCTCACATGGTAGTGTCATCAACCGAATCATAACCCCTAAAAGGATGGTAATCTATGGGTTCTACCATAGCCTACTGCTACTAGAGAAATCAAGTCAAGGTCCTACCAAAAAACAAATTGTGGCCATCACCGGTCCATGAATATGTCATCATAGCTTACAATAATAGCATCAACATTGATTGACTGACCTATCATCAGATGGTACACCAAATATACATGGTCTCTAGTGACCATTGTAGTATGCTTGTATCTCTACAACCTAGTGCATATAATCTTCAACTACACAGAGGACTTCTTTATAAAATTGCTCATAATGAGAGTGTTGTGTTCACTATCATACCTTTTGAGGGCCCATCTAGATGTATAACACACTCCACATAGTGTGTGGTGTATCGCTCGATATGGTAAATGTTCCTACATCTCAATACATGGGGCATAAAGTACAATTGGTACCCTCAACAGTTTGCAAATCATCTCATCTCTTAATGAGATCAACATACCCCCCAACTTCACCTTATAAGGGATATTTTTTGGGTGACAATTTTCATAAAATTCCAGAAGAGGCTAAGGTTGCACTCATTGGGATCCTCAAAAATAAAATAACGACCCAACTCCTATATCTGTGTCTAGATCTATGGGTACTCAACACAGAGTCGTGCCTCATGTATTGGTACCTCATCAAGATACCTCTCTTTAGGGAAATTCTTGAACTACGATCTAGCACTCTCATTAATCTATTTGATCCTATATGTAACACCCCGTACATTTTCGAACCTATTTTATTACCATAACATTTATGGAATTATTTAAACATGAGATTGTTGGGGTATTATATATGTAATTAGTTGGGCTAAATTAATCTTGTGCCATTGGGCTCAAACGAGGCCCAAAAATCATAAAAAGACATGGCCCAAAGGGGGAATTGACCCATTCTTGCATGACCAAGTCCACAAATCAATTATTGACCAAAGGTATTGGATAAATATGAATTTAAAGGGTCTATATAAGGTGAAAAATCAGATTTCATTCACCATTCCACACATGTGCAAAGTCTAGAATTTTCCAAAAATATTACTTTTCTCTCAACACACAAACCCTAAGCTATCTTCCGCTTGGGACAAAATCACCTCTTGGTAAGTATTGATAAGTGTTTATTATTGTGATTTAATATATTATATGCATGGAATATGTTGTAGATCATGTTGGTTATGTTGGTGAACTGTGAGAAGTTCACTATGTGTGAAACAATTTATGGTTGCTTAATCGGTGAAGGTTTTTGCCTTGTGAACTTGAAAATGGACTTGTGGGAAGGAAGTGAAATTGATGGATTCAATATTGACATGTGAGAGGTTATTATAGACTTAAATTGTTTTATTTTTGTACATAATGTTTGGAATTGTTATTATAAAATTGTGCATGGATTTGGTGGTGTATTGAAGGAAAAGTGTGGTTTTGGTGATGCTCATGTGTGTTGTAAAACCATGGATGATTGTTGGAATATAATATGATCTAAAATATGTTAAGAGGAGTTTAGTTATGATCATGGACCATTCATTGCATAAAAATACCCAAAAGACACCCTTTTTGGCCGAAACGGGCACCCGCCCTCGCAGACGAAGCACCTGCGGGCACAGGTGACTTCGCAGGTGCCTCTAGCTACTGTAAAAGGTCACCTGTGGATGAAGGTCATCCACTTGTGGGCCCATGTGGCTTCTCAGGTCATCCCAGAAGTCCGTTTCGGTTGTTTTCGCATCTCTTTGACCCCCCAAAGCCCCTATACCCTTCTTGAATGTAATTATCAACTTATGGTACCTTTTGAATGACTTTAAAGGAGTATACCGAAGGTATTTTTAATGTTATAAATTATGTATTGTTGTTCATGTGTTATTATGAAAGCTATTGAGATGATTTGATGGAGTAAATGTGACGTAGGGTTAATGAGGGAGTGTAAAGTATAAACTTGGTGTGAAATGCTATTGGTTTATGATGTCTTGGTCAATGTATTGAATATTATGGTATTGTTGGTATGATAATTCCATGAATGGTGTTGTAAAGGGAGAAACGATATTCTAGGGTAATTATGTAACTCATTGTCGTCTTATGCACTTGGAATGTAGCTTGTGGTTAATATTGGTTCCGTTATGAACTTGTATTGTAGAGTGACATGTAAGGAAGGAACTGGATTGTTGTATTCACATCTAGGACGGTATATTCATATTGAGATCATAAGGTATGTAAGGTTACACTTTTCGTATCTTTCTGCAGCACATATTAGTCACATTGACATTGTACCTATTCTATTCCGAAATGTTCAAAGGTATCCCATTTCCGGTTATTAATTATTGTTATTCACATGTTCCTTATTCATACATCAATTGTGATTCACATGACTCATGTTCTTTGATTAGTGTTCCAAGTTCCAATAATGTTACAATTATCAAAAGTATCAATCTCTCACAAACAAAAGTATCAATCTCTCATAAGTGAATGTATTAATCTCTCATGAGTGAGCGTATCAATATCATGAAAGTAAGGAAATGAAGTAATGTATATGTGTTCCCAATTGATGATCCAATCACCAATGTATCACTCTCATAACAAAATTAAGAGAAGAAACAATGCAAAGAAGTAATGCTTACATGGTTACTTTATGTTTTATTGAGAATGGATCGCAAATCTAAAGGGCCTAAGCTCGGATGGAACAATACCAATATTATGTTACATTATGTACACTATATATTATATTATAGCCCACCAAGTGTGGATGAAGGTTATTATATTATAGCCCACCAAGTGTGGATGACGGTTATTATATTATAGCCCACCAAGTGTGGATGATTGATATTATATTATGGCCCACTAATAAGTGGATGACTGATAATAAAGACGAACGTAAAGCCAAGGTAATTGAAAATATGAAGGAATGTTATTTCACGAATAAAAGTGATATGAATAAATGAGCAAGCAATGAAAGTAATGAACATGGTTCCACACATACAAAATGATGATTAATCCAAAATGTTTATTCACTTGTATTGATCCCATTTGAGATCCTATGTTGCAAAAAGTTTCTTGTAGCTTTACATACTCAGTACATTCTTTGTACTGACCTCCCTTGGGGGGGCTTACCTTACTTGCTGCAGGCACAGGTGCTAGTAGACCTCCACAGTAGGTTGCAGATCATTTGCGGATCGTTGGTAAACTCCAGTTACTTCAGGGCTTTTCGAGTCACTATGCACATTTGTTTGATATTGTACATGAGTATAGAGCGGGGTGTTGTCCCGACTCTAGGTTTTTTATGGTTATGTATCTGTAGAGGCTTTGTAGACTTATGTGGGAGAATGATTGTAAGAGACGTGTGTCCATTTTGACGTAATGGCCCTAACGGTCAAGTTTCATATATATATATATAGCACATGTTTCCATAACTTCCGCTATTAGCATCTAGTATGTATACGTGATGATGATGTTTCTTGAATGACATGCATATGAATGGACAAGAGCAAAGATTGGTTCTCTCGAGCCTTATCGGCTTCGGGTGCCAGTCCGTCTCAATGGGATTTGGGGCGTGACACTATATTTCTTGGGGACCAAAACCTGTGGTAGCAGTAGTCTATCACAGGTCTGCACTCCTGAATGCTCAATCGGTGTGATCCCTTTTCCTCCGGTGACTCTCAAGAGTCATTCCCTTTTCTTTATTTTGGATTTTATTTTCCATTGTACCTAAAATATATCAAGAATTGGAAATTATATAATGAAGCTAGCAATTTAAGCAAATAGGAGATTGTTGGACTCCATACTTAATTTGCTAGAACTGGTACTCAAACTTTCCCACATACTTCATACACAATCCAAAAAATATCCTACTAATATTCCCACTAATAAGTTCATCCATATATGGACTACCCCACACTTACACTATAAGTTGACTAACATAAGAAATTGACAAATCACTTGAGTAGTAGAATATAATCTCCATCCATCTTTCATAGGGTACGTAACGTTCATGACTTAATTTACATAGTTTTCATCACCTAATAGCAGACTTTAAAATCCCAAATTAAGTTTTCATGGGAAAAAATCTACATTTTTGCCCAATTTCTACAAATTCCTCAAATTTCTTTACAACAATTCCTAATCAATAATTATGAGGCTTAAATATATAATAAATATCATAATTTAATTCATAAGAATATAATGGAACTAAAATACCATCAAAATGAATAATATTTCATGAATGGGGAAGAAAAATTAAAAAAAAACAATACCTTGTTTGAGCTTTGGAAAGCTTGTTGAAATAAATTTGAAACTTTTAAATTGAGGAAGGGGAGAAAATCTGGTAAAAAGAGAGAAGAAATTAGAAGAAAAAGGTTTATGAGGGTATTAAAAAGTGTGGGGGATGTGGGCCCCAAAAAGAGCCTTTTACCTTTGTGGATGCAGGCATGGCGTGTCACGCCCCGAATCCCAACGAGGCGTGATTGGCACCCGAAGCCGACAAGGCCCGAGAGAACCAATCTTTGCTTCTATTCATTCGTATGCATGTCATAGGAAACACTACTATCACATAGAAACATGAGAGGCTAAAATTGGAAAGCATAGAACATGTGACGTATATACATATGAGAAACTTGGCCGTTGAGGCCATCAAGTCAAGATTTCATATATCATCTTATACACATACACCCACATACGTCTACAAAAGCCTCTAACAGATGCATTGACCAAAACCAACTGAAAGTCGGGACAAGTCCCCGCTTTCTACACAATGTACAATATCAAAGCATATGAACCACTGCGACTCGGAGAAGCCCCAAACTAACTGGAGCTCACCAATGAACCGCAAACAGCTGGCAACCTACTGTGGCGGCCTACTAGTACCTGCGCCTGCAGCAAGTAAGGTAAATTCCCCGAGAGGGGTCAGTACGAAATAAGTACTCAGTATGCAAGGCTCAAATGAAACTGTACAATACATGAATATTTCCATGAACTCAAAACATATGAATAATCAATGTGAATAAGTCACCATTTTGCATTTTGGAAGCCATGTGTATTGCTTTCATTAATTTCTTTGCTTTCTTTACTTCAATGCTTACTTGTCAATACATGTGTCACAATGTACCCGGGCCCTTACTGATCAGTGGGTCTTTCCATGACTTATCATCATGTTGGGATCGAGTCGAGCTAGGCTTATGCCCCTAGACTTGCCACCCATAAATCAGTGTATCGGGATCGGGTCGATCTAGGCTTATGCCCCTAGACCTGCCACCCATAAATCAATGCATCGGGATCGAGTCGAGCTAGGCTTATGCCCCTAGACTTGCCACCCATAAATCAATACATCGGGATCGAGTCGAGATAGGCTTATGCCCCTAGACTTGCCACCCATACTTGATCATTGACCACATATGCATTACTTTGTTCTTTACTTTGAGATTGGTACAATGGTAGCCATATCTTTATTTGAAACTTTGGATCATTAACCAATGAGTGAGATACATGAGAATAACTTGGAAACATAACATTATTAGAACCATAACACCATGGGAACCATTGGACAATAAACCATGATCAAGAGACATAAGTATAGTCACTATTGGAACATTGGAACATAACCTTATTTAAGCTTTTGGAACATTAACCAAGAATATGAGACATGAGATTCACCAATGATCCATGAGTAGGAAAAGCATGACAATAACCATGGATAACTGGATATGGGATACCTTAGCACATTTTGGAAATAGGACTAGTGACATGTCAATGTGAAGACTAAGTTCTGCAGAAAGATATGGACAAAGTAACCTTACATACCTTGGATTCGCAATACGAATATATAATCCTAGAGGTGCATACAATAGTCCCGCTCCTTCTTTATGTGTCACTCTACAACACAAATGTATATAACGGAACTCACATTAACCATCAATTACGTTACAAATGCATACAATGTCAATGAATTACATGTTTGCCTTTAAACATGCCATTTTCCCTTGACAAAACCATTGATAACATTATTATTCCAAAAAGTCCATAATATTACCAACATTGAACAATACATGATAATTTACACATTTCACCACAACACTTCTCCTTTACACTTTCTTATCCATATCACATCGCAAATAACTCATCAAATAACCTTAATACAACTCATAACACATATCGGCCAAAATTCCACAATTTCCACTTATAGACAAGAACAAGTTTAATACCAAAAATAACACCATACATGTTCATATTTTGTCCATACCATGCTCTTTCATCAAAGGCACAAGTCCTAATTCAAGTTCAAATCACTAAGATAGCACATCTTTCACCAAAAGCAAAAATACACTATTCACCACCTTGCCAACACAACTATCATAATATACATAATCTCTTATGCATATAATATTTTAATTCATGAGAAGAAATACTTACCAAGGCTTGGAATATGATGATCTTGTCCAAAGAGTCCAAAGGAATTATTTTGCTTTAGGGTTTGGAAATGAGAGAAATGTTGAGAAAAATATCTTAAAGGCATGAGAGTTTTGGACAATAAAAATCTGATCTTGTGGCCTTTATATAGACCCCAAGTCATACTTAGCCATTCCTTTGGCATTTAATGGGGTCAAAGTGGAAGAATGGGTCATTTTGCCCTTGGGTCATGTCTTTTAAATTCCATTTTGGGCCTAACTTTGGGCCTAATAACACATATCCATGTCACACATAAAATTTCATGTATTATTCACCATATATCTCATGTTTATATAATTCCATAATGTCACGAAAATATTCTCTTACGAGATCCTCATTCGTCGTCTCGATCGCAAAAATAGGAATTCTAGTCGCCCATGACTTCATTAGACATTTTGGATCACTATTCATGTTTCATGATTTGATCATGTAGGAGTATGTAGGAGTGTATTGAAGTTTTTTAAGCTTTAACAATTCTCAAAGAACTCCAAAGAACCAAAAGAAACCATCCAAGAATCGTCGTAGAATTGCGTTGCAAAACGGGTCCAGAAAGGCACAAGATTTGTGCCCTGCGCCACTAGCTGCAAAGCAAGATGTGGCGCAAGAAATGAGGCCCCTCTGAATTCAGGTGGATTGCGCCACACCCCTGAAACAGGGTAGTGGCGCAAGTTTCAGCACTTTGCTGAATTTTTCGGCCACTTATCCAATGTTTGCATATCGTCCTATCCCTTATCAAAACACTACAAAATACTTACTTAGTGATCTTAATCATCAAGTAAACATGACTTCAAGTCACCAAATGAGGTTAGAATGTGTACGGGGTATCACCCAAATGCTCCACGAAATCACGAAACACCTCCTACGAAGGTCTAATTGCACATATGAGGTCCGATATCAAATGTTTCACCAACGACACTATAACACACAATCTCATGGCATATCAACACCTAAGTATACATTGTTCAACGTCGTCAAGTAGGGTTGAGAAGGTACGGGGTGTTACATGGGGATTCGCCTGGCAAGAGTAGGAATGAGTCTAGCCACTAGCACAACGAGTCTAGCCTACTCGTCTTGGGCTCACACAGGCAGTCCCAAATATGGGTTGTCCGCTCTGATTTTTCTGTGTTTTCATCCATGTACTTTGTATTCACGATGTGTTCACCTACGATACCTGTACATGGTATTAACAAAAATATTAGGATGACTTTCCTCCCACCGAGCACCTTATTTAAGGGCATGGTTCCATAGCTTTTTTGTATTTCCTTTATTTTTCTTTTTTGTTTCTAACTACAACTATTAATGGAAATATTTCTAAATTCACCTCCTGTTATGGAGTCAGATAATGACTGATTGATTGATCTAAGGTAATATAAAATACGTCAATCACCTTAAAATCTTTAATTCTATGATTTGGAGGTACTAGCAACAATTTGAATTGGCCCCAAACTTCTGATATGAGTTCACCTTCCATTTTCTTGAAGACAAAGATGTTTTTTCTATCTCGTATTTTACCATGTGGTGGACACCATATGTATACGAATACAGCAATAAGCATACATCATGATCGCATAGAGTTTTGTGGCATACTTTAATACCACTCCTTAGCTTCCCCCACAAGGTTTATACCCAAATAGTTGCAACTTCAATGCTCTAGCTGAAATTTGTGAATTTCAAAGTTGTGAGAAAATTTCATGAAGTTCATTAGGTTCTCCCTAGGATCCATCTCTTTTACATTTCTAAACAATCTATGGTCCTCAAAAGCTTCTTTACTATAACTTCTATTGATAGAGATGTTTCACTAGCCCTTCTTTTATATCTTGTAACACTCAGACCTCTTCAAAGATCATTGATTGTACTTGTGGCTTGTATGCTTCAAATTATCAACTTTATCTTATGTTTGTATTGTAGAAGCAATACATATCCGAACTTTCGTACTTATTGGTCTACAACATCCAGCCACAATTAGGACTTCTACATTCCACTTAGTAGAATTTTGTACAACTCTTCTTCATATTGAAATAGAAATACTTCTTCACTGAAGCTTGACTCAATAACAAATTCAACTATTGCTTTTTATCAAATGTTTGTTATCAACTGGTGTGGTTTGGTTGTGATCCGGATTGATGCTTAACACCATCATCATTCTCTTCTTTGAAACTTTCAAAATTATTCATATCCATTGGTTGATCATCGACTCCTTCATATTCCACTGAATCATAATCGATTGGTGAGTGTGGGGGGTGGGGGTAGAATCCACATGTATATTATTCTCTATGAAAGATGGATGCATTTTCCCTACCTTTGATCACATAACTAAAGATCACATCGCTAGGATTACAATTAACTTCCCGCCCTCCATTGCACTTGTAACCATGTTGTTATTCGAACCATTGCGATGTATGGCAATGTGAACTGTCACCTTGCTCAAAAAAATTCAATTTCAGCATTTTAGAGTCTCCCCCCATTCACCATGTATTCACCAACTACCACAATATACTCTGCAATTGATATACTAAACTCGCATTAATCGATGCCTAGACTATGTTTATATCCTATAATTGATCGATGCCTCGACTATAGTTGTGTGCTATAATTGGTTGATGACTATAACAAAATTCTGAAGAAGAAAGAGTAGGCTGAAATTTGGGCTAACCAATAACGATCTGACCTACTATAATGAAGCCTGAGATAATGGACTAGTTTAGCAGTGCATAAACAACCTCTAATGTAGGTAAAAAAGCTAGAAAAGTGAGAGCTTTTACAAGAATTGAGAAAACTAATTTGAGATCTATTACTGGAAAACTTGGGGGTAACAATGGCTGAGTAGACAATATGTAACGATGAAAGCCTGAATTTTGACCCAAAAAAGTGACTAAAAAAGGCCTAAAAAATGGAAGGTTCTCTTCTTTGGAGGGAAGAAGTAGGAGGTTTTCTTGCCTATTGGATGGTATTTTTTAATAAAATAAATAAGATATTAAATGGTGATGATTGGGAATATTTTGTATTTTTCAAAACATTAGGGCTGAGATGGGATAGGGACGTTTTTGTATTATTTAAAACTTTGATGCTAGAAATGATAGATTTGGGACTTTCAATGATGATGCCATAAAAAGTGGCACTTGACAAAGGATTTTAAACTTGTGTCAAAATCTCAAATATAGTTTGGAGAGTGGCATTTGGCCAAGAGACCCAAGTATTGTTACTCCTGTCACATCCCTATTTCCATAAGACGCAACATCGGAACTTAAAACAATAGTTTAAAAAATATTTGAGAAGAACTTAGAGAGTTTAGAATCACCACCTAATTTAATGAAAACTAGGGAATCAATTAATTAAATTAAAGAAAATTTAATCTGCGAAACCAATTAGATTTTAGGTAAAAGTTCAGGCTATTCCAAAGGGAAGGTGTTAGGCACCCTTCGGAATCCACAAAGGTGAGTCCCGGCTGAACTCATTTTTTCAATTGAGGAGGAGATAAAAAATTCATTTGCAAGTATAAGAAAAATTAAATCTTACAAAATAAAGTAAAGCATGAATAACGAAGACGACCTAATATTTGTCTATCGTTAAACATAATAAATAAATACAATAAATAATTTAAAATAATTGTCGAATTTAAATTTGAGTGTCTTCTTTGGGAAGAAGTTTCATGTACCTGTAAAAACACTTGGTAAAAGTGTTAGTAATGAATAAATATAATCGAAATGAATTAAAGAAATAATAAATGAAAAGTAAAACCCATCTTATATACATGGGAGGCCTTGGAAATGACGGAAATTTCTTCATCGGCCAAGTATATTAATACTTGAATGAAAGGAATTAATAAGTAACTAAACTTAAAAATAACACCCGTCTTTTATAATGGAGAGGCCTCGAAAATCCGACGGAGAGATTCTTTTATTGGCCAAGTATTTCTACTTGAAATAAAATAAATAAATAAATAACTAAACTTTAAAATAACATCAGTCTTTTATAATGGGGAGACCTCGAAAACCCGACAAAGAGATTCTTTCATTGGTCAAGTGTTAAAACTTGAATAAAATAATCTGAACTAAAAAAAATCCATCTTTTGTAATGGAGAGGCCTCGAAAACCCGATGGAAATGTTTTTTCCTCGGCCAAGTATATGTAAGATAATAATTTTGAATTTGTTACATAAAATCATTAAGGACATAAATGTAAAGTAATCCACTAAGACAACATGAACGGTGAAGCAATGGCAAACAATTAAACAATAAAATAAATAGCAAGCAAATTTTAGCAAAGACTAAAGAGAAAATATAAAATTAACAATCGGTGAACATAACAAAATAAAGTAAAAGGTGAAATGATTTAAACAATTCAAAACAGTGACAACAAAAATGTATTTATCAAAAATAATGCTATACAATAATCAATATCAGTAACAACCCAACAATAAGTGGCAAAATCTTAAGAACAAACCAATAGGTCCAAGAAGACAATGGAATATGCTCGACAATCCACAATGGTAATGGAAAAATATCAAATAATAAAGAATCAATAAATAACTAGTAACAAAACTAGTAAAACAGTCCAAATCAAAACTATACTAGATAAAAAAATAATGAAAACAGTCATAGTGTCACCAGTTCGCTGGATTTGGCATCATTGAGCTTCACTGGAGCTCGTCATTGCTGATTTATCATTGGTTCTGGCCGGAGCTAGGAGTCGGTTGTTGCTGGTTTGTGCTCAAAGCTCCATTGCGAGATGACGATGAACGGAGGAGATAGACGGAGAGGAGAAAAGGACTGTGGAGTTTTGGTTAATGGTGGTAAAGCTTTGCTTACCGGAGTTCGGAGCTCACGCGGGGTGGTGGTGTAACAGTGAAGGAGGGAGTTTTGGCGGCTGCTTTTGGACAAAAATGGAAAGAGAATAATTTTAGGGTTTTGTCAAATTTGGAAATTTTCACCACCATTAATTGTGAAGAGAGTAAATTAGTTTTATAGAAAAAATAAAACCACTCAAGAGCAAAATCATGTGCTCAATACTATGATTTTGAAAAACAATGGGCTATCCAAAATCATGAGTCATCCAAAATAATGACTATTTGATTTTATCCAAAACTATGGATATTTGACTTATCTGTGCAAAAAATATCTTCTCCTTCTTTTATGAATTAACGGACTGTAATAAAAAATAAATTAACAAATATATTTAATGCCACATAAGAATATGATTTGAGTTTAAATAAAATTTATGATTTAATAAAACTCAAACAATATTTATTTATAAGAATGACTGTGTAAAAAAAATCAGTGACACTCAATAATTAAAAATTGTAATAAATTGATAGATATCCTAACATTTTCAAGAAAAAAGATAATTACCAATAACTTGTGTTAAATTGAATCAAAATATGTAAAAATCAAATTTTATGCTCCTTAACAAATAAAAAGTATAAAAGTATTTATTTTGAAAATATCGGTCCAAAATTTAGTGTCAACAACTGCCCCTCTTTATTCATAAGATGATTGAGTCTTTGGATGAAGACATTGGCGGGTAGCCAATTTTGGCTAGACGAAGAAGAAAAAGAATGGCAGGTGCACAAAATAATGTCATACATTAATAGACCTTACACAGTACTCTCTATCCATTGAAAGGGATGGATTGTCTTTTGATAAAAAGGGAAGGATTGTTCGAAGATAAAATATTCACGTACCTTTGATGTTGCTTCCAAAATTAGCTCAGTGTCGAGCTTGGGAAACACTGAGGATGCAAGGTTGTGTACCTGTTTGAACAAGGCAGCGGATCAACTTGTCTCATTGAACGGCGAACGATCATCTTGATCTTTATGTACCATTTGAACATATGACAATCCAACTTGTCTTGTTGAAAGGTAGACGACCCATCTTAAACTGAATATATCATTTGGACGGGTGACGACCTAACTTGTCTCGTTGAAAGGTGGATGACCCATTTTGAACATGAGATGCCATTTGAACGGGTGACAACCCAACATGTCTTATTGAAAGGCAGACAACCCATATTAAATTTGATATGTCATTTGAACGGGTGACAACCCAACTTGTCTTATTGAAAGGCGGACTACCCATTTGAACTGGATATGCCATTTGAATGGGTAGCAACTCAACTTGTCTCATTGAAAAGTGGATGACACATTTAGAACTAGTTATGTCATTTGAACAGGTGACGATCCTACTTATCGCATTGAACGGCAGATGGCCATCTTGAACTTGATATACCATTTGAACAGGTGGCAACCCAACTTGTCTCATTGAAAGACGGATGACCCATTTTGAACATAAGATATCATTTGAACGTGTAATGACCCAACATGTCTCATCGAAAGATGGATGATCCATTTTTAACTTGATATGTCATTTGAACGGGTGACTTCCCAACGTGTCTCATTGAAAGGCGAACGACCAATTTGAACTTGATGTGCCATTTGAACGGGTGACAACCCAACTTGTCTCATTGAAAGACGGACAACC
Source organism: Capsicum rhomboideum (assembly GCA_031232105.1). NCBI lineage: Eukaryota > Viridiplantae > Streptophyta > Magnoliopsida > Solanales > Solanaceae > Capsicum > Capsicum rhomboideum. Next base: position 94,848,014 of record CP124715.1, read on the forward strand.
GATTTTAAACTTGAAATGTCATTTGAATGGGTGGCAACCCAACTTGTCTCGTTGAAAGGCAGACGATTCATTTTGAGCTAAATATGTCATTTGAATGGGTGATGACCCAACTTGTCTCTTTAAAAGGCGGACAACCCATCTACAATTTGACACCAGTCTGAATAATTGATCGTAACCTTGATGATTGTTTGGATAATTAGTCATCACCTTGATGACGGTCTGGATAAATAGTCATCACCTTGATGACAGTTTGAAAAGTGGAGTCACTTTGACGCTGATTTGAATGCCATGTGTCACTTTAAACGGGGTGACTTTCCAACGTGTCTCATTGAAAGGCGGATGACCTAACATAAATTTATCATGCCACTTTGAACGAGATGACTTTCCAACATGTCTTATAATCACCTGCACTAAGCTTATTAGTAGCAAATGAAATATAAGGAAAATTAAGAATTGTGCATACCTTATACAACATGTCACTTTGAACAAGGTGACTTCCCTAATCACCTGCACTAAACTTATTAGTAGCAAATGGAATATGTTACAATGAAGGAAGTGACAATCCAACATAACATGTCACAAATAGGAGTGATGATCCAACATATCACAAAGTGAAGGTGACGATCCAATAAAACATGTCACAAATATAGGAGTGACTATCTAACATGTCATAAATAAGAGGTGACGATCTAACAAAACATGTCACAAATATGAGAGTGACGATCCAACATGTCACAAATAGGAGGTGACGATCCAATAAAACATGTCACAAATATAGGAGTTTTGATCCAACAAAACATTTGTACCACAAAATAAAGTGACAATCCAACATAACTTAACGTGTCAGAAAGATGAAGTGACGATCCAACAAAACATAACATGTCACAAATATGGAGGTGACAATCCAATATAACATAACGTATCACTTTGGTAAAGGATGACACCAATTAAAGAAACAAACCCTGTTAATGAAAAGACCAACGAGTCGCTTTGACAGATATTCAAAGATGGATGTTTGCCCCAATTTTACTTTTTAACAGAAAAGAGAATCAAGTCTTGACTGTAATTGGTACCAACAATTATCATAACATATAAATTTCTCTTTCGCTTCTCTCCTAACTAAGATCAACTTTGAGATAATTTCTATAGCTTCAAGTGGTACCTCAAATGTGCTTAAGTGTCGACAAGATTTATTCATCTTACTTCAAACAAAGATTTTGAACTAGACTTATCCTCATGTTTCAAGTGTCCTTACCAAAAAAGAAGTCCTCACTTGCACGCATTTGAAGTATGTTAATTTGAGGATATTCTTAAAATACACTCTCAAACTCAAAAGAATGTACAAAGCATGCAATTGTGATGCCATATGCTTGGCCTTCATATAAGTCTCCACTAATGTGAGAACATTTAGAATGGGATCATGTAGGGTTTGGTATCAACTTGTAGTGCAGGCTTAGGGATGGGTAGGATATTAATTTAGGATAAGAGTGACTTAATCCCTCCTTGAGTGTCAAATTGAACTTGTGCTTTTGATATTTGTCCTGCCATTGAAGCTTGATCTTCTTTATTGTCCCTTTCTTTGTTTTGACTTCTTTGAGTCTTTTTCATGCTGGAGAATTCTGATTTTTTTCTCTTCTTTCAAAATTTCTCCTCTTTTGTTTGGAATGTTCTCCCATCATTATTTGGGATTCCTCCTTAACTTAACTTGATCTTGTGGGGGAGTTTTTGATTCTCTTTCTTTTCTTTGAATGTATTTTTGTGTCCTTGATTTTCAGGGACTTTGTAACTTTTACCTTTGGCAGCTTCAAGCTTGAATCATCTTCTGAAATTTGTACACCTTCAGTGCGCTCAAGAAAGTTGGGCCAAAAGATGGATATTGCATTAAAGTACTCAGAAAGGTATCAACTAAAATTTGGTTGTCCAAAGAAGGGGCTTCAGGATCAAAGGGGACATACTAGGGATTAATGTCATTTGGTAGGCATTGAAAGGCAAAAACGGATCAAAGAAGGACTACGATCCTTTTCCAAACCAAACGTTACTCAGAAATTTGCCTCAATAAACATTTGGGCCAAGTTCTAGATTAACAGTGCAATGCATTTGAATTTAATCTAAAATTCACCGCACAATGCACATGAAATAATGAGGTCAGTTTCATTCTTAACCTGGATACATGCAAGAGACACATTCAAGTGTCACAAAGATACAAATAAGAGGTATCAAAAGAACCTAAGGTTCATCACGAAGTCGACCTTCTTAATCATATTAATTAGTTGCATGCCTCTAATTATGTTGGCACCAACCAAGTCAAAGGCATGATTCTAATAAATACATAATAATTAATTATTATTTTTTAAAATAAGGAATACCAAATTCGAAGAGGACAGCCTACGTATCTCGACCTGAGCGGTGAGAATCAGGTATGCGTAGTTCGTGCAGATATAGTGTAAAATATATGCACAAAAAATAATTTAAAGATAAGGACAAACTCAGAGCAATGCCTCGTATGTCTGATGTCGGCTGATCTCTTTGGTCACAGAGCATCTCCCAATTATTTGCAGGACCATTCAATACTTTGAGCATCTCCCATTGTTTTAGAGACAACACGTTGTGGCTCCTCGATTGTTTTCGATGGATCTTGTTCTTATACTCTTTTCCAGAGTGCTTTCAAGGATTTTAAGGTTTCCCAATTATCTACAGAAGTAGCACATTATTGTGACCATCTCCGATTATTGGAGGGGATGATTTTCCTGCAAAGAGATGAGAAAAGAGTGAAAGCAAGGAAGTCATGAAAATTATAACAAAATAAAATAGTGTTATTGAATATTCAAGGACTCCCCTGATTTGTCTTTTGGATTGGATACTGGTGCCTCATAGAGTCGAGGTCACATGTTTGCAAACTCATTCAATCTTGAAGTGCAAGCTTGGTGGAATTTTTGAGGACCTTCCTCAAAAATTCTGCCCCAGTTTAGAACACAAAAGAACTTTCTTGAACTTCTTAAAGCTGCTTTGAGTGGAATTTTTGAGACCTTCTCAAAAAATTTTGCCCCTGTTTTGGCTTCAACAAACTCTTGTGTTGAATCTGTAACAAGATGTATGCTTTTGTAGAATTTTTGAGACCTTCTCAAAAATTCTTCCCCAGTTTCCATTGTAAAGGAAGATGGAAAGTTTACAGGGAATATGACCGAGCCGTTGTGGCGCCTACGTACCCCATGAGTTGGGAATCAGGTCAAACGTAGTTTGAAGGACTTTTAAAATGTAATAATGAACAAATAATGTTTAAAGAAAAAAAAATATATTAAGCAGAAAATCGAATGACTGTGGATGAACAAATTAGACAACATATAACACATAAACAATGTATAATGCGTCCTAATATACATGTGACCTTTTTGAGCCAAAGGTAAGCCTAACGATTGAAGGATGTGTATGTCGTTTGTGAAACGTTCCATTGCCCCCCCACCCCCACCCCCACCCCAAAAAAATAAATAAATAAATAATATATGTTATATACAAACCGATATGAATAGATCAAATGGGGATACAAAATAAGGGAAAAGGATATACAATAAATATCAGTCCCACGTAGGGGAACAACACTAGACTAATCCGCCTTGAAAGTCCTTCATTCTCGAATTTCTTAAAATTTTCGAATACCTTTTGGATGAATATCTTCATTTGACTATAATAAAAGAAACTAATCTAAAAAATAATAAATTCTCAACCCTGAGAGACAATGGTTCGTACAATCTGACATCACATCCTTCAATTTAAACACATAAATGAGGATGTCCTTTTAGACCATGGGCCTTTTGGACACAAGGAGGTCTTTATTGGACCCGATACCTTTTAGTGTCGAGTCAACTTATGTCAATGCCTATACATGGGATTTGGATTTGCTCTAACCTAGTTGACTAAAGTGGTTTATTCAAATTGATCGGAAACCCGAAATAGACTTATCGGGGTAACACACCAAGTGACTGTTGACCGACTCGAATCAACTACTTCACTTGGAGGTTCAAATAAAGATAAGGTGTTATACGAAAGGGAGGGTACAGATACCCGCATAACCGTCCTTTTACCTAATGTCTAATGCTTTGCCACGGAGGCGGAAGATTCCATGAAAATGCAACAGTTAATATATTACAAAAATTAATAAATAGTGAATAAATGACTAAATAATGTAATCAATATACAAGATACAAATAATCTACAGAATATACAAGGCAACATTAAAATTGTAAAAAGTAAAAACTCCTCAATTGAAAAAATGAACTCATAATGGTTAGAACCTTTATATCCCCAGCCGAATCGTCATTCTGTCACATCCCTATTTCCATAAGGCGTAACTTTGGGACTCAAAACAATAGTTTAAAATATATTTGAGAAGAATTTAGGGAGTTTAAAGTCGCCACCTAATTTTAGGAAAACTAGAAAACGAATTAATTAAATTAAAGAAAATTTAATCTGCAAAACCAATCAGATTCTAGGTAAGGGTTTAGATTATTCCAAAGGGAAGGTGTGAGACACCTTTTGGAATCCACAAAGGTGGGTCCCGGCTGAACTCATTTTTTCAATTAAGGAGGAGATAAAAAAATTATTTGCAAGTATAAGAAAAAGTAAATCGTACAAAATAAAGTAAAGCATGAATAATGAAGACGACCTAATATTTGTCTATCGTTAAACAAAATAAATAAATACAATAAATATCTCAAAATAATTATCGAATTTAAATTTGAGTGTCTTCTTTGGAAAGAAGCTCCATGTACCTGTAAAAACACTTGGTAAAAGTGTTAGTAATGAATAAATATAATCAAAATGAATTAAAGAAATAATAAACAAAAAGTAAAACTCATCTTATATACATGGGAGGCCTTGAAAATCGACGGAAATTTCTTCATCGGCCAAGTATATTAATACTTGAATGAAAGGAATAAATAAGTAACTAAACTTAAAAATAACATCCGTCTTTCATAATGAAGAGGCCTCGAAAATCCAACGGAGAGATTCTTTCATTGGCCAAGTATTGCTACTTGAAATAAAATAAATAAATAAGTAACTAATGACTATTTGATCTTATCCAAAACTATGAAATTTAACTTATCTGTGCAAAAAATATCTTCTCCGTCTTTTATGAATTAACGGACTGTAATAAAAAATAAATTAACAAATGTATTTAATGCCACATAAGAATATGATTTGAGTTTAAAATAAAATTTATGACTTAATAAAACTCAAACAACATTTATTTATAAAAAAGACTGTGTAAAAAAATAAATCAGGGATAATCAATAATTAAAAATTGTAATAAATAGATATCTTAACATTTTCAAGAAAAAAGATAATTACCAATAACTTGTGTTAAATTGAACCAAAATATGTAAAAATCAAATTTTATGCTCTTTAACAAATAAAAAGCACAAAAGTATTTATTTTGAAAATGTCGGTCCAAAATTGGGTGTCAACAACTCCACTCTTTAAATTTCTTTTTCCTTACTTTTTTTAATCTGTTTTTTTTTTTTTTTTTTTACAAAATTCTTTTAACAACTCTTTAATTTTCACATGCCTTTTAAAATCAAAAGATTAAAAGACATTTTAAATTTTCTTTATTTTTTATTTTTTTAACATCTCCCTCAACTTTGAACAACAATCAAGCTCCCCCATTTATCCTAAGTAATGTCTAACATTTTCAATATTCTATTTATGTAATATATATATATATATATATATATATATATATATATATATATATATATACATATATATATATATCTGTGTGTGTGTGTGTGTGTGTGTGTTCATTTTTCTTAACCTAAGTATTTATCATTTTTATTTAAATTCATTAAGATTATTTGTAAAATAATTTTTATCAATAAATCACGAAATCTAATGCTATTTTTATAATTGGTATTTTTATATTATATGTACTAAGTATGTGTATATATATATGTAATTATGCATGTAGATATATGTTTTAATTCTCTTTTATTCTTTAATGTATATAGAAAAACTAGTTTTGATTGTTAATAATGAAAGATTTTTTAAATTATAATTTAAAATTTATTAACAATAATTAATTAATTTGTAATAAATATACCTTTATTTTTATTTTATATGCGTTGAAATATATTTATAAAGTTATAATTATCTTTTATTTTCACTAATATAAATAAATATCCAATTATTAATTTTTATTAATAATTTTTTTTTTTATTTTACTCATTTATTTTATTATAAAATATCATTAACTCATATACTCAATTACTTTTTCTCACTATTCTTTTTACCAACCAAACAAAGAAAAATGGATATTTGGAGTACTGGTAAATATGGACAACGGAATGGGGTATGGGGGGAGTTAGAATGTGTGGGGTTAGGGACTTGGAGAGAGGTTTTTAAAGCTAACAGACATCCTCTGCAACTGCTATGTTGTTGCCTCCTCTTCATCACTTCATTTGTCTTCTTTTGTTGTCTACCCTTTCTTCTTCTTTATTATCTGCTGCTTCGATATCCCCTACTTCTTTTGACGTCTTCTTCCTTCCGATTCTATATACTATTTCTATATTCAATACAGGATCTCCACTACCCACTTTTCTTTATTCCTCTTTGCCTTTTTCTTCGTATACACACACACACACACCCAAAAAGAAGATTATATTGGTCAACCTTCTTTTTCACTTTTCTAGTAATTAACTTTTTTTTTTATTTGGTCCTCCCGCCCTTCCACAAACACGTAGAGTGAAGGGTCGGAGATTACAAAGCTAGATATTTATACAAAAACAAGGAGGACACATTTCACACACACAGAGAGACTCAATTTCTAAGGATAGTTAAGTCTGAGTTGATATAGGTTGTTGTGGAATTGGAGAAATTCATCTAAACAAATATGCAAGAGCCGAGCATAGATACAGATAAGCTAAGCTACGAGATTTTCTCGATTTTAGAAAGCAAGTTCTTATTTGGTTATGATGATCAGAAGCTTTGGATTCCTAAACCAATAGCTGAACAGAACAAGAACGACGACGTTCTGTTGAAATCAACGGTTAGGGAAGGGTATGGCGTTCAAACAATCAAAAACCAGAGGGGAAAAATATGTATCCTCAGCATAGATGGTGGTGGAATGCGAAGCATCCTATCAGGAAAAGCTTTAGCTTCTTTGGAACAGGCGCTCAAGGTCAAATCAGGAAATTCAGATGCTAGAATCGCCGATTATTTCGATGTCGCTGCCGGTTCCGGCGTCGGAGGAATATTCACTACCATGCTCTTCACCAAGGACCATAACCGCCCGTTGTTTCACGCTGAGGACACGTGGAAGCTTCTAACAGAGCAAGGCAAAAAATTCTACGGTTCAAATTCCTGTGGTTTGCTCAGACGAATTTTCCGCTCCACCGGCTCAACCACGGTCGGTTTGGAGAAGTTGATGAAGGAGGCCTTTGTAGATAAAACCGGTCGAAGCCTCACATTAAAGGACACGTTGAAACCGGTTTTGATACCGTGTTACGACCTTTCCAGTACGGCGCCGTTTTTGTTCTCCAGGGCAGATGCTTTGGAAACCGACAGCTTTGACTTCCGGCTATGGGAGGTTTGCAGAGCGACGTCGGCCGAGCCTGGAGTGTTCGAGCCGGTATGTATGAAGTCTATAGATGGAAAAACCAAATGTGTGGCGGTTGACGGTGGATTAGCCATGGGTAACCCGACGGCGGCGGCGATCACCCATGTGCTTCACAATAAGCAGGAATTTCCCTTCGTGAGAGGTGTGGAGGACATATTGGTACTTTCACTAGGGACAGGTCAGCTTCTAGAAGGAAACTTTGAATATGAGCAAGTCAAGAATTGGAAGGCAAAGGACTGGGCCCGACCAATGGCTCGAATTGCTGGGGATGGCTCGGCCGATATGGTGGACCACTCAGTGGCCATGGCTTTTGGCCAATACCGTAGCAGTAATTACGTGCGCGTTCAGGTATACTTTTATTTTTTTAAAAACGTGAGCCGGGAGGTGTCTGTGCGCACTTAACTCTCTAATTTGTTCCAAAATCTTATTAGAATTTAGATACAGTTCATCAATTAGCTTGTGGATGATATAGGGACCTGGAGAAAAGGGACAGGCTGGGGAAAGGTGTCTTGGTAAGGGAGAAGAAGAGAGGTTCTTGAAGAATATTGATTCATACACGTTCATTTACTGGTTTTAGCTAGGATCATTGATAGTAGTGTTGTTTTATATGCAACTAGAGAAATTGTGCAGTCAAATGAACCCACTAGGAGCAATGTTGTCGTTAGCTAACAACTAGACAAAAACCCATTGGTTGGCGAGACTCAGACACACAAACACACACACACTGTTTGTGTAATTGAGGGAGTGTGTTTCTTCTTTTTCTTTGTGAATATTGTTTAGGACTAGTTAATTTGTTGGAATACAGCAAACTTTTGTAATGATTGATGATAATACTGATAAAGATTGAATTCTTGCAACCTGAGAATAAAGCGGTCCGGGAGTACTTTTCTAAAGTCTAACTGACACTAGATAAAGAAATTGGTAATATCTGATGCTGGCATGGCAAGTTGCTAAATCAAGAACGTGACACTCTAGGCCAATTAGCACAGCAAATATGTGCAGAGCTGTAGTTTCCAATAATTCGCTAGGGATGATCATGCATAATCAGCACAATCTTAGGAGTCGTTTAGTCATGAAAATCAAAAACGTATTTACTTTATTTGGTATTTTGAAGTTGAAAATAAAGTTGGAATTGTGTTTGGCCATAGTATTTTCAAAAATATTTTAGACTTTAAATGTGTTTTTTTATAAAGTGATAGGAAAAATTAAGTGCAAAACAAGTAAAAACCAAAAATTGAGAAAACGTATTTCGAAATACGTTTTTGATTTTGATGACCAAATAAGTATTTCAAAATAAAGTGAAAACGTATTCTGAAATATTGTGAATAATATTTATGTCCAAATGCCTACTCAGTGACAGTATAAATTTCTGATAGAAAGAGACCACACCGGTAGTTATGCTTTTTCTTCTTCTTCTTTTTTTAACTCCCTTCATTTAAAGAAGAATTACATCTTTCATTTTTAGTATGTTTAAAAAGAAATGACTTTTCCTTTTTTTGGAACTCTTTAGTTTCTACTTTTCGCATGGTATGTTTAAGACTACAAGATTAAAGGAATTTTTTGTATATTTGACATATTTTTAATTTAAGATCACAAATTTTAAAAGTCTTTTTTATTTTTTTAAACTCCGTGTCAAGTCAAAATAGGTTATTTTTTTTTTAAACGGAGGGAGTAGCTTTTCTTGCATCATCAAAATCTGTATTTTAAAAGAAGTGGCTCTGTAGCTCAAGGATGGTCCTCACAGTCATTGATTACCAAGTACCTCTCTCCCAGCCATTTATTCTCTTACCAAATTCCTTGTCCTTGAGTATTTGTTTTATTAATGTGCTGCCAAAGGTAGTAATTTAGGTTTTTACCATTTACAAATAACTTACTGAAGAGGGTAAATTCCAGCAGGTTTACTATATACTTCTGTTCAGTTGATGTTAAACGGTGTAGTAGATATGTGGGTAGGTAATTGACCAATGGAATGTGTGGTAGGAGACTACTATATGGAAAGATTAAGATAATTGGCCTAATGAAATATATAATAATGGATTCTAGTAGACTTATTAAACAAGTCCCACATGGTTATGAAATGTCGGACAGAAAGCTATTGAGTTCGTCATCGATTCTTCCGGTCAAGGAATATTTGCTTTCTATTTTTGGTAGATCATTACTAAGTCTAAAAGCGTTCTAGATTCAAATTACTAACATCTAAAAGTAGAGAATGATTTGCTGTTTTCCAAGTGTTATAATATGTGCTAAACTTGGATATCTTAATTAGTAAAATAAAAGTCATATCAGTTTCTAAGCCATAGTGTTCTCCTTATTTAATGGTTGCAGGCTAACGGATCAAGCTTTGGTCGTTGTGGGGTGAATGTTGACGCTGACCCAAGTCCAAGCAATGTAAAAATGCTAATAGGAATTGCAGATGACATGCTGAAACAGAAAAATGTAGTCTCTATGCTTTTTGGGGGTAAGAGAATTGCTGAACAAAGCAATTTTGAGAAACTTGACTGGTTTGCTGGAGAACTTGTGCAAGAACATCAGAAAAGGAGTTGCCGAATAGCTCCCACTGTTGTGTTTAAGCAAGCTACACCAAAAGCTTCCCAAACATCTCTCGAACAGTAACCAAGACAAGCAAAAAAGACGGAAGAAAACAAATTGATAAATTCTTCTTTCCCTATACCCTTCCACTTTGCATAATTTTTTTTTTTTTTTTTTGAATTTGATTATCTTTTAAATTCCAACTTATCTGGCCTATTTTTTATGATGACTCAACTAGGACCCAAAATGCTAATAATTGGTACATTATGATATGAATCTAAGACCCTTTTGCCTTAGTAACACGTTAGGTTTTCTAAAAAAAAGAGGATAATAGTTAATAGGTTTTTTTTTTTTTTTTTTTTTTTTTTTGGGCTCCGTGAAATGTCATTTTCTTCTTGTCTTTGAAAAGATAAAACTCAATCCTGGCCTGTCTTGGGTAGCTGGTCGTTGCAAGGAGACGTGTTAGTCCATCGACGGTTCTTTCAGGTGTTTGTATTTATGGAATCCAAAAAGGTTATGGGGGTACTGGAGGGGAACCCTGTGGTAATTGTAGGATCACTTTGGACAGTCTCTGTAGTTCGGAAAGAATTACAGAGAAGGGTATTACTCACTACTTTTTTCTATAGCCTGAAATCATTTTGTGGTTGACTGTTACACAAAGCACCTTCTTTTTCTCTGCTATGTGCCTTTCATGGTGTCACGTTCGCTTTTAGAGATTAAATGTGATCTCAAAATGGTCACTACTTTACCTACTTCCTCTGCGTCTTGTTTATTCCTTTAGCTTTTGGCATATTAATCGGTATGCTGATTTATTTTAGATAAGAGCAAATGGCAAATACCCTTTTATCTCGTTTGACTTTTTGGCCAATGTGACCAACAGAAATTGTGGTGGAGTGGTAAATATTTCTTCATCCTTAATCAGAGGTCTCGGATTTGAGTCCCCTGGGTACGGAGTCGCCTTTGTTAGGGAGTGCTTTACCCCCAATGTGGGACTTCCCAACACGAATTCGAATTTAGTCGGGCTCCAATGTGCATATCGGACACTAGGTGGGATCAAAAAAAAAAAGACTCTTTGAGGGTGTAAGGATCTCTGTCTTCCTGACTTTTGTTTTGGTTTAATCATTCAGTAACCAAACTCACTGGCCTAACTAATCTCTTAAAATTAATGACTAAAAAAGAATCAAATGGATCAAAATAATGAAAAACAAAAATGTATTCAATCTACGCGCTATTCAAAATAATAAAAAAATGTAATGGAGGATAATAGATGTAAACGTGGTAACTGTATTTATGGTAAATATGATAACTATAGGAATTGTAGTCCTATTAGGGTAAGGAAATATTGTACTACTATTAGAATAGAGTTAGCTTAAAGAAGGCTATCTACTTGTATATAAGGAGGTCATATCTAAAAAAACAAGCATAGAAAATTCTCCCAAAGCTGTGTCTCTTCCATTGTTTTTCCGTTGTCTAAATTTAGCATGGTATCAGAACCACAATAGGTGGGGATTGAAAACCCCTAGAAGACGGAACAATGACGGGTGGCAGTGGCAAATGGACCGATGGGAAAGAAGCCAAGAATTAGAGAAGGACAATCTCTCTGTACGACATTATGCCGAATGAAAACTCTGAAATTGTGATCACAGAGGTCCAATTGAAGTGTGAAAACTATGAAGTATGGGCTAGATCTTGTGTTGCTCAGACTCTTCAAAAATGCCGACGGGGGCATGTTAGATCCTTCAAAAATAGTACATTTTTGAAGGATCCAACATAGGTGCTGCATCATATTTGGAGAATCTGAGCAACATAGGCTAGATCCATAAGGATAGCCTAGAGAGCAAGAAAGAAGTTTGGTTTCATTGATGGAACGATTAAGAAACCGGACGAGAAGTCATCGTATCTAGAAGATTGGTGGACTATAAACTTCTTGTTGGTGTCATGGATTTGCAACACCATTGAACAGACTCTTCACTCGATTATGTCCCATAGAGAGGAGGCCGAGGAGTTGTGGACAAATATTCGTGATCACATTGCGGTTATCAATGGTCTATGGATGCAGCAATTGAAGGCGTAGCTTGTAGAGTGCAAAGAAAAGGGCAGGACATAGTTGATTACTATGGATATCGTCGAAATTGTGGGAAAAATTGGCAAATCGCAGGTAGATCCCAACACGTACGTATGGAAAGTTCACTTGTACTTATAAAATAGGTACTCTTGTGATTTGGGAACAACTCTAGAGACCAAAAGAGAATGAAGAAAAAGTGCATCTCTTTCTCATGGGCATGGATGAGACCATGTATAGAACTGTGAGATCTAACTTGTTGGCACAAGATCCATTGCCATCTTTGAATAAAGTTTATTCGAAGTTGGTACAAAAAGAGCGTGAAATAGGTTGCACGTAGAATGGATGATTAGAGTGAAACCATGGCCTTCGTTGTCTAAGGAAAATACTCTTACCGGGACCAAGGTGAAGGAGAAATAGTAATGTGTTTTTTCACATTGCAAGAAATTCGGGCATGTTGTTCAAGGATGCTATCAGCCCATTGGTTGTCGGGAGTGGTGGATGGAAAATACAAGGGTGAATGATAAGACAGGTGGCCAAGGAAGAGGACAACCACAATAACAAAGAGGTGGCTCGAGATCTGGCAAGGAAATAGGCAACTGTTGGGCTAACGCGGTAATAACCAAAGATGTACTCGCTCGAAACCAAGTTTGATAAAGTAGGCTGCACAGGACCCCTCCCCTCCCCCCCCCCCTCTCCAATACTCCTTGAGATGAGTCTGGAGGACTGGGAAATATGCTCAGGATATTAAAGTCTCAATGATCGAACACAAATAACAAGATGGATGGTAAGCCCAAAATTTTGTCCCAAATCATTGGAATCCAGGACAACCAATCATGTGACAGGTAATTCGAAAGGGTTGCACTACCAACGAGACATTCTGAAATATCCGGTTAGACTTCCAAGTGGAAGCAACTCGGTGGCTATTAAATAAAGATCGATTAGACTGAATGATTCAATATGGTTGAAGGATATCCTTTATGTTCTGGATTTGACATGCAATTTAATTTCTTTATCGCAACAAATTGATTATATGGATGCAATGTCATATTTAATAAAATTATGTGTGCTATATGACCCAACCATGAGGAGGCTGATGCTAGCATGAAGGGCACACGTCCTTTCACACGGAGTCAAGCAAGGGAACTCCAAGGTCTACAAATGATGCTTATGCAAAAGGGAACGTGGGAGAAGCCCGGAGATTGTCAATGGAGAATCTACAACGTGTGGAAGAGTCAAAGGGGTGAAGCGGATGAAGAAAAAGGGGTCATTTGTGCAAGTGACTAGATTTTAAATTCAAGAATTCACAACAAGAGTCACCAAACAAGGCCCTTGTCTCTCATTAAGGGCATATTTGTAATAACTAGTTGTCTTTTATTTCCTTAGTATAAATAGAAAAATTCCTCATTTGCATGGGAGATTTTGATGAATATTGAATATTGAGCTTTGAAGCTTGTAGTTCTAGGTGAAGCCTAGCATTTAGCTTGTAGTTTCTAGGTGAAGCCTAGCATTAGTTGGTAATTTTCGTACTGTGGATCTTGAAATTGTTGGTGAACTTTTGGTTTGGTTAATCGAAGGTTACTCATTTGTGGTTTCTTGGTTTCCTTTGATTTTTTCAAACTAGGGTTTGTGTTTGAATTGTTGAATTCAATTGGGAGGTGAGGGTATCAAGTTCCTTGTTGCCCATAAATTCAAGAGTTTGAATATTAATCCACATATTCTTCTTTTGTTTTCTTTCCTTCTTGTTCTTCCCTCTTTGGTTCGTTATCATTTTGGTATCAAGAGCCTAGGTTAAGGTTTGTTTTCACAAATCTTAATCTTGGGATTTTGATTTCTTCAAAAATTCAAAATTCCAAAAAAAAAAAAAAAAATCCAATTTTTTTTTTTTTGATTTGTTGTTTTTGACACTAGATCTTGATTCTCTAGTGTTTTTTGAGTCTAAATCTCGAATTTCATTCAAATCGGAGTTTGGAAAGGGTTTCCAAGCTTTTGAGTTTTCAAAACTTGGAAAGTAGGTTTGTTGATTGAGGAAAAATTGAGGCTTAAAATTCATTGGTGTTTTGTTCTCTAAGTCGTGGGGAAGCTAGTCCTAAATTTTGAGCCAATTCCGAGTTGATTTGGGTGTGCTAGGGTTGGTGTTTATTTTTGGTGTTCTTGAACACCTTCATATTGTTCTTGGAGAAGAAGAGAGAAGAAGTACACTTTGATCCAAAATTTCAAGTCAAATTTGGTCAAAAGTGTTTGTGGTTCCACTTGTGGAAATTCAAAAAAAATAAATATATATTTATTAAATTCTGAAAAAAAAATTATTATTAGATTTCCACATGGACAGCCACGTCAGCCAGTCAACGGTCAACGCTGATGCAGCAGCCACCACGCCAGCCACGCCAGTAGCTGACTCAGCAAAATAACCCCCCAAAACCACGCATGGCGCGTGTAAGCCAAATTCAGAGAGCTAAATTTTCAACACTTAGTTTTTTTTTTGGGTCCTAACTTTTTGTGATCCAAAATTTTTTATAAGTATCCAAACTCCGTGATTCTTTTTCCTACGCTTTCTTTTTTCGATTTCTCAACTATTTAACAAGTAATTAACATCTTTAATCACTTGTTAACTAGTTTTAAAACATCAAATCATCTCTTTGATTCATCAAAATTGAGCAACACAAGTAATTTTTCTACTTTTGTTAGTTTTTTTTGAGTCCATTTTCTTCCGTACTTCTTTTCTTCAACTTTTCTCATCTTAATTCTTTGGTAAACTTCTTGATTCAAGTCATTTTACCTTCAATCAAGTCGTCCTTCTTTCAAGAGTCACAAAAATTCACTCCACTACAAAGGATAGGTGAACTTGAATTGATCAAACGAAGCTAGTTTACTACCAATTTGAGATGACACTTTAGGAGGTGAGTGGAGAGTTTACATACGAGTGACGTGAGGTTTTCGCTACTAATCTTGTTTGTTGAGTTTTGAAGGTACCATGACTAACACAAGTCCAAGTGGGAAGAGCTCGGAGAACATCATGGAGGTTATCAACAACCTCTCCAAGCAAATGACGGAAATGAGGATGGAAATGAAGGGATGGTTAGGAGGTATGGAGGAAAAGTTGGTCCGGGTAGAGAGTGAGACTAGAAGGGGAACACTTCAATTGCCCGAAAATGAGGAGATGAGGAGGGCGTTGGTGCAATCCACCATAATTACTCCGGGACAAGCTCCCAACCTAAGTTACCCTCCACCAAATCAAAGCCGAAACTTCCAACAACCTACTTTCCAAACAAACAATGCTCCAAACCAACCAAGGCAAGCTACACTACATCCACATCCACAATCTTACCTTATTATCCACCACAAGAGAACCATCCTTTTGTGGAACCACAAGCCCAATACCGAACTCCAATCCAAAATGCATCAAGTGCATCCTTGCATGACTCCCACACATCACCTCACCAAAATGCACCACAAATACCCTACCAAGACTACCAATTCCACAATCCTCTCTATGATGAAATGAATAATGAGTTTTGGGAGAATGGAGTTAGGGGTGGTTATGGAGTGCCAAGAGAAGGAGTATGGCCTCGGGAGTTGAGGTGGGACCAAGGTATGAAAGGTCAAGAATATAGGAATAAAGGAGATCAGATGGGAAATAGAGGAGATAGGATGGGATATAGAGGTGATAGGATGGGAATTAGAGGAGATAGGTTTGGGGAGAGAAATGATCAAGATCGAGGCTTGAACACTATCAAGGTCAAGCTTCCAAGGTTCAAAGAAAGTAGTGACCCTGATGAGTTCTTGGAATGGAAAATTCAAAGTGAGCGAATCTTTCTCACAAATAATATTTTAGAAACTTTGAAGGCAAAATATACTCTCACACAATTCGAAGGGTATGCCTCTACTTGGTGGGAGTTCAAGAGGCGGGAAAGGGAGATCCATCACAACTATGAGTTGCTTATGTGGCTAGAATTGATTACACTTATGAAGATGAGGTACTTGACTCCAAACTATTACTAAGAAGTGCTCAAGAAGGTGTATATGTTGAGGCAAGGTTTCAAAAGTGTGGAAGAATATTATGATGAGTTCAAAAACTTGAGAATGAAGTCTAAACTTGAAGAAAGCTTGGAATGTACGGTGATTCGATTCGTGGCCAATTTGAGGTATGATGTTTTAAAGCCTTTGAAACTTAAACACTATGATACTCTTGAAGCGGCCTTTCATGATGCCTCAAAGGTCGAAACGGATTTGAAAGAAGAAAAGTCCTATAAAGCCAAGAGTACTTCCACATCCACATGGGACAAGAGTAGAGATAATTGGAAGGCGACATCTTCTAAAGGGCAACCTAAGGATGTTGGTCAAGATACTCAAGTCAAGTTTGATTACAAGTACAAAATAAATAAGAAGCCACAAGGAGGTAACTATGTAAAACCTAACTTTCCTCGACTTTCTACCATTCAATGCTTTAGATGCCAAGGAAAGGGACATGTTGCTAGTAAATGTCCCAATAGAAGAACAATTATTGCACTTCGGGATGGGTATAGAATCGAGGATGAGGAAAAGGGTGTTGAAAAGAGTGAGAATAAGGGATACAAAAGTAAGGAAGAGGGAGACGCTTCGGGGGATGAGGAGGAAATGTTGGATGAGAGGGTGAATTTTGCTTGTTTCCTTGAAAAAGGAAGACCTTTGCTTGATAGTGATGAGGAATTGAAGGTGAATACCAATCTTTCTTGTGTTGTGAGGCGAATTATGGGAGCCCTTTCCAAAGAAGAACTTGATCAAAGGGAGAATTTATTCCATGCTAGGTACAAAATCTAAGACAAGGTGTGTTCTTTGATTATTGATAGTGGGAGTTCCACCAATGTAGTAAGTAGTTCTTTGGTGGAGCGTATGAAAATTCCAACAAGAAAATACTCCAACCCTTACAAACTACAATGGCTCAATGAGAGTGGTGAGATAAAGTCCTCAAACAAGCAAGTATCTGATTTAGTGTGGGCAAGTACAATGAAGAGTTGATTTATGATGTTGTGTCTATATTGGCTTATCATATATTGTTGGGGAGGCCGTGGCAATTTGATAGAGATGTTGTGCACCAAGGAAGGTACAACAAGTATACTTTTGTGATTGAAGGTAAGAAGTATGTGCTTGCATCTCTCACTCCATATCAAGTGAGTGAAGACTATAGGGCTATGAAGGAGCTTTGAGAGAGGGTAAGGGTGGATGAGGCAAGGAGTAAGGGTGTAAGTTCCACCAATGCTCCAAAGGAAGGAAGTAACTTGGCTAAGAATAAGAAGAACATTTGTATGATAGCCAAGCCAAGCAAGTGTCTCAAGGGTGTGGATGAGGAATGCTTTCTACTGTGCCTTGTCAACACCAATATTTTGTTACATGCTAACCAAGATACTATCTCTTTGCCTAGTATTGTTTCTTCTCTTTTGCAGGACTATGACGATCTATTTTCGGAGGAGATGCCTAAGGGATTATCATCTTTGAGGGGAATTGAGCACCAAATTAATTTTGTATCGGGTTCACAAATTCCAAACCGGTCGGCCTATAGAAGCAATCCAGAAGAAACCAAGGAACTACAAAGGCAAGTGGAAGGACTTCTTGAGAAGGGGTTAATCAAAGAGAGCCTAAGTCCTTGTGCCATATCGATAATCCTTGTTCCCAAAAAGGATGGCACTTGGAGGATGTGCATTGATTGTAGAACCATGAACAAGATTACCATCAAGTATAGGCATCCAATTCTTAGACTTGATGACATGTTAGATGAATTGTGTGGCTCAAGTGTCTTCTCAAAGATTGATCTTCGGAGTGGTTATCATCAATTTCGCATGAAACCGGGTGATGAATGGAAAACGACTTTCAAGATAAAGTTTGGGTTGTATGAGTGGCTTGTCATGCCATTTGGGTTGACAAATGCTCCATGCACTTTCATGAGGTTGATGAACCATGTTCTCAAGCCTTTCATCAACAAGTTTGTGGTGGTATATTTTGATGACATCCTTGTGTATATTAAGACAATTGAAGAGCATGTGATCCATTTGAAGCAAGTGTTTGATGTTTTGCTACAAGAAAGGCACTTTTCTAATCTCAAGAAATGCTCATTTTGTGTTGAGAAATTTGTCTTTTTAGGTTTTGTGGTTAGTTCAAATGATATTCAGGTTGATGAATAAAAGGTGGAATCCATCAAGTCATGGCCAACTCCAACTAATGCAATCAAGGTTAGAAGTTTTCATGGATTAGCAAGCTTTTATCGACGATTTGTAAAGGGCATTAGTTCAATTGCTTCTCCTTTGACCAAATTGATCAAAAAGGATGTACCTTTTGTGTGGGGAGATGAACAAGAGAAGTCCTTTCAAGCCTTGAAATTGATGTTGAGTTCCTCACCCTTATTTCAATTACCTAACTTTGATAAAGCTTTTGAGATTGAATGTGATGCTTTGGGTGTTGGTATAGGTGGTGTATTGATGCAAGAAGGGAAACCACTATCTTACTTTTGTGAAAAGCTAAAGGGGGTTTCTATTAGGTACTCAACTTATAACAAGGAGTTGTATTCACTTGTACGGGTATTGGCTCATTGGCAACACTACTTGTGGCACAAAGAATTTGTAATAAGGACCGATCATGAGTCTTTGAAACACCTTAAGGGGTAATCCAAGTTGAACAAGCGGCATGCTAAATGGGTTGAGTTTATTGAAACCTTTCCATATGTGATCAACTACAAGCAAGGAAAAGAGAATGTGGTGGCGGATGCTCTATCAAAAAGGTATGTTTTGGTCAATATTTTAGCTTCTAAGATGATGGGATTTGAAAACTTGAAGGGATTCTATTCCATGGATTCCGACTTCAAGGAGACTTTTGAAAGTCTTCATCAAAGGAAGCGGGTGGATAGGTTTCAATTGGTTGATGGTTTCTTGTTCAAGGATAGGCGCGTTTGTGTACCCATGAGTTCATAGAGAGAGTTGTCCGTCAAAGAGGCTCATAGTGGTGGTTTGATTGGCACTTTGGGGTACCTAAGACACTTGACATTCTCATGGAGCAATTCTATTGGCCCAAGATGAAGCATGATGTGGAGCGAATTTGTGGACAATGTCTAGATTGCAAGCAATCCAAATCCACGACTCGGCCTCAAGGTAAGTACACTCCTCTTCCTACTCCTATTAGTCTATGGATGGACATTTCTATGGGTTTTGTTTTAGGACTTTCTAGGACTAAGAGAGGACATGATAACATATTCGTAGTAGTGGATAGATTTTCTAAAATGACTATTTCATTCCATGTCATAAGTGTGATGATGCATCTCATGTTACTTCCTTGTTTTTCATTCATGTACTTAAATTGCATGGAGTCCCTCAAACCATTATGAGTAATAGAGATTCCAAATTTCTTAGCCATTTTTGGAAAAGTCTTTGGGGTACACATGGTACCAAACTTATGTTTTCTTCTTCTTGCCACCCTCAAACGGATGGGCGAACCGAGGTAGTCAACCAGAATCTTGGTAACATGCTTAGGTGTATGATTAAAGGGACCCCAACTACTTGGAAAAACCGTTTACCCTTGATTGAATTTGCATATAACCGGTCTTTCCATTCTTCTATTGTGATGTATCCATTTGAAGCATGTTATGGTTTTAATCCTTTGTTTCCATTAATCATGACTCCTTTATCTAGTCATGTTATTGTAAGCCTAGATGCCAAGAAAAGGGCAAGAGATATGATGAACATTCATTCCAAAGTAAGAGAGGCCATCGAAAAGAACAATTCAAAAGTGGCCATGAGGAAGAATCGCGGGAGGAAGGAGGTGATCTTCAACCTGGATGATTGGGTGTGGGTCCATTTCTGAATGGAAAGGTTCCCACAAGTCTGAAAAGGGAAGCTAAGTCCAAGGGGAGATGGGCCTTTTAAAGTGCTCAAGTGGATCAATGATAATTCTTACATGGTTGACCTGCCTGGTAAGTACAATGTTCATAATGTGTTTAATGTTAGTGATCTATCTCCTTGTGTTGTAGGTGAGCCTTTGGATTCGAGGATGAATCCTCTTCAAGAAGGGGAGAATGATGCTAGCATGGAGGGCATACGTCCTCTCATATGGAGTCAAGCACGGGAACTCCAAGGTCTACAAATGATGCTTATGCAAAAGGGAACATGGGAGAAGCCCGAAGATTGTCAATGGAAAATCTACAACGTGTGGAAGAGTCAAAGGGATGAAGCGGATGAAGAAAAGGGGGTCATTTGTGCAAGTGGCTAGATTTTAAATTTAAGAATTCACAACAAGAGTCACCAAACAAGGCCCTTGTCTCTCATTAAGGGCATATTTGTAATAACTAGTTGTCTTTTATTTCTTTAGTATAAATAGAAAAATTCCTCATTTGCATGGGAGATTTTGATGAATATTGAATATTGAGCTTTGAAGCTTGTAGTTTCTAGGTGAAGCCTAACATTTAGCTTGTAGTTTCTAGGTGAAGCCTAGCATTAGTTGGTAATTTTAGTAGTGTGGATCTTGAAATTGTTGGTGAACTTTTGGTTTGGTTAATCGAAGGTTACTCATTTGTGGTTTCTTGGTTTCCTTTGATTTTCTCAAACTAGAGTTTGTGTTTGAATTGTTGAATTCAATTGGGAGGTGAGGGTATCAAGTCCCTTGTTGCCCATAAATTCAAGAGTTTGAATATTAATCCACACATCCTTTTTTTGTTTACTTTCCTTCTTGTT
Source organism: Capsicum rhomboideum (assembly GCA_031232105.1). Classification (NCBI taxonomy): domain Eukaryota; kingdom Viridiplantae; phylum Streptophyta; class Magnoliopsida; order Solanales; family Solanaceae; genus Capsicum; species Capsicum rhomboideum. Next base: position 94,868,907 of record CP124715.1, read on the forward strand.
CTTTCCTCTTTGATTAGTTATCAGAGGCTGATTGGAGCAAGGGAACGTCGAGATGGACTTTATTATTTTAGGAACGTGCATGGGCTATGAAGACAACAATAGTGGATTGGTTCGATCTCTAGCACAAATGACTGGAACACCCTTCAGTACAAGTGATAAAATTAATTTCTGCATTAGGCTTGGAGAAGAATAGTGATATAATTAAGTGTGATATCTGCTATGTTGCTCGGACTCTTCAAAAATGTTAATGGGTGCGTGTCATATTCTCCAAAAAATAGTATATTTTCGAAGAATCCGACGCGGGTACGACATCAAAAATGAAGAGTCAGCGTAACTTAGTATGTCTGTCAGCGGGCAAAACAAATTAGAAGAGTATTTCCTTCCAGCATTAACATAGCTACTGAGAATTTTGAATTGATTCATTCTGATTTATGGGGCCTTATAGGACCCCTTCTTCTTGTGGTGCCTCATATTTTTTTGACCACTATGGATGACTGATCATGTATTGTATGAATTTTCAATTGGTTCATCAGATGGCACTGGACGGTGGGACAATCCTTACAGATTCGAAGCAATATCATCAATTGGTCGATTGACTTATATATCTTTGTTTCACCCAGCCAGAGTTGTCATACTGTGTGCATGCGTTGTCTCACTCCATGCAGCACTCGAAGAAGGCGCATTAGGACACAACTCTATGGGTGGTGTGCTATTTTAAAAAGAACCCCAGACACGGGTTAGTCATGTAGAAAGATTGTGACGTTTGGTTGTATGGATGGTGAGAGTTAGACTAGGCAGGATGCCCACTTACCCCGGAGATCTCTCACCGGGTGGTCATTACACTTGAAAATTCACCCTTGCCTAGGATGATCAAAAAGCAACTCATTGTGTCTCGCTCTTCAGTGGAGGTGGAATACCGATCAATGGTGATGACTGCGTATTAATTGAAATGGTTAAATTGTATCTTAACTAGTTTGGGTGTGGATCATGAGTCACCATTTAAGATGTATTGTGACTGTTAAGCGGTACTATATATTGCTCGAAATTTGGTATTTTATGAGCGAACCGAACACATTGAATATTCGGGATCCTCATGCTCCAACTTGAGGGTGGTTCTTGGGGGGAGGGGTTATAGATGTAATATGATAATTGTATTTATGGTTAATATGAAAACTAATTGTAGTTCTTTTAGGTATGGGAATATTGTTGTTCTATTAGAATAGAGTTAGCTTAAGGGTGGTTATGTACTAATATATAAGGAGGTTATATTGTGAATAAATAAGCTGAGAAAATTCTCCCAAAATTCCTGAAGCGCATGAAATTCCTGCACTATAGGTAGATTGAATATAAATTTTTTTTTGCCCATTATTTGGTGTTTTTGATTTTTCCCCCCCATCATTTAGGTTCCGGACTCTTAACTAATCTTGATTCTTGTAATGTACGTAAGGTTGCTTAGTAAGAAATACTCCCTGTCATGAGTTTTTCTATTCTAGGGCTCAAACTGAAATCCTTAGTTAAGGATGAAGAAATTTTATTCATTTCACCTCATCTCCTATGATTATTCTCTTGAATTTGGAAAAAAACTATTCAAATATATGTGTGACATAAGTATTTACATAACATGTCAGTCAAGCCCAAACTTGGATGTAGAGATCGATTACATTAGCATGATAGCTAAAAGAGTTTTTCAACAAGAAACCTGTGCATTTCTCTATTAGATTGTTCTTGTCACTATGGGGGCTAGGTTTTAGTTATCCAAAATAATGGGTCCTGATAGTATAAAGTTACATCTTGAATTATTCAGTATAAATTTGTTCCAGGACTAAAAATGGCAAATCTGCGTAAAACAGGGTCTCGATGAAAGACTGATTTGAATTTGATTTACTTTGGTCACATCATTTTGACTGAAGACTTCTTGACTTTATGTGCATAATTGAAGCTTGGGTGCAATGATTATCATTAGTTAAGTGGTATAACCAATTGCATTAATGTTTTAGACAGAAATATTTGGTAAAGCCCAACAAATTATACAAGTCACTGTTCGGATACTTGTATTCAAATTATAGTACTAGTTAGTACTACTACTACTACTTTTTGAGTTTTGGATAGGAGTGTGAATTATTTCCAACCAAATTCAACAGGGATTAAGAAGGGCCAAAAGAATGGTCTTATTAAAAAGAAGAGAAAGCAGGATATTTTTGTTAGACTAAAATGAAATATGAGTAATGCATAAAAAGTGAAAAATAAAAGGGAAGTAATTTGCTTGTGCTGCTTTATGTGAAGTCTTGAGTGGGTGACCTACTAGTAGTAATTACTAGTAGTAACATGATTCACCTGGAATAGTTGAAATTCATGGATTAAAGCACCTGCTTTCTGCTCCGTCCTTCTTGGTTGTCGAGCATTATGGTCTGACTTTACCACATATTGTACTTTCTCCGTATAAATTTGTGTTAGCACATTTTGATTTGACATAAATTTTTAGAAAAAAAAAAGACTTGAAATTGTTAGGGTTTTTGTTCTGATTTTCTTATCAAATTTGAGGTTTACTTTTCTTTAAAGAAAAAGTCAAAGTAATACCATAATTATTTTTATTTTTCTTAAAAGGAAAATATAATTCTTTTTCATATTTGGTTAACCTCTTTCTTGAAGAAAAAGTTTTGTACCTCTGTAAATTGAGGATCCTTCTTCTTATTCCAGAACACAATAACATTCGCAATGTCCTCTCAAAAGAGTCCGGTTTAGGGAAAAAAATTTCTCTCTTAGGTTTTATAATATTTTAATATTAGTTTTTCATATATAGGTCAATTGACCAAACCATATAATAATAATATATCTTTTTTAGTTTAGTATTTTTGTCATCTGATTTATCGTCTTTTATCGTCTTGATGGTTTACAACTATAAGCTTACTTACACATGACGCCCTCTCGATTTCGAACCCGACAAGTGATATCAGAGCCTACGGTTCAACGATCCTATAAGTTCGATGGTTCAGATTGAAGACATGTCCAAATCAAAGTTGCAACCAACTTGGCGATAGTGAAGATTTTTTTGTCCAAAAAAATTTCAAATACTACATGTGGAGACATCTTTTTTTTTTTAAACCATATTTTCAACAATCATGCTGCTACATATTTAAAAACAAAAATACTTTTAACCCTGCAAATGACTCACTTTTAACTCAGCGAATGACTCATTTTTATCCCTGCAAAGGGCTCACTTTTAACCCTGCAAAGTGTTCTAATATTTTCAACCTGAAAGGGCTCCAATTTAACCCGAAAGGGCTCCAACATTTTCAACCCCAAAGGGCTCCAATATTTTCAACCCGAAAGGACTCCAATACTTTTAACCCGCAAGGGCTCCATTTTTAAACATGCCAAGCAGCAGTGATGAAGATTATGTGAAGAACGAAGATCATGCATATAAATAAGGCGGATCAAGTTTTGTCAAGCCAAAAAGGGGAGATTTATTAGGGTTTTTGCCCTGATTTTCTTACCAAATTTGAGGTTTACTTTTTCGTTAAAAAAAAGTCAAAGTAATACCATAATTACTTTTACTTTTTCTGAAAGAAAAATATAATTCTCTTCCATATTTGGCTAACCTCTTTCTTGAAGGAAAGATTTTGTACCTCTATAAATTGAGGATCCTTCTTCTTATTGCAGAGCACAAAAGCATCCATAACGTAGTCCTCAAAAAAGTCCTGTTTAAGAGAGATTTTTCTCTCATAGGTTTTATAATGTTTTAATAGTAGTTTTTCATATGTAGGTCAATTGGCCAAATCATATAATAATAATATCTTTTTTAGTTTAGTATTTTTGTCATTTGATTTATCGCCTTGATGGTTTGCAACTATAAGCTTCCGCATGACGCCCTCTCGATTTTGAGCCCAACAGTAATGTGTGGTACAAAAAAATTCATTGATCATTTGTGTAGCTATAAATAATTTTATCAACGATAAAAGAGGAAATTGTAAAGTTAAATTGTGTCCAACTTTAGAAAGATGGCATTCATTTTAGGACGAACCCAACAGAAAGAATGTGTCACATAAATTGAGACTAAGGAGTACTTTGTGTTGGTAAGAAGTAAACACAATTTTTTGTAAAAATAAAATTATATTATTTTTTGCTGCTTTATTTGTTAGGGGGATTTAGGTCCCCAAGAAACAGAGTGATTTTGTTCAAATTGCTAATCTTTTTTCTTGAAAACTAACCATAATTACCGCCTGAATCTCTAAATAGCTCAAGTATAACCCTCGTCCCTGTATAAGATGTTTGCATGAATTTTTAAGTTTATTTTAAACATCTTACTAGGCTTCTACTATATGCGATTAATATACCTGTATAATTGAAATTTGCATTCCCCATAAATGGAATATAATCGTGCCTTAAGCATATCAAATTATGATAGCTTAGAATCTTTTTCAATCTATTGCTACATCAGGAGCAAGTTGAGGCATACATATGACAAAGAGAATTTTTCTCTAACATATCAATTTTAATCAAAACAAGCCTATGCAAATATTGTTATTTTGTCCTTTTCCATGTTTGTATGCATTCATTCAATCATTTATCCTCTTTCAGACATATTATGCATTGCTACCACATTCACTTTAGGGAATGAAACATATTTAATGGGACTCATGTTCACCAAAAGTACATTATTTTGTCGTAGTCATCATTTATAATCAATATGGTGTGTTGAGATTCAAACACAACGTCTTAAGACATAGATCGATAAGACTTGAAACCAACATCTTATCATCATGGTGTATCGGGATTCTAACCCAATGTCTTACCCTTTTGATGTCATAGGACTTGAATCCATCGTCTTTCCTTCAACCAACACCATAAAAAAGGCAATTTCCAAAGATTAAAAATGTAATTTGTAAAGGTTTTTAACCTCGGCAATTTGTTATCACAGAGGTTCAGCAAACCCCCGCAGTTAACACTGCCACAATCAATTAGTGGCAGTTTAATATGAGGGTTTGTTGAACCTCCATGACAGTAAATAACTGAGGTTACAAACCCCACAAATTACACTTGTAACCTTCACCAATTACATTTCAGAAAAATAAAAAAAAATCATAAACATGTGCTAGAAATCAACTAAAACTTACAAATCATATGCATCAAAGACACCTTTTTGATAACTGAACATCTAGAAACAAAATCAACACTAAAATTTATTTAACGAGAGTTTAAGGCTTTAATCCATTCCATTGCTGATAAGAAAAAGATGGCAACAAATGTGATTAACATACATAAAATGAACTTGCATAGTAATAGTTCTTTTCTTGCTAGCAGGATGCTTGAATGCTCAATTCATGTCTCTTTGGAGAGTCAGTATGACGCAATGAAGAGAAAATAGTTTCATCGACCTTTCAATATGAACCAACAAAGAATTAAATTTTTGTTTATCATCTACCTATTGGTTTAATCCAACACCACATGAGCACCTAACAATATGGTGTACATCTCAGGTAGATCATTCTAATCAACAACTTTCCCTCCAGAATGTTTCATATGCGAACCTTAGAATCTAGAAGCCACTGATAAAGTATATATCATCAATAGTGTTAAGTTAGTACAAGTATTGTGCCAAAGAACGCAAGTCAAGCACACTGCAATTATTTAATTAGTGAAAACGATCTAGGCTATCATTTTTCTTTCTGAATTCATTAACAAAATTGCTGAAGTATGTTCAAATTATATGCCAATTAAAAATATTGTACACAGTTTACTAGGAGAGGGAGAAACTAATGTCGCTCAAATTATACCTCACAATGATGTATAAAGCGGTCGCTGAATCAAATATAGAATCCAACCAAGGTTGGGGTTGATCCCACATGAAATTGGCTAAAAGCTCGGTCGATGCAGTTATATAAGCTATTAGCAAATTATTTCTTGGAATTAGGGTTTTTTGAAAGTAGTCTTTGGAAAAGAGTTTGTGAACAAATAGCAGTTGTGAATTTCTTTAAGTTGTAATCAATATAGGAGAAACACTAGGACTGTGTTCCCCATAACTTCATAACTTCATAGGTTCTTTGTACTGGTGATCTCTCCTAGTACTTAGCATGCAAAATCGATAAGTTAAATTCATCTAAACGACTGTCCAGCCCCTATTAGATGACTATCATCAATCACTTGTCCAAGTCTCATGGGTTTTACAATCTAACCCTTATCATGGATCCCAAATTAGCTTTTTCGCATCCACGGCTCAAGCTATTAAGTGAAGGTTGATAGATCCAAGTCTCTATTATTTGTTCCCTTTTCCCATTTGTTACCCCTTCATCCAAAGCAAGTAAGAATAAGGCGAGTTTTAACGTTTGCAACAGTTAGACAGCAATCAAAGCAAAGAGAATAACAATACATGCATAAACACCAGTCAAGAGTTATCGTGTACTTCAAACCCTACTTTGTTATTCCATCATGGTTCCTACAACCCTAGTTGTGGGGGTTTAGCTACTCATAATTGCAAGAACACAATAATAATTTTGGGAAGAAAATATAATTATGAACTTACAAGAAAAAGAAGAATAAAACCATAAATCTCAACTATGAATTAATCTCTCAAAGAATGTGTTTACAACCCTAAAAAATAAGTATATGGACTCAAAAGTAGTAAGAGAATGTAAACTAAAACATAAAATCTAATAGGAGTATTTATAGATACAAAATAAATTCTGTCCTAACACAATTGGAAAATTGAGTCGACAGTGTCAACGAAGGTAGCGCTAAGTCGTAGGGACTGGTTACGCCTCATCGCATGCACCCATAACTTGTTGGCTTATTTTATACTAGCTGATGATGATCGTTGGTGATGACTCATAGAGGTTCCCGATGGGTCGTTGGGTCAGTCGTTGCCATTGGAGTCACTTTTGCAAACTTTTAGGACTTTGGCCTCTTTTGCTTAGGATGAGTCTAGAGACCACTCGTAGCCTATACTGATCCCTCGTATTGTAGACTCGTAGCCACTAACATGGATTTTCACCTCTGTGGAATCTTTGTACAAGTTCTAATATCGTGCGTGCTATACCATAGCCTTACCCTTATTTTCTATGCCTTAGATTTTCGGACAGTCAGACTGGGATCACTATAGGGACTTTATTGAATTTTAATGTAGGCTTAGAGATGAGTATGATAGATATGGATAGAGTGACTCAACCCTCGTTGGCACTGCACTAATTTTGGCTCCACTTCTCAACAACTTTTATTTTCTTCTCCCTTATTCTTCCTTTGTGTTTCTTCAGCTTTCGGGTGTGGTTTTCTTTTTACACTTTCTCTTTTTCTTTTCCTTTTCTTTTTCAACTTTATTATTTTTTCTTTCTTTCCTTTTTCTTACCACATCCGAGTCTTTTTTCTTTGATTAACTTCTTCTTCATACCCACTTCGCACTATGCACCTCTATGATAGCCACCCTCAATTTAGGCAATTTGCATGAGTTGAGGTACACAGTGTCCAAGGAGGGAACAGAGCCAAAACAGGTTCATTGTAATCAGAAATGGAAGGTGAATAGGCTAATAAAAGAACTAAAAACTTGGGATCAAGGGATATTAATTCCATTTGGTAGGGCATTTAGGCTGAAAGTGGACTATTCAAGAACGATTTATGATCCTTTCCGAACCAACTATCCTGCAACCTAGGCAAGACTAACCGGGCAAGTTTTAGATTGCGCACATATATCTGAATTAAGTAAGTACCTCACACACACATAGCACAGGGTTACACTAGCAACTACTACCTATCAAGTTCATGTGTTGCTAAGCAACGACTATTATACCTATAATTCTAATGCCATAACAAGATCCACGTTGGTCAAAGTTCATAACAGATGCAACACCCAAGCTAAACCCATTTTTAGGAGGGGTGTCCTTTAACCATCAAAATCAAAAGCCTTCAAAATATTCAAAACTTGACTACACTAAGATTCCCCTTTTTTTCTCCTAATTAAACATAACAAAGCAACATAAACACAACAAAAACAAAAAATAAAATCCTAAACATGCCAGTTCTACTATGATCGCATACTTGGGGGAAAAGAAACACAGCAACAAAAACTCCCGATTGGTGGTACACCCCCACCCCCAACTTTGAGAACATGCAGTGTCCCCACTACATGATTATAGTTAGAACATGAAAGAATGGAGGATAAGGACATTCCTGTGGTGCTCTAGGCACTGGATGTGGTCTCATCAGTTGCTGGGGTCTCAGAACTCACCCAGTCTCCAATCTCGTGGCTTTGGCTGTTGCCAAAGCACTCAAAGTAACATTGGCATCGATGATGACCGGTGAACTCAAAGGTGTAAAATAAGTAGGGTCAACTATCGTACCCCCACCACCCTCAGAAATAATAAAAGACTCAACTCTTGGGGCCTCACGAACTACGAATCTCCCGACTCCACACCCCCTTTGATAAATCTCAGAAAAGTGGTCTTGGGAGGACTTCTTGCTTTTGCCCACAACTTTTTTGTACTCTTGTTTTTTCTTCTTCTCTTCCTTTTTCACCGGGTTGAATCCTCACCATCATCGATACTCTTTGTCTAGACATTACCTCCCATATGTCAGGCATCTCAACATGCTCAAACTCCTCTATCACGGGCATGGTCGGAGTTGGAAATGCTGGAAACTGTCTAGACGATAAGTCCTTGACGGCAGCGCGAAGGGAATCAAGATCTTTTCTAATCCCGATCAAGTATGGAGACTTAACACCCTCGAGCTTATCATTCAACCTCTTCTTAAAACTATCAAAATGCATTTGTATCCCATACATCTTCATCTTAATCTCACCCTTCACCCATGGTTTAACTCCGCTCTCGATCTTGTCAACCCTTAACTCAATAGTGGTCAATCTCTTTAGAATTTTCTGTAGGAGCTCATTCAGTCCTAGATCATACCCACCAATAGGTGGGCTTGGCATAGATAAACCAGGCATAGAAGTCGGTGAGATAGAAAATAAAAATGGTTATAAAGAAAAGAAAGCGGTGGCATCAACAGTAATATGGGTCTCGGGCCTCAATGTCTCGATATGGGACTCAGTAGGAGTGGCTCCTAGATCAATAAAATTGGGTGTATCAATATCCATATGCATGCCCACTTTAATAAAACAGCACCAGCTAAAACCCTTGCCTTAGAAATAGGGTTTTGTGGGTCCCGAATCAGCCTAAGATCAGTAGCACAACAAACCATCATGAAATGATCAACCTCGAGCAGCACAACAACATCAGCCTCTAAGCACAACTAAGTAACCAAGCACAGGAACGGTATACTCGTGTCATGCTCAACAGCTCTATCCAAGATCTCCCAGGCAATCAACCTAGCAATATTAATCTCATACCCCTCCATGATGCCTACCAACAAAGCAGCCCAGTCGGGGATTAAAATGTTATCTCTGAAGGTGGGCCCCAATCGATGATGAATTAAAGTCCACCATGATTTGACGGTGACGTTCAAGGACCACTTCTTTATCTGCGACTTTTCATGATCTACCCATTCAACCACCTTTTTTAGGGTAGCAATAATATTCTCCATCTATAAAAAATGCACCATTTTGTCCTTGGTTCTAATTTGCTTTGGTTTCACCTTCCTCATCTTGTCTATTCAATGATCTATCTCTAAAGTGTTAGTAGAGGGCCCAAATTTCCGACCATAGAGGAAGCGTGCCATAGTGGTATCCGAGATATTAACCTGAGCATCTTGAAGCAAAACAATGGTGAGTGGGGTTGAACTTTCCTAATAGACCTTGTGGATCCAACACCTTCAGGATGGCCTGATAAGCAGCATATAACTCACAAAAAAGTGCAGGACTGTATCTACCCAACTTGTCAATCATGCACCCAAACTTATATTTATTGAACAACCTTTCAAACTCAGGAATCTCAGACATACCCATAGTGATCAATCTAATCTCCTCATAGAAACCCCTTTTTAGTCGACCAGTGGTTTGGTTGATTGTAATGTCTCAATCATAAATGGATTGCATACCCCAAATACCCTATGTCTTAACCTATAGAGCAACCTAAATTTGAAGTGTGGGTTGACCTTGTGGTGGAGGCTGATTTTATGTTGGAAGACTATCTGCGGCAGTCTCATCATTGGCCTCACTAGAGCCCTGTGTACCAAACTAGGATCCATCTTCATCCTTAGACAAACTTCCAAATCCAGTCCCATCTTCATTTCTAGAGTCGATTTCATCCTCGCCTTCTTCGAACTCTAGGTCAACTCTCTGTTTAGACTGGGGAGGTCTTGGTGTGTGTGATGGGGACACCTTTGCACTCTTCATTCGGGGCCTTAATAGCCCTATCCGAGGCAAACTCTCTCGTGGCTCAACTGGATTCAAAAGTGGATATTTCTCCACTAAGCCACTAGATTTTTCATCACTAGGCTCATCTGTCAATTTCTTAGTAGACCGAGCCTGCTTCTTGGGAGTAGGTTTCCCTCCCTTCTTAGCTTATTTTGGTGTGTTACTTTTGGTTGCCATGGTACCTATAGAGGGTAAACGTTAGTACTCAAAATATTTTAAAAATAAAATACAAGTGTTAGTGCATTATTAGTCCCTACGGCTCTGGCAACGAGTCATTGCCAGTAGTAACGACCCGTAGGGTGAATCATTGAATTTTAATCTTAAAATTGATAACTTACTATTCGCAGTACGTGTCTACCCTAAGAGTCGTTGGGTCTCCCTATGATTAGTCGGGAGACTCGTACTGAGGCATTTAACCAAAGTTTAGAACTTTAAATTTTTGGACCACAGTGCCAATGATCACGACTCACGCGATGACTCGTAGCCATTGGCAACGAGTCATTACTAGAGTCGTGAGGGCTACACTGAGGTAGTATCTGCAACCCATACTTTTAATCACATATTTTCCAACAATGTCGTACTTAGACCACATCTACGATCATGGAATGGTTGGGAAAACTAATTCCTCACGTGTACTCATTACCCAAAATACTTGGGATACTCAGACTTCACGCCGGATCACAATTATACACATATTTAATAAATTAATATCATGAAAGCCTATTAAGCACCCCTAAAGCCAAGTTTCCACAGAATAACAAGTGAATGCATAAATCAATTCAAGCAAATCCCCTGTCCATACTCAAGCAACACTATCTAAGGTTTTCTAAATTCAAAACACTAATGGAGTACCTATAGAAGAGTCTCAAACTCGAAAATGAAAGTAATCAAAAGTAAATTTACTTACTTTGATCTTTGAACTTGATGTTTAAAGGAAAATCTTTGGATTTCAACCAAAGTAGGTCGAAATTTTGGAGTAGTCATGTAGAGGACTATGATGAATGAGGGATTTCAGGTATTTTATGATGATTATGCATAGATTTAGGGAGAAAATTAATAGAAGGGGCGGTTTTAGTGTAATGGAGAGATTTACAGCTTTGAATTAGAGAAAAGTTTAAACGGGTGCGGATTTTGGGTTTTAAATATGTGGATCGGGTCAATCGGGTTGGGTCTTTAAAATTTTTGACTGAATTTGACCCTGAGCCGACGACTGACCCTACCATTCATCACCACTAGCTACGAGTCGTTCCAAGCACCCGTTGTGAACAGTTTAGAGTACTTACCTATTTTTTTCTCTTTAGTCCCCATGACTCAATGCTATGAGTTGTCGTGAGACCCTACGGGCCACTGCAACTCGTTTTGAGAGTCGTGAGGTGGAGATTCTGAAACCCATCAATTTTCATATTTTTCTCCCAGTGGCGAATGGTCATCATGCGATTCGTTGCTAAGGGTTGCGACTCATTGTGATGGCCGTTGAACCTGTGCACCTGAATTTCTTCTATTTTCATCTATAGTCATCATACGAGTCGTTGACAAGGGCTACGACTCATTATGATGGCTGTTGAGCCTGTGCACTTGAGTTACTTCTGTTTTCATCTATTATCCACAAGCACCTGTACATTTCAAGACCTATTAGACCTAGACTAAAAGTTAAAAATAAATGAAAAACAAAAACAAAATCCTAGGGTTGCCTCCCAAGCAGCGCATGATTAAATGTCGCGGTAAGACATGACTAATTTGGCTACTCAGACTTCACCAAACTAACCCATGGGTAGCCTTCCATGCAGCGCCTAATTTAATATCATGACACGACTCAGGTATCTTGATTACTCATACTTCATCAAAAATCACATCACACACCACCTTGACCTCTTCAACATTTCCGAGGTATTGTTTCACCCTTTGTCCATTCACTTTAAATCTTTTGCCCTTGTTTTTTTCAAGCTCAATGGCATCATAAGGAAAAACCTTCACCACCTAATACGGTCCCATCCATCTTGACTTCAGCTTGCCAGGAAATAAGTGAAGCTTAGAATCAAATAACAGTACGATTTCGCCAGTAACAAACTCTCTTTTTTCGATCTTCAAGTCATGGTACAACTTCATATTTTCTTTGTACAAAGATGAAAACTCATATACTTTAAGATAGAACTCATCCATCTCATTTAATTACTCAAGACTCAACTTTGCCGCATCACTCCATGCCAGATTCAACTTCTTGAGTTCCCACAGTACCTTATGCTCCAGATTGACAGACAAGTGACATACTTTGCCAAACACGAGCTACTATGGAAAAACACTAATAGGAGTCTTAAATGTTTTTTGATAAGCCCATAATTCATCATCAAACTTTCTAGACCAGTCTATTCTATTAACATTCACATTCTTCACCAAAATGGACTTAATCTCCCAATTGGAGACCTCTACTTGCCCGATTGACTGAGGATGGTAAGGTGTTGGCACCTTATGCTTAACACCATATTTTACAAGCATGGCCTTGAATAGATGATTACAAAAATGAGAAACCCCATCACTGATGATGGCTCTTGGCGTACCAAACCTGGAAAATATATTCCTCCTAAGAAAAGCTTTAACACTTTTCCCTCATTGCTTGAAAGGGCAACCGCCTCCATCCACTTTGAGACATAGTCAACAGAAACCAAGATATACTCCATACCATATGAGCTCACGAATGATCCCATGAAATCAATACCCCACACATCAAACAACTCAATCTCTAGAATCAGGGTCAATGGTAGCTTATGCCTTCATGAGACGTTCCCTTGTCTTTGGCATTAGTCACAAGATCTTGCATAATCACGAGCATCTTGATGAATGGTGGGCCAATAGTACCTACATTCTAAAATCTTATGAGCCATCCATACACCACTATGATGACCCCAACTGGTGATGAATGACATGCCTCTAGAATACTCATCATATCAACCTCAGGAACACATCTACGAACCATTCCATCTGCACAAATTCAAAACAAGTATGGCTCATCCCAAAAAACTTCCACACATCAAACATAAACTTCATCCGCTACTGAAAGGACAAGTCCTCAGGCACCATATCACTTACCAAATAATTGGCAAAATTCGTGAAACATGGAATCAAGTCTTATGATGCATCGATAACTCCGTAGGTTCTTCGTACTGGTAATCTCTCCCGGTGCTTAGCATGCAGAATCAATAAGTTAAGTTCACCTAAACGACTGTCCACCCCCTATTAGATCACTATCCTCTATCTATTATCTAAGTATCATGAGTTTTACAATCTAACCCTTCTCATAGATTCCAGATTAGCTTTCCCGAATCCACGACTCAAGCTATTAAGAGAAGGTTGATAGTTCCAAGTCTCCGTTATTTGTTTCTTTTTTCCATATATTACCCCTGGTCCAAAGCAAGTAAGAATAAGGCCAGTTCTAACGTTTGCAATCATTAGAAAATAATCAAAGTGAAGAGAACAACAATACATACATAAACCCCAGTCAAGAATCACCGTGTACTTCGAACCCTACTTTATTATTCCATCATGGTTCTCACAACCCTAGTTGTGGGGGTTTAGCTACTCTAATTGCAAGAACACAATACATATTATACTGCATAGATTAAAACATCACTTTATTCTTGTAAATGATGCTCCCCAATACATAAGTGCATCACTGTACTAAAACAACGTACTTACTAATCATTTTCATTAGACCAAAATTGATCTTTCTTTATGTTAAGCAATTTTTTAATCATTGGGGTACAATGGAATTTCTCTATAACCTTTTAAATCCTTCAAGGATTTTCATATAACCTTTGTCATCTAGCAAGACACGATAATTCATTATATGTATTCTAGATTTTCAGTATTGCAATACTGAAACAAACTTCATTTCATCCACCACAAGAGTACACTTCTTCCTACAATAATGTCAAGAATTTTGCAAAAAACTTTTATGCCCCAAGGCACAAGCTATACTTTATATCTTACGCTTTTACTTTTCGCATAATAATTCATTTGTACCTTGTTGACATTATACCTTGATCTTTTGATTATAAGACCAAATATTCACTTTTCAAGTGAAATAAAATACGTGAATTACGTATTTTATTTTGCCAATCATTTATTTATCCATAATCTTAATAAATTTTTATTCAAGATCCTTGCTACATTTATAATGTTAATCACTATATTATATCAAAAATACCGTCGACAGTCAATTGATAGCAGTTTCAATACGATATAAATTATTAAGATTTCTTCATATTTATCATTCTTCGGGTGCCTGAACCATTGATAAGGTTTTATAAAGTGTTATGTCGTGGTGATCTTTCAAAGCACGTGCCTCATTATCATGACCATCTTGATCATTTTCTCCTATCCTTATTCAAGGAGTTTTACCTTTGAAATCGATTGATCTATCACGCTTTAGGCGTGCCATAGAGTCTCTCCCACTAATGTTAGGAAATCTAACATTTATACTCAACCTTGTTTGGGGATTCATCTATGTTCGTTGTGGTAGAGCAATTGAATCATATAGTGCACATTTAAATTTTCAAATGGAAATTATTTGGTGCTAACCCTGAATCAATTGTAATTGAGGAGCCTTGTTGGCTTTATGCATATAAGTGCTACTACCTTTTAAATAACACATCTCATATCAAATTTCTTTTGGGAGATTTGTTCTCATAATCCACAGTCTAGTTATAATTGGAGGCATATAATTTTTTCTAAACCAACCAACATTATCAACATAATATATAGTTTGGAACCGTGTTTTTAATTTAACAATTAAAGCAAACAACTTTGCAAAAATCAAATTACAAATTGATAGAAACACACATGTGACCATCTCATAGATACATCTATTTAACCATAAAATAGTAGGTCCTCATGGCAGGTGAATGAGCCCATATTCATCATTTTATACATACCAAAATTAAGGAATACAATCCCAATCTTATCTAGTAATGATCAATTTATTGTGAGAACTAGCAGCACAAGAGAATGCGTGAAGAACTTTCCATTTCTTCAATATATAACCGCATGAATTCTCAATTATTTTTGCATCACATTTGAACCGGAATGATCAACCGATCATGCCGACTATTATTTATTTCAATAAACTTCTAATTTACTATCGCAAGTGATTCTATCACAATGCCCATAATTTTATACTACAAATAGGGCGAAAAGGCGGATAACTTTTTACATAAATATTTATAACCCACTTTGATTGTAATACTTTGAAGATATAAAATCTTTTCATATTTTATAATCTCAATATAATTCTTTTTTTGTCAATACCATTGAAACTTAATAAATTCTTTTTGAGACTTACTACAACCCCAATATTATGAACAATTTACATTCCCTCGGGTAGTAACACTTTAGCTCTTCTAGAGCTCTTAATTAATTTTATGTACTATCAAGTATTCTGCACACCATTCATATGGTGAACATCTCCTTCAAGGAGAAAATTATATAATTACAATCATGATCATTAAAACATTATAGGCAAGAATTGTTTCTTGCTTTTAACCTTTGGTAATTCATTATAAATACACCACAATATTTATGACGTACTAAAAGTACGCGATCAATAATTATTTATGTCAAAATATTTTTTTCTTATTTCTCTCAAACCACCCGCAGCGATGAGATGTGACATTTTTCCAACCGTACATGAGCATGTTCTTATTCATAATTTTTACCACATCTTGACACATTCACTTTCAAGAATGGCCGAGCATTAACAATGCTTATCACAAGTCTCATTCTCTTCGAGAAATGAACTATAATCATATGGATGTGCTTCATGAATTTTCATAAGAAGCTCATTCTCATGCCATGAAATTTATCATATTTACATGACATACCTCAAAATCACTTTAAAAGGTCAAGTGTTGCAACATTTTAAATTTTATTATTTTGATGGAGGATTTATAAAACTTACCAAATTAGGTCGCACGACAATCATGTGCCCAATGATCTTTCATACTATGCCCTTTTGAAGGATTATTTTGAGACCTCATAATGTTCTTTGAAGAATCTTCTTATTCTTTAATATATGTTAAATAATACTCAATGTGCACATCTTCAGGATGGCAAAATTGTTCATGCCAACTGATAAAATTATTTTTACTAGTAAACTCAAAGTTACTTTGACATGTGCTATTTGCTTGAGTAAATTTCAAAGTTCTACTACTTTGAAAGTAGACTGCAAGATTTATTACTGGTTTGTCTTATTACTTCGGAAGTTAGTTCATTGTATTAACTACTTCAGAAGCAGCTTTTAGATTTACTACTCTGGAGTAAATTTTAGAATAATTCTTCTCAATTATTCTACCTCTTCTGGAGGTGGGTCGTGATATCTTCTCAAGCAAAAACAAATTCGCATATAAGTTTTACTAAATACAATCACATTAACCTCACAAAATAAATTTGTATTTATAATAATTGAAATTCGCATTCCCCTTAAATGGAATATAATCGTCCCTTAAGCATATCAAATTATGATAGCTTTGAATCTTTTTCAATATATTGCTACTTCAAGAGCAAGTCGAGGCATACAAATGATAAAGAAAAATTTTCTCTAACTTATCAATTGTAATTACAATAAGCATATGAAAATATTATTATTTTGTCCTTTTCCATGTTCGTGTGCATTCATTCAATCATTTGTATTCTTTCAGACATATTATGCATTGCTACCACATTCACTTTAGGGAATGAAACATGTTTAATGAGACTCGTGTTCATTAAAAATATATTATTTTGCCGTAGTCATCATTATATAATCAATATGGTGCATTGAGATTCAAACACAACGTCTTATTCATATAAAAGCGTCTTAGGACATAGATCGATGAGACTTGAAACCAACATCTTATCATCATGGTGTATCGAGATTCTAACCCAATGTCTTACCCTTTTGATGTCATAGGACTTGAATCCATCGTCTTTCCTTCAACCAACACTATAAAAAAAAAGGCAATTTGTGAAGATTAAAAGTGCAATTTGTAAAGGTTTTTAACCTCTGCTATTTGTTATCACAGAGGTACAACAAACCCCCATATTTAACACTGCCATAATCAATTAGTGGCAATTTAATATGAGGGTTTGTTGAACCTCCATGACAGTAAATAACTGAGGTTACAAACCCCACAAACTACACTTGTAACCTTCACCAATTACATTTTAGGAAAATAAAAAAAAATCATAAACCTGTGCTAGAAATCAATCAAAACTTACAAATCATATGCATCAAAGACACCCTTTTGATAACTGAACGTCTAGAAACAAAATAAACACTAAAATTTACTAAATGAGAGTTTAAGGCTTTAATTCATTCCATTGCCTATAAGAAAAAGTTGGTAACAAATGTGATTAACATACATAAAATGAACTTGCAAGGTAATAGTTCTTTCCTAGCTAGCAGGATGCTCAATTCATGTCTTTTTGGAGAGTCAGCATGACGCAATGAAGAGAAAATAGTTTCATCGACCTTTCAGTATGAACCAACAAAGAATTAAATTTTTGTTTATCATCTACCTGTTGGTTCAATCCAACACCACATGAGCACCTAACAATCTGGTGTAAATCTCAGGCAGATTATTCTAATCAACAACTTGCCCTCTAGATTGTTTCATATGTAAACCTTAGAATCTAGAATCCACTGATAAAGTATTTATCATCAATAGTGTTAAGCTAGTACAAGTTATTGTGCCAAAGAAAGCAAGTCAAGCATACTGCAATTAGTCAATTAGTGAAAATGTTCTAGGCTATTATTTTTCATTCTAAAATTGTCAAAAAAATTATTGAAGTATGTTCAAATTACATGCCAATTAAAAATATTGTACGCAGTTTACTAGGTGAGGGAGAAACTAATGTCACCTAAATTACATCTTTCAATGAAGTATAAAGTGATCACTGAATCAAATATAGAATCCAATCAAGGTTGGGGTCGATCCCACAGGGAATTGGCTAGAAGCTCGGTCGATACGGTTATATAAGCTATTAGAAAATTATTTCTTGGAATTTAGGGGGGGGGGGGGGGTTGAAAGTAGTCTTTGGAAAACAGTTTGTGAACAAGTAGCAGTTGTGAATTTCTTAAAGTTATAATCAATAGAGGAGAGATACTAGGACAATGTTCCCCATGACTTCATAACTGTAACACCCCATACATTTTCGAACCTAGTTGATTACCGTAACATTCATAGAATTATTTAAACATGAGATTGATGAGGTATTACACATTAAATTTGTTGGGCTAAATTAATCTTGTGCTATTGGGCTCAATTGAGGCCCAAAATTACACCAAAAGACATGGCCCAAAAAGGAGGAAAATGACCCATTCTTCGTGTTGACCAAGTAAAACACATTTAATGTTGGCTAAGGATGACTACAAGGACTATATAAGGCCAATAAAATCAGATTTTATTCAACAAAATACATATTCCTCATTCTAGACATTTCCAAAGATATTTCTCATCTCACAAACCCTAAGCAATTATCTCCTTGGATAAGATCACTCTTTTGAAAGCTTTGGTAAGTCTTTAATTTTATGGTTTAATATATTATGTGCATGATAGGGTGTATAAATCATGTTGGTTATGTTGGCAAAGTGTTGGACAGTTCACTATGTGTAAAACAGTCTACTTTTGCTTAATCGGTGAAGGGTTTTGCCTTCTAAACTTGAAAGTGGACTTGTGGTCTTGAAGGAAGTGAATTTGATGGATTAAATGTCAACATATATGATATGATTATGTACCTAACTTTCTTTTTCTATGTGTATAAGTTGTGGGATTGTTGTTATGAAATTGGGTATGGAATTGGTGGTGTATTGAAAGGAGAATGTAGTTTTGGTGATGTTCATGTGTGTTGTGAAACCATGGTTGTTTGTTGGCATCCAAGTTGACCTAAAACATGTAAAGAGAAGCTTATTTATGGCCATGGACCATTTATTACAAAAAAGGACTCTAAAATGACCCCTGGAGGCTGAAACGGGCACCCGCCCTCGCAGACAGGGCACCTGCGGGCGCAGATGCCAACACAGGTGGCCCTGTACAGGGCCAAGGGTCACCTACGGCCACACCTCAACCACATTCAGGCACAGGTGGCTTCGCAGGTCAGTCCAGAACTCCGTTTTGATTGTTGTTGCTTCTCTTTGACCCCCTAAGGCCCCTATACCCTTTTTGGATGCACTTATCAACTTATATGGTACCTTTTGAATGGATTTGAGGGGTCGTTCAGAGGCATGTTGGATTATATCAATTATGGATTGTTGTTAATATGTTGTTATGAAATATATTGAGGTAACTTGATGGAGTAATTGTGACTTAGTGTTAATGAGAAAACGTAAAGGATAAACTTGGTGTGAAATGCTATTGGTTTATGATGTCTTGGTCAATGTGTGAAATGTTATGGTGTTGTTGGTATGGTAATGCAGTGAATTGTATTGTAAAGGGTGAAATGACGTATAGGGCAGTCATGTAGCTCATTGTCATCTTATGCACTTGTAAGGTAGTTAGTTGTTAACGTGAGCTCCGTTATGTACTTGTCTTGTAGAGTAAAATGTAAGAAAGGAGATGGATAATTGTATTCACATATAGGACTGTGTATTCATATTGGGAAGATAAGGTATGTAAAGTTACTCTTTTCGTATCCTTCTGCAGCACATAGTGTTCATATTGTCATTGTACTTTGTTCCATTCCGAAATGTTCTAAGGTATCTCATTTCAGGTTGTCAACTATTGTTATTCACATGTTCCTTATTAATTGATCAATTTTTATTCATGTGTCACATAATTGTGGACATGGTTCCAAAGTTCCAATAATGTTATGACTACTAATGTATCAATCTCACAGAAATAAGAAATGAAGTAATGTATAATTGTTTGAGTATTCTTGGGTGGCATCCCAGGGGTTAAAACACCTAACATGGGTCAATCCTAATATCATGGGTAGTATCCCAGGGGTTAAAATACCTAGCGTGGGTCAATCCCAATATCATGGGTGGTATCCCAGGGACAACAGAAAAGCCTAGCAAGAGTAAATCCCAATATCATAGTAGCATCCCAGGGGCGACAGAAAATCCTAACATGGGTCAATCCTAATTTGTATATGTATGAGGACTACATCCCAGGGGTTAAAATACCTAGCATGGGTTATCCTCTTTTACCACTGATCAGTTGGTCACTTATTTGTCACATGATTTACTATTTCTTAATGCAAAGAAGGATAAAGTAAGGTAATGAATGAAAATGATGACGAACGTAAAGGCAAGAGAGTAATGAATGTAATGTAAATGGTTCCATATATACAGAAGGAGGTTTATCCATATTGATTACTCACGTGTTTTGATTCCATTAAAGTACTTATGTATCATGCAGTTTCTTATAGCCTTACATACTCAGTACATTCTTCGTACTGACATCCCTTGGGGGACTTACCTTACTTGCTGCAGGCACAGGTGCTAGTAGACCTCCACAGTAGGCTGCAGCTCATCTACTGATTATTGGTGAGCTCCAGATCGATTCGGGGCTTTCCGAGTCACATATGTACGTATTAGTTTTGGTACTGTATGGATGTTGTATAAAGCGGAGACTTATCCCGACTTTAGGATGGTTATGTAAATGTATCTGTTAGAGTCTTTGTAGATGTTGTCAGACCATGAAGTTATGTATGTCCATTTTGACTTGATGGCCGTAACGGCCAAGTTTCATATATAGCATATGTTCTCCATGACTTCCGCCATTGGTATCTTATAATTACATGAGATAGTATGTTGTTCATACAGATACATGCATACGAATGTACATGAATGAAGATTGGTTCTCTAGGGCCTTAACGGCTTCGGGTGCCAGTCCTCCCCTTTGGAATTCGAGGCGTGACAAAAGTGGTATTAAAGCAGGTCGTCCTAAGGGTGTCTACAAAGCCATGTCTGAGTAGAGTCTTGCTTATGGATGTGTTGTGCACCACATAAATAAGTAGGAGGCTACGGGACATTTAGGAGTTGTTTCTTTTCTTTATTTCTAGATCATGCAATAGAGCCAATGTTGTAGGTGGAATCATGTCTGACCATTGTAATTGGTTTTATTTGTTATAGTAAAATGTCGATGACAAGACGAGGTTGGGGAAAAGGTAAGCAGGTAATATGCTTGCCGGAGAAGGAACGAGTAGATCACCACCTGACCAAGCTAGTCAAGGTGGGGCTGACACTGAATTTACATCGCGGGCTTCTTCTACTTTTCCAGCTCTGGAAGAGCCGAGAAGGAGAGAAGAACCTGCTGAACCACCTGTTAATGCTACTGAGTAGGATCTAATAAATGCGGTGCAAATGTTGACCCATATAGTTACTGCACAAACTCAAGGACAAGTTGGTCCAATGACAAGTGAGGATGGCGCCGCTAGAGTAGCTAGTCAGCGGACACAGGATTTTCTGAAATTAGACCCTCCCACGTCACCGGGTCAAATTCGAAGGCAGAACCATAAGACTTCATGGACAAAATCCAAAGGGCTCTAGATGTTATGCATGTGACTGGTGTAGAAACAGTTGAGCTTGCAACCTATAGATTGAAAGGAGAAGCTATATTGTGGTATGAAGATTGGAAACAATCGAGGGGTATTGGTGCACTTCCAGCTGGTTGGGAGGAATTTAAAACGGCATTCCTTGATCATTACCTTCCATATGAGATTCGAGAGGCACGTGCAGACCAGTTTCTAAATCTTCGTCAAGGGAATATGAGTGTCAGAGAGTACAGTCTTCGATTTAACTCTTTGGCTCGATATACTTCGAATGTAGTAGCCACAATGAAAGACAGAGTCCATCGATATGTGGAAAGATTGTAGCCATATTTGGTAAAGGACTGCACCATTGCTGCTTTGAACAGAGATATAGATATAGCCAGAATACAGGCGTTTACACAGAAGATGGAGGATCAGAGGCAAATAAGAAGGGTATACGAATTGAAAGAGAGACGTCAAAGAGGGCTAGACCTATGGGACAGTCTATGGTGTCCCAAGGAGAATCTAGGCCTCGAATTTTTCCTAAATCGGCTAGACCTTCATTTTCTTCCCCTACAACAGGTATTTTATCCCAATTCCGGGGATTTAGAGGTAGCCATTTTGGGCAGAGTAGTGGGCTTCAAGGTTCAAAGACAGCAGGATTTTCTCGTCAGCCGTGTCAGCTCTGCAGAAGGTATCATTTAGGTGAATGTCGGTTGGGGACAAATGTTTGTTTTTGGTGTGGTAGACGGGGCACATAATGAGAGAATGCCCACAAAGGGGCACCAGTGGTATAGCACGACCTACTGGATCAACCGTTGCATCATCATCATCGGTTCCTTCCCTAGGTAGAGGTGTACAGCCTGTTGGTCGTGGTAGAGATGCCAGAGGAGCAACCAGTTCCAGTGGAGCCCAGAATCGTACCTATGCTCTAGTGGACCGGCAGAATTTGGATCTCCTGATGTAGTCATAGGTACATTATCCATACTTTCACATAATGTATATGCATTGATTGATTCGGGTTCTACATCATCGAATGTTACTCCGTTGATTGCTGCAAAATTTGAAAGAACACCAGAATTATTAGTTAAGCCAATTGAAGTATCTACACCAGTTGGTGAATCTATTGTTGCAAAAGAAGTATATCGTAATTGTGTAGTAACTGCATGGGATCATGATACGTTGGCTGATCTTATTGAGCTGGACATGGTAGATTTTGATGTTATAATGGGTATGGATTGGTTGGCTTCTTCTTATGCCACGGTAGAGTGCCGAGCTAAGAAGGTCCATTTCCATTTTCCACACAAGACCGTCCTTGAATGGAGGGGTAATGTTGGAGCACCGAGGGGTAAATTTATTTCCTATCTTAAGGCAAGGAAAATGATAGCCAAGGGGTACATATGTCATCTAGTAAGAGTGCAAGATACTAATGTGAAGCCACCAACTCCTCAATCGATTTCGGTGGTCAATGAATTCCTTAATGTATTTCCTGAAGATCTTCCAGGTTTACCTCCAGAATGGGAAGTAGAATTTGGTATTGATGTAATCCTAGGTACTCAGCCTATCTCTATTCCTCCGTATCGAATGGCTCCGGCAGAATTACGAGAATTGAAGGAGCAATTAAAAGACTTACTGGACAAGGGATTCATAAGGCCTAGTATGTCCCCGTGGGGTGCACCAGTATTATATGTACAGAATAAAGATGGCACGTTGAGAATGTGTATTGACTATCGGCAATTGAATAAGGTAACGATCAAGAACAAATACCCCCTCCCCAGAATTGACGATTTGTTTGATCAGTTACAGGGTGCCAAATGTTTTTCAAAGATTGACTTGAGATCGGGATACCATCAAGTCAGGGTTAGAGAAAAAGATATACCCAAGACAGCTTTCAGAACACGGTATGGTCCTTATGAGTTTTTAGTGATGTCAATTGGGCTAGCAAATGCACCCGCGGTTTTTATGGATTTGATGAACAGGGTGTTTAAGCCATTTTTAGATGTGTTCGTGACAGTATTTATAGATGATATTATGGTTTATTCAAGATCACCAAAGGACTATGCTAATCACTTACGACAGGTGTTACAGATTCTTCGCAATCATAAGTTATATGCAAAGTTATCTAAGTGTGAATTTTGGTTAAAATCTGTAGCATTCTTGGGTCATATTGTGTCGGATGAAGGAATAAAGGTTGATACGCAAAAGATAGAAGCTGTGAAGAATTGGCCAAGGCCTACGACGCCTACAGAGATTCGTAGTTTCCTTGGGTTGGTAGGTTATTATAGAAGATTTGTCGAAGGGTTTTCTTCCATTGTAGCGCCTTTAACAAAGCAACCAAGTTTCAGTGGATTGATGCATGTGAGAGGAGTTTCCAAGAGCTGAAGGACAAATTGAAGACGACACCCGTATTAGCGCTTTTGGAAAGCACAGAAGGGTATGCAGTATATTGTGATGCTTCAAGAGTCGGCTTAGGATGTGTATTGATGCAGCACGGTAATGTAATAGCTTATACCTCACGACAGTTGCGACCACATTAGAGGAATTATCCCACACATGACCTTGAGCTAGCAGCTGTGATATTTGCCTTAAATATATGGCGCCATTATTTGTATGGGGTTCATGTTGACATATATACTGATCATAAAAGTTTGCAATATATCTTTAAGCAGAAAGACTTAAATCTGAGGCAGCGGAGGTGGCTGGAACTCTTAAAAGACTATGATATCGATATTCTATATCATCCAGGGAAAGCTAATGTGGTAGCCGATGCATTAAGCCGCAAAGTAGTAGGATGCACTTATGGTCAATTGACGGGAAAGCAAGATATAGTTAAGGATCTACATCAACTAGCCAGCTTGGGAGTTCGTCTTCTTGAATCTCCAGACGAAGGGCTTATTGTGCAAAATGCGGTAGAATCTTTATTAGTAGCTAAAGTGAATGAGAAGAAGTATGCGGATCCTATGTTATTGCAGCTAAAAGAGAATGTACAACAGGGTCTGACAAAGGCATTTGATCTTACGCAAGAGGGAGTACTTCAGTGCCAAGGTAGATTGTGTGTACCGGATATAGATGACCTAAGAAAATGAATTATGACAGAAGCACATCATTCACGATATTCTATTCATACGGGAGCCACCAAAATGTACCATGATTTGAAAGAAATGTATTGGTGGGGAAACATGAAGAAGAACATTGTAGAATTTGTAGCTCAATGCCCAAATTGTCAACAAGTAAAAGTAGAGCATCAAAAATTTGGAGGTTACATGCAATGTATCAATCTTCCAGTCTGGAAGTGGGACATGATTAACATGGATTTCATCACAGGTTTGCCTCGTACATTGTGGAAATTTGATTCCATATGGGTAATAGTTGACAGGCTTACCAAGTCAGTGCATTTCCTACTAGTTAAGACCACCTATACAGCTGAAGAGTATGCACGATTTTATGTTAAAGAGATAGTGCGATTACATGAGATTCAAATCTCTATTATATCAGACAGAGGAGCTCAATTTACTGCACATTTTTGGAAGTCTTTTCAGAAGAGTTTGGGTACACAAGTGAATTTGAGTACGACTTTTCATCCTCAGACAGATGGACAAGCAGAAAGTACTATCCAAACACTTAAAGATATGCTATGAGCTTGCACGTTAGATTTTAAAGGCAGTTGGGATGATCATTTACCTCTTATTGAATTTTCCTACAATAATAGCTATCATTCAAGTATCAAAATGGCACCTTACGAAGCTTTATATGGAAGGAAGTGTAGATCACCAATTGGATGGTTTGAAGCGGGTGAAACTGCTTTACTTGGGACAGATCTTGTTCATCAAGCTGTGGATAAAGTTAAGGTGATACAACAGCGGCTACAAACAACCCAAAGTCAACACAAGTCATATGCTGATGTTAGAAGAAGAGGGCTCGAATTTGCAATAGGTGATTGGGTATTCTTAAAGGTGTCACCAATGAAAGGGGTAATGATATTTGGAAAGAAAGGAAAGTTGAGTCCACGTTATATAGGGCCATATATGTCAGCCTCAAATCCCGTTGGGGCGGACATTGCACCCGAAGCCGTTGAGGCCCCGAGAGAACCAACCTTCGTTCATGTACATTCATATGCATGACACTCAAGGAATATCATCATCACATATAGATACAAGATGCAAACAGCGAAAGTCATGGAAAACATATGATATATATATGCAACTTGACCGTTAGGGGCATATCGTCCAAAAAGATAAGACATTCCTTCCTTTAACTGTACAACGTCTACAAAGCCTCTAATAGATACATAGCCAAACCTATAGTCGGGACAAGTCCCCGCTTTACACATCTGTAATACGATACCAAAACCAACATGTACATACAACTCGAAAAGCACCGAACGAACTGGAGCTCACCAATAATTCGCAGATAACCCGCAGCTTACTGTGGAGGTCTACTAGTACCTATGCCTGCAACAAGTAAGGTAAGTCCCCCCCCCTCCCCCCCCCCCCCAAGGGGCATCATTATGAAGAATGTACTGAGTATGTAAGGCTATAAGTAACTGTTGAGATATAAAAACTTTAATAGAATCAAGTACAAGTGAATGAACAATATAGATAAACTACTATAAGGTCTATGTGTGGAACCATGTACATTGCCTTCTTACTTTACTTTACTTTACTGTACATCATCAATCATCATTCATCAATTATCAATCATATAATGCCCGGGCCCAACTGATCAGTGGGAAGTAATATAATAATCGGGATCGACATTCATGCGGATGTTCCTTTCATCCCATGAAATACCACCCGTAATACTGGGATCGACATTCATGCATGTGTTTCTTTCACCCCATGAGATACCACACTTAATATTGGGAGCGAAATTCATGCGGGTGTTTCTTTCACCCCATGAGATACCACCCAATGAATACAACCAATTATATATTACTTCATTCTTTGACTATAAGAGTGATACATTGGTAACTGTACTTTGTTGGAACTTGAGAACGTAACAGTATTGGAACTTTAGGAACAATGTTCAATGAATGAGAGATAAGTGAATAACAAGTACTAATAAATCTGAAATGAGATACTCTAAAAACCTTAGAGAAATGAGATACTGTACAACTTTTTTGGAATAAAACAAGTGCAATGACAATGTGAACAATAGATGCTGCAGAAGAATGCGAAAAAGGATAACCTTACATACCTTAACTTCCCAATATGGATACACAATCCTATTTGTGAATACAACAATCCATCTCTCTCTTTACGTATACACTACACACAAATACATAGTGGAGCTTACGTTAACCACTACTACATTACAAATGCATATCATGACAATAAGCTACGTGACTGTCATACAACGTTATTTCACCCTCTTACAATACCATGTACTGCATTACCTTATCAAGAATACCCAACACATTTCACACATCACCCAAGATATCATAAACCAATAGCACTTCACACCAAAGTTATACTTTATACTTCCCCTTCAATACAATGTCACATTTACGTCGCCACGACACGTAAGCAACTTTCACAACAACACATTAAAGACAACCCATAATTGATATAATTCAAAATACCTTTGAAATACTCCTTTAAAGTCATTTATAAGTTGATAATTGATCCATGAGGGGTATAGGGGCTTCGGGGGGTCAAAGGGAGACAAAAACATACAAAACAAAATTATGGAATGGGCTGAGGGGTCACTTGCACCCGCAGGTGATGAGGTACGGCCGCAGGTGACATGCTGGCTCTATCCAGAGTCACCTAAGGTGCCACCTGCGCCAGCAGGTGCCTCACCTGCCGTTTTCGGCCAAAAGGCTCTCTTTTGGGTTCTTTTGTGTAATAAATGGTTCAAAGCCATAAGTAAGCTTTTGTTTACATATGTTAGGTCACTTGGATGCCAACGAACAATCATGGTTTCACAACACGCATAAACATCACCAAAACTACTTTTTCCTTTCAATACGTCACCAATTCCATGCACAATTTCTCAATAACAATTCCAAAAGTTATACACAAAGAGAAATCAAGTTAGGGACATAACCATCATGATCCATACAATTTATCATGCATATAATATATTATACCACAAGAATAAACACTTACCAATATTTACAAGGTGATGATCTTGTCAAAACAAGTGTAGTTGCCTTAGGGTTTAAAATGGTCTCTTTTATCTCTTGGAAATGTATAGAATTCACAAGAATTTGAAAGGTGTCTTGTGTGATTAAAATCTGAATTTTGAAGCCTTATATAGTCTCTCAAGAGTCCCTCTTATCCATACACTTGGTCATTAATGACAAGTTGATCAAGTCAAAAGATGAATGGGTCATTTTCCTTTTTGGGCCATGTCTTCCTTGTTAATTTTTGGGCCTTAATTGGGTCCATTAACATAATATGAATGTATCCCAACACCTTACATGCATAATATACCCTTTATTGTAAGTTCAAGTAATTCCGTCACTTAGTCGCATACGTTTAGAAATTTACGGGGTGTTACAATATAAAATTGTCTGAAGATTTGGGCAAGTTGGGTACGAATTGAACCTACCCCAAGAACTCTCCACAGATCATCCAGTATTTCATGTTTCGATGCTTCGAAAGTGCATAGGATATCCATCTCGTATTGCCCCCATTGAAAATGTACAAGTGACGAAGGATCTCACCTATGAAGAGATACCTATTGCTATTTTGGATCGACAAGTAAAGAGGTTAAGGAATAAAGAAGTAGCTTCCGTAAAGGTACTTTGGAGGAATCAAAAAGTAGAAGAGATCACATGGGAAGCTTAAGAAATGATGAAGTCCACGTACCCTTATTTGTTTCAAACAGAAGAGAAAGTTCAAGATGCGGGATTGGAGCAATAACAATTAAGTATCTATCAGCATTATGTATATATATGATAACATGAAGAATGATCCTAGGCTTGCATTTGTTTAAATTGGATAATGTCACTAACATTCGAGGACGAATGTTTCTAAGGGGGGAAGGATGTAACACCCCGTACATTTCCGAACCTAGTTGATTACCGTAACATTCATGGAATTATTTAAAAATGAGATTGTTGAGGTTACACATTAAATTTGTAGGGATAAATTAATCTTGTGCTATTGGGCTCAATTGAGGCCCAAAATTACACCAAAAGACATGGCCCAAAAAGGAGAAAAATGACCCATTCTTCATGTTGACCAAGTAAAACACATTTAATGTTGGCTAAGGATGACTACAAGGACTATACAAGTCCAATAAAATCATATTTCATTCAAAAAAAGACACATGCCTCATTCTAGACATTTTCAAAGATATTTCTCATCTCACAAACCCTAAGCAATTATTTTCTGGACCAGATCACTCTTTTGAAAGCTTTGGTAAGTGTTTACTTTTATGGTTTAATATATTATGTGCATGAGAGGGTGTATAAATCATGTTGGTTATGTTGGCAAAGTGTTGGACAGTTCAGTATGTGTAAAACAGTCTATTTTTGCTTAATCGGTGAAGGGTTTTGCCTTCTAAACTTGAAAGTGGACTTGTGGTCTTGAAGGAAGTGAATTTAATGGATTAAATGTCAACATGTATGATATGGTAATGTACCTAACTTTCTTTTTCTATGTGTATAACTTGTGGGATTGTTGTTATGAAATTGGGTATGGAATTGGTGGTGTATTGAAAGGAGAATGTAGTTTTGGTGATGTTCATGTGTGTTGTGAAACCATTGTTGTTCGTTGGAATCCAAGTTGACCTAATACATGTAAAGAGAAGCTTATTTATGTCCATGTACCATTTATTACAAAAAAGGACCCTAAAATGACCCCTGGAGGCTGAAATGAGCACCCACCCTCGCGGACAGGGCACCTGCGGGCGCAGATGCCAATGCAGGTGGCCCTGGACAGGGCCAAGGTGTCACGACCCGAAATACCATTCGGTTCGGACTGGCACCCAAAGCCGATAAGGTTCGAGAGAACTAATCTTTACTCATGCCCAATCATATGCACACCATAAGATTCATCACCACCTCGTAAAGACATATGTGTACAAAAGCCTCTAGCTGAAATACATAACTATGACAAACTTAGAGTCGGGACAACACCCCGCTCTATACTCATATACAATACCATAATAAATGTACATAGCAACTCAGAAAGCTCCGAACCAACTGGAGCTCACCAAAAGTCTGCAAAAGATCTGCAACCTACAGTGGAGATCTACTAGTACCTGCGCCTGTAGCAAGTAAGGTAAGCCCCCAGGAGGGGTCAGAACGAAGAATGTACTAAGTATGTAAGTCCATATGAAACTGTCATAAATACATCAATAGAATCAAAATGTAATACGATAGTCAATATGAACAACCCATCGATCTGCATATGTGGAACCATGTACCTTACATACTTTATTTCTTCGCTTTGTTGTTTATTCTTCATCGCTTATATCATATCGTACCCGGGCCCCAACTGATCAGTGGATCTTAACATAACATAACGTTATGTTGGGATCGGCTCGAGCTAGGCTTATGCCTCTAGAGCTGCCACCCTAAGAATCAAAGCATTGGGTTCGGCTCGAGCTAGGTTATTACCTCTAGAGCTGCCACCCATAAACCAACATATCAGGTTCGGCTCAAGCTAGGTATATACCTCTAGAGCTGCCCCCTGTCAGGATCGGTCTGAGCTAGGCTTATGCCTCTAGGACTGCCCCCTGATCCAATCATTTCGGGATCGGCTTGAGCTAGGCATTTTGCCCCCAAAGCAATCACCCATACTCAATCATTAACCACCAACAACTATGAATTACTTTATTTCTTACTTTTGAGAGATGTACTTGTGAGGGATTGATTCATCCTCTTATGAGAGATTGATACAATCAATTATGAGAGATTAACGTATATATACATAGCCACAACATTATTGGAAGCTCAAGAACACAACATGATTGGGACTTTTGGAACATGTCCGTCATTATGTAACTCATGAACAACAATAACTAATGAATGAGGAATATGTGACTTAAGAATGAATAGATTCTCCTTACGTCGTCACTTCCCTTGAAACCATTTTTGTTAGTAGTCACAACATTATTAGAACTTGGAACCATGTTCATAATTATGTGATCCATGAATGACAATAGACCAAGAGTAACGTATATGTGATTAACAATAGATGATAACCTGAAATGAGATGCCTTAGGACATTTCGGAAATGGGTAAGTACCACAACAAGGTGTTCACTATATGCTGCAGAAAAATACAGAAATACTAACCTTACATACCTTGTATTCTCAATACTAATACACAATCTTAAATGCGCATACAATAGTCCCGCTCCTTCCTTATGTTTCACTCTACAACACAAATACATAACGGATCCAACATTAACCACCAACTACCTTACAAGGTCAATGAGTTACATGTTCTGCTTTAAGATGTCATTTCCCCCTTGACAATACCATTTATGAAACTATCATACAAATAATCCCAAAATATTCCCAACATTGACCAACACATGATAACCAATAGCATGTCATACCAAGTTCACACTTCCCACTCTCCATTATCACAACATCACAATTATGCCATCAATTTACTTCAATACACCTCACAACAACAAATCGGCCAAAATCCCATAATTTTCACTTATATGAAAATAACAAGTTTAATAACAAAATCATACCATAAAATTTCATATTTTATCCATACCATGCTCTTTCATCAAAGTCACAAGTCTTAGTTCAAGTTACAATTCCATGGATATCACATCTTTTACCAAAAACACAAAGTACCATGTTCAACACTTTCAAGCATAACCAACAGGATTTACATACTCTCTCATGCATATAATATATTAATCCATAACAATAATTACTTACCTAAACTTGGAAAATGATGATCTTGCTCCAAAAGTTGGCTTTGAACTCTTAGGGTTTAAGAGAAAATAAGTTGAGAAATATCTAGAAAACATGAGAGTTTCAAGTGAATAAAATCAGATTTTGGGTCCTTTATATAATTCCTCAAGTCCATGATTATCCACTCATACAACATTTAATGTTGTATCTAGAAGGTCAAGGCAAGAATGGGTCATTTGACCCATGTCTTCTTTCACATTTTGGGCCCTTTTTGAGCCCAATTTACTTAATCCAATAAAATCAATAATTATTTCATGTTTAAATCATCTCATAAGTGTTACAACAATATTCTCACTCATGCTATTCATATCCGTAGCCTCAATCCCAAAAATAAGTGATTCTAGCCACGCATGACTTATTTTGACCATAAGGTTAAAATCGTCATTTTGACAACAAATTCGTTTACAAGTAATTTTATCATACCAATATAACACTTTACTCATTTAATGTATATGCTCATGGTTGTCTAAGAAACGTGGCAAAAATTGGCCCGGTACGTCCCCGGGCACCCTTGGGACTTAAGAAAATTTCCAACTTTGAAAAGTGGCCAAAACCAGCATGGCACGCCCTTGGGCGCGCCAGCTTGCTGCCTCTGGACTTACAATTTTATCCCAGAGCGGCGTGGCATGCTCTCTGGCGCGCCCCACCCTTAGTTTTTTTGAAAAATTTGTTTTTCGACTTTTCTTCGCGGGTTTGGTTAGATACTTCAAGTCCTATTCTTTAACTTACTTCTTACCCTTAATATCCTTTGTTTGGAGGTCCTCTTAGCCTCATTTTGAACCCCACAAATTCTCCACAAAAATCACAAAACACCTTCTACGAAGGGCTAACCACATGTACGAAGCCAAATTTCAATTTTTCCCATCATTAACATTACCAAACACATACTTATAGCTCTCAATACCTAAGTAAACATTATTTGGTGTCGTCAAGTAGGGTTGGGAAGGTACGGGGTGTTACATTCTTCCCCCCTTAGAAACATTCATCCTCGAATATTAGTAACATCGTCTCATGTACATCCCATGCATCTCTATCTTAACATATATATGCATATACACATAATACTTATGGATACTTCCTTGTTATTGTCCCAATTCCATACCTGAACTTTTTCCCCCATTTGAAATAGTCACGGGTACTTTGACTTTATCATTACTTTGGCTCTCTACGTGATTCGGTTTCTCCACTGTACTATTACCAAAGCTATATATTTTTTTTTTGTTCCATCTTTCCCACTTATCTATATAGAATGGCAATATATACCCCTTCATAAGTGACATCCCGCATAGCTTGTACATTTAATAAAAATAATGGATCTCAGCATATGTCTTGTTTTAGCTTGTAGCTACTGTCGTACTCCCTTAGCCTTCTCTATAGCGTAGTGAACCAAATCTAGCCCCAAATAAGGCAGTTCCACTCAGTGTAAACCACCCAATTGATGATTTAAACTTTCTTCTATATAAACCTTTGTAGATACCATTTTGATACTTGAACAATAGCTATCATGATAAGCACATTCAATAAGGGGTAGATGATCATCCCAACTACCTTTTAAGTCTCTCGTACAGGTTCGTCGTACACCTTCATGTGTTTGGATAGTATACTCTGTTTGTCCGTTCGTTTAAGGGTGAAAAGCTAGACTCAATTTCACTTATGTACCGAACCTTCTCTGAAAAGAAACATCAAAGAAAATGTGTAGCAAATCGAGCCCTCCTTCCTAGTGTAATAGAGTTCGGAACTCCGTATAGCTAATATACCACCTCGCATATTCTTCAGCCATGTAGGTGGTCTTGAAAGGCAACTTGTGTGATGTGTAGGTAAACCTGTCAGCTATCTCTCACGTGGAATCAAATTCCTAAAATATATGAGACAACCCTTATGTGTATGAGGCAAACTTGCGATAAAATCCATGTTAACCATGTCTTATTTTAAACTGGAAAATGTATACATGGCATATAACCTCCAGGTTTCTGATGCTCTGTTATTACCTATTGACAATTTGGTCAAGGAGCTATAAATTCTATAATGTTCTTCTTCTTTATATTGCTTCACCAATGCCTTCTTACCAAACCATGGTACATTTTTGTTTCTCCTGAATAAAATAGAATACCATGAATGATGTGCTTCGGTTATAATTCATTTCCTTAGTTCATCTATATTTGGTATACTTAATCTACCTTGATATTGAAATATTCCCCCTTGTGCAAATTCAAATTTCATCGAACCTTGTGGTACGTTCCTTTTTCAGCCGAACTAAAAATAGAACTCGCATGTTGCTTTTCCTTCACCTTCACAAACGAAGACTTTACCGCATTTTGCGCCATAACCCTTTGATCTGGAGTTTCAAGTAAATGCACTACCAAACTATCTAATTAATATGTAGATTCTCCACTATACTTCCTAGTGCTTTGCGGCTTAACGCATCGACCACTGCATTTTATTTTCCCGAATGTGATCTCAGCATCTTATCTTAATCTCTTAATAAATTGAGTCATCTTCCCTACCCCGGATTTAAGTCCCTTTACTTTAAGATATATGCAAACTCTCATGATCAATATTTATATGTCAATATGAACCCTAAGTAGTGGTGTCGTATCTTTCAACTAAATACTACAACTATTATCTCAAAATCATGTGTGAGATAATTTCTCTCATATGGCTGCAACTGTCGTGAGGCATATGCTGTTATCTTATCATGCTGCAGTAACCCACATACGAGGTCAACCCCAGAAGCATCACAATATATTGCATAACCTTTGTGCCTTCGAGAAATACTAAAACTAGTGTAGAAGTTAATTTATCTTTCAGCTCTTGGAAACTTTGCTCACATGCATTGTTCTATTGAAACTTAATTGTCTTGTGTGTAAACTCTTTCCCCTTTTTTTTTCACCGCTTCTATCTTTTGCGTACCGACCTTTATTCCTTTTTCCTATACAATGTAACCCAAGAACGCTATAGATATAACCAAAATTCACATTTAGAAAACTTCTATAACACTTGCTGCACATGATTAACGTGGTCCTCTTGTGGCCTCGAATAAACCGAAATATCATCCGTGAACACAGTCACAAATACATTCAAGAATAGTTTGATCACCCTATTCATCCAATCCATAACACCAGCTGGTACATTTGTTAGTTCCAATGACACAACTAAGAACCATAATAGTCAGACCGTGTTCGGAAAGCTGTCTCGGGTATATCTTTGTTTCTAACTCTGACTTGGTGATAACCCGATCTCAATTCACTCTTGTTCCAGAGATATTGGTGCAAGAAAGAGTGAATACAATCCTTTTGATAAAAAGGAACAACACACTTGGCACCCTGTAACTGATCAAACAAATCGTCAATTCTTAGGAGGGGATATTTGTTCTTGATTGTTACCTTATGCAGTGCCAGGAGTCAATACACATTTTCAATATGCCATTTCATCTCTTTTCTTTTTTTCATACGGCTGCACCCCAAAGGGCATACTAGATCTTATGTACCCCTTGTCCGCCAAACCTTTTACTTGTTCTTCTTAATTCTCGTAGCTCTGCTGGAGCCATTTTATACGGAGGAAAAGAGATAGGCAGAATGCCTGGAATCACATCAATACTAAACTCTACTTCCCATTCTGGGGGTAAGCCTGGAAATTCATCAGGAATTATATCAAGAAAGTGATTGACCACCGGAATCGATTGAGGACTTGGTGGTTTCACATCAGTATCTTGCTCTCTAACTTACATACATATCCCTTGGATATCAATTTCGTCACTTTAAGATAGAAAATAAAATTTTCCTTGGTGCCCCCACATTACCCTTCCACTCAGGAACATGTTCTTATGGACAGTGAAAATATACCTTCTTAGCCCGGTAATCTACCGTGGCATAACAAGAAACCAACCAATTCTTCCCATTATTAACATCAATATCCACCAGTTTTGATTCAATAAGATCAGCCAATGTATCATAACCCCACACAATTACTACACAATCATGACGCATTCTTTTAGCTATAATAAATTCACCTTTTGGTGTAGATGCCCCAAATAGGTTAACTACAACTTCTAGTGTTCTCTCACAACAAATTTTCTTTTTTTTTTTTTTTCCACAATCAATGGGATAACATATGATAGGGTAAATCCCCAAATCAATCAATGTAAATACGTTACGTAAAAACAAACAGATCATATACCTGTTGCGTTATCAGGAGAAGCCTCAAATTTCTGTCGATCCGCCACGGCGTAGGTACTGCCCTGAATGCCACTAGAACTAGATGCTCCTCTAGCACCTCTGCCATGACCAACAGGTTGTGCACCTCTACCTAGATGAGGCACAGATGATATCGATGTGATGGTTGGTCCTGTGGGTCGTGCCATGCCACCCGTGTTTCTTTGTGGACACCCTTTTGTCACGTGCCCTGGAATACCGCAAAAATAGCAAACATTCATTCCAAATTGGAATTCACCTGCATGAAACCTCCCGCAGCACTGGCACAACCGACGATAAAACCTCGGGCGGTTCATACTTCTTTGTGCTTGATACCCCACTGTCCGTAAACCCCGAATCTCACCTCCTTGCCCAAACTGGTTGCTTCTAACCCCGTGGAATAGAGGAGGGGTAATTGTTGTGGTATGGGGAAATAATGGCCTAAGTAGTTTGTGAAAAACCCAAGGCCTAAATCCTCCTTGGGATGCCCTGGTTTGTCCCATGGGTTTAGCCTTTTTGACGATCTTTCTTCCAATTCTTTCATCCTCTCCCTCTGCCTCTGTCCCTCCTTCTGCTGCACAAAAGTTTGTCTTTGAGACTGTACAGCAACTACACGGGTTAATATTTTTACTGCACTCATCAAATCCTGCTCACTTGTATTAACGGGCAGTTCTGAAGATACTTCTCTTCTTCTCAGCTCTTCCGGAGCTGGGAAAGTGGAAGAAGCCCGTGATGCAAAGTCAGTATCAGCTCCACCTTGACTAGCTTGGTCAGGTGGTGGTCTACTCAATCCCTCTCCGGTAAGCATAACAACCTGCTTACCCTTGCCTTTATCTCTTCTTGTCATTGGCAGTTTCTATATCAAAGAAAACCAATCACCATGGTCAGATATGATTTAACTTACAACTCTGGCTCTATTGCACGATCTAGGAATGAATAAAAATAAACAACATCCTAAATGTCCCGTAGCCTCTTACTTATAAATATGGTGCACAACACATCGATAAGTAAGACTCTACTCAGACACGGCTTTGTAGACACCCTTCGAACGAACTGCTCTGATACAACTTTTGTCACGACCCGAAATCCCATTCGGGCAGAACTGGCACCTGAAGCCGATAAGGCCCGAGAGAACCAATCTTTACTCATGCCCAATCATATGCACACCATAAGATTCATCACCACCTCGTAAATACATAAACTGCTAAGTGAGAATATCATGGAACATTATATATGCATTAAAGAAACTTGGCCATTGGGGCCATCGAGTCAAAAGGACATACATCTCTTTCTTTCACCATTATACACATACCCACATATGTCTACAAAAGCCTCCAGCTGAAATACATAACTATGACAAACTTAGAGTCGGGACAACACCCCGCTCTATACTCATATACAATACCATAATAAATGTATATAGCAACTCAGAAAGCCCCAAACCAACTGGAGCTCACCAAAAGTCTGCAAAAGATCTGTAACCTACAGTGGAGGTCTACTAGTACCTGCGCCTGCAGAAAGTAAGGTAAGACCCCAGGAGGGGTCAGTACGAAGAATGTACTTAGTATGTAAGGCCATATGAAACTGTCATAAATACGTCAATAGAATCAAAATGTAATAGGATAGTCAATATGAACAACCCATCAATCTGCATATGTGGAACCATGTACCTTACATATTTTATTTCTTTGCTTTGTTGTTTATTCTTCATCGCTTATATCATATCGTACCCGGGCCCCAACTGATCAGTGGGTCTTAACATAACATAACATTATGTTGGGATCGGCTCGAGCTAGGCTTATGCCTCTAGAGCTGCCACCCTAAGAATCAAAGCATTGGGTTTAGCTCGAGCTAGGTTATTACCTCTAGAGCTGCCACCCATAAACCAACATATCAGGTTCGGCTCGAGCTAGGTTTATACCACTAGAGTTTCCCCCTGTCAGGATCGGTCCAAGCTAGGCTTATGCCTCTAGGACTGCCCCCTGATCCAATTATTTCGGGATCGACTTGAGCTAGGCATTTTTCTCCCAAAGCAATCACCCATACTCAATCATTAACCACCAACAACTATGAATTACTTTATTTCTTACTTTTGAGAGATGTACTTGTGAGGGATTGATTCATCCTCTTATGAGAGATTGATACAATCAATTATGAGAGATTAACGTATATATACATAGCCACAACATTATTGGAAGCTCAAGAACACAACATGATTGGGACTTTTGGAACATGTCCATCATTATATAACTCATGAACAACAATAACTAATGAATGAGGAATATGTGACTTAAGAATGAATAGATTCTCCTTACGTCGTCACTTCCCTTGAAACCATTTTTTTTAGTAGTCACAACATTATTGGAACTTGGAA
Organism: Capsicum rhomboideum; assembly: GCA_031232105.1. Classification (NCBI taxonomy): domain Eukaryota; kingdom Viridiplantae; phylum Streptophyta; class Magnoliopsida; order Solanales; family Solanaceae; genus Capsicum; species Capsicum rhomboideum. The sequence goes on from CP124715.1 coordinate 94,907,164, forward strand.
CCATGTTCATAATTATGTGATCCATGAATGACAATAGACCAAGAGTAACGTATATGTGATTAAAAATAGATGATAACCTGAAACGAGATGCCTTAGGACATTTCGGAAATGGGTAAGTACCACAACAAGGTGTTCACTATATGCTGCAGAAAAATACGGAAATACTAACCTTACATACCTTGTATTCTCAATACCAATACACAATCTTAAATGTGCATACAATAGTCCCCCTCCTTCGTTATGTTTCACTCTACAACACAAATATATAACGGAGCCAACATTAACCACCAACTACCTTACAAGGTCATATAACAACAATGAGTTACATGTTTAGCTTTAAGATGTCATTTCCCCCTTGACAATACCATTTATCAAACTATCATACCAATAATCCCAAAATATTCCCAACATTGACCAACACATGATAACCAATAGCATGTCATACCAAGTTCACACTTCCCACTCTCCATCATCACAACATCACAATTATGCCATCAATTTACTTCAATACACCTCACAACAACAAATCGGCCAAAATCCCATAATTTTCACTTATATGAAAATAACAAGTTTAATAACAAAATCATACCATAAAATTTCATATTTTATCCATACCATGCTCTTTCATCAAAGTCACAAGTCTTAGTTCAAGTTACAATTCCATGGATATCACATCTTTTACCAAAAACACAAAGTACCATGTTCAACACTTCCAAGCATAACCAACATGATTTACATACTCTCTCATGCATATAATATATTAATCCATAACAATAATCACTTACCTAATCTTGGAAAATTATGATCTTGCTTCAAAAGTTGGCTTTGAACTCTTAGGGTTTGAGAGAAAATAAGTTGAGAAATATCTAGAAAACATGAGAGTTTCAAGTGAATAAAATCAGATTTTGAGTCCTTTATATAATTCCTCAATTCCATGCTTATCCACTCATACAACATTTAATGTTGTATCTAGAAGGTCAAGGCAAGAATGGGTCATTTGACCTATTTTTGGCCCATGTCTTCTTTCACATTTTGGGCCCTTTTTGAGCCCAATTTATTAATCCAATAAAATCAATAATTTCTCATGTTTAATTCATCTCATAAGTGTTACAACAATATTCCCACTCATGCTATTCATATCCGTATCCTCAATCCCAAAAACAAGTGATTCTAGCCACGTATGGCTCATTTTGACCATAAGGGTAAAATCGTCATTTCGACGCCAAATTCGTTTACGAGTAATTTTATCATACCAATATAATACTTTACTCATTTCATGTATATTCTCATGGTTTTAGAATAAACGTGGCAAAAATCGGCCCGGTACGTCCCCGGGCACCCTTGGGACTTAAGAAAATTTCCAACTTTGAAAAGTGGCCAAAACCAGCGTGGCACGCCCTTGGGCGCGCCATATTTCTTCCTATGGACTAAAACTTTTATCCCAGAGAGGCGTGGCACTCTCTATGGCGCGCCCCACCCTTAGTTTTTTTGAAAATTTCATTTTTTGACTTTTCTTCGCGGGTTTGGTTAGATACTTTAAGTCCTATTCTTTAACTTACTTCTTACCCTTAATATCCTTTGTTTGGAGGTCCTATTAGCCTCATTTTGAACCCCACAAATGCTCCATGAAAATCACAAAACACCTTCTATGAAGGGCTAACCATATGTACGAAACCAAATTTCAATTTTTCCCATCATTAACATTACCAAAAACATATTTATAGCTCTCGACACCTAAGTAAACATTATTCGGTGTCGTCAAGTAGGGTTGTGAAGGTATGGGGTGTTACACAAGGGTCACCTGCGACAGCACCTCAACCACCTGCGGGTGCAGGTGGCTTCGTAAGTCAGTCCAGAACTCCGTTTTGATTGTTGTTGCTTCTCTTTGACCTCCTAAGGCCCCTATACCCTTTTTGGATGGACTTATCAATTTATGGTACCTTTTGATTGGATTTAAGGGGTCGTTCGGAGACATGTTGGACTATATCAATTATGGATTGTTTTTAATATGTTGTTATGAAAGGTATTGAGGTAACTTGATGGAGTAATTGTGACATAGTGTTAATGAGGAACCGTAAAGGATAAAATTTGTGTGAAATGCTATTAGTTTATGATGTCTTGGTCAATGTGTGGAATGTTATGGTGTTTTTGGTATGGTAATGCAGTGAATTGTATTGTAAAGGGTGAAATGACGTTATAGGGAAGTCATGTAGCTCATTGTCATCTTATGCACTTGTAAGGTAGTTAGTTGTTAACGTGAGCTCCGTTATGTACTTGTGTTGTAGAGTAAAACGTAAGAAAGGAGCTGGATTATTGTATTCACATATAGGACTGTGTATTCATATTGGGAAGATAATGTATGTAAGGTTACTCTTTTCGTATCTTTCTGCAGCACATAGTGTTCATATCGTCATTGTACTTGTTCCATTCCGAAATGTTCTAAGGTATCTCATTTCAGGTTGTCATCTATTGTTATTCACATGTTCCTTATTCATTGATCAATTGTTATTCATGTGTCACATAATTGTGGACATGGTTCCAAAGTTCTAATAATGTTATGACTACCAATGTATCAATCTCGCAGAAGTAAAGAAATGAAGTAATGTATAGTTGTTTTAGTATTCTTGGGTGGCATCCCAGGGGTTGAAACACCTAGCATGGATCGGGTTAAAACAACTAGCATGGGTCAATCATAATATCATGGGTGGTATCCCAGGGGTTAAAATACCTAGCAAGGGTCGATCCAAATATCACAGTAGCATCCCAGGGGCGACCGAAAAGCCTAGCAAGGGTCGATCCCAATATAACAGTAGCATCCCAAGGGCGACAGAAAAACCTAGCATGGGTCAATCCCGATTTGTATATGTATAAGTACTGCATCCTAGGGGTTAAAATACCTAACATGGGTTATCCTCTTTTACCACTGATCATTTGGTCACTTGTTTATCACATGCTTTACTATTTCTTAATGCAAAGAAGGATAAAGTAAGGTAATGAATGAAAATTATGACGAACGTAAAGGCAAGAGAGTAATGAATGTAACGTACATGGTTCCATATATACAGACGAAGGTTTATCCATATTGATTACTCACTGGTTTTGATTCCATTAAAGTACTTATGTATCATGCAGTTTCTTATAGCCTTACATACTCAGTACATTCTTCATACTGACATCCCTTGGGGGACTTACCTTACTTGCTGCAAGCACAGGTGCTAGTAGACCTCCACAGTAGGCTGCGGGTCATCTACTGATTATTGGTGAGCTCCAGTTCGGTTCGGGGCTTTTTGAGTCACATGTGTACGTATTGGTTTTGGTACTGTATGGATGTTGTATAAAGCGGGGACTTGTCCCGACTTTAAGATGGTTATGTAAATGTATTTGTTAGAAGCTTTGTAGACGTTGTCAGACAATGAAGTCATGTATGTCCATTTTGACTTGATGGCCCTAACGGCCAAGTTTCATATATAGCATATGTTCTCCATGACTTCCGCCATTGGTATCTTATAATTACATGAGATAGTATGTTGTTCATACAGAGACATGCATACTAATGTACATGAATGAAGATTGGTTCTCTCGGGCCTTAACGGTTTTGGGTGCCATTCTGCCCCATTGGAATTCGAGGCGTGATAATAACTCTGTAGGTTCTTCTTACTGGTAGTCTCTCCTGGTGCTTAGCATGCAGAATCGATAAGTTAGGTTCATCTGAACAACTGTCTAGACCCTATTACATGACTATCCTCAATCACTTGTCCAAATCTCATGAGTTTTACAATCTAACCCTTATCATGGATCCCAGATTAGCTTTTTTGGGTCCACGGCTCAAACAATTAAGTGAAGGTTGATAGATCCAAGTCTCCGGTGTTTGTTTCCTTTTCCCATTTGTTCCCTCTTTATGCAAAGCAAGTAAGAATAAGGCAAGTTCTAACGTTTGCAATAGTAAGAAAGCAATCAAAGCAAAGAGAACAACAATACATGCATAAACACCAGTCAAGAATTACTGTGTACTTCAAACCCTACTTTGTTATTCCATCATGGTTCCCATAACCCTAGTTGTGGGGGTTTAGCTACTCATAATTGCAAGAACACAATAATAATTTTGGAAAGAAAACATAATTATGAACCAGACCCCACCTGGTGGGAATACACTGCGTATGATGATGAAAACATAATTATGAACTTACAAGAAGAATAAGAATAAAACCACAAATCTCAACTATGAATTAATATCTCAAAGAATGTGTTTACAACCCTCAAAAACAAGTATATGGACTCAAAAGTAGTAAGAGAACATAAACTAAAACATAAAACCTAATAGGAGTATTTATAGATACAAAATAAATTTTGTGCTAAACATTATTAGAAAATTTAGTTGGCAGTGGCAATAGTGGTTGCGATGAGTCATAGGGACTGGCTAAGCCTCATCCCATGCACCCGTAACATATTGGCTTATTTTCTGCTAGCTGATGATGATCGCTGGTGATGACTTGTAGGGGTGGTCCCGATGGGTCGTTGGGTCAGTCGTTGCCATTGAAGTCACTTTTACAAACTTTCTGGACTTTGGCCTCTTTTGCTCAGGATGAGTCTGGAGACGACTCGTAGCCTCTCTTGACTCCTTGTATTATAGACTCGTAGCCACTAACATGGATTTACATCTCTGTGGGATATTTGGATAAGTTGCTCAGAACAGGTCACTAGACGACCCGTCGCCTCTTTCTACTATCTGTAGCCTGAACCGTTGCCAGTGTCTTGACTTGCACATCTTCAAGAATTTGAACCTAGTCTTTAGGACGACTAAGGAAATGACTCGTAATGTGATCTAACGAGTCGTGTCCAGGCATCAGAGGCCACACTTAGTCAATTTTAGTTCTTTTTTGGTCCGTTTACCACCAAGACTTGTTTTCCTGCAAAACACCTAAACAAGCTCATCATATCCATAAATACACCTAAGTTCTTGCATATTTTATTCGTTTTAAGAATTGAAAGTGTCGTGAAACCACGACACATCAATACCCTCAATTTAAAACATTTGCATGTCCTCAGGTAGAAAAAATAAAACAAACACGTACGACGCTTGGCTAAGAGAAACCTAAGAGAGCTTTGACAGTCATATCATTGTTGTTTAGCACAAATTTTTTAACCCCCTCATATACAAGAATAAAAAACCTCTGTGTGTATACATACAGTCTATTATCATGATACAAAGGGATCAAGAGATGGAATCACATTATAAACAAACAACCAAGCACATATACAAGTGAAATTACCCAAACAAATAGCAACTAACAATGCAACCCGTGTGCCCACACAACAAAGAAGTCCCATACGCTCACAGTATAAAGATTCAAATATGGATAGGGATTGAATCAAAGCACTCACTCTCACAAAAAAGTTCTAATAGCGTGCGTGCAATACCATAGCCTTGCCCTTATTTTCTACGCCTTAGTTTTTCGGACAGTCAGACTAGGATCACTATAGGGCGTTTATTGATTTATAATATAGGCTTGGGGATGAGTATGGTAGATATGGATAGAGTTACTCAACCATCCTTGGCATTACAATAATTTTGGCTCCACTTCTTAACAACTTTTATTTTCTTCTCCCTTATTCTTCCTTTGTTTTTCTTCAACTTTCGGGTGTGGTTTTCTTTTTACACTCTTTTTTTCTTTTTTTTTTTCAACTTTATTATTTTTTCTTTCTTTTCTTTTTCTTACCATATCCGAGTATCGTTTCTTTTAGTAACTTCTTCTTTATACCCACTTCACACTACACACCTCTATGATAGCCACCCTCAATTTAGGCAATTTACATGAGTTGAGGTACACAGTGTCCAAGGAGGGACCAGAGCCAAAACAGGTTCATTGTAATCAGAAATGAGAAGGTGAATAGGCTAATGAAAGAACTAGGTCTATTAAAGCACAAACTCGGGAACAAGGGATATTCATTCCATTTGACAGGGGATTTAGGCTGAAAGTGGACTATTCAAGAACGACCTATGATCCTTTCCCAACCAACTATCCTGCAACCTAGGCAAGACTAACCGGGCAAGTTTTAGATTACACACACACATCTAAATTATGTAAGTACCTCACACGCATATAGCATAGGGTTACACTATCATCTACTACCTATCAAGTTCATGCATTGCTAAGCAACGACTATTATACCTATAATTTTAATGCCATAACAAGATCCACGTTGGTCACAGTCCAAAATAGATACAACACATAATCTTAAACAACTTTTAGGAGGGGTATCCTTTAACCATCAAAATCAAAAACCTTCAAAATATTCGAAACTTGACTACACTAAGATTCTCATTTTTTCTCATAATTAAACATAACAAAACAACATAAACACAACAAAAATAAAAAATAAAATCCTAAACATGACGGTTCTACTATGATAGCACACTTGGGGGAAAAGAAACACAACAAAAACTCCCGATGGGTGGTACACCCCTACCCCCAACTTTGAGAACATGCAGTGTCCCCACTACATGATTATAGTCAGAAAATAAAAGAACTGGGACTAAGTACATACCTGTGGTACTCTAGGCGTCAAATGTGGTCTTATCTATTGCTGGGGTCTCTGAACTCACCCCAGTCTCTAATCTCATGGCTTTGGCTATTGCCAAAGCACTCAAAGCAACATTGGCATCGGTGATGACCGGTGCACTCAAAGGTGTAAAATCATTGGGGGCAACTATCGTACCTCCACCACCCTCAAAAATAAAAAAAAGACTTTCTCGGGGCCTCACGAGCTACGAAGCACCCAAATCAACTCCCCCTTTCATAAATCTCAAACAAGTGGTCCTGGGAGGACTTTTTGCTTTTGCCCACAGCATTCTTGTACTCTTATTTTTTTCTTCTTCTCTTCCTCTTTCACCGGGACGAATCCTCACCATAATCGATACTCTTTTTCTAGCCCTTATCCACTATATGTTGGGCACCTCAACATGCTCAAAAATCTCAATCACGGGCATGGTCGGAGTTGGAAATGTTTGAAACTGTCTAGACGATAAGTCCTTGACTGCAGTGCAAAGGGAATCAAGCTCTTTTCTAATCTCGATCAAGTCTAGGGACTTAACACCCTCGATCTTATCATTCAACCTCTTTTCAAAACTATCAAAATGTGTTTGCATTTCGTACATCTCCATATTAACCTCACCCTTCACCCATGGTTGGACTCCGCTTTCAATCTTGTCAACCCTTAACTCAATAGTGGTCAATCTATTTAGAATTTTTTGTTTTGGCATATTCGGGACTAGAACATACCCACCAGTAGGTGGGCTTGGAATGGATGAACCAAACGTAGGAGTCGGTGAGATAGGAAATAAAAATGGCTGTAAAAAGGAGGAAGCGGTGGCATCAAAAGTAGCATGGGTCTCAAGCCTCAAGGTCTTGGTCTGGGACTCAGTAAAAGTGGCCCTTAGATCAACAAAACTGAGCATATCATATCCATGTGCATGCCCGTCTAAAATGCCCTCTTTAATAAAGCAGCACCCGCTAAAACCCTTGCCATAGAAACAGGGTTTGTTGGGTCCCAAATCTGCCTAAGTCATTAGTGCAACAAACCATAATGAAATGATCAACCTCGAATAGCAACATCAGCCTCTAAGCACAACTGAGAAACTAAGCACAGGAATGGTATACTCATTTCATGCTCAATAGCTCTATCCAGGATCTCCTAGGCAATCAACCTAGCAATATTAAGCTCATACCCCTCCATGATGTCTGCCAACAAAATTGCCCATTCGGGGATTAAAATATAATCTCTGGAGGTGGGCCCCAATCGATGATGAATCTAAGTCTACCATGATTTGGTGGTGAAGTTCAAGGACCACTTATTTATCTACGACTCTCCATGATCTACCTATTCAACCACCTTCTTTGCGGTTGCAATAATATTCGCCATCTATAAAAAAAATGCACCATTTTGTCCTTGGTGCTAATTTGCTTTGGTTTCTCCTTCCTCATCTTGTCTATTCAATGATCTATATCTACAGCGTTAGCCGGGGGCACAAAGTCCCGACCATAGAGGAAGCATGAAATAGTGGTATCCGAGCTATTGACCTGAACACCTCAAAGCAAAATAATGGCTAGTGGGGGATGAACTTTCCATAATAGACCTTGTGGAGCCAACACCTTCAGGATGGCCTGATAAGCAGTATAAAGCTCACAAACAAGTGCAGGAATGTATCTACCTGGCTGCTCAGTCATGCACCTGTACTTATATTTATTGAACAACCTTTCAAACACAGGAATCTTAGACATACCCGTACTGATCAATCTCAGCTCCTCATAGAAACCCCTCTTTGGTCGACCAGAGGTTTGGTTGACTGTAATGTATCGATCATAGATGGCCTGCATTCCTCGAATACCCTATCTCTCAACCTGTGGAGCAACCTAAATCTAAAGTGCAGGTTGACCCAGTGGTGGAGGCTGATTTTGTGGTGAAGACTCTCTGTGGCGTTCTCATCATTCGCCTCACTAGAGACCTGTGTACCAAACCCGGATCCATCTTCACCCTTAGGCAGACTTTCAGATCCAGTTCCATCTCCATTTCTACAGTCGATTTCATCCTCGCTTTCCTCGAACTGTATGTCACCTCTCTCTTCAAACTGGGGTGGTATTGGTGTGTGTGGTGGGGATACCCTTGCACTCTTTATTTGGGGCCTTAATCTCCCTGTACGAGGCAAACTATTATGTGGGTCAACTGGAGTCAAAAGTGGATATTCCTCCACTAAGCCACTAGATTCTTCATCACTAGGCTCATCTGTCAATTTTTTAATAGACTGAGCCTGCTTCTTGGGAGTAGCTTTCCCTCCCTTCTTAGCTACATTTGGTGTGTCATTTTTGGTTGTCATGGTACCTGTAGAGAGTAAACATTAGTACTCAAAAGATTCAGAAAATAAAATACAAGTGTTAGTGCATTGTCAGTCCCTACGGGTCAGGCAACAAGTCATTGCCAGTAGCAACGACCCATAGGGTGACTCATTGGATTTTAATCTTAAAATTGATTACTTACTATTCTCAGTACGTGTCTACCCTACGAGTCGTTGGGTCTCCCTACGACTAGTCGGGAGACTCGTACTGAGGCATTTAACCAAAGTTCAGAACTTTAAATTTTTGGACCACAGTGCCAATGATCACGACTCACGCGATGACTCATAGCCATTGGCAATGAGTCGTTGTGAGAGTCGTGAGGATTACACTGAGGTAGTCTGTGCAACCCACACTTTTAATCACGTATTTTCCAATAATTTCATACTTAAACCACTTCTACGATCATGGAATGGTCGGGAAAACTAATTCCTCACGTGTACTCATTTCCCAAAATACTTGGGCTACTCAAACTTCACCCCGGATCACAATTGTACACATGTTTAGTAAATTAATATCTTGAAAGCCTATTAAGCACCCCTAAAGCCAAGTTTCCACAGATTAACAAGTGAATGCATAAATCAATTCAAGCAAATCCCCTGTTCATGCTCAAGCAACATCATCTAAGGTTTTCTAAATTCAAAACACTAATGGAGTACCCATAGAAGAGTCTCAAACTCGAAAATCAAAGTAATCAAATGCAAATTTACTTACTTTGATGTTTGAACTTGATGCTTGAAGGAAAATCTTTGAATTTCAACCAAAGTAGGTCGAAATTTTGGAGTAGTCATGTAGAGGATTGTGATGAATGAGGGATTTCGGGTATTTTATGATGATTATGCATAGATTTAGGGAGAAAATTAATAGAAAGGGTAGTTTTTGTGTAATAGAGGGTTATGATTTTGAATTGGAGAGGAGAAGTTTAAACGAGTGCGGATTTGGTGTTTTAAATATGTGGATTGGGCCAATAGGGTTGGGTCTTTAAAATTTTTGACTAAATTTGACCCTATGATTTATCACCACAAGCTATGAGTCGTTCCAAGAACCTATTGTGAACAGTCTAGAGCACTTACCTGATTATTTCTCTTTAGTCCCCACGACTCAATGCGATGTGTCATCGTGAGACCCAACGAGCCACTGCAACTCATTCTGAGAGTCGTGAGATAGAGATTCTGAATCCCTTCAATTTCCATATTTTTCTCCCAGTGGCGATTGGTCATCATACGAGTCGTTGCCAAGGGCTACGACTCATTGTGATGGCAGTTGAACCTGTGCCCCTGAATTTTTTTTGTTTTCATCTATAGTCATCATACGAGTCGTTGTCAAGGGCTACGACTTATTGTGATGGTCGTTGAGACTGTGCAACTGAATTTCTTCTGTTTTCATCTAGAGACCGCAACCACCTACACATTTCAACACCCATTAGACCTAGACTAAAAGCTAAAAATCAATGATTAACAAAAACAAAATCCTAGGGTTGCCTCCCAAGCAGTGCATGATTTAACGTCGCGGCACGACATGACTAATTTGGCTACTCAGACTTCACCAAACTAACCCATTGGTTGCCTTCCATTTAGCACCTAATTTAACATCGCGGCACGACTCGGGTATCTTGATTACCCATCCATCATCAAAAATCACATCACACACCACCTTGACCTCTTCAATATTTCTGAGGTATTGTTTCACTCTTTGGCCATTCACTTTAAATCTTTTGCGCTTGTGATTCTCAAGCTCAATGACATTATAAGGAAAAACCTTGACCACTTAATACGGTCCCATCCATCTTGACTTCAGCTTGCCAGGAAATAAGTAAAGCTTAGAATCAAATAACAGAACGATATCGCCAGCAGCAAAATCTCTCTTTTTTGATCTTCTAGTCATGGTACAACTTCATATTTTCTTTGCACAAAGATGAACTCTCGTATGCTTTAAGACAGAACTTATCCATCTCATTCAATTACTCGAGACTCAACTTTGCCGCATCATTCCATGCCAAATTCAACCTCTTGAGTTCCCACAGTACCTTATGCTCCAGTTTGACAGGCAAGTGACTGCTTTGCCAAACACGAGCTACTATGGAAAAGCACCAATAGGAGTCTTAAATGTTTTTTGATAAGCCCATAATGCCTCATCCAACTTTCTAGACCAATCTATTTTGTTGGCATTCACAGTCTTTACCAAAATAGACTTGATCTCCCGATTGGAGACTTCTACTTGCCCGGTTGACTGAGGATGGTAAGGTGTTGCCACCTCATGCTTCACACCATATTTTTAACGTATGGCTTTGAATATACGATTATAAAAATGAGAACCCCCATCACTGATGATGGCTCTTGGCGTACCAAACCTAGAAAATATATTCCTCCTAAGAAAAGCTTTAACACTTTTTCCCTAATTGTTTGAAAGTGCAACTGCCTCCACCCACTTTGAGATATAGTTAACAGAAACCAAGATATACTCCATACCATATGAGCTCACTAATGAGCCCATGAAATCAATACCCCACACGTCAAATAACTTAATTTCTATAATTAGGGTCAATGGTAGCTCATGCCTTCGTGAGATGTTCCCTTGTCTTTGGAATTAGTCACAAGATCTTGTATAATCATGAGCATCATGATGAATGGTGGGCCAATAGTACCTACATTGCAAAATCTTATGAGTCGTCCGCACACCACTAAGATGACCCCAACTGGGGATGAATGATGTGCCTTTAGAATACTCATCATTTCAACCTCAGGGACACATCTACAAACCATTCCATCCGCACAAATCCAAAAAAAGTATGGATCATCCCAAAAAAACATCCTCACATCAAACATAAACTTCATCCACTGATGAAAGGACAAGTTCTCAGGCATCATATCACTTACCAAATAATTGGCAAAATCCGCAAAACATGGAATCAAGTCTTGTGATACAGCCAATACCTATTTGTATGGAAAAATATCATTAATGTCAAGCTCATCTTTCAAATACATCAAGGAATTCATTTACCACTGGAACCGATTGAAGAGTTGGTGGCTTCACGTTGGTATCTTGCACTCTTACTAGATGGCATATGTACCCCTTGGATATCATTTTCTTTGCCTTAAAATAAGAAATAAATTTACCTCTCGATGCTCCAACATTACCCCTCCATTCAAGGATGGTCTTTTGTGGAAAATAAAAATGGACCTTCTTAGCTCGGCAATCTACTGTGGCATAACAAGAAGCCAACCAATCCATACCCATTATAACATCAAAATCTACCATTTCCATCTCTATAAGATCAGCCAACGTATCATGATCACAAACAGTTACTATGCAATTACGATAGACTCTCTTAGCTATAATAGACTCGCCAATGGGTGTAGATACTTCAAATGACTTGACTAGTAATTCCGGTGTTCTTTCAAATTTTTCAGCAATCAATGGAGTGACATATGATAGGGTAGAGCCAGGATCAATCAATGCGTATACATTATGTGAAAAGACGGATAATATACCTGTAACCACATCAAGAGAAGCCTCCAAATTCTGCCGATCCGCTAAAGCATAGGTACGATTCTGGACCCCACTAGAATTAGCTTCTCCTCTACTATCTCTATCACGACCAGTAGGCTGTACACCCCTACCTTAGGAAGGAACCGATGACGATAATGATACGGCTTGATCTAGTAGGTCGCGCCATACTACCCGTGCCCCTCTGTGGGCAATCTCTCATTATGTGGCCCGACATACCACACCAGAAACAAGCATCTGTCCTAAGCTGACATACACCTAAATGAAGTTTTCCACAGTGCTGACACGGCTAATGAGAAAACCCTGCTATCTGTGAACCTCGAATCCCACTACTTTGCCCAACTTGACTGCCTCTAAACCCTCGAAATTGGGATGGAGTACCTGCTGTAGAATAAGAAAATGATGGCCTAGGCGGTCTATTAAAAACCCAAGGCCTAAATTATCCTTGGAACGCCATGAACTGTCCCATAGGTTTAGCCCTCTTTGACTGTCCTCTTTCAATTTCTTGTATCCTTCTCCCTTGCCTCTGATCCTCCATCTTTTGTGCAAAAGCTTGTATCCTGGATATATCTATATCTCTACTCAAAGTAGGAATATTACAATCCCTCACTAAATATGGATCCAATCTGTCCACATACCGATGAACTCTATCGGCCATAGAATCTACCATATTAGGAGCGTATCTATCCAAAGAGTTAAATCAAAGACTGTAATCCCTGATGCTCATATTCCCCTGACAAAGATTTAAGAACTGGTCTGCACGAGCCTCTCGGACCACATATGGAAGATAGTGATCAAGGAATGTTGCTTTGAATTCTCCGCAACTAGCTGGAAGTGCACCGATACCCCTAGATCGTTTCCAATCCTCGTACCATAGTATAGCCTCCCCTTTTAATCTACATGATGCAAGCTGAACTGTTTCTGCACCAGATACATGCATAATATCCAAAGCCCTTTGAATTTGATCCATGAAGTCATGCGGGTCTTCATTAAGATCTGATCCAGTGAATGTGGGAGGATCCAATTTAAGGAAATCCTATGTCCGCCGACTAGCTTCCCTATCTGCACCATTATTACTTGTAGTTGGACCAGCTTGTCCTTGAGCTTGTGCAGCAACTATGCGAGTCAACATTAGAACCGTATTTCTTAAATCCTGGTCAGTAGCAGTTACAGGTGGTTCTGCAGGTACTTCTCTCCTTCTCGGTTCTTCTGGAAATGAAAGAGTAGAAGAAGCCCGAGTTGCAAACTTAGTTTCAGCCCCACCTTGATTAGCTTGTTTAGGTGGTGGTCTACTAGTTCCTTCTCTGGCAATCCTGTCTATCTTCTTACTTTTACCCCTACATTTTCTTGCAATCGGCATTTTTCTATAACACAAGAAAATAATTTCAATGGTCGGATATGATTCCACCTACAACTTTAGCTCTATTGCACGATCTAGAAAATGAAGAAAAGAAACAACTCCTACATATCTCGTAGCCTCCTACATATAGATGTAATGCACAACACATCCATATGTAAGACTCTACTCAGACACGGCTTTGTAGACACCCTAGGATGACCCGCTCTGATACCACTTTTGTCACGCCTCAAATCCCATTGGGACGGACTGGCACCCGAAGTCATTAAGGCCCGAGAGAACCAAACCATGACCTCGAACATTCATGTGCATGTCACTAGATGAACAACACTATTTCACTTATAGACACAAGATATCAATGACGAAAATCATGGAAAGACATTCAAATAGATATGAAACTTGGCCATTAAGGCCACCACGTCAAAAAGGTAAGACATTCCTTCATTTGACATTACAACGTCTACAAAGCCTCTAACAGCTACATAACCATGCCTATAGTCGGGACAAGTCCCCACTTTATACAACTGTTAGACAATACCAAAACAAGTGTGTACAAATGACTCGGAAAGACCCGAGTCAACTGGAGCTCACCAACAGTCCGCTGATGACCCGTATCCTACTGAGAAGGCCTACTAACTCCAGTGCCTGTAGCAAGTAAGGTAAGTCCCCCAAGGGACGTCAGTACGAAAGAATGTACTGAGTATATAAGGCCATAAATAACTGCATGAAACATAAGAATTTCAATGAAATCAAATACAAGTTAATGGACAATATTGGTAAACCACTGTACTGTATATGTGGAAATATGTACATTGCTTTTATTACTTTATTTTTACGTTCATATCAATATCAATCATCAATCATATAATGCCCGGGACCAACTGATCAGTGGTAAATAACATTGGGATCGTATCTAGCTAGGCTTATGCCCCTTTGAGCTGCCACCCATAAATCAATAAAATAGGTTCATCTCTATCTAGTCTTACGCCCCTTTGACCCGCCCCCTATGTCCAATAATCATTCGGGATCGTCTCGAGCTAGGCTTCCGCCCCATTGAGCTACCACCCGTACTCAAGCAAATATGCATTACTTCTATTCTTTTGTTATGAGATTGATACATTGGTGGTTATAAAATTATTGGAACTTTGGAACAATAATCAATGAATAAGATACACGTGAATAAAAATTTATAACAAACCTGAATGAGATACTTTAGAACATTTTTGGAGTGGAAACAAGTTCGGTAACAATGAGAACAAATAGGTGCGGCCAAAGGATACGGAAAAGAGTAATTTTACATACCTTATTTCCTAACCACGTGAATACAACAATGTTTCAGCTCTTTCCATTTGTATTACTCTGCAACACAAGTACATAATGGAGCTAACATTAACAACTAATTACACTACAAGTTCACAAGACGGCAATTAGTCACTTAACGGGAAGTAAAAACTATCCAACATCCCAAACATATGGTATATGATTCCACCTTCTTTCCTACTTCCACATAACTTCATTCCACCCTCCTACAACATAATTTACTGCCTCACAACACCAACAATGCCAAAACAGTCCACAAACCAACATAAACATTACAAACCGACAAAATTTCCCACCAAGTGCATACTTCACATTTTTACCTCAATGCAAATCCACATAATTATTCCATCAAGTCACATAATTACCATCCATAACAATATACCAAAAATAGTCCACCCAGTTTCAGATTTCACTTTAACATAACCAAAAAGTATTCTCTTTTCACTACGCCAAACGTTCCATATACAAACACGTATAAACATTTCCACCAAGCCATACACAAGGGGAACAAATTAGGGATATAACCACACATTAATATACTGAAATTTCATCCATATAATTCAATTCCTTCAAGACCTTAAGTCCCTTTTCAAGTTTAAACTACAAAAAGGCAAATCCTTTAGCCGAAAGCACCGGTGGACTGCCACTTACAAAGTGAACTTCCCTATACTTTTTAAACATAACCAACATGTTTCCCACCATATATCATGCATGTATTACATTAATATACAAGGTTAAACACTTACCAAGGCTTGCAAAGAGATGATCTTGTCCAAAGTGGTTGCTTAGGGTTTGAGAGAAAAGGAAATATCTTTTGGAAAATTCTAGAATTGTCAAGTGTATTGTGGTGAATAAAATCTGATTTTTTCTAAGTGTAATGTGTGGAAATGAGCTGATTTTTCAGCTTAAATACTCCCTTTTCCACCACCTCATTATGGCCAAGTTTAGCCAATTTATTGGCTAAGAGACACCAAATTATTGGTGTGTTGACTTGGTCCATTTTAAATAGATCATTACCCATTTGGGCTCATGTCTTTCTTGCTTAATTTTTGGGCCTCAATCAAGCCCATTAGCACAATATTAATTCAGCCCACCATATTTAGTGGGTAATTCGCCAACCATCTCAAGGTTAAATAATTCCACAAATATTAAGGTAATCAAATAAGTTTGAAAAAATGTACGGGGTGTTACATCTAGCTACTCTAATTGCAAGAACACAATAATAATTCTGAAAAAAAATATAGTTATGAACTTACAAGAAGGAGAAGAATAAAACCTCAAATCTCAACTATGAATTAATCTCTCAAAGAATGTGTTTACAACCCTCAAGAACAAGTATATGGACTCAAAAAGTAGTAAGAGAACATAAACTAAAACATAAAACCTAATAGAAGTATTTATAGATACAAAATAAATCATGTCCTAAACATAATTGGAAAACTGAGTCGGCAGTGGCAACGAAGGTCGCGATGAGTTGTAGGGACTGGCTACGCCTCGTTGCATACACCCGGAGCCTGTTGGCTTATTTTCCACTAGTTGATGATGGTCGCTAGTGATGACTCTTTGGGGTTCCTGATGGGTCATTGGGTCAGTCCTTGCCACTGGAGTCACTTTTGCAAACTTTCAGGACTTTGGCCTCTTTTGCTCAGGATGAGTCTGGAGACAACTCGGAGCCTCTCCTGAAGCCTCGTATGGTAGACTCGTAGCCATTAACATGGATTTGCACCTCTGCAGGATCTTTGAACAAGTTTCTCAGGATGGGTTACTAGATGACCTGTCGTCTCTCCCTACGATCCGTATCCTGAATTGTTTCCAGTGTCTTGATTTGCATCTCTTCAGGACTTTGAACCTAGTGTTCAGGAGGATTCAGCCCATGACTCGTAGCGTGACCCAATGAGTCATGGCCAGGCACCAGATGCCACACTTAGTCAATTTTAGTTCTTTTTTCATTCGTTTATTAGCCAGACCTATTTTCCTGCGAAACACCTAAACAAGCACATCATATCCACAAATACACCTAAGTTCTTGCATATTTTCTTTGTTATAAGTGTCGAACGTGCCATGCAACCACGACACATCAGAAACCTTACAGTTGCATAGAAAATAAAAGAGTGGGCAATGAATCAAGAAAAATCACCAAATATTTTATGAAAAGGGGCAGAGATCTTGTCGGATAAAGCACAACATTGCAGCGAAACAATTGAAAGATTTGTGAAACAATTAAATCTAAAAGAGTTGGAACCAAAACAATAGGTTATAGACTTACCTTTAGACCAAAAATAAGAATTGCCCCGTCAAAGAGGAAATGGATGGGTTAGGTAATTAACTGTTGTTAGTTAGTAGACTTTTCTTCATAAAGTTAGAAAACATAGCACTACCAAACACAATAGAGATACATAAGAATGCAGTAATATAAGAATATATTATATACAATGTTATCAGCACAATTACTACTTTCAACCACTAACCTCTCTTCTGTTCATCACTGTTCCATTCAAAAAGAGATCCATATGGACTATTCTTCTGTATATTCTAGGGAAGGCAGACAGATTTCAGACATACATTATATAAATGGTCCCCCATACAAAAAGATGTTAGTAAACTGTGGAATTTTAATTTACATGTTGGATTAGTGCACTCTCCTTCAATTGTCGTCAAGTTACATCTCATCCTTACCCTTTGCAACCAAAGATTAATGATGCACTCAAAATTTTGTAAAATTTCAGATACGTACAAGCAGAGAAAATAATCACCTATAGGCTACAAGTACTTTGTCTCCTGCCACACGGTCAAAATGCAATTTAAATCTTATTAGTTCTACAAATAATTTGATCTTATTGCTTACAAATTAATAAATATGAAATTTCATGAATTAAATGTCACGCCCCGAATCCAATCGAGACATGATTGACACCCTTAGCCGATAAGGCCCGAGAGAACCAACCTTTGCCTATGTACAATCATATGCATGCCATAAGAAACCCATAAGCACATAGCAGCTATAGAGACCAACAATGGAATTCATAGAACATGATATATATATACATACGCGAAACTGGGCCGTTGAGGCCACCGAGGCAAGTACGACATATCCCTTTTAAATTTATACACCCACACACTTGTCTACAAAAACCTCTAACAAAGCATTGACCAAGATGAACTAAAAGTCGGGACAGGTCCCCGCTTTATACAACATGTACAACACCAAAACATATATACACTCTGACTCGGAGAAGCCCCGAATTAGCTGGAGCTCACCAACGATCTGCAACGACTGGCAACCTACTGTGGAGGCCTACTAGTACCTGCGCCTGCAGCAAGTAAGGTAAATTCCCCAAGAGGGGTCAGTACGAAATAAGTACTGAGTATGCAAGGCTCAGATGAAACTGTACAACACATGAATATTTCAATGAACTCAAATACAAATGACTAATCACTGTGAGTAAGTCACCATGTTGCATTTGGGAACCATGTGGATTGCTTTCATTACTTTCTTTACATTCAATGCTCACTTGTCATTACATGTCACAATGTACCCGGGCCCCGACTGATCAGTGGGTCTTTTCATATCATATCATCGTGTTGGGATCGAGTCGAGCTAGGCTTATGCCCCTAGACTTGCCACCCATACATCAATGCATCGGGCTCGGGTCGATCTAGGCTTATGCCCCTAGACCTGCCACCCATAAATCCATACCTCGGGATCGAGTTGAGCTAGGCTTACGCCCCTAGACCTGCCACCCGTACTTGATCATTGACCACATATACATTACTTTGTTCATTACTTTGAGATTGATACTTTGATAGTCATAACATCACTTGAAATTTGGAACATAACATTGTTGGAAGTTTTGAATCATTAACCAATGAGTGAAAGACATGTGAATAAACATCATGAGAAATATAACATTACTAGCACCATGATACCATTGGAACCATTGGACAATAATCCATGAACAAGAGACACAAGTATAGTCACTATTGGAACATTGGAACATAACTTTATTTGAGCTTTCGAAACATTAACCATGAATATGAGACATGAGATTTACCAATGATCAACGAGTAAGAATTATATGACAATGACCATGGATAAGTGGATATGGGATACCTTAGTACATTTCGAAATAGGACTAGTGGAATGTCAATGTGAATACTAGTTGCCGTAGAAAGATACGGACAGAGTAACCTTACATACCTTGGATTCGCAATACGAATATATAATCCTAGAGGTGCATACAATAGTCCCGCTCCTTCTTTATGTGTCACTCTACAACACAAATGCATAACGAAATTCACATTAACCACCAAGTACTCTACAAATGCATACAATGTCAATGAGTTACATGCTTGCCTTTAAACATGTCATTTCCCCTTGACAAAACCATTGATCATACTATTATTCCAAAAATTCCATCATATTCCCAACATTGACCAATACATGATAATTGATACATTTCACCACAACACTTCTCCTTTACACTTTCTTATCCATAACACCTCACAAATAACCCATCAAATGACCTTAATACAACTCATAACACATATCGGCCAAAATCCCACAATTTCCACTTATAGACAAGAACAAGTTTAATACCAAAAATAACACCATACATGTTCATATTTTGTCCATACCATGCTTTTTCATCAAAGGCACAAGTCCTAATTCAAGTTCAGATCACCAAGATAGCACATCTTTCACCAAAGGCAAAAATACACTATTCATCACCTTGCCAACACAACTATCACAATATACATAATCTCCCATGCATATAATATGTTAATCCATGAGAATAAAGACTTACCAAGTCTTGGAATATGTTGATCTTGTCCAAGGAGTCCAAAGGAATATTTTGCTTTAGGGTTTGGAGCTTAAAGAAATATTTGAGAAAATATCACAAAGGCATGAGAGCTTTTGGATAATAAAAATCTGATCTTGGGGCCTTTATATAAATGCCAAGTCAAGCTTAGACATTCCTTGGCATTAAATGTGGTCAAAGTGGAAGAATGGGTCTTTTTGCCCTTTGGGCCAATTCTTTTAATTCCATTTTGGGCCTAACTTTGGGCCCAATAACACATATCCATGTAATCCATCACATTTCATTTATTATTCACCATATATCTCATGTTTACATAATTCCATAATGTCACGACAATATTCTCTTAAAATATTCTCATTCGTCGTTTCGATCGCAAAAATAGGAATTCTAGTCGCCCTTGGCTTCATTGGACATTTTGGATCACTATTCACATTTCATGATTTGATCATGTAGGAGAATGTAGGAGTATATTGAAGTGTTTGAATCTTTAACAATGTTCAAAGAACTTCAAAGAACCAAAAGAAACCATCCAAGAAACGTCGTAGAATTGCGTTACAAAACGGGTCCGGAAAGGTACAAGATTTGTGCCTTGCGCCACTAGCTGCAAAGCAGGCTGTGGCGCAAGAAATGGACCTTCTATGAATTTTTTGAATGCAGGTGGATTGCGCCACACCCCTGAAACAGGGTAGTGGCGCAATTTTCAGCACCGTGCTGAATTTTTCGGCCACTTCTCCAATACTTGCATATCGTCCAATACCTTATCAAAACACGACAAAATACTTACTTAGTGATCGTAATCATCAAGTAAACATGACTCCAAGTCACCAAATGAGGTTAGAATGTGTACAGGGTAGCACCCAAATGCTTCAAGAAATCACGAAACACCTCCTACAAGGTCTAATCGCACATATTAGGTCCGATATCAAATGTTTCACCAATGACACTATAAAACACATACTCATGGCATCTCAACACCTATGTAGCTATGACCCCAAGGTATCAAGTGATATTAGAAAAGTACGGGGTGTCATGTTTACATTAAACTAAATATTCATTGCATGACTGCAAAATTACAAAAACAATTGTGAGCCATCTATTAAATACTATAAAAAGCTATAAATTATAACTCTGAAATTGCAATAAAGCTATAAATTACAACTCTAGAATTGCAATTTGTGAGGAAACTCATTTACACTATGCTCAGTAATAGAATTGCACAAAAATGGTTAAAATAACATTCCCAAATCTAGTGAATACATACAGTTAGCAATTTTAAAAATAATCCCTCAACATTTAGTCCTTGATGAATCTACGATAAAATCCAGCATGCCTCAAAAAGCTTTGAATACCCTTCACTAAAATTAGTGGAGGCAATTTTTCAATCACCTCAATCTTTGTCTTGTCAACCTGAATCCCTTTCTTTGAAATATTGTGATCGAGCACTATCCCTTATTTTAACATGAAGTGACACTATTCCTAATCAAGCACCAAATTGCAATCTTTGCACCAGCTCTAAACACTAGCCAAATGGGCAAGACAATCTCAAAAAGAGTAACCAACAACTGAAAATCATCCATGAACTCCTTGATAGTGTCCTCTATCATGTCTAAGAAGATAGATATCATGCAAAGCTGAAAGGTCGTTGTCACATTGCATAATTCTAAAGGCATTCTCTTGAAAGCAAAAGTCCAATATGGACAAGTGAAAGTAGTCTTTGGAAAACAGTTTGTGATCAAGTAGCAGTTGTGAATTTCTTTAAGTTGTAATTAATAAAGGAGAGACACTAGGACTGTGTTCCCCATGACTTCATAACTCCATAGGTTCTTCGTACTAGAAATCTCTCTCGGTGCTTAGCATGTAGAATCGATAAGTTAAGTTCATCTAAACGACCATCTAACCCCCATTAGATGACTATCCTCAATCACTCATCCAAGTCTCATGAGTTTTATAATCTAACCCTTATCATGGATTCAGGATTAGCTTTCCTGCATCCACGATTCAAGCTATTAAATAAAGGTTGATAGCTCCAAGTCTCCATTGTTTGTTTCTTTTGTCTATTTGTTACCCCTTCATTCAAATCAAGTAAGAATAAGGTGAGTTCTAATGTTTGCAATCGTTAGAAAGTAATCAAAGAGAAGAGAACAACAATACATGCACAAGAAGAGAACAACAATACATGCATAAACACCAGTCAATAATCACCGTGTACTTCGAACCCTACTTCATTATTCCTCATGGATTTCACAACCCTAGTTGTGGGGGTTTAGCTAATCTAATTGCAAGAACACAATAATAATTCTGAAAAAAAATATAGTTATGAACTTACAAGAAGAAGAAGAATAAAACCTCAAATCTCAACTATGAATTAATCTCTCAAAGAATGTGTTTACAACCCTCAAGAACAAGTATATGGACTCAAAAAGAAGTAAGAGAACATAAACTAAAACATAAAACCTAATAGAAGTATTTATAGATACAAAATAAATCATGTCCTAAACATAATTGGAAAACTGAGTCGGCAGTGGCAACGAAGGTCGCGATGAGTTGTAGGGACTGGCTACGCCTCATTGCATGCACCCGGAGCCTGTTGGCTTATTTTCCAATAGTTGATGATGGTCGCTAGTGATGACTCTTTGGGGTTCCTGATGGGTCATTGGGTCAGTCCTTGCCACTGGAGTCACTTTTGCAAACTTTCAGGACTTTGGCCTCTTTTGCTTAGGACGAGTCTGGAGACAACTCGGAGCCTCTCCTGACGCCTCTCCTGACGCCTCGTATGGTGGACTCGTAGCCATTAACATGGATTTGCACCTCTGCGGGATCTTTGAACAAGTTTCTCATGATGGGTCACTAGATGACCTGTCGCCTCTCCCTACGATCCGTATCCTGAATTGTTTCCAGTGTCTTGATTTGCATCTCTTCAGGACTTAGAACCTAGTGTTCAGGAGGATTCATCCCACGACTCGTAGCATGACCAAATGAGTCATGGCCAGGCACCAGATGCAACACTTAGTCAATTTTAGTTCTTTTTTTGTTCGTTTATTATTCAGACCTATTTTCCTGTGAAACACCTAAACAAGCACATCATATCCACAAATACACCTAAGTTCTTGCATATTTTCTTTGTTTTAAGCGTCGAACGTGCCATGCAACCACGACACATCAGAAACCTTACAGTTGGCATCGAAAATAAAAGAGTGGGCAATGAATCAAGAAAATTCACCAAATATTTATGAAAAGGGGCAGAGATCTTGGCGGAGAAAGCATAACGTTGCAGCGAAACAATTGAAAGATCAGTGAAACAATTAAATCTAAAAGAGTTGGAAACAAAACAATAGGTTATAGACTTACCTTTAGACCAAAAATAAGAATTGCCCCGTCAAAGCGGAAATGGATGGGGTAGGTAATTAACCGTTGTTAGTTAGTAGACTTTTCTTCATAAAGTTAGAAAACATAGCACTACCAAACACAATAGAGATACATAAGAATGCAACAATATAAGAATATATTATATACAATGTGATCAGCACAATTACTACTTTCAACCACTAACCTCTCTTCTGTTCATCACTGTTCCATTCAAAAACAGATCTATATGGACTATTCTTCTGTATATTCTGGGGAAGGCAGACAGATTTCAGCACATACATTATGTAAAAGGTTTCCCATACAAGAAGATGTTAGGAAACTGTGGAATTTTAATTTACAGGTTGGATTAGTGGACTCTCCTTCAATTACCATCAAGTTACATCTCATCCGTCCCCTTTCCAACCAAAGTTTAATAATGTACTCAAAATTTTGTAAAATTTCAGATACACACAAGCAGAGCAAATAATCACCTATAGGCTACAAGTACTTTGTCTCCTGCCACACGGTCAAAATGCAATTTAAATCTTATTAGTTCTACAAATAATTTGATCTTATTGCTTACAAATTAATAAATATGAAATTTCATGAATTAAACATGTTTACATTAAACTAAATATTCATTGCATGACTGCAAAATTACAAAAACAATTGTGAGCCATCTATTAAATAATATAAAAAGCTATAACTTATAACTCTGAAATTGCAATAAAGCTATAAATTACAACTCTAGAATTGCAATTTGTGAGGAAACTCATTTACATTATGCTCGGTAATAGAATTGCACAAAAATGGTTAAAATAACATTCCCAAATCTAGTGAATACATACAGTTAGCAATTTTGAAAATAAGCCCTCAACATTTAGTCCTTGATGAATCTACGATAAAATCCAGCATGACTCAAAAAGCTTCGAATACCCTTCACTAAAATTAGTGGAGGCAACTTTTCAATCACCTTAATCTTTGTCTTGTCAACCTGAATCCCTTTCTTTGAAATATTGTGATCGAGCACTATCCCTTATTTTAACATGAAGTGATACTATTCCCAATCAAGTACCAAATTGCAATCTTTGCACCAGCTCTAAACACTAGCCAAATGGGCAAGACAATCTCAAAAAGAGTAACCAACAACTGAAAATCATCCATGAACTCCTCGATAGTGTCCTCCATCATGTCTAAAATGATAGATATCATGCAAAGCTGAAAGGTCATTGTCACATTGCATAATTCTAAAGGCATTCTCTTGAAAGTAAAAGTCCAATATGGACAAGTGAAAGTAGTCTTTGGAAAACAGTTTGTGATCAAGTAGCAGTTGTGAATTTCTTTAAGTTGTAATTAATAAAGGAGAGACACTAAGACTGTGTTCCCTATGACTTCATAACTCCATAGGTTCTTCGTACTAGAAATCTCTCTCGGTGCTTAGCATGTAGAATCGATAAGTTAAGTTCATCTAAACGACCATCCAACCCCCATTAGATGACTATCCTCAATCACTCATCCAAGTCTCATGAGTTTTACAATCTAACCCTTATCATGGATTTCGGATTAGCTTTCCCGCATCCACAATTCAAGCTATTAAATAAAGGTTGATAGCTCCAAGTCTCCATTGTTTGTTTCTTTTTTCTATCTGTTACCCCTTCATTCAAATCAAGTAAGAATAAGGCAAGTTCTAACATTTGCAATTGTTAGAAAGCAATCAAAGAGAAGAGAACAACAATACATGCATAAACACCAGTCAAGAATCACCGTGTACTTCGGACCCTACTTCGTTATTCCTCATGGATCTCACAACCCTAGTTGTGGGGGTTTAGCTACTCTAATTGCAAGAACACAATAATAATTTTGGAAAAAAAATATAATTATGAACTTACAAGAAGAAGAAGAATAAAACCTCAAATCTCAACTATGAATTAATCTTTCAAAGAATGTGTTTACAACCCTCAAAAACAAGTATATGGACTCAAAAAGTAGTAAGAGAACATAAACTAAAACATAAAACCTAATAGAAATATTTATAGATACAAAATAAATCATGTCCTAAACATAATTGGAAAACTGAGTCGGCAGTGGCAACGAAGGTCGCGATGAGTTGTAGGGACTGGCTATGCCTCGTTACCTGCAACCGGAGCCTGTTGGCTTATTTTCCACTAGTTGATGACGATCGCTAGTGATGACTCTTTGGGGTTCCTGATGGGTCATTGGGTCAGTCATTGCCATTGGAGTCACTTTTGAAAACTTTCAGGACTTTGGCCTCTTTTGCTCAGGACGAGTCTGGAGACAACTCGGAGCCTCTCCTGACTCCTCGTATCGTGGACTCGTAGCCATTAACATGGATTTGCACCTCTGCGGGATCTTTGGACAAGTTTCTCAGGATGGGTCACTAGACGACCTGTCACCTCTCCCTACGATCCGTAGCCTGAATGGTTTCCAGTGTCTTGATTTGCATTTCTTCAGGACTTTGAACCTAGTGTTCAGGAGGATTCAACCCACGACTCGTAGCGTGACCCAATAAGTCATGGCCAGGCACCAGATGCCACACTTATTCAATTTTAGTTCTCTTTTCGTTCGTTTATTATCCAGACCTATTTTCCTGCGAAACACCTAAACAAGCACATCATATCCACAAATACACCTACGTTCTTGCATATTTTCTTTGTTTTAAGCGTCGAACGTGCCATGCAACCACGACACATCAGAAACCTTACAGTTGCATCGAAAATAAAAGAGTGGGCAATAAATCAAGAAAACTCACCAAATATTTTATGAAAAGGGGCAAAGATCTTGTCGAAGAAAGCACAACGTTGCAGCGAAACAATTGAAAGATCAGTGAAACAATTAAATCTAAAAGAGTTGGAAACAAAACAATAGGTTATAGACTTACCTTTAGACCAATAATAAGAATTGCCCCGTCAAAGCGGAAATGGATGGGGTAGGTAATTAACCGTTGTTAGTTAGTAGACTTTTCTTCATAAAGTTAGAAAACATAGCACTACCAAACACAATAGAGATACATATGAATGTAGTAATGTAACAACATATTATATACAATGTGATCAGCACAATTACTACTTTCAACCACTAACCTCTCTTCTGTTCATCACTGTTCCATTCAAAAACAGATCTATATGGACTATTCTTCTGTATATTCTGGGGAAGGCAGACAGATTTCAGCACATACATTATGTAAAAGGTTTCCCATACAAGAAGATGTTAGGAAACTGTGGACTTTTAATTTACAGGTTGGATTAGTGGACTCTCCTTCAATTGACATCAAGTTACATCTCATCCGTCCCCTTTCCAACCAAAGTTTAATAATGTACTCAAAATTTTGTAAAATTTCAGATACACACAAGCAGAGCAAATAATCACCTATAGGCTACAAGTACTTAGTCTCCTACCACACGGTCAAAACGCAATTTAAATCTTATTAGTTCTGCAAATAATTTGATCTTACTGCTTACAAATTAATAAATATGAAATTTCATGAATTAAACATGTTTACATTAAACTAAATATTCATTGCATGACTGCAAAATCACAAAAAAATTGTGAGCCAGCTATTAAATACTACAAAAAGCTCTAAATTACAACTCTGGAATTGCAATTTGTGAGCAAACTCATTTAAACTACGCTCATTAATAAAATTGCACAAAAATGGTTAAAATAACATTCTCTAATCTAGTGAATACATACAGTTAGCAGTTTTGAAAATAAGCCTTCAACATTTAGTCCTCATGAAATTTTTTGTTATAGGAACACATGTGATTCTTCATGAAAATTTAAAGAGAAAACCTTTGGAGTTATATGAACAGTTTTCCTTATCTTCTGTATAGTTTAGATGCCTTCAAAATCTGTATTTTTGGTGTAATGGTCAGGCTCTCGATAAATTAGATTAATCAACGGTGAGATTTCTGGACTCCTTGCACTTCAAAGAACAAAACTCCTATTTCCTTTTCCATTTGTCCTAGCCTTAAGAAAAGAAGCAGCAAAAGAAGAATATCACTAATAATTGTATCCAAATTAGCCATGGAACTTAGTAGCTTGCAATTATCACTTCTTTCCCAAATTCATACATAACTGCCAATTTTTGTTTTTCTCAAAAGTGTTTGAAGGTGGGATTGTTGTGTGTGTGCGCGGGGGAGGGGGGCAGGGGCGGAGCCACCTTTGGCTCAGGGGTTCATTCGAACCCCGTTTGGCAGAAAATTATATTATTTATACATGGTTAAAATTATTTTTTATGTATATATAGTAGACATTGAACACCCTTCCGCTAGTTCGTATGTTTACTTCTGAACCCCATTAGTGAAAATTCCGGCTCCGCCACTGAGGATGTGTGTGCTGAGTATGTGAATCCATAGTCTTGCATATCCGCATTAGCAAAACCCGCATAAATATGAATTGTATAAAAATGTACATTAAACAGAATATTAACAACAACAAAATCTACCGATTAAATTACTAAAATCAACCAATGGCTGATTTGCGATGGTGAATCAAAGGCAAAAGAGAGATTTTGAGAGTTTCTCGCTGAAACGTCTCACAGGCTCTTCATAGTCTACCTTATTCAAACTCTCAATATTTATAAATAATTTATTCAGAAAACATTCATAAACTCAAAACCCTAGCTCGCGATCAAGGAATAACTTGGCACGACTGGAAATGACATTTCTTAATATGTATAAACTCAAAATTTAGCTCGTTATCTGAACATATATATGTATGTACGTAGAAAAAGGAGAGAAAAACTTGTCATACAGAATAACTTGGCACCGCCAGAAATGGCATAAGAGGCATGTTGGACGACGGAATCGGCTTAGTAGCGGAGGTTGCGTGAGATGTTCCTATTACCAGCTCCCCCAACTTCTACAACTTTGTTCACCACCGATCGAATTCATGACATCTCCGATCAAATAATTGAGTTTCTGATGATATTCTCTGGTGGATTTTGCTAAAGAAGAAAGGGAATGAGACATTGAAAATGAAACTTGTTTTGTGGGAAAGTGAGAAGATGGAATCTTCTAAAAAGAGAGAGTCGCAGGGTTATATCGAAAAAAAGGAGGGGAAGGGGAAAAAATTAGGCTTGCTAAGCCCGACCCAAACACAAAATACAAAAAGAAAAAATTACACAGTATAGATAAAAAGAATCCTTAATTATCTACCATGATTAATGTTTAAAATAATTATCTGACATAGTCAAAAGTTAGTTAAAGGACTATTATTTATGTAGGCCGGCATATACAAATATGATAGCTTGTATACCATTCCTTTTGTGTGCATTCAATTAATCTCTCTTATCAAATTTAATTGAACATTAAAAAAAATAAAATTCTCTCTCTACTAATTTTATGTGCCTTCTCTCTACTCACATTTGAATTCACAACTCAACTCCCAATGACCTCTATAAATCCAACGATGGATATTGACTTGGAAATACCCCTAAAACCTCCCGATCCACCCCATATTACAATGCAAACTACAAATTCTCAATCATATAAATCTTCCCAGTTAGTGTTTTCAGTTATTGTTTCAACCCAGTTTCAATTTTAATAATATTGAAAGTGTTTGTATTCTATACTTGCCTACTTTTAAATACTGTAACTTGATTCAAGTGGTTGGTTTAAAAATGTGTTTTGTCACTTGCTATAACGACCTAAAAAATTAATTCAAATATTTATGTATGATGCATTTTGCTTATCATTGGTAATTTGTTTAAAATAAACACATACAAAATTCTTTGATGATGATACTTATGTATAAACATTGAAAGTTAGTCGTTTGTTAATAACAACTGAATACATTTGAGATGCATACAAATTGCAATCAACTATATATACATACTTCTATTTAATAACACTTCTATTTATGTATATAAATTACAATTAACTATATATCCATACAAGCTAAATATAAATAAGTGCATCTGCATACAAAAATATATTTGAGATGCATGGAAATATTTCATATATAGAATACAATTTTATATATATATATATATATATATATATATATATATATATATATATATATATATATATAAATGTACTTCAATTAAAAATATGTATACACAATCTTATGTATAATCCAGCATCTGTGTATCATTTTTAAAAGTATATATACATATAATGTATATACAATATAATATTTGTATATACAGAATACATATTAAATCGATTAAATAAAAATGTATATGTTATACAAAATACTAATAATAATACATATTAAATCAATTGTTCACCGATCTCCTTTTGTCTCAATTTTTCTGCTACATATTCGTTTTAATGAGCTTTAATGCTTCATTATGAAAAGAGATTATTGTGGGAAAGTTGAAGAAAATAATGGGGTTGATTGCCAACATTGGATTTGTTTGAAAACTACCAAGAGCAAGTATGGAAAGTGCCAAACATTGGGAACTAATCTCTTTCCTTTTAAATCTCTTTCTGTTACTGTAACTGAAAAAATTTAAAAAAAAAAGGTTTTTATGTTTTTGTATAAATCCTCCCTAAATACATGTAGACATTAACTACCTGTCTATAGAATGTAAGTATTGAAAGTTAGACTAAGAAGTTAGTTAAGAGGGGTCTAAGATAGCTATATGTGAAGTTAAAATTACTTTTTTCGTTCATCTTTATTTATCTATATATTAAAAATAAATATCTAACAAATATGTCCAGTTTGCAAAATCAATTTACCACCTTGTGTCTATTTTATTTTTACTATTAAATACGATTCATTATCCTATGTGTTTCCCAAAGTAAAATCTTTTATTATATTCAAAAGATAATATAGTAAAATTACTCGTATTATTTATTATTTCTTAACGCGTATGTCAAGTCAATAGTGAATAAGTATTGCTGGACGGAGGAAGTACTTACTTACAAAAAATAAGAATCGTTTTCATTAAATTACATTTAATTAAATAACACCAATTTATTTTTGGTGACGTAATAGATTTACTTAGCTAAATAAGAGTAATTTTCTTTTAAAAAAACTATAAATATCTTTTTGATATGTAAAAATTAATTATTAATTTTGGACTAAGTATAAAAGTTAAAAGTATTATATAGTAATATAGAGCATGTTTGAATGAGTTTATAACTTACGACTATAAGCATTTTTAATTTATAGTTTTTAACTTATTTTTATTTTTTTGACTTAATAACAAATGATTAGAAGCACTTTTTTTTTTTTAATATTTACCCAAATATTATTAAAATATTTAAAAACATTAAAAGCGCCTAAAATAAATTAATACAAAAAAAATAATAAACCGAATAAAGTAAGGAAAGAAAAGACCCACAAAAATTACTACTTTCTCCGTCCAACAATATTGTCCATTATTATTTGACACACATTATAAGAAATAAGAAATAATAGGGATAATTTTATTATATTACTCTTTGAATATAATAAATTTAATGATGAAAACTGTATTAAGTAATGAATAGTATTTAATAGTAAAGGTAAAATTGAACAAAATGGTAAATTATTAATTGATTTTTAAATGATACAAATATTGTTAGACATCTATTTTTAATATAGTGAACAAATAAAGATGGACGGAGAAAAGAGTACTACTACAATGTCAAATACACCAATCATAGATGGCCACACTGAATGAATTTACTGAAGGGCATGCATGTAAAAGTGAAAAAGGACAAAAGTCAATGGGATAGCCACGTGTAGCAACATGATTTGTCAAATAAACCAAAATCTTGGTTGTGAGGACGTCCAAAAATTTTATTATATATAATAGTAATATATCAGGGTTGCAGAGGTCGAAGATTTCGCAAATTTTATTGTCTCCCACAATGTAATGCAATTTGCGAAGGTTATAGCTATCCTCCGCAAATAAACCTCTGTAATTAACCCCTTTTTTTGTAGTGCAATAACATAATAGGCAAAGTATAATTGAATTCAATCTTGAACAAACATATATGTCTGTAGCTTCACTTGTGATTCTTAAACTTAATATTAACATACAAGAACATAATACTTGTTATAGAAAATAATTACTCTTAAGGTCCTTTACTGTAAAGCAACTTTGTTTATGACAAAATAAATGCCAAAATTTAATTACAACCTCAAACATACCTACTACCTCCTGAAAGATTTAAGAACAATGCTTAAAGTATCACCAAAATCTCTGAGTTCATAACAATTATTTGGTGTAAATCGTATTTGACTATATCAGATTCAATACTTACCTTGAGATTATTTTGACAATTATAATGTCAACTTGATTCAGCTGATGATTGAAGTTTCAAACCATTTCGCTTCGATATTTTAAATCATATATTCAATATGGTAGAGTCTCGTATTCAGAGGCGAATCTAGGATTTTAAACTTGTGGGTTCCTAAATAAGGTAAAGGGAAAAAGGCTAAAAAAATTGATGTTGCTACTAGGATTCTATCCCTCATTAAAGGGAGCTGAGGGATTTCCCTGGCTCCTTCACAGCCGTTGGACCCATCCGCCATCTTTGGCTATGGGTTTCTATCAATAAATTATTGTACGTTAACAGTATTCTAAATATAATTATAGAGTTTCAGAAAAAGTTGGGGGTTCCCGAAAACCCCCTAACTGTACTGTAGACCCTCCCCTGCTCGTATTGGTAACGTGTTATAAAATAAAAGTTAATCTAAAAGTAAATAGCAACAAAAGAAGAGAGGAGAAGTAAACTCCTTGTTATATTTCTTTCACTTTTTCCATCTCTTTCTATATTATTCTCTAATGCAGGAAGTGCTATTTATAAGCCTATAGCTTGGCCTCCAATATTGCTACAGTACGGCGGGTAGTACTTGGATTCCAAGTTAGCTACTTGGGCAAGAAAATTTGCTGGCTTATTTACGCCACATGGCATCCATCCATTTTAAACACCTTGAATAATATAGTGGTGGATCTACTCTTTCTCTCTCCTATGTATGAAGGGCATTATTCGGAAAAAAGTTCAGATCAAGTTGTCTTTTCTGTTTGTTTTGGAAACTAAGTAGGCGTTTGGCCATGAAAATTAAATTTTTTGAAGTTGGAGTTGGAATTGAAGTTATGTTTGGCCATGAAAATAAATTTGACTTTTTGTGAGAGAAGTAGAAGTAAAAAAAGTGAAAACAAGAAAAAATTGTTTTTACTTTTCCGAAATTTTATTTCACTTTAGTGAAAAAAAATTCATGGCCAAACACCACGAAATTTCACTTTTTTCACTAAAGTGAAATAAAATTTCGAAAAAAAGTAAAAAAAATTCATGGCCAAACGGGCCCTCAGTATGGGATGCGGGGGACTTGTTGGGTTCGAAATCGAGAGAGTGTCATGCGGAAGTTAATAGTTGCAAATTACTTCAACGATAAATCAGATGACAAGTAAAACAATACTAAAAAACATATTATTGATATGATTTGGTCAAACGACCTACATATTCTGAAACTAATATAAAAAACATAAAAACAATTTGAGAGAAAATCTCCCCCTAAACAAAACTCTTAAACGACTATATTGTGAATGTTATTATGTTGTGATATGAGCAGGGGGGTCTTCTATTTATAGAGGTTCAAATCCTTTCCTCCAAGAAAGAGGTTAGCCAAATATGAAAGAGTTTTATATTTTCCTTTTAGGAAAAGTAAAAAGAATTATAGTATTACTTTTATTTTCCTTTCAAGAAAAGTAAAACTCAAATTTGTTAAGAAAATCAGGGCAAAACCCCTAACAAATCTCTCCTTTTTGACTTGATTTTCTTTACATGCATAATCTTCGTTCTTCACATAATCTTCCTCGATGTTGCTTAGCATGTTTAAAAATGGAGCTTTTTTGGGTTAAAAATATATGAGCCCTTTCGTGTTAAAAATATTGGAGTCCTTTGCAGGGTTAAAAGTGAGCTTTATTTTTAATAATGTAGCAGCAGGATTGTTGAAAATATGATTGATAATTGTTCGACATGTAGTTTTTTTTTTTGACTTTTTTTGACAAAAATCTTCATTATCGTCAAGTTGGTTGCAACTTTGATCTCAACATGTCCTCAATCTGAACCATCGGACCTTTGAACCATCGGCTCTGATACCACTTGTTGAGTTCAAAATCGACAGGGCGTCTTGCGAAAGCTAATAGTTGCAAACCACATCGACGATAAATCAGATAACAAGTAAAACAATACTAAAAAACATATTATTGATATGATTTGGTCAAACGACCTACATATTATGAAATTAATATAAAAAACATAAAAACAATTTGAGAGAAAATCTCCCCCTAAACAAAACTCTTAAACAACTACATTGTGAATGTTATTATGTTGTGATATGAGAAGGGGGGTCTTCTAGTTATAGAGGTTCAAATCCTTTCTGTAACACCCCGTGCATTTCTGAACTTATTTGATTACCGTAACATTTATGGACTTATTTAAACTTGAGATGGTTGATGTATTACTCACTCATTTTAGTGGGCTGAATTAATCTTGTGCAAATGGGCTCAAATGAGGCCCAAAATTAAGCAAAAGACATGGCCCAAATGGAAAAAAATGACTCATTCTACTTTGACCAAGTAAACACCTCATTTGTTGACTAAGTGTTTGGCTAAGGATGATCATGAGGCACTATATAAGGCACAAAAATCAGATTTTTATTCAACAAAACACACATGTCTCATTCTAGATTTTTCCACAACATTCTCTTTTCTCTCAAACCCTAAGCTACTAGTCTCTTTGGACAAGATCATCTCTTTGAAAGCTTTGGCAAGCGTTTACTCTTATGGTTTAATATATTATATGCATAAGATGGTGCGTAAATCATGTTGGTTATGTTGACAAAGTGTTGAGCAGTCCACTATATGTAAAACAGTCTACTTTTGCTTAATCGGTAAAGGGTTTTGCCTTCTAAACTGGAAAGGACACTTGAGATCTTGAAGGAAGTGAATTTGATGGATTAAATGTCAACATGTAAGATGTGGTTATGTCTCTAACTTGCTTTCTCTTTATGTATAACATTTGGAATTGTTGTTGTGAAAATTGTGCATGGAATTGGTGGTGTATTGAAAGAAAAATATAGTTTTGTGATGTTTATGTGCGTTGCGAAACCATGGTTGTTCATTGACATCCAAGTTAACCTAAAATATGAAAAGAGAAGCTTAATCATGGCCATGGACCATTTATTACAAATATAGACCCAAAAGAGACCCATTTTGGCCGAACCGGGCATCTGCCTTCGCAGATGGGGCACTTGCGGGCGCAGATGCCAACGCAGGTGGCCCTGGACAAGCTCAGATGGGAACCTGCGGCCGCACCTCACCCACCTGCAGGTCCCTCCATAATTTCGTTTTGCTTGTTTTTGCATCTCTTTGACCCCCAAGGCCCCTATACCCTTCTTGGATTCAATCATCAACTCATGGTACCCTTTTAATGACTTTAAAGGAGTAGTCCGGAGGTATTTTGGATTGTATCAATTATGGATTGTCTTTAATGTGTTGTGGTGAAAGGTGTTTAGGTGACGTAATGAAGTAAATGCGACGATGCATTGAAAAAGAAGTGTAAAGTGTGAACTTGTCATGTAGTTGACTTCTAATGTAAGTTTCATTATGTATTCCTATTGTAGAGTAGCGCTTTAAAGAAGAGATGAATTGTTATTGTTACACATTGGAAATATAAGGTATTTAAGGTTACTCTTTTTCGTATCCTTCGGCAACACCTATTGTTCACGTCGTTACCGTACTTGTTTCTATTCTAAAATGTTCTAAAGTATTTTATTCCAAGTTGTTAGCGATTGTTATTCATATGTCTCATATTTATGGACTATTGTTCTAAAGTTCCAATAATGTTATGACCACCGAATGAACTATCTCAAAGATTAAAGAAGTGATGTAAAGAGAGTCTATATTCTTGGGTGGCATCCCAGGGGTGGAAGGCACACCTAGCCTGGGTTGATCCCAATATCACGGGTGGTATCCCAGGGGTAAAAGAAAAGCCTAGCATGGGTCGATCCCAGTATCACGGGTGGTATCCTAGGGGTAAAAGGAAAGCTTAGCATGGGTCGATCCCGATTGATTATTGAGTATAGGTGGTAGCTCAAAGGGGCATAAGCCTAGCTAGAGACGATCCCAATATTATTTTCCCACTGATCAGTTGGGGCCCGCGCATTATATGAATGATAATGATAATGATGATGAACGTAAAAGCAAAGAAAGTAATGAATGTAATGTACATGGTTCCACACATACAGAACAGTAATTTATCGATAATGTTTATTCACTAGTATTTGATTCCATTTGAGATCCTATGTTTCATGTAGTTTCTTATAGCCTTACATACTCAGTACATTCTTCGTACTGACGTCCCTTGGGGGAGTTACCTTACTTGCTGCAGGCACAGGTGCTAGTAGACCTGCACAGTAGGATACGGGTCATCTGCAGACTGTTGGTGAGCTCCAGGTTGATTCGGGGCTTTTCGAGTCACATGTGTTCATTTATTTTGGCACTGTATAAAGGTTGTATAAAGCGGAGACTTGTCCCGACTTTAGGTTTTGGTTATGTATCTGTTAGAGGCTTTGTAGACGTTGTGGGACAAATGAAAGAATGTAAGGAATGTATGCTTTTGACGTGATGTCCCTAACGACCAAGTTTCATATCTATATGAATATATTTCCATAACATCCGTATTTGACATCTTGTATTTGTCTGACAGAATGTGGTTCATTTAGCGACGTGCGTATGAATGAAGGTTGGTTCTCTCGGGCCTTAACGGCTTCGGGTGTCAGTCCGCCCCAATGAGATTTGGGGCGTGAAAAAAGTGGTATCAGAGCAGGTCATCCTAGGGTATCTACAAAGCCGTATCCGAGTAGAGTCTTGCTTATGGATGTGTTGTGCACCACATTTATAGGCAGTATGGGGCATTTAAGAGTTGTTTCTTTTCTTCCTTTCTTAGATCGTGCATTAGAGCCAATGTTGTAAGTGGAATCATAGCTGACCATTGAAATTGGTTTTCTTTGTTATAGTAAAATGTCGATTACAAGACGTGGTAGGGGCAAAGGTAAGAAGGTAGACATGCTGGCCGGAGAAGGAACTAGTAAATCACCACTTGACCAAGCTAGTCAAGGAGGGGCTGAAACTGAATTTGCATCGAGGGCGTCTTCTCCTCTCCCATTTCCAGGGGGGCCACAAAGGAGAGAAGTATCCCCAGAACCACCTGTTAATGCTACTGAGCAGGATCTAAGAAATGCGGTGCAAATGTTGACTCGTATAGTTGCTGTACAAAATCAAGGACAAGTTGGTACAACGATAAGTAATGACAGTGAGGCTAGGGCATCTAGTCGGCGAACACAGGATTTCCTGAAATTAGATCCTTCTACGTTCACCGGATCAGATCTTAATGAAGATCCACAAGACTTTATAGATCAAATCCAAAGGGCTTTGGATGTTATGCACGTATCTGGTGTAGAAACAGTTGAGCTTGCAGCCTATAGATTGAAAGGAGAGGCTATACCGTGGTACGAAGATTGTAAATGGTCAAGGGGTGTTGGTGCACTTCCAGCTAGTTGGGAGGAATTCAAGGTGGCATTCCTTGATCATTGCCTTCCCTATGAGATTCGAGAGGCTCGTACAAACCAATTTCTGAATCTTCATCAAGGGAATATGAGCGTCAGAGAGTACAGTCTTCGATTTTACTCTTTGTCTCGGTATGCTCCTAATGTAGTAGCCACTATGGACGACATAGTCCATTGGTATGTGGACAGATTGAATCCTTATTTGGTGAGGGATTGTACTATTGCTGCGTTGAATAGAGATATGGATATAGCTAGGATACAAGCTTTTGCACAGAAAATGGAGGATCAGAGGCAAAAAAGAAGGACACAAGAATTTGAAAGAGGGTCGTCAAAGAGGGCTAGACCTATGGGACAGTTCATGGCGTCCCAAGGAGAATTTAGGCCTCGAGTTTTTAATAGACCGCCTAGACCATCATTTTCTTATCCTACTGTAACACCCAGTACATTTTCGAACCTATGTTATTACCGTAACATTTATGGAATTATTCAAACATGAGATAGTTGGTGTATTACACCTTAATTGTGTTGAACTGAATTTAATTTTGTGTCATTGGTCTCAATTGAGGCCCAAATTGATGCAAAAGGCATGGCCCAAAAGAAGGAAATGATTCATTCTTTCTTTGACCAAGTAAACATGATAATTATTGATCAAAAGTGGATAAGGATGACTTCAAGGGCCTATATAAAAGCACAAAAATCAGCTTTTAATCCACAAAACACACATGCCATTTCTAGACATTTCCAAGATATTTCTCTTCATTCAAACCCTAAGCAACTATTCCCTTTGGACAAGATCACCTCTTTGCAAGCTTTGGTAAGTGCTTAGTCTTATGGTTTCATATATTATGTGCTTAATAAGGTGTACAAATCATGTTGGTTATGTTGGCAAAGTATTGGACAGTCCACTATGTGTGAAACAGTTTATGTTTGCTTAATCGGTAAATGGTTTTGCGTTATAAACTTGAAAGTGGACTTGTGATCTTGAAGGAAGTGAATTTTATGGATTAAATATCAACATTTAATATGTGGTTATGTCCTTGACTTGCTTTCTCCTTGTGTATAACATTTGGGATTGTTGTTGTGAAATTGTGCATGGAATTAGTGACGTATTGAAAGGAAAATGTAGTTTGGTGATGTTTATGTGCGTTGTGAAACCATGGCTGTTCATTTTCATCTAAGATAACTTAAAATATGAAAATATAAGTTTAATTATGACCATGAACCATTCATTACAAAAAAAGGACCCAAAAGAGACCCTTTTTGGCCGAAACGGGCACCCGCCCTCGCAGACAGGGCACCTGCGGGCGTAGATGCCAACGCAAGGGGCCCTGGACAAGGACAATGGTCACCTGCGGCCGCACCTCAACCACCTGCGGGTGCATGTGGCTTCACAGGTCAGCCCAGAATCTCATTTTGTATGTTTTTGTCTCTCTTTGATCCCCCGAAACCCATATACCCTTCATGGATGCAATTATCAACTTATGGTACCTTTTGAATGACTTTAAAGGAGTATCCCGGAGGTATTTTGAATGGTATCAATTATGGATCATTTTTCATGTGTTGTTGTGAAAGGTATTGAGATGACTTGATAGAGTAATTGTGACGTAGTGTTAAGGAGGAAGTGTAAAGGATAAACTTGGTGTGAAATGTTATTGGTTTATGATATCTTGCTAATGTGTGGTATGTTGTGGTGTTGTTGGTATGGTTATGCAATAAATGGAATTATAAGAGGGTGAAATGACGTTATATGTTAGTCACGTAGTTCATTGTCGTCTTATGCGTTTGTAATGTAGTTAGTTATTAACGTGAGCTCCGTTATGAACTTGTGTTGTAGAGTAACATGTAAGGAAGGAGATGTATTATTGTAGTCACATATAGGGTTGTGTATTCATATTTTGAAGATAAGGTATGTAAGGTTACTCTTTCCGTATCCTTTTGCAGCACATATTGTTCACATTGTCATCGTACTTGTTCCTTTCCAAAATATTCTAAGGTATCTCATTTCAGGTTGTCATGTATTGTGATTCATATGTTCCTTATTAGTGGATCAATTGTTATTCATATGTCCCTTAATCATGGACTGATGTTCCAAAGCTCCAATAATGTTATGGCTATCAACGTATAAATCTCTCAAAAGTAAAGAAATAAAGTAATGCATAGTTGTGGTTGTAAGAGTACGGGTGGCAGCTCTAAAGGCATAAGCCTAGCTCAAGCCGAACCCAAAATTATTGGATCAGGGGGCAGATCTAGAGGCATAAGCCTAGCTCGGGCCGAACCTGACAGGGGGCAACTCTAGAAGTAAGAACCTAGCTCGGGCCGAACCTGATATATTGATTTATGGGTGGCAGCTCTAGAGGCATAAACCTAGCTCGGGTCGATCCCAACATAACATTATGTTATGTTAAGACCCACTGAT
This sequence comes from Capsicum rhomboideum, assembly GCA_031232105.1. NCBI lineage: Eukaryota > Viridiplantae > Streptophyta > Magnoliopsida > Solanales > Solanaceae > Capsicum > Capsicum rhomboideum. Next base: position 94,946,350 of record CP124715.1, read on the forward strand.
CAGTTGGGGCCCAGGTACGATGTGACATAGGTGATGATGAATAAACATAAAAGCAAAGAAAATAATGAACATAAAGTACATAGTTCCAAACATAAAGAACGATGGTTTATCCGTATTGACTATTCTCTTATATTTGATTTCATTGAAGTCCTTATGTATCATGCAGTTTCTTATAGCCTTACATACTAAGTACATTCTTTGTACTGACGTCCCTTGGGGGACTTACTTTACTTGCTGCAGGGACAGGCACTAGTAGACCTCCACAGTGGGCTGCGGATCATTTGCGGATGATTGGTGAGATCCAGTTGGATTGGGGCTTTTCGAGTCATTATGTACATTTGTTTTGGTATTGTATAAAGCAGGGACGTGTCCCGACTGTAGGTTGGTTATGTCTATGTATCTGTAGAGGCTTTGTAGATGTTGTAGGACAAACGGAGGAATGTAAGGGATATATGTTTTTGACATAGTGGCCCTAACGGTCAAGTTTCATATATGTATATATCATATGTTTTCATGACTTCTGCCATTATCATCTTGTATCTATACGTGATAGTGATATTCCTTGAATAACATGCATACGAATGTACATGAATGAAGATTGGTTCTCTCGGGCCTTACCGGCTTCGGGTGCCAGTCCGCCCCATTGGAATTCGAGGCGTGACACCTACAACAGGCACTCAATCTCAATTTCGAGGGTTTAGAGGCAGCCAAGCTGGGCAAAGTAGTGAGATTCGTGGTTCACAGACAGCAGGGTTTTCTCGTCAGTCGTGTCAGTACTGCGGAAGGTTTCATTTAGATGAATACCGATTTAGGACAAATGTTTGCTTTTGGTGTGGTATGATGGGGCACATAATGAGAGAATTCCCACGAAGAGGCTTGGGTAGTATGGCACGACCTACGGGATCAACCGTTGCATCAGCATCATCGGTTCCTTCCTTAGGCCGAGGTGTGCAGCCTGCTGTTCGTGGTAGAGGTGCTAGAGGAGCAGCCAGTTCTAGTGACGTACAGAACCGTACCTATGCTCTAGCGGATCGGCAGAATTTGGAGGCTTCTCCTGATGTAGTGACAGGTACATTGTCCATCTTTTCACATAATGTATATGCATTGATTGATCCGGGTTCTACCCTGTCATATGTCACTCCATTGGTTGATGAAAAATTTGAAAGAACACCGAAATTACTAGTCAAGCCATTTGAAGTATCTACACCAGTTGGTGAATCTATTGTAGCTAAAAGAGTATATCATAATTGTATAGTGAATGTTTGTGGTTATGATACGTTGGCTGATCTTATTGAGCTGGAAATGGTAGATTTTGATGTTATAATGGGTATGGATTGGTTGGCTTCTTGTTATGCCACGGTAGATTGCCGAGCTAAGAAAGTACATTTTCATTTTACACAAAAGGATGTCTTTTAATGGAGGGTAATATTGGAGCACCGAGAGGTAAATTTATTTCCTATCTTAAGGCAAGGAAAATGATATCCAAGGGGTACATATGAAATCTAGTAAGAGTGCAAGATACCGATGTGAAACCACCAACTCTTCAAACGGTTCCAGTGGTAAATGAATTTCTTGATGTATTTCCTGAAGATCTTCCAGGTTTACCTCCAGAATGGGAAGTAGAATTTGGTATTGATGTAATCCCAGGTACTCATCCTATCTCTATTCCTCTGTATCGAATGGCTCTGGAAGAATTGCGGGAATTGAAGGAGCAAATAAAAGACTTGCTGGATAAGGGATTCATAAGGCCTAGTATGTCCCCGTGGGGTGCACCAGTGTTATTTATACGGAATAAAGATGACACGTTGAGAATGTGTATTGATTATCGGCAACTGAATAAGGTGACAATCAACAATAAATATCCCCTCCCCAGAATTGATGATTTGTTTGATCAGTTGCAGGGTGCCAAATGCTTCTCAAAGATTAACCTGAGATCGGGTTATCATCAAATAAGGGTTAGAGAAAAAGATATACCTAAGACAGCTTTCCGAACACGGTATGGTCATTATGAATTTTTGGTTATGTCATTTGGGCTAACCAATGCACCAGTAGTTTTTATGGATTTGATGAATAGGGTGTTCAAGCCATTTTTAGATGTGTTCGAGACAGTGTTTATCGATGATATTCTGGTTTATTCAAGATCACAAGAGGACCATGCTAATCACTTACGGTAGGTGTTACAGATTCTTCATGATCGTAAGCTATATGCAAAGTTCTCTAAATGTGAATTTTGGTTAAGATCTGTAGCATTCTTGGGTCATATTGTATCGGATGAAGGAATAAGAGTTGATACACAAAAGATAGAAGCTGTGAAGAATTGGCCAAGACCTACGACGCCTATAGAGATTCGTAGTTTCCTTGGGTTGGCAGGTTATTATAGAAGGTTTGTTGAAGGGTTTTCTTCCATTACGGCACCTTTAACAAATCTAACCCACAAGGCAACCAAGTTTCAGTGGAATGATGCATGTGAGAAGAGTTTCCAAACTCTGAAGGATAGATTAACTTCTACACCCGTATTGGTACTTCCGGAAGGTACAGAAAGGTATGTGGTATATTGTGACGCTTCAAGATTTGGCTTAGGATGTGTGTTGATGCAGCACGGTAATGTAATAGCTTATGCCTCAAGACTGTTGCGGCCATATGAGGGAAATTATCCAACACACGATCATGAGCTAGCAGCTGTGATATTTGCTTTAAAGATATGGCGCCACTACTTGTATGGGGTTCATGTTGACATATATACCGATCATAAGAGCTTGCAGTATATTTTCAAACATAAAGATCTTAATTTGAGGCAACGGAGGTGGCTTGAACTACTAAAGGATTATGATATTGATATCTTATACCATCCGGGAAAGGCAAATGTGGTAGCCGATGCATTAAGCTGCAAAGCAATAGGATACCCTAATGGCCAGTTGACGAAAAAGCAAGCTATAATCAAGGATCTACACCAACTAGCCAGCTTGGGAGTTCGCCTTCTTGAATCTCCAGACGAACGGGTTATTGTGCAAAATGCACAGCATCTTCATTAGTAGCTGAAGTGAAGGAAAAACAATATGCGTATCCTATTTTATTGTAGTTAAAAGAGACTGTACAACAAGGTTTGACGAAGGCATTTGATCTTACGCAAGAGGGAGTGCTTTAGTGCCAAAGTAGATTGTGTGTACCGGATGTAGATGAGCTAAGGAGACGGATCATGACAGAGGCACATCATTCACGGTATTCTATTTATTCGGGAGCCACCAAAATGTATCATGATTTGAAAGAAATGTATTGGTGGGGTAACATGAAGAAGAACATTGCAGAATTTGTAGCCCAATGTCCAAACTATCAACAAGTAAAAGTAGAGCACCAGAAACCTGGAGGATATATGCAATGTATAAATCTTCCAGTTTGGAAGTGGGATATGATTAACATGGATTTCATCACAGGTTTGCCTCGTACACTTCGACAATTTGATTCCATATGGGTAATAGTTGACAGGCTTACCAAGTCAGCACATTTTCTACCGATCAAGATCACCTACACAGCTGAGGATTATGCAAGGTTGTATATTAAGAAGATAGTTCGATTGCATGGAGTTCCAATCTCAATTATATCGGATAGGGGAGCTCAATTTACTACAAATTTTTGGAAGTATTTTCAGAAGAGTTTGGGTACGCAAGTGAATTTAAGTATGGCTTTTCATCCTCAGAGAGATGGACAAGCAGAACGTACTATCCAAACACTTAAAGATATGCTACGAGCTTGCACATTGGACTTTACAGGTAGTTGGGATGATCATTTATCGCTTATTGAATTTGCCTACAATAATAGCTATCATTCAAGTATCAAAATGGCACCTTATAAAGCTTTATATGGAAGAAAGTGTAGATCACCAATTGGATGGTTTGAAGCGGTTGAAACTGCCTTATTCGGGACAGATCTTGTTCATCAAGCTATGCAAAAAGTTAAGGTGATACAACAACGGCTACAAATGGCCCAAAGTCGACATAAGTCATATGCCGATGTTAGAAGAATAGGGCAAGAATTTGCCATAGGTAATTGGGTATTCTTGAAAGTATCACCAATGAAAGGGGTAATGAGATTTGAAAAGAAGGGAAAGTTGAGTCCACGCTACATGGGACCATATAAGATTATTCGAAGATTTGGTCAAGTTGCGTATGAATTAGCACTACCCCAAGAAATCTCCACAGTTCATCCAGTGTTTCATGTTTCAATGCTTCAAAAGTGCATAGGAGATCCATCTTGTATTGCTCCCATTGAAGATGTACAAGTTACGGAGGATCTCACTTATGAAGAAGTACCTATTGCTATTCTGGATCGACAAGTGAAGAAGTTAAGGAATAAAGAAGTAGCTTCCGTAAAAGTGCTTTGGAGAAATCAACAAGTAGAAGAAATCACATGGGAAGCCGAGGAAATGATGAAGTCTAAGTACCCGCATTTATTTGAAATTGAAGAGAAAGTTCAAGATGCGAAATTGGAGCAATAACAAGTAAGTATCTATAAGCCTTATGTATATATCATAACATGTAGGATAAACTTAGACTTGAATTTATTTAAATTGGATAATGTTACTAACATTCGAGGACGAATGTTCATAAGGGGGGAATGATGTAACACCCCGTGCATTTCTGAACCTATTTGATTACCGTAACATTTATGGACTTATTTAAACTTGAGATGGTTGATGTATTACTCACTCATTTTAGTGGGATGAATTAATCTTGTGCAAATGGGTTTAAATGAGGCCCAAAATTAAGCAAAAGATATGGCCCAAATGGAAAAAAATGACCCATTCTACTTTGACCAAGTAAACACCTCATTTGTTGACTAAGTTTTTGGATAAGGATGACCATGAGGCACTATATAATTCACAAAAATCAGATTTTTATTCAACAAAACACACATGACTCATTCTAGATTTTTCCACAACATTCTCTCTTCTCTCAAACCCTAAGCTACTAGTCTCTTTGGACAAGATCATCTCTTTGCAAGCTTTGGTAAGTGTTTACTCTTATGGTTTAATATATTATATGCATAATATGGTGTGTAAATCATGTTGGTTATGTTGACAAAGTGTTGAGCAGTCCACTATATGTAAAACAATCTACTTTAGCTTAATCGGTAAAGGGTTTTGCCTTCTAAACTGGAAAGGAGACTTGAGATCTTGAAGGAAGTGAATTTGATGGATTAAATTTCAACATGTAATATGTGGTTATGTCCCAAACTTGCTTTCTCTTTGTGTATAACATTTGGAATTGTTGTTGTGAAAATTGTGCATAGAATTGGTGGTGTATTGAAAGAAAAATATAGTTTTGTGATGTTCATGTGCGTTGTGAAACCATGGTTGTTCATTGGCATCCAAGTTAACCTAAAATATGAAAATATAAACTTAATCATGGCCATGGACCATTTATTGCAAAGATAGACCCAAAAGAGACCCATTTTGGCCGAACCGGGCATCCGCCTTTGCGGATGGGGCACCTGCGGGCGCAGATGCCAATGCAGGTGGTCCTGGACAAGGCTAGATGGGCACCTGCGGCCACATCTCACCCACCTGTGGGCGCAGGTGGCTGCGCAGGTCCTTCCAAAATTCTGTTTTGCTTTTTTTTGCATCTCTTTGACCCCCCATACCCTTCTTAGATGCAATCATCAACTCATGGTACCCTTTTAATGACTTTAAAGGAGTAGTTCGGAGGTATTTTGGATTATATCAATTATGGATTTTCTTTAATGTGTTGTGGTGAAAGGTGTTTAGGTGACGTAATGAAGTAAATGCGATGATGCATTGAAAAGGAAGTGTAAAGTTTGAACTTGTCATGTAGTTGACTTCTAATGTAAGTTTCGTTATGTATTCCTATTTTAGAGTAGCGCTTTAAGGAAGATCTGAATTGTTATAATTACGCATTGGAAAGATAAGGTATGTAAGGTTACTATTTTCCGTATCCTTCGGCAACACCTATTGTTCACGTCGTTACCGTACTTGTTTCTATTCCAAAATGTTCTAAAGTATTTTATTCCAGGTTGTTACCAATTGTTATTCATATGCCTCATATTTATGGACTATTGTTCTAAAGTTCCAATAATGTTATGACCACCGAATGAACTATCTCAAAGATTAAAGAAGTGATGTAAAGAGAGTCTATATTCTTGGGTGGTATCCCAGGGGTGGAAGGAACACCTAGCATGGGTCGATCCCAATATCACGGGTGGTATCCCAGGGGTAAAAGGAAAGCCTAGCATGGTTCGATCCCAATATCATGGGTGGTATCCTAGGGGTAAAAGGAAAGCCTAGCATGGGTCGATCCCGATTGATTATTGAGTATGGGTGGTAGCTCAAAGGGTCATAAGCCTAGCTAAAGACGATCCCAATGTTACTTTTCCACTGATCAGTTGGGGCCCGGGCATTATATGAATGATAATGATAATGATGATGAACGTAAAAGCAAAGAAAGTAATGAATGTAATGTACATGGTTCCACACATACAGAACAGTAATTTATCGATAATGTTTATTCACTAGTATTTGCTTCCATTTGAGATCCTATGATTTATGTAGTTTCTTATAGCCTTACATACTCAATACATTCTTCGTACTGACGTCCCTTGGGGGACTTACCTTACTTGCTGCAGGCACAGGTGCTAGTAGACCTCCACAGTAGGATACGGGTCATCTGTAGACTGTTGGTGAGCTCCAGGTTGATTCGGGGCTTTTCGAGTCACATGTGTTCATTTATTTTGGCACTGTATAAAGGTTGTATAAAGCGGGGACTTATCTCGACTTTAGGTTTTGGTTATGTATCTGTTAGAGGCTTTGTAGACGTTGTGCGGCAAATGAAGGAATGTATACTTTTGACATGATGGCCCTAACGGCCAAGTTTCATATCTATATGAATATCTTTCCATAACGTCCGTCTTTGACATCTTGTATCTGTCTGACAGAATGTGGTTCATTTAGTGACGTGCGTATGAATGAAGGTTGGTTCTCTCGGGCCTTAACGGCTTCGGGTGCCAGTCCGCCCCAATGGGATTTGAGGCGTGACACTTTCCTCCAAGAAAAAGGTTAGCCAAATATGGAAGAGTTTTATATTTTCCTTTTAGGAAAAGTAAAAGTAATTATGGTATTACTTTTATTTTCCTTTCAAGAAAAATAAAACTCAAATTTGATATGAAAATCAGGACAAAAACCCTAACCGGGGGGTGGGGGTGGGGGGGGGGTTTCTCCTCTTGTTTTCTTTTTGTTTTGGAAACTAGGGATGGGAATGAGATAAAGTTTATTATTTTTCGAATCATTTTACTTGTCATTCTTATTAAAAATAAATAATTCATAATACTTGTTATTTTGAAAAATATGACATAATTAGTTGTTTATTTTCACTTTTACCTTTAATTATAAACTAGTTTTGGATACGTGCTACGGTCAATTGTTTTTAATGTTTATATTCTAAAACAATAAATATTTCACAAAATACGTGTTCTAAAAGAATTTATTTAAATCATTAATTGCTCAAAAATGTACATAGATAATTTTCATCAGAGATAGATCTAGATTTTTAAATAAAGGGAAAAGGGTCAAATTTATCCCTCTATTTTTAAAAATTGACTAATTTTATCCTTCATCATACTACTGGGTCATATTTACCCCACAGTTAGTAAAGTTTTCACTTATAGCCTTAATTGGATGGAAATGTGCAAATCAACAAAAATAACCCTATTTTTTTTAAAAAAATAAAACACATAATCACGAACTTAACCGCCCCAACCTATCGTAACCACAAAGGACCCAAACAAATATACCCCTCAACTTTCATCCTTTGCCTGTTTCAATCTAGCCTGTTTGGCTACAGATCAAACCAAACTCTTGTATATACAACTGATCAATTTCAATTTCAGTGATGTGAAAGACAATAGACACAAATCATATAAGAGAAATTGTTGATTGAATAAAAGATTTGTATTTTGGGAAGAGAGTTGTTGGAGCAGAGAGGAGTTAAATTTCACGCAAAGAGTAACAATTTCTCTTGTTAAAAGCGTGGAAATTCCTATATTTTTTCTCTCTCACATTTCGATCTGAAACTTTGGGAGAATAGCGTGGGAGGGGTATATTTGTTTGGATCCTATGTAGTTAAGATGGGTCCGGGCGAGTAGTGGTTGTGTTTTTTTTTGTTTTTTTTTTTTTAAAAAAAAAAAAAAAAAAAGGTTATTTTTGTTAGATTTAGGCATTTCCACCCAAATGAGGGGAATAAGTGAAAACTTTACTAACAGCAGAGGTAAATATGACCAAATAGTACGACAAAGGATAAAATTAGCCAATTTTCAAACATATAGGGTTAAATTTGGCCCTTTTCTCTTGAAATATATCACAAAAATATACTATTTAAGAGTCAATATTACAAAATCTACCAATAGTTTATAACTTTCAGAATATACCAATTGAAATTTAACAAAACTCAAATAAGATAAAAGGAAAAAAAAAAACAGTAAAAAACATCAAAATTGAGTAACTGAATAATTGATATTCTTTCCTATAATTTCTCCTAGTATGTAATCCAATTCCACAATTGGCTCCACTTCTTTACAATAGGCTCACTTCTTTTCTGATTTCCAGTTTATCTTCTTTTTTTTTTTTCTCCTATTTTTCCATTTTGAAAGGCCAACACACCCATGTTGGTGTTGTATCATGACACCACATTGTGGTGATTCCCAGTTTCTCTTCAAAATTATTTTAATGAATTAAACAAGATCGAAAAATGATATCTCTGCCAGGAACAATTTAAAATTATTTTGGACTTTAATTGCTAAACTCGCGAATAATTTCATATCATTCCTGAAAATAATATAGAAACTGATGTGCGAAAAGGTTAAATAACTACCTCCTTTAAGCATGGTATGAAAATGACGTAGAAACTGATGTCCTATAAAGGTTATTTAATTGTCTCTTAGAAACATGGTATGAAAATGGTGTAGAAACTGGTGCCATGTAAAAATTATTTAACTACCTCATAGAAACATGGTATAAAAATGATATAAAAACTAGTGCTTCTAGAAACATGGTATGAAATTGGTGTAGAAATTGGTGTCCTGTAAAGATTATTTAACTACATCATAAAAACATGACATAAATATGGTATAGAAACCGGTGTCCCATAAAGGTTATTCCAAAAAAACTTATATATCGTATCCATAAATGTTTGAATTAACTTTTTAAGTATTTAAATTAAATTTTAACCTTTAATTTAGAAAACACATTTTTTTTTAATGTTTGTAACTTATTTTCCTTGAGACTGTTCATGATCTAACGGCATGAATTATTTCAACTGGTCAGAAAAATTATTCATAAAGCACATTAATAAACTCCCATCTTATGTCCTCATATTTCAATGACAATTTTCTACTCACCATTTTTGTTCGAAAGAATTGTCAATTTGAAAACCGCCTAAATCTTAAAACTCAATTTAAGATGAAGATAAAAACTTTTTGATAAAATGGTGAGAAAGTTGACTGAGGTTGAAGAAAAGTTGAAGAAGATGGTGGAAGAGTTATAAAGAGAGAGAAAGAAATAAAGAAGATATTAAAAAAGATGTAGAATATCTAAAAGGATTAACACAAATACCAAAAAATCAGCCTACTTATCTAAATTAAATCCCATAAAATAAGTTCAAATCAATTAATTTCGAAAATTAAGCCATTTAAGTATATAAAATGATTTTTAGTTGAAAATAGATTTTGTAAATAAAAAGTAGTATATTTATGTTTTGTAATATTAACTCTTAAATAATATATGTATGTGATTTTCACTTAAAAAGAGTTGGCATCACGTTCTTAAATTTTCATCAAATCTCTTATTTATTCTAATTAAAAACAATCAAGTCAACTCGAATTACAATAAAATATATATCTTTTGTAGGAACATATTTCTTCTCACGAGTCACATTCCAAATATTCCAACGCAATTTTCAATTTTGTAGCCTCTTTTGTAAATGAATCTCGGATTGTTGAATGTGTCATATTAAAGTCTTTAAGAGGCCTACTAATTAAAACTCTTATCGGCACTTACAACAAAGAAGCAAATTTAATTTCCCTGTTTCGACTCACATGACTTAATAAATTTCACGACTTTTAAATATTTGATTATGGCCTTTAACGTGGCAGACTCTATATTTATTTTGAAGTTAAGATTAAAGTGAACACCTCACATGTAAGTAACCTGATAAAGGGAGAGTATGGAATTAAAATATTGGTATAAAATCTACTGCAACAGTCATATGGAATACCTAATCGTGTACTGCAAATACTATATACAAATAATTGAAAACCAAACCAAATAACTGACATTTTAAAATTTAGAACCGAAACCGACCGAGCAAACCAAGAAATCAAAATTGAAATTAAAAAAAATCTGGTTCGATCGATTTTTTTTATTTGAACCGAAATATGTCCAGCCTACTTACACCTATTTGTCATCTTTTATCAATTTTAATAATACATATTATTAAAATACAAACATATGCAACAGAAACAAACAAATAGGATCACTTGCATGTAATGTAGATATATATAATCACGGGCAGAGGCGAATTCAGGATTTTAAGAATATGGGTGCATTATTGGTTTTAAGATAAGGTCTAAAATTTTATAGTGATAATAACTTGGCGAGCAAAAGACAATAGTGCGCTAGTTTACTTACGAAGAAAAGAAATCATGAAGGAAAAGGAAAGAATGAGATGTTGATTTTGCCTCTGCAATGGTGATTTCAATTGTTGCAGCTCGTATGTAGTGCACTATTTTACCATGCTACTGAAATTCTCATTCCTCTGGTATGAAATAGAAAGGTCTATTTTTTTAAAAAAAAAAATGTTACTAACAATAAATAAACAAAAACTAACAAAATGTACAGAAATAAATCATGCACTACATGGTTAATTAAAAAAAATCCTAAAAGTTAAAACTTAGACTAATTAATTAATCGATGTAAGAACAACAAAACTTGCTGACATACGATAAACCCTCTGATGATCCCAATTTCATGCCACCACATCTAAAAAAAAAGGTCTAGGTCAAAGCTAAAAGAACTTTAATCTATATCTAATGCCACCATGCTATTCTTTTAGTACTTTAATTTTATAACTATTATTATTTTTTTTTTAAAAAAAAAAAAAGAAAGCAATGCTGCTTTTTAGGCTTTAGAAAAATACAGAAAGCAGCAGGTTAAGCTTAAGAATAATCAAAAATAAAAAATAAAAAGCAGAGAGTGGGATTTGATCCCTGGACGGATACTGACCAGTGAACCACTCTAACATGTTTTACCATGGGTTCCTTCAGTTAATATTAGATATATTTTAAGAATCATACAAATAATATACCAAATTTAGTCGGATGACCACGGATTCCCGCGACCCATTTTTTAAATATAAAATCGCCCCTGATCACAGGTTTTAATCAAACACAAAATCAATATTATCTCTTGAAACTGTGAACACAAATTGAACCTTTACACATGAGCAAAACCATCCATGCGATCACCCACCAGTCCCACAATCTTCTGGTGTGTAACCTAAATAACATCAGAATCTATGACAATTTCTATGGAAAATCGTGTGTAAAAATCATGTCTCCTTGGTATAATAAGACTCTTTATATAGCCACAAGTTTTTGGGGGTGCTGAGATAAGTTATGCTGAGATTAGTAATGTTGGGATTAATTATATTGAGATTAGTTATGCTGGGACATTAACCTATTCATTGTTTGGCTTGGTGTATTATGGACACTTTTGTCTCTACCCATGTATTAATAGCCCATTTATTGCTAATACAATGGATTGCTATATATTAGTTATACACCCTATAATACTGAATAGTGTGTATAACCAATACATGTATTAGTCATACAAAGGCTCAAGATCCTATGAAACAAAGGATTAAATAATATCATAATTAATACATGTATTAGATTATCTAATACATCCTACCAAACGAGCTCTTAGGGTTTAAACTCTTTTCCAAACCTGCTAGGTCTTCCTTATATCCACAAAAAGTTAATTTTATTTAATTTTTAATTATTTGGACATAGCATGGACCACATAATTGAATTAATGCGGCTTCCTATTATGAGATTAATTTGAAATATCTGAATTAAACCTACCATAATAACTTACTAATTATTTTACTAAACATCCATAATTTCACCCCTTCGTTCAATTTAAAATTCTTCCATTAAACCTTATTTAACTCCACATGTTAAGATTCAGATATTAATAAATTATATTAAATTACTGATAATTAAATTTATGTATTATTTTCTTTAGAATTTTGCTTATCTTATTTCATGTGCCGATATAAATCCAACCTTAGGGTTTACACATGAAAATATATAAGCTTTATAAAGGTGTATAATTAATCTCTAGATAGAGACATTGATTCCATCAACTATTATTTTGCCAATGTATATTGACCCACAAAAGAATCTCTCGCATTTTAATATATGAGATAAGCATCTAGTACCCCCTTGAACTATGACCAAATTTTCTACAACATACTCCAACTTTACGGGGGTCCTATTACTCCCCTGAACTTAATTTTAGTGTATTTTTGTTGTGTCATGGTTACATGGCACTGTTGATGCTTAAAACAAGGAAAATATGCAAGAATGTTTTGTTGGTATGATGTGGTTTCTGTCCTAATTTGCAGGAAAACAGGTTTTAAAGGCAAAATGAGCAAAAGAGGAAGAATCAAGACCGAGAACGAAGTTTTGGAAGAAGAAAGAACAAGAGGCTGCAAAAGAGGAGTAGTCACGCCACAAGTCACGTGGCGTGGAAGCCACTCACGCCACGTGAGTGGCTATCGTGACTCAAGTTCAGAAACTGAAAACTCAGCCTGATTTCCACGGCAGGGGTCACGTGGCATGACTGACACCCACGTGACATGGAAGCCTGCCGTGATCCAACTTCTGAAGACCATGAGTTGAGCCTGATTCCCACGATATCAACCTATGTGGCGTGACTTGGTTCCACGACACCAAGTCACGACACCGTGGAAGTTACCGACTCTGTTCTCCTATTTGGTTTTGGATAGGACTAGTTTTGTATCTATAAATACCCCTATGTAGTCCTAAGTGCGAGAGTTGGACAATTTACTATTTTGAGAGTTATTTCATACTGTTTCAGACATATATTTGGTTTTGTATTCACAAACCCTAATTTGAGTTTTATTGATAATTGAAATTTCACTTTTTCTTCATTATTGTGAGATCATAATTATGCTTTCATCTTTGGATTATTCTTGTGTTCTTGAAATCATGAGCAGCTAAACCCATCAACTAGGGTTGTGTGAACCATGAGGAATTAACGAAACCAGTTAAGTGCAAAGCAACTTTGCACTGCTGTGTATGCATGTATTGTTGTTTCCTTCGTTGTGATTGCTTTTCTAACTGTTGCAAACATTAGAAACTCGCCTGTATTCTAGACTTGCTCGAAAGAGAGGTAGAGATTGGGAAAAGGAGATAACAACAGAGATTTGAAGCTATCAACCTTCATCTAATAACCGAAGCCTTAGCAGGAAAGGTTATCTAAAATCCAGGACAAGGGTTAGTATTGCGACACTCGGAGTCCGAGAGGAGAAGAGTGAAATTCGTCTAATGAAGGTCGAGAGACAGTTAGATGAACTTAACTTGTTAGATTTTTCATGCAGCGCAGCAGGGCAATCTTGTTAAGCACAAGTAATCGGTGGAGTTAAGGAATCATTGGGGATCACAGTCCTAGTGAATTTCTCTTATTGTTTACAAACTCAATACAACCAACAATCGTCATTGTTACTATTCATTAACAAAATCCCCCAGTTTTATTTACGTTCCAATTATTCCATGTGGTAGTCTACTTATACTTCGACCTATTCCCTATGGGATCGACCCCAACCTAGTTGGGTTCTAAATTTGATGTCGCCCAAAGTATACTTCCGAAAAAGTACAATGCACCCAACTAGGTTGGGGTCGATCTCACAGGGAATAGGTCGAAGTATAAGTAGACTACCAGATGGAATAATTGGAACGTAAATAAAACTGGGGGGTTTTGCTAATAAATAGTAACAATGACAATTGCTGGTTGTATTGAGTTTGTAAACAATAAGAGAAATTCACTAGCACTGTGATCCTCAATGATTCCTTAACTCCACTAGTTACTTGTGCTTAACAAGATTGCCCCGCTGCGCTGCATGCAAAATCTAACAAGTTAGGTTCATCTAACTGTCTTTCGACCTTCATTAGACGAATTTCACTCTTCTCCTCTCGGACTCCGAGTGTCGCAATACTAACCCTTGTCCTAGATTTCAGATAACCTTTCCTGCTAAGGCTTCGGTTATTAGATGAAGGTTGATAGCTTTAAATCTCTGTTGTTATCTCCTTTTCCCAATCTCTACCTCTCTCTCGAGCAAGTCTAGAATACAGGCGAGTTTCTAACATTTGCAACCGTTAGAAAAGCAATCACAACGAAGGAAACAACAATACATGCATACACAGCAGTACAAAGTTGCTTTGCACTTAACGGGTTTTGTTAATTCCTCATGGTTCACACAACCCTAGTTGATGGGTTTAGCTGCTCATGATTGCAAGAACACAAGAATAATCCAAAGATGAAAGCATAATTATAATCTCACAATGATGAAGAAAATTGAAATTTCAATTATCAATAAAACTCACAATAATGAAGAAAAACCAAAATTTCAATTATCAATAAAACTCAAATTAGGGTTTGTGAATACAAAACCCAATATATGTCTGAAACAGTATGAAATAACTCTCAAAATAGTAAATTGTCCAACTCTCGCACTTAGTACTACATAGGGGTATTCATAGATACAAAACTAATCCTATCCAAAACCAAATAGGAGAACAGAGTCGGCAACTTCCACGGTGTCGTGGAACCAATTCACGCCATGTAGGTTGATGTCGTGGGAATCAGGCTCAACTTATGGTCTTCAGAAGTTGGATCACAGTAGGCTTCCACATCACGTGGGTGTCAGTCAAGCCACATGACCCCTGCCATGGAAATCATGCTGAGTTTTCAGTTTCTGAATTTGAGTCACGATAGCCACTCACGTGGCGTGAGTGGCTTCCACGCCACGTGACTTGTGGCGTGACTACTACTCTTTTGCAGCCTTTTGTTCTTTCTTCTTCCAACACTTTGTTCCCGGTCTTGATTCTTCCTCTTTTGCTCATTTTGCCTTTAAAACCTGTTTTCCTGTAAATTAGGACAGAAACCACATCATACCAACAAAACACACCTAAGTTCTTGCATATTTTCCTTGTTTTAAGCATCAGCAGTGCCATGTAACCATGACACATCAACACCCTCAACTTAGAACGTTTGCATGTCCTCAGGTGAACAAAATAAAAATACGCAAACACAATGATTAACTAAGAGAAACCTAAGGGACCTATGGCAGTCTATTCGTTTGACAAAAAAAATTTTTTTGACCCCTCCTATCTTCAAAGCAAAACCAAAGTGTGCATATAAGCAACATAGTATCATGACACAGAAGGGATCAAGTGATGGAACCATATTATGCACAAACAACTAAGCGTATATGCAATTGGCATTTCTCGAACAACTAGCAGCTAATTATGCAACCCATGTGCTCTCACAATCAAAGAAGTCCCATGCACTCTCAGTATACTAATGAATATCAACATAGGAACGAGGTCAAAACACTCACGGTCACAAAGAAGTTAAGCAGTGTGCATTAAATACCATAGGCTTGCCCTTATTTTCTACGCCTTCGTTTTCGGACAGTCGGACTAGGATCACTATAGGACTTTACTCGGCTTGTCATGTAGGCTTAGGAACAGGTATGGTGCATATGGGTATAGTGACTCAACCCTCCTTGACACTACACTATTTTTGGCTCCAACTTCCAACCTTTTTCATTTTTATTCTCCCTTATTCTCCATTCTTTTATTTTCAGATTTTGGGTGTGATTTTTCTTCTTTTTTTTTTTTCAAACTTTAAACACATATACATTTTTTTCTTTTCTTTTCTTTTTTTTTTCTTCACACCCAAATCTGTTTTCTCTTTTTTTTCCTTTTATTAACCCTTCTTCATACCCAACTCAATCTACGCACCCCTATAATAGCCACCCTCAACTTAGGTGATTTGCCTGAGTTGAGGTACACAGTGTCCAAGGAGGGACCAGGGCCAAGACAGGTTCATTGTGATTAAAATGGGAAGGTGAATAGGCTAATGAAAGAAATAGGATGATTATGGCTCAAAGTTGGGATCAAGGGATACTTCTTCATTGGGTTTGACATTTAGGCTAAAAGTGGACTTTATTCAAAAACGGCCTATGATCCTTTCCTAATCCCTATCTTTTAACTTAGGCAAGATTAACCGGGCAAGTTTTGGATAGCACACACACAGCTAACTAAGTAGTGACCTTACACACACATAGCACAGGGTTGTATTACCAACTACTACCTATCCGTTCATGCAATGCTAGCTACGGTTATTTGCCTATAATTCTAGTGCCATAACAAGATCCAACAGCTGTCACACACAAGCATGCTATTCACACAATTCAAAAACCAAAATTTCAGGAGGGGTATCCTTAATGGTCAAAACGCATAAAAATCATCCAAAACTGGACTGCACTACAGTTCCCTCATTTTTCTCCTAATTTAGCAAGAAACATAAAAACATCAACAATAACATCCTAAATATGCCGGTTCTACTATGATAGCACACTCGGGGGAAAAGAAATACGGCAACAAAAACCCCCAAGTAGTGGTACACCCCCACCCCCAACTAAACATGGTGAAATGCCCTCAATGCACTGATATCAACTAAATACAATGGAGTGAAGACATACCTGTGGCGCTCTAAGCGCCGGAAGTGGGCCCGCCAACAGCGGGATCATCAGACTGTGCAGTAGTCGCACTGGTGGGGGGATAGCCTGACTGGCAGATGCACCACGCGCCCTATGCTCTGCCTCAATCTGGCTCGCATGGTACTCTACCTGGGAGGCTTTAACAACCCTCATCAGATCACTCTCGTACTCAGCATCACTCGCACCCCCATCCGCCGGACTGCGGGGTCTCTTGCTTCTATCCATCGGAGGCTCCTCATCAGCAAACAAATCAACCTCAAATGTTGGTCGCATGGAGGTCGGGACAGGCATAGGTGGTATAATAGGGGTGCTACTCGATGCCAGTGCCCGAATCTCTTCTCTCAACGCAGCTACCTCCTGGGTCAAGCCGGCCATATCAGGGCTCGGTGCAGCACTCAATCGGGAGGCCATACGTGCCTCAAAACTATCAATCCACCCATGCAAACCCCGCATAAACTGGTCCATAGCTGCATTCATCCGAGCCTCTACCCTAGTCTCCGCAGCCTCTACTATAGATCGAACCCAAGGCTTAAGCTGGGATACCAACTTAGCCATCTGAGTCTCAGTGTGATCCTGGCGCTCAAACATCTCCGTTTGCCTATCAATCAGCTGCTGTAGAAAGTCTCGTGATACTGAAACCATTCCAGCAGGAGTCGGAGGGGAACTAGTACTGGGTACCCCATCATCAATAGGGCCAGCGCCCTCAGTCTGTATAGGTACCCGAACTGGTGCCAGAATAGGCAAAGGCGCACTACTAGGCTCATTTAGGGATACACCCGATGACTCAGACGACTGTGACCCTCGTGAAAGAATGGGGTGTGAACCCCTCTGCTGCATCAGCCCAATGTCCACAATGCGGGTTACCTCGATATAATGGTCCAGGGCAGGTATCCTGGCCACCCCTGCCCTGTTACACAACCCCTGGATCAAGCATGGAAAGGGGATACTCGTGTGATCTCTGAACGCCCGCTCGTGGATCTCCCAGACTATGTATCTAGCAAAAGAAATCTTATAACCAGCTAAGATGTTGTCTACTACTACTGCCCGCTCCAACGTAAGTGAGTTGTCAGCATTGGTTGGACCCAACCGATGCCGAACCACGGACCACAAGAATTTACCAGCAAAATAAAGCATGGACTTTTTGATGTCCAGCTTCCCAGTCACCCAACTAGCCGACACACCATCTTCGGCTATGTACCCTGCAATCCATTTAAGCAAATCCAATTTCTGCTCTGCATCTCTCATCTTAACCCTATCTCTGATAGTGTCCATCCTATGATCATATTCAGTAGTCGACGCAGGAAGTGGACGGTTAGCCCCAAATAAGAAGCGGTGAATGGTCTGCTCTGAAATATCCACACGGGTACCACGAACCATGACATGGGTCAAAAATGGCTGCAAAATAAATTTTCTCCCAAAAGGAGTGCCCAAATCCACTGACACAGAATACGAGGCATAAAACTCTAGGACTAACTCCGATCTATATCTACCAGAAGGCTGCGCCATCCAACCTAAACCATACCTCTCAAAGACAGGCCATATATCAGTCAAGGTCCTCAACTCATCCACCCGATACCGTGGCTCCTCCATAATGTTCCTCCAACATACCCCTCTCTCAGTCAATTCATCATCTCTATCATAGAAGGCACGCATGCCCTGCACACACCAATGTTGAATCTCAGTACTCTGTGCTGGCGTCGGAGCACTTTGGGCACCAGAACCTGAAACAGAAGTCGTAGCCTCCGCAGCAGAAGTACCCTGGCCAGTAGCATCATCAGTAGAGCCTGAAACAGAACCATCCTCCCCATCTTCACACTTGGGGGTAGACTCAGAAGACTCAGTTGGAACAACTGGCTGAACAGGTGGTGGGGCTGGCTGAAGTGCTGCTCGGGCAGCCGCTCGGGCTCGCGTCTGTAACCTTGTATCTCGAGGGACCAAAGCAGTGTCGTCATGGCTTATGTCAAATTCCTCCACAGAACCACTTTGGGCAGACTCAGTTGGTTCATCCCGGAGACTGGTCGATAAATCCAAATTTTTGGTCTGAATTCGGGATGAGGCATCAAGGTGGTCACTCTCGGGGTTGGATTTTGGAGGCATGGTAACGGGTTATTGATCAAATTATGGGTATTTGGGTCGGGTTTGGTATATTTGATTCGAATTTTTGTACTTATTTGGTAATGAGGTTTGGATTTTTGAGCTTTTGGGAGTCTAGGGTTCGGATTTGGTGAGTTTTTGGGAAAGGGTTTTCGGATTTTTGGAGTTTGAGAAGGAGGGGATTCGGATTTAATGGGGAGAAGAAGAGAAAATTAGAATTTTAGGGTTTTAAGTTGAAGAATTTGAAAGTGGGGAAAGAAGACAATGGATCGGACTTATATCGGGTAAGGAAGAAGGGATCCAGATTTATTTTAGAAAAATGGGCTTGGGTCGGGTCAGATTTGGGTTTTTGAATTTTTTTATGTTTCACGACACGACCCACGTCACGTGGGTGTGACCTACGTGACGTGGGGTCTGTCGTGACTGATGTTCAGAGACACTGGTTGGCTTCTGATTTCCACAACACTACTCACGTGGTGTGGATCACATCCACGTCACGTGGATTCCTTCCGTGGATGGGATTCAGAAGCTGGTAATTTTCCTCTGATTTTGACGATACCAACCACATGGCGTAGAATACCCTCACGTGACGTGATTCATGTCATGGATGATATTTAACCCCTTCAGGTAAATTCTTTGATTTTCAGCTAACTGTTCTTCAATAATCCGATCTCCGCATAACAAATCTTGGGTTGCCTCCCAATCAGCGCTTGATTTAATGTCGCGGCACGACATGGATAACTTGGATACTCAGACTTCCCCAACTAGCCTATGGGTTGCCTCCTATGAAGCGCCTGATTTAACGTCGCAGCACGACATGGTTGACTTGACTACTCAGACTTCATCAAGTTCAAGTTCTTCAATCGTCCTTATCTCTTCCGGAACTCCTACATAATGCTTAACACGCTGTCTATTGACTTTGAATAGGATAATATATGCTCCTTTTAGCTCAATATCACCATGTGAGAATACCCAAACGACAGTGAATGGGCCAGACCATTTGGATTTCAGTTTTCCAGCAAACAGGCGAAGCTCAGAATTATATAATAAAATCGAGTCGCCCGGGTGAAATTCGCGGTTCTCAATCCGACTATCATGGTACAATTTCATCTTCTCTTTATACAATGCTGAACTTTCATAAGCCCGGAGACGAAATTCATCCATCTTATTCATCTGCTCAAGTCGCAATTGGGCCGCTTCACTCTAGTCCAAATTCACCCTTTTCAACGCCCACATAGCTTTATGTTCTAGTTCAACGGGCAAATGGCAAGACTTCCCAAATACCAACTGATATGGTGATGCACCAATTGGTTTTTTGAAAGCCGTCCGATATGCCCATAATGCATCATCCAGTCGTCGAGCCCAATCAGTCCTATTTGCATTAACTGTTTTTTCCAGAATGGACTTAATCCCGCGATTTGACACTTCCACCTGCCCGCTTGTCTGAGGATGGTAAGGTGTTGCCACCTTATGTTTGACACCATATTTTTCAAGCAGGTCTTTGAACAGTCAGTTGCAAAAGTGGGATCCTCCATCACTTATAATAACTGGGGGTGTCCCAAAACGTGAGAATATGTTCTTTTTCAAGAAAGTTGTGACACTTCTCCCTTCGTTATTAGGAAGTGCAATTGCCTCCACCCACTTATACACATAGTCAATGGCTACCAAGATGTATTTTATTCCATGCGAGCTCACAAACGGACCCATAAAGTCAACTCCCCACACATCAAACAATTCAAGCTCAAGTATAGTTTTCATGGGAAGTTCGTGTCTTGAAATATTACCTTGCCTTTGACATCGGTCACAAGCACGGGTATAGTCATGAGCATCTTTGTAAATACTGGGCCAGTAGTACCCACATTGCAAGATTTTATGGGCGGTCCGTGCACCTCCATGATGACCCCCAACTGGAGATGAGTGACACGCATCCAAAATACTTATCATTTTGGACTCCGGGACACATCTTCGAATTATGCCATCAGCACACACCCTAAACAAAGACGGCTCATCCCAGAAGAACTTTCTTACATCATGCATGAATTTCTTTCTCTGCTGGTATGTCATATCTTTTGGGACTAGATCACTTGCCAAAAAGTTGGCAAAATCAGCAAACCAAAGGATTAAGTCTTGGGATGCTGCCAGTACTTGCTCATCTGGAAAAAAGTGTCATCAATCTCAAGATCATTCTTCAATTTAAGCATGGCCTCCTCCTCAAGGCGTGAAAGATGGTCAGCCACTTGATTTTCGATCCCCTTACGATCCTTGACTTCAAAGTCAAATTCTTGCAACAGAAGTACCCACCGAATCAGTCTTGGCTTAGCATCCTTTTTCGATATAAGATACCGAAGGTCTGCATGATCTGTATGCACAATCACCTTCATACCAATCAGGTAAGATCTGAATTTTTCGAAAGCGAATACTACTGCCAACAACTCCTGCTCAGTCACAGTGTAGTTCTTTTGAGCTGGATTAAGTACTTTGCTAGCATAGTAGATTGGGTGTAATATCTTCTCACGTCTTTGGCCAAGGACTGCACCCAAAGCCACTCCACTAGCATCGCACATAACCTCAAAAGGCTTAGTACAATCCGGTGACACAATAATAGGGGCTGAAACCAACTTCTCCTTAAGACACTCAAACTCTTTAAGACATGCTTCATTAAACACAAACTTCACCTCTTTCTCTAAGAGTTTGCACAAGGGATGAGCAATCTTGGAGAAATCCTTGATGAATCTTCTATAAAAACCATCATGACCTAAGAAGCTTCGAATACCTTTCACAGAGATAGGTGGGGGCAACTTCTCAATTACCTAAATTTTTTCCTTATCCACTTCAATGCCGTTTTTCAAAATCTGATTCCCTAATACGATACCTTCATTGACCATAAAGTGATATTTTTTCCAATTCAGTACTAGGTTGCACTCCTCGCATCGTTGAAGCACATTGGCAAGGTGTGCCAAACAACCCTCAAATGAGTCCCCCACAATAGAAAAATCATCCATAAAAACCTCGATGGTGTCTTCCACCATGTCGGAGAAAATAGACATCATACAGCATTGGAAGGTGGCCGGTGCGTTACACAAACCGAAAGGCATCCTCTTGAAAGCGAACGTCCCATATGGACAAGTGAAAGTGGTCTTCTCTTGGTCTTCGGGGGCAATAAAAATCTGATTATACCCCGAATAGCCATCAAGAAAACAATACCATCCTCTACCAGCAAGACGGTCTAACATCTGGTCCATGAAGGGCATAGGAAAATGATCCTTTTCAGTCCACGAATTCAGCTTTCGATAGTCCGTGAAAACTCTCCATCCGGTCACCGGCCTCATTGGAATCAATTCATTTTTGTCATTTGGAACCACAGTGATTCCTTCTTTTTTTGGTACACACTGAACCGGGCTCACCCACTTGCTATCAGAAATGGGGTAAACCACTCCTGTATCCAACCACTTGATAATTTCTTTCTTCACAACCTCCTACATAGGTGGGTTCAGACGACGCTGGTGCTCAATGCTAGGTATGCACTCAGGAACAAGCTTGATCTTATGAGTGCAAATGCCGGGTGGAATACCTATGATATCCGCAATGGACCAACCAATGGCCCTCTTAAATCTTCTCAAAACTGAAACCAAAGCCTCTACTTGCCAATCCACCAGCTTAGTAGAAATAATCACTGGCAAGGTATTGTTGGCTCCCAAGAAAGTGTAGCGAAGGTGGGCCGGAAGAGCCTTAAGCTCTAACACTGGAGGCTCCTCAATAGATGGACGAGCTGGTGGAGTCACCCTATTCTTCAAATCAAGATCCAGTTTCTTGGGCGCATAAGTGTACGCTCCTTTACCTGCTAGTGCACCCACCATCTCATCATAGTCATCTATACCATCGTCTTCAAAATTTATAATCACGACAGCCAGAGGCTCTACTCCCAACCTTTCTTCAATGGACACAAAAACCTCACTATCATCAACAGCATCTATCACTGAAATCACTCGCTTATATCTTGGCTGCTTCATAGACCGACAGACATCGAAAGTAACCTGTTCGTCATTCAATCTAAATTTTAGCTGCCCAATTTCCATATAAACCAATGCACGAATCGTGGCAAGGAATGGTCTTCCCAATATGATGGGAACCTCAAAGTCAACTTCACAGTCAAGAATCACAAAATCAGCCAGAATTATGAAAGAGGCAACCTTCACCAAGACATCGTACAGAATGCCAACCGATTTTTTCACAGTTCTATCGGCTATGAGAAGTCTCATGGAGGTTGGTTTTGGTGCTCCCAACCCCAATTGCTTGAACACGGCTAATGGCATTAGGTTTATGCTAGCACCCAAATCGCACAGTGCTTTAGCAAAATCGTAGGACCCAATAGTGCAAGGAATTGTGAAAGCTCCTGGATCCTCCTTCTTTTCAACTAATGACCGTGAAGCAACTGCACTACAATGATGAATGTTATCTGCTGGCTCAAAATTGACCGTTCTTTTCTTTGTCACCAAATCATTCATGAATTTTGCATAACCTGGCATCTGCTCCAATGCCTCTATAAGAGGGATGTTTACTGACAGCTCCTTCAACATGGTGATAAACTTCTGATACTTTCCTTCCTCCGCCTTCTTCTTCAATCTTTGAGGATAGGGAGGAGGAGGTCGTGGGATAGTTTTGAGCACTTTTGGTACCTCTTTCTCCTTTCTCTCCTCAGCTTTTACATTGTCGCTATCATCATGCTGATTTGGAACCATGTCACCCTTTGCATTATCTGACTCTATCTCAGCTTCAACATCGATAACCACTGGATCATTAAGCATACTACTGTCAGCAGGCATAGGTGGATCTGTCGTGCACTTCCTGCTTCTAGTAGTAATAGCTAGACAATGACTATCATTTTTTGGATTCTGAATGGTATTGCTTGGAAGGGTGCCTGGCTGACGTTGATTCAGTGCCAATGAAATTTGCCCAAACTGTTTCTCCAACCGTTTAATGGAAGTTGAATGAGACTCCACTTTCTGACTTATGCCCGAAATGTCAGTCCTAATCTCTTTCAAGAAATTCTCCTGATTTTTGGCTCCTTTGACCAATTTATTTAGGAGTGCCTCCATTCTTGAATTTCCAGACTCCTCATCACGCCTTCCAGGTGGTAGATATATGTCATTCTTTTCTCGATTATCATCCTTCCACCTCCAATCACCATCACGGTCCCGTTCTCGATCTCTGTATCCCAATTTGTTGTAGCTGTCTCCATAATAGTTTCGACCTTGATTCCCTTGCCTTGAGTTCCAAGAGTCTTGATTAGACCCTTGGCCCTTGGCTCGAAAACCTACCACTTCACGATCTAGATACTTCGCCTCTTCATCAGACTCACTATCATCTTGTCTAGCCGATTTTCTTTGTGCACCAACAGCATGCACCTTTTCCGCATCTCTAGTAGCTATCTGTTTGGCCATAAGACCAATATCTGTCCTCAACAGAGCAACCTCTTATGCCACAGATTCATCCAAATCCCTTTGAGCTGCTGAAGCTCTAATAGCATATGTTCCAGCCGGTATGTCTGCCTCCCGAGTATGCCATCCTCGATTGGTCTTAGTGACACGATCTAATATCTCAGACGCTTGGTCCCATCTCAAACTCATGAATGCTCCACTAGTGATAGTATCTGCTCCACTAGTGATAGTATATGCTTGGTCCCATCTCAAAGCTCTGTAGAAGATTTCAAGTAAATTTTGGCCACTCATTCTGTGATTTGGCACGTTTTGCAGCTTCTTTTTAAATCTCAGCCAAGTTTCATAGAGTGCTTCCGAATGAAGATGTCTGAAATTGTAGATCTCGTCTTTCAACTGCAGTGTCTTGGACGGTGGGAAAAATCTTTCCAAGAATTGATTTCTCAATTCCTGCCAAGTAGTGATGGAACCTTGTGGCAGCTCAGCCAACCACAACGTGGCTTCTCCTGTAAGAGAGAATGGGAACAACCTCAACCGTGTCACCTCTTGGTCAACTCCAGGCAGATTGTATGACGTGAAGACACCCACAAAATTCATTACATACATGTTTGGATCATCAGTAGGAAGACCCGCAAACGCGCCCTTCAAGTTCAGCAGATGGATCATGGCACTAGTGATGTCAAACTTAGTGCCCGGAGGTAACTCAGGTGGAACAATGGCACCGTTCTCGATTGGCTCAAAATAGGCCACATATTCATCTTCAGGATCATCATGAATAGGCACATGTTGTCTAGGTTGTTCTCTTAATCATCTTTGTCGCTCTTCAGCATCATCCAGACACTGTGCTGCTTCTTGCATCACTCGATTATCTCTTTTTGCTTGTCTAAGAGAAGCTTGTCTAATATGCTCTTCTCGTGTCAATCAAGCAGTAGTTTGTTCCGCTGTTTCCTGACCAGCCAGATGAATTGGATGGTTGTGCATGTCTCCCGCAGCTACGGGATTCTGGACTCCTTCAGTATTCACCATTCTCCGATTATCTCTCAGAGTCCTTTCGATTTCAAGATCAAGTGGAATCAGGGGATTGCCTTGACTCCTAGTATTTGGCATACACTGGCGTATGCCCTCAAAAGAATGTAAAAACACAACCAATCAACTCCATCCAATAATGTTCAACTTCGTAACCGTATTCCCCGGCAACGACGCCAAAATTTGATGTCGTCCAAAGTATACCTCCAAAAAAGTACAATGCAATCGCTGAATCAAATATAGAACCCAACTAGGTTGGGGTCGATCCCACAGGGAATAAGTCGAAGTATAAGTAGACTACCAGATGGAATAATTGGAACGTAAATAAAACTGGGGGGGGGGGGGGGTTACTAATGAATAGTAATAATGACGATTGCTGGTTGTATTGAGTTTGTAAGCAATAAGAGAAATTCACTAGGGATGTGATCCCCAATGATTCCTTAACTCCACCGGTTACTTGTACTTAAAAATATTACCCCGCTACGATGCATGCAAAATCTAACAAGTTAGGTTCATCTAACTGTCTCTCGACCTTCATTAGACGAATTTCACTCTTCTCCTCTCGGACTCCGAGTGTCGCAATACTAACCCTTGTCCTGGATTTCAGATAACCTTTCCTGCTAAGGCTCCGGTTATTAGATGAAGGTTGATAGCTTCAAATCTCTGTTGTTATCTCCTTTTCCCAATCTCTACCTCTATCTCGAGCAAGTCTAGAATATAGGCGAGTTTTTAACGTTTGCAACAGTTAGAAAAGCAATCACAACAAAGGAAACAACAATACATGCATACACAGCAGTGCAAAGTTGCTTTGCACTTAACCGATTTCGTTAATTCCTCATGGTTCACACAACCCTAGTTGATGGGTTTAGCTGGTCATGATTGCAAGAACACAAGAATAATCCAAAGATGAAAGCATAATTATGATCTCACAATAATGAAGAAAAAATGAAATTTCAATTATCAATAAAACTCAAATTAGGGTTTGTGAATACAAAACCAAATATATGTCTGAAACAGTATGAAATAACTCTCAAAATAGTAAATTGTCCAACTCTCGCACTTAGGACTACATAGGGGTTTTATAGATACAAAACTAGTCCTATCCAAAACCAAATAGGAGAACAGAGTCGGCAACTTCCACGGTGTCGTGACTTGGTGTCGTGGAACCAAGTCATGCCACGTAGGTTGATGTCGTGGGAATCAGGCTCAACTTATGGTCTTCAGAAGTTGGATCACGGTAGGCTTCCACGTCACGTGGGTGTCAGTCACGCCACGTGACCCCTGCCGTGGAAATCAGGCTGAGTTTTCAGTTTCTGAACTTGAGTCACGATAGCCACTCACGTGGCGTGAGTGTATTCCACGCCACGTGACTTGTGGCGTGACTACTCCTCTTTTGCAGCCTCTTGTTCTTTCTTCTTCCAACACTTTGTTCTCGGGCCAGATTCTTCCTCTTTTGTTCATTTTGCCTTTAAAACCTGTTTTCTTGCAAATTAGGACAGAAACCACATCATACCAACAAAACACACCTAAGTTCTTGCATATTTTCCTTGTTTTAAGCATCAACAGTGCCATGTAACCATGACACATCAATTTTTGTCCACCTTTTTAGCTGACGTGGCACCATGTGTGAATAGACAGACCTAAGGCGCGTGGGAATATTAGTGTGATAGCTCTAATCAATATAAATTGGCCATGTGTCATTGACAAAGTTGAAAAATAATACCCTTCTTCAAGAATCGATTATTTTTCATCTTCAACCTCAAAAAAACTCCTTTTCACTTCAAAGCAATTCTAATACCTTTTTTTTTTCTTTTTTTCTCACAAAATTCAATTCCAATAATAGAATTAAAAAACAATAAAGTTGAAACCATCAATAAAGTGAATCGGAACCGAAAAAATCTTAAAACTTTGATGAACAGTCCGCAAATTTATCAATGGGCAAACTCCGATACAGTTGTAGAAATAATTAACAAAGTTGCCAGCCTAAAATTAATCCTGGTAAAGTTAGATTATTTCTCTCTACAGAAACTACCTTCCTTGATTCAATAAGATAAAGTGATATAAATAATAAGAGAAATATAGCATATTCTCAATGGTTTTGATCTTTGATAATTCTCTAAAGCTCAAACCAAATCTGGTTGCTCCGATGCTCATTAGTTGAAGTTGTTTTTTTCATCGAGGTTAGAGGTTGAAGAAGGGATGATAGACTATGCTATATCAAAATCTCTTTGGTTTGGAAACTTTTCCAGATCATGTGAGGAAGACAAATAGAGAAAATAATTCGTATTTTTAATAAAGTGACACATTTGGGTCTTTTAGTTAAATAAAAAAGTGAAAATATAAGTGGTAAAAATTTAATGGGGTGGAGCCCTTTTTGCATAGTAAAAATGCGTGTAATACATCGTAGCTCATTTACTTGGACCATGGTTCCACATCAGCTAAAAATATTGACAAAAATATGCTAAAATTGAGTTCGGGGGGGGGGGGGTAATAGGACCCCCGTAAAGTTGGAGTGTGTCGTAGCTAATTCGGTCATAGTTCAGGGGGTACTAGATGCTTATCTCTTAATAAATTAAAATAATAAATAATATACACAACTAATAATAATTATATCAAGATTAAAAGTATAAGTAAATTTAATTAACTATAGAATTTATTTTATTAACTCAGTATAAAACACATATCTCTACTTCGTCCATTCAATACATATAAAATTTACTAATATAAGAAGTCAAAATTATATCATTTCCACAATCAAGATAAATTAAATTTAATCTTGTACCACAATCTTATCGATGACTTTGTTTGATTTCCATCTTAGATTTTGAATATAAAGTTTATACTTGTAAGAATGAACAATTTAATTTTCTGAGTATAAGCTAAACTCTATACACTAAATCATCTTCTTCTATGACGGATACCAATGATACTAAGCTGACCCTTATTGTCAACCGTCTTCTTCCACACGATGCTTTGCACAACCATAGAGGATCTATCACCTATAACTCTTCAGTCCCAAAGTACCTCCCCTCTAACTTTGGTAAGATTTCACCTGAGACACCTAAATCTCTCACCATGTGCCATGAAATCTTAAACCTGTGAAGACTTCTTCAAGTTAGAGGTAGTGGATAGCTTCAAGGATCTTAGCAAACCCTAGATTTAAGCTTATCTATATTGGTGAGTCAGTTAATCAAGATGTGAAGTAAGAGTTTAGCTTCCAGTATGTCACCTGGAGGACATGGGAGCTGATACCACCTCTGAATAAATCCATCAATTAGGCTCTTATGATAGGCACCTCAAAATAACATAGTTGTATGCAAACTTCATTTGAACAAATTGAGATGTTGCCAGATTTAGCTTTGAGTGTTAAAGAATAATCTTGTGAGTGTATTAGACTGTACTAAGCTCTTATTTCTTATTTTTTAGATCTTTCAGTATTTACTTTATTTTGTTATTGAGCTGTTATGTCTTGAGTTTGTTGATTATGTTTCCTTGTACTGGATTCATGTGCTGCGTAATTATTGTTTTGTACTCTCCTTATCCTTAGATAAGGAATTTACTTCTTTTCCATGTCGATGATTTGCCTTTCTTTTGTGGGTAGTTCGTGATTTGAATTGTATGATATAATGCCTGCAAAATCAAAAGTTAAGTTAGTTAAAAAAATCTATAAGTTGGTTACCCACTCTGAGCACATGCTCCAGCATTACATCTCCTCTTTTCTTTAGGATTTCTTTCACCTCCAAGCTTATTGACCATGGGATATCCCAAATCCCATCAAGGATCTTCTTCATAGTGAGATAATCAGTTTTCAAGGTTAGGAGAAGGAGATTGTTGGTAACACAATACTCCAAACCTACCTTTAAAGAATTGACTTCAGCCACCAAATTGGAGCCATCTATTATTCTATGGGCTTTAGCTAAAATTTGGTCTCCATTATTGTCCCTCGTAGACAAAACCTATAAATTTTAGACCTGGATTGCCTCTTGAGGCTTCTTCAAAATTGTGCTCTACTGTAAAGTTTCCTTAGTGAATCACCTTGAACATGATTCGAGGAGTATAACCTTCAAGGAAAACAACCAGGTCGAACATGATATCGAACAAACCTGTTGGCGATCTACATATTCATCCATATAGGGCCTCAAATAGTATTATTAGAATACTAGAGTGGTAGCTATTGTTGTATCAAAACTCAATAAGATGCAGGTGATCATCCCAGCTACCCTTAAAGTCTAGGGCATAAGATCTCAATATATCCTGAAGTATATGAATGATACGCTCTACTTGACCATTGATCTGAGGGTGGAATACGGTACTAAGGTTCACCTTCATATTCAATCCTTTCTAAAAAGACTTCCAAAAGTGCATGGTGAATTGAGTACATCTGTCTGAAATAATGGACACGGGGTCCAATGAAATCTGACAATCTCTTATATATATTGCTTAGCATAATCCTCTATAGAATTTATTGTCTTAATGGTCTACAACTACCCATATTAAGTTATGATGATGACATGATCGTGTCAAACCTGTTATGAAGTCTATATTTGTTATCTCCCACTTCCACTCAGGAAGGTTTGTACATTGAGACAAATTGATGGGTCTTTGATGCTCAACCTTAACCTGCTGACAATTTTTACACTTAGCTATAAATTTGGCAATCTTATTCTTTATTTTATCCCACCAATAGACTTCCCTCAAGTCATGGTACATCTTTGCGGAACCTGGTGAATAGAATACTTGAAAAATTCTCTCTTGAATGCCATAAACATTCGAAACACATAATTTTCCTTGGTATCTCATGATACCATCTCCCCCTTTTTTGAAAGCCATGATTTTTTTCTTATGAAATCATTCATTTAGTTGGAGCAAGATGGGATAACTGTCTTTCTTCTCCTTAACTTCTTACACTAGAGATGATTCAACCTCATTCTGAACAACTACATACATTCTTAAAGTCTAAAAGGCAGACTCTTAAGTTTGTAAGTCGATGAATATCTTTTGTAAGTTCCTTCTTTCCTTCCTATATATGTGCAAGACTTCCCATTAGCCATCTGATAAGTGTATCAATGATGACATTTACCTTATTGGGGTGATAGAAGATGCTCATATCATAATCCTTGAGTAACTCAAGTTATCTTCTCTGTCTAAGGTTTCGATCTTTCTTATTGAAGACGTGTTGAAGACTCTTATTATTAGTAAAGACATCAACATGAACACCATAGAGATATGGAAGCCAAATATTTAAGGCAAACACTATTGTTGCCAACTCAAGATCATGAATATAATGACCCTCTAGGTCATTCTTGCATTTTCAAGCATTTTTCTTATTTTGAACCTTCTCGTAACTTCTATATATTCTTTGTGCTCTTTGGGGATGGGTGGTTTAGTTCCCAGGGAGTTCGGTTGAGTTTTTTTAGTCTTGAAGCTTTTACCTTTAGAGAGTTTGACTTCGGTCAACATTCTTGTAAAATGGACTCAGATGGAAATTTTGTCAGATCCAATAGCTTCGTGTAACACCCGTACGTTTCTGATACTAGCTGACTACCGTAATATTTATGAAAAAATGGAAACATGAGAGAATTGATGAATTATGTATTAAATGGTGGGCATTAATGAGTCTTGTACAATTGGTCCCTTAATGAAGCCCAAAACTATAAGGAAGACATGGCCCAACATGGGATTTTGACCCATTCTTCCAATATTTCTCCATTGACCAATCAACCCTTGCATTTAATGCTAAGAAGGGATACGAATGACTTGAGGGACTATATAAAGAGAGAAAAACCAGATTTTTATTGGATTTGAACTCTCATGCTTTTCTAGACTTTACCAAATATTTTCTTTTGCCTCTCAAGAACCCTAAGTCATTCCTTTGGCCAAGATAATCCTTGTAAAAGACTTGGTAAGTGTTTATTATGATGGTTTGATATATTTTATGCATGAGAGATGGTGTATATTATGTTGGTCATGTTGGTGGAGTATTGAGAAGTTCACAATGTGTGAAATGTTACATCTTTGCTAAATCGGAGGATGGTTTTGTCTTGTAAAATTGAATAGGTACTTGTGGTATTGAAGGAAGTGAACTTGATGGATTCCATATTTTTATGTGAGATGTGATTATAGGCTTACCTTGTTTTGTCCTTGTGTATAATGTTTGGAATTGTTATTGTGAAATCGGTTATGGATTTGGTGACGTATTGACCGTAAAGTGTAGCTTTGGGTGTTGTTATGTGTGTTGTCAGACCATGGCTGATGGTTGGTATTCCAGATGATCAAAAATATGTTAAAATAAATTTGATTATGATCATGGACCATTCATTGCATTAAAAGACCCAAAACGAACCCCGGTAGCCAAAAATGGGCACCTGCCCTCGCAGGGAAGGCACCTGTGGGCGCAGGTGCGAACGCAGATGCTCCTAGAATCTGCCAGGAGCCATTTACATGTGAACCTCAGCCACCTGCGAGCGCATATGGCTTCGCAGGTCACTTTTAGAACCCCGTTTTGCATGTTTTTGCTCCCCTTTGACCCCTGAAGGCCCCTATACCCTTTATGGATATAATTAGCAACTTGTGACGCCATTTTAATGACTTTAAAGTGCCGTGTGGAGGCATCTTTTACTTTATTAGGTATGTATGGTTGTTCATATGTTGTTATGAGCCAAGTTGATAGGAGAAATTGTGATGGAATGCTAATACGAAGCATAAAGGGTAAGTGTGATGTGAAATGCTATTGATGTAAGATACTTTGGTCAATGTGCGCAATGTTATGGTGTTGTTGATATGATAATGCAATGGATTGTATTGTAAGGGATGACATGACGTCGTACGACAGTCATAAAGTTCATTGTCGTCTTGTACTCTTGTATAGTAACTAGTTGCTAATGTAAGCTCCGATATGTACTTGTATTGTAGAGTAAGACGTAAGTAAGAAGCTGGACTGTTGTGTTCATATATAGACTCGTGTACTCATACTTGAAAGTGAAGGTATGTAAGGTTATCCTATCTATATCCTTCTGCAGCATGTTGTTCATACGAGTTAGGTACTTACCCCATTCTGAAATGTCTAAAGGCATCTCAATTAGGTTGTTATCTATTGTTAAGTCATATATTCCTCATTCTTTAGTCATTGTCGCTCATATGTTACATAATCATGGACATGATTACAAAATCCCAAAAATGTTATGTTCCACATTCTAATAATGTTTTAACCATCAAGTATCAATCTCATGAAATGAAGAATAACGAAATGCATATATGTGTGCTTCCAATAATGTCATGATCCTTAATGTATTAATCTCTCATAAGTGAGTGTATCCATGGGGTCAAATAAACACCTTCATGATGACGATCCTAATATTATGAGTGTATCCATGGGGTGTAATAAACACCTTCATGACGATATCCATGGGGTGAAAGAACACACCTTCATGATGACTATCCCAACATTATGGGTGTATCCATGGGGTGAAATGAACACCTGCATGAAGATATTATCAATTTCCTACCGTTCAGTTGGGTCCGGACAGTATATAATTAATGACTGACAAGTAAGTAAGAAGAGATACAAAAGCACTAAAGTGAAGAGAGTATCGAAAGTAATGCGCGCAGTTCCAAATATATAGATCGATGGTTTATCCATATTGGGCATGTCCCTTGTAATTATTTTCCATGAAAGTTCTTATATACTGATTCAGTTTCATATAGCCTTACATACTCAGTACCTTCTTTGTACTGACCCCTCTTGGGGGGATTTACCTTACTTGCTGCAGGCACAGATTCTAGTAGACCTCCCCAGTAAGTTGCAGGACATATACTGATCTTTGGTGAGCTCCAGTTGGTTTGGGGCTTTCCGTGTCCAATTCGTACATTGATTTTGGTATTGTATATGTTATGTAAAATGGGGCTTGTCCCGAACTTAGGTTGGTCATGTACGTATTTCTGTTAGAGGATTTTGTAGACGTATGTGGGTATGTAAATGACTGTGAAGGAAGGAGTTGTATGTCCGTTTGACTTGATGGTCCTGAAGGCCAAGTTTCACACATATATATATGTCGTCATGTTCCATGATTTCCGGTCTGAGCCTTTTATGTTCTTACGTGATAGTGGTGTTTCTTATAGCATGCATATGATTGGGTATGAGTAAAGATTGGTTCTCTCGGGCCTTATCGGCTATGGGTGCCAATCACGCCTCGTTGGAACTCGAGGTGTGACAAAAGTGGTATTAGAGCAGGTCGTTATAAGGGTGTCTACAAAGCCGTGTCTGAGTAGAGCCGGGACATTTAGGAGTTGTTTCATTCCTTCATTTCTATATCGTGCATTAGAGCCAAAGTTATAGGTGGGATTGTTTCTGACGATGAATATTGTTGTTCTTGTATATTATAGAAAATGCCGATGACAAGAAGAGGTCGAGGAAAAAGTAAGCGGATAGATACAATTGCTGGAGAAGGAACCAGTATACCACCACCTGATCAAGTTAATCCAGGCGATACTAAGCATGAATTTGTGTCACGAGCTTTCTCTACTCCCTCTGTTCCAGAAGAGTCGAGTAGGAGGGGAGCACCTATGGATCCACCAGTAAATACCACTACTGATCAGGACTTAAAGGATGCAGTACAAATGTTGACCTGAATAATTGCTGCACAGGTTCAGGGACAAGGTGGTCTAATGACTGGTAATGATAGTACATAGAGAGCAGCTAGTCGCAGAACACAGGACTTCTTGAAATTAGATCCTCCCACATTCACTGGATCAGACCCGAACGAAGATCCCCAAGATTTTGTAGATCAAATCCAAAGGGCTCTGGAGGTGATGCATGTGTCGGGTGTAGAAACGGTAGAGCTTGCGGCATATAGATTGAAGGGCGAGGCTATATTGTGGTATGAGGATTGGAAGAAAGCTCGTGGTATTAGATCAAACCCACCTACGTGGGATGAATTTAAGGTGGCATTTCTTGATCATTACCTTTCTTATGGGATTCGAGAGGCTCGTGTGGATCAATTCTTAAATCTCCGTCAAGGGAATTTGAGTGTCAGGGAATACAGTCTGCAATTTAATTCCTTGGCTCGATACACTCCAAATGTGGTGTCCACAATAACAGACAGAGTACATCGATATGTGGATAGATTGGAACCATATCTGGTACGAGACTGCACAATTGCTGCCCTAAATCGGGATATGGATATAGCTAGAATATAGGCCTTTGCGCAGAAAATGGAAGATCAGAGGCAACGAAGAAGGACACAAGGGTTTGACGAAGGGCCGTCCAAGAGGGCTAGATCTATGGGACAGTCTATGGTGTCTCAAGCAGAGTTCAGGCCTCAAAGTTTTACTAGACCACCTAGGCCTTCATTTTCTCATTCCATGGTAGGAATTTACTCTCACTTTCGAGGGTCCAGGGGTTTTAATCAAGCCGGTCAAAGCAGTGGGATTCGTGGTTCACAGAAAGCAAGATCTTTTCGCCCGTTGTGTTAGTATTATAGACGATTTCATTCAGGTGAATGTCGGAGGGGGATGAATGTATGTTATTGGTGTGGTATGGCGGGGCACATGTTGAGAGACTGCCCGCGAAGAGGCTTGGGTGGTGTGGCACGACCTGCAGGATCGACTGTACGTCTTCATCATCGGTTCCTTCTTTAGGCCGAGGTGTGCAGTCGGTTGGTCGTGGTAGAGGTGCCAGAGGAGCAGCCAGTACTAGTGGGGTACAAAATCGCACTTATGCTTTGGTGGACCGACAGAATTCAGAGGCTTCTCCTGATGTCGTCACAAGTACATTATCCATATTCTCATATAATGTATATGCATTGATTGACCCCAGTTCTACATTGTCCTATGTTACTCCATTGATTGCTGCGAAATTTGCAAAGGCACCAAAATTATTAATTAAATCAATTGAAGTGTCTACACCGATTGGTGAATGTATTGTTGCAAAAAGAGTATATCAAAATTGTATGGTAACTGTGTGTGGTCATGATACATTGGCCGATCTCATTGAACTAGACATGGTGGATTTTAATGTAGTAATGGGGAGGGATTGGTTGGCCTCTTGTTATGCCATGGTAGATTGCCGAGCCAAGAAGGTACATTTTCATTTTCCACAAATGAATATTCTTAAATGGAAGGGTGATGTAGGGGCACCACGAGGAAGATTTATTTCCTATCTGAAAGCAAGGAAAATGATTGCCAAGGGATACATATGTCATTTAGTACGGGTGAAAGATATTGAAGTGAAACCACTAACTCCACAGTCAGTTCCAGTGGTCAGTGAATTTCTGGATGTATTCCCAGAGGATCTTCCAACTTACCCCCAAAACGGGAAGTAGAATTCAACATTGATGTGATTCCAGGCACTCAGCCTATTTCTATTCCTCCATATAAAATGGCTCCAGCAGAATTGCGTGAATTGAAGGAGCAATTGAAAGATTTGCTGGACAAAGGCTTTATCAGGCCGAGTATGTCCCCGTGGGGTGCACCAGTATTATTTGTACGAAAGAAAGATGGCACATTAAGAATGTGCATTGATTATCGGCAATTGAACAAGGTAATGATCAAGAAAAAATATCCCCTCCCTCGAATTGATGATTTGTTTGATCAGTTACAGGGTGCCAAGTGTTTTTCAAAGATTGACATGAGGTCGGGTTACCACCAGGTCAGAGTTAGAGAAGAATATGTACCCAAGACAGGTTTTCGAACACGGTATGGCCATTATGAATTTTTAGTTATGTCATTTGGACTAACAAATGCGCCAGCTGTGTTTATGGACTTGATAAACAGGGTGTTTAAGCCATTTCTGGACGTGTTTGTCATGGTATTTATAGATGACATCCTGGTTTATTCAAGAACACCAGAGGACCATGCTAATCACTTACGACAGGTGTTACAGATTCTCCGTGAGCGTAAGTTGTATGCAAAGTTCTCCAAGTGTGAGTTTTGGTTAAAGTCAGTTGCATTCTTGGGTCACATAGTATTAGACGGAGGGGTACAGGTTAATACACAGAAGATTGAGGTGGTAAAGAATTGGCCAAGACCTACGACACCCACGGAGATTCGTAGTTTTCTTGGGCTGGTAGGTTAGTACCGACGATTTGTGGAAGGTTTTTCTTCCATTGTTGCACCGTTGAAAAAGCTTACACATAAGGCAGTTAAATTTTAGTGGAATGATGCATCTGAGAAAAGCTTCCAAAAATTGAAAGATAAATTAACCTCCACACCAGTTTTAGTACTTTCTGAAGGTACCGAAGGTTATGCAGTGTATTGTGATGCTTCCGGGGTTGGCCTCGGATGTGTATTGATGCAGCACGGTAATGTCGTAGCATATGCCTCACGACATTTGTGGCCTCACGAGAGAAACTATCCCGCACATGATCTTGAATTGGCAGCGATGGTTTTTGCTTTAAAGATATGGCGTCATTATTTGTATGGAGTTCATGTTGATATCTATACCGATCAAAAAGTTTACAATATATCTTTAAGCAGAAGGAACTCAATTTGAGACAACTGAGGTGGTTAGAGCTCTTAAAAGACTATGATATTGACATTCTTTATCATCCAGGAAAAGCAAATGTAGTAGCGGATGCATTGAGCCGCAAGGCAGTAGAACGCACTAGTGATCAGTTGATCGAAAAGAAAGAAATAATCAAAGACCTACATCAGTTAGCCAGCTTGGGGGTTCGTCTTCTTGAATCCTCAGATGAAGGAGTTATCGTAAAAAATGCAGTTGAATCTTTGTTGATAGCTGAAGTAAAAGAGCAGTTTACAGATCCTATGTTGTTGCAGCTAAAGGAAAATGTACAACAGAATTTGACAAAGGCATTTGATCTTACACAAGAAGGGGTACTTCAGTGCCAAGATAGATTATGTGTACCAGATGTAGACGAGTTGAGGAAATGGATTATGATAGAGGCGCATCATTCGCGCTATTCTATTCATCTGGGTGCGACTAAAATGTACCATGACTTAAAAGAAGTGTATTGGTGGAGAAATATGAAGAAGAACATTGCAGAATTTGTCTCCCAATGCCCAAATTGTCAACAAGTGAAAGTAGAGCATCAGAAACCGGGAGGTTACATGCAATGTATCAATCTTCCAGTCTGGAAATGGGATATGATTAATATGGACTTTATTACAGGTTTGCCTCGTACATTGCAGAAATTCGATGCTATATGGGTTATAGTTGACAGGCTTACCAAGTCAGCGCATTTTCTACCAGTCAAGACCACCTATACAGCGGAGGATTATGCAAGATTATATGTGAAAGAGATAGTACGGTTACATGGAATTCCGATATCCATTATATCAGATAGAGGGGCACAATTTACTGCATATTTTTGGAGATCCTTTTAGCAGAGTTTGGGTACACAGGTAAATCTGAGTACGGCTTTCCATCCTCAGACTGATGGACAAGCAGAACGTACTATTTAGACACTTGAAGATATGCTACGAGCTTGTGCGTTAGATTTTTAAGGCAGTTGGGATTACCATTTTCCTCTTATTGAATTTGCTTATAACAATAGCTATCATTCAAGTATTAAAATGGCACCCTATGAAGCTTTGTACGGAAGAAAATGTAGATCACCAATCGGATGGTTTGAAGAAGGTGAAACTGCTTTACTTGGGCAAGATCTTGTTCGTCAGTCCATGGAGAAAGTTAAAGTGATTCAACAGCGATTACAAATGGTCCAGAGTCGACACAAGTCCTATGACAATGTTAGAAGAAGAGGGCTTGAATTCTCCATAGGTGATTGGGTATTTTTAAAGGTGTCACCGATGAAAGGGGTGATGCGGTTCGAAAAGAAAGGGAAATTGAGTCCACGTTATATAGGATCATATAAAATTATTAGAAGATTTGGGCAGGTTGCATATGAGTTGGCGCTACCCCAAGAAATCTCCACAGTTCATCTGGTATTTCATGTTTCTATGCTTCAAAAGTGCATAGGGGATCCATCTCGTTTTACTCCTATGGAGGATGTGCAAGTTACAGAGGATCTTACCTATGAGGATATACCTATTTCCATTCTGGATAGACAAGTGAAGAGGCTGAGGAATAAGGACGTAGCATCTGTAAAGGTACTTTGGAGAAATCAGCAAAAAGAACAGGTCACATGGGAAGCTGAAGAAATGATGCGATCCAAGTACCCCCATTTGTTCTGAAGAGAAGAACAAGCTCATGATACAAGACCGGAACAATGACAAGCAAGTATTTATAAGCTTTGAGTATATATATACATGATGACATGAAGAATGCTCTTAGATTTGTAATTATTTAATGTGAATCATGTCACTAACATTTGGGGATGAATGTTTCTAAGGGGGGAAGAATGTAACACCCCGTACGTTTCTGAGTCTACCTGACTACCGTAATATTTATGGAAAAATGGAAACATGAGATAATTGATGAATTATGTATTAAGTGGTGGGAATTAATGAGTCTTGTACAATTGGGCCCTTAATGAAGCCCAAAATTATAAGGAAGACATGGCCCAACATGGGATTTTGACCCATTCTTCCAATATTTCTCCATTGACCAATCAACCCTTGCATTTAATGCTAAGAAGGGATAAGAGTGACTTGAGGGACTATATAAAAAGAGAAAAACCATATTTTTATTGCATTTGAACTCTCATGCTTTTCTAGACTTTACCAAATATTTTCTTTTGCCTCTCAAGAACCCTAAGTCATTCCTTTGGCCAAGATAATCCTTGTACAAGACTTGGTAAGTTTTTATTATGATGGTTTGATATATTTTATGCATGAGAGATGGTGTATATTATGTTGGTCATGTTGGTGGAGTATTGAGAAGTTCACAATGTGTGACATGTTACATGTTTGCTAAATCGGAGGATGGTTTTGTCTTGTAAAATTGAATAGGTACTTGTGGTATTGAAGGAAGTGAACTTGATGGATTCCATATTTTTATGTGAGATGTGATTATAGTCTTACCTTGTTTTGTCCTTGTGTATAATGTTTGGAATTGTTATTGTGAAATCGGTTATGGATTTGGTGACGTATTGACCGTAAAGTGTAGCTTTGGGTGTTGTTATGTGTGTTGTGAGACCATGGCTGATGGTTGGTATTCAATATGATAAAAAATATGTTAAAATAAATTTGGTTATGATCATGGACCATTCATTGCATTAATAGACCCAAAACGAACCCCGGTAGCCGAAAATGGGCACCCGCCCTCGCAGGGAAGGCACCTGCGGGCGCAGGTGCCAACGCAGATGCTCCTAGAATCTGCCAGGAGCCATTTACGTGCACACCTCAGCCACCTGCGGGCGCAGGTGGCTTCGCAGGTCACTTTTAGAACCCAGTTTTGCATGTTTTTGCTCCTCTTTGACCCCCGAAGGCCCCTATACCCTTTATGGATATAATTAGCAACTTGTGACGCCGTTTTAATGACTTTAAAGTGTCGTGTGGAGGCATGTTTTACTTTATTAGGTATGGATGGTTGTTCATATGTTTTTATGAGGCAAGTTGATAGGAGAAATTGTGACGGAATGCTAATACGAAGCATAAAGGGTAAGTGTGATGTGAAATGCTATTGATGTAAGATATTTTGGTCAATGTGCGCAATGTTATGGTGTTGTTGATATGATAATGCAATGGATTGTATTTTAAGGGATGACATAACGTCGTACGACAGTCATATAGTTCATTGTCGTCTTGTACGCCTGTATAGTAACTAGTTGCTAATGTAAGCTCCGATATGTACCTGTATTGTAGAGTAAGACGTAAGTAAGAAGCTGGACTGTTGTGTTCATATATAGACTCGTGTACTCATACTTGGAAGTGAAGTTATGTAAGGTTATCCTATCTATATCCTTCTGCAGCATGATGTTCATACGAGTTAGGTACTTACCCCATTCCGAAATGTCCAAAGGCATCTCAATCAGGTTGTTATCTATTGTTAAGTCATATATTCCTCATTCTTTAGTCATTGTCGCTCATATGTTACATAATCATGGATATGATTCCAAAATCCCAAAAATGTTATGTTCCACATTCTAATAATGTTTTAACCATCAAGTATCAATCTCATGAAATGAAGAATAACGAAATGCATATATGTGTGCTTCCAATAATGTCATGATCCTCAATGTATTAATCTCTCATAAGTGAGTGTATCCATGGGGTCAAATAAACACCTTCATGATGACAATCCTAATATTATGAGTGTATCCATGGGGTGTAATAAACACCTTCATGACGATATCCATGGGGTGAAAGAACACACCTTCATGATGACTATCCCAACATTATGGGTGTATCCATGGGGTGAAATTAACACCTGCATGACGATATTATCAATTTCCCACCGTTCAGTTGGGTCCGAACAGTATATAATTAATGACTGACAAGTAAGTAAGAAGAGATACAAAAGCACTAAACTGAAGAGAGTATCGAAAGTAATGCGCGCAGTTCCAAATATATAGATCGATGGCTTATCCATATTGGGCATGTCCCTTGTAATTATTTTCTATGAAAGTTCTTATATACTGATTCAATTTCATATAGCCTTACATACTCAGTACCTTCTTCGTACTGACCCCTCTTGGGGGGATTTACCTTACTTGTTGCAGGCACAGGTTCTAGTAGACCTCCCCAGTAAGTTGCAGGACATATACTGATCTTTGGTGAGCTCCAGTTGGTTTGGGGCTTTCCGTGTCCAATTCGTACATTGATTTTGGTATTGTATATGTTATGTAAAATGGGGCTTGTCCCGAACTTAGGTTGGTCATGTACGTATTTCTGTTAGAGGATTTTGTAGACGTATGTGAGTATGTAAATGACTGTGAAGGAAGGAGTTGTATGTCCATTTGACTTGATGGTCCTGAAGTCCAAGTTTCACACATATATATATATATGTTGTCATGTTCCATGATTTCCGGTCTGAGCCTTTTATGTTCTTACGTGATAGTGGTGTTTCTTATAGCATGCATATGATTGGGTATGAGTAAATATTGGTTCTCTCGGGCCTTATCGGCTACGGGTACCAATCATGCCTCGTTGGAACTCGGGGTGTGACACTTCGAAATATGGTTTTTAGGATAGTAAGACCTTTGGTTTGTGTCCTAAGGCTTTTAGACTCATTTTGGGTACTTTGGTAGGTTTTTTATATTTTAGTTAAAGTGTTGACTTTGGTCAGTATTTTGTCAAAACGACCTTCGTTGGTTGTGTAGTCGATTCCATTGAATAGAGAATGCCATTTCTAGTTGGTAGCAAATTAGGTTTGCATTAATGAGACTCTAAAAGAATCCTGAGGGTCTATTCAGAGTTTTTTTTTTATATTAGTTTTGCTAGTTTTTCTAACTCTTGGTGCAGAGTTACATCTATGATGAGGCCTTCACGTTTGTGAAGGTTGAAATGATTGAGCTTCTTGATTGCGTGGGAGGCATCACGATCATGAAGAAAAGGGTTATTGGGTTTGGGTCGGGTTTCTCTTTATATTAGCGAAGGCACCTATCACGATCACAATGGTTCAGCTGGGTGTTGTCTCGCGATCGCGACAGGGATCCTTGCAATCGCAATAAAGGACC
The DNA here is from genome assembly GCA_031232105.1 of Capsicum rhomboideum. Lineage (NCBI taxonomy): Eukaryota > Viridiplantae > Streptophyta > Magnoliopsida > Solanales > Solanaceae > Capsicum > Capsicum rhomboideum. The sequence continues at coordinate 94,988,311 of CP124715.1, forward strand.
CTTAGCAATATATATTTCCCAATTTTGGTTCTTAACTCAGGTTTTATGAACTTTGGGATCTTCATAGCTAGGAAGGGAGTATTTTAATCGGGAAGTGTTTGGAGTGAGTTTGTTATACCTCCCTCATGTATTTTCCATGATTATTGCACATAATTTCTGTCTTAATTTTGTCAAATTCAAGCTTAAATTTCTAAAGTCCTCTTTGATCTTTTGGGACTTTTCAGGCTGTTTTGAGCCCCCAATTGCATTCTGTATTTGCCCAACTTTTGGGTACGATTTCCTTACCCTATGGGTAAGGTAATTCTGAAGAAAATTTATATTTTCATCGACGACCCCAACGGTCAATTTTTGACCCAATTTTCAGCCTGAATTCCATATTATCAATATAGATATCATTAGTCTAATATTAACTTATATATTACATATTTGATAGAGCGGTAGTGATTTAAGGCTTTTCAAAAAGGGAAGGTTCCATGTGACAGTTCATGATTGTCGTTCGGCCTTGAGGTAGGCTACAACTTCGTTTCCTTTAGACGTAGCTTGGGTAGCTAATATATTGTATAAATTTCGTGATGGTTAGGGGTATTGTTGATTAAGAATAGGTTTTAACTCAAATTTTTAAATCACTGACGTCACAACCCAAGTCTATACCCTAGCCGTGAGCCATAACTAACTACTTACTAGTGGTCCTGAAGGATTCTTGGCATAACATAACTAAAGAGTAAAATGAATAATAAAAACTAAAGCGGAAACATAACAATGATAATGGGTTAAATTTGAAGGAGACAATCTTTATTGAGACATAACCAGAAATAAAGATAAGACTATCAAATACTAAATACATGTCTGTCTAGTGAAGCCTCTACTACTAAACATAAGAGTTAACCGGGACATGTCCCTATAATATTTATTGAATCAAAGTCTAAATCAATACTAAGAATAAAATTAAAAGCAACTCCACATCTCCTCTATATGGAAGCACTCACTAATCAGTTGAATGTCAGGTGCTACCAAACTTCTAGTACCAAACCTTAAGCTCGAGTACCTGAATTTATATTATATAAAAGATATAGTGAAAAATATAGTAAATGCAATGGAATGTATTGGTATGCAAGTTAAATGTATAATATAAAGGTGAAGCTGAGAATGAGAGCATAAGAGAGTAGCTTAAACACAAGTAAAGTCGAAAGCTTAATTCATGAGAAAATAATCTAAAATGGCCTTATGACCTAAAAGTCTGAAGAGGATCATAATAACAAAATCTGCACAAAGGGATCTTTCAATACAAAATAATATAGTCATGCATATGTGGGAGTTTCTTATAACCGTTAAACACCATGTGATCTCATGATGTCCAACTTACAATCCCAATTAGGGAGGGTTATCCTATACTTGTCAGGGTGTAGAACCTATCTATCTATAGATCCAAAACTAAGCCTCTTGGGCTAAAGAGATCATCCGACTTGCGGAATGAACCATATCCTAAGGCGGCACGTAGTTATGGGACATGTGCTATCTAGAACCCGTGTCCTCTCTATGCCAAATAATCCTCCTAAAACTATATTTATGCATATATATACTAATATCATATCTCATAAGCTTATCTAGAAGCTTTATCATAAATCTTTTGTCAAAATTTCTTCTTGAACTATCTTATTGTGAGACTTTGCTCAAATCTTTCTTTCTTATTCATATGATGAAATATCATTCTAAAGCATATCTTTGAAATCATGCTTATAGAGTAAATCATATAAAACTTGTTGAGAATATGCATTGATTTGTAGATTCTAAAATACAGTTCATAGCTTCATAAACAACCTTAACAAATGCTTGTAAAATCAATGTCATAGATTAAATATAATATTCAAAGATATTATATAGCTTGCTTAATAAATCTTTCATAAAAACCCATACTTTGCATGAGAATTCGAATCTGAAGAACTTGGGCTTGAAACCCTAGCTTTAATCATAATTACATGTTGAAAGTACTTGGGCATGTGGATAAAAGGAGTCCATAATTGAACTCTTGCATACCTAAAGGAGACAACTAAACATGGAAAAGAAATTTTGGAAGGTCTGCTTTAAATAAACCCTAGGTGCTTGATGGACTTTCTCTTGAGAGAATAAGGTTCCAATCGACTAAAAATTATAATTGGACTTCTTTTGGGCTTATATACGTCTCTAAGGAGTTAAAATGACATAAAATAGACCAAGGATTTTTAGAAAACACAAATTGAGTAAGGTTTTAAAAAATGAAGATTGGTCATTCATAGATCAATCACAGTCTGTGGACTGGGGTCCATGACTCATGAACTGGATCATGAAATCCTGAAGGTTTTTGGAAAATTCTCTATAATGTGTTCACGACTTAACCTCACAAACCGTAGAATGTCATTCATGGCTCTTGCTGTCAATCCATGAACTCCTAGGACAATTTTGCAAATCTGCTAAATCAAAACCACAGGAAGGTCTATGGTTTGTAAACCATGTTTCGTAGTTTGTAATGAGATTGGTGGTTTCTAAGGCATTTTTCAATTCTCAGATATAGTTACATGAATCATTTCTCAACTCATGATTCTGTTTCATGGTTCATATTGTATATCGTGGTAACGTAGGAGTTTGAATAATTGGGGGACTATTTTTATGAGTGGGTTCATGACTTATGGTTTGGTTCTATGAATTGTGGACCACTTTGTGGTTCACTAAAAAGATTGGGATGGGTTCCACGTGTGGCTCACGGGTCATGGACCTGGTGCAAGACTCGTGAACCCATCCGTGGAGACTTAGGACTTTAATTTTTTATTTTTTTTTGTTCTCTGTAGTAAGTTATGAATATTTATAGGCTCAGAATCTGAGGTGTTACAATAGCTCCCCCTTGGGATCATTTATCCTCGAATGAATACTAAGGGTAGAATCAAGAGAAAAGGAACCATTATAATCTGAACTTAACTGAATCATACTGAGGTTTGGAACTTGAATATAGAGTATATGAGCACGAACATGGACATGAAAATATAAGACATCAAGATATGACATAAGAGTTCTAAAGTCCACTATAAAAACGATGTTGCTACCTTAGACGCTTTCGTTAGAAGGAGTGAAAAGATGAGGATATCTAACTTTCATTTCTTCTTCAGCTTCCCATGTAGCTACTTTAACTGTTTTATTCCTCCATAAAACTTTGACTGATGCAACTTCTTTGGTTCTCAACTTGCAAGTCTGGCGGTCTAAAATCTGAACCAGAATCTCTTCTTATGAAAGATTGTCCTTAACCTTAATATTCTCTATAGGCATAACATGTGAAGGATCACCAATACACTTCTTTAACACAAAGATGTGAAATGTTGGATGCACAGATGCGAACTCTGTGGGTAACTTCAACTTATAATCCACATTTACCATCCTATTCACAATTGATAAGGACCAACAAACTGAACATTGAGTTTCCCTTTCTTTCCAAAGGGTGAAACTTTCAAGAAGACCCAATCATCAATTTCAAACTCTAAGTCTTTTCTCCTTACATATAGATATGATTTCTGTCCTCTTTGGGCAGTCCTCAACCACTTCTGAATCGTCTTAAGTTTTTCCATAGCCTCATCAACCATGTCTAGACCTATCAACACAGCCTCACCAACCTCAAACCAGCCAATGGGAGATCTATATCTCCGCTAATAGAGATCCTCAAATGGTGCCATCTAAATACTAGAGTGATAACTATTATTATATAAAAACTCAATAAGAGGTAGTTGATCATCTTATTTACCTTTGGAATCAATGACTCAAGCTCTCAACATATCCTCAACTGTATGAATAGTGCAATTTGCCTGCCCAACAATCTGCGATGAAAAGTGATACTAAGATTCACCCTTGTACCTAAACCTTTTTGAAAAGGCTACCAATATGCATTGTAAACTGTGCATCTTGATCTAAAATAATGGACAAATGAATCCCATGAAGTTAAATTATCTCCTTCATGTACTTCCTAGCATAATTCTCGGCTGAATAAGTTGTCTTAACAGGAAAAAAGTGAGTTAATTTAGTTAGTCGATCAAAAATCACCCAAATCAAATTATGCTGACATTGCATACGTGGCAAGCCTATAATGAATTCCATATTAAGCATCTCCTACTTCCAAGTAGGAATATTATGTATTGAGCTGATCCAGCAGTCCTTTGATGCTCAACTTTAACCTGCTGACAATTCGGACACTTAAACACAAAATCTGCAATACTCCTCTTCATAATGTTCCAATAATAGTCCTTGTTCAAATAACGATACATCTTTGTAGAACCTGGATGAATGGAGTATCTAGAATTGTGAGCCTTAGTCATAATCCGCTCTCTCAAGCAATCAATGTCTGGAATACATAATTTTCCTTGATACTAAAGAACACCATCTCCCCCTTGGGGGAAATTAATACCTTTAAGAACTGCTTCTTTCAAATGTATAGGTATGGGATCTCTATCTTGTTTCTCTTTTACCTCTATCACTAACGAAGACTCAAAACTATTTTGCACTATCACACCACCACCATCGGAATCCTTAAGATGAACTCTCAAACATGAAAGTCTATGAACGTAGTTAGAAAGCTCCTTCTTACCTTCCTCTACATGAGTAATACTTTCCATCGACAAGCTTATAAGAGCATTAGTAACAACATTTTCCTTACCCAAGTGGTAAAGCACACTTATATCATAATACTTGAGAAGCTTTAGCCATCTTCTCTACTAAAGGTTCAATTTTTCTAACTAAAAACATACTGAAGGCTCTTATGATCAATGAAAACATCAACATGCACACCATAGAGATAATGATGCCAAATTTTCAAAGCAAACACAAAAGCTGCTAACTCGAGGTCATGGGTAGGATAATTATTCTCATGAATCTTAATCTATTTGGAGGCATAGGCAATAACCTTACCATTCTACATCAAAGCACAAGAAAGACCAACTCTGGAGGCATCACAATAAAGCATAAAATTGTCTATACCCTCTGGCAAAGTTAAATTGGGAGCTGAAGTCGATCGATCTTTCAACTCTTGTAAACTCTTATCATAGGCATCATACCACTAAAATTTCACTTTATTCTAAGTCAACTTAGTCAATGGAGAAATAATAGATGAAAAACCCTTTACAAACCTTCTATAGTAATCGACTAAACCTAAGAAACTCTTGATGTCTGACAGAGATGTAGGTCTAGGCCAATTCTTAACTACCTCAATCTTTTGGGAATCAACAAGAATACCTCACTAGAAATAACATGCCCAAGGAAAGCTATAGACTTTAACCAAAACTCACATTTGGAAAACTTTACATACAACTGTCTATATTTGAGAGTCTGAAGAACAATCCTAAGGTGATTTGCATGCTTCTACTTGCTATGGGAGTAAATCAGAATATTATTTATGAACACAATCACAAGAATATTGAGGTATTAATTTAACACTGCATTTATGAGATCCATGAAAGTTGTATGAGCATTGTTCAATCCAAAAGACATGACAAGGAACTCATAATGACCATTTTGAGTATAGAAAGTTGTCTTTAGACTATCACGCTTCCTAACCTTCAATTGAAGGTAACCGTATCTAAGATCAATCTTAGAAAATTAAGTAGCACATTGAAGTTGGTCAAACAGGTCATCAATTCTGGGAATGGGATACTAAGGGAACCATCTTTCTTATGCACGAACTAGACTGGGGCACCCCACAGAGAAACACTAAGTTTAATAAATCTAATATCTAGAAGAGCTTTTAACTGCTTTTAAAGCTCTTTTAACTCAACGGGAGCCATGTTATATGGAGAGGTTAAGATTAGGTAACTATCATGAAGAAGTTCTATCCCAAAGTCTATCTCCCTATCAACAGGAACTTCAAGAAGATCATCAGGAAAAACCTCAAGAAATTTGCTAACTGTGGGGATCGATTGGAGAGAAGCGGTTTCAGCACTAGTATCTTTAACCCAAACTAGATGGTAGATGTAACCTTTGGAAATTAACTTTCTAGATTTAAGATAGGAGATGAAATGACCTTTAGACATGACTGGACTACCCTTTTATTCTAAGATAAGTGCATTACAAATTTGAAATTTCACAATTCGGGTTCTAAAATCAACTGAAGCATAACAAGAATATAACCAGTCCATGCCTAATATGATATTGAAGTCTACCATATCTAACTCTACTAGATCATCTTTGGTATTTATGTGAAGAACTAACCAACTAGAGTGGAAACAGAGAAAGGCTCTAGGAGTTGTTTGGTACCAATTCCAAACTTTATAGCAAAATAAAGGGTTACAAAAATACAAGGTAGCTCTAGGATCTATCGAAGCATAAACATCGAGGAAGAAAATTTCAATAAATCGGTGATGGCATTGGAACTCTCCTGATCTTGACAGCTGGATAAAGCATAAAAGCAATTATGACCACTACCTATACTTGATGCATTTCTTTTCTGAGGATCATAACCTGCTAGAGCTGATGGAATGGTTTTAACTTTATTCCCCCTATTTTCCTATCCAGTCACAGGGCAATCTTTAAACATCTGACCTAGCTAACCATATCTGTAGCATCCTTCCCTCCTGTATAGACACTCACTGGGGTGATATTTCCTATACTTCTTGCAAGTAGGGTAATATGTAAAATCCCGTGTGGTATTGCCTTGAGACTGAGGGTCTGGTGCTCTGAACTTCATATTGGGTGCTGGTCCAGATGATCTCTTATGAAAAAATGATTGGTTTCCATTTCAAGTCCTCTACTAACTGGCCTCAAAATGGGCTGACTTGGCCCTATTTCTCTGGTGCTCTTCCCTCTACTTGAACTTATGCTCCTGTACCTGTTGTTCATGAATCATAAGTTGAGTTACGTCCATGTCTTCAATCAACATTGCCATTTTACCCTTCTTACTCAAAAGCTCAGAAAGCCTTGACAGGAAAAAGCTCATACTATTACTCATATCGACTCCATATCTGGAGCATAGGAATTGGGTGAACTTAAGATTGTACTCATTCACACTCATAGAACCCCGCTCTAAATTTAGGAACTACCTAGTATTTGCCTCTTTCAATTGTTGGGGAAAGAAGTACCCCAAAAAACTTCCTAAAACTCATCCCACTCTAGAAGTACAACATCTTATCCTTGAACATCTTCCCACTACTTAAACCATATGCCGACAACATCACTAAGCTGATAAGAAAAAAGCTCAACCTTCTCTATATCTATAACATGCATAACCCAATGAATCTTTTAAACCTTATCAATAAAATTTTGGGGATCCCACTAAGCTTTGACCATGTGAACTTTAGAGAGTTCAATATAAGAAAGTCACGAATAGAGGTAACCTAAGAACCGGAACTGGCTGGGACTAAATAGTTGGTTTGAGTGGCTACTATTTGAGTCAACATTTAAATAGCATTTCTGAACTCGACATTAGGATCAACATTTGGCAACTGAACAAAAGATGAACCAAAACCCCTCTATGTAACTTAAGGAACCGATGGAGTCTCAACATTAACATTTTGACTAGAGGAACAAGCTCTATTCCTGGTCTAAACAGTGCAGTGTAGAGGTGCCAGAGTGGAATCGACTCTGGCGTTAGTAGCAACCCTCTAACTGGAAGTTCTAAATAGAGGTATGATCTATAATATGCATAAAGCATGAGTTAGTAAAGAGACATAGAGTTAAAATCTATCATATGAACTAGATCATAAAAGAACAGGAAATATTCATAAATGCCCTGTAGCCTCCCAGTTATAAAGGTGGCATGCCTCACATACATAAGTAGGACTTTACTAGACATAGATTCATAGACACTCTAGGACACTTGAATCGATGTCTCTGTGATAACGCTCAAATACTCTCTAGGAAATGAATGTATGCGGTTGTTAGCAATACTTTTATCCAACTTAGGAGTTGGGGTTGAATCCACAGGGAATGAGAGCAATAGATTTACTCTCAAGCGTCGCAAGTGACTATAAGTTAGTATGCAATGCTAGGATTAAAGAAAATAAAGTAAATGGGGGGATTTGTTCAATCAATTTTATTTTCAAATAGTTAATCTCGAAGTTTGGTTTGTAACATCGAAATCTAAAGAATGTAATAAAGTATAAAAGATACTTGGGTTATACCCTCATAAGTGAGATTATAAGTATAGGTAAGTATCAATTTGCCTAAATTCAACTAATTGCTAAGGATAGGCTAGGTCATGTGCTTCAATGCCAATCTTTTAATAAAACCTCAAAATCTCATATGTGGGTTCTTTCGCACACCTCACACATGTGTCCTTGTAACCAACCAATTTCCTTAGTTAGTAGCCTTATATATAAGATCTACTATTAAATGATTAAATCAAGTTATTATCAATCACTACTCCTTACCTTTATCCCCTTTTTCAAGGATAAAAAGGGTTCTAAGCTAAACTAGAGTTTGCAATCTCTAATTTTAGGCTAAAACATAGAGTGATGATTAAATCCTTAACAAATAATTGATTATCTAGGAAATTAGGTACAACCCACACACAAATCACAACTCAATCATGCATAACCCCAAGTTGGGGAGTTTAGCTACTCATGACAAGGGAAGAAGAAATTATACCTATATTATCATTAAATTCAGCCATAGAATCCAAAATCCTTGAGAGAAATTCAAAATTCCAAGCAAGAAATTAAGACAAGTACTCAATCCCACTCTTAGGGTTTCAGTTACAAGCTTTGGATCTCAAAAATGGCAAAAAGTTAGAGTTTCAGATCTAAAAAATCCCTTTTATAGCTCAAAAATTGTGTTTCAGATAATTATAAAAATACCCCCACGCTGGTCATATGCTGGCGCACATGCCAGCGCATATGTCACATGCGTCCGCAGGTGAGATCTTAAGCTCCTTCCAATTCACTATTTTGGCCAAGTGCGGCTTCATGTGTATGCGCACCTCCCCATATGCGTGCGCAGGTGACCCATTTTCCTTCCATGAATCACTCTAAGCTTCTTTCCTTCATTTTTGCACTCCATTTGACTCGTATAGTTAGCTCGACCTCAAATTCATTGATTACCTGTACAAACGAGTAACTGAACATGAGATACACCTCGAATCAAAGGAAACTCGATGATAATTCAAGATTGAACGACTAAAAAGTTGGCAAATTTCCAACCTATCAACCTCCAAACTTAAATTATTGCTTGCCCTCAAGCAATCAAGGATCTTCCTAACAAAAATGGATATTCATGACTCCAAAACAAACATAACATACTATGCTAAACAACCAAAATCACAAAATTCAATTGGTTTTCCTAACAAGTCATGGAAAATGGTCTTTTAGCACTTTTCTTTTGGGTTAAAAAACTTTTCTTTGCAACAAATGGAAGACATCAAAGGATGAGAGCTTTTGAAACAAAGAGCTTCTCAAGTCTTAACACTAGACTTTCAAAACTTGCCTCAAACTCACTTCACAACTTGTCTTGCTCACTTTTTCCTTATTGGAAGTAAGACATCACTTTCCTTTTCAAGGTGTAGGTGACACTCACATGCAAGAGTTTATTCCACTAACATAACGCAATGCAAAAAATAAGGAACATAGAGATAGAAAGAATTTTCACTCTCTCTCGCAAAGAAATGCAAGTACAACAAGTAGAACCATAGGCTTGACCTTTGTGTCATTCGCCACTAATGTAGACCTACAAGGTTTGAAATAACCAAGGACTTACGGGAAATGATGAAGGTTATGGTGAAGAAAGGGACTTATGGATCATGTGACTCGTGAACCTCCCTAAACACAATCGCTTTAACAACTTCTTAGGCCTAATTCTTTTAAGTTCTCCACCTTATTCACCTTCTTTTCTTTTATTTTTGTTTCCCTAAATATTTTTCATCCTTTTGCTAATCACACTTATGAGATTTTCCTCTTCATTCATTTCTTCGGTATTTTAAGAGATTTTATACTCACTATCCATCATGCCTCCTCTTCTCATGCTTTTCCATTTATTCAATTCATTTTCTATGGGCTAGGCTCTTTGCTTTTTTTTTCAGGCTCATCTCTTGTCTTATGAAGCATTTTTTGAGACAACCAAGTATACACCTATCATAAACAAATCTTGCAAGCCCCCCTAAACTTAGGATTTTTGCCATACTCACAATTATGCACCCCCAAACTTAAGCATTTGCCTACACCGGCCTATATTAGAATAATGCGACGCGTTCAAGGAGGTTGGGTTCCAAAAGAGGGGTTATTAAAAAGAGTTATGGTGTCATAGTATGGTCATCACAAAGAAAGAGGATAATGGGAAGAAGTTAAAGTGGGTTGACTAGAAAACATGTTAAGGTGGGATTTAGGCCATGTGATGGTCCAAGGTGGGCTTCGGGTCATCTTCCAAACCATGCGTGGCCTAGGATTTCACCTTGAATACACTCGGGGCAAGTTCTAGACTACAATGCATACTTGAAAATTGATTGAAAACCTCACCACACAAGGCACCACACTTTTAAAATAGAAAGATAGTCTTCCAAACAATTTAAGCAAATGAACTTGACAAACCACTCCAAATTCGAAACTCTTCTTTTGTGAAGGAAGAGCAAAGAATTGAACTTAAAGGTCACGATTCAAAAGAAAGCTCAAAAATTCTTTGTTCTTTTCTTTTTAAAAATCATTTTGTTTGCCAATGAAAATCTTTTGGAGGTACCTTTCGAACTTTGCTAACTCACCTACTTGATTCTAACTATAAACAATGGGTATTTCCCTTAATAAAGTCACCCGATCCATCTATCATAGGGAAATACCACTCGGTTTGACAAAGAAAACCAAATAGCAAAAAGAAAATGATCCTTGGGAAAGAATTGAGTTTCAAAGAAAACTCTTAGAGTTTATTTGACACATATATACACAAGGAAAATAAAACAATGTGCATATCCAAAATAGACATCACCCAAAAGCAATAATCAACACAAGAAAACTGCATATGGGTCTCAAATGATAACAAGCACATAATATGCGCCCAACAAGGTCTAAAAGCATCCAAACATAAGCCCGATGAGGGCAATAACAAAAGTGAATCACAAAATGGGCCTAGAAAGGGCAATGCCGCCAAAATAATACTATAAACCAAGAATCAAATGTCAGGAATAGAATATCCCATACCCCAACTAAAGAACATTGCATTGTCTCTAGTGCAATCAATAGAGAATGATAGGTAGAAAGGCTAACGACTTCTTGAGGTCTAGTAAGAACGTGTATCTGTATCGTGAGTGGTTTGTAAATGATTATCATCTGAAACAAGAGGAGCCTGCTCAGACTGGGCTCTTGTGATTGTACCCGAACTGACACACTGATTCTTAAGAGGCTGCGAACTAGAACTAGCCCCAACCATCTTGGTTTACTGATCATCAAGTGACAAATGTATGGTAAACTAAATTTGCTAGGACTCAGTCAGTCCTGCACCTAAGTCAACTCTTGCCTTATCTCTCTCGGTGGTGCTCCCTAATAACTCAGCAAATGGTAAAATCGGGTCAAGGGCAACCTAAAGCAGTGTCATCTGATCATTACCTAAAGTAAAGGAAGGTTGTACTGACCAGAACTCCTCCCAAAGACTATTAAGATTGGCTCTAAGAGTAGAAACTGCCTCACTATTCTCTCTTTCATTAACTGTGGCCAATCTCAGCTCATAATCCTACATCCAAAATTGTGGAGGCTCAAGACTCCTCTCAATGGCAACCTGGATGAACTGTGGTATATCAATGAAAAGCCGAGCTAGAGTACTATTATTTTCCAGGGTCATGGATTCGACCTTAGAAAATGTAACTGTAGCACCATCTCTAGGAGGCTGAGTAGGTTGAGAAGGAGGTTGTGTAGTGCTCAAAGGAGGTGGTGCAAGTTGTGGATCAACAACTAGATTATATCCACTAGAAGTCTAAGGGACATCAGAATAAGGTGTAACTATAAGTGCTTTGCTCGAGTCCTCAAGACCAAGTATCTCTCCAAGCGACGAACTATCCCCCTCAGTAATTTTTCTTTTCTTCCCTGTGTAATTATCATCATCTTGGTTGTGGTAAATATCAATAACCCTAGTACATTTCAGTTTCCAGTCAAACCTAGGAAATAAAGGGACCTTGTTGGCAAAACATAACATGGATATGAGAACAGCAAAATGCAATAAAGTTCCAGGTTGTCTAGCTCTTAGCTTGATCATTTCGGCAAACATCTCTCTCTGATTAATATGTAAATTACTCATAATGCAACCTACAAGGATGGCCCTATCAATAGTGATGTTCTAATCATTACTGGATGGAAGCAACCGATTGTCCACAAAGCTGAGCCAATGTTTGGCTTGAATTGAAAGATAATGCCTTTTAATTTGTCCTTCACCACTATGATTGGGGTAATCCAAGAGAATTGATTACACCCACCTTTTAACCACTCTTTACATTCAATTTTGGGTGCACGATTAAAATCAAAGTAAAACTTATTGATATCTACGATGTAGCAAGGCACCTCAACCTCTCTCACAAGAACATTGGGTAAGCAGGGTTGCTCCTCCATCGGTTGTTTATACTTGTGTTGCTTGTGCCTGATGTGGTAGGAAGCATAAAACTTCCTAACAAGCTCTAGAATGTAGGTGATAGGGTATGGTGATTCCTAAAGATCAGTAAAAACATCCCACACATGCTTGTCAATTTGTTTCATAATATCTAGGAAATGTTTGGGAACTCCTTTTAAGCTAAACACTTTCTCCGGATTGAACCTTCGGGTGTTAACCCAGTCAACATACAACTCAGGAACACCCTCAACCTTAAATTGGATCCTTGTTTCCTTTTCCCATCTAAGGACCTCAGTCTCCCTGTCCAACCCCATAAAAACATTAATAGCTTTCTGAATCCCATGGTCTGAAGCGGCCTCTTGTTGAACCGAAGCTTTCTTCTTGGAAGTGGTGGCTTGAGACTTACACTTGTCCTTGGTATTCTTTGCAAATCAAGGCATAGGTTTCTGAGAAGTCATCTCTAAAAACAACATAAAAGAAACAACCAAAAAAAAAAAAAAAAGGTAAAGCACGTTTTTGGATTTTTATATGTCATAAAGAAAAGAAAAAATATGATAAAAGAGGTAATTGCAAAGTATAAAGACATGTGAAAGCATTTACAAGAACGATTGACACCACAATACTGAACATGCGACCCACATGCACTGAGATACGGATGTATCCCAGCACATGTGAACTCATGTCAGTACACAGGTGAAGGCAACAAGAAACAGCGAGCATCCTGGGCACATGCGCGGTCTACATGCACACGCAGGTGCCCACATGCGCCTGCATGTGCCTCTTTTTTGGCTTGAGAGTTTCAATACTTGGATAGAAGAATTTCCTTTGACCCAATATCTGGGTTTTGAGGAGTTTGACACGAGGTGTGTGTTCTGTGAGGACGCTAGATAAGTTTTGGGGGTTATGAACCTCTCTCATCTAGAGTTTTCATGAACACACAATGAGTGTTAAGTGCGTCAACGTCCACATATATTCAAACAAACCAATAGAATGTACACTCGGACTTATACAATGACATTAAACATGATTACACTTCACACCCTTATCATTAGAACGACGATTTGCCCTTAAGAATGACGTCACATGATTTATCATCGGGCAAATCATACATTTTGATTAATGGGGTTACTCAGACTTTACCCAAAATTTAAACGCACACTAAACAATTCAACAAAGTTTATGCACACCTGATTCTATTAACAGAATACCACCAAACTTGAACTACCAATGTAACACTCCTTAGAAGACATTTTAACTCGAATGAAAACTTAAAAAATATCAACAATATGCTCCAAAGTCAAATAAATTATTAACTATTAAAGAACATGGCAAGAATTTCACATGAGACTTTTATCGAACACATGGCGGGCATCATAGAATGAACATTTTAAAGAACAAAAGGGTGCTTATGAACACTCAAAATTTACCCCACTAAATTCCAAACAACCATAAACACATTCTTCCTCATGGAATTATCTCCATACCACAACAAGAACACTTCACATTATCTATTAGATCGCCAACTAAGAGATAACAAGGTGGGAATTTCATTGAGAACTTTCATCAAACACATGGTGGGTGTTAAAGTGGGTACTCAAGAATTCCCCAACTTTCATGTCAAATGTGACGCCCACTCCAAATAATTCACAAAAACCACTATATTTATCACCACCAAATCATTCAAAGTCCAAACACAAAAATAAAGTAAAAACTGTAACTAGAAGTAAATCACCATTCAAACACATTGTTGTGGTTCAAACTTTAAAGAACTAATCCAAGATTCAAGTTAAACTAGGAATATTAACCATAAGAGAGTTGAGGATATGCTTTGTCGAAGTTTCACCGGAGTTGAAGTTGATGGTGTGCGCGTGTGAGTGTGAAGAGATGTGAGAAATCGAGTAAAGGGTGTTTTTGGTGTAGGTGATGAGTTTATGTTGATTTAAGGAAAAGAAAAGGAAAAGAGTTGTTGGGATTAATGGGTCGGGTAAGGCCCAAAGGTTGGGGGTCAAAAGTAAAGTTGACTTACCTGAGCTGTGCCTGGTACATGCGCATACAGATGGGCTACGTGCACGCACATGGGGATCAAGTATGTTGCCCCCAAATCTCCCAAGTGTACTGTCTGCGACGTGCGCTGCCACCTGTACATACAGGATGGCATGTGCACGTGCAGGTCAGGTCTTTTGCCTGGCCAGTGTACTGTCTTATGACGCTAGTCACATGCGTTGCCACATGTGCCCACATGTGCGCATGTACACATGCATTTGCCTATTTTTTACTAAAGCAGTGCTAAATTTTGTCCCACACTTAGATTTTTACCTACCTTCACCAACATAACTAAAAAAAATAGTACACAAATAAATATAAAAGGACAAAGAGTAGACTTGGGTTACCTCCCAAGAAGAACCTTGATTACCATCGTGGCACTACATTGTTGTTTCATAAACAAGCATCCTTGAAATGGAGTGCTTCAAACTTGGTCTCTCCGGGTCCAGCAACATAAAAATGTTTTAACCTTTGACCGTTCACCATGAACCTTCTCTTCTAATGATCTTCTAACTCAATATCTCCACTCGAATACACATTCACCACCTTGAAAGGGTCCTACCACTTATATTTGAGTTTTTTTGTGAAGAGTTTTAACCTCAAATTGAAGAGTAACACCTCATCACCCACACGAAACTCTCTTTTCAAGATCTTGGAATTATGCCACTTCTTCATTATCTCTTTGTATAGCATCGAGTTCATGTACATCTTAAGGCAAAATTTCTCTAACTCATGTATTTGTTCCACTCTATATTTGGAGGCATCCTCCCAATCTATATTCAGCTTGCGTAAGGCCTACAACGGCTTATGCTCTAACTCAATAGAGAGGAGACAAGCCTTTCTGAACACTAATTGATATAGGGACATACTAATAGAAGTTTTGAATGTGGTTCTATAGGCTAAAAAGAGCATCGTCTAATTGCCTTGCCCAATTTGTGCATCCCACATATATGGTTTTCTCAAAGATTGACTTGATTTATCTATTGGAAACTTCCACTTGGCCATTCATTTGAGGATGGTATGGAGTAGCTACCTTATACTTCACCCCGTACTTGTCAAGCAAAGAACGAAACACCCTATTACAAAGGTGAGTTCCTCCATCACTAAGGATTGCTCGGAGAGTCCCAAACCTTGTAAAGATGTATTTCTTAAAGAAGAACGTGACACTTTTGCTCTCATTTTTTTGGTAAGGCAATTGCTTCCACCCATTTTTATACGTAATCTACGGTCACCAATATGTACTTTTTACCATACGAGCTCACAAAGGGCACCATGAAGTTAATGCCCCACACATCACATAATTTTACTTCGAGGTTAGGCTTTAAGTGCATCTCATGCCTCCTTGAAATACCTCCTTGCATTTGGCATTGAGTATAAGTTTTAACCAAGTCATGAGCATCTCTATGAATGGTGGGCCAATAGAACCCACTTTGAAGGAATTTAGCGACCGTGCTCACACTACCATGATGGCCACCAAATGGGGATGAATGGCAAGCCTCACGAATATTCCGCATCTCTAATTCCATCACACATTTATGGATTATTCCATTTGCCCACTTCCTAAATAAATAGGGTTCATCCCAATAATACTTTTTCACATCATAGAGGAATCTCTTCTTGGGATAGTAATTTATGTCATCAAGGCGCAAACCACATACCGCATAATTTGCATAATCCACATACCACAATTCTACACTCACCGAATGTGCCATGATTAAATCATCGGGAAAGGTTTCATTAATATCAATTTCACCCAACTTCTCCTTATTGGACTCAAGGTGGGATAGATGATCCGCAACTTGGTTCGTACAACCCTTCTAATCCTTAACATCAAAATTAAACTCTTGACAAAGGAAAATCCACCTAATCAATCTGGGTTTGACCTCCTTCTTAGCCGTTAAATATAGAAGAGCTGCATGGTTGGCTTGCACAACAACCTTGATAACCAACAAATAAGCATGGAATTTTTCAAAAGCATAGACCATTACAAGCAACTCTTGCTCCGTAATCGTATAATTCTGTTATGTATCATTCAAAGACTTGCTAGCATAATATAACGGATGAAGGAGCTTTCCCTTCCTTTGGCCTAATATTGCACCCGATGCTAAACCACTTGCATCACACATCAATTCAAAAGGAAGGGCCCATTTAGGGCCACAATTATGGGGGCCGACACAAGTTTCTCCTTGAGGCAATTAAATTCCCTCATACAATCACCATTAAAATTGAATTTTGCTTCTTTTTTAAGAAGCTTACACATAGGATTAGGAATCTTGGAGAAATCTTTAATAAACTTTCGATAAAAAATGGCATGCGCAGAAAACTTTGAACATATTTCACGAATATTGGAGGGGGTAACATAGAAATAACCTCAAACTTAGACTGGTCAACTTGAATCTCTTGACCCAAAATCTTATGCCCAAGTACAATGCCCTCCTTCATCGTGAAGTGGCACTTCTCCCAATTCAACACAAGATTAGTGTCCACACAATGTTCAAGCACCTTGCCCAAGTGTTCAAGACATGATTCAAAGGTATCATCAATAATGGAAAAATCATCCATAAATAGCTCCATAGTATCCTCCACTATATCCTAAAATATTGATAACATGCTCTTTTGAAAGGTGGCGGGTGCATTGCATATCCCAAAGGGCATGCGCTTGAATACAAAGGTACCATCTGGACACGTGAAGGTAGTATTTTCTTGATCTTCAGGTGCAATACAAATTTGATTATATCCGAATAATACATCTAAGAAATAATACCACCCACGCCCCGCTAACTGATCAAGAATTTGATCCATAAATGGTATGGGAAAGTGGTCCTTTTTCGTCCACGAATTCAATTTATGGTAATCCATACACACTCTCTATCCCATAACCGGCGTCATAGGGATGAGATCTTTGTTTTCATTAGGAACCACTGTGATTCCACCTTTCTTGGGACGTATTAACCCAGGTTTACCCATGTGCTATCTGAGATCAGATACACAATGCCCGTATCCAACTACTTAATTATCTCCTCTTTCACTACTTCTTGCATCGAAGGGTTGAGTCTCCATTAATGTTTAACACTTAGGACACAATCGGGCTCGAAATTTATCTTGTGAGTATAAATATTGGGAGCAATCCCGATAATATCCACAATAGTCCACCCGATGGCCCAAATAAATTTTCTCATGACCTACTTCAATGCTTCTATTTGCCATGGCAACAAATATCCTATAATAGTAATGGGTAACGTGTGACCTTCCCCCAAAAATACATACCAAAGGTGAGATGGCAATGGTATAAGCTCAAGTTATGGTGGATCTTTAATTGAAGGCCCTAAGAGAGGAGTATCCCAATTTTTCAAGTCAAGGTCCAATTTGCATGGATTTTTGGTATGGGAACGAAGACCCATCAAAGAAGCGACGACCTCATCATACTCATCAATCTCTTTCTTTCAATAATTCCATAAAACACCGGCTAGTAGATCACTAATGAAATCTACCTTCATAGAATCGGATACCTCATCATCAATCACGTCTATTACGGAGATTACTTACAAGTCCTTTGGTTGTTTCATGGACTTGTACACATTGAAAGTCACCTCTTCATTATTCACTCTAAACTTTATCTCTCTACATTCCACATCAACTAATGCCCTCCCGGTAGAAAAAAAAGGCCTACCAAGGATAATTGTAACTTCAAAGTCGATATCACAATCTAAGACCACAAAGTCGGTGGGAAATATAAATTTGTCAACCCGAACAAGCATATCATATAGGATTCCCACTGGTCGTTTAATGGAATGATCTGACATTATGAGCCTCATAGTTGTGGGCCATGGAGTACCCAACCCCAATTTATTAAAGATAGCTAGAGGCATCAAGTTTATACTTGCCCCTAAATCTCACAAATCTTTGCCAAATCGATACACCCCAATGATGCAAGGAATAGTGAATGCATCGGGGTCTTCTTTCTTGACCACCATATGGATAGACATGATAGCGCTACAACTATGTGACATCTACAAAATTTTGAAGTTCATTGTTATTTTCTTTATCACCAAGTCCTTCATGAACTTGGCATATCTGGGCATCTATTGCAAGGCTTCCAACAAGGTAATGTTCATCGATAAGTTGCTAAATTTTGAGAGGAACTATATGAACTTTGAATCACCCTCTTTCTTCTTGATCCTTTGAGGGAATGGTGGAGGGATTTTGATTTGTGGTTTTGAAATAATCAAGCTTTCCTCTAGTTTTAAGACATTATCATCACCCACTTGAGGAATCTCTTCATTTTTACCCTTCTCTTCTACTTTATCCAGCTTCTCAGTATTTGGACCATTTTGGAATAGAAACTTTATCATTCGATTTATCAAGCCATTTCCTCTTTCCACTAGCTTGTTCATCAACTCCCCTCTAATTAGGGTTTCATCAAGATTCACAACATCATTACCAAGAGTCCTACCACTTCTAGTGACAATTGCCATGCAATGATCATATTTTTTAAGATTCGCCGTGGTGTCACTAGGTAAACCACCCTTTTACCTTGTGTTTAGTTGAGCCGAGATTTGGCCCCATTGAGTCTCAAGTTGGTTGATTGAGGCCGAATGTGAAGTGACTATTTGGTTGAGTTGTAAAAATTTGCTTTTCATCTCCCTTAACATCTTTTCACTTTATTCAACCCCCATAAGGATATGAGTAAGCACATTTTCTTTTTTATAACTTTCTGGGTCCACGGTGGTAGATTCTTTACCTTTTTGCCTATCATTAGGAGGGATGTATCTATCATGGTCACGCTTTTTGTCTCTCCAATCATGGTCCCTAGCTCTCTTTTTATCCCTCTAATCTCTGTCATAATTATGGTCCCTCCAATCATGGTCTTTCCACTCACGGTCCCTTTTCTTTCTACCTTGATTCCCGCCTTGCCTTTGATAGGTAGGTTAGGAACCCCTCATTTGGTTCGAAAGTACCGAATATCTTCATTAATAAACTCCGTATCATCATCATCATATGATTTATTCCCCTTTGTAACTATAACATTGACCACCTTTGGAGTTGCACCCATCATGTGCTTTATGAGGAGATCTAATTGTGTCATTACTTTGGCCATATTTTCATCTCTTTACTTATCTTTCTTCCTTTTCTCTTGGCTCACATAAGATGCGGAGGGAGACCCCACAACCACCTCGATATCTCGTGTGTACCATGCTCTATTTGATTTGTCACTTGGTCCAATAACTCTCAAGCAACACCAAAGGTTTATTTAATCAAAGATCCTCTGGCCGCATTATCCGCCACCGTCTTGTTTAATTAGTCCAATGCTCTATAAAAGATTTGGAGAAGCATCTTATCCAGCACTTTATGATTTGGGCATTATATCAACTTTTTATTGAACCTTAACCATGCTTCATGAAATGGTTCACCACTCATTGCCAAAAGTTTATGATCTCATCCCTCAATTGGAGCATACGGGATGGTGGAAAGAATCAGTCTAGAAAAGAATCCATCAACTTAGCCCAAGATGTTATAGATCCCGGGGGTAACTCCTGCAACCACAATAACACATCACCCATTAATTAGAATTAAAAGAGCCTTAACCATAAGGATTCTTGAGAGATATGAGCAATGTCGAATAGAGTGCAAACATCTATGAAGTTCTTCAAGTAGAGGTTTGTATCTTCGTGAGCTTGACCACCAAATAGGCCCTTCTTTTGGAGTAAGTGGAGCATCACACTTGTGACATGAAACACTCCATTACCCTCCACGGGTGTGATGCTAATTGCACTTACCCTTTCGGTATCCCCAAGGTGATCCTCATCATTAAGATGTCTATCGAAGAAGGAGGCATCGCTCCCATTTAGACTCATTATGTCGTGAAGGCCTAGATTATCCTCTAAACAAGACAAAACCAACAAATAAAGTAAATTTTACTCTACGGCTAATAAAAGTAACTTATAACACTACAAAAAATGAATGTTATGTTTCATTCCCTAGCAACGTCACCATTTTTGATAACCTAGAAAATGAATGTACGCGGTTGTTAGCAATACTTTTTTCAAACTTAGGAGTTGGGGTTGAATCCATAGAGAATGAGAGTAATAGCTTTACTCTGAAGTGTCACAAGTGACTATAAGTTGGTACGCAATGCTAGGATTAAACCAAATAAAGTAAATGGGGGAATTTGTTCAATCAATTTCATTTTCAAATAGTTAATCTCGAAGTTTGGTTTGCAACATCGAAATCTAAAGAATGTAATCAAGTATAAGAGAGACTTGGGTTATTCCCTCATGAGTGCGATTATAAGTTTGATTAATTATCAATTTGCATAAGTCCAACTAATTACTAAGGATAGGCTAGGTCATGGGCTTCAATGCCAATCTTTCAATAAAATGTTAAAATCTCATATGTGGGTTCTTTCGAACACCTCACACATGTTTCCTTGTAACCGACCAATTTCCTGAGTTAGTAGCCTTATATCTAATATCTACTATTAGATGATTAAATCAAGTTATTGTTAATCACTACTCCTCACCCTTATCTCCTTTTTCAAGGATAAAAATGGTTTTAAGCTAAACTAGAGTTTGCAACCTCTAATCTTAGGTTAAAACATGGAGTAATGACTAAATACCTAACAAATAATTGATTATCTAGGAAAATGGGTACGACCCACACACAAATCACAACTCAATCATACATAACCCCAAGTTGGGGAGTTTAGCTAATTATGACAAGGGAAGAAGAAAATATACCTATATTATCATTAAATTCAGCCATAGAATCCAAAATCCTCGATTGAAATTCTAAATTCCAAGTAAAAAATCAAGCACAAGTACTAAATCCCACTCTTAGGGTTTCAATTACAAGCTTTGGATCTCAAAAATGGCAAAAAAATGGAGTTTCAGATCTGAAAAATCCCTTTTATAGCTCAAAAATTGCATTTCAGATAGTTACAAAAATGCCACCACACTGGACACATGCTAGCGCACATGCCAGTGCATGTTGAACATACGTACAAAGGTGAGATCTTGAGCTCCTTCCAATTTACTATTTTGGCCAAGTGCAGCTTCTTGTGCATGCCCACCTCCCCATATGCGTGCGTAGTGACCAATTTTCTTTCTATGCATCACTCTAAGCTCCTTTCCTTCATTTTTGCACTCCATTTGACTCCTATAGTTAGCTCGACCTAAAATTCATCGATTACTTGCACAAACGAGAAATTTAACATGAGATACACCTCGAATCAAAGGAAATTAGATGATAATTCAAGCTTAAACGACTAAAAAATTGGCAAATTGCCAACTTATCACTCTGATACCAAGTTTTTCACGACCTGATTCTACACCCTAGCTATGAGCCATAACTAGCTACTTACTAGTGGTCCTGAAGGACCCTTGGCATGGCATATCTAAAAAGTAATATGAATAATAAAAATAGAAATAGAAACATAACAGTGATAATGGGATAAATCTAAAGGAGAAAATTCTTTATTAAGACACAACCAGAAATAAAGATAAAACTGTCAACAACTCAATAATTGTTTGTATAGTGAAGCCTCTACTACTAATCATAAAAGTCTACTAGGACAAGGCCCCATAACCTTTATTGAATCAAAGTTTAAATCAAAAGTAAGAAAAAAATTAAAAGCAACTCCACACCTCCTGAATGATAGGAGCGCTCACTAATCAGCTGAATGTCAGGTGCTACAGAACATCTAGCAACAAACCTTAAGCTCAAGTATCTGAATCTACATTATATGAAAGAGAGTGCAAAATATAGTCAATATAATGAAATTTATTGGTACGCAAGTTGCATATATAATATAAAGCTGAAGTTGAGTATGAGTGAATGAGAGTGTATATTATACACAAGTAAAGTCCATAATTCATGAGAAAATCATCTAAAATGGCCTTGTGAGCTGAAAATCTGAAGAGGATCATAATAACAAAATCTGCATAAAAGGGCTCTTTCAATGCAAAATAATATAGTCATAAAGGCATATAGTCATACATATATAGGAGTTTCTTATAACCGACTAACACCAGATGAGCTCATATTGTCCAACTTATAATCCTAGTTGGGGATGGTTGCCCTATACTTGCCAAGGTATAGAATCTATCTATATGTGGATCCAGAACCAAACCTCTTGGGATAAAGTGATCATTTGACTTGTGGAATGAACTATATCCTACGGTGGCATATAATTATATGACATGTACTATATAGAACCCATGTCCTTGTGGTTCTAAATAATCCTCCCAAAACTATATTTATGCATACATATGCTAATATCATATCTCATAAGCTTATCTAGAAGTTTTATCATAAATCTTTGCTCAAAAGTTTTTCTTGAACTATCTTAATGTGAGATTGTGCTTAAATCTTTCTTTCTTAAATCATATGATAAAATCTCATTCTAAAACATATCTTTCAAATCATGCTTATAGCGTAAATCATGGAAAACTTGTTGAGAACATGCATAGATTTGCAGATTCTAAATAGAGTTCATAGCTTCATAAAAACCTTAACACATGCTTGTAAAATTAATGAAATATCTTAAACAAAATCTTCAAATAGATTCTATAGCTTGCTTTCGAAGTCTTTTATAAAAATCCATACTTTGCATGAGAATTCAAATCTGAAGAATTTGGGCTTGAAAAGTATTTGGGTATAAGGATTAAAGTAATCCATCACTAAACTCTTGCATACCTGAAGGAGACAAGTAAACTTGGAAAAAAACTCTTGGAAGTTGTGCTTTGAATAAACCCTAGGTGCTTGATGGACTTGCTCTTGAAAGAATAAGGTTCCAACTGACCAAAACTGATAATTGGACTTCCTTTGGGCTTATATACATTTCTAAGAAGACAAAATAACATAAAGTAGGTCAAGGATTGTCACGACTCAAATGTTCGTGAGTGTAGAACCCAACCTAACTCTACGTTGGGCGAACCAATTAACCCTCAACCTTTAACAATGATGCTCAACATTTACTAAGTTCCTTCCAAAACCATATTTTTATAACTTAAAAACATTCAAATCCATAACATGAGTCTAACATCTCAAATAACCCACTAAAGTATCAAACATGCAGAGTTATCTCTAACTATTACATCTTTCCGGGACCCAAAAGTCGTCGTACAAGAAATACTATTCAAAAATAAAGTCTAGAATCATATCCAAAAACCAATATAAAATTGGGAAGTGTCAGTCTGAAATAGGGTACATGAACAAGATGAAAATCCAATGGTCACCCGAACATGGTTCTCACCCCTAAATCGAAGCCACTGGTCACAAGCTAAAGCCGAGGTCTAGTTTCAAATGCTAGAACACACTCTGCACTTAACAAAAAGAAGAGCACATGTAGTATCAGTACAAAACACTATGTACTGGTAGGCATCATCATCCGACTTAGCTTAACACCATACAAATAAATAAGTTAAACAAAAAAAAACAAGTAACCAAGACATAACTCATAATCAACCAATATTTCAGTACATATTAATAATTATATCAACTTACAAAACTACAGACTATCCTCTTCATATCTATTCTTCTCAAGTTATTCATATCAATTCACTTACACTTAAGCAATACAGTCAACAACAATCAAGTAGGCAACAACATATGCAATGCAACCAATCAATGCATGCCTAAAAATAGTGTACACATATACTAGGGACATCAAGGACCCTTAGTCATGACCTACAGGGTAAGAGCTTAGTCCATGTACTGTACCAACATGGTACCCGTTCCCGATAACAAGGTTGTTAATATCTATATCGATATAGCACCCGATCCTAATATTATCAAAATAGATAAAAACCTTAACAATATTACTCAAAACACATTAATATCAATAATCAAGTTCATATTTCATTCATCAACACTTATAACCTTCAAGTTTATCATTTCAACTTAACCTTAACATCAACTTAAACAACAATCACAATTATGCCCAAATGCTAATCACAATCATCTAACTCAAATATAAGCATAGATTAAATCAAGTCTACAACTACTTTCAAACCATACCCTACCTCATATTCTCATCCAAATGCACTATTTAGTCGGAGCATTATTCTTTCTCACCAGTTCTGCTCATTCTTGGTTTATAAACAACAAATAAGAATGATACAATGCTTCATTCCCCACTTCTAGGAATTACAAACCTAAACCCACTAATTTTTAGCAAATGAACTTAGCTTAGTTTATCATTCTATGGTTTTCTGCCCTTTAATCTCTTTGAAATACCCATAATTCATAATTACATAGAAGAATTCTACACTAAAAAGTGATTTCTAACAACCTAGAGTCAATAACAAGTGAAAACAAACCATTCCCTATCAATTTCCACCAATGCATCAAACCTAGGGTTAAACTTTAATTTTCAGCAATGATAATGATCCTTACAATCCTAAGGATTAGTGAAGTAATTACAAGTTAAAATGGTGGAAAATCCTTACCTCAATGATAGAAAACCCCTAACAATGGAGAAAACTGCCGCTTCCTTGACTTAGGTAAGAAACTGATAACTTTAGAATGGAAATGCTTATTCTCGGATTAACTGGTATAAATCTGCCTATAGTCATTGCAATAATAGCTTTGTTGCACAACGATGCTGCAGCAGCAAAAATCCTTCTGCTGCAGCGAGGCTTAGGCTAAATGGACCTCCACTATGGCAGTCTCTTTGGTCACCGCGACGACTCTACTTCAGCGGTACTTAAACAAAAATTCAAGATCCATTCCTATCTATGCCCATTTCACAATATAATTTTCTAATTTTGATATCACATACTAACCTTTTTATGGAAATCGTTATAATCGGAGTTCTACTAACCCATTTTACGCACCGGAAGTTTCTATGACTTCATAAATTTGTAATCTAATATTAAATCAACTCAAATACCATGATTAACACCCCAAGAATTACCAAATTTCCTTAGACTACACAAAATCTAAAATTCGCCTAAAACTAGGCTAGCCTAAATTTCACAATTGTAGTCTAAGGAAAGGCTAAGTCAAAAGTTGTACCCATTAACTCACTATAACAACGTTTTTGGTTGTTATATTAGGTACCAATTAAACACTTATCCATCCCTAAATGACATCTAATAACAAGAGATTAAAAATAAACAAGGATTACCATAATCGATGAACAAATAGGATAGTGCTTGTGCATGTCAGACTCACTTTCCCAAGTGGCCTCCTTAAAAGAATGGTTCTCCATTGTACCTTCACAGATGGAATAACCTTGGTTCTTAACTTTATCAAATCTCTATCTAGTACAACAACTGGTTCCTCTTCATAAAAGAGTTCCTTATCAACAAACTCTGAATCCCAATGGATGATGTAATCTCCATTTTCATGATACTTCTTGAGCATTAAGATATGAAATACTAAATGAAATCCTGACAAACTAGGAGGTAGATCCAACCTATAAGCCACAGACGCTACTCCTTTCAAGATCTCAAATGGTCTGATGTACCCTGGACTTATCTTACCCTTCCTCCTAAAATGAATTACACCCTTCATGGGTGATACTTTAAGCAATACCTTCTCATTCTTCTCAAAATGAACATCTCTCATATTTTTGTCCGCATACTCCTTTTATCTATTTTGAGATACCACCAACTTTTCTTGGATGAATCTCACCTTCTCCATTGATTCCCTCAATACATCAGTACTCCAAGGTCTCATCTCAAAGGCATCAAACCACCCAATTGGCGATCCACACCTTCTCCTAAACAAAGATTCAAAAGGAGTCATATCAATACTTGATTGGTAACTATTATTGTAAGCAAATTCATATAAAGGCAGGAACTGGTCCTAATGACCTCCAAAATTCATTAAAGATGCTTGAAGCATGTCCTTTAGCACCTGAATTGTCCACTCTGACTTCCCATTAGTCTACGGATGAAAGGTTGTACTTAGGTCTAACCTAGTACCCAACTCTTCTTCAAACTTCTCCAAAAAATTAGAGGTAAACTGTGTACCTATATCCAACATGATAGAGATAGGCACCCCATGTAGTCTAATAATTTCCTTAATATAAATCTTAGCCAACTTGGCCTCATTATAATCTACTCACATCAGAATAAAATATGCAGACTTGGTCAACCGATCAACAATTACCCAATTGAATCACATTTTCTTAAGGTCTTAGGAAGATCAACAACAAAATCCATAGCTATTATTTACCTCTTCCATTTTGGAATGGGTATCCTCTGAAGTGTGCCACCAGGTTTTTGATGTTCATAATTAACCTGCTGATAGTTTTGACACTTAGTCATGAAATCAACAATGTCCCACTTCATCCAATGCCACCAATAATGTTGCCTTACATTTCAATATATATTGGTTGCACCTGGATGTATGGAATACTTAGAATTGTGAGCCTCTACAAGGATAGTAGAAATCAAGTTGCCCACACGAGACACATGCACGCGCCTTCTTATTCTCAACACATCTTCCTCATCAAGAATGATCATTTTGGCCTCACCTTATAACACTTTAACACAAATTTTATTCAACTTCACATCCTCAAATTACCTCTCTTAAATCTGGTCAAGAAAGGTGGATCTAGCCTCAACATTGGCTAATAACCCTCCCTTTTTAGTCGCTTGTAGTCTCATAAAACTGCTAGCTAAGATTTGCACCTCCCTAGCTAACGGACGTCTTCCATACTCACAGGCTTATGACTCAAAGCATCCGCTACAATATTGACCTTGCCCAGGTGATAAAAAATCAAAATATCATAGTCTTTGAGTATCTCTATCCACCTCTGCTACCTCAAATTCTCTCTGATCAAATACATGTTGTAAGTTGTGATGGTCCATGAATACTTCACACTTAACCCCCATTAAGATAATGCCTCCAAATTTTGAGAGCAAACACCACCAATGCCAACTTTAATTCATGGATGGGGTAGTTCTTTTCATGCACCTTTAGCTGCCTCAAAGCATAGGAAATCACAATCTTGTCCTACATCAATACAACACCCAAACCAAAATGTGAAGCAACACAATACACAATAAATCCTTCCCTTCAACAAGCAAGGCAAGAAAGAGAGCTAAGGTTAGCAAAGTCTTGAGCTTTTGAAAGCTCTTCTCACATTCATCTACTCATATAAAAGGTACGTCCTTCTGAGACAAACGTGTCATATGTGAAGCAATTAAGACAAATCCTTTCACAAACCGACAATAATAGTTGGTCAACCCCATAACACTATGAATCTCTATCACAGTGGTCGATCTAGCCCAATTTATTATAGCCTCAATCTTTTGTGGGTCTACCATAACCCCTTCTTTAGCTACCACATGCCCCAAGAAAGATACTGAAGACAACCAAAATTCACACTTGGAATACTTAGCATATAGTTGTTTCTCCTTAATCAACCCCAACACAATGCGCAGGTAGGCTTCATGCTCCCTGTTACTCTTGGTGTAGACCAGGATGTCATCAATGAAAACAATTATGAATAAATCCAAATAAGGTTTGAATACCCCATTCATCAATCCTATAAAGGTGGCTGGGGCATTATTCAAGCCAAAAGACATCACCAAGAACTCATAATAGCCATAATGAGACTGAAAGGCAGTCTTTGGTATGTCCTCTACTCGAATCTTAAGTTGATAGTAACCCAACCTTGAATCAATTTTACAAGACATTGAGGCACCCTGCAACTGGTCAATTAAGTTATCTATCCTAGGCAAAGGATACTTATTGTGAAATGTCACCTTAATCAACTTTCGATAGTCTATGCATATTCGTATACTACCATCTTTCTTCTTAACAAAAAGGACAGGAGCACTCTAAGGAGAAGCACTAGGATGGATAAAACCCTTCCCCAAAGACTTTTGTAATTGAGATTTTAATTCCCTTAACTCAGTCAGTGCCATCCTATAAGAAAGAATAGAAATAGGTAAAGTGCTCGCCTCTAAGTCTATAAAAAAGTCGATGTCATAGTTAGGTGGCATCACATGAAGATCATTAGGGAACACCTCTAGAAATTCACACACTTCCAAAAACAAGCTCATAGGAGGGACTGCTGTGCTTTTATCATGAAGATGGGCTAGAAATGCCCGACACCCCCACTTCACTAGCGTTTGGGCATGAATAGAAGAAATGATTCTCAAGGGAGTAGGCTTATAATGACCCTCCCACTCTAATCTTTCCATTCTAGGCATAGCTACGGTGACATTCTTAGCTTAACAATCAAGATCAATATAGTAAAGAGACAACTAACTCATCCCCAAAATAATATCAAAATCTACCATGTCTAAAATCACTAAGTCTGCCAAAGTTTTGTACTCTATAAACACTAAAGAAGAATCCCAATAAACCTGAACAACACACACAGAAACCCTAACTGGTGTATATACATACATAGGTGTATCAAGTATTTCACAAACTACGTCCCAACCCAAAGCAAACTTAATAGACACATAGAAAAAAATGGATCCTAAATCAAATAATACAGAAGCCATACGATCACTAACAAGAATGGTACTTATGATTACTGCATCAGAAACCTCAACTTTAGGACGACCTGGAAATGCATATAGATAAGTCTTATCACCAAACTGACCACCACCTCTACTAGCCTGCGTGCCACCCTGACCAACTTATCCTACACCACGGTTCGACCAACCTGTCCTCTACCTCAATTGTCTTGGTATCCACCTCTACCAGTATTGGGACCACCATGCCTACCCTACGAATGACTTCTACCATTTCCTCTCTCACCATGATTTGCTGGAACTAAAACTCTGGAGGTCAGCTGCTGAGTCAACTGACCCACGGGTACAAAAATAGGATAATACCTTCAAATGTGACTTACTCCCTCACACTCGTAGCATCTATAGTCTAGTGAAATTTATTGGGCTGAAGATACCAAAGGTTTGTAACTATCTGCCTTTGAGAGTTGCTGACTGACCCTTGATAGGCCACCAATAGAAACAGGCATTGCTGAATGAATCGGCCTAGTAAAGTAGCTCTGCAAACCACGACCCTGCTAATAAGGACCATTGAAATGACCTAATTTTTTGGCTCTTTTCTTCTCTACTTAACACTACCTTGTTGCTTCACCCTTTTCACTTTTTTTACAAACTCTACAATCTCTTGAAAAGTTTTTCTAGAAGAGGTCATTTGAAGTGTAGGCACTTGAAGGACGGTGTTTAAACCCTTCCCAAATAGTCTGATTCGCTCCTCTTCATCAGGTATCAAAAATAAAACATACCAATATAGAGCATGAAATCTGGCCTCGTAGGCCGCCACTGACATATCACCCTTTTCAATCCTTGTGAACTCATCTTTCTTCCTATCTCGTAAAGTATGGGGAACATATTTATCAATAAACATAACCTAAAACTAAGACCAAGTTAGTGAAGGTAAAGCAGATCTACACTCAACAAAGACTCTCCGCTATTGCTTAGCCTCTCCTTACAATTGAAAGGTCACAAATTCTACTCCATATCTTTCCATAATCCCCATATTATGCAGATGCTCATGACAGTCAATCAAAAACACATAAGAATCCTCTAATTCAGCACATTGAAGCACTAGAGGTTTCATTTTCACAAACTTACAAAATAAATCATGTTCATCGTTGGTCATAATCGGACCTAATACCTATCAGGGGAAAACTCTCATATCAAAACGCTCATCCATTCGGGGTAATACCGACTTAACTTAACACTATGTTAGCATCAGTACAAAATATTATGTACTGTTAGGTATCATCGACCAACTTAACTTAACACCATACAAATAAATAAGCTAAACAAGAGCAAGAAGCAATCATGACATAACTCATAATCAACCAAAATTTTAGTATATATTCATAATGACATCAACTTACAAAACTACTGACTATCCTCTTCATATCAATTCTTCTCAAGTTATTCATATCAATTCACTTACACTTAAGCTACCTAGTCAACAACAATCAAGTAAGCAACGACATATGCAATGTAACCAGTCAATGCATGCCTAAAAATAGTGTACACACATACTAGGGACATCAGGGACCCTTAGTCATAACCTGGAGGGGATGAGCTCAGTCTATGTACCATGCCAGTATGGTACTTGTTTCCAATAAAAAGGATGTCAATATCTATACCGGTGTGGCACCCGATCCCAATATCATCAAAATAGGTAAAAACTTTAACAATAATGCTCAATACATGATAATATCAATAATCAAGTTCATATTTCATTCATCAACACTTATAACCTTCAATTTTATTATTTCAACTTAACCTTAACATCACTCAAATAACAATCACAAGCATGTCCAAAGGCTAATCAAAATGATCTAACTCCAATATAAGCATAGAGTCAAATCAAGTCTACAACTAATTTCAAACCATAACATACCTCGTATTCTCATCCCAATGCAATATTCAACTAGAGCTTTGCTCTTTCTTGCCAGTTCTGGTCATTCTTGGTCTATAAATAACAATTAACAAAGATTCAATACTTCAATCCCCACTTCTTGGAATTAAAAATCCAAAACCATTGATTTTAACACATGAACATATCCTACTTCATCATTCTAGGATTTTCCACCCTTTAATCTCTTTAAATTCCTCATAATTCATGATTATTCAATAGAATTCTACACTAGAAAGTGATTTCTAACAAGCTAGAGTCAATAACAAGCGAAAAGAAACCATTCTCTACCAAGTTTCACCAGTATATCAAATTTAGGGCTAAACCTCAATTTTTAGCCATGATCATAATCCTTATAATCCTAAGGATTAATGAAGTTAAAGGGGTGGAAAATCTTTACCTCAATGATAAAAAACCCTAACAATGGAAAAAATCTCTTTTTCCTTACCTTAGGTCAAAAACTTATAATTTTATAATGAAAATACTAACTCTCAAATTAACTGATATAAATCTACCTAATCATCGTTGCAGCAATCGCTTTGTCGCTGCAGCGAAAATCCTTCTACTGTAGTAAAGCTTTGGCTAAATGGACCTCCATCGTGTCAGTCCCTTTGCTCCCTATGGCGACTCCACTGCAGCAAAAATCCTACCACTGCAGCGGTAGTTAAATAGAAACTTTGGATCCATTCCTAGCTTTGCCTATTTCACAATACACTTTTCTGGTTTTGACATTATGTACTAACCTTTTCATAGAAATCACTATAACCGAAGTTCTACTAGCCCATTTTATGTATCAAAATTTTCTATGACTTCCTAAATTCATCATCTAACATTAAATCAAATCAAATACCATGATTAACACCCCAAGAATTACCATATTTCTCTAGACCACACAACATCCAAAATTCATCCAAATCTAGGCTAGCCCAAATTTCATAATTTTAGTCTAAGGAAAGGCTAAGTCTAATATTTTACCCACCAAATCACCATAATGATGTTTTGGGTCTTTAAAAAGATTTAAGAAAACCTAGTTTCAGTTAGATTCTAAAAAATGAGGATTGGTCATTCACGACTCAATATACGGTCCGTGGACTGAGGTACATAACTCGTGAACTAGCTCATGAAAGCCTGGAGGTTTTTGGAAAATTCTCTATAATAGGTTCATGAATTTACCTCACAAACCATGGAATGTCATTCACAGTTCATGCTGTCAATTCGTGAACTACTGGTACAATTTTGAAAATCTACTAAATTTGAACTACCGAAAGGTCTACAGTTCATAAATCATGTTCATAGTTTATACTGCTATTGGTGGTTTATAAGGCATTTTTTCAACTCTTAGACATGGTTCCATGAATCATTTTATGATACATAATTCCATTCCATGATTCATGGTGCATGTTGTGGTAACTTGAGAGTTGGAGTAATTAGGGGACTAGTTTCACGAGAGGGTTCACAACTCATAGTTTGGTTCTATGAGTCGTGAACCATTTTGTGATTTATTATAAGGATTAGGCTAGGTTCTTTATATGGCTCCATGAGTCATGGACCTGGTTCACGACTCGTGAACCCATCTATGGAGACTTGGGACTTTAGTTTCTAATTTTTTTGTTTTTTATACTAAGCACTGAATATTAATAGGCTCTAAATATAAGGTGTTACAATTGGCCTACTTTGATAACTTTAGAATAGAATTCTAGATTGGCCTTAGTTTAGATTGCTTGCTAAGTATTAGGCTTAGATTAGAAGTCCTTAATTTTTGTTTAGAGTGTGATTTCATGGTAGGATGGGTTCATATGGACGATTTATTTTGATACATGTTCCTTTTTGTGTTTTTCCTTATGTTGTGTGGTTGAGGCTTGAGGCCCGAGGATTTGTATTGGATTGGATCTCAATTAGTTGTAGCTTGGTATGAAGGGGAGAATTTTTCTTACTTCATGTGTAACTACCTATATATAGATATAGTTTTATCCGAACATATATATTCATACATTTATATACATGGATCATAGTTCAATTCAGAGGAAAATACTTATTTCGACTTTTAAAAAGATTGTATCACTTTTAAATTTGGTCCGAGGTAAGATTCCAGTCTATTTCTGATTTAATTTTCCTATTAATGAGTCTTTGTCATGTTTTTAGGTTTCTCAAGGTATAATTCTTGGTGTTACTTTTCTACACTTGTTGATGAGTCCGAGGTTAAATTTTGAGTGGTACGAGGCATAATTTTGGCTTTACTGTTATGCATTGGTCATACATTTCATTGCATCACTTCATATTGCATGGCATCCTATATATATATATATATTGTGGGTACTATTGCTTTTATCTTTATTTGTATTATGCTTTAGATTGTTAGGATTCTTCTGTGTGCAGGTTTCCCTTTTCTTGATATTTATATTATATATTTCTTCTCCTGAGCTCGGTCATCCTATGATGTCTAATGAGTACCTATGTTCTTGCACTCGTACTACACTTCTGCATCTTTTTCTGATTTAAAACCTAGTATGAGTCACCCTCGCTGATTCCCCCTATTTGAGGCGCTTGTTTATCAGATTTGTGGTGATCTCTTATCGTTCAGAGACTTAACCCTTTCCCTCATGTACTTACTATTTGTATTTTATACTTTTTGGACAAATTTGTAGTATTTTAGTTCTACTCTTGTATATTTAGTGGCTCTTGTATCAGTGACACTGAGTTTTGGTAGGGGTACTCTATAAATGATGTTATATTCCATGTTTTGTAGGCCTGTGGTATGTATATATTAGTGTAGGTTGCCCATTTACCCCGTCTACCTTTTTTATCATTATATTAGCTTGTTACTTACTGCATATGACTATGGGACTAAGCTAACCTACTGGGGAGTTATAGTAGGTGCCTTCATGGACCGATTTGGGTCGTGATAATGAGTTGGATAGTTCTTCTCATGGTTCTTAAGTTGCCTAGAGGCGTAAGTTATGACTTTACCATGCTCCATCAAAACACAACCAAAAACCAACCCTTGAAGCATCTTAATACACAACAAAACTATTTGTCCCCTATGTAGGGTTAATACTGGAGCAAAGATCAACCTTGTTTTCAATTACTGAAAATTCTCCTCACATGCTTCAGACCACTAAAACTTAGGTTTCTTCTCATTTAACTTCTTGAAAGGAGCAGTAATAGAGGAGAAACCTTCTACAAATCTTCTATAACAACCAACCAAACCCAAGAAACTTCTAATTATAGTTAGGGTTGTGAGTCTAGGCCAATTCTTAACTGCATCAATCTTTGGGGAATCAACCTTAATACCCTCACTTGAAACCATGTGACTAAGAAATACCATAGACTTCAACAAAATTTCACACTTAGAGAATTTTTCATACAATTCACGGTTCTTAAGGGTTTGGAACACAATTCGTAGGTGGCTAGCAAGATCTTATTCACTAGAGGAATAAATTAGGAAGACAATCTCAAACATGTCAAGATACTACTTGAAAACCCTATTTATAAGATCCATAAAAGTTGTTGGTGCATTAGTCATACCAAAAGACATGACTAGGAATTAGAACTGACAATATTGAGTTCTGAAGGTTATCTTTGGAATATCACTTTCCCTAAATTTCAATTGATAATAGCCAGATCTATAAAGACCCAATACATTGTTATTGAGAATGCCTTGACAAATACCTGAGTTTTATACGTTACATCAAAATTGAGTTGATGTCATGATTAGCCATCGTTAGGGGTATTGAGAATTTTGGAAAAAAATTAAAAAGGGATGGGTCAACTTCTCAGGACTGCTACAACGGTCCCTTGCTCACTATAGCAGACCCCCTATAGAGAAGCCTCGGCTGCTGTAGCAGGTCCCTGTAGTGGTCCGCCCGAGTTTTAAACCCTTTTTGCTCCATCCTTATTTTAGTATGATTGTCTCCTCCTAATAATGCCCTACGACTATTTCTAAGCTAAAAACTACTAGAATAGAGAGGCACAACCTTGGAAAGACGTGTCCCAATTATATTTTCATGAATTATCTATTAAAATTTCTAGAATGAAATCAAGAAGCGTGGATTCAAGCACCTCATACAATAGTTTGGCATTGAGGTAGGTTATGGATTATGAGTAGTAGACTAAGGTTAAGAAAATGTAATAGTAATTTGGATTCAAAGGGAGAAATCATGCTTAGGTTTGCGGGCGTGGTGTTTTGGATGGATAGAATATGGTAAAATCTCATAAAAAGAGTTAATTTAATATTGAGGTGGATCATTTGTAAATTCATATATCGCTAGGTAAACACATGCTGCAAACTGTGGTGGTCTATGAACACCTCATACTTTACCATATGAGATAATATCTCCAAATATTCAAGGCAAATACCACCGCTGCCAATTCCAAATCGTGAGTGGGGTATTTTTTTTTCATACAACTTCAGTTGCCTTGAAGAATAAGCAATTACATTCTAATCCTGCATCAAAACAGTACCTAAACCAGATTGTGAGACACCACAAAACATAATGAAATCCTGACCTTCAATAGGCAAGGTAGGAATAGGAGTTGAATTTAGAAAAGTCTTGAGATTTTGAAAGCTCTCCTCACACTTATCATCCTACACAAAAGGTACCTCTTTCTGAGTCAGGCGATCATATGCAAAGCAATGGAGGCTAACACCTTAACAAACCAACGATAGTAACTGGCCAACCCCACAAAACTACGAATCTCAGTAATATTGGTCAGCCTAGCCCAGTTCTTAATAGCTTCAACCTTTTACGGGTTTACTATAACCGCCTTCTTAGATACCATATGCCCCGAAAAGGACACTGAAGATAATCAGAATTCACACTTTGAAAACTTCACATAAAGTTGCTTCTCCCTAAGCAACCCCAACACTGTATACAAATGAGCTTCATGCTCTTCCTTCCTCTTAGAGTAAACAAGAATATCATTAATAAAAACAATAATGAACGAATCCAAATAAGGATTGAGTACTCCATTCATTAAGCTCATAAAAGCAGCTAGGCATTGGTCAAACCAAAAGACATAACCAAGAACTCATAATGTCAATAACGAATTCGAAAGCTAGTCTTTGGGATGTCCTCAGCCCAAATCTTAAGTTGATGGTAACCTGATCCCAAATCAGTCTTTGAGAACACTGCAGCTCCCTGCAACTGGTCAAATAGATCATCTATTCTAGGCAAAGGATACTTGTTATTAATAGTCACCTTATTCAACTGCCGATAGTCTATGCATATTCACATACTACAATTCTTCTTTTTCACAAAAAGCATAGGAGCACCCTAAGGAAAAATGCTCGAATGAATAAAATCCTTCCCTAACAACTCTTGCAACTGGGATTTCAATTCTCTTAACTCTATCGGTGCCATCCTCTAAGAAGGGATAGATATAGGGCGGGTTCCCAACTTAAAGTCTATACAAAAGTCAAACTCACAGTCAGGAGGTATATTAGGGAGTTCATCAGTGAAAACCTCAAAGAATTCACACACTACTAAAACTAAAGCGATAGGAGGGACTGCCGAACTATCATCCTAAAGGTGAGCTAGGAAAGCCCTACACCCCCATTTAACTAACTTTTGGGCACAAATTGCTGACATAATTCTCAAAGGAGTAGGCTTAAGAGTACCTTCCCACTCTAATACTCACTTTATGGGATTACACTAGGTATGTTATTGGTGGAGTTGTTGTTGTTGTATAGCTACAATGATAGTCTTAGCATAGCAATCAAGAATAGCACGATGAGGAGACAACCAGCTCATCCCTAAAATAATATCAAACTCCTCCATATCTAAGATTACTAAGTCTACATAAGTTCTATACCTCATAAACATCGTAGGACATTCCCAATAAACCTGATCAACATATATAAAAAAAACAACTGGTGTAGACACATACATGGGTAAATCAAGAAATTCACATTTTAAGTCTTAACCCAAGGTAAATTTTACAGAAACATAAGAGAAAGTAGATATGGGATCAAATAACACAGAAGCCATACGGTCACAGACAAGAATAGTACTTATAATTGCAGCATCAGAAGCTTAAGCTTCAAGATGGGTCGGAACAACATAAAGATAATCCTTATCACCCCTCCCTACAGCATGACCACCACGCCCACTATGTGGACGACCCCTACTATATCCTCCACCACCACAATCTACTGGTACTAAGGTACTAGAAGTTGGGTGTTAAGTCAACTGACCTGTAGATAAGTAGTTAGGACAAAACCTATGAATATGACCTAGTCCCCCACATTCATGCATCGGATGTCCAACACAAGTTGTTGGACTGAAGATGATGAAGGTGTATAACTATCCATTTAGAAGGGTTGATAACTGACCCCTGATAAGTACACAGTGGGCATAGGCATAGTTTAATAGAATAGCTGAGAAGAGTAACCATGCAAACCATGACCTCTCGAATAAGTACCACTGAAACAACCCAATATTTGAGCCATTTTTTCCTCTGCCTTTACCTCTCATTGCTTCTTAACCCCTTCCATCTTCTTCAAAAACTTCACCACTTTCTAAAAAGTCTTTTCAAATATAGCCACTTTTAGTGCAGCCACCTGAAGACCCTTGTTCAAACTTTCATAAATTACCTAATCCTTTTTTTCTCTGAAGGAATTAGCTGTAATGCATAGCAACACAAAACATGAAACTTGGCCTCACAGGCAGCCACAGATATATCACCCTGATCAATTCTCAAAAACTCATCCTTCTTTATATCCCGATAGGTATGAGGAACATACA
Source organism: Capsicum rhomboideum (assembly GCA_031232105.1). Taxonomy (NCBI): domain Eukaryota; kingdom Viridiplantae; phylum Streptophyta; class Magnoliopsida; order Solanales; family Solanaceae; genus Capsicum; species Capsicum rhomboideum. The sequence goes on from CP124715.1 coordinate 95,025,990, forward strand.
TCTCAAGGAACACATTATGAAATTAAGCCTAAGTAAGTGGAGGTAAGGTAGCTCTACACTCAACAGAAGACCTCCACCATTGCTTGGCCTCTCCCTGCAACTGAAATGTCACAAACTCCACATCATACCTTTCCATAATGTCCATCATGTGCAGACACTCGTGATAGTCAATTAAGAACTCAAATGTGTCCTCTGACTCAATACTGTGAAACACGGGAGCTTTCATATTTATAAGCTAACAAAATATTTCATTCTCATCATCAGTCATAATCGGTCCCAATATCTGTCGAGTAAAAACTCTTGTATCAAAGTCCTCATCCTTCTGATATGCTACAACAATGGCATACTTCAAAGCTGGAAATGGAAATGCAAGAACTGCTGGCGTAGTACTGGTGCCAGCCAAACTACTCAAAAACCCCAAAACCTACTGAATCAACTATGTGGACATAGGCACCTGAGCTGCACCATTCTGTATGGTTACCACATTCTCTGGAACCACCACTTTCTCCTTCTTAACTACCATCTCTTTATTTTGAACCAAATTGAAGTATCTTGTTATGGTGGAGGGGACGGTGATCTCTGTCTAGCCGGTCCTCCAGCTTCCCAGGCTCCACCACTAATATGTGCTACCCATTATCCTCCCCTTCTCCCCCTAACCTTAACTCAAGGCTTGCCTCAAACCGCTACTTCAGTAGTCAATGCTGGTGCTGCTAGTGCTACTGTGGCTGCTGCTACCGCTCTGGTTGAACGAGTATTCACCATCTACAAAACAAGAGTGAAAAAGGTTAGATACCAGTTTACATCACCAGATACCAAATTGAATCTTATATTAGCACGAAAGGAAGAAAGAAGTGGAAATTATTTCCTAAAGTCCTATAGCTTCTTGAAGAAAAGTATAGACATCTTTTAGGGGTGTCAAATGGGCGGGTTGGGCTGAAATTGAAGATATTAAAATGGGTTGAATTAGAAATTGGGTTGGGTTCAACCCAACCCAAATTTACTTTGACGTCGTCTCTGTACCATTTTGTAAGACTTTACTAGACCCATTCTTATAAGATGAGATTGACGAACCCAGTACTCTGATACCATCTTTATCATGACCCAACCGGTCATGAGTGGCACCCACCCTAACTCTACTGTGGGCGAACCATCTAACCAACCCTTAACCAATTTCCAAAGGACTTTCACAATTCACCTTCATCAATTAACTACTATCTAACTTAATACACATAATATTAGCAAAATAATTTTATTACTAACTTATTAAATATCCAATATAAAAAAAGAGTGCAGAAGTATCTCTAATTATTACAAACCCTGGGACACAAAAGTCACCATACAAGAACATCTAAAAGTATCCAAAACAAAGTCTAAATTATTATACAGAATATGAAATGAAAATAGATGTCACTGTCCCAAAACAAAGGACATAAACAAAACCAAGATGATCCAATAGCTACCAAGACATGGTGCTCACCCTTGAATCGATGCTCGAGTCACAAACTAGAGTTGAGGTCTCGTCTCAAATGCTGGAACATGCTCTGCACTTAACAAAAACAAGAGTACAGGTAGTATAAGTACAACAACTAAGTACTGATAGGCATCATCGGCCAACTCAACTCAATACCATATAAATAAGCAAGTGAAATGCAGATAAGAAGGAATCAAGATACAACTCACAATTTACTGACAAGCAAATATATAGTCATAACAGTTCATCTCATCAGGAATACAAGTATACTAGTTCATCAATTACACTTAGGCAGATTCTTTTAACAATGGTCACCATAATATATATATATATATATATATATATATTCAAATGGAATGATGATTGCATGTATTCAAGATGTACACACATACTAGAGTCAGTAGGAACTCTCAGTTATGACCTGCAGGAGACGAGCTCAGTCTTTGTACCTATAAAATTATGGTACCTGATCCAATAACAGTTTCGGTATGACACTCGATCCAAATAAGTATTGGCATGACACCTGATCCAACAACATCTCAATATTATCTCAAATCCAATGCTCAAATGCATGATATAGTCAATAATCATAAGTAATGCCTAAAAGCTAATCACATAAATACAACTCACATATAAGCACAGAGTCAAGAAAGTCTATACTACAATTAAACCATAACCTACCTCGATTCCTTGCTCGAAAACACTATTAAACCACAATTTTACCCTTTTTTCCTATTTCTACCCATTTTTTATCTATAAGCAATAATACACAAGTTTCAACACAATAATTTACCCTTCTACGCATTATAAACTCATATTCATCAAACTCAACCTATGAACTTGACCTAGTTCATCATTCTAGAGTTTTCTATCCTTTACCCTCTTGAATTCTTCATATTTTAACTTACAAGAATGATTTCTATCATGAGAAACTTTTTCTAACACCTTAGGATCAACAAAAACTATAAATACCATCATTCCCCACCAATTCCACAAAATCATAAACTTAGGGATAATCAACAATTTCAACTACGGCCTTGATTCTTTTAACCCTAAGAATCTAAGAGAGTGAATTCAAGTTTGAAGAGTAATAATCTTTCCTCAAAGATGAAAAAGACCCCAAACAGGTGTAAAATTTCCTTCTCCTAGCCTATGAATGAGTTTTGAAAATAATGGGGATGAAAAACATAGTTTCTTACTTTAAAACTAAATTTTTGTGTTTTCGTCCCTGTAGTGGAGGATGTGTCGTTGTTGCGACACCTAGGCCAAAAGGGTTTATCGCTGCAGCGACGCTGCTGTAGCAACACTTCTATTGCTGTAACAACACCAAATCAGTATCTCGAGATCCATTCCTAGATATGGAAATTTCACAATAGACTTCTCAATTTTTGACATTACAAACTAACCCTTTTGCGATAATCGTTATAACCGTAGTTCTACTAATCCATTTTATGCACCATAAGTTTCTATGACTTCCTAAACTCTTTATCTATCATAAAATTTATTCAAAATCACCAATAAATGCTCTAATAACTATCAGATTCCCCTACACCATCACATGCTCAAAATACATCTAAAATTAGGCCAATCCTGAATTTTAAAATTTTGGTCGAAGGGAAAACTAGGAGAAGGTTGTATTCTTTATTTTAGTGTAACAACATTTGGGTTGTTACAATATTAGAAAAAGAGATTAACAACAAAGATTTGAGATTTGCAACCTTTATCTAATGACTTGAGCTTTAATAGGGATAGTCAATCCAGGACTATTGGCAAGGGCTAATAATCATACAATCAAAGACTGAAAGGAGTTTGAGTGACTTTCAAATAATAAGGGTTGAGAAATGTTGAGGTGAATTATATTTATCAGTTTTGCATACAAATCACCGGGATAGATCACTAGTATGTTAGACTTGCTGAGTTGTGAAATTATGGGGAACACAATCCTAATTCTTTTTCAATGACTGATTACCAATAACAAATTTTCAGTAATGGTTACTTGTCACTATAAATTTTTATAATCTATTATTTTTTACTTGAATTCCCCCATCAGAAATAACTGACTACCAGTTGAAATAATTGCATTGATTTTATTACTCACCATATTCTATGTGGAATTTAACCCAACCTTGTTAAGTTTTATATTTGAACATCAGCCATGTTATACTTCATTGAGAGGTGTAATTTGGGCATATCACCCCGCACTAGAGCTTATGACACAGGTGGAGACCTAGTCTGATATTCTAGCCATAAGAGAGACCTTTATTTCTAGTATGCATCCCATGAGGTAGAGGCATTCCACTGGAATTTACATCAGTAGGAATCTCAACACATGTGGTAGCTCTTTGGATAATAGTTGTTTTTCTCTTAGGAGGCATTTTCTGAAATATGAGATAGAACACGAGTTATGATATAGAGTTCAACTCTATAACACGAACTAGAATATGAAAGAAGGGTAGTATTTCATAATATCATGTTGCTTCACTATTATAAGTTTGGAGTATTTCACACTCATAAAAAGAACTCAACTAGATACAGCTTCTTAGACATCATAGAATACATGAACCTAGTACTCTGATACCAAGTTTACAACATCCCAAGTAAAGACCTTAGGCATGGAAGGCACCTGATACCACTATTGATATAAGCTTATTCATACCTAGCATATGACATGAGCATTTATCTAACATATACAAAATACATAATCAAAACATGATAGATATTTTTTTAAAGAAAACTTCATTAATTAATCTAAAAAGTTAATACAAAAGACATAAGCAAAACATGAGATATATTTTTTTTAAAGAAAGCTTCATTAATTAATCTGAAAACTTAAAGTTTCATAATCCTGGTGACATGAAGGTTAAAATGGAAATAGCATAAATCTGACAACTAAATATCTATGAAACATCTAAAACTAATAAATAATGTCTACCGGGACAAAGCCCCAACATACCTTTATCAAATAGAAAACATCACAACCAAATATAGACTAAGCCCCTAGGAAGTAGAGAGGGCTCACTAATAGCTGAAGGAAAAGAACCTAATAATGTGTTTGATCACGTGCCTGAATACATAAATTTGCATCATGAAATGATTGCATCACGTAAAGGCGTAAGTACATTGAATGTACTGTATGTAAAGTATCAAGATGAATCTATAACATACATATACATAGGGCAGGGATAGCCAATAGAGTGATTATCAACTTCCACTCCTCCAAATATAACATTGACCTTTTCATCCATGTTTCTTATAAAAGTAACTAGTTCTGTAGCAATGTTGTTGGAGCTTTAATCGTCCAACGCAATTATACTAGATTTTATATTTTTATGGAAAGGTTATGTGCTTACCCTCATGCTAATCCCCTTAGTGTCTCGGTATGTTTTTATTTTTCTTCCTAATCTTGACTGAAAAGATCCACTATAAAGTTCATACCAACTTCTAGAATTTGTACGGTCAAATTTTGTTTGCTTAGAAAACATTGTAGTTGATCATCATATCTATTTTTTCTCCAATTTTGGTCTCGGTTGATACTAGATTATCCTCCTCCACCCTGACCAACCTGGGTTTGGTATTATACTGATAATACATATTTTTCCAAGTTCTTAAAGGGAATTTTTGGAGGCCTTCTTTTAACTTCCAGGTAACTTCTAAACTTGTTTCATTCAAGTTTATTGCAAAGGATAATATGACCCAGTTGTTTGGTACCTCGGGTAGTAGCATTATTTCCCTCTAGAACTGATCCGAGAAGTCTTAGAGAAACTCAGTGGCTCCTTGCTTCATTTTGATTATGTCCTCCATCCATTTTTATACCTTTTGGGTCTCGGCATGACCCTTAATGAAAGCATTTGCCAATGAATCATATGATTTCTATAGAGTTTTCATATGAAAGTGATATCACATTAATGATCCTATCATGAGTATTTCTCTAAACTTATTGACTAGCATCGATTCTATATATGACTTGGTGAGGTTATTCCCTTTGATCCTATTTGTGTAGGTTGTGATTTCATCCTAGGGGTTCATGGTTCTGTCATATCTTATAGATCTATCATCTTAAACTTCTTTGGTATAGGTAAGGAGCAACACTTGGTTTCTATGGTTATAGGGAGTACCTCTCCACATTGATACCTTTGAGTACGGTCTCCTAGGATCTGATCAATTCAGTCATGTTTCTCATTAATTTGTCCTAAAATACTCTCCATGAATAACAAGGCAATAATGCCTTGGACAATTACTCTAGTCCCCGAGCCTCAAACTCCTAAGTTGCTAGAAAGTCCCCTGATACTAGAGCTCATAGGTGCAACATTAGGAGTACCTCTAGTTGGTTCTGTTCTTGATTGTGCGGTTGATTATGTGTTTGCATATCTAATTAGGACCAACAACATATCACCAAACTTCTGATTTTGGTCATGTTGTTGGGCCATGAAGTATTTCAAAGTGGGTTATACCTTACTTTTTTTCTTTATTTGGAAGGGCTTATAAATTATAATTTTTGACTTATTTTATTATTTTAGCTTAAAAATTAAGTTCTTAAAAACTCTTTTAATCTTACCCAAATATTGTAAAAGTGCTTAAAAACTATGTTGACTTAAAAGCACCTAAAATACGTCAATTCAATAGGTTCTTAGGCGTTTGTGAGGTGAAACTTTCCTGGACTGATGTGTCCAGATCCTGGGGAAATGGATCAGAGTCAATCATGACCTTTGTGACCTAGCTTGTGCTCTGAGAGGTTTTGCTCTTTGTCCTTATATTCTACTATGTTCGCATTTTGGATTTTATTTGTCTTTCATACTCCTTCTACAGTTTGGACTAATTTTACATTTTGGACTTTGTCTGCATTTTCAACTCTAGTCAAATGTTGTTTTTCAGCCATTGTTCTTCAAAAAAAAATTAACAAATACAAAATCAATGAGAGATTAGTAGTACTTTGGGATAATTACAATTGCTCCTAAAATTTGTTTATTAGTTGAACTAGTTAATTTATTAATAATTAGGTCACAAGCAACATAGTTAATCCAAATCATGTTTATTCTTGGAAGGGTAAATGTAATTGGAATAAGATATGAACCAGACAATTTACCAAATTGAAATAATTATAAAATAAGAAATACATAGATTTTTATTGTATTTTTTCGACCGGTGGATAGTGAAGAGTTATAAAGAATGGAGATGATTGAAACAATTTTAGTAGCAAGCTTGGTAATGATTAACGAATGTATTTAGTTGAATTTGGATGGTCACAATAATAGAGAAGTAGGGAATTTATAGGATAAATTGGTAGTAACTGCTTTCATGATTCTCACCCCTTTCAGTCGTTAAATGGTCATTCTTTGAGTTATATCTGTCTTGGACAGTCTAAACCTCCCTTGATAGATTATTTGGGGCTCCTATTGTTTGGTCCGAGTAAGACATATCCAGGAGCTGATTCTCGAATAGTTAAACTAATCTTTGATCAGACTGTCTTTGATTGACTAAAAGATTGATTGTATTTCTCTCTCCAATATATGTATTTCTCTCTCCAATATATTTTTACCAATATAATTATGGATTAAAAAAATAGAAGAGGAAAAGCTATGAAGAAAGTCGAGTTTTGATGGGATGAATGAACCAATGAAATTCTCTAACACTTTAAAGAATATAAAACTGTCTTATTCTTGAATAGGTTGCTATGAGCAAGATTAGTTCTTTTATTTTCTATTGGATATCATCGTTGTGGCTTGAGGGTTAATAGAGCCTAAAGTTCAAACTTTATGACATAATATCCTAAATTATGAACTCCACAGTTAAATTTCAGGGCATACTACTCTATTTTGGATATGGCAGTTCTCAATCAACAAAATTATGTGTATTGGCAGATGTTAGTGATCTCCATCAAAGTTATGGTAGTTACAACTTTCAAGCCATTTTAATACTCGATAGTAACCGAAAAAGCACCTCCCCCCAGCTAGCCTTGCAAAAGTGGGTGTGTGGGAGAACTGAGCATCAAGGTTCGAAGAAGGAAGGTTCTCGCGTGCAGGAAAGCTTTTTCACATGCAACACAAATGCAAGTAGACATTTCTGTATAGTAATGCTATGAATGACCCGGTATCAAATACTGGTAACAATATCAGCAAATAAATGTTCTCCTGTGCTTCCAGACATGTTGAGCTCCACATATTCTTATACAATTGAGCAGCCGCCAGCCAGCAACTTCTATGCATAATAATAAGCTTTTGCATTCTAAAATAGTAACTTGTTCATGATGTTTCCAATAAGCATGTTGTTGAAGAAAAGTGTTGGTTTATCATGCCCCGAGTCTAGACCCTAGACATGGCCGACACCCGATGTCATTGCTGGCCGAGCAAACCACCTGGCATAGGACATGAGCATTCAAGTAATACATAAATATCGAAGTTGTAAATATAGAGCATGAATACACCCTTTAAAGATAAGTAGATTTTAGTTAAATAATGAAGATAGGAAAAGATAGTTCCATAACAAATGATGTAACATAAAAAATAAATTGAATGACATAAGAGTCTGACAACTATACTGCCTATGAAGCCTCTAATGAAAGAAAATAATGTCTACCAGGAAAAGGTCCTAGCATACCTTAATAACTAAGAATAAAATAAATAACTCTAGACTAGGCCTCTAGGAAATAGGGAGGCTTACCAATAGCTGATAAAAATGAACTTAATGGCATACCTGATCACAATCCTGTGTACCTAAAGCTGCATCATTTTATGATGCAGCGTAGAATGACATCAATACAATGAATGTATGGTATGTAAAATAGAAAGAAGCATCATGAAGAAAACATATGCATATAGTACAGGGACAACCAAGAAGAGATAATCAGGACAAGATATAAACATAGGCTTTCATCATACTTGTTGGAGTTAAGTACACTAGCCCTCTTTTAGTTTATTATGGGAGTAAGCGGTGAACTGACTTGAAGCCACCATATGAGCACATGGAGTTTAATCTCATCCTGATCAACTAAGCCATTATGTACCTTACCAGGCATAGGGCATACATGACATGATTTGCTAGCAAGGATCCACAATAAGCCCATTTTGGGACATATGAAAAGAGTCATCCAACTTCCAAAATGATCCATAGCCTATGCCGACAAATATAGTTTCAGGCATTTGTCAATTAGAACTATGCCTTCTCAATCAGCCATCTAACTCCCTTAAGCTCATAAAGTTTCTATTTTAGTCCCTTTAGACTTATGTTTTGTTCATAGATTAGCCACATTAGGCTCATGTTCATGGGTTAGCCACTTGGGCTCATAATCATAAATTAACCATGTTGAGTTCATATTCATATATTCAACTATCCATTTGCTTGGTTTGAGATTCATGAAAAGTAGAACCTTTATATCATAGTTTGTAAGATACGAGTATTCACAATATTTTAGGGATTAGAGATGTTATGGAGTGTTCATATCATTTAGTTCAGTTTATGTGCAAAGAAGTTCATGTTATTGTGTCAAAAGATTCACATCATTATGTTGAAAGCATAATCAAAAGAGCTTATGTCAAAAAATCATAGGAGTCACATCATCATTATAAGTTCATAATTTGAGGTTCATAAGATTTATAGAAAATAATAAGTTCATAAGTTTCACAAGATTCCTGGGGTTGCATCAACTTTGTAAGATTTACCAATTCATAAGTTCATGTAGACGGATCCGTAGAAAACACATAACTTAGGTTAAACATAAGATGGGAGGCATGGGTAGAGATTTTCATGAAGTTTACTTTAAGAAATTGAAGAATTATCAAGATCATAAGGGTTTACTCTAACCCTAACTTATCATAGGTGTGATTGAACTAAGTAGAGATGAAATTCGTAGGAATACATGAAGAGGAATGACCTTGCATATCTTAATTATTCCAAATTCCTAAGATCTCGGAAGGAGAAGGACCACAATTACCTTTCTGGAATTTTTTGGAGATGGATTTTCTTTAAAAAAAAACCTAGGATGTGTAGTGTAGAATTATGTTAGGAATTCCTAATTAATGATTAAAAATAATTAGGAATGCTTTGAAATATATGACAGGAATATACCTTGGTGTTGGAGGGTGAGGAGAGTAGAGAAAACTGATTTAGGGCCTGAAAAAAAATGGAATAAAAAATTATATAGAAAATGACCTTTTGAAGACTTCCCGTCAGGCCCAACCGCATTTGAAATGCTAGAGGTGTTTCATGAAATGCTGCAGCATTTCCAACAATTCCAAGGTAGAATGCCTAGTAATTTCTGGTCGAAACACGGCCAACGCTTTGCAAAATACAACTAGCATTTCGCTACAGTCCACAACACTGCGTCCTTTTAGTAAAACAGTAGTGCTATTTGGCACAACTTGGCCAAAAGAAAACGATGCCCTTTCGGCTCCAAAACCACCTAGTTTCCACCAACCTTGCCCTCCAAAATCAAAACCACCTGTGCCTTATATTTCTTTCTTTTTCTTCCAACATCACAATTCTAGTTTTTCAAATTTTAACGCTTTTATTTTAATATTTCCTTTACTTATTTTAAGTCCTTTCTTCTGATTTAAACTCTTTTATTTTTCTTTCTCCTTTTCTAATTTCAAGTCATATAATTGTATTAAAATGGATCCTAATAATGACAATAGCCAATTAAGAGAAACATTGAATGATGTTTTGGGATTAAATGATAGTGATAGTTTGCTCGCCAATGATAATCAACATGATGAATATTCAAATGGTGGTTATGGTGGTGGCCCACATTTATATTTGGAGAGTAACGATGAAAGTGTTCCAAACATGCTTGATTAAGAGAAAAATATGTCTGATCAAGTAGAGGAAGATGAATATTTAAGTGTTTTGGATGGAGAAGAATATCAATATGAATATGAATATGAGGATGAAGGGGTTAAAGAAGATCAAGATCCAATGCATGAGGATACCTTTATGGCCAACAATATACAGAAGGCCCTATTCAAGGTATATTTTTGCTAGTGTTTAATTTGCCTTCATATTTTACAAAGAACATAGTCGACTGACTGGTTTTGGCATTGTTAAAAAAACATCAAACAAAAAAGGTGGTGAAACTGTTAGGTATGTGACATTTGGTTGTGATAAGAGTAGAAAATCAACACCAAGGAAGCAAAGTAAAAGGGTTGATTACAAAGTAAAAATTAATTTTTCATTACTGCCTAATGGTTTATGTCTTATTTCAAAAGTTATTTCAGATCACAATCATTAATGGGATCCTTCTTTGTCATGTTTTTTGCCCTGGTACATGGAATTAAGAAAGACTTTGCATAGAAGTCTTGTAGCTCATGATATTATAGAATTAAGACCTTTAAAAAGCATAAGACGCTTGGAAGTCAAAGTTGGTGGTCCTGATAGAATAAGGTGCCCTCCTAAGGATGGTAGAAATTACATTCTTCAGCAAAAGAGGCTTAGAACATTGTCCTGTGATACTGCAGCAATACAAAAGTTCTTTTCTAAAATACGGGTGAAGGATGAGGAATTTTTCTATGCAATAGACACAAATAATAGTGGCAGACTTCACAATGTGGTATGGGTTCACAAATATTACAAGTATGCATACTGTGAGTTTAGCGATGTTATATGTTTTGATATAACCTACCTTATGAATCAATGGTGCGTGCCATTTGATTCATTCATTAGTGTGAATCAGCACATTCAATCCATACTTTTGGGATGTGCTTTGATCATAAGTGAGGACATCGAGACATACAAGTTTGTGTTCTTGACTTGGCTCACGGCCATGGGCAATTCACCTCCAACGTCTATCCTCACAGATTAATGTAGGAGTATCAAGGTAGCAATTAGAGAGGTGCTGCCAAAAACTATCCATAGGTATTGCATTTGGCATATTTTCACAAAGCTATATGTAAAGTTAAAGGGTGTGAGGAATTTTAAGTCTGCTAAGGTTGAATTCAAAGTTGTAATCATTGATAGAATCATGATCGATGAATTTAAGGAAAAATGGGCTCAATTCATTAAAAAATATGAGGTGAGAAAAAGATATTGGTTTCATAATCTCTATCCAGAAAAGGAGAAATGGGTTTCCGTATTTCTCAAGCACTACTCTTTGACTGGCATGATATCCACATAAAGGTGTGAGTCAATGCATGCATTTTTTTATGTCTATATTAATAGACGAAGCTCTCTAAAGCATTTTGTTGATCAATATGAGATATCCATGAGATACAAATACAACAAATAACTAGAGAGTGAAGCAAATGCTAGAAAGACACAATCACCACCTCTATCTGGATTTGATTGAGAGATGCAGATTCAAACTCATTACGCGCGAGCTATTTATGATCTACTCAAGAAGCATGTACAATGGTTGTATCATTGAGAAATAGAAAGGCATGCTGATTTTGATGTAGTGGAGGGAGTTGAGAAGTATAGTATAATAGATTTTTCAATAAGGAGTGATTATCATGGGCATCAATTTGTGTACACTGTGGAGTATAGACCAAACAGTCAATATCTTGAATGCAATTGTAAGAACTTTGAAAGGGAAGGGATTGCTTGCTGCCACATTTTAAGGATGATGTCTTACAGAAGGATTGAGAGATTCCACGACATGTATATAATGCCTCGATGGAGAAGAGATATAAGCCATCCACACTTGAACAAATTCTTTTCCGGAGGCTACCCAATAATAAAGGATGATTATAAAAAGTACAATGCATTGAAGAAATGGTTTGATAGAAACTGTGATCTTGTGTTGGACAGTAACGTTAAATATGTGGACTTCAAAAATATTTTGAAAGCATGATTTAAAGCATATTTAGATTGGGATGATGACATGGTTGTACCAAATATTGGCGATCCTAACTCGGATGATGATGCAACATTCATAAGAAATTCGAGGGAAGTTCATTCATGTGGAAGGCCTCAGATTAACAGAAATAGATCTACACGTGAAAATATATTTAGGAGAGGTGGTAGATGATGGGGTACAAGTAATAATGATGTACATTATGAGGGTGAGAGTAGTCAAGGTGGGAGGGATGGTGGGAGATGGGGTGGAAGTACATAATGTAAATAATGTCGAAAGAGACAATGAGGGTGGTAATAGGGGAGGTAGAAGGGGTGGTAGAGGCAGTAGAGGTGGTGGTATGTGTGGTAATAGAGTAGGTAGAAGTGATGCTACAAATAGTGATGTAGGAACTAATCCTATAGTCGAGTAATCTATCTTGTTGTAGGATCATGTTGTTTATTTAATCTTGCTATTTTTTGGATCATTGACTGAGTGGTTATACAGTCAAGTGTTGTGTTTCGAGGTGAGGCAAAGCCCCCCTCTGTGTAATTTTTTGCGAAAATAAAACAATCACTACCTCATGGTAGTTTAACCAAGAAAATAACTTATCTTATTGTATACGGATTTGCTTTTGTTCATAACAGCTTTCTAATACAATATGTAATGTTTATAACTTTTTTGGTATAAATTACGATTGATTGCAATTGAGTTTATTTTCTTAAAATATTTAATTACATCCAAACATTTGCATCAAGCTATGAAAGAATGGATGTATTGGATAGAAAATGATTTTTACTCTAATTTTTCATGGATAGAAAACTTTTGTTTTAGCTCACGATTAAGCACGAATTTGAAGAGAAATTTTGTAGCTCACGGTTGCGCACAATCAAATCGGGATTGAAACACATGGAATCAAATTTATGGATTCATGCAATATCACATAACATATGACATATGTTGGAATGAAAATTAAGGTCAAAGCAACCAAAGCATTTCTTAAGGAATCAATACAAATGGAAGCAACCAAAATCAAAGCTTTGTCCAAGTTGGAATGACAACTAAGGTCAAAATTAAATCACATATCAAAATTGTTTTCTTCTTTCTTTTATCGGTTGGATCCATTGAACATGCACATATCTAGCCAAAAATTGACTCTTCGCTTAACTGTTGATAAATAAATCATAATTAGGTTCCAAAGCTAAATCAAAAGAAATGGTTGTAATTTTTTCATTAGCCGGACATAAGATTTTTAAATAAAAATTTTATCTTATTTATAATTTCATTAGGATTAACCCTTATAATATCAAACACACCTTAAATTTTGAAAAAAAACAAACTGTCAATTATTTTAATAGTATTTTGAAATTTGTACCTAAGCAACTTCTAATAGTATTAATAAAATATTTTTAATTAATTTTCTAAGTATGCACTTGAGGCAATAGAGTGTAACGGAGGGGAACCAAAACCTTTTTTTTTTTTTGGGGTGGGGTGGGGGTGGGGTAGGGGGTATGAGACCTAGCATAATTGTGACTCTTTAAATTATTTTATTTTGAATATTAAAATACAAAAAATCATGATTTAATAGAAAAATAAAATAAAATGTAAGGCTGCCTAGAGTCGAACCCTCGACTAAAGGCACCTAAACTAAGTGCATGACCAATTGGCTGGAATAGCCTCATCTACCACTTACTACAATTTTTATTCTGTTATCGTCAAATCTTGCTAGTCACTACAATTTTTATTCTGTTATCGTCAAATCTTGCTAGTCAAACGTTTTAATGGAGGAAACAAAGTGAAAGGTTTTTTCACTCTTCATTTAAGGTCTTTTTTAAGACACCATATTAGTTACTCTTTGACTCCATCTCTTTAACTCCATCTTCTTCCTTTCTTTGTTCACTACTTGTCACGGCAGACTTCACTCATGTTGGCATTCATAGCTGTCCACTCCCACACTTCAACATCACATTGAGCAGATCATATGTAACTCATGATGTTGTGTTACATTTATGTTCAATATTATTTTAATTATGTATTAAAATAAATCTAACTCATTTTTTTATTTCATTTTTATAGTGGCTGCTTACTAAAATCTCTCAATTTTCTTCCACAGCCTACTAATTTTGATCCGTCACAAGGACAAGAAGTGAAAGACTGAAGTTGTCCCAGGTAGTTGAAGCCGAAGGAGAGTGCTAGGTGATTGGCTTAAGTTCATTCAGGAGTCTCCTTTTAGACAAGGAGATGTCTTTGACATCATCATTTATGAAAGTTCTGGTTGAAAAGTGAAAGTTATTGTTATGAGTCAAGACCCAACATTTTTTGATGTTTATCTATGTTTTGAATAATATGGTTGCTATTATGTTAAGTTTTTATAAATTATTGTAAATGATATGATTGAATCTTCTCAATTTTTTAGCATTGTTTTTATATGATTTTGGAGGTTATCCACTTAAAACATAGAAGTACTAATAATGAAAATAAAAATCATATGAAGTATGACTAACAAAACTCAATAAACTTAACAAAAGAATTGACTTCTAGTTTTAAAATATTTTATTCAATGTATATGTTGAATCGTTCTAATTGATGTGAACATAGTCAACACTATTAGTTCCATTCCAAAAGAAAAATGATTTTTATAAATAGCCAATATTTCTAAAAACAAAAAAATTTTGATAGCACGTAAAGGAAATTAAAACTAACAAAATGGTGATGGATTATTTGTGGGGAAATAACGACGCCTAAACTCATTGTCATGGACCAGCCATGAAGTCTCGTTTCTCTGTTATGTCAATAGACATCACACAACAATTCACTTAGACATTGGAAGCACCACAAGTTTCATCACTACTTGTGATAATTTACTTGAGTCTTATAAACAAAGCAAATGTTGCCTTTTTTCCGATGTGGGAGGACTAATGGCAACTTGATCTACCAAAGAACATTTATACATGCAATTTACAGTTATAGTAATCAACAGATGAAGTTATCCTAGTCAAATGGTTAAGGGTTAAGTAAAGAGTCTTCAAGTCACAAGTTCGAGTCTTAGCAGTTGTGTTTTAGTTTTAATTTTTTTATGATTGTTCCTTTATTCATCAACTTTGCCAATATTGCATGGTGAATATTGAAACATTACAATTTGTTTGATCTTGAAAAAAAATATAAATAGGACATAATTTAGCTTCATCTTGGATGAAAATAGTATATTCACTTTAACCTATTTTTGACATTTGACTAGTAATTGACTGGCAAGAAAGTTAACAGGTACCAATTGGTTTGTAGATTAAATTTAGTGTCAATGAATAAGATGTTATGTTCGGACAACAAGTATAAAGCAAATGAATGAAAGTAACTTGGGGGGTTTCTTCATTAAAAAAAAGTAAACATAGTCAACCCATGCACTGGTCATGGGTTACAAGTAAGAGTGGCAACGGAACCGGGCTAGCCCGTTCCGGTCCAGTTTCGGCTCCGGTTCCGATTCCGCTAAGTCAGGTCCGGTTAGTCCGGTTGGTGACCGGTACCGGTACCTACCGGTACACGGACCGGTGCAGAAGGGGTCATTTTGACCGGTTGACCGGTCTGGTTCCGGTCCGGTTAACGGTAACATTTAAAAAAAAAATTAATATTATCGTTTTTTAGCCGTTGGTGGGGCCCCCAACGCTAGTTCCAACCCCCCCCCCCCCCCAGCCCCCCACCTCATATTTTCCTATAAATACCCACTCTTCCCCCTAATTTTCCCACAAATTCTCAAAAACTCTCTATTACTAATCACTCTCTAATACTCTCTATAATATTGTGTATTTTGTTAATTGAAGGGATTTTTTTTGAAGCAAGCTTCAATTGTCATCTCTCAATTCCGATTTTTTGGTTATATAAGTCTGCTTTTACACAGACGTTCGGTACATTCATTCCAACTTTCATTTGTTTATTTGTTTAATTACTATTAATTTTTCATTATATTTACATTGTTTGTTTTTATATTTTTATATTTCTTTTTTTAATATTAAAATATGGATGCAGGTAAAAAAGGTAGCGGTAAGAAAGCATTTCTTAGTCAGGTTAAAAAAATTTGGGGTAAAAAAGATAAGGGTGCTAGTTGTAGTAGAGGCGGTGGTGGAGGTAATTCTAAATCGTTGCCACCTAGATTTAGAATTAATAACGATGATTTTAATCAGTTTGATGATACTTCTTTTGAACGTCCTTGTGCTATTGATGTTGCTTCCGGTAATGTAGTAGACCATGAGTCCTTAGATAGATGTTTTGATACTTATTTTGATGACGTAAAGGAAGAGAAAGATGTAGAAGAACAAGAGTTAGAAGATACCCCTACCACTACTAGTCCGGCTACGGAATTACCGGAACAAGATGAAGTAGGAAATTTACCTACGTTTACTAGAGTAGGAAAGAGCGAATGTCCTAAGAGATCATTAGTTTGGAAATTTATGATCCAAAATACGGAGAAAACTACTGCAACTTGCAATAAATGTAAGAGAGTGATCAAACATTTGACTGGGGGATCGCATGGTGGGACAGGAATGCTAACTAGACATTTGAGAGCTTGTGTTCCTGAATATATTCGTCTAGAAGCTATTGCTAGGGCTAAAAAAAATGGTACACCCTTGCCCGATACTAACCAATCTGTCGGAGGTTCTAACATGGTCCAGAATATTTTAAATTATAGTAACCCGGCTGGCCCAAGCACATCACTCACATATAGTCAGGATAGGGATCGTGAAGAATTAGCTAAAAAGATTGCGGTTTGTGGTTTGCCTTTTAATTTTGGTGAACATCCCGATTTTATTCATTATATTCGAATGGTGTATAATCCTGATTTTTGTGGTTTTTCAAGAAATACAATTAAAGCTAATATTTTTAAATATCAACGTGAACATTGTCATTTTCTTCGTTGCTACTTTAATTATTTTGATGATAAATTATCTATCACTTCTGATATGGGTGTAAGTCCTAATGGTAATGATTATTTTACTGTTAATACTCATTGGATTGATCATGACTGGAACATGCAAAAAAGAATTATACGTTATAAATATGTTGAAGAGAGGAAAACTGGTAGTTATATTGCTTCTTTGACAGGAGAGATTTTACGTTATTTTGGTCTTTGTGATATGATAATGGGTGTCACATTAGATAATGCTTCTGCTAATTTAAAAGCTATTGATTTTTTAAAATCCAGACTTTGTCCAATTGATGAGGATGCTTTTCATGTTAAGTGTAACGCACATATTTATAATTTAATAGTGATGGATGGTATTAATGTATTTGGTGATTCTTGTGTTAGAATTCGAGTTGCTTGTGCATGGGTTTTTAAAGCTAAAATAAGGTCTAGAATTATAGAATTTGAAAAAACTTGTGCTTTATTTGAAATGCCGTTTAGAAAAATTCCAAAAGAAGTGACTACTAGATGGAATTCTTTATTTGAAATGCTTATTGTTGCAATTGATTATCGTGCGCCTTTACAAATACTTTATAATAAACATCAATTGCATCGGAGCTTTAAAATCACCGACGAGGATTGGAAAGAATGCGAAGAACTTATTAACTTTCTGAGAACTTTTTATAATGCTACAAATATTATATCTGGTCAATATTATCCTACTATTTCTTCAGTTTTAGTAAATGTTTGTGTTATTTCATCTGAATTTGTTAAATATAAAGATCGTGAACATTTTAAAGTTGCGGTTTCATATATGATTGAAAAATTTTAAAAATAATTTTTTCCTATTCCTCAAATATTTTTAACTTTTACTTTGTTCAACCCAACGTACAAAGAACATGGTGTTAAAAAAATGATTGAAAAGATTTATAAAATTTAGAAATTACAAGTGATGAAGTTCCATCTGTTGAATCATGTAAATTTAGTATATTAACTAAAGCTAGACATTTGTATGACATTTATAGAGAGAAGCTACTAAATGATGAACCGTCTGAACCTCCATGTAGTAGGGCTAAATTTAATGATTTTGATGAAATTATGGATGAAGAACTTGGTCTTGATTCTTCTAACAATAATGATTTTGATCAATATATTAATCAGGCACGGGAAAATATTAGGGATGAAAATGGACATCCTCAACTTTTAACTTGGTGGAAGAACCAGACAGAATAATTTCCATATCTTTCAAGGGTGGTTCGGGATGTACTAGCTATGCAAGCATCTTCAGTAGCTTCGGAGCAAGCTTTCAGCGCAGGGAGATTTTTCATTGGAGACCATAGATATTCGTTAGCAAAAGATAGTTTGGAAATATCAGTGTTGTTCAGAGATTGGATCAACGCCGAACGAAGGAATGCTGAATTACCAAATTTATCGCATCAAGCCGAAGTAGAAATAGATGAAGCACTTGGAGATAATAGTGATGATGGCATGGAAGCAATGGATAAAGAAAACCAAATACAAATTCCGGCTCATGTTTCCAAGGAATTGATAGATAAATTACGAAAAGCATACTTTCGAAATTATAGATATTAGTATAATAATTGAGACTTAGTTGAAACAGAACCCTTCCTAGAAGGTGGCTGCGTAGATTAGGTGCTCTTCTAATATTTGTAATACATGTACTTCTTTATTGATTTGAATAAAATTATAGGCTATTCGCCTTCATTTTCTTTTTAAAGTTGTCTTTTATTTAAACTTTGAGAATTAAAAAAAATAAAAAATTAAACTTTAACTTATAAATTTAAATTTAAACTTTAACTTATAAATTTAAATTTAAACTTTAAACTTGAAAATTTAAATTTAAAATGGAAATTTGAAATTTACATTTTAACTTTAAAAAAAATCAAAGTTTTCAAAGTTGAAAATTTAAACGTAAACTTTAAATTTGAAAATTAAAGTTTTCAAAAAAATACTTTAAAACTTAATAAAATTTGAAAACTAATTTAAATTCAAACAAAAAACACAATTATTAAATTTTTATTTTTATTTTTATTTATTTTGAATTTAAATTAAGAGTTAAAAAAAAAAAATTAGGCGGAACCGGAATCAGGTCCGAATTCCGGATCGGATACCGGACCGGTTCGGACAAAGAGGATACAACCGGGCTGCCCGGTCCGGTAGGCCCAATTCCGGACCATATCCGATCACCGTCCACCAGTGACGGTCCGGTAGGCCCGATCCGGTCCGCTGCCACTCGTAGTTACAAGATATAAGAAAAGTTAAAAAAAACACTTAACACTTTTCATAATAAGAGCAACAAAAACCACCAACATAACCACCCCTTCACAAAAGCCACAAACCAAACCCTCCATACGACAACGCACATCTGATGCAACCACCTACAACATCAGAATCCTATTGCATTCCCTCTTCTTGGCTTTGGCTTTAGAGATCTCCCCTCCCTCGCCTTCCTTGCCTCCCTCAGCTCCCTCACCTGCATCAGCATCCGAATCACTAGAAAGGCATAAACCATAGGGGGTTTCCTGAGGATCTTTTCATAGATCTCAAAGAATTTTGTCAAGGGGTTGGGTTCGTACAACAGGATCATTTCAACCCAGTCCTTTTCTTTTCACTTGACCATCCATTTGACAAGCTCAGTGAGCTCATCCTCAAGTGTGTCACTTGAATCTTTTTGGTGTGGTAGAGCTTCTCAATCACATCCGGAGATATGGTTATAACTAGAAACTTCTTCTTGTCAACGGGGTTCTTACTATTGGTATTTTTGACTCTTTTGGCAATGAGGATGATGAGAAAAGAAAGAGAAATGCTTTAGAATGTTGAGAGAAATGCTTTAGAATGTTGAGGAAGAGAACTTGCAGCCACCGTTTATAGAGGTCCAAATGCAACGTGTGAACTTACATGAAAATCGTAATGATACATTGATAACTAATGAAATGACGCCTCTCTATTTGTCAGTCAGAACTTGTGACATTTTGGGGGCTAATAGGTATCATCGAGTAGCCAAAAAGTTGTTACTAATGAACAAGAAGTTATGAACTACAAGTTAAAAGGTTAAGAAGCACAAGTTAAAAATCAACACTATTATGGACTTGTAAAATCTAAGAGAAATAATCTATTTTGTAAATTTTATATTGTTGATTTTATAATTTGTTAAATGTAAATATCTTGTAAATAAATTTTAAAATTCAATTTATAAATGATAATATCTTGTAAATAAATTTTAAAATTCAATTCAATTTATTCTACACTGAAAATGCGCTTATAGTATTAAAATGCACAATAACAACCTTACTAAAAGGCTACATTGGAATTGAACCACAAGTTATAATGCTACTTTTTTAATGAACCACTATAGCAGTAAAATTGACAATTTAATCTTATTTTTTGTCTTTGTCATTTTAAATCTATCACTATTTTAATAATTTCAAAGGTTCACAAATATATTAGGTCTCATAAACCCCCCAAAAAATAAGTATAAATTGAATTCATTCTCAATAGGACCCAAGCAAAATCTTTTTCTTAAAAAAATGTGGCTGTCTAGACTCAAACTCGGGGCCTAATTGAATTGGCATTCACTCTTCTACTATTATTTTTCAAAGTTGGACTAATACTCCATTGTCCAAGATGTAATGAAAACTAAGGTCAAATATAGAGAAATGTAATATCACAAGTAACAGAGTGAGTAGGTGAAGTGTATGATGTAAGTAGCACTACTCTTCAAAGATGCATTGAGCACCCAAAACCTACCCCACGCCTACCTCATCACAAATTTATCCGATTTGATTTGTGTTCTTCTTTTATGCAAGTTCTTTATTATAATGTGAAGTATTGCTACCAACCTACTTGTTATTGTTATCTTTTGTGAGTTTGCACAACTATGTAAATAAACTTATTATCTTTTGTTAAATATCTTACAGAATAGCTCGGAAAACTCGTTAAATAAAACTTAAACAAAGTTCACCAAAACAAAAAAACAAGTAAAAATTGAATTGATTCTCAATAGGAACCAACAAAAAAAATATTTTTAAACGCAATTGCCTAGATTCGAAATTGGGACCTAAGGACTCTAAACTTGATGATTCACTGGTTTGCTGTAATAGCTTCCATTTCATTCCTCTTAGCATAATTGCTTAATCCCTTTAATTGGCATATCAAAATAGCAATGTCAATTTCATTTTTCGTGGCTAATTAAATTGACATTCATTCTTCTACAATTATATTTCAAAGTTGGAATAATACTCCGTTGTCCAAGATGTAATAAAAACTAAGGTCAAATATAGAGTGATGTAATATCACAAGTATTAGAGTAAGTAGGTTAAGTGTATGATGTAAGCAACACTATTCTTCAAAGATATATTGACCACCCAAAACTTACCCTATGCCTACTTCATCACAAATCTGTCTGATTTGACTTGTGCTCTTTTTTTATGCAAGTTCTTTATTATGATGTGAAGTATTACTACAAACATACTTGCTATTGCTATCTTTTGTTCAATGAGTTTGCACAACTATTTAAATAAACTTGTTATCTTTTGTTAAATATCTTACGGAATAGCTTTGAAAACTCGTTAAATTTGTAAATGAACCACAAGTAAAAAGGCTACAAAATAAAACCTTGCATTAATTCAATGATTTCAACATAAAAAAAGTTTACCAAAACAAAAACTTGGACAACAACTAACATTCATTGGTTCATTGAGGGGGGCGGGTTCAGGGGTGGTGATGAAGAAGGTGATTCGATTGCATCAGGATTGATGCCAAATCGACGAACTAGAACCCTTAACATACTATCAAAATTATGAATTTGGATAGACAAAATATCGTGGTCATTTTCAATTCTTTGAAACTTTGCTTTAAGTTGATCAAAGCGTGCAGATATTTCTTCATAAGTGTCATCCAACTTAAAGTCCAAATACACCAGCCGCTCATATATCTGTTCGACTTTTTCCTGATAAAAATAGAAAAAAATAAGCTAGTGCTTCACATAGTAAGTAAATACTGAATAATTAAATGAGTGAATATTGACCTTATCATCAGGAAAGCTGTAAAGAAGAAGAAGATTAGTGGTGAGTAAGTTTAGAAACAAAGAGCACCTTTAAATAGCATACACTCGGTTTAAATTGGACTTTTGTGTTACCAATAAAACCTTTTTATTAATCCTCCATTAATTAGAAATTTTCATCCAATGTTTAAACACTTTGAATGTAACTAATTACTTTGAAAGTAAATAATTAGTTGAATATAACTAATAGGTAAATGCCAGCCAAAAAATAAATAATACGCTAGAAAGTGCAACGCAAGAATTTTATTAATCCACAAATAAAGCCAAAGTCAAAGTTCAGGAAAATAACTTAATACATATATATATATATAATAAGTAGATCACATATTCATTGACGAGGGGTTGAAGGTGGAGGTGTAAGGCATTCATCAGCATCGACGCTCATGCGAATAAATAAACCCCTTAGAAGACTGTCCAATGTATGAATTTGATCTGATAAAACAGATAATTTTTATTCCAATTCGTCACGATCTAGTAGCTCTTCAATTCTTCCCTCTAATGCTTCTAGGCGAAAGCATATCTGTTCATTGTCCATTTTTAGTCTAAGAAGAAAATATGAACTTAATTAGTCATTATCATAGTAAGAAAGAAAATATTGAAGAATAAAAAAATAAAATACTCAATTTGTTAATTTTGATTCATACCTTGTCCCGACTCAATTTCTTGAGTTATGATGGCACCTACTTAAACCCACCAGTAGGTAAGTCAAACCATAGCCCGAAATGG
This sequence comes from Capsicum rhomboideum, assembly GCA_031232105.1. Lineage (NCBI taxonomy): Eukaryota > Viridiplantae > Streptophyta > Magnoliopsida > Solanales > Solanaceae > Capsicum > Capsicum rhomboideum. The sequence goes on from CP124715.1 coordinate 95,048,923, forward strand.
CAAGTAATATGCTAACCGGCGGAAGACAAGAAAATAAAGAATAAGGACATGCAAGGAAAACATAAAGTAACTAAAAGCAATAGTAAATAGATACAAACATATTGTACAACAGAGGGAGAAGGACAAAATGTACAAAATGAATCACTCCACGACCTGCTAAGGTAGGTACAAGAGCCACTAACCAAAATAGAGTATTAACAGTGACAAATATACACCATAGTCTCGGAATGTACAAAAGACTATCAAAAAACAACAGAAAGAGGAGGATCAGCTCTGGACTACATAAGCTTACCCTATCTCCAAATCAGCAGCAAACTTGAGGATCATGTCAGTGATGGTGACTCGTACTCGGATTTGTATCAGGGAAAAGATGTAAAAGTGCATTATAAGTACCAAATATAATAGGTACTCAGTAGGCATCATTGACCGACTGAGTTAAAATACAGTAAAAGTATAAATAAAGTGCGAAAAGGTAACTAAACTCAGCAATAAAGAAGCAAAAAATAGAAATCGTAGAACATACCAAGTGAAAGCGATATAAAGGTAAAATAAGTGTACAAATGCAAAAATAAAGTCTAACTATAACCTAACTGGACTCCCATAAACCCAGAAGGCACAAACAAGGAAGAGCATAACCCAATAGAGCCCCTATAAGCCCGGAGGGTACAAAAAAAGATAATAGTAAAGTAAAGATGAAACACGGCAATAACGTGCATAAAATAATCCAAAATATAGTCCATGCATACCTGATGCTCCTTTCCCAGCCATAACCACCTTTCTATCAACTTTACAAGTTTTCCAATCCCATAGCAGTAATAAGGATGATAATAAATGCCAGACTCGAATTGAAACTAGTGAATGATAATCCATATAAAGGATGTTGAACTCAAATCGGGACTGACACATGATAGGAATATAGAGATCGTCGGACTCAAATCAAAACTAAACAGCATAAGATCCATGGCAACACTCCAAGTACCTATTCCAAAATTATTTGGTCGATATAATCCAATTTTAAGTTGTCACATCCTTTAAGGTATAGTGAATTCCAATTATTTAGCCCAAAGGCGCGGTCTAAGGTCAAATACTACACTACCCGAGGTAGCTGAGCTAAAAGAGCATAAAACAATGCTTAAGTCAGCCCCCAACCCTCGATAATATCCTAAAGAAGCAGCTAAGGTGGTCGTCAAGGTCACAAGGGGCACTATCTTAATCATTCTATCTAAAAAGGACACTGGGGCCCACTACCAAACCCCAAAAATCCAACCTAAGGTAAACATCTACCCGAACGTAGGCTAAGGCTTCCTAATCCCATCCCAAGGCACTACAAGAATTAATTCTAGTCCTAAAGGTTGATAATATACTAATCTAAGGGAGGACGAGCTCGAATTCTACCGAAAAGGGCCCCTAATCGGCTAACTAGAGCTCTAAATACTAAAATAATAACCAAGCCATAAATACCCACCCATAGCTAGCACAATACTATACTAATACCATAATTTAACACATTCTAGAAGCAAGGTAAGTCTATCCTACCTGGAGGCCGCCGAAAGCTTGCAAAATCCTCTACTCCAGAGCTTTTCCCTTTCGAGAAGCCTTCGACCGCTACCACGCTATCAAAATAATGGTCTATACATCAAGATGAGAATGTTGATACCTATATTGTATATTTATGCTCCAGGTCAGAAATCAGACTAAAAATCCCACGTGAGGCCTGCTTGCGGAATCACAAATTAAAATCGCCACCGCATCCCTCTTAGCTCAAGGATCATTTTACCCTAAAATTGGGCAAAATCCGAGCTCAATTCAGCCTACAATCAGCCCCAACAATATTCAAAAATTAAGAACTAAATTGGAGAATTAAACTAAAAATTAAGCGAAACTTACAGGGATAATGATGATAAAATGCTCGAGAACCCGCCCCCAAGCTAATCTCAGCTCCAAACACTCGATCCCTCACACTTTCAAAGTTCACAATGGTCTATAATGGTGTTTACACTTAGAATAAATGGCTGGAAAAATGAAGAGGAGCATTTATATACTGCCAGGGGTCCCTTCATCGAGAACGTGGGACCCCTGTCGCAAATGTGGGTGTTGGCCTAGACAGACCTTCGCGAATGCAGCCAGTCCATCGCCATTGCAAAGAAGAAGACTGGACCAGCCTGGTCGGCCTCTTCTTTGAGAACGCTAAGGCTAGCCCGCGAATGTGGAGGTTAGAAACCTTGACCCTCGCAAATGCAAAGGCCATTTTTGGCCTTCACCAAATGTACCAGCATCAGCAACTTTGGCAAGTTGCAATTATTTCAACCGGCCCTCGAGATTTGTTTGGAATCCCATGCATGAAAATGAACTATTCTACCCTACCAAATTCAACATTTCAGACTCAACGGCGCTATCAAAATTTCCATATGAGGTCATTTCGATAAAAATGGGTCCAATACCTAAGGGGTCATTTTAGCCAAAATCTACCCAATAGCCTACAAGGAGTCTGGAAGCCTCGGGGCCTAGACCAATGGTCCCCCTAGCCCAAAATTAATGTTCTAAAGCTAATGAGACTGTCAGTATTGACATCTGGGGCCGTTTACTTAAAGTTTAGGCTCGAGACCCTATTATCAATAACAAAAGCTCTAAGCTAGGGAAATGGCTCAAAAAACCAAATGAACTATCCAGTAACCAAATTGTCAGTCTCAACAAGTCATAAATGACTTGGGGCAGCAATAGGAAAGCTTTAAACACAGAAAAAGTAGGAAAATGTAATAAATAACATGGAGGGTCATTACAGCATCCACTACTAAAAGGACTTTCATGCGTAAAAGTAAAGGATTAGGATGTACCTGGAGGCTTGAACAAGTAGGGTACTGGGTTTACATATCACGCTCGATCTCCCAGGTAGCCTCTTAGGCTGGACGGTGTCTCCACTGAGCCTTAACCACTGGAATATCCCTAGAGCGCAACCATCTAATATCTCTGGCCAAGATAGATGTTGGCTCCTCAACAAAGGTCAACCTCTCATCCAACTGAACTGAGTCACACTGAAGCACGTGAGACTTATCTGAAATATAACGCCGCAGCATAGATAAAGGAAAAACTAGATGGCTGAAAAGGTTGGAGGCAAAGCTAACTCATAGGCTACCTCCACAACTGTCCGAAGTATCTCAAATGGCCCAATATACCTAGGCCTGAACTTTTCCCTCCTCCCGAACCTCATCACGCCCTTCATGGGTGATACCCGAAGAAAGACTCGGTCACCAACTCTAAATTTCAAAGCACAAAGCCTACGGTCAACTAACTCTTTTGTCGGCTCGGAGGTGCTCGTAGCCTATCCTAAGTCACCCGAACCCTATCCAAAGACTCACGAAGCAAATCTGTACCACAGGGCCTAACCTCTAAAGTCTTGAACCAACCAACTAGAGATCGACAATGCCTACCATACAATGCATCAAATAGTGCCATCTGAATACTCGAATAGTAGTTGTTATAGGAAAATTCCGCTAAGGCTAAAAACTGGTCCCACTGACCTCCAAAGTTCATAACACACGCGCAGAGCATATCCTCCAAAACCTAATAGTCCACTCCGACTGCTCGTTAATCTAGGAATGAAAAGCAGTGCTAAGGTCAACTTGGGTACCCACCTCCTCCTGAAATGTCCTCCAAAATCTAGGAGTGAACTGAGAGCCTCGATCTGACATAATAGACATGGTCACCCCATGAAAGCAAACTACCTCTCGAACATAAATACGGGCCAACCTCTTGGTACTGAAAAAAGTCTGAATGGGGATGAAATAGGAAGACTTGGTCAATCGATATAGGATAACCAAATGCTATCAAAACCACGGAAAGTATGAGGCAAACCACCCACGAAGTCTATAGTAATTCGCTCCTATTTCTACTCAGGAATGGGTAGCCTCTGAAGTAATCCACCAAATATCTGATGCTTGGCCTTCACCTGCTGAGAACATAGGCACCGACCCACAAACTCCATTATACCTCTCCGCATACCGCTCCACCAATAATATTTCCTCAAGTCTCTAAACATCTTAGTTGTCTCGGGGTGAATTGACTATCTGGAGCTATGAGCCTCCTAAAGTATCAATTAAATCAAATCCCCAACCCTCAGAACCCAAATTCGACCATCGAATCTCAGAATATGCTCAAAATCTAAGGTAGCCCTCCTGGACTCACCTCTCAAAACCTAAACTCAAATGCCACATAGTCTGCTATCCCTAAACTATCGGCACCAAATCTGCTCAAATAAGGTAGACCTAGATTCAACACTAGCATGAATCCTCTCGGGGTCTGAAATATCAAGACGAACCATCATGTTGGCTGAGGACTAAATGGACAAGGCCAACGGTCACTCAGAAACTGAAATAAAGGCTAAGCTACCCATACTCACTGCCTTCTGGCTCAAGGCATCTGCTATCACATTCACCTTGCTTGGATGATGCAGAATAGAGATATCATAGTCCTTCAGCAACTCAATCCACCTGCACTGCCTTAAATTAAGCTCTCTCTGTGTTATAATATATTGAAGACTATGGTGGTCAGTGAAGATCTCGCAGCGAACACCACACAAATAACACCTCTAAATCTGAAGTGCGAAGACTACCACCGCCAACTCCAAATCATTAGTGAGGTAGTTGTGTTCGTACACCTTTAGCAATAACTCAACCCAGCTACATCAGAACACACCCCAAACCAACCCCAGAAGTATCACAATAAATAGTAAATCCCTCGCCCTCAACTAGAAGAGTCAATATAGGACCTGAAGTGAGCAAGTCCTTGAGCTTAATAAAATGCACCTCAGAATCATCGGACCACTGAAACAGAACCTCCCTCCTAGTTAATCTAGTCATAGGGGTTACAATGGTAACAAATCTCTCGATGAACCGCCTGTAGTAGCCTACCTGTAACACCCCACACGTTCCCAACCCTACTTGACAACATTAAATAATATGTACGTAGGTATCGAGAGCTATGAGTATGCATTTGGTAAGGCTATTGATGAGATAATTGAATTTGGCTCTTGTTATGTGGTTAAACTTGCATAGAAGGTGTTTTGCAATTTTCATTGCGCATTTGTGGGGTTCAAAATGAGGCTAAGAATACCTCTAAACAAAGTATAATAAGGTTAAGAAGTGAGTTAAAGCATAGGCCTTGAAGTATCTAACCAAACCCGCGAAGAAAAGTCGAAAAATGAAATTTTCGGAAAATTTTAAGGAGGGGCGCATTTGGGACCGTGCCACGCTGCTCTGGGCTAAAATTTTTAGCCCATAGGCAGTGGGTTGGTGCGCCCAGGAGCGTGCCACCTTGGGTTTTCCACTTTTTCGAAAGTTGGAAATTTCTAAGGCCCAAGGGTATCCGGGGACGTACCGAGCCGATTTTTGCTACGTTTCTTCTACAAACAAGATTATATACATGAAAGGAATGACATATTACATTAGTATGATAAAATTTCTCGAGAATGAATTTGGGGTCAAAATGACAGTTTTGCCCCTAAGGTCAAAATAAGCCAAACGTGGCTAGAATCACTTGTTTTTGGGATTGAGGCTACGGATATGAATATTATGAGTGGGAATATTATTTTAATATGTATAAAGACGAGAAATTATTGATTTTATTGGGTTAAGTGATTTGGGCTCAATAAAAGCCCAAAATGGGATAAAAGACATGGGTCACATGACCCAATCTTCCATTGACTTGGTCAAATGAAGCATAAAATATCAAGAAAGGCTAAGGATGACCCAAGTACTATATATAGGACCACAAAATCAGATTTTATTCACTTAACCTCTCATGTGCTTTCTAGACATTTTCTCAAACATTCTACAATATTCTCTCAAGAACCCTAAAGGCTCAAAAGCAAATTTTGGAGCAAGATCATCCCTTTGCAAGTTTGGGTAAGTGAATATTATTATGGATTAATATATTATATGCATGGAAGAGTATATAAATCATGTTGGTTGTGCTTGGGAATGTTGGATATGGTATTTTGTGCTTTTGTATAAGATTTGTGATCTATGGGATTTGAACTTGAATTAGGACTTGTGCCTTTGATGAAAGATCATGGTATGGAACAAATATGAACATCTATGGTGTTATTTTTGTTGTTAAACTTGTTCTTGTCTATAAGTGTAAATTGTGGGAATTTGGCCGATATGTGCTATGAAGTGTATTAAGGTGAATTGATGGATTGTTTGTGATGTGGTATGGATAAGGAGGTGTAAAAGAGAATTTTTATGGTGAAATGCAATGATTATTATGTATTGGTCAATGTTGGGAATATTGGAGGATTTTTGGAATAATAATGCTATCAATGGTTTTGTCAAGGGGAAATGACATGTTTCAAAGCAAACATGTACCCCATTGATGTTATATGCATTTGTGAAGTAATTGTGGTTAATGTGAACTCCGTTATGTATTTGTGTTGTAGAGTGACACATAAAGAAGGAGCGGGACTATTGTATGCACATCTAGGATTGTATATCCGTATTGAGAGTACAAGGTATGTAAGGTTACTTGTCCGTATCTTTCTACGGCCAATAGTGTTCACATTGCCATTTCTCTAGTTCTATTCCGAAATGTACTAAGGTATACCATATGCACTTATCTATGGTCATTGTCATATATTTCCTACTCATTGATCAATTGTGAATCTCATTTCTCATATTCATGGTTAATGTTCCGAAAGTTCAAAAAAGGTTATGTTCCAATATTCCAATAGTGCCTATACTTGTGCCTCTTGTTCATGGCTTATTGTCCAATGGTTCCAATAGTATCATGGTGCTAGTGATGTTATATTTCTCATTGATATTTATTCACATGTCCTTCACTTCTTATTGGTCAATGATTCAAAGTTTCCAACAATGTTATGTTCCAAAGTTCCAAAGTGATGTTTTGACTATCAAAGTATCAATCTCAAAGTAATGAACAAAGTAATGCGAATGTGGTCAATGATCAAGTATGGGTGGCAAGTCTAGGGGCGTAAGCCTAGCTCGACTCGATCCCGAGATATGGATTTATGGGTGGCAAGTCTAGGGGCGTAAGCCTAGCTCGACTCGATCCCGATGTATTGATTTATGGGTGGCAAGTCTAGGGGCGTAAGCCTAGCTCGACTCGATCCCGATGTATTGATTTATGGGTGGCAAGTCTAGGGGCATAAGCCTAGCTCGACTCGATCCCAATATGATGTTATGATATGAAAAGACCCACTGATCAGTAGGGGCCCGGGTACATTGTTATCATTGAGCATTGAGATAAAGAAAGTAAAGAAAGTAATGAAAGCAATCCACATGGTTTCCCAAATTACAAAATGGTGACTTATTCACATTGATTATTTATATGTTTTGAGTTCATTGAATTATTCCTGTGTTGTACAGTTTCATCTGAGCCTTGCATACTCAGTACTTATTTCGTACTGACCCCTCTCGGGGAATTTACCTTACTTGCTGCAGGCGCAGGTCTCAGTAGGCCTCCCCAGTAGATTGCCAGTGTTAGCGGTTCCTTGGTGAGCTCCAGTTAATTCGGGGTTTCTCTGAGTCAGAGTAGATATATGTTTTGATGATGTACATGTTGTATAAAGAGGGGACTTGTCCCGACTTTTGGTTTGTATTGGTCAATGCTCTTGTTAGAGGCTTTTGTAGACGGATGTGGGTGTATCAGTGTAAAGGACATATGTTGTTTTGACTGGATGGCCTCAACGGCCAAGTTTCATATGTATGTATAAATATGTCCCATGTTTCCTTTATTTGTCTTTCATGTTCTTACGAAATGGTGGTTATGAGTATGATAGGCATATGATTGAACATAGGTAAGCAAAGGTTGGTTCTCTCGGGCCTTATCAGCTGCGGGTCCCAATCATGTCTCGATGGGGTTCGGGGCGTGACAAAGTGGTATCAGAGCAGGTCATTCTAAGGGTGTCTACAAAGCCGTGTCTGAGTAGAGTCTTTCTTATCGATGTGTTGTGCACCACATTTATAAGTAGGAGGCTACGGGACATTTAGGATGTTGTTTCTTTTCTTCATTCTAGATCGTGCAATAGAGCCAATGTTGTAAGTTGCATTGTATCTGATCTTGGTAATTGTTTTTCTTTGGTATAGTCAAAATGCCGAACACTAGAAGAGGAAGAGGGAAAGGTAAAAGTAAGCTGATAAATAGAATTGCTGGAGAGGGAACAAGTAGACCACCACCTGAACAAGTTGATCAAGGTGGGGCTGAAACTGCGTTTGAAACGCGAGCTTCTTCTACTTCTTCAGCTCCAGAAGAGCCGAGAAGAAGAGAAGTACCAGTGGAACCACCGACGAATGCCACAGACCAGGATCTTAGAAATGCAGTTCATATGCTAACACAGTTGGTGGCAGCCCAGAGTCAAGGACGAGCTGGTCCAATGACACCTGATGATGATGCGGCTAGAGTAGCAAGTCGCAGGACACAGGATTTCCTAAAACTTGACCCTCCTATCTTCACAGGGTCAGATCCAAAAGCAGATCCACAGGACTTTGTGGATCAAATTCAGAGGGCCTTGGAAGTTATGCATGTGACAGGGGTGGAGACAGTGGAGCTTGCTGCGTACAGGTTGAAAGGAGAGGCAATATTGTGGTACGAGGATTGGAAGAAATCCCGTGACATTGGTGCAGATCCACCTACTTGGGAAGAGTTTAAGGTGGCTTTTCTTGATCATTACTTGCCCTATGAGATCCGTGAGGCACGTGCGGATCAGTTCCTAAATCTACGACAGGGAAATCTGAGCGTCAGGGAATACAGTTTGCAATTTAATTCCTTGGCTAGATATGCGCCAAATGTTGTGGCTACGATGACTGATAGGGTCCATAGATATGTGGACAGACTAGATCCATATTTGGTACGGGATTGCACTATTGCTACCTTGAATAAGGACATGGACATTGCTCGAATCTAGGCCTTTGCTCAGAAAATGGAAGACCAGCGACAGAGAAGAAGAGTGCATGAATTTGATAGGGGACAGTCCAAAAGGGCTAGACCTATGGGACCACCTATGATGTCCTAAGGAGGATCTAGGCCCCGCATGTTTCCTAGACCACCTAGACCATCGTTCTCTTATTCCACAGGGAGTGCTTATTCTCAGTCTCAAGGGTTTAGAGGTGGTTCAGCTGGGCAGAGTAGTGGAGGTCATGGATCACAGTCAGCAGGTTTTCCTCGTCAGCAGTGTCAACACTGTGGCCGTATTCACCCAGGCACATGTCGGGCAGGAACGAATGTCTGCTTTTGGTGTGGTATGCCAGGGCATATAGTGAGAGATTGTCCACAGAGGAGCATGGGTGGTATATCACGACCAGCTGGGTCGGCTGCGGCGTCATCAGCATCGGTTCCTTCACAGGGCCGAGGGGTGCAGCCTATGGGCCGTGGTAGAGGTGCCAGAGGAGCAGCCAGTACTAGCGGGGTCCAGAACCGTACTTATGCTCTAGTGGACCGCCAGAATTCAGAGGCTTCCCCTGATGTTGTCACAGGTACATTATCCATATTCTCACATACTGTATATGCACTGATTGACCCAGGTTCTACATTTTCTTATGTTACTCCATTGGTTGCTGCGAAATTTGCAAAGACACCGGAATTATTAATTAAATCAATTGAAGTGTCTACACCGGTTGGTGAATATATTATTGCAAAGAGAGTATATCGTAACTGTGTGGTAACTGTGTGTGGTCATGATACATTGGTTGATCTCATTGAACTAGACATGGTGGATTTTGATGTAATTATGGGAATGGATTGGTTGGCCTCTTGTTATGCTACGGTAGATTGCCGGGCCAAGAGGGTGCAATTTTGTTTTCCACAAGAAAATGTTCTTGAATGGCAGGGTAATGTAGGGGCACCACGAGGAAGATTTATTTCTTATATGAAAGCCAGAAAAATGATTGCTAAGGGTTATATATGTCATTTAGTACGGGTGAAAGATACTAAAGCGGGACCACTAACTCCGCAGTCGGTCCCCGTGGTCAATGAATTTCTGGATGTCTTTCCAGAGGATCTTCCAGGCTTACCCCCAGTACGGGAAGTGGAATTTAGCATTGATGTGATCCCAGACACTCAGCCTATTTCTATTCCTCCATATAGAATGGCTCCAGCAGAATTGCGTGAATTGAAGGAGCAATTGAAAGATTTGTTGGACAAAGGCTTCATTAGGCCTAGTATGTCCCCGTGGGGTGCACCAGTATTATTTGTACGAAAGAAAGATGGCACCTTGAGAATGTGCATTGACTATCGGCAATTGAATAATGTAACGATCAAGAACAAATATCCCCTCCCTCGCATTGATGATTTGTTTGATCAGTTACAGGGTGCCAAATGTTTTTCAAAAATTGACTTGAGGTCGGGTTACCATCAAGTCAGAGTTAGAGAAGAAGATGTAGCCAAGACAGCTTTCCGAACACGGTATGGCCATTATGAATTTTTAGTTATGTCATTTGGACTAACAAATGCACCGGCTGTGTTTATGGATTTGATGAACAGGGTGTTTAAGCCACTCTTAGACGTGTTCGTGACAGTATTTATAGATGATATCCTTGTTTATTCAAGATCACCAGAAGACCACGCTAATCATTTACGGCAAGTGTTACAAATCCTCTGTGAACGTAAACTGTATGCAAAATTCTCTAAATGTGAGTTTTGGTTGAAATCAGTCGCGTTATTGGGTCACATTGTATCAGATGAAGGCATACAAGTTGATACCCAAAAGATTAAAGCGGTGAAAAACTGGCCAAGACCTACGACACCCACAGAGATTCGCAGTTTTCTGGGTTTGGCAGGTTATTACCGGAGATTTGTAGAAGGGTTTGATTCTATTGCAGCACCATTAACAAAGTTAACTCACAAGGCAATTAAGTTTCAATGGAATGATGCGTGTGAAAGAGGGTTTCAAAAATTGAAAGATAAGTTGACTTCCACACCAGTGTTAGTACTTCCTGAAGGCACAGAGGGCTATGCGGTGTATTGTGATGCTTCCGGGATTGGTCTCAGATATGTGTTGATGCAGCATGGTAGGGTGATAGCATATGCCTCACGACAGTTGCGGCCACACGAGAAAAACTATCCCACACATGATCTTGAATTGGCAGCGGTAGTTTTTGCTTTAAAGATATGGCGTCATTATTTATATGGGGTTCATGTTGACATCTATACGGATCACAAAAGCTTGCAATATCTTTTTAAGCAGAAAGAACTCAATTTGAGGCAACGAAGGTGGTTGGAGCTTTTAAAAGATTATGACATTGATATTCTTTATCACCCAGGCAAAGCAAATGTAGTAGCTGATGCATTGAGCCGTAAGGCAGGAGAAAGCACTAGTGGTCAGTTGAATGAAAAGTATGAGATAGTCAAAGATTTGAATGAATTAGCCAGCTTGGGAGTTCGCCTTATTGAAACCTCAGATGATAGAGTTATGGTGCAGAATGCAGCAGAATCCTCCTTAATAGCTGAAGTGAAAGAGAAGCAATTTGCGGATTCTATTTTGTTGCAGCTAAAGGAAAATGTGCAGCAGAATTTGACCAAGGCATTTGATATTACACCGGAAGGGGTGCTTCAATGTCAAGGGAGACTATGCGTACCGGACGTAGATGAGCTGAGGATACGAATAATGACAGAGGCACACCATTCGCGCTATTCTATTCATCCGGGTGCTACTAAAATGTACCATGAATTGAAAGCAGTGTATTGGTGGGCCAACATGAAAAAGAACATTGCAAAATTTGTCGCGCAATGCCCAAATTGTCAACAAGTGAAAGTGGAACATCAGAAACCAGGAGGTTACATGCAATGTATCAATCTTCCAGTCTGGAAGTGGGATATGATTAATATGGATTTCATTACGGGTTTGCCTCGTACATTGCGGAAGTTTGATTCCATATGGGTCATAGTGGACCGACTTACTAAATCAGCGCATTTTCTACCGGTCAAGACGACCTATACAGCTGAGGATTATGCAAAGTTGTATGTGAAAGAGATAGTACGATTGCATGGTATTCCACTTTCCATTATATCAGACAGAGGAGCACAGTTTACAGCGCACTTTTGGAGGTCTTTCCAACAGAGTTTGGGTACACGGGTGGATTTGAGTACAGCTTTCCATCCTCAGACTGATGGACAATCAGAACGTACTATTCAGACACTTAAAGATATGCTACGAGCTTGTACGTTAGATTTTCAAGGCAGTTGGGACGGCCATTTGCCTCTTATTGAATTTGCGTATAACAATAGCTATCATTCAAGTATTAAAATGACACCTTATGAAGCTTTGTACGGAAGGAAATGTAGATCACCAATTGGATGGTTTGAAGCAGGTGAAACTGCCTTACTTGGGCCAGATATTGTTCATCAGGCTATGGAGAAAGTTAAGGTGATCCAACAGAGGTTACAAACGGCTCAAAGTCATCATAAGTCATATGCCGATGTTAGAAGAAGAGGGCTTGAATTCGCCATAGGTGATTGGGTGTTTTTAAAGGTGTCACCGATGAAAGGGGTAATGCGGTTCGGAAAGAAAGGGAAATTGAGTCCACATTACATAGGCCCATATGAAGTTATTAGAAGATTTGGGCAAGTTGCTTATGAATTAGCACTACCTCAAGAACTTTCTTCAGTCCATCCGGTATTTCATGTTTCCATGCTTCGAAAATGCATAGGAGATCCATCTCGTATTGTTCCCATTGAAGATGTTCAAGTTACAGAGGATCTTACTTATGAAGAGGTACCCATTGCTATCTTAGATCGACAAGTGAAAAGATTGAGGAATAAAGACGTAGCTTCCGTGAAAGTCCTTTGGCGAAATCAACAAGTAGAGGAGGTCACATGGGAAGCGGAAGAGATGATGAAATCCAAATATCCCCATCTATTTCAAATGGGTCAAAAAGTTCAAAGCGCGGGAGTGGAGCAATAACAAGTAAGTCTCCATGAGCCTTAAAAGTTTATGTATATGTATGTTAATGTAGAGACGCATTGATTGTAATGAAACGATATTGTTAGCATTCGAGGACGAATGTTCCTAAGGGGGGAAGAATGTAACACCCCGCACGTTCCCAACCCTACTTGACGACATTAAATAATATGTACGCAGGTATCGAGAGCTATGAGTATGCATTTGGTAAGGCTATTGATGAGATAATTGAATTTGGCTCTTGTTATGTGGTTAAACTTGCATAGAAGGTGTTTTGCAATTTTCATTGCGCATTTGTGGGGTTCAAAATGAGGCTAAGAATACCTCTAAACAAAGTATAATAAGGTTAAGAAGTGAGTTAAAGCATAGGCCTTGAAGTATCTAACCAAACTCGCGAAGAAAAGTCAAAAAATGAAATTTTCGGAAAATTTTAAGGAGGGGCGCGTTTGGGACTGTGCCATGCCGCTTTGGACTAAAATTTTTAGCCCAGAGGCAGTGGGTTGGCGCGCCCAGGAGCGTGCCACCTTGGGTTTTCCACTTTTTCGAAAGTTGGAAATTTCTAAGTCCCAAGGGTATCCGGGGACGTACCGAGCCGATTTTTGCTACGTTTCTTCTACAAACAAGAGTATATACATGAAAGGAATGACATATTACATTAGTATGATAAAATTTCTCGAGAACGAATTTGGGGTCAAAATGACAGTTTTGCCCCTAAGGTCAAAATAAGCCAAACGTGGCTAGAATCACTTGTTTTTGGGATTGAGGCTACGGATATGAATATTATGAGTGGGAATATTATTGTAATACGTATAAATACGAGAAATTATTGATTTTATTGGGTTAAGTGATTTGGGCTCAATAAAAGCCCAAAATGGGATAAAAGACATGGGTCACATGACCCAATCTTCCATTGACTTGGTCAAATGAAGCATAAAATATCAAGAAAGGCTAAGGATGACCCAAGTACTATATATAGGACCACAAAATCAGATTTTATTCACTTAACCTCTCATGTGCTTTCTAGACATTTTCTCAAACATTCTACAATATTCTCTCAAGAACCCTAAAGGCTCAAAAGCAAATTTTGGAGCAAGATCATCCCTTTGCAAGTTTGGGTAAGTGAATATTATTATGGATTAATATATTATATGCATGGAAGAGTATATAAATCATGTTGGTTGTGCTTGGGAATGTTGGATATGGTATTTTGTGCTTTTGTATAAGATTTGTGATCTATGGGATTTGAACTTGAATTAGGACTTGTGCCTTTGATGAAAGATCATGGTATGGAGCAAATATGAACATCTATGGTGTTATTTTTGTTGTTAAACTTGTTCTTGTCTATAAGTGTAAATTGTGGGCATTTGGCCGATATGTGCTATGAAGTGTATTAAGGTGAATTGATGGATTGTTTGTGATGTGGTATGGATAAGGAGGTGTAAAAGAGAATTTTTATGGTGAAATGCAATGATTATTATGTATTGGTCAATGTTGGGAATATTGGAGGATTTTTGGAATAATGATGCTATCAATGGTTTTGTCAAGGGGAAATGACATGTTTCAAAGCAAACATGTACCCCATTGATGTTATATGCATTTGTGAAGTAATTGTGGTTAATGTGAACTCCATTATGTATTTGTGTTGTAGAGTGACACATAAAGAAGGAGCGGGACTATTGTATGCACATCTAGGATTGTATATCCGTATTGAGAGTACAAGGTATGTAAGGTTACTTGTCCGTATCTTTCTACGGCCAATAGTGTTCACATTGCCATTTCTCTAGTTCTATTCCGAAATGTACTAAGGTATACCATATGCACTTATCTATGGTCATTGTCATATATTTCCTACTCATTGATCAATTGTGAATCTCATTTCTCATATTCATGGTTAATGTTCCGAAAGTTCAAAAAAGGTTATGTTCCAATATTCCAATAGTGCCTATACTTGTGCCTCTTGTTCATGGCTTATTGTCCAATGGTTCCAATAGTATCATGGTGCTAGTGATGTTATATTTCTCATTGATATTTATTCACATGTCCTTCACTTCTTATTGGTCAATGATTCAAAGTTTCCAACAATGTTATGTTCCAAAGTTCCAAAGTGATGTTATGACTATCAAAGTATCAATCTCAAAGTAATGAACAAAGTAATGCGAATGTGGTCAATGATCAAGTATGGGTGGCAAGTCTAGGGGCGTAAGCCTAGCTCGACTCGATCCCGAGATATGGATTTATGGGTGGCAAGTCTAGGGGCGTAAGCCTAGCTCGACTCGATCCCGATGTATTGATTTATGGGTGGGAAGTCTAGGGGCGTAAGCCTAGCTCGACTCGATCCCGATGTATTGATTTATGGGTGGCAAGTCTAGGGGCATAAGCCTAGCTCGACTCGATCCCAATATGATGTTATGATATGAAAAGACCCACTGATCAGTAGGGGCCCGGGTACATTGTTATCATTGAGCATTGAGATAAAGAAAGTAAAGAAAGTAATGAAAGCAATCCACATGGTTTCCCAAATTACAAAATGGTGACTTATTCACATTGATTATTTATATGTTTTGAGTTCATTGAATTATTCCTGTGTTATACAGTTTCATCTGAGCCTTGCATACTCAGTACTTATTTCGTACTGACCCCTCTCGGGGAATTTACCTTACTTGCTGCAGGCGCAGGTCCCAGTAGGCCTCCCCAGTAGATTGCCAGTGTTAGCGGTTCCTTGGTGAGCTCCAGTTAATTTGGGGTTTCTCCGAGTCAGAGTAGATATTTGTTTTGATGATGTACATGTTGTATAAAGCGGGGACTTGTCCCGACTTTTGGTTTGTATTGGTCAATGCTCTTGTTAGAGGCTTTTGTAGACGGATGTGGGTGTATCAGTGTAAAGGACATATGTTGTTTTGACTGGATGGCCTCAACGGCCAAGTTTCATATGTATGTATAAATATGTCCCATGTTTCCTTTATTTGTCTTTCATGTTCTTACGAAATGGTGGTTATGAGTATGATAGGCATATGATTGAACATAGGTAAGCAAAGGTTGGTTCTCTCGGGCCTTATCGGCTGCGGGTGCCAATCATGTCTCGATGGGGTTCGGGGCGTGACACTACCAACCCAATAAAACTGCGAACCTCAATCGGAGATGTAGGCCTAGCCCAATCACAAATAGCCTCAATCTTTATCAGGTCCATCATAATACCCTCCTTAGACATCACGTGACCCAAGAAAGATACAGACTCAAGCCAGAACTCGCACTTTGAGAATTTGGCATAAAGCTTATGATCTTTCAACGTGTGGAGCACAGTCCTCAAATGTTGCACGTGCTCCTTTCTACTCCTTAAATATACCAGATTATCATTAATGAAAACTATCATTAAGGAGTCTAAATAAGGCTTGAAAATGCGGTTCATCAAGTCCATAAATGATACTGGGGCATTGGTCAACCCAAAAGACATCACCAGGAACTCGTAATGGTCGTAGTGAGTCCTGAAGGCTATCTTAGGAATGTCCTCTGCCTGAATCCTCAATTGATGGTAACCAGACCTTAAATAAATCTTATAAAACACTATCACACCCTGAAGCTGGTCAAATAAATCATCGATACGAGGTATATGATACTTATTCTTCACTGTTACCTTATTCAGCTACTTGTAATTGATACACATATGCATAGAACCACCCTTCCTCTTCATGAACAGAAAAGGATCACCCCAAGGTGATACACTCAGCCTAATAAAACCCTTACCCAGAAGATCCTGAAGCAGAATATTTAGCTCTTTTAGCTCAACAGGCGTTGTACGGTAAGGAGCCATAGAAATAGGTTGGGTGCCCGGCTCGAGGTCAATAGAAAACTCTATATCATGCTCAGGAGGAAGGCCAGGTAGGTCAATAAGAAAGACATCATAAAATTCACGGACAATAGGAATAGAATCAAGCGAAGGACTCTCCACACTTATATCACAAATATAAGCAAGATAAGACACACAACCCCTCGATATCAGTCTCCTAGCCCGAATATAAGAAATAATCTGCATCAGTGCATGGCTAAAAGAACCACCCTGACACACAACTGGGGGTATGTCAAACATGGCTAAGGTAATGGTCTTGGCAAAGCAATCCAAGACTGCATGATAGGGGGATAACCAGTCCATGCCCAGAATCACATTAAAATCCACCATATCTAACATAATAAGATCAGCCTGAGTTTCATATTTTTGAAGTGTCACTAAACATAATCGATATACCTGATCCACTACTAAAGAATCACTTACAAGAGTAGCTACATGTAAAGGCACAGACAAAGGCCCCCAAGACAACCCTAACTATGGTGCATAATAAGCAAAAACATATGAAAATATGGATCCCATATCAAATAAGGCAGAAGTTGGTTGATGGCGTACTGAAATTGTACCTATAATAACAGTGTCCGAAGCCTCAGCCTCCGGTCTACCAGGTACAGCGTATAAGTGACCTTGTCCACCTCCGAACTGGGTGCCAGTGTAATGAGCAAAGATTGGTTCTCTCGGGCCATATCGGCTTTGGGTGCCAATCACGCCTCGATGGGAATTGGGGCGTGACAGCCAGTCTAACCACCCATCCTACCTGCCTGAGGACCACATTTCCAACCCTGGGAACTGCCCCTGCGATTTGGGTACCATCCCTAGCTGGAGGCAGTACTGATCTAATCTCTTGGGCACTCTATGTAGCTGGCTCAATCATCCTATACCAGGGACACTCTCTGGTGATATGGCCTACTATATCACACTCATAACATGCCTCAGGCACTCTGCTCTGTCAAAAAGGTCCTGCTGATCTGGAATGGGCACCTCGGCCTAAAGACCCTGACGATGCACCCCTCGACGACTGATTGTCACTACCCTAACCACTGTAGTCACTATAACTGAGTTGACCCCCACCAAAAATCTAAAGTGTTGCCTGAATAGTTCTACTAGACTAACCCCAGTGCTGATAAGACTGACGCTGGGGCTATCTACCCTGAAATCCACAGCCTCTGAACTATGAGTTATTGTGGCTCCCACTATAACTGCCCTAATGTAGTAGCCTCTTATCGCTACCCCCTTGGGCCTCGCGATGCATCTCCTCCATAGTCTGGGCATAATAAAAAATATCTATGAATGACCTACCCAGAGAAACTAAACTCTGAGTATCCATGTGAAGAGGGAGTCTCAGTCCCCTGATAAAGTATCGGATCCACTTATACTCAGTCAGTAGGATCATAGTAATATGCCTAGCCAATTCATGAAACCTCGCCTCATACTCAACAATCGTTATTGAACCCTACTCTAAACATATAAAATGATCCCTCAGACACTCGTGCAGGCTGCGAGGTATATACATCTCCAAGAAAATCTCAGAGAACTGAGTCCATATCATGGGTGGAGATCCAGCTAGCCTAGAATCCATATAACCCCTCCACAATTGTCTGGCTGCTCGATTAATCTTAAAGGTGGTGTAGTCCATACTTCGAGCCTCTACCAAGACCAAATTATGGAGCCTCTTCTCACAACTAGTCAGAAACTTAAAGGCATTCTCACCTGGGGCCCCTATAAATCTGGGTAGAGCTAATCTCAGAAATGGTCCCAGCATCTTCTGCTCCTCTACAGTCATAACTGGCTGGGCTACTGCCAACTGTAGAACTATCGGTGCCGGGAGAACCTCTACTCTAGGAGCCATAGATGCAGGCTATGCTCCTAAATTAATACCACCCTAGGCTGTTGTCTGAGCCCCGTCTGTCAGTGGACCACTAACCAACCCCAATAACTGAACCAAAGCATCTCTGAGAACTAAGGAAGATATGAACCTAGGAGGGGCCTGGGCTTCCCACTGGCCCACCTGATGCTGGGGTGGCTGAACTTCTGGAGCTACCTCTGGCTCAGGAGCAATGATAGGGTCTAGTGAAGGATCCCTATCCTGACCCCTAGCTGGTGCTGCAGCTCTAACCTGTCTTCAACCTGAAGGTCATCTTTGGCCTCTAATTGGTGCTCTGGCTGCAGGCTTGGGGTCTCGATTCCCAGTCGTCGTGGCCCGCGTCCTAGCCATCTACAAAAGAGTGAAACAAATAAGAATATAGAAACCAATATAGACTCCACGCATGAAAATAAACCAAAAAGGTAATTTTTTTCTAAGAATGTTCTATAGCCTCCCGAAGATAGGATACGGACGTCATAGTACCGATCCACAGGACATTACTAGACACTTGCTCTTGTACCAACAGTATCGGTGAACCTGGATGTGACACCAAACTATCACAACCTGATTTCTCAGGAACAAGGTTCAAGTCTACCGGTCTGTTAGGATGCCTCAGCTGCATACATCACTGCACTTCCACTTGACACCTATCGTAATGATAAACGGCTCGTCTCGCCGTGACCTTCTCTTGAATTCTCAAAAAAATTTCTGTCGCTCCATCCCCGCAGGGGCAGAGAACCCGTCGCTGTCTCGGCTGTGCTACCGAAAGCTCTGGGGAGTCATGATGGTGCCTACTTTAACCCACCAGTAGGTAAGCTAAATCATAGCCCAAAATGGAAAGTAGCGGGCTAACCGATGGAAGACAAGAAAAGAAAGAATAAGGACATGTAAGGAAAACACAAAGTAACTAAAGGCAACAGTAAATAGATACAAACATACTGTACAACAGAGGGAGAAGGACAAAATGTACAAAATATATCCCCCTATGACCTGGTAAGGTCGGTACAAGAGCCACTAACTAAAATAGAGTACTAACATTGAAAAATTATACACCATAGTCTCGAAATGTACAAAAGACTATTTAAAAATAACAGAAGGAGGAGGATTAGCTCTGGACTGCAAAAGCTCACCCTATCTCTGAATCAGCAGCAAGCCCGAGGATCATATCAGTGGCGGTGACTCATACTCGGATCTGCATCAGGGAAAAGATGCATACGTTCAGTATAAGTACCAAAAACAATGGGCATTCAGTAGGCACCATAGGCCAACTGAGCTAAAATACAAGAACAATATAAATAAAGTGTGAGAAGGTAACTAAAGTCAGCAATAAAGGAGCAAAAAAATAGAAATAGTAGAACATACCGAGCAAAAGCGATATAAAGGTAAAAATAAGTGCGCAAATCCAGAAATAAAGTCTAACTATAACCTAACTGGGGCCCCATAAGCCCAGAAGTCACAAACAAGAAAGATCATAACCCAATCGAGCCCCCATAAGCCCGAAGGGTATAAACAAAGGATAATAGTAAAGTAAAGATGAAACACAGCAATAATGTGTGTAAGATAATCCAGAATATATTCCATGCATACCTGGTGCTCCTTTCCCAGCCATAACCACCTTTCTATCGACTTTTACCAGTTTTCCAACCTTAGATCAGTAATAAGGATGATAATAAATGTCAGACTCAAACCGAAACTAATGAATAATAATCAATACAAAGGATGTCGGACTCGAACTAAAACTCATAAGTGAAATCAATATACCATATGTCGTACTCAAACGAAAACTGAATAGCATAAGATCCATGAAAATATCCCAAGTTTTAACCAGTTTCGAAATCATTTGGTCGATATAATCTAATTTTAAGTTGTCATATCCTTTAAGGTATAGTGAATTCTAATTATTTAGGCCGAAGGCGCGATCTAAGGTGAAATACTACACTACCCTAGGTACCTAAGCTAAAAGAGCATAAAACAATGCCTAAGTCATCCCCCAAGGCCCGGTAATAGCCTAAAAAAGCAGCTAAGGTGGTCGTCAAGGTCACAAGGTGCACTATTCGTCAAGGTCACAAGGTGCACTATCTTAATCATTTTGTCTAAAAAAAGTAGTGGAGCCCACTATCAAACCCCAAAAACCCAACCTAAGGCAAGCATCTATCCGAACCTAGGCTAAGACTTCTCGATTCCATCGCAAGGTAATACAAGCAGCAATTCTAGTCCTAAAAGATGATAGTTTACTAATCTAAGGGAATATAGGCCCAAATTCTACCGAAAAGGGCCCCTAACCAACTAAATAGAGCTCTAACTACTAAAACAATAATCAAGCCATAAATACCCACCCATAGCTAGCATAATACTATAATAATACCATAATTAAGCACAGTCTAGAAGCAAGGTAAGCTTAGCCTACCTGGACGCTACCAACAGCTCACAAAATCCTCTACTCCGGAGCTTTTCCCTTTTGAGAAGCCTCTGACCACTTCCACGTTATCAAAATAATGCTCTATGCATCAAGACGCGAATAACGATACCCATATTGTGTATTTATGCTCCAGGTCAAAAATCAGACTAAAAATCTCATGTGGGACCCGCTTGCAGAATCACAAAATTAAAATCGTCACTACGTTCCTCTCAGCTCAAGGATCATTTTACCCCAAACTTGGGCAAAAACTGAGCTCAATTCAGTCTACAATCAACCCCAATAATATTTAAAAATTAAGAACTAAACCGGAGAATCAAACTAGAAATTAAGCAGAACTTATGGGGATAATGAGGATAAAATGCTGGAGAACCCGCCCCCAAGCTAATCTCATCTCCAAACACTCAATCCCTCACACTTTCAGAGCTCACAATGGTCTATAATGGTGTTTACACTTAGAATAAATTGCTGGAAAAATGAAGAGGAGAATTTATATACTACCAGGGGTCCCTTCATCGCGAATGCGGGACCCATGTCGCGAACACAGGTGCCATCCCATACAGACCTTCGCGAACGCGGCCAGTCTACCGCAATCGCTAAGAAGAAGGCTGGAATAGCCTGGCCGGCCTCCTCTTCGCAAAAGTGAAGGCTATCCCGCGAATGCGGAGGTTAAAAAACTTGACCCTTGCGAATGCGGCCAAAGCCTCGTGAATGCGAAGGCCATTTTTGGCCTGCACCAGATGCACCAGCATCAACAACTTTGGCAAATCGCAATTATTCCGACCGGGCCCTAGGGATTCATTCGGAATCTCGTAAATGCAAAGGAACTTTGCTACCCTACCAAATTCGACATTCTGAATTCAAGGCACCATCAAAATTTATATCCGATGTTGTTTCGATAAAAAGTGGATCCCACACCCAAGGGAGCATTTTAGCTAAAATCCACCCAATAGCCCAAAATGAGTTTGAAAGCCCCAAAACTGGGACCAAGGGTCCCTCTAGCCTAAAATTGATGTTCCAGAGCTAATGAGACTGACAATATTTGCATCCGAGGCCGTTTACCTAAAGTTTAGGCCCTAGACCCTATTCTTAATAGCAAAAGCTCTAAAACAGGGAAATAACTCTAAAAATCAAATGAACTGCCTGGTAACCGAACTGTTAGTCCCAGTAAGTCATAAATGACTTGGGACAGTTATAGGAAAGTTCTAAATGCAGAAAAAGTACAAAAACATAATAAATAACCTGGAGGGTCATTACATACCTTTTCGGGTTACTCTTAGAGAAGATAAATAGGAGTCGACTTTGTTTAGAAATCAAAGCAATACTGCCTTTAAATAGCATCAAGTTATATTTCAATCCAAAATTTTAAAATTTTTTAGGATTTCCCTCCGGGAAAATAAAACTTTTCAATTTTCTCCATTGACTAAATTTTCCAGGATTTCCCTCCATTGACTAAAATTTATATTGCAATTAAAATTTTAAAATTTTGAGAATTTCGCTCCGAAAAAATAAAATGTTTAAATTTTGCTCCATTGACTATAATTTTGCTTTAAATTCAGACTAAATTTTTTCCTGTTTCAATTTTAATTTTAATATTTTTTTTTATCCATTGATTAGTAGATGAATAAGTTATGATTTTATATTCTTACTAAAAATAGACAAGATCTACATTCTCCCCCTTTTGATTATGCTAATTGACTATTTTTATAACAAGAACGATAATGTTTATGTTAACATATTAATTTGCTAGGATCAATTTTCTATGCAGCCATGAATTTTTTTTCTATTTCAATTTCAATTTTAATATTCTATTTAGCACCAAATATTATTTTGATTATTTAAATATTAACCATTGATTTTAACCTACGGCATGTGTCTTTAATCTAAGAAAATGGAAAAAATGGAGATAATAAAAATGGAGAGGAGCTAGATCCTCCAAGATCAATAGTAACCTTTTGCTAAGAAATTAAAGTAAGTTCAAACATATCAAAACAGTCCATTTCATTGATAACGGAAAAGTTAACTAACTTAAGCAAATAAAAACAGACAACCTTTCTTAATTTTTCTTGGGTTGGAGGGGTGGGAGGGAGGAACTTAGAGGCTCCTTGTCTAGCAATCTCGTACTGAGAGACATCATTCTCTCAATCCTATTTGCAACACCTTCCATACGCATGACCATCATCTCCTGATTATGGCCAAAGCTGTCCATGGAGCGAGTTAAGGCAGAAACCTCTATTCTCATTTCATGAACTTGAGAATACAACGATTGAAGTGAATTCATCGGAACATACCGATATTGGGGGAGGGAAGGCCCAGGGTTAGTTGCTTGTGGGTTAGTTTGGTTATTCATTTTCACTTGCAAATAAATTACAATAATGATAAGAACAAGAATAAAATTGAACATATAAAAACGAATGCACATGAACTCTATCTAACCTTTGAAATTGAAAGATACTGATAAAAACCAAGATTGCTTATTTGTATTATGATTAAATCTTCTATTGGCTTTAAACATCAAAGATTTTGGAAAGATTTTTGATTTGTAAATTGACAAGACAAAGCATGCTAATTGCTAGCCTATCCTATTGGTAGGGGTAACTTTTCTTGGGAGGTGAAAGGGCTCATCGTTTGCCTAACCAAGGAATAACCATGGCACCGCCTCCTTTTTTATCTTCTCTAAAAAATCAAATCAAATTAGTCCTTTTTATCCATTCGTGTATGTTAATGAGTTGAGTATACTAGTGACAAAAATAATGATGAACCAAAATAGTGGAATGAATATATTCAACTGTTTTATGTCCTCAGCATATTGAGCATGAAACTACTGAAATTTTTTGTAATATCATCAATTTTATGTAATAATTTTCTGAAATTTTAATATGAATATTATGTAAAACTACTGAAGCTTTTAACATGAAACATTAACTTTATGTAGTAATTTGCTAAAAAAATTTAGGACGATATTGTGTAATTTTGACACCAAGCTTTTAAAGATTTTTGAAGGATTCCTTCATTTTTCGCTACTTTAATTTTGAGGAAAAATATTATTCTTTTTTATAAAAAAAATAAGTTCATGATTTCATTTACATCCTTTTTACTGTCAGTCTATATCATACTAGCATTAGTCCAAAAGAAAAAGAAAAATAAATGAAAACATTCACAGTTATAAGAAAATAATTAGTAAGAATTCAAGTGAATAAACACGAATAATAAGATCCAAGAAGCATTTCACAGCATAGTTACAACCATATCATTTCTTATCTAAAAGAAAAAACCCATCAAACAAAACCAAATATAACCCTGCCAAAAAAATACACATGCAAGGTGGGAGGTAGGGTGCTAAGAAATCCCAATCTTCATTACGAAGGGGGTGGAGGGGGGAGTACATCAGAAATATCAAGGTCATAGGCACGGACTGTTGCCCTCGACATCACCTCAAGAGTGTCCACTTTCTGTCAGAGTAAGGCTTGTTCGACCAGAATCTGATCCATCTTCGAAATGACATCGATGAAGAGGAAGTGCAGGTCGACCAAACGGTCATTGATAGGCTTATCAAGCAAAGCATTTTTTTTACTTCTTGATGCATTTTCGTTTCATTTCTGTACAAAAAAAAAAATCAAAAAAAAGGATTAAGAACAACAAATCATCATCATAAATAAATAAATAAACGAAAGAAAACTGAAAAGGAGGATGAACAGTGGGAAACCTTTGGTTGGAAGTGTTTTTGTTTTGTTGATTAATTGTGGAATTATTATGTGGTGTTTCACCACTATTTATACTTTAATTGAAGGGCGGTTTTTGATTGTAAAAACCGGTCAAGTAGATTATAATCCGTGGATCAATTCTAAAATTGATTTTTATTTCATTTCATTTAAGTAAATAAATCCTTAGA
Source organism: Capsicum rhomboideum (assembly GCA_031232105.1). Taxonomy (NCBI): domain Eukaryota; kingdom Viridiplantae; phylum Streptophyta; class Magnoliopsida; order Solanales; family Solanaceae; genus Capsicum; species Capsicum rhomboideum. The sequence continues at coordinate 95,073,843 of CP124715.1, forward strand.
GTTTAGCGTTAAATGTGCATTTTTTAATCACATAAATGAAATTGGAAGGATTTAATCACAATCTAGAATAAATTATGAGTTAATTATTAACTAATTTAAAAAAAAAAAAAAAAAAAGATCGCTCCCTTTAAAATAGAACAGTGCGACTTTTTGCTATTCTAGAATAAATTATGAATTAATTATTAACTAATTTAAAAAAAACGAAAAGAAAAGATCGCTTCCTTTAAAATGAAATACTGCAACTTTTTACTAATATAGAATAAATTATGAATTAATTATTAACTAATCAATTATTTTTCTTCTAATAAACTTAGACTTGACATAATATTATCACAACCCCAACCCCCCTCAAATAAAATGGCATTGACAGAATTTAATCACAACATAATAAAATGAGGATTAAATAAACAATAAAAACAAAAAAATGATGAAGGGACATGTCCTTCTACTAGAAGCAGTGCAATTTTAAAAGGTGATGGTTGTGAATAGCTATCAAGAAATTGATATAAAAGTGGGTTTCATAAGTTTGATACTAATACACAACCTTATATCAACATTCCTCCTTACAATATACAAACCCTTTAAATATTTAAAAATCGTCTAGCAAATAATATAAACCCCTCTCAAGGCAGCGATCATACTAACTGTGATGCGAATGATCATGAAAATGGTCAAGAACATAATCATGTACTTCGCTCGTATCATAACGACGCTGTTAATGGGATTGCAAGTGTTAATTATGAAAGTGAGGAACTTAGACAACAAATTGTGTGTTTGGTTATAGAAAGTTTCTTCATTTGTAGTTCCTATATTTAAATTTTGTTTTATTTAGCATTTCATCTAATTATAAATTGTTTAATTCAGCAAATTATGAATGAAATTGAGAATCGAATGTTTATTTTTGGCTATGAAAAGAGTAACAAATTAAGTTCAATTTGTTCAATTCAACAAATTATGTTTCTTGTAACCCGTGAACAGTGCATGAGTTGGTTATGTTTCATTAATAAGAAAAATTAAAAATAAACATACAATATCGTCAAATTGTTAAAAAAAGGTTACTAACTTTTTGTTTTGTTTTTTGATTTTGAATATTAAAATCAGGATTTAATAAGAAGAATACAAGTGTACATTTTATTGATATACTAATTAAAGGATAAAAATATTATGCCACGATGAATGAATCGAAAACTCTAGTAGCAAATATGATCATGCGTTAAATTTAGATTCCCTAGGTCGCGAGTTCGAATCTCTGCAGCCGCGTCTTAATAAAAAAAATTGGTTGGTTCTCTATTGACAATCAATTCACATTTTACTTAATTTTCGGGGGTTAATGAGACCTTGTTTATTTGTGAACCTCTAAAATTGCTAAAAAAAAAATCACAAACTTTTTTTTTTTGGTATTTTGGTTATTAAAATCAGGATTTAATAACAAAAATATAAATGTATAATTTGTTGATATACTAAATAATGTATAAAATAATTTTTCCTAGAGGAATGAATTGAAAACTCTAGTAGCAAATATTGTCATGCGTCAAGTTTATAGTTCTTAGGTCCCAACTTCGAGTCTAGGCAGCCGCATTTTATAAAACAAAATATTTTTGGTTGGTTCCTATTGAGAATCAATTCAATTTTTACTTCCTATAACTTCTATTTTTGTATTTTTAATATTAAAATCCAATAAATTCTTTTTAAAAAAAAATCATTTTCCACTTCATCTCTTGAAAAATAGATCTTACATAGGAGTGGAATTAAGTTATTATGAGTCAACAATTGTTTTACATAAAATTTAACCTATTTTCATATAAGTAATTGGTAAAAATTGAACTATCAAAAAATTGAATCAACAATTCCGATTAGAAGACAATTAATTGTGTTGTAACAAATTGAGAATCAATTTAATTCCTAACATAGATTGAATCAACAATCCCCGATTAGAAGTTAATTAATTGTGTTGATTATAAATTACAATCATGAAAAATTGAGAATCGATTCACACTACTAAAATAAACAGGAAAATCAACCACCAAAAGCGACCACAAGTGGCCGGTTTTCCTTTTTCTTCGACCAAAAAACCGACCACAAAGTGTGGTCAGTAAAATAGTGGAAGCTTTTCCAAAATCGACCACACGTGGTTGGTTTTTCCAAAAAAAAATATTTATTTATATATCGAGATTAATTATATTATAAATAAAAATATTTATAATAAGTTTTTTTATATTAAAAAAATTCAATAAAAAATTCCGACCACAATGAGTGTTCGGTTTTATATTTATATAAAAAAATTTATTTAGTATATCGACCACAAGTGGTCGGTTTCTGTAAAAAAATATTTAATTTTTTTTTAATAAAACTGACCACAAGTGGTCCGTTTTTGAGTAAATTTTCCAGAAAAACGGACCACAAGTGGTCGGTTTTTTCCCAAATTTCCAGAAAACCAACCACTTGTAGTCGGTTTTTGAGTAAATTTTGTAAAAATGATTACAGCATATATGCTACATTTCCAATAAAAAACCTGATAGTACAAAACAGTCCACCAATTCAAAAACATTCAATCAGCTCAATACAACCCACCAATTTAGAAACATTAAAACATCTCCTTAAACATTCAACTATCAAAACATTAAAACATCTCCTTAACTAATTTCAAGTAACTAATACACATTTCAAGTGACTACACTTAACAATTTTCAAGTAACTAATACACATTTCAAGTTACTACACTTGACCAATTTCAAGTAACTAATACACATTTCAAGTCACTACACTTAACCAATTTCAAGTAACTAATACACATATTAAGTCACTACACTTAACCATTTGCAAGTAACTAGTTCACATTTCAAGTGACTACAATACACCATTTTCAATTAACTAATACACATATCAAGTGACTACACTTAACCATTTTCAAGTAACTAGTTCACATTTCAAGTGACTACACTTAACCATTTTTAAGTAACTAGTTCACATTTCAAGTGACTACACTTAACCATTTTCAAGTAACTAATATACATTTCAAGTGACTACACTTAACCATTTTCAAGTAACTTAAACACATTTCAAGTCACTACACTTAACCAATTTTAAGTAACTAATACACATTTCAAGTGACTACACTTAACCATTTTCAAGTAACTAATACACATTTCAAGTCACTACACTTAACTATTTTCAAGTAACTAGTTCACATTTCAAGTGACTACACTTAACCATTTTCAAGTAACTAATACACATTTCAAGTGACTACACTTAACCATTTTCAAGTAACTAAAACACATTTCAAGTTACTACACTTAACCATTTTCAAGTAAATAGTTCACATTTCAAGTGACTACACTTAACCATTTTCAAGTAACTAGTTCATATTTCAGGTGACTACACTTAACCAATTTCAAGTAACTAATACACATTTACTTAACCATTTTCAAGTAACTAGTTCACATTTCAAGTGACTACACTTAACCATTTTCAAGTAACTTAAACACATTTCAAGTCACTACACTTAACCATTTTCAAGTAACTAATACACATTTCAAGTGACTACACTTAACCAATTTCAAGTAACTAATACACATTTGAAGCCACTACACTTAACAATTTTCAAGTAACTAGTTCACATTTCAAGTGACTACACTTAACCATTTTCAAGTAACTAATACACATTTCAACTGACTACACTTAACCATTTTCAAGTAACTAAAACACATTTCAAGTCACTACACTTAACCAATTTCAAGTAACTAATACACATTTCAAGTGACTACACTTAACCAATTTCAAGTAACTAATACACATTTCAAGTGACTACACTTAACCATTTTCAAGTCACTAGTTCACATTTCAAGTGACTACACTTAACCATTTTCAAAGCACAAGTTCACATTTTCAAGTGACTACACTAAACCATTTTCAAGGTACTAGTTCACTAGTTCAATTGACTACACTTAACCATTTTCAAGTTACTTAGTTCACTATTTCAAGTGACTAAACTTAACCATTTTCAAGTGACTACACTTAACCATTTTCAAGTTACTTAGTTCACTATTTCAAGTGACTACACTTAACCATTTTCAAAGAACAAGTACACATTTTCAAGTGACTACACTTAACCATTTTCAAAGCACAAGTTCACATTTTCAAGTGACTACACTTAACCATTTTCAAGTTACTAGTTCACTATTTCAAGTGACTACACTTAACCATTTCAAGTCACTAGTTCACATTTCAAGTGACTACACTCAATCATTTTCAAGTCATTAGTTCATCCATTGTTTGGTTTGGTGAATCAAGGCCAATTTTATGTTTCAACTTGCTTAATAGACCTTGAATTGCTAAAATAATGCTTTGGCTATGAAGCTGAAAATCCTACCAAACAAAGCACCAAATAATACCATAACTAATACATCATCCTAGACAACCCCTTGAATGGTTCAATCAATTAAACATCAACAGAAATGATAAATGCTCTAAAAATTCATATCAAGACGTATCACTTCCAGAGGAATAAGTTCACTGCATCAGTATTTGATCAATTAACGACACCGTAAGATGAATAATAGAGAAAACAAGAATCAAAAGTTATTACTTCATTAGCACAAAGAGACTCAATCACTCAATTAATATCACCAGTGAATAAAATCATATTCAATGACAGCATAAAAACATTGGAATAAACTTTTATTAAAGCGTTTAATCTAAAAAAAAAAAAAGCATCAACTCAAGAAGGGTCATTATTTCCAACGTTTTGCCATAAATCAAATACCCTACGTCTCCCTCAACATACTAAAAGCATCAATTCAAAGTTGTAAAGCACACACACACACACACAAAGGGATAGAGTCTAGCAGCAACTGAATTAATTTAGCAATCATAAATTAAGCACGAAACTATGAGTTTAAGGAGATAAAGAGTTTAGCAGCAGCTGAATTAATTTAGTAATCATAAATTAAGCACAAAACTACAAAATTAAAGATATAAAAAGTTTAGCAGCAGTTGAATAATTGATATCGCTTCGAAAACATGTATGTATACTAATAAGACTTCCCATTATTAAAAAGCTTCAAAATGATACTACTAACTACTAAGACCAAAAAATAAACATATAAATAAAACCAAATCTGATACAACACTGGGGATAAAGCATCGAAAATCATAAAAACTTAAACGATAAAAGCAACAATTGATAAAAGAGATGAGGGAGAGAGACAAACGACAGAGAGAGATGATGGACGTTGGAAAGAGACAGAGATGACGGTAGTGTTGCTGCATCGATGGTGTTGTTGCTTCGATGTTGGGAGAGAGACTATAGTTCCTGCTGCATCGATGTTGCTGCTGCTGCGTCGATGGCGGAGGGTCGGTCGGAGATGAAAGCAGTATTGTGGCATCGATGGTGCTGATGCGTCGATATTGGGAGAGAGACTGTTGCTGCTGTTGCATAGATGTTGTTGCTGCTGCATTGATGATGTTGCTGCATCGATGTTGGGAGAGAGGATGTTGTTGTTGCCACATCGATGTTGTTGCTGCTACATTGATGTTGCTACTGCTGCGTTGATGGCGAAGGGTCGGTCAGAGACCATGGCGGAGGGTTGGTAGAAGATGAGGCAGAGGTTGCCGTTGCGGTGTCGATGTTGCTGCTATGATCGATGTTGTTGTGTTGTTGCTGCTAGGGTAATTAGGAAAGGGCTTATAAGGTAATGGGCTAGTCGGGTCAGGCTTTAGTTGAGTTAGGTCTGGTAGTAAAAAGAATTGAGAAAACCGACCACAAGTGGTCGATTTCTTTTTTTGAAAAAAATTAATTATTCAAAAATCAACCACAAGTGGTTGGTTTTCATTAAAAAAATAAATAAAAAATATATAATAAATTGTATAATATTTATAATAAATACAAAATAATTTAATACAATGTATATAAATCGGATAATTAGTTAATTTATCGTCAAATTAACAAGAGTAGTATATTTTCTCAATCGTATAATAATATCAACGTATTTCGTTTATTAGGATGAATTTTTGGTTAATTAGCTTGTGAATACGTTTTATATACCTCGTAATACAACATATTCCATATATAATCTAATGAATTATCGATTAATTAGATTATATTATTATATCTTCAACAATATATTATTACGTCGATCGTATGATATCAACGTGTTATTCAAAATACTTGGATAGATTCAGTTAGCTTGCTTTTGACTACTACGTACATCACTATACGAGATATACATATATATATATACACATACTCGAGTGACTATCAGGCTCTAAATACGTACTATATACATCACATTCACGAGTATATTATCCTGTAATACAACGTATTTCACATATACTCTGATGAATTATCGGTTAATATAACTTACATTATTATATCAAAAAACAGTCCATTATTATACCTCGATTATATGATATCAATGTTTTCAATATATATATATATACACACACACACACACACTCTATCGACTATCAGGTTCTAGATACGTACTATATACATCACATACACGAGTATATTAATCTGTAATACAAAGTATTTCACATATACTCTGATGAATTATGGGTTAATTTATCTTACATTATTATAACAAAAAGCAACCCATTATTATACCTCGATTGTATGATATCAACAACAACATACCCAGTGTCTACATACTTGGATACACTCAGTTAGCTTTTGACTACTACGTACATCAATACACGATATATATATATATGTGTGTGTGTGTGTGTGTGTGTGTGTGTGTGTATATATATATACACACACTCTCTCTATCAACTATCAGGTTCTAAATACGTACTATATACATCACATACACGAGTATATTACTCCGTAATACAACATATTTCATACATACTCTGATGAATTACCGGTTAATTTAGCTTACATTATTATAACTTCAACATTATATTATTACCTCAATCTTATGATATCAGCGTATTATTCAATATTCTTAGATAGATTCAGTTAGCTTTTGACTACTACGTACATCACTACACTAGATGTACGTATACATGCATATATATATACATATATATATATATATATATATATATATATATATATATCAACTTCTGAATATGTACAATATACATCACATGCACGGGTATATTACCCCATAATACAACGTTTTCCTTATACTTTGATGAATTATCAGTTATTTACCTTACATTATTATAACTCCAACAATATATTATTATCTCGTTCGTATGATATCAACGTATTCAATATACTTGTATGCATTCAATTATCTTTGGACTACTACGTAAATAACTACACGAGATATACGTGTATATATATATATATATATATATATATATATATATATATATATTTATTCGATGAACAATATATTTATTTTATTGGAACATAAGTAAAAAATAAAGATTATGCTCTATGTTATTTATTTATTTTATTTAATATATTTAATATTTCTTAATTTATTTTTAATATTTTTTTACAAAAACTGACCACAAGTGGTAGGTTTTCTTAATTCTTTTTACAGAAACCGACCACAAGTGGTCGGTTTTTTAATATTAATTATTTTTTATTTTATTAAATAAAAAATCGACCACATTTGGTCGGTATAATTAAAAAAAAAATATCTTTTAAAAATATATTTGATTTTACTTTGTCTATTTATTTTATTTATATTAATTTTTTGGGAAACAAAAACCGGCCACTTATGGTCGGTTTTTCATAAAAAAAATTTTAATCAAAAACCGACCACTATAAAAAAATATTTTAATCAAAAACAGACAACAAGTGGCCGTTTTTTGTAAAAAAATAATTAAAAAATTAATATATTATGTATAAAAAATTAAAAAGAATTTTTAAATAGTTATTTTATTTATTTTTTGATATTATCGACCACTTGTGGTCGATTTTAAGGAATTATATTTTCGCAGGTTAATTTAATTAGTTTTTCGCAATTTTAAAATACAAAAACCAACCACTTATTTTTTTTGTGGTCAGTTTTTCTGGGTTTTTTTAGTAGTGTCAATTCAAAACATAGATTGAGTCAACATTCCCCATTAGAAATCAATTAATTGTGTTGACTATAATCGTGACAAATTGTAAATCGATTCAATTCCTAACATTGATTGAATCAACAATATCATATAATAGAAGTCAACTAATTGTGTTGATAATAGTCGTGATAAATTTAGAATTGATGTAATTCCAAACATAGACTATATCAACAACCCCCAATTAAAAGTCAATTAATTGTGTTGTCTATAGTCGTGACAAACTGAAAATCGAAGGAATTCCTAACATAAGTTGAATCAACAATATTATATAGCAAAGTCAATTAATTGTGTTGCCTATAGTCGGAACAAATTGAGAATCGATTCAATTCCTAACATATGTTGAATTAATAATCCCTAATTAGAAGTCAATTAATTGTGTTGACTATAGTCGTGGTAGATTAAGAGTCGATTGAATTCCTAACATACGTTGAATCAATAATATCATGTAGTAGAATTCAACTAATTGTTGACTATACTCGTGACAAATTGAGAATCGGTGCAATTCCAAACATAGATTAAATCAACAACCTCCAATTAGAAGTCAATTAATTGTATTGCCTATAGTCGTGAAAAATTGAGAATCAAATGAATTCCTAACATATGTTGAATCAACAATATCATATAGCGAAGTCAATTAATTGTGTTGCCTATAGTCGTGACAAATTGAGAATCGATTCACTTCCTAACATACGTTGAATCAATAATCCTCAATTAGAAATCAATTAATTATGCTGACTATAGTCGTAGCAAATTGAGAGTCGATTGAATTCCTAACATACGTTGAATCAACAATATCATATAGTAGAAGTCAACTATAGTAGTGACAAAATGAGAATCGTTTGAATGTTTACTTATTTTTTTGGGTTTATGAGACCTAATTTATATTTGAAACCTTTAAATTGCTAAAAAAAGTCACTAACTTTTTTTTGTATTTTGAATAAAGAATAAAGGATAAACTAAATAAAGGATAAAAGAATTGTGCTAAGTAGAAGCAATTGAATGCTATTGCAGCAAATTGGTCGAGCGTCAAGTTTAGAGTCCTTTGATCCCGATTTCGAGTCTAGAAAGTTGCGTTTAATATTTATTTTTTTTGAAGGTACTCGCCCATTCACTCAAGCTTTTTGGTAAAACTAATTTAATGGAAATTCAAAAAAGTTTAAAACGCATTCAGTCAAACTTAATTTCATTAGAAGGAAGGTGAAAACTAGACCTTCTCTCCTCCTTATAATCACTTCACACTCCACAATACACAACAAACTCTCAAATAAAATCCTCTTCTCAACACAAAAAATGGCAACCTCACTCCCGTACATGCCGATAGATTTCCTCATCCACGCTTCACTATTACTCTGCACAGATCGTACATGATGCTTGAAGAAGTGGTAAATTTATATTTTTCTTCACTAACAATTCTTTGTTTGTTGGTTAATTTTAGATTTGAATAATTCATGACTCTATTTTTTCCTTTATAGTGGCTGCCATAAATCGTCAACTAATACTTTCCCACCAACCCAACAAGGATAAGGATCCGTCATTTAGGTTTTCTGGTACATTTAGCACAAGTAGGTCCACGCAGAGTTTTGTATCCGGGGAGGATAAATAATGGATGGAGAGATTTCATTCGTCGTACACATTTTTAGGAAGGAGACGCTTAGACATGTTAATCTATCACAGTTGTCAACACTGTGTAAAAATTGTTATTCTAAATAATGACTAAAACATACATCCTTTTATTGATATGAGATATGTCCTGTAATTTTTATGCTTGGATTAATGATTTTCATGTCTAATTATAATGAACGGTTCCGTCGTTATTAAAAATATTTGTTGTAAAGGCATAAGAATCTCATTCATCATAAGTGTTAGGATCAATTATTTAGTATGTGAGTAAATTAGCTATGAATTAAGGTCATAAAATACCCCTAGCACAAAGTTGAGTTGGAAGTGTCCTTACCGATTGAGTTTCGTGGCTAAGTTTAAACTAGGATCAACTTCAAATGATCATTCCTCCTAAAGTATAAAGATTTATGGGGACCAATATACACCAAATTAAAGATGTTTGAGTCTTCTTTCCAATGCATCGAACCATTCGTTAATCTGCTTCTGAAATGTTATGACCGTTTTACTGAATACTGTCCATGCTGAATAGCTGAGGACGCTATAGCGGAAATTTTCCCGCTATAGCGGGATGACGGCTGTATATAAGCCTCTTTTGTCCAAATTTCAATTCATAAACTCTAAAATATCATTCCACAGCCTTAGGTGGGTGATTTGCTCAAGGTTTGGGTGGAAATCCTTCATTGAGGTAAGATTTTTATTCCCTTTTATCATCGATTAATCCATTTGTCTTCTAGAATCATTAGAATGGGGAATTATGGTGAAGTTTTTGTGGGTTAGAGCCCTAGGTTCATGAAATTATGGGGAAAACCTATGGATATGTGTATTTTCACCTAGAATTAATTTTAAATTGTAAATTAATTCTTCCTAGTATGAAATTATGGTTCAAAAACATGAATTTTGATGGTTGGAGACTTTAAATTCAATAAAGATGGGTCCTTTAGCTTTAAAACTCCATTAATGGAGATGGATTGAGCATGATGGAACTAATTAGGGATTACAACAACCCTTGGGTAATTTTTAGACCGTGAATAAGGGCAAAATTAGTGGGTTTGAATTCCCAAAGTATTTGTTTGAAGAGTAATTGATTAATTACTTTTAAAATTACTTATTTATTAGATGATTTAGAATTCAAAAAATGTGAAGAAAAGGAGGTGCATTCATGGTATAGCTTACTTGTTACAACATCTTGGCGCCCAGGTAGGCTAGATTTAATACGTAGTAGATCATGATTAAATTGCATGACTATAATATAGATTGACAGGAGATGTCATGATTAGGCCCGCGGGCATGGTGAATGGTTGGTAATAATCAAAATGTAAACATGAATTGAATCTAATTTAGTTTAATTATTATTTTGGGGAAACTCTTTGATAATTTTGTGGATTATGTGTTAATTATGATAATTCGTGAGAATATATGTATGTTGGTGTCCGGCTATGGGACTATGGGTTGTGAAAATTAGTAACTAGTAATTATGGTGTTTTCTAGAATTGGAAGGTGTTAATATAAATGTCACGACCCAAATCACGGATCATGCAGGCATCTACCTAAATCTATCCTAGATAGGAGAACCCTTACCACCCAACCATTCCTTTAGTAAAGAAGATAAAATATAAATTTTATTAAACCAAAACCCTTCTTTTAACTCATAAATAATGCTTGTTCAATACATTTGATAAGTAAAAACAATACGAAAAATAATGAGCAGTGAATCCCCAGAACCTAATCTAAACCGGTACAAGAGCACTAGACAAGGAACAGAGAACTCCAAGATACAACATCCATGTAAGATTGAGAGGATCGGAGCTATTGCAGAGTGATCGTCATTGCTTTTACAGAAACCCCAACTGACCTGCATCATGATTATACCTCCAAAAGGATGTATAGTAAGTGTCGCATTAATACAAACACACATACTAGTAGGTATCATCGGTCGACTAGGATTAGACAAATAATACAAAAACAACAAATAGGAAGAAATCATGACATCCAGTAGATTACGGTTACTAGTCCCTTTGTATACAATTATTGACATGTTACCCTTAGCATCTCTGTGACCTATCTATCATTTAACATTTTTGTGTATGTTTGTCCTTTGACAATCCATCCTTCTTTACAACCCCTAAGCCTTATCCTACCTTATCTCTTTTCCCTAATTTCATGACCCTACTCCTAACAATTACAGGCAGCCCTATGGACTTTTCTATTCTAACCTCCTGAAGGTACTGAACCGAGTAGCCCGACTTCCCATCACTTATAGTTTACAATGTAACTATGTAAAAATAACACCCTGACTTTCCACGAATATACAAATAACTATTAATTTAATTTCATTAAGCAGATTTCCACTATCAAATACACCACAATCATCCACATATAAGCACTTCATAAGGAACGATGAATGCATGCATGCAATAGGAACGTATCACCACGTCATTATCTCAACACCAATATCAATATAATCTCACCTTAACCTCATCATCACCATACCATCATCTCAACAACATCAATATAGAAATATCACCTCACATGATCTCAATATCAGCATCAATATAATCACATCATCAACTCACCATCATCACATCCCTGTCTCACCATCTTTACATATTAATATCAATATCATCAATGTAAATGTAAATGCAAGATGTAGTCAATAATTACAAGTAATGACCAAAGGTAATCATGAGCACTTAATTCATAGATAAACACAGAGTCAAGTAGGCTGAGTTGTTAATGTTAACCATCCTAACAATACCAAGGGTTATTTGGACACTTTATCTTATACTCCTACATGTCTTGAGGTTGCTATAGCAGATACTAGCAGACTCGAGGAATACCCCACTCGAATAACACTGACTACTCTTTCTTACCTATACACGCTCGTACTCTCAGGTCATTCGCATGCCTTTACCTAACACCTTATGACTCTTACCTTTTTATTAATTTGATGATCCCTTTTTCACGCAGATAAACCCCTATCTATTTCCCTTACACTTCTCCTATTATTCCTAGACTGCTATCCAATGCTTCACGTCTACTTATTACGCTCTTACAATTCTCTAGAATCCACTAACTCTAGCAATTGTGATCATGTCCCCACACTTACACTCTCTTCCCCTTCCCAAAATAACTCAACCAAGTTCCTAGAATTTCGCAGGTAACCTACCTTAACCTTATCTTACCCTCCTTTCTTATATCGTTCATCCTTACCTTCATTATAACTTCTTTAATCATTAACAACCTCTTACTAACTCTAATTCATACAAAACTATACATTCAAGTAATGAAATAACTCACCAGTCTAATATAATAACAATTCAAGCATATGTTTGAACCCTAAACTGGCTATTATCATTTTTCGTTCATCCATACTCTATGTCCGAAGGCCTAAGACATAAAAACTCCTCAAATTACTACTATGGTTACATACATCTAGCCCAATTCTACAACAATAAACCATAACCTACCTCAGAGATGAATCATGCTGCAACGGAGAGAGCAAATTGTCTCGTGTGCACGTGGACTCTTCCCCCGCTGAAACCTCAACGGGTATGCCTTGATATTTCTATAATATGTAATGATACAAATCATCATTACACTGAAATAAGGAGTAGAACCTTCGATAAATTTTCTCTCAGATAATTTTTAAGAAATTCAGGGCTGGCCTAGTATTAGGTGAATTTTGAGGGTGTAATAGTCTAAGGAAATATGGTATTAATGTGATCATTGGTGGGGGTGTTTGAATTGATTTTTTTTTTTATAGAAGATGAGTTTATAAAATTGTAGCAACTTTCGACACGTAAAATAGATCAATAGAACTTTAGTTATAGAGTTTACTGTGAAAGGGTTAGTTCATGGTGTATTTAGAGGGGTGTGTAGTAAAATAAACCCATTTGAGAAGAGGCCCCAAGATTTTGCCTAGGGACCACTGCAGTGGTAAAAGAACAGCTATAGCGGTCAAAGTACCGCCACAGTGGTAGCCTCATTTTACTGCAAACCACTGCAGCGGTAAACTACAATTTCCAGTTTTAAAAACTAGAAACACATTTTTCATTCCACTTTTCTGAAAAATGAACCAATGCTCTAGGGGAGGCAATTTTCTACAACTTTTTAGGGTTTTCATCTTTGAAGGTAAGATTCCTTAACATTTTAAACTTTAATTACATCTAAACGTGTTAGAAATCACTAGAATCATGTTCATGGTAGAAATTGGGGTTTAACCCTAATTTATGAACTGAACACAAATTAATGGGAATAGGTGTAGAATTAGTTATTAATGATCTCAGGGTGTTAGAAAATACTATTTGGAGTAGAATTATGATTGTTCATACTAAATAAGTAGAATTCATGAGGTTTAAAGGACAGAAAATACTAGGATGATGAACTAGGACAAATTTATAGTTGAAATTGTTGATTATCGATCCCTAATGGTTAAAAAGGATGAAATAATTGAAATAGGTATGTAAACTTGTTGTTATAAATCAAGAACGAATTGAGAGGTAAAGGAAAGACAAGCTTATGGAAAGAAATCGAGGTGGGTTATGGTTTATTTGTAGCAATTAGACTTGCTTGACTCTGTGCTTATATGTAAATTGAATATTTATAATTGCTTTCAAACACTACTTTTGATTATCAACTGCATTTTCATATTCATACATGTTGATGATGATTTGTGATTGGTGCTGTAAAGACGAGTTAAAGATATTGATCATGGAAATGAGATCATGATAATGATGATATTGATATTGATATTGATGATGATGAGTTTATGATGATGATAATGATGATGATATTGAAATCATTATGAATTAATAGATGTTGATGGTATTGAGAAGAGAAAGAGATAATGCGCACAGCTTGCATACATACATTCATCATATGCATTAAATGTATAGTTATACTTATATGTTGTGATATAACTTGTTAATGAATTTGACTAAGTGTAAAAGGTGTAAATATGATCTTGTATTCTCCCTGAAGTCAAATGTCATAATTGTGCTTATTTGTTATTAGTTATGAGTTATGTTGTGATTGCTGTTCCATTTATTTGGTTTGCTTATTTGTATGGTGTTGAGTTGAGTCGGCCTATGATGCCTACCAGTAATTGTTGATATAGTGATGCTACTTGTACTCTTCTTTTTGGTGAGTGCAGAGCATGTTCCAGTGTTTAAGACGAGACCTCGACTCTAGTAAGCAGTTTTAGACTTCGATTCAAGGATGAGCACCATGATCAGGCACCCATTGAATCATCTGACTTTTGTTCATGTCCTTTCTTTTGGTACTAAGATATTTTTGTATTTCTCTAGTATTTCTGGATAATTTCTTAGTTACAGTTTTTGGATATTCTTAGTTGTTCTTGTATGGTGACTTCAAGTCCCAGTGATGTAATAGATAGAGGATTTCTGCACTCTATTTTAGTTTGATGATTGTTTAGGTTTGAAACTTTATTTCCTTAATGAATATTTGGGTTTAGTGACTTTATAACGATAATGTTGATGAAGAGTAAATTGATGACCATTGGACTTGGTTAGTGAGGGATGGGTTAAATAGTTCTCCCGCCATAGTTTTATGGTAGGTACCAATCATGACCATGTGGATCGTGACAAAAGATTGTATCAAAGCACTGGGTTCTTAGATTTCATCGTACAAGAAAGTTCTAGTAGAGTCTTGCGAAATGGTACAGAGACGTCTGTACTTTTCTTCGAGAGGCTGCAGGGCTTTAGGAAACAAAATTCCTTTCTTTCTTCCTTTCGTGCTATTACTTGATTCTAATTGGTATCTGGTGATCCAAATTGGTATCTAACTCCTTCATTCTTGTTTTACAGATGGTGATGCACGTTCTTCTAGAGCAGCAGTAGCCGCCCCTGCACCGGCACCATTAATAGTACCTACACCAGTCGTTAAGGCTGTAGTTTGGAGCAAACCTCACATGAGAGGCAGGGCCAGGAGAGGAGGAAGTGGGCCAACATATTCTAGGGTTGGAAACTGGGCAGTCGGAGGACCATCCAGATAAAGAACCCCCTCTCCTCCCCACAATAGGGTGCTTCAGATTTAGCTCAGAATGAGGAGGTAGCCATTGAGGAGGGGCACGTGGTAATTCCTTATAATACAGTGCCTGTACAAAATGGTGCAGTCCAAGTACTTATAACTACAGAACTGATTCAGCAACTGTTCAGATACTTAGGTAGTTTGGGGGGCACAGATGCTACTCTTGTTGTTCCTACATTTGCATCCCTGGCCTTACAATATGCAGCTACTGTGGCACTTAGGATAGATGAGGTCTCTGATACAGGGGTGTATCCCCAATAGGTAATTGGACCGGTGATGACTGATGATGAACATGGACTATTCTATAATTTATGAAGATGAAACCTTCAGTTTTTCAGGGTACAGAGTCTGGATGCATTTGAGTTGTTGATAGATTGTCATGCATATCTACATAAGATGGGTATTGTTGAAAGGTATGGGGTGGAATTTGTTTCTTTTTAGCTACAGGCCAAAGCCAAGCAATGGTGGAGGTCATTTATTGAGTATAGGGCTGCCTTACCTCTACTTACTTAGGCACAATTTTAGAATGTATTCCTTGAGAATTCCTCACACTTATCATGACCAAAAGAAGGATATGTTCTTGAGGTTAGATCAAGGTGACATGTCTGTGGCGGCCTATGAGGCTAAATTCCATGCCTTGTCCAGTTATGCACTCCAGTTGATCACTTTAGAGGAGAGGATTCGGTACTTTATGAAGGGTCTGAATTTAGGGATTTAGATGATTACTCTATCTATGGCTGCATCTGGTAAGTCTTTTTAGGATGTGGTTGAGTTTTCTAAGAAGGTTGAGGCAATTGGGAAACAAAGAGAAGTGAAAGCAAAAGAAAAGAATGCCCGAACCTCTGGCCAGTTCAGTGGTACTCTTTTGAGGGGTTGTATTTCTCAAGGTCATTCTTCTTGACCTTATTATTCAGCCATGCCTATGTTCGTAAGGGGGCCATTTGGGGTCAATTATCAGCCTTCAAGGACAGGCAGCTATACACCTTCGTCCTCTTCAGTCCAAAGACCTTCTTTGGGTATTAGGTGCCATGAGTGTGAAGGTTTGGGCCACATTAGAAGGTATTGTCCTAATTTCTTATCTGCAAGTCAGTTGACTCAACAACCAACTTCTAGCACTCTAGTTTCAGTAGGTCATGGTGGTGGAGAAAATGGTAGAGGTCGTCTCCAAGGTGGGCTGGTGGCTAGACTGCAGAAAGGGATGGCTACCAAGCCAATCGAGGTGGAGGACAAGTTGGTAGAGGTGGCGCTCAAGCTGGTAGAGGTGGCGGTCAAGGTGGTGATAGAGCACAACTTTATGTTGTTCTGACTCGTCCTGAAGTGTAAGCTTCTGATACTATGATCATAGGTATTATTCTTGTTTTCTATCGTATGGCTTCTGTATTATTTGATCCTGGGTCTACTTTCTCTTATGTGTCCGTGAAATTTGCTTTGGATTTGACCTTGGACTATGAATTACTTGATACTCTTATGTATATATCTACACCAGTTGGGGTGTCTGTATGTATTGATCAGGTTAATCGGGCATGCCCTGTGATGTATATGGGGTATAAAACTTTGGCAGACTTAGTAATTTTAGACATGGAGGAGTTTGATATTATCTTAGGAATGAGTTGGTTGTCTCCTTATCATGCCATTCTTGATTGTTATGCTAAGACTATCACTATAGCCATGCCTAGGATGGAAAATTTAGAGTGAGAGGGTAACTTTAAGCCTACTCCTGAGAGAATTGTGTCAACCATTTGTGCCCAAAAGTTAGAGAAGAAGGGTATAGGGAATTTTTAGCCCATCTTCGAGAAGAAAATCCTATTTTTTTCTCCTATAGCTTCGGTCCTAATTTTGTGTGAATTCTTAGAGGTATTTCCTGATGACCTACCTGGGATGCCTCCGGACCTTGAATTTGACTTCTGGATAGACTTAGAGCCAAGAACTTGCCCTATCTCTATCCCTCCTTATCGTATGGAACCAACACAATTAAGAGAATTAAAGTCTCAGTTGCAAGAATTTTTAGAGAAGGGATTTATTCGCCCAAGTGTTTCTCCTTGGAGTGCTCCCATTTTGTTTGTGAAAAAGAATAATGGTAGTTTGCGGATGTGCATAGACTATCGTCAGTTGAATAAGATGACTATTTGCACCAAGTATCCTTTGCCTAGGATAGATGATCTGTTCGACCAGTTGTAGGGAGCTGTAGTATTCTCTAAAATTGATTTGAGGCCAGGTTATCATCAGCTCAAGATTAGGGCGGAGGACATCCCAAAGACTATTTTTTGAACTCGTTATGGCCATTACGAGTTTCTATTCATGTATTTTGACTTGACCAATGTCCCAGCTTTTTTTATGAGTATCATGAATGGGGTTTTTAAGTCATTTCTACATTCTTTTGCCATTGTTTTCATCGATGACATTCTGGTTTACTCTAAGAGTGAAGAAGAGCATGAAGCTTATTTGCGCATAGTATTGGGGTTGCTTAAAGAGAAGCAACTATATGCTAAATATTCCAAGTGTGAATTTTGGTTGTATTTAGTGTCCTTCTTGGGGCACATGGTATCTAATGAAGGGGTTATGGTAGGCTCACAGAAAGTTGATACTATTAAGAATTGGGCAAGACCGATGAATGTGATAGAAATTCATAGTTTTGTGGGGCTGGCTAGTAATTACCTCCAGTTTGTAAAGGGGTTTGCTGCTATTGCTTCACATATGACCTGCCTGACTCAGAAAAAGGTTCCATTTGTGTGGGATGACAAGTATGAGGAGAACTTTTAAAATCTCAAAAGTTTGCTAACTTCAGCCCCAATTCTCACCTTGCCTATTGAAGGTAAAAATTTCATTGTATTTTGTAATGCCTCACGATTGGATTTTGGTGTTGCTTTGATGCAGGGCTGGAATTTCATTTCATATGCTTTGAGGCAAATGAATCCTTATGAGAAATATTATCCCACCCATGACTTGGAGTTGGCAGCTATGGTTTTTGCTTTGAAAATTTGGAGACATTACCTCTATGGGGTGAAGTGTGAAGTGTTCACAAACTACCATAACTCTATTCCCATTGGACGTCTATGAAAAATCAGGTGGATGGAGTTGAACAAAGACTATGGCATCTCAATACTATACCATCTGGTTAAGGCCAATATGGTGGCAGACACATTGAGCTAGAAGCCAATAAGCATGGAAAGTTTAGCATAGCTGGAGGTGTCAAGGCGCCCATTGTCTAGAGAGGTATAGTCTTTGGCTAATAATTTTCTAAGATTGTAGGTGACTAGCGGGGGAGGAGTATTAGCCTATGTGGAGGTTAGGTCCATGTTTTTTGACCGAATCAAAAGCAGTCAGTTCGACTATAAGAAGTTGAGCAACCTTAGGGAAAAAGTGTTGCAAGGTAAGGCTAGAGGCCATTCTTGATAAGGAAGGAGTGTTGAGGATTAGGGGGGCGTTTGTGTGTGTCTCATGTGGGCAACTTGATTTGTACTATTCTTACAAAGGCACACAACTCTAAGTACTCTATACATCTGGATGCAACCAAAATGTATAGAGACTTGAGGCAACATTATTGGTGGTGAAGAATGAAATGCAATATAGTAGATTTGTGACCAAGTGTCAAAATTTTCAAGAAGTTAAGTATGAGCATCGAAAACCTGGTGGCACATTTCAAAGGATGCCTATTCCAAAATGGAATTGGGAAAGAATAACCATGGACTTTGTGGTTGGCCTTTCTAAGACCTTGAGGAAGTGTGACTCTATATGGGTTATTATTGATCGATTGACCAAGTCGGTTCATTTCATCTAGGTAAAGGTGGATTATAATGCTGCTAAGTTAGCCAAGATTTATGTGAAGGAGATTTTAAGGCTCCATGGGTTACCAGTTTCTATTGTCTCAGATAGAGTTGTTCAGTTTACCTCTAACTTTGGTTTCAATCAGAGTTATGTTTAAGATTGAACCTAAGTATAGCTTTCCATCCCCAGACTGACGGGCAGTCGAAATGAACTATCCAAGTGCTTGAGGATAAGCTTCAAGCTTACGTAATGGACTTCGGGGGTCAATGGGACCAGTACTTACCCTTGTGTGAGTTTGCCTATAACAATAACTACCACTCTAGTATTGATATGGCTCCTTTTGAAGCCTTATATGGTAGAAGATGTAGGTCACCAATCAGATGGTTTGATACATTTAAGGTGAGTCCTTGGGAACGGATATGCTCAAGGATTAGAAGGAAAAGGTAAGGTTTATACAAGCAAAGCTAGTAGCATCTCAGAGTCGACAAAAAGAGTATGCGGATAATAAGGTAAGAGATGTAAAATTTGAGATAGATAAAAAAGTGTTTTTGAAAGTGTCACCCATGAAGGGTATAATGTGTTTTGGAAAAAGGGCAAGTTGAGTACGAGGTATATCATACCCTTTGAGGTTTTGAAGGGAGTGGGGTCAGTAGCCTATAATCTACCCTTTCCTTCTAGCTTGTCTGGGGTTCATTTAATATTTCACGTATCCATAAAAAATAAGTGCCAAGAAGTAGGGATTACATCATTCGTTAGGACTCCGAGTTGTTTAATAAGAAGCAATCTTACGAAGAAGAACTAATTTCTATATTGGATCGGGATGTGAGAAAATTGAGAACCAGATTCATTCTATCTGTAAAGGTTTGATGTTTCATGATCACATGGCACTTTTGACGCTTAAAACAAGGAAAACATACAATAACTTGGATATATCTTGTGGGTATGATGTGTTTTCTATCCTATATTGCAGGAAGATAGGTTTTGGAGGCTAAATAGAGGAAATGTGAAGAAGTCTGCACTAGAGTGGAGCATATGAAGAAGAAAAGAGCCAAGTCGAAGATAAAGAGTGACCCACGGCAGGGACTAATCTATCGTGAGTCCACCCACGTGACGTGGGTGGCTGCCGTGAAACAACTTCTGCAGCCTGGACAAGAGCCTGATTTCCACGACATACAGTAATGTGATGTGAGTCCACCCACGTGATGTGGGTGGCTGACGTGAGTTGACTTCAGAGATGTGCTATGTTACCTGATTTCCACGAAACTGACCCAAGTGACGTGGCTTGGTTCCATGATGCCAAGTCACGACTGTGGAAAATTGCCGACTTTAGTCTCCTACTTTGTTTAGGATAGGATTCATCTTGTATTTATAAATACCCCTGTATTTTCCTATGTGCGGGAGTTAGTCAGTACATTGTTTTAAGATAGTTTTTAATTATTTTGAGTTCAGAAACACATTATTATTTTGTAATCTTGGAACACCGATTCTAGGGTTTTATTCATAATTGAGATTTCAGAGTTTCTTCATTATTGTGAGTTTACAAATATGTCTTCATCTTCGAATTCTTATTGTGCTCTTGCAAACATGAGTAGCTAAATTCATTAACTAGGGTTGTGTGAACCATGTGGAATTAACGAAATGGGTTAAGTGCAAAGCAATTCTGAACCGGTGTGAATGCATGTATTGTTATTTCCTTCGTTGTGATTGATCTTCTAACGGTTGCAAACATTATAAACTCGCTTGTATTCTAGACTTTCGAGAGAGAAAGAGGTAGAGATTGGTAAAAGGAAATAACAACAGAGATTTGAAGCTATCAACCTTCATCTAATAACTTGAGCCTTAGCAGGAATAGTTATCTGAGATTCAAGACAAGGGTTAGTAGTACGACACTCGGAGACCGAGAGGAGAAGAGTAAAATTTGTCTAACCAAGGTCGAGAGACGTTTAGATGAACATATCTTGTCAGATTTTGCATGCAACGCAGCGGGACAGTTTTGTCAGCACAAGTAACTGGTGGAGTTAATGAATCATTGGGGATCACAGTCCTAGTGTATTTTTCATATTGAAAACAACTTCAAAGAATAAACACTTGATACTATCACTACTTGTTATAATTATTTCCCCTTTTTTACTTATTCGCCAACTACTCGAATAAGAACTCAACCTACTTTCGTCCTATTCCCTGTGGGATCGACCCCAACCTAGTTGGGTTCTATATTTGATACAGCGACCTCTTTATACTTCTTAGGAGCATATTTTGGGCGACATCAAGGTTCAATAGAGGAATTGTCCAATTGAGAAAGCAACATGGGAGACAGAGGCGGACATGTGCAAGCGGTATCTGCATATGTTCATAGACTCAGGTAAATACTCTTACTTTAGTTGTGCTATTTTGGGCTAGTTTCCATTCAAGGATGAACGAGTGGTAAATTCGTATCTAATGTAATGAACTAAATCGTCGTTACGCTGAAATAAGGAGTATAACCTTAGCTAAATTTTCCTTTAGACAATTTTTAAAAAATTCATGGTTGGCCTAGTATAAGGTAAATTTTAAGGGTGTAATAGTGTAAGGAAATATGGTATTAATATGAGCATTGGTGGAGGTATTTGACTTGATTTTTAGACACAGTACGAGTTTAGGAAGTCGTAGCAACTTTGAACATATAAAATGGATTAATAAAACTCCGATTATAGAGTTTATGAGGAAAGAGTTGGTTCATGATGTCGTATTTTGAGGGGTGTGTTGTAAAATAAACCCATTTGAGAAGAGGCCCCGTGATTCTGCCTCGATACCGCTGCAGCGGTAAAAGTACCATCACAGCAGTAGCCTCATTTCACTGTGAACCACTACAGCAGTAACTTTACCACCGCAGAGGTACCGCTGTAGTGGTAACTTTACCGCCAAAACGGTAAAATGCAGTTTCCAATTTTAAAAACCAGAAACACATTTTTCATTCCACTTTTCTGAAAAACCAAACAAGGCTCTAGGGGGAGGACATTTTCTACAACTTTTTAGGATTTTCATCTTTGGAGGTAAGATTTCTTAATATTCTAAACTTGAATTACTTCTAAAATTGGTAGAATCATATTCATGGTAGAAATTAGGGTTTAACCCTAATTTATGAACTGAACACAAATTGATGGGAATGGGTGTAAAATCAGTAGTTCATGATCCCAGGGTGTTAGAAGATACTACTTGGAGTAGAATTATGGTTGTTCATGCTAAATAAAGTAGAATTCATGAAGTTTAAAGGGTAGAAAACCCTAGGGTGATGAACTAGGGTAAATTTATGGTTGAAATTATTGATTATCGATCCCTAATAGTTAGAAAGGATGAAATAATTTAAATGGGTATGTAAACTTGTTGTTATAGGTCAAGAACGAAGTGCAAGGGAAAGAAAAGGCAAGCTTGTGGCCTAAAGGTAATTTCGAGCAGGGAATCGAGGTAGGTTACGATTTATTTGTAGCAATTAGACTTGCTTGACTCTGTGCTTATATGTAAATTGAATATTGTAATTTCTTTCAGACACTACTTGTGATTATTGACTGTATTTGCATATTCATACATGTTGATGATGATTTGTGATGGTGTTGTAAAGATGAGTTGATGATATTGATCATGGAAATGATCATGCTAATGACGATATTGATAATGATATTGATGATGATGAGTTGATGATAATGATGATGATATTGAGATCACTATAAATTGATAGATGTTGATGGTATTGAGAAGAGAGAGATGATGCGCGTATCTTGCATACATACATTCATCATATGCACTGAATGTACAGTTATATTTATATGTTGTGATGTAACTTGTTAATGAATTTGACTAAGTGTAAAAAATTGTAACTATGATCTTGTATTCTCCCTGAAGTGAAATGTCATAATTGTGCTTGTTTGTCATTAGTTATGAGCTTTGTTGTGATTGATATTGCATTTATTTGATTTGCTTATTTGTATGGTGTTGAGTTGAGTCAGCCTATGATGCCTACCAGCGTTTGGAATGAGAGCTCGACTCTAGTCAGCAGTTTTGGACTTCGATTCAAGGGTTAGCACCATGATCGGGCAGCCATTGAATTATCTGACTTTTGTTCATGTCCCTTGTTTTGGGACTAAGACATTTTCATATTTCTCTAGTATTTCTGGATAATTTCTTTGTTACAGTTTTTGGATATTCTTAGTTGTTCTTATACAGTGACTTCAGATCCTGGGATGTAATAGATAGAGGATTTCCGCACTTTATTTTAGTTTGATGATTTTTTAGGTTTGGAACTTTATTTCCTTAATGAATATTTGTGTTTAGTGACTTTATAACGATAATGTTGATAAAGAGTAAATTGATGACTATTGGACTTGGTTAGTGAGGGTTGGGTCAAATGGTTCATCCACCATAGTTTTAGGGTGGGTGCCAATCATGACCATTTGGATCATGATATCATGAAGCATGGCCTTCGAAACCTCATTTCTCAGGGTGTTAGGGTTGCTCAATGTGTTTTTTGGAGAAGGGGGACGAATTGAGGAGGCTAAATAAAAGAAGGGCTTTAAATAAACTTGGGTTGACTACTGCTCGAGTACCACTTAAATGGTTGATTTACCGCTGCAGTGGTGGACTTATCGCTATAACGATAGGCAGCAGGCCGGCCCATTTCTTTTAATTTTTTGGCCCAATTATGTTGGTTCCTGCTTTCCCCCACGAAATAATTTCTATCAGGTCCAGAAAAAGGATTTCCTTTGTTACAAAAATTATTTCTAGGACTGTTTTTGACGTAACAATATTTTGGGTTGTTACAGTAAATTGATTATAGTGAAGCAGGAATGGCAGTGATTAGGTTGGAAAGTTTGGTTGAATTGGTGGATTATAATCATAGTTGAGTCATTGAGTGATGAATTAGTCTATGCTAAAGCCTTGTCATAATTTTATGGTTATTAAGAATCAAATTAAGACTAAATGTCTATAAATGAGCAGATTTAACTAAATGCTTGATCATTTATTGCACTGCAAGCTGGTAAATATGAGTACTTAATTTTCCTTGAGAAGCTAATGAACATGTTAAATGATTTGTCAAAAATATTGTTGAATAATGAAATCGTTGTATTTCGGGATAAGGATTGTGTTGTAGTGCAAGTGGTGATATTTGTAAACTTACTTGATGACTGAATTGGAACCAGTAGGTGATGTTTAAAGGTAGTTGAAAACCCAACTTGGTTTATATGTGCATGTTAACTGTTTCTTCTTATACTTGTTACAATGCATGTTCAAAGAAACAAAATTGTCAAATGATATCCTAAGTGTTAATCACATATAATGAGGTTATATTAAAGGCTTATGGATTATACAAGTGTGGTTGTTTATTCTTATTGTGGTTGTGATTGTTGTGATATATGTTCTATTTTTGGGATGAGCTAGTAAAGGATATCTTCATGGGATTTTGTTATTATTATTGTGAGATGAGTCGGTAATGGACATCAGCACGGGATTGGTTGGAATAAGGTTGGCAGCTTCATGTGGGTAGAGATAATGGCACTAAGTGTTGGATTTGATATTATTCATTGGTTGGCTCGGGTACCACGTCGGTATAGTACATTGACAGAGCTAGTTCCCTACAGGTTATGGCTAGTGGGAGATCATAAGACCCTTAGCATGTGTGTACAAGGATTGGTGAGTTTGACGGTTTCTTGAGTGGACCCAATTTATTTGTTGATTTATTTATAATTGGTTCCTTGAGTGGACCAGGTTTATTTATTGATTTATTTATAATTGGTTCCTTGAGTGGACCGGATTTACTTGTCGATTTATTTATATTTGGTTCATTGAGTGGACCGAGTTTGTTTGTTGACTTAATGATATTTGAGATCCTTGTGTGGTTCGATTGATGATAATGATATGTGGTGCTCCTTGTGTGAACCATTACTGATATTATTTAGTTGGGTTCCTTGAGTGAACTGTTGAATTGATATTCCAACTTACTATTTGAACTTGGGTTTGTGGCATGAACTGATTTTCTTGGCTTATAAATATCCTTGTCATGATGAGAATTATAATTTTGATATTTGACAAGACTTCATGAAATAAAGAACAACTAGAGTTGGTTGTAAAATAGTCTTGTGTGTTGACTTGTAGTTGGGTGTATATTTGTCTAAGTATAGACATTGTTATTGACTATTTCAATTATATGTCATGGTTATTTTCTATAATGTGGTAACTGGAGATGATAATAATGATTTTATGAGTGAAGGTTAAGGAAATATTGGGTAGTTAATCCTTGTAGTCCTAGCTCAGTTGTGAAGTTGTGTGCACTCATATTTGGCCTAGGTCGGATATCTAAAGGCTGGTATATTTAAGGGGAAAATGGAAGTTACTTACATTAAGTGATGACATGAACTATAGACTGAGGGGAGTTAAACTGTCACATTATATGTACATGATTTATCTTTTATTTATATATTATATGTTATGTGCTTTAACCTTGGTCGGTCGATGATGTCTACCAATACTTGTTGTTTGTACTGATGCTACACTTGCTATACTCTTTTTGGGGTATAGTCTGGTTGCAGGATCAGTTCATGTTGCTCAGGTGACATGGATAGTGATCTCCAGCAGCTTCTACTCATTTCATTCTTACGGTGAAAGTTGTGTCCTATGTGTTGTTGTTTACTCATTAGAAGCTCTTGTACATGTCTAGACTAGGTCCTCGGAAAATCATAAATATTAGACTTTGAGATTCTTAATGAAATTGCTTAAACTTTTGCATGTATGTTGAAATGGGTGGTAAGGATTCTCCTATCTAGGTGGATTAGAGTAGATGCCCTCATGATCTGGTTAGTTGAGTCGTGACACTAATTATGTCATGATTTATCTTCTCCATACAAGTTTTACGAGGTTCGTGCTAAGCCCGAGCCCAAACTCAATTAAAGAAATATAATTTGTATCACAATTTTTTAATTTATAATTGATATAATCTAGTAGCAATTAGACATGTCTTGTTCACAAATCTTCATAATTATCAATAAAAGTAGCCACATGATTAGGTACTTTTTAAAGAAAATATTATGCAAATAGGAAGGAAGTTTGACTGGGGAATTAGCAAATACCAAAATAAAGAGATACAATTAATTTGATATTCTATAAAATAATATGATTTGTACTTTGAAGTAAGTCAAATATTTACAATTCGGTGAATATCAAATAATATACTTTCTTCATCCCATCACGATTTTTTTTTCCTGAAAGATAATTTATCTAATCTATGAAGCTTAATTGAGTTAGATTAATTTAATATTTTAAATTAAAATTTAAATATTCAAAAGCTATATGAAAAGTACTATAAATATCAATTCTTCCATTAATATAGTGAAAATAATCTTAAAATATTAATTAAAATTTATGTAATTTGGTCCTTAAAAAGTAAAACATAATAGTAAATATTTTGGGATGAAAAAGTAAAAAATAATTTAATAAAGAGTACAAAGAGATTCATAAAAAGTTATTAAATAAATCAATCACAAAAGCTCATATGAAAATTCTTTCTTTTTTTTTTTTTTTTTTTAAAAAAGGAAACTTTTAGAAATAGTATGCATATAGGCAAAAATAGGCCTACATAGCTACAATTTTAAAAATTACAATTCGTAACCCGTGTATCTATTGTATTTGTATCAACTGTTATCAACTGTATTTGTATCATCGAATACAAAATATAAAAAATTCGATACTTGATTTCATTATATACAAAATACAATATACAAATATTATGATTAAACATAATATAGAATAGTATAAATACAAATTCAAGAAAATACAATCATATGAAGCTGGTCATAAGAATTGAACATAGTTGATCCAAATATAGTGATACATGACAAGATTGAGAGAGATGGGAGGAGAGTGGCGAGAGAGAGGGGGCAGTATAGTAAACTTAGGTTATGGATTGTAATTAATTGAAACTTAGATTGAGTAGGTAGGTTAATTAGTTGCTTATGTTTGCTAAGTCGTGTAGTTTTTCTAAAAAAAATAAAATGATGGCTCACTTGAGGGATATATGTGAGGACTACAAAAAATTTAACCTTAATGCCTAAATATTAACTCATGTCAATGAATATCTATCAAAATTAGAAAATAAAGGATTATAAAATAAGAAGGCCTTCAAAATGGCAAGCTAAAAGAACTTTTGAAAAGTAAATTATAAGGACAAAAAGTAAATTTAACTTTAAAATATAAGATCATGACATAAAAGTACTTAATTAGAAAGATTAAAATTAAGTTGGAAACTTTTGCGAGGACTACAAAAGCCCTTGGTTTGTCTCTTATATATAATAGTAATTTACTGTATTCTTCAATGCTTGATTTTATTTTATTTTTTGGTGCTTGATTTTTAGTTACGTGAACGGAATTAAGAAGAAAAATAAAGTAAAGAATATGGTACTATTTGGCAAGAGGAGTGATGAGTGCAAAACAGTAAGATAGATTGTTACAATCTTTTTTAATACTTTTTTGATAAGAAAGATGAGAAAAAAAATTCAATCCTTTCTGCAGATTTGGTAGATTTTTTATAAGATTTGGGAAAGAGGAAAAGTTTGGGAGGGAAGGGAATAGAGTTATTATAAGTCAACAATTATTTTTACTTAAAATTTGACCTCACTCAATTAAGTAGTTGGTAAAAATTCAACTATCAAAAAAATCTTAGATCCACTATTTATTTTTTATTATTTTTCACTTCATCTCATGAAAAATAGATCTCATAAATATACTTAGGATTGAAACTAAGTTCATAAAAATCAACAATTGTTTTAACTAAAACATTATACATATTTGATATTATTTCTCTTCACTATAATCGTGACAAATTGAGAATTGATTTCACTCCTTACATACGTTGATTCAACAATATCATATAGTAGAAGTCAACTAATTGTGTTGACTATAGTCGTGACAAACTGAGAATCGATTCAATTCCTAATATATGTTGAATCAATAATTTTCAATTAGAAGTCAATTAATTGTGTTGATTATAATCGTGACAAATTAAGAATCGATTCAATTCCTACCATACATTGAATCAACAACCCACAATTAGAAGTCAATTAATTGTGTTGACTATAGTTGTGACAAATTGAGAATCGATTCAATTCCTAACATATGTTGAATCAACAATATCATATAGTAGAAGTCAACTAATTGTGTTGACTATAGTCGTGACAAATTGAGAATCGATGTAATTCCAAACATAGATTAGATCAACAACCCTCAATTAGAAGTCAATTAATTGTGATAACTATATTCGTTACAAATTGAGAATCGATTGGATTTTCACTTATTTTTTTTGGTTTATGAGACCTAATTTATATGTGAAACCTTTAAATTGTTAAAAAAAGTCACTAATATTTTTTTGATATTTTGAATAAATCAAGATTTAATAACAAAAATATAAATATATTCTCTATTGATATACTAAATAAAGGATAAAACAATTATGCCAAGCAGAATTAACCAAATGCTATTGCAGCAAATTGATCAAGCGTCAAGTTTAGATTCCTTAGGTCTCAAGTTCGAGTCTACAAAGCCGCATTTAATATAATTTTATTTTGAAGATACTCGTCCATTCACTCAAGCTTTTTGATCAAACTAATTTAACTGAAATTCAAAAAAATTTAAAACGTATTTAGTCAAACTTAATTTAATTGGAGGGAAGGTGAAAATTAACCCTCCTCTCCTCCTTATAATCACTTCATACTCCACAATACACAACAAACTCTCAAACAAAATCCTCTTCTCATCACAAAAAATGGCAACCGTCACTCCCGTGCATATTGATATCCTTATCCATGTTTCAGTGTTACACTGCACAGATCATGCATGACGCTTGACAGAGTGGTAAATTTATATTTTTTTCACAAACAATTCTTTGTTTGTTTGTGAATTTTAGAATTTAGTAATTCATGTCTCTCTTTTTTTCTTTATAGTGGCTGCCACAAATCATTATCCAATACTTCTTCACCAACCCAACGACGATAAGGCTTCGTCATATAGGTTTTGAGGTACATTTAGCTCAAGTCGATTTGCGGCATTCTGAACCGGCGGAGAATAAATAACAAATGGAGAGATTTCATTCGTCGTACACGTTTCCGAGAAGAAGACGTTTTAGACATGTTAATCTGTCACAGTTGTCAAGACTTTGTACAAATTTCTATTCTAAATGATAATCTGAACTTTCGTCCTTATATTGTTATGGGATATATTCTGTAATTTTAATGCTTGGATTAATGATTTGAATGTCTTATTTTATCTTCTCCAAATAATTTTTATTTATTTTGAAGTGCATTCTAAATATTATTTTGTTCTGTGCTTAATTTTATTTGAACAAAATTAAGAGGAAAAAATAAAGTAAAGAAAATAATATTATGGATGGGTGATGAGTGTAAAACAGGTAGAATAGATTTTTACAGTCTTTCTTGATAGACTTTTGACCAGAAAGGTGAGGAAAAAATCTTCAAAGAGTTTTTACAGATTTGATAGATTTTTTATAAGATTTGGGAAAGAGGAAAAGTTTTGGGAAAGGGAATAATAGTTGACAACCTACAGTCTAAACATTAAGACTACTCAAGACTTTTTGTCGAACCAATGTGACATTATCAATATCAATGTTTAAGTGGATAAATATTGTAAGTGGAACAGTGTTATGGTTGAATGAATTTTAATTCCCCAACACACCTTTAGGACTTCTCCGCCTTTAAATATCACTCATCCTCTTTTCCTAACAATTCCACTCATCCATTAGCTTAACAAGCAAAAAAATCCATCTAGAATAGAAAACACCATGTCTTCTTCCACAAATAAGAATGCACGTGTTATTCGAAGAAGAAGACGGTATCATACAGTTTAGAGATCAAACTATTGAAAGATGAAGTCAGGGACATGTGTCAATTTGTGGAAGAGTATAAGTGAGATCTGTGGGAGTTGAGGTATCATTTTCATACCTACACACGAGAGGTTAACAATGCCAACAACGGTGAGGATGGTAGGGCTGGTGGTGGTGGTATTGATGCTGCTCAGGTTATTTGTTTTTGTTTTTGTTTCCTTTTTTTAATTCCAGTTTTTATTTTTTTCTGATGGTGGTAGTCGTGTGTAATGACATGTTCCTTCGTTACTAAAGCATCTTGTCTATGGGCCCGTGGGCCCGGGTACAGAGAGTTTTGAAAATATGGTCTCGAACTAGTATGGATTAACTTAGCTAAAAAATTTAGAATTTGAAATTTTGGGTGGGCCTGACGCCATCCCGCTATAGCGGTACCGTGTTAGCAGCCGACTGGACGCTATAGCGGAACATCGAAGGCATAAACTAGACCCCATTTTTAGTAATTTTCTTTCTCCTCTTCAATTGCAAAAAAGGATGAATGAGGCTTCTAAAAACCCCTAAGGTTGCCTCATGACCATGGAGCAATGGAGAGGGGGAAATACGATTGAATGGGGTAAAAACAATGGTTTTCTCATGGATTTCACA
The DNA here is from genome assembly GCA_031232105.1 of Capsicum rhomboideum. Taxonomy (NCBI): domain Eukaryota; kingdom Viridiplantae; phylum Streptophyta; class Magnoliopsida; order Solanales; family Solanaceae; genus Capsicum; species Capsicum rhomboideum. The sequence continues at coordinate 95,104,801 of CP124715.1, forward strand.
CTGGAAATCACTAGCATGGAGTCAAAAGCATATGTTCATGCCTTCGTAGAAGCTGGTTGGAGTCGAGGTAGGCTAGGTTTAACTGATTAGTTTAGACCTGGGTTAGAAAGAATAAGCATGACATAGATTGACGGAATATTTCATGCTTAGGCCTGCGGGCACAATGTTGGGATGGATAAAAATGGTAAAATCCGACTGTTTGGAAGTAAATCTGATGTTACTTGTGATATTGAAATCTGTCAACTAACTAATGTGTATTGTTATTGATGTTGATCACTCTTGAATGTTTATACTGGTATTGTACCCAGAAAATAGTATAAAACCCAATAAATGCCTAATTAGAGGTGGTTGGTGGTTGGTATTGGTGGATTTTGAAGAATCTATAGTGGTTGGTATTGGTACTCCCTCCGTCCATCTTTAGTTGTCCACATTTCTAATTTGGGATGTCCAACAATACTTGTCCAGTTTGAAAAACCAATACATAATTTACCTTTTTTCTCATTTTAACCTTGATATTAAATACTATTCATCCCTCATTGCATTTTTTAAAGCAAAACATTTATTATATTCAAAGGGTGATTTAGTAAAATTACCCCTATCATTTATTGTTTCTTAATTCTTGTGTCAATAGAAAAGTGGACAACTATTTATGGATGAAGGGAGTAAATTTCGAGGAATCTATAGTGGTTGATGTTGGTGGATTTCGAGGAATCTATGGCAGTTGATGTTGATTGATTCCGAAGAATCTATGGTGGTAACTAGAGGAATGATAGTCTTTTTAGGAATGATACTATGGTGCGGACCATAGGGGTGGATGTATACCTTAGATATTGCAAGTCCTAGCTAAGCCCCCCCCCCCCCCTCCCCCCAAATGATATACAGATTATAGGTGATGGTTTAATGTAGTTGAAACCCAACTTGATTTATATGTGCATGTTAACTGTGTCTTCGTATACTTGTTACAATGCATGTTCAAAGACAGTAAATGGTTAAATAATACTAAGTGTTAATCGCATGCAATGAGGTTGTATTAAATGACTTGTTGAATGTACAAGTATAGTTGTTGTTTTCATTGTGGTTGTGATTATTGAGATATCATATTGATTAATGTGGGATGTATCGATATTTGGATATCTTCACAGGATTGGTGATATAAGGTTGGCAGGCACTAGATGTCTGGGATTTTTGGAACACGGACAAGAGCTCGTCTCCTGCAAGTCATGGCTAGTAGGCAACCATAAGACGCTTAGCAGGTGTGTACAGGTATTGGTAAGAGTAACGGTTCCTTGAGTGAATTGGGTTTATCTATTTACTTATTATATTTGGTTCTTAAGTGAATCGAATTTATCTATTTTACTGTTATATATTGGTTCCTTGAGTGAATCAGGTTATCATTACTGACTTGTTGATTGAATTGAATCCTTGAGTGGTCCGGGCTGAATTGAAACGATTGGCATATCTCTTAATTGTCTATTTACTTATGTAATTGAGACATGATTAGCATAATATTGTTTGGTTATGGTTTGTTGACTTAGATTCTTGTTGGTAGTTATGATTTTGACTTGATTTGTTGTCATTTTGACTTGTACTTAATTAAACTTTGTGGTTTGCTGAAAAGGCTAAGTGTTCTTAATGGACATAAGTTACTTGAAAAGTGTTCATGATTGTGCTTGTTATATGGTTATGCTCATTGATCTACTGGTTGATATTGTTGAGATTAGATAGGCGGGGTGTTGTTGTCTTGTTATTTAAATTCTCAAGCCTTATTTGAAAGCTTTAACTAGGTGAGTGTTAATGCATGACCGGAGTAACAGAATACAGATAAGTATCTCGTAAGATTCGGAAATAATGGGTTGTTAAGGGCGGGAAAATCATTGAAGTTAAGTATGGTTGAGTTCATAATTAAATAATTGTTTAAAGCCTGACTTGATGATATTGTTGAAAGGTGGTGCTTAGAGTTGGATGTGGTGTGAAAGTTGACTTACGGATAGTAAGAATAGTAAAAGATGAGAGAGGTAAAGAATTAAGGGATGAAGGATCTTTGACTAAATAAACTCTTAAGTTACATGTTTCCTTTCGGATATTTATGTGATTCAATTCGGGTCGACCAATGATGCTTATCAGTAAGTGTTGTTTGTACTGATACTACTCTTGATATACCTTTTTATGGGGTATAGTCTGGTTGCAGGATCAGTAGATGTTTCATACTTGATGCGGTAGAGATCTCAAGCAGCTTCTATCATTGTTTCTTACGGTGGAAGCTGGGTTATGTGTACTGTTCCACATTTTCTCATAGTAACTCTTGTACCTGTTTAGACTAGGTCCTTGGGTAAAGTATTCATTTTTGTACTTAAAGGTTTGTAAAGAAGTTGTAAATAATAAATTTAATTGTTTCTTAATGACTTTCGCACGTATTTCCATTGGGTGGTAAGGGTTCTCCTATCTAGGAGGACTAAAGTAGGTGTCCGCACAATCCGATTAGTTGGGTCGTGACACCATGGATGTTTTGCTCTCTTATCAATGAAGGAATGAATGTTTTCTAGTTATTTTTAGTGTTATTTTAAGTCTATGAAAACAATAGATCTCACAAAATTTAATCAACTAGCAACACATATATCAAGGAATTTTTTTTTATGAAAACTGATTTAACAAACAAAATATATTATGACCTTAAGTTCTTATTCAACGTTTTGAAATTGATTTTGAAAAAAGAATGTCCAGTTGAAATGTTGTTCTCAATGGCTTGAATTTTCACACTTTAATACTAACCCATTTAGCATATGTAACAAAAAAATTTATAACAAAAGGAATAGCTAAGAATATGTTGGACAGAAAAATTTAAAAAGTAAATAAATCACCGACTCAAGTTCATACTTTGGATAATGTTTTAAAAAACTTTGCTTTGAATATTTATTTATTTTGGATCTTGGAATTCATGAAAGGAATTTAATGTTCGATGTAAGGTTATGTGTTCGTGTTAATTTTACTACTAGTGGAATTGTCGTCTAAATCACAATATGGATAAGTAATTGTTGTTAAATTTTAATTATTAGAAATGATCTAAACTCAACAAATTCAATCAACAACACATAATGAAATATTTGAGTGTAATTTAACATATCAAGAACTAATTTGTTTTAATGAATTAACAATATCTTTAAAGTCACAAACTAATTTTACATTAACGTATTCCATTAATAGGCTTATTAAAGATTGACCAACAAATTACCAAAAGTTTAATTATTAATATTATTACTTCTAATTAAAAAGTACAAGTTATGAAGATGAAGAGGTCTGAGTCATAAAGATGATTTTTTCTTTTTTTATAACTCATGATATATAATTGGATGTAATAAATATAAAAAATCTTTTAATTATTAAACACCTTAATTGATTAATGAAAAAAATGAAGAAAAGAATTCAAAAAAAAAAGGAGAGGTACCACATCACCTTGAATTGTTTCTCCTTTATGTATAATATATATAACTGATGATGGTACAATGTCACTACGAATCACATAATAATATGAGTGCACCAATTCAAAATGTTAATGACAAAAAAAATATTAATATTAGTACTATACTCAAAAAATTTAATTTTTAAAAATATTTTAGCCAAATTGTCAATATTTCTCAAAATAAAAAATAATGAATTGCACAAACTAAAAGGTGATGGATTTTATTTGTAGCATAATCATTATTTATATGGAATTGCGTTTATAATCGATGAGGGAGGACTATAATTGTTTACTTATTGATCTACCAAAGTTTTCTTAAAAAAAAATAATTTTTTTAATTCATAATCAGCAAAAAATGAAACAATGGCCAAAGGCCCAATCCAAAAAAAGAAAAAATCAGGCCCAAAACATGACCCGATCCAAAGTTAGATATCATGAACAAAAAAATGACATTAACAAAATAAACAACATTTTATATGCCAAACACTTACACAAATGATTTAATTTATAAATTAATCTTTCAATAATTTTCCAACTACAACTCCAGCCAAATATATTGCTAACATAGGTACATGTTGCTCATTAACTTCTAAATTTTTTTTCATCCACCGGTGAATGGAGGGATGATTCCCCGAAAGATTCCTCAGATAATTTTACTCTATCTATTCGAAGATTCCAATCTTCTAAAGCTTCAACAGCTTCTTCATACGTTTCATATTTTTGATAGATGCTTCCACTAACTCCAATGGTCATTTTTGCACATTCTTGTTAAGTAGAGTATATACCTTGTGTTTTTTCCTTAAAAACAACATAAATATACTTGCCCATGAGATGAAAATTGACAGAAAATAGAGAATAAACAAAAAAGAGAGAGAGAGAGAGAGAGTATAGAACAGTCGGCTGTTGAGAATGAAGAAGAATGGAAGAAAGAACAAGAATGGAAGAAAAAGAGTAGATAAAGAACAAGAATGGAAGAAAGCCGTTGGGATTGGACAACTGATATGGGACAGTCTTGGGCAGAGTTTTGTTTCTCTTGGACAGGAAAATTCTTGGGTAGGGTTATTTCTTGGGCAGGGTTTAGGGAAATCGGTGGAGGTTTGTCTTGTCTTGTAAAGAGTGATTTTAATTTTGAGAAGGGTATTTTGGGTAGGCAAAAATTATGAAGTTACCGGCCTACCCTTACTAACTGCATGAAGTTACCAAAATAGCCCCCCAAAAGGGGAGAGTTGTGGCAAGTTGTGCCAAATATATTCTCGGAGCTCGAATTGACAAGCGGTCGATAGCGTTGAAATCTAAACTCAAAGACCTTTAATTTGGTAGGCATTGGATACGTAACTCTTCATATTCTAGGAGAAATACTTGTTTGAAGTTGACCCTTGTAAAAGCTTATACAGTAACTTAATCGGTAAAGAAATTTTCAACTCAACTTTGCCCTAGATGTTCCCTATGACCTTAATTCACATCCACTGCACTCCCCACACTTAATAATATGCCTTTACATCTAGTTACAATAAAAATTGACCGGGGTCTAATCTAATTACATACATGGAACAATTCCAAGTCTTAGCCTGAAAATTCAAGGTGTTACATGGTTCAATTCCAGCAAAAAGATGAAGAAAAAGAAGCTGACAGCTAAACGGAATGATATTGTTGTCCAGATTTTATTTACTTATTGAAAAGTGACTGAGTCTTAAATTCTTATTAAATAAAGACTTATATTTAAACAGCAGCCCCAAAAATGTACTGTTGCACTCTACCACGAGAAGTGAGTTTAAACAAAGAATTACACGACAATTGCTCACACAATAAATTTATTTCACTAAATTTGAAAATATCATGAACATGATCATACAGCTTACAATAAATTTTTTTTTACCTGGACTCAATAATCACAATTCTTTTAAGTAGGCGGGGAAGTACAAGGGTACAACTTGAGATTTTAAATGGAACAAGAACCTAAGATTGCCTAATCCATGGCACAAACCTTATACATTGCTGTAACTCTGTATATCCACTTAAGAATTGCCTATCCGTGAGAGATAAAGAGGCAAACAGGAGAAATCTCTCTCTTCTAAGCAGTACCTCCTAAGGGTTGATTTTAAAAATTAAAAAAAAAGAATGCCACAAGTACACTCTCTAGGAAGAAAAAGTAGTCCTCAAATTTGTAAGGAGAGGCAATTTAGCAAAAAGTTGTTTCAAGGTATATAGCAGCTCTGCTCTGTTCAGAGGGTAACCTCAGCTGACTCAGGTGTTGATGACTGCAAAGGTTCCTGTAGTTCAGGATTAATTGGGAACATCATACACTGTGCATACTGAGCCATTAACTGATCAACAAGCACCAAGGCTACCATTGCTTCAACCATTGGAACAGCTGTAGCATCACAAACATCAAACTATTGTCATTTTCAGGGGAAAAGGGAAAACAGAACAGAAAGAAGAGCAGGCTTGGAAGTTCAACAGGATAGCAGAAGTCCTTTTTCTGGTTATGTTTATCAGTAAGTTATAAAGCTAACGCAGTCCTTTTTCTGGTTATGTTTATCAATAAGTTATAAAGCTAATGCATTTCACCTTGTCCTAATAAAGGATAGGGATAAGTAGCCCAATATTCACAGGAAAGTCTAGATGGTTTCTATGACTATACAAGATACTAGCAGACTTCAAAGAACTACCAAAACGAAGAATAACAGGCAAGTATTATTTCAGAGACAAACCTCGGGGAACCACACAAGGATCATGGCGGCCCCTAGCGATGAGTTCTGTGTCGTGTTTGTCTCTCGTCACAGTTTGCTGTTTCCTCTGCATGAAAATTCAAATGAGATCATTAAACTGCTTCCTAAATATAGTCCTGAATATAAATAATTGACCTAGTCAAATAAATCGGGTATCAACTTATGAAATGACTAGAATTTCTTGCAAGAAAATGGTACAAGAAGTTCAGTTTGACAAAAAAAAATATATAGTATTTTACTCCAAATAAACCACAAAGCAAAGGTGCTAGAGCAGTACAATTACATCATCCTATACCGTGAAGAACTACTAAGAAATAAACGTATTGAAGACAGGGAGAGAGTTCTCACAGCAATAGTTGAAGTTGGCTTGAAAGCTATTCTCATATTGATAACTTCTCCATTTGATATACCGCCCTGAAATTTAAAAGCTAGACAATTAAAACTTTTGTTCCTCTCAATAGATATTACCTAACGAATACTGGACAAAGTGTACCTGGATACCACCAGATCTGTTGGTCCTTGTCCTGATTCGACCATGCTCATCCATATAGAATTCGTCATTATGCTCACTACCGGTCATGAATGTGCCTTTATTTGCAGCAGAAGCAAATATTTACATCAGATTTCCATCAGAGAATGTAACATTTAGCGGTGCTTATAAGTTATTCAAATAGGTCAGTAAGTACTTAGGTGTCGTTTGGTTATTGGTTAGGGAGTTATTCATGTATTAAAACTAACATAGCTACTACCATATTTGGCAGCATTTTAGTTGCTTCGGATTAAATTCAGCACACCAAGTATGGTGTTTGGTAGAAGATGGAATAACTAATACAGGGATTAGTAATACATCGATAAAATAACTGAAATGAAAAATTTACCCTCCATCACTCCACACTTAAATTTATGGCTTTGATTGTAGTGCTTTCACATGACAACTATATAGCTTGCCTTGCCTCATTTTTAAAGACCAAACATATTATCATGCATCATAAACAAACATATTATTTTAATTTCTATATTAGTCAGTGGCCTATATGATATATTCAGAGCACAGAGGTTTTCGGCTCAAAAGTCCATTATTGGACTTACTATGCACACGGAGAATGCATTAGAACAAAAATACCAATGCCTTCAGTGATAAAGTTAAGCTACATCTTGTAGAAACAGTGGTGTAAAGGTGTTGTACCTGCAAAGCCACTTCCGAACTCAAAACCCTTCGTCGCAGGTAATGACATGCAAGCTTTAGCTAGCTCAGCTTCAAGTTTATCAAAGACTGGTGTACCAAGACCCTAGTAAACATTAACAAACTCTCAGGCCCGTATTTTACAGTTTGAGATGAAAGTTTTTGTTAGTTACCAAAGAGCTGCAGATATACATATCACAGTAACAAACACAGAGAGAGATAGCTTACCCGTGGGAGATTTCTAACAATGCAAGTTACAACACCACCAACAGAGTCCCCTCTCACTCGTACAGCATCAATAGCAGCAATCATCTTCTCTGCATATTCTGGATCCGGGCATCGGACAATATTGCTTTCTATCTGGTATCATAGATAATTACCGAAACCAATTACGAGTTTCATCAGCACCAAAAACATCAAACAATCAAGTGGATCACAAATGCTAGAGAAATATCTCAGTTAACTGGGAAGCTCATAACAGGACTATTATTGATGAATTAGGATAGCCACAAAATAGAAGCACAAAAAGGTCTCTTCAACTTTTTGCCTACTAAGCCAGAAACATGATGCCCTTCATGCGCTAAAAGCAGTCTGTATCAGCCAAGAAGGATAGTGTCCACCACAGGCACAGACCTATACCATTATCACATTGGCAGCTTCTACAATCTGTCTCAGCTACTGACTGGATGGGAAATCATTTATATTCTTGTATATAACTTTCATGTAGCCTTGATCAGCCAAAAAGAGGTTAGAAAACAAACTTTGCCAAGTCCCAGCCTAGACAAACCGTCCTGAGTCTCTAAAAACTCACGAGACTAAATGAAAACTCGTCAAATTAGTCAAACCAAATGCCCTTTCACTGGACAAGTAGTAGAGTAACCTCTTTCTTTACCCCAAGGATTTGGTCAAACAAAAGGAGACAAGACCGGATCCTATGAGGAGAAAACTTTCCCTCTTCCCCACGGAAAAGCTTTGACAAAATGTAGATGATTAGGAGTTAATTTTACATTGGAGTTCGATATAGTGAGAAAACTATCATGGCAAGGAGATTACGAGTGTCGCACTCTAAAGAGAATGATAAATAAAACACAGAACATCATTGATCAGAGTTACCAATGGTGTTTAATTGTGAATGCATCCAACTTAAATCAAGAGATCGTCTACTCAACCTTTCAATTCAAAGTTTAATGAGTGAAATTATTTTCATTTGTCAAATAAAAAGATATCCAACAGGCAGGTCACCCTTCCTCACAACCAACAAAGACGCAAGCATCTTTAAATCTTTGACTCCCAAATAAGGAAGCAAAAACGGAAAGATCTGATGAAAACCAAAGGACATATACATATGGGATGACAACATTTGGAAGGAGTGCCTAAATGGACCATAGCTAGAAATGTTATTTAAAGTTAATGCCTTCAGAATTCTCATAGTGAGACTCGGACACTTACTTGCACCTTTGAACTTAGCAGAATGGAGCAAGTTAGTCAGAAAATCACCATTCGAAACACTTACTCAGCATGTATTAAACAGTAAATTCATCTCAATGTTACGGATTAGTTTGTGTAAATGAAATATGTACCAAGGTTACGAGCCAACAAATTTTCCTTCAGTTAATAGATTCAACACTTTTTTGTTTGTTGAATTACTTTACTAACTTATTTATTGCAATCAGAAGAATGCCCAACTGTCTTCTGAAGTCATTTCAAACATTTATGAGAATTTTCTACCCCTAGAAATACTATAACTGGGCGTCAATCTAAGAGACAACCACTTTCATGTATACTACCTCAATGGTGTTACAAATGGAAAAAAAAAAAAAAAGATGGAGGAATCCAATATGATAAAATGAAACATAGTATCTCTTTCTTTTCCTTATTAAAAAAGGGATAAAATGTAACAGTCACTAAAAAATGCAACTGTGGATTTAAAAAAAGATATAAATAATATATCAAATTTGTTTCTTCCAGAGCCTAAAAAAATTCACAACTGAAACCAATTGTTACACGATGGTTTTGACACTATTCTACAAAACCTGCTGCAGCATGAATTAATTCTTCATCTTTCTTAATTTCAGTAAGAATATAGAATTGAAATACATTTCTGCAATGGCATATACCTGCTCTAGAGTCACAGTCTGATGATCAATTGAATCCTCAGGGAGTACAACTTGGTGAACTTGAGAAACATAAGCAAGAACCTGAAGCATGAAATAAAAGAGCAAAAAGCTAAGTTCTTCCCAGTAAAGAAAGAAGATCTTGCCAAATATTTAGTGGTGTCATTAATCCCAAAAGTTAGCTGAAGCTAAAGGTGCTGAATCTTTAGTTTGAGAAGAAAAGGGATGTGGGGCAGGTTTGAATGTATTGAAATGCCTCTAATATCACTGATGCGGAGCTTTGTTATTCCTGAGCGCCCAAGGGAGGTTTTACACATCGCTTTGATATAATAGTAAATACAGCTAAATTCTAGATATAGGATCTTAAACCAACAGAATAACATACCTCAGCTCCAGAATAGAGTTTTAGAATTTTCTTAGCAACTGCTCCAGCAGCAACTCTCCCAATGGTCTCTCTTGCTGATGATCTACCACCCCCCTACATAAAGACTCCGGTAATAAGAACTTAAGGAATAATAAGAGCCAGGACTAAAGAAAAATAAACATATTAGGATAGCTAAAGATATTTAAAATTTGATTTCATGAAATTACCTGTACAGATCTCACTCCGTACTTGAAATCATAAGTGGCATCTGCATGAGATGGCCTGTAAGCAAGCGACATTTCACTGTAGTCCTGGCAATCCAACAGAAAATAATTTATCAGATAAGTATGGGAGAACAGAAAATTCGGCTTCAATTGGCAAAAGCTCAAATACAATGACATACTAAATGTACTTAGAGCAGGCTGAAAATTTGCCTTCTCCCCCCAAATTATTCTTGGATTTATCAGGACATTTTGCGAAATTCATCTACTTAAGGTTTTAACTTAAAATTGTTATAATTTAAGCGAAAGTAAGTCCACATAGCATATCCTTTTGACTCTCATGTCACAAATTCCACCACTGAATGAATGCAACAGACACTTGACTCATCAGCATGATGTCTCCCCAAAAAAAAAATTAATTTGATGAGTCAAGAATAGGAATGACTCATCTCCAAACATAGTCAGCTATATGAAATTGCCAAGCAAGATAAATCTAAGCCTACCATAGATACTTGTGTTCATCCCGATGAAGTAACACATACCAAAGCAACAAACTGACAATGAGTTAAAAACATAGTAATGGAATCTACAACTTGGAATCTACAACCATTCTAAGAGCTAAATTTCCTGGTTCACTTTTGTTATTTGACACACAGAATATCTCAAGAAGGTACCATACTTACATTTCCTCTCTGATCAGTATTAGGTACTTCAACCTTGATTGGGGATCCAGTAGTCAGCCCTGCAGTTAATGAGTGCCCGATACTGAGTTCAAAAGAATTATAAACTCCAATGGCTTAGTCCATGAGATGCAAATGGTAGAAGACAAAGGTTGCAACAAACTAGATCAGAAAACTAACCATCTGCAGTGCCTGATGATATTTTGCAAGTGTCAGTCTCTTTCCTAGGTGTGGTAATCCGGCTTTGACCTGGCCTCCTGGATGACAAAGTTTTTTAAGCAATTTAAAATGAGCCAAAAATAATGAAACCTTAGTAATCCCAAAGACCTTAGATAGGAGGGTGTGGAGGTCACATATTAGGGTAGAATTTTAGTAGGTAGTGGAGTGCTATCTTGCTTTTCAACGGGTTAAGGCCTGGTGGTGCCTGTCGTAAGCCTTATTCTTGCAGTGTCTTGCTTTTGATTTCTATCATCATATGTTGTTTCTTGTGTTCCAGTTATTGCACTATTTTGTTGTTGTTACTGTTTCCAAAGTTGCCATGTTTTCTTCATTGTCGTTTTCATTTTCATATCTCCTGTGATTTGTTGTTCTTGAGCCGAGGGTCCTCCGGAAACAGCCTCTATACCTCTGCGAGGTAGTGATAAGGTTGCGTACACTCTACCCTCCCCAGACCCCACTTGAGGGATTCCACTGGATATGTTGTTGTTGTAGTAATCCCAAAGACTACTCATTCAATTAGCATTTTTCTAGACTAGACGGCCAAAAATGTCAAAAGTTTATCCTGGTATATGATGCTGGTGGCATTAATCCCGTTGAAAAATAGATGGAGATAAGGAAGGAAATACCTCCTGTCAAGTTCCACCTGCATATCAGATTCAGAAAGTGGAAGACGGGGGGGACATCCATCAATAATACAACCAACTCCACCACCATGAGATTCTCCAAAAGTTGTAACGCGGAAGTAATTTCCATATGTACTACCAGCAGCCTGGATCTCTGCAGGTACACAAGCAGAGAGAAGTAAGTTTCTAACCAACTTTAACTCTGTTTAGCAGCAAGCAAGCCAAGGAAGGAAAAGGATATTTAAGTATGTCTTTCCATGTGGCAAAGGACAACAATAGCCAGAGAACATTGGTATTATCTGTGGTTCAACATGCGCCTTATCAAATAACCAAATAGTGCTTAAATAAGATAATAGACATACTTATAGGCCTCTCTTCTAAGATCATTCAAGTGCAAGTCTTTAACAAGAATGCACATAATTTCTAATTCATTATTTCCCAGGACTAGAAAATTTCAGCAGAAAAGCAATATAAAAAGAGAGAACTTTTCTCCTGAACCCGATCATTTTTCACTTTCCCATATCTTTTGGTTTCTTGTTTCTGGCACGACTAAACTCAATAAATGAATACAAGAAAATGTGGTGTAAAATAATGCAGAGCAACTATTAGGGTGTGTTTGGTATTCTGGAAAATGTTTTCCTATTTTCTCTTGTTTGGTTGTAATAAAATGTTGGGAAAATATTTTCTGAAGCAACTCATTTTCCTCCATTTGACAGAAAATGACTTCCCTGATGGGCCAAGGAAGTCATTTTCCGGATTAAAATTTTGAGGCGCTACAGACGCGAGTTTTATGCCCCCACCCATCTCCCCCACCCCCAACAACACTCAACTCGCATTACCCTAGTCCCAACCCATTATCCCAAATTTCAGAAGCATATTTCATTGCCGCTTCTCTCCAATTTTAGGGTTTTCATCTCTATTCTCCCCACTACAATTTCTGCAAGAATTTCAAAGGTATGCTCTATATTACTTTCTTCTACTGTTTTTGGTCAAAAATTTCTTCAAATTTTTCATCTGTCGCTTGTTGGGGTTTCTGATTTGAGTTTAATTTTGTTTGAAAATTGAAATTTGGGTTTAATTTTCAATGCAAATTGGTAAGTTATTGTGAGGTAACTGAGCGATTAGAAGTAGACTCAAGCTATAAGCTATATGAGTATCTTTCGTATAAAATCTATTACATCCATATCAGCTCATAAGTAAGTACTGAGCTATATAATTCAAGTTCTTGCAATGTTCTGTCTATAATATGACTTGTAGATAGCTATGAAGCCAAATTTGAAGAAGGGACTCTTTTGCTTAGGACTTCCAAATTTGTATGTTTTTTCTCTATTCTATCGTAAACGTAATTACATTGATCACTACAATAGATGGGTTCGACTAACCAAGATGAAGATGATGCAATAGTCGAAGTTGCAGCCACATCTGTTTTAGCTGCCGGAGTTGCAATTATCGTTGCCTACGAATATCAAAGTAGCATTCCTAGAGAACCTTATACTAATAAAGACCAAGAAAGAGAATTCTACATGAATAGTATTTTGAATGGAAGTGATATTCATTGTGTAGGTCAGATAAGAATGAGTAAGCATGCATTTTATGAACCATGCAATGCTCTTAGAAGAAATAGTTTGTTGTGTTCAATCAAAAATATGTCTGTTCAAGAACAAGTATCGAGATTTTTAGAGATTGTTGGTTTTAATGAACGAATTCGGAAGATTGGATCACACTTTTATAGGTCAACTGAGTCTATTCACCGATGTTTCCACACTGTACTTCAAGCAGTTTTGAAGCTCTATCCCATCCTTATAAAATCACCGGATTGAACTATCCAACCGGAGATAAGGAATAATCATCGGTATTATCCCTGGTTTACCGTAAGTGACATACTAAAATTTTACATTTTAAGTCATTTCATGAAAAATACTACATATTATTAACTTAAGTTGTATATAGGATTGTGTAGGAGCAATAGATGGAACACATGTGCTTGCATCTGTTCCTATTGAACAACAAAATAGATTTCGTGGCCGGAAAGGCACAACAACACAAAATGTATTAGCTGCCATCAACTTTAATTTGAAGTTCACGTATGTGCTTGCTGGTTGGGAAGGATTTGTACATGACTCTCGCATATTAAATGATGCATTAGAGAGACCACATGGGCTGCAAATCCCCCAAGGTATCTTATTCAATATAAAGTAGTTTATAGGAATAAGTAGGTGAACAATGTATATTAATTAACTTTATTTTGACTTTGTAGATAAATATTATCTTGTAGATGCAGGATATGGACTTCGTAAGGGGTTTATTCCTCCTTATCATGGAATACGCTATCACTTGCAAGAGTATAGTGATCGTCCTCCCCAAAATGAAAAAGAACTATTCAATCTTCGTCATGCATCATTGAGATCCTCAGTTGAACGTTCCTTTGCTATTCTTAAGAGACGGTTTCGTGTGATTGACAATGAACCCTTTTGGGACTTTAAGACACAAGTGGATGTGGTATTAGCGTCGTGCATTTTACATAATCACATAGTTGATTTGGAGCCAAATGACATGATAATACAAGAAGTAGATGTTGAACCACTAATTCAACCTCAAAATGTTCAAATTACTCAAAGTTCTCAAGGAAGTCAAAGCTATCAGACACAAAGAGAAAGGCGTGAAGAAGCTAGAGAATGGTCATCAAAAAGAGATGCTATTGCTCATGCCATGTTTATAAATTATGATAGGAGGAGGAATAGGGGACTTTAGTGTGTTAAGAAACTTTGATAACTGAATAGATAAAGCTGCTTGTTTTTGCTTTTGATATTTCCTTGTTTCTTCTTCCTGTTGTAGTTACTGGGCAGATCCTTTAAGAAAGAAACACTTCTATGGTTCATTATTGTTTAGGTGGTCAAAACCAATGGAATATTTGATGTTGGAGATTCTAGCTGACGAAGTGAAGCAAGGGAATAAATCAACTAATCAGTTTAAGGCCAGCTCATTCAATCGTGTTTTGAATGCCATTAACGAACAACTAGGAATGGATTGTTCATCTAAGCATGTGGAGAATCATCTTAAAACACTAAGAAGCACATGGAGTACAGTGCAAACTCTACTAAACAAAAGTGGTCTTGGATGGGATGACAACTTGAAGATGATTACGGCCAGTCCCAAAGTCTATGCTATCCATATTCAGGTAAAATGTGCTTGTTAGCTTATTTCCTTGTTTTCTTATTTGTTTTACCTGGTACTGGTTCCTTTTCTGTAATTCTGGTTGGTAGTTCTATTTCTGGATAGGTTTATCTGGTAGCTACATTGGTGGAAGGTAATAGGTACTCATGTAATAGTCGATGTGTGAGCAAATTGGTTCAAAAGGTCAAAAGTGTTTTGTTCAAGTGAAAATGAAGGCCATGAATGTTAAACGCTAGTCAGTGAATCCCATGTATTCTCCATTAAAGTGTAGATTTAGAGGATATCTGAATATGTTGCTTACAGTAGATGGAACTGCATATGGAGATGGTCCTCTTTAAATAAATTCCCTGAATTACTTGTCTTTGCAATCAGGACACTCTATTGTTGAACTCTGTGAGTAAAGTAACAACAGTATGCCATCAAATTCCAAAATCCAGTATGTTTGAAAGGATGCTAGTATCTATATGTGGTGTTTAAAGAATTTCAAAAAAGAAACCAGTACTAGATAAAACAAACAAGAAAATAAGGAAATAAGCTATCTGTGTATGTGCTTGTTATGATCTCTTTATGTTACATTATCCAATTAAAACCAAATGAACTTGATACCATTTTTTTTTTTAATCTTTATATTGTAGGCACATCCCAATCATGATAAGTTCATCAACAAAAAAATTGATATGTATGACGAAATGTCTCTTGTGTGTGGGAATGATCGAGCTAGGGGGGATTGTGCTAAGTCGTTTGAAGATATAGATTTGGATTGTTGTTCTTAGAAAGATAATGATAATGATATTGAAGGACCATCCTCTGGAAAGGATGTGCAAGTGAGTGAAACTTCTCAAGTCAAGGTAAGTCACAAAAGAAATCGTTCTTTAGATGTGCAAGATGTCGTAGGTGATATATCAACAAAACTTGGAGAAGTGGCAACGGCAATTGGTAAGATGGTTGATAGTCGCCTAGATGTGACAAAGTTGTACGAAGAAGTTATGGCAATGGAAGGTTATAAGGAAGAGTTCCTCGGTGATGCTTTTGATTATTTGGTGCAAAACGACACTTTCGCCAAGGCATTCATGGCAAAAAATCAAAATCTCCGTAAGGTGTGGTTGGAACGATTCAAGCGACAACAATAGTTACACAAATGGGTTGGAAGAACTTAGCTTCACAGGGTTTGAAAACAATTATTATTCGCGCACTTTTGTTTTGATAATGTATTGTGTATTTGCTACCAAAGTTCTCTGTTTTGTAGATTTGAGGGAATATTGGTATTGTTTGCTATGCTTAAATTAGTTCCTACAGGTTGTTGAGTTGCTAGAGGCAGTGGTTGAGTTGCTAGTTAGTAGTATTTTCTAGAAAATGTTTTCATTCACCAACCAAACACTAGAAAATATTTTTCAGAAAATATTTTCCACTCACCAACCAAACACCGTAAAATATTTTCCGGAAAATGTTTTCCACTCACCAACCAAACATGAGAAAATAAGTAGAAAATCAACTTGTTTTCCTAGAAAACATTTTCCATGGAAAACATTTTCCTTCATACCAAACACACCCTTAGTCAGACCAGGACCATAATAATTCTTACACAAGATGGTGAGAGTAGAAATGCCCATACAATTATAAGTGAAATACTCTATTTCCTGAGAGCATGAACCCAAAGCTTCTAAGTTGGGATCCTAACCTTACCAATTCACATAGTCCATAGGCAAATAACCTTTCCTGCCACTACTTTTTGAGTAGAAAGACTAGATGTCTGTGAAGCAGAAATACAACATAACTAATCTTGTACACATAAATCAAGCTTACTGCTACGGATGATAAATAGCAACAAAGAGATAAATCAATCAAATTAAACAAATGTATAAGCCCAATAAATAATAATAATAATAATAATAATAATAATAATAATAATAATAATAATAATAATAATAATAATAATCAACTTCATTTTTCAACATTTTCACTTTGCCCTACACCTCTCATTAGGCCTTACTGATTTACTACAACAACAACAACATAGAGGGTATGATTCCACAAGCGGGGTATGGGAAGGGTGGGTGTAGGCCGACCTTAACCCCTATCTTGATAAATCAGTAAGGCCTAATGATTTATAAAGATGAGTTACCAAATTACTCAATTCACACCTTAACTTGATTCATAAATATTGAAAAGGAATTAGAAATTAGAGTGAGTGAGTACCTAGGCGTTTGGGGTGTGATGGACGAGATAGGGTATGAAAGTTGGAAGATAGGAGCTTAGAAGAAGGTAGCTGAAGAGATCCAAGACGAGAGGATCGGATATCGGAGGACGACAAAAATTGTTTGGTAGGTACAAAAGACGCCATTCTCTCTTCTCCTTTGCTTATTTATGGAATATTTATCTATATGTAGAAATTGTTGGAGGTGTATGTATATATAATATATATGGGCAAAGCAATGGCTGCTGCTTCGCCATTTTGGGTAGGTGAAACTTGAAAGAGCAATCGTAGTGGTGTTGGGTGGAGTTGGGGTCCTCTTAGTCGTTGCTACCTACTCATCCAACGTCACCTCTGTCAATTCTGACCAAATACCAACTCCTTTTTTGGTCAATCTTTTTTCTCTTTCTTTTTAATAGTAGTAAATTTATTTGTTATATTTTTTTTAATACTTTTTTAAAAAAAATGACTCTTTTCTTTGACAACTTTTAATTTTAACTTTCTACCTGATATATTTAAGATCATAAAATTAAAATCTATTTTAGTATATTTTATATATATTTTAAATTTAAAAATATAAGATTCAAAAATATTTTTACTTTCTTAAATTTTGTATCAAGTTAAAATCAAACAAACATTAAAATGGATACAACAACATACAACATATCCAGTAGGGATGGACGTTCGGTAATTTGGTTCGATTTTGATTTATTTATTTCAATTTTTTCAGTTTTCGGTTATGAAAATGTATGTACCGAATACCGAACCTATTTAGTTCGGTTCGATTCGATTTTTTAAGTTTGGTTCGGTTCTGTTTCAGTTTATGAAAATCGATTTTTTCGGTTTTGGGCATGCTTAATAGGCCAAATTCTATTAATTGAACTGTAAATAAACAAACTTTTCTATAACTTCATTAATATTTTCTGCTACTATTTCATAGAATGTACCATTTCAACACAATTTTGCGTTTTTGCTACTCTCCCAATTCTGCAAAATTGTATCAACTTTTTCTATACTACTTATTCTAATATTCAGAAACAGGAAAAGCACAAAAAGATTTTGAGAGACAAATCACAAACCTCTCATTTCAAACTTGTACAAGCCAAAATAAATAATTATTTGGTTGACATTTTTTTCAGGGAAATACCAAGAGAATGACAAAGCAGAATAACAGATATAATGAGCATTTCGAACAAACTAATCAGTGGACAACTTAACAAGCTGGGTAAACATAACTTTACCCAATTAGCAGACAATTCACAAGCTGCTAGCACTTAGTAGTTAGCAGCAATATCAAAGCCAACTAGCAGACAATTCACAAGCTGCTAGCAGCAATACTAAACAGAACAAAAGTAAAATTTCATCCATCACATAACAACCTAAAAATAAGGCAATTCATAAGCTGTAACAATCAACACATCACATAAAAGCCTAAAGGCTAAAACAGTAGCATAGCAGCTTAAAACAGAAGCTGCCCGCAGATAACCAGAAATAGAAAATCAATAGCAACAACAGTCTTAAAAGTTAAAATACGACAAGTAACAATACCAAACATAACAAAAGTACAATTCCATCCATCACATAGCACTTAGCAGATTCAAAATAAAGCAATCCACAAGCTGCAACAGTCAACACATCACATAGCAGCAAAACAGTAGCATATCAGCTTAAAACAGAAGTTGTCCGCAGATAACCAAAAACAGAAAATTAATAGCAACAATAGTCTTAAATTTAAAATACAACAAGGGCGAATCATCTGTTTTTAAGTACGAAAGATCAGCTTCCTCTCATCTTCCATAAGACACTTCTTGAAATGTTTACGCAAAGAAAATGTGCCACATTCTTTTGGATGACAATTAATGATTAAGCCACATTTCAAGCATCTTGCTCGACGCACTTCTTCATTGTCTTGAACCACCTCATAATGTTTCCAAATATCCGATTTAGCTTTAGGAGGCCGAGGCATCACTTGATCCTTCAAGATAAAACCCAAAGTTAGAATATAACTTACAACTTACAAAATAAAAGGATATAACCAAACAAATAAAGTATTGAACTCACCATTCACCACTTCTAAGCACTAGCAAATTGCAATCATACATCAACAATGCAAGAGTCCCTCCCACTATTTGCCATCTCTAAAAATAATTTAATCATATATGTTATACAACACAAATAAGTATTTTATTTTTTGCAAAAACACACAAAAATACAAAGTCTTACCAAGTTCAAGTTTCTCAAGAAACTCCAAATTTTCTTCAACGCAAATAGGACTAGTCTCTTGTCTAAGCCAATCTTGAACACAAATAAGACATTGAATACATTTAGAAGTCAATGAACTTCTAAATGGATCAAGAATACGACCGTCGGTTCTAAACACACATTCTGATGCCACACTTGACATTGGAATAACCAATACATCACGAGCCAACTATGAAAGGATGGGAAACCTAGGAGAATTAAATTTCCACCAATTTAAGATCTCAAAATCCTCAAATTCAGATTCAAATTCAGGATCAGGCACAGGCTCCTGGTCTTCAGCAAAGTATTTATCCAACTTCTATTTAGTACCTCCAGTACTACCACAATTTGCCTTTTTTTTCTTCATGTTAAGCTTATTTCTCAAAGAATTTATCTTTAAATTTTGATAAATACCAGAATTAGATGAATCAGATGAGTCAGATGAAGTGTATCCAGATGAAGATGACTGATTTTTAGGACCTTTTGAATACTTTCTTACATAGACTGCATACAAATCCCTCATATAAGTTTCTACTTCATCATTTACTTTATTTCCCTTTTCTTTTCCTAATAACTCTTCAAGCTCAAAGGTCATGTACTCCAACTTATTGCGAGGATCCAAAACAGAAGCAATAAAAATCATTTTGTTTATTTTTTTCAGGAGTCCCCCAATAAGTCTTGAACTTTTCTTTCATCCCCTCAACCATTTTGGGCAAATCAACATCATCACTTGTCACACACACTTTCAAATAAGCATCAAGTTCACATATATCCTCAAAATGAACATTACAAGTGACATACCGTAAACCTGAAACCTTTAAGGTGAACTCATAAAATCTTTCAGGAAACTTTATGACATTCCTCACATTTACCCAATCATCACTTTGGATTGAACCTGCAACACTACCATCTTCACAAACATCAGTAGAAAGATAAGAACTGAGGTTATCATCATAAAGATCAAACCTCTCAAAGGCCTTCTCAAACTTTTCTGCCGCCTCCAACATCAAATAGGTGCAATTCCACCTAGTAGGAATATCTAATGATAACATCTTACCATATTCTATCTTTTGCATTTCACAAAATTTTGTGAAGTTTCTTGTTCTTGTAGAAGATGCCCTAACATACTTAACTATTTGCCTTACCCGTTTGATAGAAGGACCAATTTCCTTCAAACTATCTTGCACAATTAAATTAAGTATGTGAGCCATACATCTCACATGGAGATGCTTACCATTTATCACATTGGTTCCTCACATATCTAACTTCTTAGACAATGCTCCAACTGCAACATATTTTGAAAAAGCATTGTCAACAGTAACAGTGAAGATATTGTCCAAATTCCAATCAAGCAAATAATTGCTAATACACAAATGCTCACCTTTATGACTAGTGATAGGGCAAAAATTCAATATTCTTTTATGAAGCACCCAATCTCTATCGATAAAGTGAGTAGTCAAACACATATAGTTAATTCTTTGTATCGATGTCCATGTGTATGTTGTAAGACAAATTCTTGGTTTTATTTCTCTAAAAGACCTCTTCAAGCGTAGTCTCAATTCACCATAAATATCATAACAATCCATTGTTATTGTTCTACGGAAAGAAATCCGAAATAATGGTTGGGCTTTACTCATAAACTTCTTAAAGCCTTTCTTTTCTACGAAGCTAAATAATAGTTCATCTATAATTATCATCTCGACTAAAGCTCTCCTAACTACTTCTTGCTCAAATTTTCAATATTCTCCCGATGAATCCTTTGTTTGAAAGTTTAACAATGTTTGAGCACTAGGCGGGGTGGGCGGGGGCTTATATAATTTGCATCTACCCAAATGTTGTCTCAGTCCACTTGTTCCATTTTTAGTTGAATTAGCAGCATAATTTTGATGACAATGCAAACACTTTGCTTTAACTAATATACCATTTTCAAATATCTTTTCAAAATGCTCCCAAGCAGTAGATCTACTTTCCATTTCTTTCCTTTTCTTTGGATCTGTAGTGTCAATTGAGTTGTCATTGCTATTATCAGGTACACTATCAGTTGAACCGGCCATACTAACTCGACGTTCATCGGCCATCTATTTAAAATTTGAAAGAGAAAACAAAATTAACAGTGTTTACATTTTGTGAATGAACTCATTTCACAAAATCAAGAAAATCACTAAAAAAATCAGACTCTTCACAGAATCACTAATTGACATGAAAAACAGAAAAGGGAAGAAAAAGAAAAAATCAAAAGAAATTAGAAAATGGTACCTGGTTCAGTGTTCGTCATTCGCCGCTGGTTCGTCATGAATCGTGAATCGTGAAGAGTGAAGACTAAGTGACTGAGTGAGGCTGAATTAGCTATTAGTTATTTAGGTTTATTTTAATGGGTTGTGTTGTATTTGGGCTTAGATAGTTAGATTAAGTGGGATATCCGCTGTTTTATGTATAGTTGTATTTGTGTATATATATATGTATAATAATTAAAAAAAAGAATAGAAGTATATTATAAATTTTGGTTTAACCGAAACATTGAATTACTTAAACCCAATAACCGAAAACCGAATCGAAATACCAAAATTATAAAGAAATAAACTAAAATCGAATCGAAATACTGAAAAATCAAAATTGAAAAACCAAATTAATTAGGTTCGGTTCGGTATTTTGATTTTTGGGTATTTATACCCACCCCTAATACCCAGTGTATTTCCACAAAGTGGGGTCCGGGAACATTAAAATGAATGACTTGAAAAAAATCAAGTTTCTCTTACGTTTGGAAATTGCAAGCTGTGAAAGTGTATAGAGGTAGGGTGTAAATTTGGTTTTTCATTAAAAAATTATTAAACTAATTATGTCAGTTTTTAAAATCTATAAATCAAATAAAACCAACATAAAGTCGGTATTCTAGTTTTCTTTTGGTTTCCTCGGTTTCTTTTACAATTACACTGTGAATGAAAGTGTAATTGGATTATACAAACTTCGAAAAAATCGAACATCTGAAAAATCAAAAAACTACTAACAAATCCAACATAACAAAGTAGCATTAGTGCATTTACAACTATGCCAACAAACATTGCAGAAAGAATATTAAATAAAAACTTTCCGAAAGATATTTTGCTTTGTACTGCAATGACTAAGTTCTATGGATTTGAATTTTGGATCGTGTGCTTACTGAACAGTGAATATTTATAAGTCCAAGTCTAAAATAATATATCTAAACATAGAAAACTATAACTAATTTAAAAAATATTTATAAAGTAGATTAGAACTAATATTTTTTAAGTATTAAAATTATATATGTATTATATGTCGCTTTGGTTTGGGTTTGGTTTGACTTTTTTTTTTTGGTTAATACCAAATCAAACCAAGAATGGTCGATTTTTTTTCTTCTACTGCCAATCCGACCAAACCAAACTACAAATCAGTTTTTATTTTTTTGACTTGGTTCTTTAGTTCGATTTGGCTTGGCGGTTGGACTTGTACACACCTAACTAGAGGTTAGTGTTGTCTACGGATCCAATACAAAAAATGTATTACTTATTTATCTTTTTGTTCCATTACTCATTTAATGTAACATCATGTTAAATATAAATTTGTTAATAAGAAAGTTTTTTGTTAAGTATAATATTGGCTAGATATGATAAGTTTTTGTCCTTTGTATCACTATATTGGAAAGAAACGTTAATGATGATATATTTGATCTTCTTATTTTTTTTGGTGGGAAAAATAGTTTTTTTTATATATATATATATTAAGGAACTGCAGTACAAAAGGGTAGGGTTTGAGACCTTACAACATCAGTAGTAGCTGGAGGGTCAGACCCTATCGATATTACAGTAGGACAGTAGGATAATTAGCAACTAAGGGAGATAAATTAGGCACACTAATGGCAGGATTAGTAGCTAGATTTTTACAAGAAGAAGAAGAACTTATTCTAGTACTAATATGTCCTTTCTTATCAGCACTTAAGGTGCTTAACAACAGCGATGGAGGAAGCCAAAACAAAACGGGTTGATTATTTGTAGCCTTAAGATCTTGTCTTGCTAAAACATGGGCTACTTTGTTTCCTTCTCTATAGCTATGCTGTAGTGAAAGATTTCCTATCTTTCTCAGCTAAAACCTACACAAAGGGATAAGATTGATAAGCATAGGAGTTAGGGTTTTTTGAAATAAGTTTATTACCTCCGTAGAGTCTGTTTCAATGAGAAGTGGGTAGTAATGATTACTGTAGGCCAACCCAAGACCTCATAGAAGAGCCATCATTTCTATATAAAGTGATGAAGAGCCAAGCTGCTTTTGATTGAATTCAATGATCAAAGTGATGAAGGGCCAAGTTATGACTATCTCTAATGACATTGCCCAAAACCCCAATCTAAGTTTGCTCAGAAAAATCTCCATCTATATTAAGTTTATATATACCAGAGGGGGTAGGAGCCAGGAAACTTCGATACTAGGGGTAGTAGTCTTAGAGAGGTAGTTACTAGTATACATAAACTCCAAAGTTGGGTTGATAACTTGTGATAGAGTAAGTTTGGTGTTGATAACTTGTGATAGAGTAAGTTTGGCCTTAGTTTGATTGAAAATATTACGATTCCTACTTTTCTAAAGAAGCCAAATGGCAAAGGGGAATAAGAAATCCCAATGTAATAGTGGATGTTGAAGAGTAGGAGTGAGGTTCTTAATTCTAAGTAGCCAGTAAGGGTTGGAGTTGGTAGTATTATCAAAATGGACTCGTATAAGGTTCCAGAATTCCGTAGCTGTAGTACGTTGAGTGAAAATATGGTTAGCATCTTCAACACTTGTATTGCATATACTACATAAGCTTGAGGACAACATATTCAATATTCAATTTGTGAAGATATAGATTAGTAGGTAGACTATCATGGAGACACTACCACAAGAAATACTTTGTTTTATTAAGTGTTTTAGTTTGCCAAATCCAAGAAAAGGGGGTAGTGGTGGGAGTAGCTGGGAGGAGTAAGGAGTATACTGAAGACATAGAGAAATCTCCCTCTGGGTTTAATGACCAGATGGCGATATTTGAGTGGAGGTGGTCTAAGACATGAATAGTGTTGATTATATCAATGACTTCTTGTGGGATGAAGGAGCAGTGGTTTAAGCACCAGTTGTTATTGTGATGGATATCACTCATATTTTTATGAATGTCAGGAGCATTGATGAGGCCTTGGATGAGTGCACGAAGGTTAGTGGTAGGGGGATCCAATTTTGATTTCATATATTAACATTGGTACCTTTGTTAATAATCCACCTCATGCCTTTACTACATATAGACCAGCCATGAATAATATTTTTCCAAATGACAGAAGTTTGAGAGTTTATAGGCTTATGACTATATTTTTTAATAAGACAATCTGCCCATAAGGAGTTGGTCTTGTTGAAAAGCCTCCAAGCTAAAGACTCATTTTTATAGTAGGCTTTATGAATACCTAGGCCTCCTTCAACTTTAGGTTTAGTCACAGTGTCCCAACTAAGGTAGTTTAGTTTTCTCTTAAGGTCTGTACTACTCCAAATGAAGTCATGTTGGAGCTTTTCAAATTATTTCAAAGTGGATTTGGGGAGATGGTTAAACTACATGGGGTAATTTAGGATAGAGTTTAAAGTTGCTCAAGCTAGAGTAACTCGACCTACTAAAGTAAGGAGGTTGACCTTCCACGTGGCTAACTTTGACTTCATATGATCCCAAATGTAGTTGAAATCTCTGTGAGAGGGTTTTTTATTAGTGATGGAGAAACCTAGATATCTTCCAAATTCTTTGGTGGGGGAAATACCTAAGTTATTACTAATGGTAGTGATAGTGGTAGTAGGGCAACATTTAGAATACACAGCTCTAGACTTATTTTTATTTATAGTTTGGCCTGAGAGGTTACAGAACAAAGAAAGAGTAGAATTGATAGTATTTATGGTTTTTAGATTGGCCTTACCCATCAAGGTGAGGTCGGCTGCGTAGAACAGATGGGAGATTTGAGGACCAGTAGTGGAAAAAGTTATTGGATCCCAAAGACACAAGCTTTCTTGGTGTCTAATGTAAACAGAAAGTAAGTCCATATAGAGGATAAAAATATAGGGTGGCATCGGGTCGCCTTGACAAACACCTCTAGTAGGAAGGAAAAAATTTATATTTAAACCATTAACTAGTACACTAATAGAGGAGGTAGTACTGCAGTTCATAATTAATTTAGAAATATTGTGGGGGGGGGGGGGGGATTTGAAGAAAACAAGAGCCCTTTCTATAAAAGACCATTCGATTTTATCGAAAGCTTTTTCTAAGTCGATTTTTAACATACATTCGCCTGTAGAATGAATGGAAGAGTTAAACTTTCTAATGATCTCTTGAATAATAATAACATTATTGGAAGGTCGTCTTCCTTTCAAAAAAATACTTTGACAAGGGCCAATAATATGCTGGAGGAACAGTTTCATTGTATTAACGATAATTTTAGTGACAATTTTGTAAATAGTATTACAAAGACCTATTGGCCAAAAATTTCTCAAGTGATTGGCATTGTGCATTTTGGGCACAAGGCAAAGGTAAGTTTGATTAACAACAGAAGGCATAGAGGTGGTAGCAAACACTTCTTTGCAGAATTTGATGACAAAAGGGCCAACAAGGTCCCAATGTTGTTGATAAAAATAACGATGAAGCCTGTCAGGGCCCCGTGCCTTAAAAGGTTTGAAGGAATGTAAGGCAGTAATAATTTCTTGATCAGTAAGAGTGTTATCCAAGGAAGATACATTAATTGGGGAGAAGGTTGTGGGAATATTCATAGTATCTTTGATAGTTGAAAGAGTATGATTTATGGAATAGATATTTTGATAATAGGTAAGTGTATAGTCAGAGAGTGAGTCTTGGTTATTTATCCAATTTCCATTATCATCAACAAAGAAGGATATCCTATTTCTCCTACGGCGTGGTATAATTAAAAGGTGAAAGAATTTGGTGTTTGCATCGCCGTCATTAACCCAGTTAATTCGAGAACGAATTTTTCAATAATCTTCTTCTACCTTAAGAAGGTTATTATACTCTTTCATAAGGTCTAAATCAAGCTGCTTAAGGAAATAGCTAGTGGGGTAATGAGAGGATCATTGTATACCATCTAATCGAGCTACAAGATGTCTTTTCTTTTTTCTAATATCCCCAAAATTAATTTTGCTCCATTCAATGATCTCCTTCTGGAAAATTTTTGTAGACATAATAATATCGTTATGATTCCAAGTTTGAGCCATAATATTTCTAAAATCAAGATGAGTAGTCCAATATTTTTCTAGTCAAAAAGGTTTAACGGGGTGTGGTTGGGAGGTGTAATATTAAGTAACAAAGGAGCGTGATCAGAGTAAGTCCTAGGTAAATTAATAACAATTGCATTAGGGTAATGATTAATCCACTGTTAATTTGCTAAGCAACGATCTAGACGTTCTAAAATTAGCTCCTATCTTCTACGATGATTAGAACACGTGTATTTAGACCCTTTGAATCCAAGATCTAACATATTACAGTAAGAAATGCAATTAGCAAATCTTTTTATCCTAGAGACATTAATAGATCTACCCCCAAAATTTTCATTTTGGCTAATAACCTCGTTAAAATCACTAACTATCAACCAAAGGCCTTTATAGTTATAAAAAACATCATGTAAGTTATTACATAAAATCAGATGAGTATTAGAATTTGGGCTAGCATAAACAATAGTTAAAGCCAAGATTATTGATTGGGAAGTACCTGGACTATTGTATGTATTTCTTGGTTAGATTGCCTCTCTTGAGTTAGTGAGACCAGGTTATCATGCCAGAAATTACAATCCCACCTGAAGCCCCAAGAGCTGGAGATTCAAGCATACCAGTGAATTGGAGATCATCTTTAAGACTTGCATGGTCAATTAACCTAATTTCCAAAAGAGCTAAAATACAAGGAATATAGGTAGTAATAAGTTCCTTCAGATTTTTTTTTAAAAACGAAATTCCTAGCACCATGAATGTTCCAAATAATTATCGAGTTTGTAGCATTCATTGGGACATTGTTAAGTTTGAGAGATTATGAGCTTTCATTATTGGGATCAATACTACTACAAGCTTGGCTGTAGCTGGATTGATGGGGGACTAACATCGATCAAACATTTCTTAACGTTCTCCGGGCACAGAAAGATGTACGTCTTGTCTTCTATCTTGGGGAATAAAACAAAGGCTACTTTTTTTAGTTTTGATATTTTTATGAATGAGGGCACGTTGTCCAGTTCCTCTTTCTCTTGCACTGGTATTTTCTCCGGCTGGTTGTTCCGAGGGACCTGGTTGGGAATATTTGGAGGAGAGTTTGGGATCGGTTGTTGAACAATCCATAAAAAAAAGGGTTTTCTTGGATAAGCTCTATGGATGGAAAGAACGAGAGATCCTGTGAAAGAGGTTACACTTGAGGGTTGAAGTGCTCTGGTTGGTTCCATATATGTTGCATGTTGTTGAATAGCGCTAGTGCTAGAGCAAGTGCTAAAGGGTCGAGAATGTTGTTGAGCCAGATGTGGTTAGAGTAGTTGTCTATAGCTAGCCTCATTCCCTCCGTTATCAGATTTGCAAGGAAGTTAGTATTTTGAATTATGATCATTATTTTCCTTCCCTCCACATCCAACTTGAACAACACTGCCTGGCCCTGTAATGCTTGTTCCAACCATGAATATGGTGGCTTGTTGGGAGGAATTGCATGGGTTGCATATATTATTGTTTCATTGTCATTGGCGGGAAAGGAGTGGTTGTTCATGGTGCTTGATGGACGTTGAGAGAAGAGAAGGAGTCTGTTGTTTCTGTTCCTTATTAGCAGAAATAGTGGATTCATAGTGAGAAGGTGAAGGGTTTAAGTAGGAGATAACTTGTTCAGTGGTAGTAAGATCTGGAGTTAATAATTGTAAATCTTTTTCTTGGAAACTGAGATTTGTCGAATTGGTTGAGTCCATTTGTAGGTAGGGTAGATTTACTGTAGTAAGGGAAAATTCTTAATCAACAAGTTTAGAAATTTTAGTTTCTTCCATTTGGCAAATATCATTTGCCAAGTGTTCATTGCTTGGTCTATATTTGTCAATAGTTAAAGACTTCCACATATCGGCAGGGGGTGTGTGGTAATCATTAGGGTTTTTGGACTGATGGATTATAGGAGAATTGTAGGTGTTAGTGGTTTTATGTAGCATTGTCCCATTGTCAACACCACGTGTAGGCACTTTTTCCTTTGTTCGAATTATAGTGGGGCTCACTGAAGAAGTTGTTTAGAGAAATATTTCTTTCTTAGTAGAATTATTTGATGAAATGAAGTGGAATTTGTTATTAATGTTGATTTGAAATTTCCCAGGTAAATTTAAGTAAGGATTAGCGAGGTTATGATTTCTATTAGAGTCTGAATTAGCATTATTTATTAGGTTAGGGAACTTACCTAGCGTCTCCTTTGCCTTGGAATCAGATTGGTTTGCAGCATCACGCTTCATTAGAGAACTTTTAGTTTGACTTTTATTTTTGGGAAATTTAACCGTGTGCCACTCCTCCTTATTGATCTTTGGTTTTGGTGACAGAGAGGTTTGAGGATTCTTGGGTTGTGTAGAGTAGCTGCAAATTAATTGAGTATGGCCAATTCTACCACACAATTTGCATAATTGACCTACTCTTTCATACCAGATCTCTTATTTATGAGAACCTATCCATACGAAAGCTTTAATAGGTTGTTCTAAAGACACCTCATCACAGAGCCTAGCATAGCGTCCTCTAACAGTTACACTCGTACACGCATCAATTTTGAGTAATTTACCTATGTTGTTGCCAATTTTCTTTAAAATTATTACATCATAGAACTCGGTAGGTAATTGAGGAAGTTATATCTAGATAGCAGTATTAACTTGAGTCGCGGTAGAAGCAAAACAATTGGGGACCCATTTATGAACTGATAGATAACACCTAATGATGAACCATGGTCCAAATCGAATGACCTTGGTGAAACTTTCTTCCTTCGTAAATTTAGTTATATAGTAGTCTCAGCCCAAATCAATAAGTGGGAATTCCTCTGTTAGTTGCCATAATTGTTGGAACTTTGATTTTAGTTGCTGGTGTAACATTATTTTTCCTTGAAGATCAATTATAATCAAATTTCTCCATGGGGAGTACATACACAATTTATCCCCCTCAGTTAAATGGATTCTTTCTATATCCATCGATATATGTAGCTCTTGTTCGTCATCTAGATTCATCTCGTTTTCGTGAATGAGTTCTTCCATAATTAGATCTTTAGTTGTTAGTTAATCTTTATAAGATTCATGAGTTAGTGAACCTTTTTCATTCATAATATCTGGAGGTTTCAGAGGGATTAAATTTGTAGAGTCTATAGTAGTAGTGCTGATGTGCCATGATTTCATGGCACTTTCGATGCTTAAAACAGGGAAATATACAATAACTTGGGTATGTTTGGTAGGTATGCTATGTTCTCTGTTCTATCTTGCAGAAAAATAGGTTTTGGAGGCAAAATGGAGAAGACGGGAAGAAGCATGCACTGGAATAAAGTTTTTGAAGACAAATGAGCGGAGTTGAATTTCACAGAAGTTACCCACGGTTGTGACTCACAGACCGTAGGTGGACTTACAAATCGTAGGTCAGGTTCGTGAGTCAACTTCTATAGTTGTACATGGAGGTTTGATTCCTACGACCTGGACCCACAGTTCATGGGTTGATTCCACGACCTCAAGTCACGGTCCGTGGAAAGTTGCCGACTTTTTTATCCTACATGTTTTAGGATAGGATTCATTTTCTACTATAAATGCTCCTATGTTGTCCTATGTTAGAGAGGCTATTATTACATTGTTAAGGATTCTATTACATTGTTTGAGGTTCATAAACACATTGATCTTGTAATCTCAAACATTGATTCTAGGGTTTTGATTTATATTGAGATTTTGGAGTTTTATTCGTATTGTAAGTTCATACTTATGTTTTCATCATTGAATTCTTCTTGTGTTCTTGCAATCATGAGTAGATAAACCCCATAATTAGGGTTGTGTGAACCATGAGGAATTAACAAAATGGGTTAAGTGCGAAGCAATTCTGAACCGGTGTGACTGTATGTATTGGTATTTCCTTCATTATAATTAACCTTCTAACGGTTGCAAATGTTGGAAACTCGCCTGTATTCTAAACTTTCTCGAGAGAGAAGTAGAGATTGGGAAAAGGAAATAACAACAGAGATGTAAAGCTATTAACCTTCATCTATTAACTTAAGCCGTAACAGGGATAGTTAATCTGAGATCAAGAATAAGGGTTAGTAGTGCGACACTCGGAGACCAAGAGAAGAAGAGTGTAATTCATCTAACCAAGGTAAAGAGACGTTTAGATGAACCTATCTTGTTAGATTTTGCATGCAACACAACGGGAGAGTTTGCCAGCACACGTAACTGGTGGAGTTAAGGAATCTTGGGGATCACAGTCCTAGTGCCTTTCTCGTATTGATCACAAATCCGACAATCAACAATTGTTACTGTTATTGTTTGTTTACAACAACCCCCTTTTTACTTACTTGCCAATTACTCAGACAAACACTCGATAGAATTTCATCCTATTTCCTGTGGGATCTACCCCAACCTAGTTGGGTTTTATATTTGATACAGCGATAACGTTATACTTTTTTGGAGATATAGTTTAGGCGACATCAAATTTTGACTCCGTTGTCGGGGAATACGATTACGGAGTTTGTTAACTTTGAATTGTTGGAGTTGATTGGTCTTAGTTTTCTATCTTTTTGAGGGCACACTCAGGTGTATGCCCAACACTAGGAGCCAAGGCAATCCCCTAATTCCACTTGATATGGAAATAGAAAGAACCCTAAGAAACAATCAAGGGATAGTGAATACTGATGGAGTTCAGGACCCTGCAGCCGGTACGGATATTCATAACCAACCACCAATTCATTCGGCTGGTCATGAAACTACTGAACAAATCACTGCTTGATTAACGACTGAGGAGAATGTGAGACAAACAGCTCTTAGACAAGTTGATAGAGATCATCGAGGAATGCAAGAGGCAGCACAACGTCTTGCTGAGGGTGCAACAACCACCACAAAGACCATATGTGCAGGTTTATGATGATCCCAAAGAAGAGGATATAGCTTATTTGGAGCCGGTTGAAACTGGCGCTATTGTTCCACCAGTACTACCTCAGGGCACTATGTTTGACATTATAAGTGCCATGATCCACCTGCTTAACTTGAAAGATGTGTTTGTCGGTCTTCCTACAGATGATCCAAACATGCATGTGATGAACTTTGTGGGGGTCTGCACTTCATATAATTTGCCAGGAGTTGACCAAAAGGCTATTTGGTTGAGATTATTTCGATTCTCCCTAACAGGAGAAACGACTTTGTGGTTGGCGAGTTACCACGAGATTTAATCACTACTTGACGAGAGTTGAGAAATCAGTTTTTATAGAGATTTTTCCCACCATCCAAGATGCTACAGTTGAAGGATGAGATTTATAATTTCAGCTAGCTATATTCTGAGGCACTTTACTAGACTTGGCTGCGGTTCAAGAAGAAGTTACAAAATGTTCCAAACCATAGGATGAATGGTCAAAATTTACTTGAGATCTTCTACATAGCATTAAATGCTAATACCAAGGCTGTAGTAGATACTATCACTGGCGGAGCATTTATGAGTTTGAGATGGGAACAAGCTTCAGAGATTTTAGATCATATTACTAAAATCAACCAAGATTGGCACACTCGAGAAGTAGACCGACCAGCAGGAACTTATGCCATTGGAGCATCAGCATAGCAAAGAGCGTTAGATGACACTGTAGCTCAAGAAGTAGCACAACTGAGAACTGAGATTGGAGTACTTGCTAAGCAAATAGCTGTAAGAAGAATGAAAAAGATTAATGCGGTAGGTGCACAAGGCAAAGCACCTAGGTATGAGGATTCAAATTTTGAGGAAGAAACTAAGTATTTGGATAGAAAAGTGGCAAGTTTCCGAGCCTAGGGCCAAGGGTCTAATCAAGACTCTTGGAACTCGAAGCAAGGGAATCAAGGTCGGAACTACAATGGAGACAATTACAACAAGTCAGGATATAGAGATAAAGACCGGGATCGTGACAGTGATTGGAGATGAAAGAATGATTACAAAGAGAAGAGTGGTGCATATATTCCACCGGGGAACCGTGATGCTGATTTTGGAAATTCACGAGTGGAAACCCTTCTTAATAAACTTGCTCAAGAGAGAAGTAGAGATTGGAAAAAGGGAATAGCAACAGAGATTTAAAGCTATCAACCTTTATCTATTAACTTGAGCCGTAACAGGGATAGTTATCTGAGATCAAGAACAAAGGTTAGTAGCACGATACTCGGAGACTGAGAGGAGAAGAGTGAAATTCATCTAACCAAGGTCGAGAGACATTTAGTTAAACCTATCTTGTTAGAGTTTACATGCAACGCTGCGGGACAGTTTGCCAGTATAAGTACCCAGTGGAGTTAAGAAATCTTGGGGACCACAGTCCTGATGCCTTTCTCGTATTGATCACAAATTCGATAATCAACAATTGTTACTGTTACTATTTGTTATAAAACCCCCCTTTTTTACTTCCTTGCCAATCACTTGGACAAATATTTCGTCCTATTCCCTGTGGGATCGATCCCAACCTAGTTGGGTTCTATATTTGATTCAACGGCTGCGTTATACTTTTCTGGAGGTATAGTTTGGGCAACATCAAGTGTCATGATCCAAGCCCATCGTGAGTGGAACCTACACTAGCTTCTCAGTGGGAGAACCAACAAACCCCAAAACATCAATCCAACACTTAGCCAAAAATAAGGCAACTAACTGTTTCTCATTAAATAAAACAATGACCCCAATATGCTAAATGATAAACAATGAGGAATTAGATGAAACTTAATCAATAACGGGATCAACCCAAAAATAATGAAATGTATAAGTCCAAAATAATGGACTATAAATTAGGAGAAGAACTCATGGCAGCTTGAAAGATGTAGCTTATCCTTGAGTTCGATCATGGTCTGAATCACAGCTGAGGTTTCGAAACAGTCACCGGAATATGTTCTGCACTCAACAAAAAAAGAGCATGTATAGTTTCAGTACTCAAGAAACAATGGTGTACTAGTAGGGTCTTCGGCCAATCCAATATGAGAAATATAAACTCACAACGATAACATAGTACAACAAGACAACCATGCACACTTAGCATGCCACCAGACTTCAAGTTTATAACACTTAATCTTGTAAACAAGTACATGACGAAGTTTAGTAAATATGAGTCAGCAAGGATAACAAGCCGAGTCAAACTATGACCACCAACAAGACTCCAATTCACAACCATGACATAGCAATTACATCAATCATGGCCTAATTACACAAGTAATAGACAACACAGAGTTATGCCACAACTTGCAATTTGCCTGGACCACTGAAGGATCCACAAGAACAACAAAAATGGCAAGTAACATGCATCCCATTTTACATAAAGAAGCCACCCTTAGTAATTAAGCACATAAACCCAGTTCAATCAAGGAACCAACATAACAATGACAACACTTAAGCCCGGTTCAATCAAGGAACTAATATAATCAAGAAAACACATAATACCCGATTCACTCAAGGTACCGTCACACTTACTTGTGCCTTGTACATACATGTTAAGGGTTTTATGGTCACCCACCAACCATGACCTACAGGGGACGAGCTCTTGTCCCTGTACCAAATCCCAGACATAAAGTGTCTGCCAACCTTATACCAACCAATACCGTGAAGATGTCTAAATATTGGTTCATCCCACAATAATGACAGATATTACAATAATCACAACCACATTGAATACAGAAATAACTCTTGTAAAAACCAACAAGCTTTACATATAAGTTCATTGCATGTGATTAACACTTAGGATATCAAACAATCATTCACTTTCCTTGAACATGTGTTATACAACAATACTAAGAAATAGTTATTATGCACACATAAAACAAGTTATGTTTCAACTACATTAAACCATCACCTACCTCAATCTAAGCCTGAAATACTCTAGCGAACTTGATCTTTCCTTTTTCTTGCAACCTCGGCTTGATTATGTTCTAAAAATAGGAATATAACATATAATTAACCAAATGACACAAAATATCAAGGATTATAACCTAATCCCAAAGGCTTTACATCCAACTTACCCCCTTGCACTAGAAAATTCAGCTAGGTCAAGTTAAACCCTCCCAAGACCCATAAACTAGTGATTCTAAGGTTTAGGAATAAAAATACCAGTTAATGGGGATAAATAACTTACCTTTATGACGAATTTTGGTGGAAAATAGGTGAAAATTGCCCCAAATATTGTGTTGGGGATAAATAACTTACCTTCCCAACACAAGTTTTGAAATAATAAACCATTTTTGGGGAATCTCTGCATTAATCAGTGATTAACCCTGCTATAGTGACCCAATCCCTCTATAGAGGCATTGCTACAGTGAAATCCGCCCTCTATGGCTGGATTGACCTGCTTTGACTCCCGTTATAGCAGTAGCCTCATATCAATCTGCTACCCGCTATAGTGGGTGTGGTGAGGCAGAAACTTAAGATTGCTCCTAATTTTGCATTTTTTGCAACGCACCCTTAAACCATGACATTTTGGACTAACCCTTTTTTGTCAAGTTTGGTATCGGGAGTTCTACTACCCAAATTCACTTCTGAAAAATCCTATGGGTTCCTTATTGCCTTAGCTAATATAAAATCATGCTAAACCTTATTACCTTTACCCAATCCATTCTCGAATTTCCCTCGACCATACCTCGCTCGAATTTCATCCAAGATTAGCCTAGCCTAAAATTTTTAACTTTTAATTCAGGGAAAATCTTAACCCAAATTTTTTCATGATTGACTTTCCCATAATGATAAAAAGGATCATTACAATAGATACTAATTTACCCATCGTTTGTCCCCAAATAATCAAATAAGAAAAGTGTGCCAAATCAATAAAATAAAAGAGTACCTGTATCCTCAAACAAGTGAGGGTACTTATGTTGTATATCCTTCTCGGTTTCCCAAGTAGCTTCCTCAATAGAATGATGCTTCCATTGGACCTTTACCTATCGAATCTCCTTTGTCCTCAACTACCGAACATCTCGATCAAGAATGGAAATCGACTCCTCCTCATAAGTAAGATCCTTATCTAGCAAAACTGAATCCCACTTGATAATATAATCCCCATCCCCATGATATCTTTTAAGCATGGATACATGGAACACTGGATGGACTCCCGACAAGCTTGGTGGCAATGTGAACCTGTACGCTACTAGACCCACATCCTCAAGAACCTCAAATGAACTGATATACCAAGGGCTAAGCTTGGCCTTCTTGCCAAACCTCCTGATTTCCTTCATTGGAGAAACTTTCAACAAAACTTGTTCACCAACCTTGAATGACATATCCCTCACCTTACGGTCTACATACTTCTTTTGCGTACTCTGGGCTGCCAACAACTTGGTTTAGTTAAATCTTACTTTTTCTTGAGATTCCTTCACCAAATCAGTGCCCAAAGGCTTCGATCACTAGCCTCGAACCATCTTATGGACGATCTACACCTCCTCCCATAGAATACCTTAAATGGAGCCATATCACTGCTAGAGTGATAAATATTGTAGTGTGAAAACTCACATAATGGCAAGAAATTGTCCCAATGGCCATTGAAGTCGATCACACATGCCCTCAACATGCCCTCAAACACCTGAATCATCCTCTCTAACTGTCTATTAGTCTGAGGATGAAAGACTATGCTAAAAGTGAGTTGGGTGCCCAACTCTTCATGTAACCTGCCCTAAAATTTAGAAGTATATTGCGTACCTCTATCTGAAATGATGGAAAGTGGAACCCTATGTAGCCTCACTATCTCTTTGATGTAGATATTGGCCAACTGCTTAGAGCTGTAGTCCACTTTAATCAGAATGAAATAGGCTGATTTAGTTAGCCTGTCCATTATGACCCAAATTGAGTCATGCTTTTCCAAGGTCTTAGGAAGACCTACCACAAAATCCATAGTTATTCTCTCCCACTTCCACTCGTGAATGGGTATTCTTTGGAGCAAACCTATATGCCTTTGATGCTCATACTTTACTTATTGATAGTTGTGGCATTTGGATAGATACCCTACTATGTCTTTCTTCATCCCAGACCACCAATAAAGTTGCCTCAAGTGACGGTACATCTTAGTTGCACCTGGATGAATAGAATATCGCGAACCATAAGTTTCAGTAAGCACATTCTGAATCAAATCACTAACCCAAGGAACACATTCTCGCCCTCTAAACCACAATACTGCACACACATCAAGTGTGGCGTCTGAAGCCTCACTAGACACCATCTTGTTTTAGAGCTTATTCAATTTCCCATCCTTAAACTGTTTAGCCTTGATTTCATCAAGAAATGTTGACTTTACTTTAACACTAGTTAACACTCCACCCCTTTCTAAAACACCAAATTACATGAATTGAGATGCTAAAGCTTGAAATTCCCTAGCCAAGGGTCGCCTTGACACCCTTAAACAGGCCAAACTGCCCATACTTATTGCTTTCCAGCTCAATGTGTCTGCCACTATATTAGCCTTACCTGGTTGATACTGGATGGTCACATCATATTCTTTCAACAATTTCATCCATCTTCTCTATCTCAAGTTCAAATCCTTTTGCGTGAACACATGCTACAGGCTACAGTGGTCAGTGAATAACTCACACTTGACACCATAAAGGTAGTGTCTCCAAATCTTGAGTGCATAAACCATCATTGCCAACTCCAAGTCATGAGTTAGGTAATTCTTTTTATGAGGCTTCAATTACCTCGAAGCATAAGCAATGACATTCCTGTCCTGCATCAATATAGCACCCAAACCCAAGCGTGAAGCATCACAAAATACAACAATATCCTTACCCTCAACCGACAATAAAAGAATAGGATTTGTAGTCTTGAGCTTTTGAAAGCTCTACTCCCACTTATCTTACCATACAAATGGCACCTCCTTCTGAGTTAACCTTGTCAAGTGAGTAGCGATAGATGCAAAATTCTTGACAAACTTGTGATAGTAACTAACAAGGCCCACGAAACTTCTAACCTTAGTCACAGAGCTAGGCTGAACCAAACTCCTGACCACCTCAATCTTTTGGGGATCTACCATCACCTTTTTTTCTGAGACTACATGCCCTAAGAAGGCAACCAAAGATAACCAGAACTCATATTTTGAGAACTTTACATACAACTTCTTCTCCTTCAAAATTCCCAGGACAATGTGAAGATGACCTACATGTTCCTCCTTACTCTTGGAGTAAACCAAAATGTCATCAATAAAAACTATCATAAAAGAATCCAAGAAAGACTTGAAAATAACATTCATCAAGATCATGAAGGCTGCCAACGCGTTGGTTAACCCAAAAGACATCACTAAGAACTCGTAATGCCTATATCGAGTCCTGAAGGCTATTTTAGGTATATCCTCAGGCCAAATATTTAGCTGATGGTAGCCTGACCTCAAGTTGATCTTGGAGAATACCAAAACACCCTACAACTGGTCAAAGAGATCATCTATGTGGGGAAAGGGATACTTATTCCTGATGGTAACTTTGTTTAGCTGCCTATAATCAATGCACATCCTTATGCTACCATCTTTCTTGTGGTCACAAAGAGTACAGGGTACATACTTCTTTAAAAATAGGGTGTCAAATTGAGACAACATTAATGGAGGTAGAACCGGTGGCTGACACCCTACATAGGCTCTTCACCACTGCTTGGCATCCCCTTATAGTTGGAAAGTCACAAACTCAACACCATGCTATTTCATAATCCCCAATCTGTATAGCCTCCTATAGCAATCAATGATGAACTCAAACACATCCTCAGTCTCAGCACCATGAAATAAATGAGATTTTATTTTCAGGAACTTAGTTAGCAACTCATGTTCGATCCCGGTCATGATGGGGCCTATTACAGGATGGGGGAATACATCAGTCCCCAAAGCCTCATCCACTTTGGAGCTAAAGTGGAAGTGAGATGAAACCTGAAAAGTCAGCACAGTGGGGTGGCTCAAATACCAGCCAACCCACTCAGAAAGGACAGAACCTGCTGAATAACCTTAGAAGATATAGGAGGAAAGGCTGTACCTCCAACCAGTATTGCCACCTCCTATTCCATACCGTCCTTATCCACTGTCTCAACCTTTTCATAATGATCCTTGGGGGGGGGGGGGAGGTGATAAAGACCTCTAACGGGTCTGTTCAGCTGCTGGTTAAGCTCTACCCCTGGTGGGTGTTGCTCTCCCTCTTCCTCTTCTCCTACCCCTTTCCCATCCTCATTGCTGAATAGTCAGTTCCACAACTGGAGTTGTGATGTGCTATCTTATGGTGGCACATTTTGCATCTTTAACTAAGGATAATCGTGAGTTTTCAAGCAACATTTGGTGTTTATAATGTGTTTTATGTTTTCTTTCAGGTAATAAGCCCGATCATGTGAAAGAAAGGAAATTTTGCTGAAAAGAGAATGCGACGGTGTCACTGACGGACCGTCAAGAGCATGGTGTACCACCGCTCTGTCCATCGTAACTTATCCAGAAATTGGTGCACAATAAAGACAAGTGATGGTTCCACTGACAGACCATCAAGGTCTCGACGGACTATCACCAAGACCATCTAGGCCTACCTAGAACAGGCTGAAAGTTGAAGCCTAGCGACGGCTTAGCCGATGGACCGTCAAGGTCGTGGCAGACCATCACCCCATCCGTCAGTTCTTATGCAAAATGTGAGTTAAATTATGCTCCTGCGACGGTTCCAGTGGTAGACCGTAACCCATGCGATGGATCGTCAGGCTCACCGTCAGTGGTAGCGCGACATCCCAGATTCAAATTTTAAATCCTATTTTATTTGAAGCCTATAAATACCCAATTTAGGGTTTAGAATAGGCATCTTCAATACTTGGATATTTTCTGTACGCTACCTTCTCTGGAGAATCAATTTTTGAGGGCAATTAACTTATTACTCTTTGTTTTTGACTTAAGTATTGAAAGTGGTGATTTCTTTATTGTAAGGACTATTCTTTGCTTTATGAAAATCATCTGTTTTATCTTATTCTTTATCATGAGTGGCTAAAACTCCAAAACTAGAGTTGTGGAATCCTTGGTGAAAGATCACTTTTAGGGTTCATGGGCATTGAATTTGTGTTATCTTAGTGATTATACTATGAATCCCTTCGTTTTAATAGATTTTTGATGGTTGCAAACATTGGGAGAATGTCTTATGTTAACATGCTTAAGTAAATATTTTAACAAAAAATATAAGGGATTCATAACAAGAGTTTGGAGTTTCCAACCTCCAAACTAACCACTAATGCTTTAACAAAGCTAACCTATTGAGGCTGAGATCAGATTATATGCTTGACACCTTAAGTTTGAGAGAATTAGGGTGTAAACTCATCTAGTTTGGTTGGAAACAGTTAGATGAATTATAGAATCGATTACCTTATAATCATGTATCTTAACACAAATTCATATTCACCCATGACCTAGAAGTGATTGGAAACCAAGGTGAACACAATTCTAGTTTGTCTTTCTCCATTGAATTAAGTGTGCAAAAATTACCGTTGTTAATTGATTTAAGGCGTATTTATATGCCTTAGTAGCGACTTTAACCCATTTTTACCTTAGTTTTGAGAACAATACGTATATGTTTTGTATGGTTTTGATGGATTATGTGATATTGCACTAACCTATGTGATTAGACCCTTGTAGGTGGAATTTGCGACTATTTGGAGCATTTTTAGCGTGGAAAGCGAGGCTTGGAGAAGCTACGAGCAAAGAATATTAAAGATAAGAGGCAAGCCAAAGAGTTGAACTTGAAGAATCATGCCAAATCCGCAAAGAAAAGTCGACGAAAGAAGAAAATATGGCGCGCCAGGCCACTTTTGTACAAAATTTTGTTTTGGGAGGCAGCAATGGGGTGCGATTGGGGGCGTGCCAGGCTGCCTGGAGCACACCTTTGCAGAGGCAAAATTTACCTAAGTGTCAGGCGCACCCAAGGGCGTGCCGGGCCGCTTTTTGGCTAATTTTTGCCTCGAAATTCACTCTATAAATAGGGCTTTTGAGCTATTGTATCACATTCCATATTGAAAAGGATACTTTGGGCATTTTTGGGCATTGAAATTAGGTTTCATTCCTCATCTTTTCAGTTTTTATTTATTTTTAAGGTATTTT
Source organism: Capsicum rhomboideum (assembly GCA_031232105.1). NCBI lineage: Eukaryota > Viridiplantae > Streptophyta > Magnoliopsida > Solanales > Solanaceae > Capsicum > Capsicum rhomboideum. Next base: position 95,145,229 of record CP124715.1, read on the forward strand.
ATTACTTCTGGATGTTAATTAACATTATGAGTGGCTAAAATCCCTCATTCTTGGGGTTAAGGCCAAGAACATGAATCTCTTGGGTCAATTTTAGTGGTTTTTGCTGAAGTTTATCATAAATTGGTTATTCATATAGTCTTAATTTCATTATTTTGATGCTTGATCACCATTGAAATACATTCCTTGTCTTGAAGTAAGCTCGAAAGAGAAACTAAGAGATAGAACGTGGAATATACGGAGTGTGGTCTTTCTCGTGGAAGGAATTCTAAGGGATTGATATGTGGTTAGGACCGAGAGGTACCTAATCCACCACACTTGGTCAATTACGAGAAGAAAGCTTAAATGCACTAGAATTGGTTAAGCTTATCACCGCTCACGGATGTAGTTAGGTTTCCAATTTCTAGTAGAAGATTATATTTTGGAGACGAATATAATTGTAAAATTAACCTCGGTATCAATAACCAAGATAAACAACCCAAATTGCTTAAACAAATAACAATTATGCTCAAGAGATGACGTTCGGAGTGCCTTATCCCTGGGAATTCAGTTTTTATTGATTTTTTAAGCATATTTGCGAAAAACAAAGTTACGGTAGCGAAGATAGGAGTTCATAGTCCGCAAACAATTAATTTTTAGCAACAAATCCTGTTTCCTTTTTGCAACACTAGTTTTTAATTATTATTGGACGTCTAGAATTGACTTCTGTTGACGAAAGTCCCTTGGGTTCGATATCCAGCTCTTTTAAATGAGACACTGTATTACTTGAATGATCACGTACACTTGCGTGTATAGCTGGGTCGCAACAAGTTTTTGGCGCCGTTGCCGGGGACTTTCAAATAGATAGATTTCAATTATTGACGTTTGTACTTTAATTTTCAGCTAAGTGTTGACAACTTGATCTTAGCTGTTCTATTTTGCAGGATTACTTTATCAGAACACTGGCAAGGAACAGAGATTTGGTAGCCCCACAGTCTGAACCTGAAAGATATTTCCATAGATTGAGGAAACAGGCTGCAGATTACCCAATCCCACAAGTCGAACTGGCTGGCGAAGGCATACGGGGTAATCTCGTAAGAATTGAAGAAGCAGTTGCGGAGAGACGTGAGCTGGAAGTAATGGCAGCTAGAACAGTTCGCGATGTGGCAATCCCACTCGCCACTAATGTGACCTCCAGTATTCTCAAACCGGCGGCTGGAGGTAGATTTGAGCTTAAACAAAATATGGTCCAACTCTTGCACTCAAGTGGATAGTTTACAGGTCTTGCTCATGAGGACCCGCAGAGGCATATCCGTAATTTTCTGGAGATCAGTGACACATATATTCCTGCAGGTGTGTCTTCGGATTATGTGAGACTTGCTTTGTTCCCCTTTTCTCTGTTGGGGGAAGCAAGGAGGTGGTTAGATGTAGAGCCGGCTAATTCTATCACTACTTGGGATGATCTTGCTAGGAAATTCTTGATAAGGTTCTTTCCATCTGGAAAGACAACAAAGCTGAGGAGTGAGATACTGAGTTTTAGACAGAGAGATGATGAGAATTTGTACCAAGCGTGGAACCAATTCAAATCCATGTTAAGGGATTGTCCTCACCACCACCAAGCTAATGAAGTGTTGGTGCATACTTTCATTGAGGCTCTTGACCCCAACACTAAAATTCTACTTGATTCAGCTGCAGCTGGACAAGCTTTAGAGAAGACTTATGATGAATTATATGCTTTGTTGAATCATATTTCACAGGGAAATCCAGACTAGCATAGTGATAATTCGAGAAATTCTACAAAGAAGGTTGCTGGGAAACTGGATGTGGATGCAGTCAAAACATTATATGCCCAAATTTCAGCTATGCAAAACATGATGAACAATCACTTCAGTAGTTTGAATTTGGGACAGCAACCAGCTCCTGTAAATGCAGTACAATAATAGGTTTCTGTGATGTGTAGTGTATGTGGAAACGGCGACCATACCAGCGAGTTGTGTAGTGCAAATCCAAATTTTGTTGGTAATTCCCAAAGAGGAGTTGGAGCCCAGAATTACGGAAATACTTATAATGCTGGGTGGAAAAATCACCCAAACTTATCTTGGGAAGGAAACCAAAATCAATATAGGCCTCAAGGATATGCACCACAGTACAACCAACAGCAAGGTCAAGGAAATCAAGTGGGTGCTAAGCCTGGAGATATGAGTGTGGAGGATATGTTAAAGCAAATTATGGCAGAGCAAGCTAAGCTGGCAGCAGATGTGAGGAACAATCAGTTGGCTACTCAGAATTTGGAGAAGCAAATTGGGCAGTTAGCTAATGCACAGAATACAAGGCCCCAAGGAGGTCTTCCAGGTGATACTGAGCCTAATCCAAAGCAGGTGAATGCTATTGTTACTAGTAGTGGTAAGCAGTTAGAGGATACGATTGCACCAGCGAAAGAATTGGAGCCTAAAGTAGTGGTGATTGAAGACGAACAAGTGGAGTCTACCAAAATCTCCAAAGATGATAAAGTGATACATAGTGTGAAGTTGCCTCCTCCTTTACCTCAGAAGTTCAAGAAGAAGAAGGAAGATGAATGCTTTGGTAAGTTCATTGAACTACTTAAACAAGTGCACATTAATTTGCCTCTTATGGATATCTTGCAGGGTATTCCAAAGTATTCCAAGTTTGTGAAAGATATTGTGGCAAACAAGAGTAGATTGACAGAGTATGCCACAGTTGCATTGACTGAGGAGTGTAGTTCTCGCATTCAAAACTGGTTACCTACCAAGTTGAAGGATCCTGGTAGCTTCACTGTAAAAATTACTTTGGGAGATCGTGTATGCGCTCGTGGATTGTGTGATTTGGGGGCTAGTATAAATCTAAAAATTACCAAGTTGAGCTTGAGCACCGAGCATATTGGGCGGTAAAGAAGTTGAATCTAGATCCGGGGTTGGTTGGTAACAGGAGATTGTTACAACTCCATGAGTCTACAAGGAGAAAATGAAGCGATAGCATGACAAGCATATTCTCCCCCACACTTTCGAGCCAGGCCAGTTGGTGCTTTTGTTTAACTCAAGACTTAGGTTGTTTCCGGGCAAGCTAAGATCTAAGTGGAGTGGGCCTTTTGAAGTAAGTCGCACGATGCCTCATGGTGCGGTGGAAATTTTGAACAAAGTGGATGGTACGATATTTATGGTAAATGGCCAGAGATTGAAGCATTATTTTGGTGAAGAAGAGAAGCAGAATGAGGATGTGCTTCACCTTGATGATAACTAAGCTAAGTATGGTCGAGCCGCAACATTACACCAGGCGCTACATGGGAGGCAACCCATGAATCTGTTGTAATAGTTAGGATTTATAAAGTACAAAAATACAAAAAGAAGAGTCGTGCCCCGACCAAAACTAAGGCGCTTGATGGGAGGCAACCCATCTCTTTTTAAAGTTTTTCTTTTCTAACTTAGTTCTAGGATTTGGTGTTTATGCAGAGGCACAGAGCATTTTGACATGGAAATCCACAAGAAAAAGGTAAAATTGACGGATATATGATTATTTGAAGGAGCCGGGCAGGTAGGACATATTTTGGAGCGAAGTTTTGAGTCTTGGGACTTCTAAAAGCCCCAAGATTATGTGAAAAATATGGAAAATTGCTCAGGTATAATGTTAAGTGTTGGGCGCGCTACAGGGCGTGCCAGGGCGTTCTTGGGAAAATGTTTTTATCGTATGGCAGTGCCCTGGCGCGACACAAGGCGTGCCAGGCCGCCTGTGTCAAATTTTTTTATCGCCTGGCAGTGACCAGGCGCGACACAAGGCATGCCAGGCCGCATGTTTCCCATTTTTTGTTCGACTGGGAAGTGGGGTAGCACGCTAGGCAGCGTGCCAGGCCGCTACCCCCTTATATTTTTGGCACAAATTTTTTTTAAGTCTTTTGCTCCATAAAACTGACCCACCCCCACCCCTTCTCTTTTAAATCCCTAATTTTCCTTATTCTTCACCAATATTCCCAACTCCATAACCAAATACACGAATTTTACTCCCAAAGCATCACAAATTCTCTCTTCCTTTTCTCTCCTCTTGCTTTCACGTTACTCAATTTCTTGCTTTCTCCTCTTGGGATTGTGTTTACAAGACTCTATTCAAGCTATCAAGGTATGTTTTCTTATCTTTCTCTCTCTAGATTGCTATGAGCATGATGCGAATTTGGGGTATTCTTGGATTTCGTTTGTGATGCTCAATATGTTCTTGGTATGTTGACTTGCTTCTTATGATATGATTGGAGTTTATGGGGTGTCATTATAATGAAATAGAAAGGCATGTGAAATTATGTTTAATAATATTGTTTTAGTTGCAATTCTTGGAAGTGGGTTTATCTTTATTGGTGATAATTGAGCAAGTTGGTAGTTGATATCACTTGTTACAACTTACATGTTGTTGAATATGTATGAGTCTTGTTTGAATTCTTGAGTAAAACAAGTACGTCATTCTAATATGTATGGGCTTATTGAACTTGTGTTGGGTATGTGAAATTTGTCTATGGTTTGGACTTGGAAATTGGGATTTAAGTGATAAAAGGAAGTCTGAGTACCCTAGACCACTATATTTTGAATGGTGCTAAGTAACTAGGTGTGGGGTGGCCCTTAAAGCCAACACCCATTAAGTTGTTTTGCTCTCTTTACATGGGAAATTGACTTGCTTGTGGATCTTTGCTACAGGTACAATGTCGGATGCTAATGTGGCTGCCTCTAGCTCTCACAAGCGACGTCGATCAAGAAGTAAGGTCCCCGTAGCTCCCCCAGTCTCGAAAGGCCAAAAACAGAAGTATGGGATTCATGCTGTATCTAGTGCTGGCAAGAGTTGGTACAAAAGCCACACTGAAGCTAAATACTTTGCCGATGAATGTATTGATAGGGCCAGTCTAGCTCGGACTTACCCTAGGATATTGGCTCGGATTGTGCAATTGGGAATGGAGTTCATCTTCGACAGACCTACAGATTGTAACCTCCACTTGGTGAGGGAATTATATGTAAACTGGAACCCGGATGCACCAACTAGCTCGGTGGTTGTACGAGGGACGGATTTTATACTCGATTACTTGGGCATTACGGGATTATTGGGAGTCCACACTCGGGCTAGTCCCGACGACCTTCTCAGGCTAAATGCTAGGCCCGCTTATGATGATATTAGACACACTATTTGCGGCTAACGTTCAACAGTTAGATGGTTGCTCCATCACAAAAGAGGGTACCACTTGAGTCTACCCTATGTTCATTTGAATAAGGAGGCGCGAATCTGGTTGAAGATTGTGTGCTGTTGCTTGATTTCGGGGAGCCACATGACGGAGGTTACGTGGGATCGTGTCTGTCTAGTGTATGCTCTCATGACTGATGTGGAGATTAATGAAGGGTCTGTAGTGCTGTCGGCTATGCGCCGAGCTCGGTTGCAGGGAGGTCTTCGTTATGCTTTTGGTAGGTTGTTGACTAAATTGATGCGAGCATTCGAAGTGCCTGAGGAGGCATTTGATTATCATCCTCCTATGGTGCAGACTCCTGTAGATGTTACCCAAACCAGGGCACCGGATGCACTCGGCCCCACTCTCACCTTAGCAGAGCGTCACGCTCGAGACGACGGGATTTTAGCCCGTATGTATGGGTTGGAGATGCTCCGCCACAGGACTGGGGTTAGGCCCTCTACGACGGAAGAGCTGAGCTAGGTTGAGAGGGATTATCCTCTTAACGAGCATGTCATGGCCTTATTGAGAATTGGTCCTGATTTTGTTGAGCCTGTGGATGATGATGTTCCCACAGATGAAAATGACCACCAGACCGATTGTGATGATGACGAGGTGGAGGCAGATGATACTCCGCTAGAGGTCCGTGGGCCGGAGGACGACGACTTTCTTGACTGACCAGGGAGCTCCTTACACCCTACTCTTGTATTGTTTAGTTTTGTAACATTGGGGATAGTGCTAATCTTTTAAGTGTGGGGTGGGGTGTGATGGGATTCCCTTGTATGTATGTATATCTGTGCTTCTGTATGCTTTTATTTTGGGTTCCTTAGCCTTTGTTTTCATTTCTTTTACTAAGGAGAGTCCCTTTGAACCATAGAAAACCACAAAAAGATTTTAATTTTTTTTTATGTTGTTTTTGGTGTTTATTACTTTTGAGTCGCCCTTAGTCATAGGACTAAGAGATTTGCTCTATGATGGATGGATGATGACCGTCTTAAGAGCGAATTAGTCATGTAGTGTCGGGTGTTCTTGCTTGCTATACAATTGTGCGTACATGTGTGAAACATGCTAGGACATACAATAGCAAGTATTGAGATGCCTAATTCTCACTTAGTTGACTAGCTATGTTGCTTAATGTTGAACTTATGCATGATTTTGGATATTTTATGGTGAGCCTACTGAGCTGAACATGTGCTATGTGTGAGTGAGGTTTTTGGTGATATTCCATGTGCATAATGATGTCTAGAACTTTCCCGGTGTGTCTGCAAAACAAAATAAAAGATGTTGAGTTTAGGAGATGATATAGGCATTTCTTTGATAGCTATGTTTTAGATCTGTGTTATCTACCCTCTTTGTATGATCTTAGTTAGCCCCGTTGAGCCTATAGCCTATTCATTGGTAGCTTTACATGCAGCTTGATCCTTTTCTTTCAATGAACCATAATTTGATCCAAAACTCCTAAGCTCTTTAATTGAGAGATTAACTTGTGAAGGAGTGAAGAAAGAAAAAAAAAAACTAAATTGAAGAAGGAAAGAGTCAAGTTAAAGTCCCAAGTATATATCCTTTGGGTGTGTGAAAAAGTTTGTGTGTGTTGGTAGGGAGTATGGTAGAAAAAATAAAATAAAAATATTTTCACCATTCTGTGAATCAATGGTTGATAGCAGTTACTCCCTACCTAATATGCGTAAGCTAGCTTAAAAATATGGGGGCAAAACAAAAGAGAGTGGGAAGATAAAAGTGGGGGAAAATAGGTTGGTTGAAGGTGGTCTTAATGCAATTTGTAGTGTATTAAAGCGCTTAGGGAAGATAGTCACTATTCTTGACCAAATAGTTCCTACCCGTCCCTTAGCCTACATTACAATCTCTAAAGTCCTACTTGATCTTGAGCTTTAACATTTTTACATTAGTGGAGCATTACACTAAGGGCAAGCTTATGGTTCATCTTGTGTTGCATGTGAATTCTTTTTGAGAGAGAGTGAACTTTTATTCATGCACCCATTTAGCAATTACTTTGTGTGAAGTGTGGGGTGATTCTCTTGTGGTGAGGGCGCATGTTTAGCTAAGTGTGGTGATCTATTAGTAACGTGTCATGCATGAATTTGCAACTAGTAAAGTTGTTTTGTGAGGATAGGTTGTTTCAATTTGTTATTCAATTTTTGTGATACTAGTATGTTGGTGCATAATTGGATAAGTGTGGTTGTGCAGTTGTGCAAGAATGCCTATTGTGTGTCAATTGTCTAAAGTCGCCCGAATTTGAGTGTGGTTATTGTTCGAGGACAAACAAAGGTTCAAGTGTGGGGTGGTGATTTAAGGCGTATTTATATGCCTTAGTAGCGACTTTAACCCATGTTTACCTTAGTTTTGAGAACAATACGTATATGTTTTGTATGGTTTTGATGGATTATGTGATATTGCGCTAACCAATGTGATTAGACCCTTGTAGGTGGAATTTGCGACTATTTGGAGCATTTTTGGCGTGGAAAGCGAGGCTTGGAGAAGCTACGAGCAAATAATATTGAAGATAAGAGTCAAGCCAAAGAGCTGAACTTGAAGAATCATGCCAAATCCGCAAAGAAAAGTCGACGAAAGAAGAAAATCAATTTTTAAGGGCCTGGCGCGCCAAGGGGCGTGCCAAGCCGCTTTTGTGCAAAATTTTGTTTTGGGAGGCAGCAGTGGGGCGCGATTGGGGGCGTGCCAGGCTGCCTGGAGCACACCTTTGCAGAGGCAAAATTTGCCTAAGTGCCAGGCGCGCCCAAGGGCGTGCTGGGCCGCTTTTTGGCTAATTTTTGCCTCGAAATTCACTTTATAAATAGGGCTTTTGAGCTATTGTATCACATTCCATCTTGACAAGGATACTTTGGGCGTTTTTGGGCATTGAAATTAGGTTTCATTCCTCATCTTTTCAGTTTTTATTTATTTTTAAGGTATTTTATTACTTTTGGATGTTAATTAACATTATGAGTGGCTAAAATCCCTCATTCTTGGGGTTAAGGCCAAGAACATGAATCTCTTGGGTCAATTTTTGTGGTTTTTGCTGAAGTTTATCATAAATTGGTTATTCATATATTCTTAATTTCATTATTTTGATGCTTGATCACCATTGAAATACATTCCTTGTCTTGAAGTAAGCTCGAGAGAGAAACTAAGAGATAGAGCGTGGAATATACGGAGTGTGGTCTTTCTCGAGGAAGGAATTCTAAGGGATTGACATGTGGTTAGGACCGAGAGGTACCTAATCCACCACACTTGGTCAATTATGAGAAGAAAGCTTAAATGCACTAGAATTGGTTAAGCTTATCACCGCTAACGGATGTAGTTAGGTTTCCAATTTCTAGTAGAAGATTATATTTTGGAGACGAATATAATTGTAAAATTAACCTCGGTATCAATAACCAAGATAAACAACCCAAATTGCTTAACACAAATAACAATTATGCTCAAGAGATGACGTTCGGAGTGCCTTAGCCCTAGGAATTCAGTTTTTATTGATTTTTCAAGCACATTTGCGAAAACCAAAGTTATGGTAGCGAAGATAGGAGTTCATAGTCCGCAAACAATTAATTTTTAGCAACAAATCCTGTTTCCTTTTTGCAACACTAGTTTTTAATTATTGTTGGACGTCTAGAATTGACTTTTGTTGACGAAAGTCCCTTGGGTTCAATATCCGGCTCTTTTAAAGGAGCCACTGTATTACTTGAACGATCACGTACACTTGCATGTATATCTGAGTCGGAACATTAATTGAAATTGATATTTTTTCATAATTATTAAACAAAACCCCCCGTTTCACGAAAAATATTGGCTAATTATCATTGAAGCTACATATTATTTATTTTACACCTTATTCCCTGTGGGATTCGACCCCAACTTTTGTTGGGTTCTATATTTGACAACAACCACTTGCACTCTTCAAAAGGGAGTTGTTGTTTGGGCGAATCTAATTTTGGCACCATTTCCAGGGAATACGATTGTTAAATAAGATTTATGTATGTTATTTGACCGTTAGTCCAATTTCCTAATTTTACTTCTATTTGTTGTTTGTGTAATTGCATGCTAGCATGCTAATATTGGTGCATGCTAAGTACCCGTTATTTAGGAAAACCGTTGTTTCCCTACGGTCCTGAGTTAAGTAGAATGTTGTGGCAATATATGGAAGGATATCAATATAATTCAGGACATGCACTAGGGCATGTTCAACCACCCGATCGAGTACCAAATAAAGATGATGAGGACCTTGGTGATAAGGAGTTGAACGATGATATTGGTGGGCAACATGCTGATAATGTTGCCCTATCAAATTGAAATCAACGACAAAGGGGTAGAGGACGCCAACAACCTGCGGTGAACTTTGCTTTAAACTACGATGAGGACGACGCTGATTTAGATGGAGTTGGGGCTACTGGAGCCATTGTCCCACCTCCAATTTCTCCTGGGACTAAGTTCAATATCACCAGCACCATGATCCAACTGCTGAACCTGAAGGGTCTATTTGGGGGTCTGCCTAGTGACGATCTAAATTTGTACTTAATGAACTTCATCAATATTTGCAGATCATTTAATTATCCAGGAGTGTCAAAGAATGCAATTTGGCTGAGATTAATTTCATTGTCTCTGACTGCAAAGGCAACCTTGTGGTTGAATGAACTACCTCCCGCTTCTACAATACACTGGAGGCAATTGAAAGGAGCTTTCCTAGAAAGGTTCTTTCGGCCTTCCAGAATATTACAGTTACGGGATGAGATTAGCAATTCCAGACAACTACAACATGAGCCATTGCATGAGACATGGCTTAGGTTCAAGAAAAAGTTAACTCAATGCCCAAATCACCATCTCACTGATGAACATCTGATGCAAACATTCTATAGATCACTAAACTTTGTCACAAAATCAGTGGTAGATAATGCAGCTGGGGTTGCTTTTATAGGACATACTTATGCAAAGGCCACTGAGATACTTGACCGATTGACAAAAAGTTAGTAGAGCTTGGCATACTAGAGAGTCTGAGGTAACAAGCAATACTTGTGCAGTTGGTATGTCGGCAGACCAAAACCAAAGAAAAGATGAGCATGATCAAGATATGGCATATATGAAGACTCAAATAGACTTGTTGACCAAACATTTGTTGTCTGGTGGAGTTGAGAAGGTTAAAGCCGTGGAATCGCAGAATAGAGTAGCTGATTCTAATTCTGAAGAAGAGGCAAATTACTTGAACAAACAAGGGGGTTTCCAGGCTAGTGGCCAAAGAAATCAAGGTCAGAACTATCAAAGAGATAATTATTATGAAAAGTATGGTTATAGAGATTACGACCAAGGTAACTAGAAGAACAAGGGTGATAGAAGTGGTTTGTATGTACCACCAGGTAGCCGTGATGTTGTTACTAATGACTCAGGTAAGCTTGAAGCTGCGATAGCAATGGTGTTAAAAGAGGGTGAGTCAACTGAAGCAGGTATTAAAGAGGTGAAGACTAACTTGCCTTCAATGAGTCAACTAGTTGACTCCCATTCAACTCCAATCAAGCAACTAGAGTTTCAGATGGGCCAGCTATCTGCAGCCTTTAATCAGCATAAGGCCAGCACCCTACCAAGTGATACTGTTAATAATCTGAGAAATGATGGTGCGTGCTTGGCTGTTACCACGAGTAGTGGTAAAATATTACATAAACCCCATCTAGTGGTTCAAACTCATAAGAAGGATGTTGTCTCTAATGATGAATTGAGGTGTGATGATGGTAGCATGAATGACATTTCTGTTGAGTCTGATAGACAGGAAAATAGAGATGAACAAGCTGTGGATGCTGAAAAATCCACAAAAATAAAGAGTGATGATATGGTGAATGAAGAAAAGAGTAAAAAGGTCACAAAGCCTTTAGCTCAAATTCCTAGGCTGCCCCCTCCATTCCCTCCCCAAATTAAAAATAAGATGAAGGATGAAAAGTTTACAAAGTTCTAATCTATGTTGAAGCATCTATCGGTGAACATTCCTTTGGTGGAAGCCCTTGAGTAGATGTCGGGTTACGCTAAGTTCATGAAAGATTTGGTCACCAAGAAGAGAACTGTGAGCTTTGATCCAACTGACAACATTCATCATTGTAGTGCTATAGCATCGAGGTCGTTGGTTCAGAAGAAAGCTAACCCAGGAGCTTTCACCATCCTTTGCACAAATAGTGCTATTAGTTTTGCTAAGGGGCTATGTGATCTTGGCGTAAGCATTAATCTAATGCCCTTAGCTATTTACCGACAGTTGGGTTTAGGAGCCCCTAAACCGACATCCATGTGGCTACTGATGGCTGACCATTCAATTAAGTGGCCTGAGGGGATCTTGTATGATGTTTTGGTGAAGGTAGCAGATTTTATATTTCCTACTGATTTTGTTATTCTGGATTACAAGGTAGACTTCAAAGTGCCTATAATCTTGGCTAGGCCATTCTTAGCTACTGGGCAAGTTTTGGTTGATATAAAATGCAATGAACTGAAATTCAGTTTGAATAATGAGGAAGTTAAGTTCAACATATGTGAATCAATGAAGCAGACAAGGGAAATGAATGTTGTCTCGGTAATATATGTGATTGATGAGTCTGAGGTAGAGATTTCTATTGAGGAATGGTTTGCGGTTGAAACTTTAGCCGTTGTGTTGATGAATTTTGATGGAGATGACATTGAAGAATATGAAAAGACTGTTTATGCACTTACAGGAATGGGTTCATACTCTTATGCACCTAAGAAGTTGGACATGGACTTGAAGAACAGATCAACTCCTCCGACAAACCATCTATTGAAGAGCCACCGATATTAGAATTGAAGAAATTATCTGGGCACTTGAGATATTTATTTCTGGGTGAGAATACCATATTGCCAGTAATCATTGCTGCAGATTTAGTTGAATGGTAGGTGGTAGCTCTTGTATTATTATTGCAGAGATATAAAAGAGTAATAGGGTGGACCATAGTGGGTATCATTGGCATTCCACCGGGCATTTGCACACATAAGATATAGTTGGAAGAAGAGTGTATTCCAACTATTGAGCATCAGTAGAGACTCAACCTACCAATGCAAGAGGTGGTCAAGAAAGAAATTATCAAGTGGCTTGATGTGGGTGTTGTATATCCTATTTCTGACAGTAAGTGGGTGAGCCCAGTGCAGTGTGTGCCAAAAATGAGAGGAATGTAATACCCCGTACGATTCTAAGTCTAGCTGACAACCGTAACATTTAGGGAAATATGGAACATGAGAGAATGGATGAATTATGTAGCAATTTATGGGCATTAAAAAGTCTTACACCATTGGGCCTTAAATGAAGCCCAAAATAATTATAAGAGAAAGACATGGCCCCAAAAGGATTTTTTTGACCCATTCTTCCAATTTGCTCCATTTGACCAAATCAACCCTTGAATTAAATGCTAAGGAAGGGATAAGAGAGACATGAGGGACTCTATAAAGAGAAAAATCAGATTTTTTATTGCATTGGACTCTCATGCTTTTCTAGACTTTACCGAAAATTTCTTTTTGGTCTCTCAAGAACCCTAAGTTATCCTTTGGGACAAGATCATCTTTGTACAAGCTTGGTAAGTGTTTATTATGATGTTTTAATATATTTTATGCATGTTAGATGGTGTATAATATGTTTTTTATGTTGGTAGAGTATTGAGAAGTGCACAATGTGTGAAATGTTACATGTTTGCTAAATCGGAGAATGGTTTGTCTTGTAAACTTGAATATGCACTTGTGGTCTTGAAGGAAATGAACTTTGTGGAGTAAATATTTACATGTGAGATGTGATTAGAGACTTACCTTGTTTAATCCTTGTGTATAACATTTGGACTTGTTATTGTGAAATTGGTGATGGTTTTGGCGCTGTATTGGCCGTGAAATGTAGTTTTGGGTGTTATTATGTGTGTTGTGAGACCATAGCTGAATGTTGGTGTTTAAGATGATAAAAAATATGTCAAAGTAAGTTTGGTTATGATCATGGACCATTCATGGCATTAAAAGACCCAAAAGAGGCCATTTCAGACCAAAACGGGCATCCGCCCCCGCAAACGAGGGAAACGGCGGGCGCAGATGCCAATGTAGATGCCCCTGGAATTTTCCAGAGGCCATCTGCGCGCGCACCTCAGCCACCTGCGGGCACAGTGGCAATGCAGGTCAGCCCAGTTTTCCGTTTTGAGTGGTTTCATTTCTAGTTGATCCCCGAAGGCCCCTATACCCTTTTTGGATGTAATTATCAACTTGTGATGTCATTTTAATGACTTCAAAGTATCGTATGGAGGTGTTTTGTACTATATTAAGTATGGATGGTTGTTTATATATTGTTATGAAGGAGTAATTGTGCCGGAATGATAAAGAGAAAAGCGTAAAGGGTAAGTATGGTGCGTAATGCTATCGATGTATGATTTCTTGGTCAATGTGTATAATGTGATGGTGTTGTGGATGTGAAAATGCATTGGATGGTATTTTAAGGTGTGACATGACATTATACGGCAGTCATTTAAGTTCATTGTTGTCTTGGACGCCTGTATAGTAACTAGTTGCTAATGTAAGTTCCGGAATGAATTTGTATTGTAGAGGAAGACGTAAGGAAGAAGCTGGACTATTGTGTTCATACATAGGCTTGTATATTCATACTTGGAAGTGAAGGTATGTAAGGTTACTTTGTCCGTATCTTTCTGCAGCATATAGAATTCACATTGACGTTACCCTTGTCCTATTCCAAATTGTGTTAAGGTATACTATTCTCGGTTACCAATGGGTATTATCACAAGTTTCCTATTCATTGATCAATTATGAATTACATGTTTCCTCTTCATTGAAAATGTTCCAATGTTACAATAGTGATTATACTCATGTCTCTTGTTCATTGATTATTGTTCATTGGTTCCAATAGTAATATGTTTCCAATGAGTCTATGTTTCCAAGAACTTTTAATCACATGTTTCTCACTCATTGGTTAATGATCCAAAGATTCAAAGTAAAGTATGACTTTCATTGTATCAATCTCAAAGTAATGAATAAAGTAATGCATATGTGGTTAATGATCAAGTGTGGGTGGTAGCTTTGGGGGCGAAATGCCTAGCTTAAGCCGATCCCAAGATTGTTGGATCAGGGGGTAGTCCTGGGGGCATAAGCCTAGCTCAGACCGAACCTGATAGGGGGCAGCTATAGAGGTATAATCCTAGCTCGAGCCGAACCTGATATGTTGGTTTATGGGTGGCAGCTCTAGAGGTAATAACCTAGCTCGAGCCGAACCCAATGCTTTGATTCTTAGGGTGGCAGCTCTGGGGGAATAAGCCTAGCTCGAGCCGATCCCAATATAACAATATGTTATGTTAAAACCCACTGTTCAGTCGGGGACCGAGTATCACAGTTCACAGGTAAAGAGGAATGATCATAGAATCAAAGGAACAAAGAAAGTAAAGAAAGCAATATACATGGTTTCCAAAGTACAGTATTGTGACTTATCCATATTGATCATTTATTGTATTTGAGTTCATTGACATGTTCACGTATCATACAAGATTCATATGGCCTTACATACTCAGTACATTCTTCGTACTGACCCCTCTTGGGGGATTTACCTTACTTGCTGCAGGCGCAGGTACTAGTAGGCCTCCACAGTAGGTTGCCAGTTGTTGCAGATCATTGGTGAGCTCCAGTTAGTCCGGGGCTTCTCCAAGTCACAGTTGTACATGTTGTATAAAGCGGGGACTTGTCCCGACTTTTAGTTCATTTTGGTCAATGCACTTGTTAGAGGCTTTTGTAGACAGATGTGGGTGTATAGATGTAAAGGGTACATGTCGTTTTTGACTTGATGGCCTCAACGGCCAAGTTTCATATATGTATATATGTCACATGTTTCATGAATTTCATTGTTAGCATTATCAACTCCTACATGATAAGGGTGTTTCTTATGGCATGTATGTGAATGAACATAGGCAAAGCTTGGTTCTCTCGGGCCTTATCGGCTATGGGTGCCAATCATGTCTCGATGGGATTTGGGGCATGACAAGGAATGAATTTGGTAGAAAATGAAAAGAATAAGTTGATTCATCTTTGAACGGTCACAGGCTGGAGAGTATGCATGGACTACAAGAAGTTAAATTCTTGGACTATGCGGGATCATTGTCCGATGCCTTTCTTTGACCAAATGCTTGATCGGTTGGCAGGATGGGTTTGGTATTGATTTTTAGATGGGTATTCTGGTTACAACCAAATATCTATTACTCTTGAGGATCAAGATAAGGCGACCTTTACATGTCCCTATGGTACTTTTGCATTCAAGCTGATGCAGTTTGAATTGTTCAATGCACCGGCCACGTTCCAAAGATGTATGATGTCCATATTCTCGGACATGGTGGAAGATACTTTGCAAGTTTTCATGGATGATTTCTCTGTGGTTGGAGATTACTTTGATGATTTCTTGAGAAATCTTAGCAATGCTTTGCAGAGATGCAAAGAGGCTAATCTTGTGCTTAACTGGGAGAAATGTCATTTTATGGTTAATGAAGGAATTGTATTGGGGCACAAAATTTCACTGAAAGGAATCGAAATTGATCAAGCTAAAATTGAAGTGATTGAGAAATTACCTCCACCAATCTTGGTGAAGGGAGTTCAAAGTTTTCTCGACCATGCGGGATTTTACCGGAGGTTTATCAAAGACTTCCTCAAGATTGCCAACCCCTTGTGCAAACTTTTGAAGAAGGACGTGAAGTTTGAGTTCAGTGAGCATTGTTTAAAGGCATTTCATTGCCTTAAGGACAAATTAGTTGTTGCACCTATTATCATTGCTCTGAATTAGTCCAAACCATTCGAAGTAATGTGTGATATGAGTGGTGTTGTGCTTGGAGATGTCCTTGGTCAAAACATGGAGAAAAATTTTCACCCTATCCACTATGCCAGTAAAGCATTGAACGGAGTGTAGAAAGACTACACGATCATCGAGCAAGAGTTACTAGCTGTTGTTTATGCCTTTGATAAATTTAGGGCATGCTTGCTTGGTACCAAAGTAGTAGTAAACACGGATCACTCGGCATTGAGATATCTAATGTCCAAGAAGGATGCTAAACCCCAACTAATTAGGTGGGTATTGTTACTATAAGAGTTTGACTTCGAAGTCAAAGATAGAAAAAGGGTGCGAGAATTAGGTAGCAGACTACCTCTCCCGATTAGAGAAAGAAAGAAAGGGACAGGGTGATATAGATATTGATGATTCCTTTTTGGATGAACATGTACTTGCAGCTACACTTGATCTTATCCCTTGGTTCGTTGACTTTGCAAACTATGTAGTGAGTGAGGAAATCCCGAAAGAATGGAGTTTTCACCAAAAAATGATATATTTCCATGATATAGCCAAGTACTTCTGGGATGAGCCTTGCCTATTCAGGTTGTGTAAGGATAACATCATCTGGAGATGTGGGCCGAAAATAGAGATGTTGAGTATTCTTTTGTAACACCCCGTACGTTTCGGAGCCTAGATGACTACCGTAACAATTATAGGAATATGAAAACATGAGAGATTTGATGAATTATGTATTAAATTGTGGGAATTTAAAAGTCTTGTACAATTGGGCCCTAAATGAGGCCCAAATATCATGAGAAAGACATGGCCCAAAAGAGATTTTTGACCCATTGTTCCAATTTGCCCCATTTTACCAAATCAACCCTTGCATTTAATGCTAAGGAAGAGATAAGAGAGACTTGAGGGACTATATAAAGAGATAAAAATCAGATTTTTATTACCATTGAACTCTCATGCCCTTTTCTAACTTTTCCACATTTTTCTCTCAAATAGACAAACCCTAAGCTCTCATCTCTTTATGGGCAAGATCATCAACTTGTAAGACTTGGTAAGTGTTTCTTATGATGGTTTAATATATTTTATACATGCGTGATGGTTTATATTATATTGGTTATGTTGGTGGAGTATTGAGAAGTTCACAAGGTGTGAAATGTTACATGTTTGCTAAATCGGAGGATGGTTTGTCTTGTAAACTTGAATATGCACTTGTGGTCTTGAAGGAAATGAACTTGGTGGAGTAAATATTTACATGTGAGATGTTATTATAGTCTTACTTTGTTTAATCATTTTGTATAACTTTTGGAACTGTTATTGTGAAATTGGTTATGGTTTTGGTGCCGTATTGGCCGTGAAATGTAGTTTTGGGTGTTGTTATGTGTGTTGTGAGACCATGGCTGAATGTTGGTGTTTAATATGATAACAAATATGTCAAAATAAGTTTGGTTATGATCATGGACCATTCATGGCATTAAAAGACCCAAAAGAGGCCATTTCAGACCAAAACGGGCATCCGCCCCCGCAGACGAGGGCATCTGCTGGCGCAGATGCCAACGCAGATGCCCCTAGAATTTTCCAGAGGCCATCTGCGCATGCACCTCATCCACCTGCGGGCTCAGGTTGAAGCACAGGTCAGCCCTGTTTTCCGTTTCGTAGGTTTTCGCATCTAGTCGACCCCCGAAGGCCCCTATACCCTTTTTGGATGTAATTATCAACTTGC
Source organism: Capsicum rhomboideum (assembly GCA_031232105.1). Classification (NCBI taxonomy): domain Eukaryota; kingdom Viridiplantae; phylum Streptophyta; class Magnoliopsida; order Solanales; family Solanaceae; genus Capsicum; species Capsicum rhomboideum. Next base: position 95,162,920 of record CP124715.1, read on the forward strand.
GATGTCGTTTTAATGACTTTAAAGTATTGTATGTAGGTGTGTTAGACTATATTAATTATGGATGGTTGGTCATATGTTGTTATAAAGGAGTAATTGTGACGGAATGGTAAAGAGCAAAGCGTAAAGGGTAAGTGTGGTGTGTAATGCTATCTATGTATGATCTCTTGGTCAATGTGCGTAATGTTGTGGTGTTGTTGATATGATAAGGCCTTGAATTGTATTGTAAGGGGTGACATGATGTTATACGGTAGTCATATAGTTCATTGTCGCCTTGTACGCCTTTATAGTAACTAGTTGCTAATGTAAGTTCCGGTATGAACTTGTATTGTAGAGTAAGACGTAAAGAAGAAGCTGGACTATTGTGTTCATACATAGACTTGTGTATTCATACTTGGAAGTGCAGGTATGTAAGGTTACTCTTTCCGTATCCTTCTGCGGCATGTAGTATTCACTTCGTTACGGTACTTACTCATTTTCGAAATGTCCTAAGGCATCTCATTTCAGGTTATCATCTATTGTTAAACATATATACGTTACTTTTGGTCTATTGTCATTCATGGATCACCTAATTATGAACATGGTTCTAAGTTCCAATAATGTTGTCACTACTAAAGGAAACTGTTTCAAGGAAAGTGACGACGTAAGGAGAATCTATTCATTCTTATGTCACATGCTCCTCATTGTTTAGTCATTGTCGTTCATGAGTTACATAATTATGGACATGCTCCAAAATTCCCAATAATTTGTGTTCATAAGCTTCCAATAATGTTGTGGCTTTATCTATATACGTTAACCTCTCATAACTGATTGTATCAATCTCTCATACGTGGATGAATCAATCTCTCGCAAGTAAAGGTTTCAATCTCAAAAATATATAAGAATGAAGTAATGCATATATGTGGTTAATGATCAAGTATGGGTGGTAGCTTTGGGGGTGAAATGCCAAGCTCAAGCCGATCCCGAGATTGTTGGATCAGGGGGCAGTCCTAGAGGCATAAGCCTAGCTCGGACCGATCCTGACAGGGGGCAGCTCTAGGGGTAATAACCTAGCTCGAGCTGAACCTGATATGTTGGTATAGGTGGCAGCTCTAGAGGCATAAGCCTAGCTCGAGTCGATCCCAATGTATATTGATTTATGGGTGGTAGCTCTAGAGGAAAAGTCCTAGCTCGAGCCGATCCCAACATAACGTTATGTTATATTATGACCCACTGATCAGTTGGGGCCCGGGTACGATATGATATGAGTGATGAAGAATAAACAATAAAGAGAAGAACTTAATTTATGTAAGCTACATGGTTCCACATGTGCAGATCGATGGGTTATTCGTATTGACTATCTTATTCCATTTGGATTCTATTGACATATTTGTGACAGTTTCATATGGCCTTACATACTCAGTACATTCTTCGTACTGACCCCTATTGGTGAACTTACCTTACGTGCTGTAGGTGCAGGTACTAGTAGACCTTCACTGTAGGTTGCGGATCTTTTGCGGACTTTTGGTGAGCTCCAGTTGGTTCGGGGCTTCCTGAGTTGCTATGTACATTTATTTTGGTATTGTCTATGAGTATAGAGCGGGGTGTTGTCCCGACTCTAAGTTGTCATAGTTATGTATTTCGACTAGAGGCTTTTGTAGACATATGTGGGTATATGTATGATTATGAAAGAAAGAGATGTATGTCCTTTTGACTTGATGGCCCCAACGGCCAAGTTTCTTTAATGTATGTCTAATGTTCCATGATATTCGCACTTAGCATTTTTATGTCTCTATGAGGTGGTGATGAAACTATGGTATGCATATGATTGGGCATGAGTAAAGATCGGTTCTCTCGGGCCTTGTCGGCTACGAGTGCCAATCCATCCCGATGGGATTCGGGCGTGACAAAAGTGGTATCAGAGTAGGTCGTTCTAAGGGTGTCTACAAAGCCGTGTCTGAGTAGAGTCTTACTTATCGATGTGTGGTGAACCACATTTATAAGTAGGAGGCTACGGGACATTTAGGATGTTGTTTCTTTTCTTCATTCTTAGATCGTGCAAGAGAGCCAAAAGTGTAAGTGGAAAAAAAAATCATATCTGACCATGGTGATTGGTTTTCTTTTATATAGAAACTGCCGATGACAAGAAGAGGCAAAGGCAAGGGTAAGCAGGTTGTTACGCTTGCCGGAGAGGGATTTAGTAGACCACCACCTAACCAAGCTAGTCAAGGTGGAGCTGATACTGACTTTGCATCACGGGCTTCTTTCACTTTCCCAGCTCTGGAAGAGTTGAGAAGAAGAGAAGTATCTTCAGAACTGCCCAATAATACTATTGAGCAGGATTTGATGAGTGCAGTAAAAATATTGACCCATGTAGTTGCTGCACAAGCTCAAAGACAAGCTCTTGTACAGCAGAAGGAGGGACAGAGGCAGAGGGAGAGGATGAAAGAATTGGAAGAAAGATAGTCAAAAAAGGCTAAACCCATGGGACAGGTTATGGCATCCGTAGAAGGATTTGGGCCTCGAATTTTTCACAAAACTCCTAGGCCATCATTTCCCCATTCCACAGCAAATACTTCCCCTCTATTCCAAGGGTTTAGAAGCAACCAGTTTGGGCAAGGAGGTAAGATTCAGGGTTTACGAACAGTGAGGTATTAAGCACAAGGAAGTATGAACCACCCGAGGTTTTATTGTCGATTGTACCAGCGCTGCGGGAGGTTTCATGTAGGTGATTGTCGGTTCATAACAAATGTTTGCTTTTGGTGCGGCATGCCAGGGCACGTGGTAAGAGGGTGTCCACAAAGGAACCCGGGTGGCATGGCACGAACCACGGGACCAACCGTTGCATCGACATCATCTGTGCCTACTCTAGGTAAAGGTGCACAAGCTGTTGGTCATGGAAAAGGTGCTAGAGGAGAAGCTAGTTCTAGTGACATCCAGGGCAGTACCTACGCCGTGGTGGATAGGCAGAAATTTGAGGCTTCTCCTGATGACGCGACAGGTATATGATCTGTGTTTTTACGTAACGTATTTACATTGATTGATTTGGGTTTTACCCTATTATATGATATCCCCTTGACTATGGAAAAAAAATAAAATTATTGTGTGAGAACACTAAAATTGTTAGTTAACCTATTTGGGGGCATCTATACCAAAAAGTGAATTTATTGTAGCTAAAAAAATGCGTTATGATTGTGTAGTAACTGTGTGGGGTTATGATACATTGGCTTATCTTGTTGGATTGAAACTGGTGGATATTACTTGTTATGCCACGGTGAATTGCCGGGCTAAGAAGGTATATTTTCATTGCCCATATGAAAATGTTCCTGAGTGAAAGGGTAATGTGGGGGCACCAAGGAAAATTTTATTTTCTATCTTAACGTGACGAAATTGGTAGCCAAGGAGTATGTATGTTAGATAGTCTGAGAGTAAGATACTGGGGTGAAACCACCAAGTCCTCAGTAGGTTCCGGTGGTCAATGAATTTCTTGATATATTTCCTGATGTGATTCCAGGCATTCCGCCTATCTCTCTTCCTCCGTATAAAATGGCTTCAGCAGAGCTACGGAAACTAAAAAGAACAAGTAAAGGTTTGGCGGACAAGGGGTACATAAGATCTAGTATGCTTTTTGGGGTGCATCCGTGTGAAAGTGGACAAAAAACAAGAACTGGTACTTGAGAACGTGTATGAACTATTGGTAACTGCATAAAGTAACGATCAAGAACAAATATCCCCTCCCAAGAATTGACGATTTGCTTGATCAGTTACAGGATGCTAAGTGTGTTGTTCCTTTTTATCGAAAGAATTGTATCCACTCTTTCTTGCACTAATTTCTCTGGAACAAGAGTGATTTGAGATCGGGTTATCACCAAGTTGGAGTTAGAAACAAAGATATACCCAAGACAGTCTTCCGAACACGGTATGACTATTATGAATTCTTAAGTGTGTCATTGGGACTAACAAATGTACCAGCTATTGTTATGGATTGGATGAATAGGGTGTTCCCACTATTCTTGGATGTATTTGCGACCATGTTCATGGATGATATTCTGGTTTGTTGGAGACCACAAGAGGGCCACGCTAATCATGTGCAGCAAGTGTTATAGAAGTTTTCTAAATGTGAATTCTGGGCATATCCATAGCATTTTTGGGTTACGTTGTATAGGATAAAGGAATAAAGGTCGGTACGCAAAAGATAGAAATGGTGAAGGGGGAGAGAGTCTACACAAAAGACAATTAAGTTTTAGTAGAACGATACATGCGAGCAAAGTTTCCAAGGGTTGAAAGATAAATTAACTTCTACACCAATTTTAGTATTTCTTGAAGGCACAAAGGTTATGCAATGTGTTGTGATGCTCCCGGGGTTGACCTCAGATATGTGTTAATGCAGCATGGTAAGATAATAGCGTATGCCTCATGACAGTTGCAGCCATTAGGGAGGAACTATCCCACACATGATCTTGAGGTAATAGTTGTGGTATTTATTTGAAAGATGGATTCATATTGATATACAAATATTGATTATAAGAGTGTGCAATATGTCCTAAAGTAGAGGGATTGAAATCTGAGGTAGGGGAGATGACTCAAATTATTAAGAAATTAAGATAAGATACTGAGATCACATTCGGGAAAAGCAAATGCGGTGGTCGATGCGTTCAGCCGCAAAGCACTAGGAAGTACTAATGGTCGGTTCATGGGGACACAAGGTATAGTTGAGGATCTACATATTAATCAAACAGTTTGGTAGTGCATTTACTTGAAACTCCAGATCAAAGGGTTATGGCGCAAAATGCGGTAAAGTCTTCATTTGTAAAGGTGAAGGAAAAGCAACATGCGAATCCTATTTTTAGTTCGGCAAATAAGAAGAATGTACCACAAGGTTTGATAAAATTTGACCTTACGCAAGATGAACTAAGGAAATGAATGATAACCAAAGTACATCATTCACGGTATTCTATTTTATTCGGGAGAAACCAAAATGTACCATGGGTTGGTAAGAAAGCATTTGTAAGGCAATATAAAGAAGAAGCACATTATAGAATTTGTAACTCCTTGACCAAATTGTCAAGGGGTAATAGCAGAGCATCAGAAACCTTGAGGTTATATGCCATGTATACACTTTCCAGTTTGAAATAAGACATGGTTAACATGGATTTTATCGCAAATTTGCCTCATACACATAAGGGTTGTCTCATATATTTTAGGAATTTGATTCCACATGAGAGATAACTGATAGGTTTACCTACACATCACATATGTTGCCTGTCAATACCATCTACATGGCTGAAGAATAGGCGAGGTTGTATATTGAGAAGGAAGTACAACTATATGGAGTTCCGAACTCTATTACATTAGGAAGGGGGCCCGATTTGCTACACATTTTCTTTGAAGTTTTTTTTCAGAGAAGGTTGGGTCCATAAGTAAAATTGTAGTATAGCTTTTCACCCTCAGACGAATGGACAAACAGGATACACTAGCCAAACACTTGAAGGTATACTACAAGCCTGTACGAGAGACTTAAGAGGTAGTTGGGATGATCATCTACCCCTTATTGAATGTGCTCATCACAATAGCTATTGGACAAGTATCAAAATGGTATCTTACAAAGGTTTATATAGAAGAAAGCTTAAATCATCAATTGGGTGATTTAAATCGAGTGGAACTGCCTTATTTGGGGCTAGATTTTGTTCACTACGCTATAGAGAAGGTTAAGGGGATACGACAGTAGCTACAAGTTAAATCAAGTCATATGCTGAGATCCAATATTTCTATTAAATGTACAAGCTATGCGGGATGTCACGTATAAAGGGATATATTGCATAAGTGTAAAGATGAAAAAAAATATATAGTTTTGGTAAGAGTACAGTGGAGAAACCGAATCACGTAGGGAGCCAAAATAATAATGAAGTCAAAGTACCCGTGACTACTTCAAACGGGGGAGAAAGTTCAAGGTATGGAGTTGGAACAGTAACAAGGAAGTATCCATGAGTATTATGTGTATATGCTTATATATGTGAAGATAGAGATGCATGAGATATACATGAGACGATGTTACTAACATTCGAGGATGAATGTTTCTAAGGGGGGGAGAATGTAACACCCCGTACGTTTTGGAGCCTAGCTGAGTACCGTAACAATTATGAGAATATGAAAACATGAGAGATTTGATGAATTATGTATTAAATTGTGGGCATTTAAAAGTCTTGTACAATTGGGCCCTAAATGAGGCCCCCAAATATCATGAGAAAGACATGGCCCAAAAGAGATTTTTGTTCCAATTTGCCCCATTTTACCAAATCAACCCTTGCATTTAATGCTAAGGAAGAGATAAGAGAGACTTGAGGGACTATATAAAGAGATAAAAATCAGATTTTTATTACCATTGAACTCTCATGCCCTTTTCTAACTTTTCCACATTTTTCTCTCAAATAGACAAACCCTAAGCTCTCATCTCTTTGTGGCCAAGATCATCAACTTGTAAGACTTGGTAAGTGTTTCTTATGATGGTTTAATATATTTTATGCATGCGTGATGGTTTATATTATATTGGTTATGTTGGTGGAGTATTGAGAAGTTCACAAGGTGTGAAATGTTACATGTTTGCTAAATCGGAGGATGGTTTGTCTTGTAAACTTGAATATGCACTTGTGGTCTTGAAGGAAATGAACTTGGTGGAGTAAATATTGACATGTTATATGTGATTATAGTCTTACTTTGTTTAATCATTGTGTATAACGTTTGGAATTGTTATTGTGAAATTGGTTATGGTTTTGGTGCCGTATTGGCCGTGAAATGTAGTTTTGGGTGTTGTTATGTGTGTTGTGAGACCATGGATGAATTTTGGTGTTTAATATGATAAAAAATATTTCAAAATAAGTTTGGTTATGATCATGGACCATTCATGGCATTAAAAGACCCAAAAGAGGCCATTTCGGACCAAAACGGGCATCCGCCCCCGCAGACGAGGGCATTTGCAGGCGCAGATGACAAAACAGATGCCCCTGGAATTTTCCAGAGGCCATCTGCGCATGTACCTCAGCCACCTGCGGTCACAGGTGGCAGCGCAGGTCAGCCCAGTTTTCCATTTCGTAGGTTTTCGCATCTAGTCGACCCCCGAAGGCCCCTATACCCTTTTTGGATGTAATTATCAACTTGCGATGTCGTTTTAATGACTTTAAAGTATCGTATGGAGGTGTTTTGGACTGTATTAAGTATGGATGGTTGGTCATATGCTGTTATAAAGGAGTAATTGTGACGGAATGGTAAAGAGCAAAGCGTAAAGGGTAAGTGTGGTGTGTAATGCTATCTATGTATGATCTCTTGGTCAATGTGCGTAATGTTGTGGTGTTTTTGATATGATAAGGCCTTGAATTGTATTGTAAGGGGTGACATTACGTTATACGACAGCCATATAGTTCATTGTCGCCTTGTACGCCTGTATAGTAACTAGTTGCTAATGTAATTTCCGGTATGAACTTGTATTGTAGAGTAAGATGTAAAGAAGAAGCTGGACTATTGTGTTCATACATAGACTTGTGTATTCATACTTGGAAGTTCAGGTATGTAAGGTTACTCTTTCCGTATCCTTCTGCGGCATGTAGTATTCACTTCGTTATGGTACTTACTCATTTTCGAAATGTCCTAAGGCATCTCATTTCAGGTTATCATCTATTGTTAAACATATATACGTTACTCTTGGTCTATTGTCATTCATGGATCACTTAATTATGAACATGGTTCTAAGTTCCAATAATGTTGTCACTACTAAAGGAAACTGTTTCAAGGAAAGTGACGACGTAAGGAGAATCTATTCATTCTTATGTCACATACTCCTCATTCTTTAGTCATTGTCGTTCATGAGTTACATAATTATGGACATGCTCCAAAATTCCCAATAATTTTGTGTTCATAAGCTTCCAATAATGTTGTGGCTTTATCTATATACGTTAACCTCTCATAACTGATTGTATCAATCTCTCATACGTGGATGAATCAATCTCTCGCAAGTAAAGGTTTCAATCTCAAAAATATATAAGAATGAAGTAATGCATATATGTGGTTAATGATCAAGTATGGGTGGTAGCTTTGGGGGCGAAATGCCTAGCTCAAACCGATCCCGAGATTATTGGATCAGGGGGCAGTCCTAGAGGCATAAGCCTAGCTCGGAACGATCCTAACAGGGGGCAGCTCTAGGGGTAATAACCTATCTCGAGCCAAACCTGATATGTTGGTATGGGTGGCAGCTCTAGAGGCATAAGCCTAGCTCGAGCCGATCCCAATGTATATTGATTTATGGGTGGTAGCTCTAGAGGAAAAGTCCTAGCTTGAGCCGATCCCAACATAACGTTATGTTATGACCCACTGATCAGTTGGGGCCCGGGTACGATATGATATGAGTGATGAGGAATAAACAATAAAGAGAAAAACTTAATTTATGTAAGCTACATGGTTCCACATGTGCAGATCGATGGGTTATTCGTATTGACTATCTTATTCCATTTGGATTCTATTGACATATTTGTGACAGTTTCATATGGCCTTACATACTCAGTACATTCTTCGTACTGACCCTTATTGGTGAACTTACCTTACGAGCTGCAGGTGCAGGTACTAGTAGACCTTCACTGTAGGTTGCGGATCTTTTGCGGACTTTTGGTGAGCTCCAGTTGGTTCGGGGCTTCCTGAGTTGCTATGTACATTTATTTTGTTGTTGTCTTTGAGTATAGAGCGGGCTGTTGTCCCGACTCTAAGTTGTCATAGTTATGTATTTCGACTAGAGGCTTTTGTAGACATATGTGGGTATATGTATGATTGTGAAAGAAAGAGATGTATGTCCTTTTGACTTGATGGCCCCAAAGGCCAAGTTTCTTTAATGTATGTCTAATGTTCCATGATATTCGCACTTAGCATTTTTATGTCTCTACGAGGTGGTGATGAAACCTATGGTATGCATATGATTGGGCATGAGTAAAGATCGGTTCTCTCGGGCCTTGTCGGCTACGAGTGCCAATCCATCCAAACGGGATTCGGGCGTGACATCTTTAGGCTTGTCATTCATCCCCTGTTAGAGGACATCATGCAGGTGACCATACAACAAGAAAGGTGTTGCAGAGTGGTTACTATTGACATACTATCTACAAGGATGCATATGATTTTGTCAAGGCTTGTGACCAATGCCAGCGTCAAGGGTAAATCTCAAAACATCATGAGATGCCAATGACCAAAATGCTGTAAGTTGAGTTGTTTGATGTTTGGGGCATCGACTTCATGGGCCTTTTTGCGAGTTCTTGTGGTCACAAGTACATTTTGGTTGCTATGGACTATGTGTACAAGTAGGTAGAAGTTGTAGCCTTGGCGGATAATGAAGGAAAAATCATGGTGGCATTCTTAAAAAAGAACATTTTTTCTCGTTTTGGAACCCCTCAAACAATCATACGCGATGGGGGGGGGGGTCTCACTTCTGTAACAAAGTGTTTCGAGATGTATTGGCAATATATGGGGTGAAACAACATAAGGTGGCAACCCCATATCACCCCCAAATGAGTGGGCAGGTAGAGGTGTCAAATAAGGAAATCAAGATGATCTTTGCCAAGTCTGTGAATACTAATAGGAGTGATTGGTCAAGGAAACTTGATAATGCATTGTGGGCCTACCACACTGCGTTCAAGACCTCAATTGGTATGTCCCCCTACCAACTAGTCTTCAATAAAGCTTGTAACTTACCAGTAGAGCTTGAGCACAAAGCCTTATTCCCACTCAAAAAACTTAATTTAAGTTAGAAGGAGAATGTTGACCTGAGGTTGGATTAATTGAGTGAGATTGAGGAGTTCCAACTTCGTGCCTATGAAAAGGCTGATCTTTACAAGGAGAAAATAAAGTTGTACCATGATCATAGGATCAAAAGGAGATAATTCTATGTGGGTGACTTGGTACTGCTGTTCAATTCAAGGTTTGAGCTATTTCCAGGTAAGTTGAAGTTGAAGTGGTCCGGACCTTTTAAGGTAATTCAAGTTTTTCCATCCGGAGTGGAGGAATTAAAGAACAAAGAGGCCAAGTTGTTCAATGTAAATAAACAATGAGTTAAGAAGTATGTGGGTCCATATGGAGAGGTAAATGTGTTAACTTTGGTGTATATTGACGAAGTTTGAGTAGTCAAGATAACCGAGTCATGCCACAACGTTAAATCTAGCGCTAGTAGGAGGCAACCCATAATGTGTTGTACTATATCGTAGTTTAGCATTTGGTTGTTGAGCATGGTTAATGTGTGTGCTAAGTGTGCAGGAATTAAGGAGACAGATAAGATAGGACACTAGTTGAGCTCGACGACCAAAGTGGCAGACCGTCACAAGCTCGGTTGACCGTCGAAGTGATCGTCAAGAAAATAATGAAATCATGTCATTCTGTATAAAAGGTGATGGATGAACTCGTAGACCGCCACTCACGTTATGGACCATTGCATACGCCATCACAAGAAAGAAATATGAGACACATACTGGATCAGCTCGACGGATCTAAATGTGGACCGTCACTATAGTGGCGGATTGTCACCTGAACCATCGCATGTAAGTTTTTCATTCTTCCTATTTTCTTTCTCAAATTCAATTTTTAGTTTAGTTCTTTTTGTTTTCCTTCTCTTGAATTAATGCAACTACTTATTGCATAAATATTCATTCGGGTAGTTGTATTTCATTTTTTGTGTGGTGTGGCAACCTGTGGGGTGAAATATGAGTAGCCTATTTATGATGTGGTTTATGTGTGAAAATTTAGGGAACAATCCCATGAGAAATAATGTGGTTTGAATATCTTAAATCGGGTTGCCCACCAAGTGTTTGAAAAAAGGCCTAAAAGAAAATCTTCAAAAACTGGCAGGATCGACAGTCTGACTGACGGACCATCACAGATTTGATGGACACTCAGAAAGATCATCCCAAAATATTCTTCAAGGGTCTTTTCTATTTAAGGTCGGACGTCCCTACTGGCGGACCGTTGCCTTCATGGCAGACCATCAAACCAACCGTCTCTGGGATATTTTTGCAAGGGTATTCTGTTTAAGGTCTGACGGTTGAGTTGGCGGACCATCGCCATGGTGACGGACCGTCAGGCTAGCCATTAAGACCAAGATATTTCAGATGCACAACTTATTTTTGGTTATATTTTTGTGTACCAAGTCTAACACTTCAACCCTTAGGTACTATGCCTCCAAAGGTGCAATCACGACTTGGAGGAGCTATGATAAGGCAAACAAGGGATACTATAATGTCAAAGATACGAGATGAGTTGGAAATAGAGGGTTAGGAAACTAGGGCTCCGTATCAGAACATGAGACAAAGTGGGAAAAGATGAAACTATCCTTCTTAGCCTAAAAAGAAGGATAGTTCGTCTAGCAGTGATCCCAATGATATGGAGAAAAATGATGCCAGCTCTGACTCGACCCCGAATGTTGAGGGTGGAAAAGAGAGTTATTCTAGTTTAGACTCAGGACCAGAAAAAGAGCCAGAAGCGGAACTAGTTGAGATGATTTATAGCAAGGTCCCCAGGGTTTGGGAGAATATTAGGTGGGCAATTAAAGGAGCTGAGACAATCTATCATGAGGGGCTTTAACAGATTCAATCCCAAGATTTAAAGAGACCGATTGCTGAAGAATTCCAAATTGTGACCACTGAATTATCTGATTATCTAGAACTTAAGAGTAGGTTCAACGAATACCAATTGCATTCTTTTAGCACCCTTCCAGGAGAGTACTATCAGATGATAGTACGAGAATTCTTCACCAACTATTTGGCCTTTCTTAGGAAGGATTGACCAAAAGGGCAAAAGGTTCCCAACATGAGGAATTGGACCATTATCCCAGTTTGTGGAGTTCCTGTTGATATCTCTGAGGATACCATTAACTAATTTTTATTCGGTCTGACTTACACTCCTCCGACAGCAACCCTAGATTTTGAGCATAGAATGAGAACTGCAAGTTCCCAACATTGATGGTTAGCACGTGTCCTGACAAATTCTGTAGAGCCATCCTGGGCTACCAAAAAGGACCGAATCGCCAAATCATCATTAAGCCTTAAGGCTAATTCTGGTGGGCTGTGGTAAGACTGAGATTGATATCAATGGGTGAGGATGCAAATCTGGATTCGATAATGGCAGTGGTGGTGGCTATCATGGTAGAGGTACTGAAGATAAATTTTGGCATGATAATAAATGATGAATTATTCATGCGAGCTCATAAGACGTCTAGTGCTATACCTTTTTCTATGTCTCATCATAGAATTATGAAAGCAGGCTAAGGTACCTATCATAAGTGGAATTGATAATGAAGTTTGAGCTACTCATAAGCAAGACATTGATTGGACAAAAGATGAGTCAAATTTTAAGTTGAAGGTACAAAAGCAATAATCACAAGGCACTCAATCTAAACCGACTCCAGAGGCATCACATGTTCCCATAGGTATGGATTTTCCCCTCGCTATCATTGATCCACTGGTTACTTCAGGCACATCAGGGGCTTCTCCTATGCCCGCCTTTAATGAGACTACAGATACTGCCTCTATACCACTACCTTATTCAGAGTACCGATTCACCCTAAAAAATATCGTCAAAGTGGTGCAGACGCACAAGAAGTTTGATAGGCAATTAAAGACATGGGTAGGACAGTTCAAGACTTTCATGGAGGAGATAGTGGTAGAGGTTTTAAAGCCTAATAAAAATTTGCATGCTCAAATGGACGACATGGAGGAGCGGGTAAACAACAGGTTGAATGAGTTATCTGTGCCTGACTTGGCCAATTTTATGCTGAACTAAAGCGGCCCCAAGAAGATATAGATAATCTGAAGAAAAATCCATTTATCAGTAGCTGGGAACCTAGGATTATAGATGTCGAGGATGATAATGATGAGATCATGAACCTCATGGGCCATAAGATGACTGGTAAGGGCAAATGTGTTACTGATGAACCCGAAAAGAAGAAGAAGTCAAAGAAAAGGAAGCACCCAAATGATACTGTTGAAGATAGAGTGATAAGAAAAGCCCTAAAGAATTCAGTGGTAGATGAGAATGTAAGGAAAAAGAGAGTTGCAGATGAAGAGGTGGGAGTCTCCACTAGTGGACCTTCTCCCGTAAGTGCGATTGTTGCTATTGACTTAAGCAATGTGGACACCACCATGGAAACTATTGCAAATTTGAGTTCCCCGACCAACATCGGGACCACTATTGCTGATGTGAGTACCCTGACCACCACCGGGGCCACTATTGCTGCTACTACTGACACCCGGGACTCCAACAACGACTCCAAAGCCTAAGGGTTGTTCAAGTATTCCATCCCTTGTACTTTTCATTAATTATGCATTGAGTATAAAGCATTATTATTTTGGTTGGGCTGGGTACTTGTGAGTCTGTCACCATGAGGGTTTTTGTTGTCTTTGTTCTTTTCCCCCATGCGCTATCTAGTAGAACCTACATAGTTAGGTTATGTGTTTAAATTTTTGTTATTGTAATGTGTTCTTTTATTTATGTATTGTACCTTCAAAGAAATCAAAATGAATAAAAAGCTATGTGGTGTTATGTTGAATGAAATAAGGACTCTACTAAAAAATATATATGATTATGTAATTAATTCCAGCTTGATAATGGATTATTGTGGATCTGTACTTAACATTAGCATTCTATAAGGAATTGAAACAAGCTTAAGCTTAAGTGTGAGTTTTAAAATTGGCAAGGTCACTTTCAGTCGGTGCTATGTGTGTATAAGGCTTTTGCTCTAGTTTCTTACTTTGTGCATGCATCTAGAACTTGCCCAGTCTATTTTGTTAGGTGATAAGTGGGTTGTATAGGATAGGATCACAGGCCTTGTTTGAATTAGAGTCCACTTTTCCTAAAAGAAGCCTTCCAAATGATGTATGAACCCTTGATCCCTACACTAAGCCATCATGATTCTTTTATTCAGCACTTACTAACCTTCTCTTCTCTATTATTGAATCTCTATTTTGGCCCTGGTCCTTCCTTGGACATCGTACACCTCAACTCAGGTAAATTGCCTAAGTTGAGGGTGGCTACTGTTGAAAGGAATGAATGAACAAGGGTATGAAAAGAGTAGGTGATGATTTAAGAAAGCCCTAAGAGTGTGCCAAAAGAAATAGAAGATTAAGTGAAAATGAAAGGAATGAATTGAAAAAGAGACCATGAAAATAGTGCACTCAAAGAGGGAAAATTGTTTTTAATAGTGGGAGAATAAGATTGGAATTTCTGAATGTGATTAAGGAATAATTAGTGTTGTGGACTATTTCTTGGGGCTGAGTCACTGATCCTAAATCTATCTTACCTTCACTTAAGCCTGCGTTACAAGTCGAATAAAGCCGTATAGTGATCCTTGTCAACTAGCCAATAAACCAGGTAAAATGGTAAGGGCAAGCCTATGGTATTGCATATGTATAGTTTGAATTTTGTTGTGAGAGTGAATGTGATTTCTAGTCCCTATTGGCTATGCATATGTGAGGGAATTCTTTATTGTGAGTGCATGTGATTGATATATGAACCTACTGGTTATTAGATTTGACATCTTGGGTGTCTGTAGATCAACTATTTGTAGTGTAATGCCAAGCACGGATCCCTGCTAGTTTGTGAATAAACTGAGTTATTGCATTTGTCACTAATCTTTGTGTGAGGCCCATGAGATGACACACCAACTATTTGTTCTATTGAGATCTTGATGTTGGCATAATATTGTGTTGTTTAAGTTGCTTGAGGACAAGCAATCGTTCTAAGTTAAGGGTGTTGATGTACCGACTTATGGCGGAACATTTCGCATCTTTAACTACGGATAATCACAAGTTTTCAATCAACATTTGGTGTTCTTAATATGTTTTATGTTTGTTTTCAGGTAATAATCCCGACCATACAAAAGAAAGGAAATTTTACTGAAAAAAGAATGTGACGGTGTCACTGATGGACCGTCAAGAGCATGGTGGACTGCCGCTCTGTCCGTCATAACTTATCTAGAAATTGGTGCACAATAAAGACAAGTGATGGTTCCGACGATAGACCGTCAAGGTCTCGGTGGACCGTCACCAAGACCGTCAAGGCCTACCCAGAACAAGCTGAAAGTTGAAGCACAGTGACGGCCTTGCCGATGGACCGTCAGGGTCGTGGCAGACCATTACCCCATCCATTAGTTCTTAAGCAGATTGTGAGTTAAATTAGACTCCTGCGACGGTCCTAGTGGCGGACCGTCATGTAACACCCTGTACATTTTTGAACCTAATTGATTACCGTAACATTTATGAAATTATTTAAACATGAGATGGTTGGTGTATTACACATTAATTTTAGTGGGCTGAATTAGTCTTGTGCTAATGGGCTCAAAAGAGGCCTATCATTAACAAGAAAGACATGGCCCAAAGGGAGAAATGATCCATTCTTAAATTGACCAAATAAACACCTCAATTATTGACTAAGTGTTTGGATAAGGATGACCATGAGGCACTATATAAGGCACAAAAATCAGATTTTTATTCACGAAAAGACACATGCACATTTCTAGAATTTTCCAACAATATTTCACTTCTCTTACAAACCCTAAGCAACCATTTCCTTTGGACAAGATCATCCTTTTGCAAGCTTTGGTAAGTGTTTACTCTCATGGTTTAGTATATTATATGCATAAGATAGTGTGTAAATCATGTTGGTTATGTTGACAAAGTGTTGAGCAGTCCACTATGTGTGAAACAGTCTACTTTTGCTTCATCGGTAAAGGTTTTGTCTTATAAACTTGAAAGGAGACTTGTGTCCTTGAAGGAAGTGAACTTGATGGATTAAATGTCAATATGTAAGATGTGGTTATGTCCCTAACTTGCTTCTCTATATGTATAACTTGTGGGATTGTTGTTATGAAATTGTACAGGGAACCGGTGGCGTATTGAAAGGAGAAAATAGTTTTGGTGATGTTCATGTCACACCCCGAATTCCAACGGGGCGTAATGGCACCCGAAGCCGTTGAGGCCCGACAGAACCAATCTTTATTCATGTACACTCATATGCATGTTTCTGTGTGAATATCATTATATCTCATGCAACTATGCGGAAGTCATGGAAACATATGCTATATATATATATGAAACTTGGCCGTTAGGGCCATCACGTCAAAATGGACACACATCTCTTAAAATCATTCTCCCACATAAGTCTACAAAGCCTCTACAGATACATAACCATAACCAACCTAGAGTCAGGACAACACCCCGCTCTATACACATATACAATATCAAACAAATGTGCATAATGACTCGAAAAGCCCCCAATCAACTGGAGCTCACCGACGATCCGCCAATGATATGCAACCTACTGTGGAGGTCCACTAGCACCTGTGCCTGTAGCAAGTAAGGTAAGCCCCCTCCCCTCCCCCCCCCCCCCCCAAGAGAGGTCAGTACGAAGAATGTACTGAGTATGTAAGGCTATAAGAAACTGTATGAACCATAGGATCTCAAATGGGATCAAATACATGTGAACAAACATTTTAGATCAGTCACCATTCTGTATGTGGAGCCATGTACATTACTTTCATTACTTTTATTGTTTGATCATTCCTTCTTATCATTATCTTTCGTGAAATAAATTTCCTTCATACTTTCAATTATGTGACATGCTTCCTTTGGGTTTATTCTCATCATTATTATCATTCATCCACTTATTTGTAGGCCATAATATAATAACAGTCATCCACCTATTGATGGGCCATAATATAATAACAGTCATCCACCATTGGTGGGCTATAATATAATAACAGTCATCCACCATTGGTGGGCTATAATATAATAACAGTCATCCACCATTGGCGGGCTATAATATAATAACAATCATCTACCATTGGTAGGCTATAATATAATAATAGTCATCCATCATTGGTGGGCTATAATATAATAACAGTCATCCACCATTGGTGGGCTATAATATAATAACAGTCATCCACCATTGGTGGGCTATAATATAACATATCATAATATTGGGATTGTTCCATCCGAGCTTATGCCCTTTAGATTTGTGATCCATACTCAATGAAACATAAAGTAACCATATGTGCATTACTTCTTTGCATACTTCTTTCTTTTACATTTGTTATGAGAGTGATACATTGGTGATTGAAACATTATTGGGAACACATATATACATTACTTCATTCCTTTACTTTCATGATATTGATACTTTGGTAGTTACAACATTATTGGAACTTTGGAACGTAATATTATTGGAACTTTGGGACAATGTCCGCAATTATGTGACACATGAATAACAATGAATCATGGAATAATAACATGAGGATAACCATGTATGACAACCTGAAATGAGATACCTTTGAATATTTCGGAATGGAACAAGTATAATGACAATGTGAACATACATGCTGCAGAAGGATACAGAAAGAGTAACCTTACATACCTTATATTCCCAATATTAATACACAAGCCAATATGTGAATACAAAAATTCATCTCCTTCCTTACGTTTCACTCTACAACAAAGTGCATAACGGAATTCACGTCAACAACTAACTACATGGCAAGTGCATAAGACGTCAATGAGTTACATACTCGCCCTATAACGTCATTCCACCCCTTTACAATACAATTCACGACATTGACATACCACCAATACTACAACATTATACACATTGACCACAACATCATGAACCCATAGCATGTCACATCAAGTTCACCCTTTACGCCTCTTCATCAACACCACGTCACCATTAATTCACCAAATCACCTCAATACATTTCATAACCAAAATTCCACAATTTACACATATAAAAAAAATAACAAGTTAAGGACATAACCACACCATACATTTTGAGATCTCATCCACACCATTCACTTTCATCAAAACATCAAGTCCTCTTTCAAGTTCAAATCACATGGATGATGCATCTTTTATCAAAAAGCAAAAGTGCACTACTCAACACTTGCAAGCATATCCAACTTGATATACATAATATCTCATGCATAGAATATACTAAATCACAATAATAAACACTTACCCAATCTTGCAAAGTGATGATCTTGTCCAAGAAGATGACTTAGGGTTTGAGAGTTTGAGAGAAAATATCTCTTTTTGTTTCCTTGGAAAAGTCTAGAATGGCATGTGACTTTTTATGAATAAAATCTTATTTTGGTGCCTTTTATAGGCCCTTGAAGTCATCCTTATCCACTTTGATCAATAATTGATTAGTCAAAGGAAGAATGGGTCATTTGACCCATTGGGTCATGTCTTTTATTCAAATTTGGCCTTTAAATTGAGCCCAATAACACATGTCAACTTAGCCCACCAAATTCAAGGTGTAATCCATCATATATATCATGTTTAAATAATTCCATAAGTGTCACAATAATATTCAACTCACGAGACTCATATTCGTAGCCTCAATCTCCAAATAAGAAATTCTAGCCACTTATGGCTTAATTGAACATAAAAGGGTAAAAACGTAATTTAGATGCCAACATCGTCCATGCGTAGTCCTACCAAGATGGAATAATTATATAATAACCCAAGAATCACATTTATAGGCTCGTGGTTGGAGAAGCAATGCGGCAAAAAGCAGCCCCGGGCGCCCCTAGGACTTAGAATTTTTTTTTGCATTTGAAAGGTGTGCAGGGGCGGCCTGGTACGCTGCCTGGCGTGCCCCCTTGCTGTATTTGGCCTAAAAATTGTAGGCCAGAGCGGCCTGGCACGTCCCTGGGCGCTCCTAGCCCAAATCTTGTCTTTAAGAACCTTTATTTAGGAGTCATTCAAGCTTCATTTATAACTCCTAAAATGTTTCAAAAAGTTTCCAACTCCTCATACAAGAGTCTAAACACATTGACTAGTACGATATCAAATGTTCCATCCAAAACCACTACAACATACATACTTAGTGCTCTCGAAGCTAAGGTTTATATTTACACCCTAGGTAACCAATCAACCAAATTAGGGTCGGGCATGTACGGGGTGTTACATCCTTCCCCCCTTAGAAACATTCGCCTACGAATGTTAGTAACATTATCTTATTGAAACAAATTTAAGTCGAAGTGAATCCTCCATGTTATCATATACACATATACGTATAAAAACTTACTTATTATTACTCCAATTTCGTACCTTGAACTTTTTCTTCCATCTACAACAAATACGAGTACTTTAGATTGCATTATTTCTGCGGTTTCCCATGTCATTTCCTCTACTTCCTGATCCTCCAATAGTACCTTTACAAAAGCTACTTCTTCATTTCTTAATCCCTTTACTTATCGATCTAGAATAACAATAGGTAACAATAAGCACCTTTTCATATGTGAGATCCTCTGTAATTTGTACATCTCCACTGGCAACAATACGAGATGGATCCCCTATATACTTTCAAAGCATCGAACATGGAATATCGAATGAACTGTGGAGAGTTCTTGGGGTAGTGCTAATTTATATGCCACCGACCCAAATCTTCGGGTAACCTCGTTTGGCATGTTATGTAGGCCAACTTCCCTATAAGGATTCGTAGGACGCCTTTTTGATACTTAATTGACAACCATTCTTGTAGGAAAATTCAACAAGAAGTAAATTTGTGATGGAAGCCATGTTAATCATGTCCCATTTCCAAACTGGAAGGTTGATACATTGCATATAACTTTTAGGTTTCTGATGCTCTACTTTTGCTTGTTGACCATTTGGACACTGAGCTACAAGTTTTGCAATGTGCTTTTCATATAACCTTACTAATACATCTCTTCTAAACAATGGTACATTTGGTTGCTTTCGAATGAATAGAATACCGTGATTGATGTGCTCTTGTCATAATTCATTTACTTAACTCATGTATAACCAGTGCACACAATCTACCTTGACGTTAAGGTCCTCCCTCTTGCGTAAGATCAACTATCTTTGTTGAACGTTGCTGTACACCCTTTTTCAATTGAAATAAAATAGAATTTGCACATTGCTTTCTTTTTTTCCACCTCTACTACAAGTGAAGACTCTGCTGCATTTTACATTATAATTCTTTCATCTGGAGTTTCAAAAATATGAACTCCTATACAAATAGTGGCGCCATATTCTACAAGCAATTATCACGACTGCTAACTTAAAACCATATATGGGATAATTTTCCTCATGTGGACGCAACTGTCGTGAGGCATACCCTTTTGTGCCTCCGGGAAGTACTAATACACGTTTAGTTCTTGGAAATCCTTCTCTCACGCATCATTCCACGAAAACTTGGTTGCTTTGTGTGTTAACGTTGTCAAAGGTGCTGAAATAGAAGAAAACCCTGTAATAAATTTTCTGCAATAACCTATCAACCCAAGGAAGCTACGAATTTCCGTAGGCGTCGTAGGCCTTGGCCAATTCTTCACCACTTCCATCCTTTGTGTATCAATATTTATTCCTTCATCTATTACAATATAACCCAAGAATGCTACCGATTTTAACCAACCTCATATTTAGAGAACTTTGCATATCGCTTATGGTCACAAAGAATTCGTAACACTTGTCGCAAGTGATTAGCATGGCTCTCTTGTGATTTTTGAATATCATCTCTAAACATGGTCTCAAACACACCTAACAATGGTTCGAACACCCTATTCATTAAACTCATAAAAACTACAGGTGCATTCGCTAGCCCAATTGACATACCAAGAATTCGTAATAACTATACTGTGTTCGTAATGCTGTCTTGGGTATATCATCATCATTCATTTTTCATTTCATCATTTCATCATTCACTCATTCATTCATTTCATTCATTCATTTTTTTTTCTAACCCCGTCACTGATCAAACAAATCGTCAACTCTGGGGAGGGAATAGTTATTCTTAACTGTCACCTTATTCAGTTGCCGATAAATGACACACATTCTCAACGTACTATCTTTCTTTCGT
Organism: Capsicum rhomboideum; assembly: GCA_031232105.1. Taxonomy (NCBI): domain Eukaryota; kingdom Viridiplantae; phylum Streptophyta; class Magnoliopsida; order Solanales; family Solanaceae; genus Capsicum; species Capsicum rhomboideum. The sequence goes on from CP124715.1 coordinate 95,183,782, forward strand.
ACAATTAACACGAGTGTACCCCAAGGGGACGTACTAGGTCTTATGAATCCCTTGTTCATCACGTCTTTTAATTTCCCCTTTAAATTCTGGTGTCCTTTCAAAAATATTTTCGCAATCAATGGGGTAATATATGATAATGTGGAATATGGTTCAATCAATGCATATACCTTATGTAAAAATATGAATACTGTACCTGTTTCTACATCAGGAGAAGCCTCCAAATTCTGTTAATCCACAAAGGCATAAGTACGGTCCTGTATTTCACTAGAACTAGTTGCTCCTCTAGCACCTCTGCCACTACCAGCAGGTTGTACACCTGACAATGATAACGTAACGGCTGATCCCGTGGGTCGTGTCATACTACCCGTGGTCCTCTGTGGTCACTCTCTCATCATGTGCCCTGACTTACCACACCAAAAACAAACATTCGTTCCAAACCAGCATTCACCTGAATGAAACTTCTTGCAGTGCTGGCACAGCTGACGAAAAGATCCCGTTGTCTGCGAACCCCGTATTCCACTACTCTGCCCAACTTGACTGCCTATAAACCCTCGAAATTGAGATGGAGTACCTACTGTAGGGTAGGAAAATGATGGTCTAGGCAGTCTAGGGAAAACCCAAGGCCTAAATCCTCCTTGGGATGCCATGAACTGTCTCATGGGTCCAGCCCGCTTTGACGGTCCTTTTTCAGATTCTTGTGTCCTTCTCCTTTGCCTCTGATCCTCTATTTTCTATGCAAAGGCTTGTATTCTTGCTATATCCATATATCTATTCAAAGCAGCAATGGTACAATCTCGGACCAAATATGGATCCAATCTATCCACATACCGATGAACTCTGTCGGCCATAGTGGCTACTATATTTGGAGCATATCTAGCCAAAGAGTTAAACCGGAGACTGTACTCCCTGACACTCATATTTCTTTGACGAAGATTTAAAAACTGATCCGCACGAGCCTCTCGAATCTCATATGGGAGATAATGATCAAGGAATGCCATTTTGAATTCCTCCCAACTAACTGGAAGTGCACCTATACCCCTAGATCATCTCCAATCTGTGTACCATAGTATAGCCTCGCCTTTTAGTCTATATGCTACAAGCTCCACTGTTTCTATACCAGTTACGCACATAACCTCTAGGGCCCTTTGAATTTGGTCCACGAAGTCCTGTGGATCTTCATTCAAATCTGATCCGGTAAAGGTGGGAGGATCCAATTTCAGAAAATCCTGTGTCCTCCAACTAGCTGCCCTATCTGTATTATCATTCCTTACCGTTGGACCAATTTGTCCTTGAGTCCATGCAATAACTATACGAGTCAACATTTGCACCGCATCGCTTAGATCCCGCACAGTATCATTAACAGGTGTTTCGACAAGTTTTTCTCTCCCTCCCAGCTCTTCTGGAGCTGGAAAAGTAGGGGAAGCCTGCATCGTAAACTCAGTTTCAGCCCCGCCCTGACTAGCGTGGTCAGGTTGTGATTTACTCGTTCCTTCTCCGGCAGGCGTATCTACCTGCTTATCTTTACCCCTATCTTGTCTTGTCATCGATATTTTACTATATCAAAGAAAACCAATTACAATGGTCAGATATAATTCCACCTACCACATTGGCTCTACTGCACGATCTAGAAATGAAGAAAAGAAACAACCCCTAAATGTCCCATAGCCTCCTACCTATAAATATGGCGCGCAACACATCGATAAGAAAGACTCCACACAGACACGGCTTTATAGACACCCTTAGGACGACCTGCTCTGATACCACTTTTGTCACACCCCGAATTCCAACGGGGCGGACTGGCACCCGAAGCCGTTGAGGCCTGAGAGAACCAATCTTTACTCATGTACACTCATATGCATGTCTCTGTGTGAATATCATTATATCTCATGCAACTATGCGAAAGTCATGGAAACATATGCTATATATATATATGAAACTTGGCCGTTAGGGCTATCACGTCAAAATGGACACACATCTCTTACAATCATTTTCCCACATAAGACTACAAAGCCTCTAAAGATACATAACCATAACCAACCTAGAGTCGGGACAACACCCCACTCTATACACATATACAATATCAAACAAATGTGCATAATGACTCGGAAAGCCCCGAATCAACTGGAGCTCACCAACAACCCACAAATGATCTGCAACCTACTGTGGAGGTCCACTAGCACCTGTACCTGCACCAAGAAAGGTAAGCCTCCCCCCTCCCCCCCCCCAAGAGAGGTCAGTACGAAGAATGTACTGAGTATGTAAGGCTATAAGAAACTGTATGAACCATAGGATCTCAAATGGGATCAAATACATGTGAATAAACATTTTAGATCAGTCACCATTCTGTATGTGGAGCCATGTACATTACTTTCATTACTTTTATTGTTTGATCATTCCATCTTATCATTATCTTTCGTGAAATAACTTTCCTTCATACTTTTAATTACGTGACATGATTCCTTTGACTTTACGCTCATCATTATTATCATTCATCCACTTATTAGTAGGCCATAATATAATAACAGTCATCCACCTATTGATGGGCCATAATATAATAACAGTCATCCACCATTGGTGGGCTATAATGTAATAACAGTCATCCACCATTGGTGGGCTATAATATAATAACAGTCATCCACCATTGGTGGGCTATAATATAATAACAGTCATCCACCATTGGTGGGCTATAATATAATAATAGTCATCCATTATTGGTGGGCTATAATATAATAACAGTCATCCACCATTGGTGGGCTATAATATAATAACAGTCATCCACCATTGGTGGGCTATAATATAACATATCATAATATTGGGATTGTTCCATCCGAGCTTATGCCCTTTAGATTTGTGATCCATACTCAATGAAACATAAAGTAACCATGTGTGCATTACTTCTTTGCATACTTCTTTCCTTTACATTTGTTATGAGAGTGATACATTGGTGATTGAAACATTATTGGGAACACATATATACATTACTTCATTCCTTTACTTTCATGAGATTGATACTTTGGTGGTTACAACATTATTAGAACTTTGGAACGTAATATTATTGGAACTTTGGGACAATGTCCGCAATTATGTGACACATGAATAACAATGAATCATGGAAAAAAACATGAGGATAACCATGTATGACAACCCGAAATGAGATACCTTTGAACATTTCAGAATGGAACAAGTACAATGATAATGTGAACATACATGCTGCAGAAGGATACGGAAAGAGTAACCTTACATACCTTAGCTTCCCAATATGAATACACAAGACAATATGTGAATACAATAATTCATCTCCTTCCTTACGTTTCACAAGTGCATAACGGAACTCACGTCAACAACCAACTACATGGCAAGTGCATAAGACGTCAATGAGTTACATACTCGCCCTATAACGTCATTCCACCCCTTTACAATACAATTCATGGCATTGACATACCACTAATACTACAACATTATACACATTGACCACAACATCATGAACCCATAGCATGTCACATCAAGTTCACCCTTTACGCCTCTTCATCTACACCACGTCACCATTAATTCACCAAATCACTTCAATACATTTCATAACCAAAATTCCACAATTTACACATATAGAAAAATAACAAGTTAAGTACATAACCACACCATACATGTTGATATCTCATCCACACCATTCACTTTCATCAAAACATCAAGTCCCCTTTCAAGTTCAAATCACGTGGATGATCTTTTATCAAAAAGCAAAAGTGCACTACTCAACACTTGCAAGCATAACCAACATGATCTACACAATATATCATGCATAGAATATATTAAATCACAATAATAAACACTTACCCAATCTTGCAAAGTGATGATCTTGTCCAAGAAGATGACTTAGGGTTTGAGAGTTTGAGGGAATATATCTCTTTTTATTTCCTTGGAAAAGTCTAGAATGGCATGTGCCTTTTTATGAATAAAATATGATTTTTGGTGCCTTTTATAGTCCCTTGAATTCATCCTTAGCCACTTTGATCAATAATTGATTAGTCAAAGGAAGAATGGTCATTTGACCCATTAGGCCATGTCTTTTATTCCAATTTAGGTTTTAAATTGAGCCAAATAACACATGTCAACTTAGGCCACCATATTCAAGGTGTAATCAATCATATATCTCATGTTTAAATAATTTCATAAGTGTCAAGACAATATTCAACTCACGAGACTCATATTCGTAGCCTCAATCTCCAAATAAGAAATTCTAGCCACTTATGGCTTAATTGAACATAAAAGGGTAAAAACATAATTTGGATGCCAACATCATCCAATCGTAGTCCTACCAAGATGGAATAATTATATAATAACCCAATAATCACATTTATAGGCTCGTGGTTGGAGAAGAAATGTGGCAAAAAGCAGCCCGGCACGGCCCCGGGCGCCCCTAGGATTTAGAAAAATTTTCTGCATTTGAAAGGTATGCAGGGGAGGCCTGGCACACTGCCTGGCATGCATCCTTGCTGCCTGTGGCCTGAAAATTTCAGGCCAGAGTGGCCTGGTACGCCCCTGGGCGCTCCTGGCCCAAAAATTTTGAAAAAATTCCTTTCTTCGACTTTTCATTGCGGATTTGGTTAGATACTTCAAGTTCTAATCTTTAGCTTGCCTCTTGTATTTAAGAACCTTTATTTAGGAGTTAATCAAGCTTCATTTATCACTCCTAAAATGTTTCAAACAGTTTCCAACTCCTCATACAAGAGTCTAAACACATTAACTAGTACGATATCAATTGTTTCATCCAAAACCACTACAACATAGGTACTTAGTGCTCTCGAAGCTAAGGTTTATAACTACAACCTAGGTCACCAATCAATCAAATTAGGTTCAGGCATGTACGGGGTGTTATAGTTCATCTGCGTTGTGAGACCATGGTTATTTGTTGGCATCCAAGTTAACATAAAATATGAAAAGAGAAGCTTACTTATGTCCATGGACCATTTATTACAAAAAAAAGACCCAAAATAAACCCATTTTGGTCGAACCGGGCATCCACCTTCGTGAATGGGACACCTGCGGGGGCAGATGTCAATGTAGGTGGCCCTGGATAAGGCTAATGGGCACCTACGACTGCACCTCACCTACCTGCGGGCGCAGGTGGCTTCGCAGGTCCCTCCAGAACTTCATTTCGATTGTTTTTGCTTCTCTTTGAACCCCCAAGGCCCCTATACCCTTCTTGGATGCACTCATCAACTTATGGTACCCTTTGTATGGCTTTAAGGGGTCGTTTGGAGGCATGTTAAGTTATATCAATTATGGATTTGTTGTTAATGTGTTATTGTGAATGGTATTTAAGTTACTTGATGGAGTAAATGTGACGTGGTATTGAAGGAGAAGTGTAAAGTATAAACTTGGTGTAAAATGCTATCAGTTTATGATGTCTTGGTTGATGTGTGGCATGTTTTGGTGTTGTTGTTACGGTGATATAGTAAACGATATTGTAAGAGGGTGAAATGACGTTATATGGCAGTCACGTAGCTCATTGTCGTCTTATGCATTTGTAATGTAGTTAGTTGTTAACGTGAGCTCCGTTCTGTACTTGTGTTATAGAGTAACACGTAAGGAAGGAGCTGCATTATTTTATTCACATATAGGATTGTGTATTCATATCGTGAAGATAAGGTATGTAAGGTTACTCTTTATGTATCCTTGGTAGCACCTATTTTTCTCATTGTTACCTACTTGTTTCTATTTCGAAATGTTCCAAAGTATCGCATTTCAAGTTTGAATAATATTGTTATTCACATGTCTCTTATTCATTGACTAATGTTCCAAAGCTCCAATAATCTTATAACCACCAATGTACCAATCTTACAAAAGTAAAGGAATGAAGTAATGCATAGTTGTTTCCTGTTTGATTATTGAGAACGGGTGGCAGCTCGAAGGGGTGAAAGCCTAGCTAAATATGATCCCGAGAGTATTGGATCAAGGGGCAGCTTTAGGGGAAAAAGCCTAGCTCAAGCCGAACCTTACAGGGGGCAATCCAGAGGGGTAAAAACCCTGGTCGGTCCGAACCTGATTTATGGATGGCAATCAAAGAGGCATAAGCCTGGCTAGAACCATCCCAATGTTATGTTATGACCCACTGATCAGTTGGGGCCCGGGAACTATATGATGATGAACGTAAAAGCAAAGAAAGTAATGAATGTAATGTAAATGGTTCCATACATACAGAACGGTGGTTTATCCAAAAATGTTTACTCACTTGTATTTGATTCCATTTGAGATCTTATGTTTCATGCAGTTTCTTATAGCCTTACATACTCAGTACATTATTTGTACTGACGTCCCTTGGGGTACCTACCTTACTTGCTGCAGGCACAGGTGCTGGTAGACCTCCACAGTAGGATAAGGGTCATCTGCAGACTATTGGTGAGCTCCAGGTTGATTTTGGGCTTTCTGAGTCACATTTGTACATTTATTTTGGTACTATGTAAATGTTGTATAAAGCGGGGACTTGTCCCGACTTTAGGCTTGGGTCTGTATCTGTTAGACGCTTTGTAGACGTTGTGGGACAAATGAAGGAATGTATACTTTTGACGTAGTGGCCCTAACAACCAAGTTTCATATCTATTAAATGTTTCTCCATGACTTCCGCCATTGGTATCTTGCATCTTTATGTGATAGAGTGTTGTTCATTTAGTGACATGCATATGAATGTACATGGACGTAGGCTAGTTCTCTCAGGGCCTTAATGGCTTCGGGTGCCAGGCAGCCTCAATGTGATTTGGGGTGTGACAAAAGTGGTATCAGAGCAGGTCGTCCTAGGGTGTCTACAAAGTCGTGTCCGAGTAGAGTCTTGCTTATGGATGTGTTGTGCACCACATTTATAAGCAGGAGTCTATGGGGAATTTAGGAGTTGTTTCTGTTCTTCATTTCTTAGATCGTACAATAGAGCCAAAGTTGTAGGTGGAATCATATCTGACCATTTTCTTTATTATAGTAAAATGCCGATTACAAGACGAGATAGGGGCAAAGGTAAGAAGGTAGACATGCTGGCCGGAGAAGGAACTAGTAAATCACCACCTGACCAAGATAGTCAAGGTAGGGCTGAAACTAAATCTGCACCGCGGGCTTCTTCTCCTATCCCATTTCTAGGAGGGCCACAAAGAAGAGAAGTATCCTCAGAACCACCTGTTAATGTACTGAGCAGGATCTAAGAAATGCGGTGCAAATGTTGACTCGTATAGTTGCTGCACAAAGTCATGGACAAGCAGGTCCAACTACAAGTAATGATGGTGTGGATAGGGTAGCTAGTCGGAGGACACAAGATTTCCTGAAATTAGATCCTCCTACGTTCACTGAATCAAATCTTAATGAAGATCCGCAAGACTTTATAGATCAAATACAAAGGGCTTTGGATGTTATGTACGTATCTAGTGTGGAATCAGTTGAGCTTGCAGCCTATAGAATGAAAGGAGAGGCTATACTGTGGTACGAAGATTGGAAACGATCAAGGGATGTTGGTGCACTTCCAGCTAGTTGGGAAGAATTTAAAGTGGCATTCTTTGATCACTATCTTCCATATAAGATTCGAGAGGCTAGTGCAGATCAATTTTTGAATCTTCGTCAAGGGAATATGAGTGTCAGAGAGTACAGTCTTCGGTTTAACTCTTTGGCCAGATATGCTCCTAATATGGTAGCTACTATGGCCGACAGAGTTCATCGATATGTGGATCGATTGGATCCATATTTGGTGAGAGATTGTACTATTGTTGCTTTGAATAGGGATATGGATACAACTAGGTTACAAGCCTTTGCACAAAAAATGGAGGATCAGAGGCAAATAAGAAGGACACAAGAATTTGAAAGAGGGCCGTCAAAGAGGGCTAGACCTATGGGACAGTTCATGGCATCCCAAGGAGAATTTAGCCCTCGAGTTTTTCCTAGACCACCTAGACCATCATTTTCTTACCCTACAGCAGGTACTCTATCCCAATTTTGAGGGTTTAGAGGCAGTCAAGATGGGCAAAGTAGTGAGACTCGGGGTTCACAGACAGTGGGGTATCGAGAACTAGGAAGTATGAGCCAATCGAGGTCTTCTCGTCAGCCCTGTTAGCACTGCAGGAAGTTTCATTTAGGTGCATGCCAGGTCGGGATGAATGTTTGCTTCTGGTGTAGTTTATCGGGGCACATAATGAGAGACTGCCCACAGAGGGGCACGGGTAGTATGGCGCGACCTACGGGATCAACCGTTGCATCATCATCATCGGTTCCTTCCCTAGGTAGGGGTGTATAACCTGGTGGTCATGTTAGAGGTGATAGAGGAGCAGCCAGTTCTAGTGGAGTACAAAACCGTACCTATGCTCTAGCGGATCGACAGAATTTGGAGGCTTCTCCTGATGTAGTGAGAGGTACATTATCCGTCTTTTCACATAATGTTTATGCATTGATTGATCCGGGCTCTACCCTCTCATATGTTACTCCATTGATTGCTGCAAAATTTGAAAGAAAACCAGAATTATTAGTCAAGCCATTTGAAGTATCTACACCAGTTGGTGAATCTATTGTTGCTAAAAGAGTATATCGTAATTATATAGTAACTGTTTGTGATCATGATATGTTGGCCGATCTTATTGAGCTAGAAATTGTGGATTTGATATTATAATGGGTAAGGATTGGTTGGCTTCTTGTTATGCCACGGTAGATTGCCGAGCTAAGAAAGTACATTTTCATTTTCCCCAAAAGGATGTCCTTGAATGGAGGGGTAATGTTGGAGCACCGAGAGGTAAATTTATTTCCTATCTTAAGGCAAAGAAAATGATATCCAAGGGTTATATATGTCATTTAGTAAGAGTGCATGATACCGATGTGAAGCCACCAACTCTTCAATCGGTTCCGGTGGTAAATGAATTCCTTGATGTATTTCCTGAAGATCTTCCGGGTTTGCCTCTGAAACGGGAAGTAGAGTTTTGTATTGATGTGATTCCAGGTACTCAACCTATATCTATTCCTCCGTATCGAATGGCTCCGACAGAATTGCGGGAATTGAAGGAGTAATTAAAAGACTTGCTGGAAAAGGGATTCATAAGGCCTAGTATGTCCCCATTGGGTGCACCTGTGTTGTTTGTATGCAAGAAAGATGGCACATTGAGAATGTGTATTGATTATCTGCAACAGAATAAGGTAACAGTCAAGAATAAATATCCTCTTCCCAGAATTGATGATTTGTTTAATCAGTTGCAGGGTGCCAAATATTTCTTGAAAATTGACCTGAGATCGGGCTATCATCAGCTAAGGGTTAGAGAAAAAGATATACCCAAACAGCTTTCCGAACATGGTATGACCATTATGAATTCTTAGTTATGTCATTTGGACTAACGAATGCACCAACAATTTTTATGGATCTGATGAATAGGGTGTTCAAGCCATTTTTAGATGTGTTCGTGACTTTGTTTATATATGATATTCTGGTTTATTCAAGATCACAAGAGGACCATGCTAATCATTTACGGCAGGTGTTACAGATTCTTCGTGATCGTAAGCTATATGCAAAGTTCTCTAAATGTGAATTTTGGTTAAAATCTGTAGCATTCTTGGGTTATATTGTGTCGGGTGAAGGAATAAGGGTGGATACACAAAAGATAGAAGCTGTGAACAATTGGCCAAGGCCTACGACGCCTACAGAGATTCGTAGTTTCCTTGGATTGGCAGGTTATTATAGAAGATTTGTGGAAGGATCTTCTTCCATTTCAGCACCTTTAACAAAGTTAACACATAAGACAACTAAGTGTCAGTGGAATGATGCATGTGAGAAGAGTTTCCAAGAGCTTAAAAATAAATTGACGTCTACACTCGTATAGGTACTTTCAAAAGGTATAGAAGGGTATGCGGTATATTGTGATGCTTTTGAAGTTGGCCTAGGATGTGTATTGATGCAGGACGGTAATTTAATAGCCTATGCTTCACGACAATTGCGACCACATGAGAGAAATTATCCAACACATGATCTTGAGTTAGAAGCTGTGGTCTTTGCTTTAAAGATATGACGCCACTATTTGTATGGGGTTCATGTTGATATATATACTGATCATAAGAGTTTGCAATATATTTTCAAGCAGAAAGATCTAAATTTGAGGCAGCGGAGGTGGCTAGAACTATTAAAGGATTACGATATTGATATCTGATACCATCTGGGAAAAGCAAATGTGGTAGCCGATGCACTAAGCCGCAAGGCAATATGAGGCATTAGTGGCCAGTTGGCGGAAAAGCAAGATATAGTCAAGGATATAAATCAACTAGCCAGTTTGGGAGTTCGTCTTCTTGAAACTCCAAATGAAGAAATTATAGTGCATAATGCGGAAAAATCTTCATTAGTAGCTAAAGTGAAAGAGAAACAGTATGTGGATCCTATTTTCTTGCAGCTGAAGGAGAATGTACAACAAGGTTTGGCAAAGGCATTTGATCTTACGCAAGAAGGAGTGCTTTAGTGCCATAGTAGATTATGTGTACCGGATGTAGACAAGCTAAGGCTACAGATTATGACAAATCATTCACGATATTCTATTCATCCGGGAGTAGCCAAAATGTATCATGATTTGAAAGAAATGTATTGGTGGGTAAATATGAAGAAGAACATTGCAGAATTTGTAGCCCAATGTCCGAATTGTGAGCAAGTAAAAGTAGAGCATCAGAAGCTTGGAGGTTACATACAATGTATTAATCTTCCAGTTTGGAAGTGGGACATGATTAACATAAATTTCATCACAGGTTTGCCTCGTACACTGCGGAAATTTGATTCCGTATGGGTAATAGTTGACAGGCTTACCAAGTTAGCGCATTTCCTACCTGTCAAGACCACCTACACAACTGAGGATTCTGCAAGGTTTTATATTAAAGATATAGTCTGATTGCATGGAATTTCAATCTCTATTATATCGGACAGGGGAGCTCAATTTACTGCAAATTTTTGGAAATCTTTTCAGAAGAGTTTGGGAATCTAAGTTAATTTAAGTACACCTTTTCATCCTCAAACAGATGGACAAGCAGAACATACTATCCACACACTTGAGGATATGCTACGAGCTTGCACATTGGACTTTAAAGGTAGTTGGGATGATCATTTATCGCTTATTGAATTTGCCTACAATAATAGCTATCATTCAAGTATCAAAATGGCACCTTATGAAGCTTTAAATGGAAGAAAGTGTAGATCACCAATTGGATGGTTTGAAGTGGGTGAAACTGCCTTATTCGGGCCAGATCTTGTTCATCAAGCTATGGAGAAAGTTAAGGTGATACAACAGCGGCTACAGACGGCCCAAAGTCAACATAAGTCATATGTCGATGTTAGAAGAAGGGGGCTAGAATTTTCCATAGGTGATTGGGTATTCTTAAAAGTATCACCAATGAAAGGAGTAATGAGGTTTTGAAAGAAAGTAAAGCTAAGTCCACGTTATATAGGGCCATATGAAATTGTCCGAAGATTTGGGCAAGTTGCGTATGAATTAGCACTACCCTAAGAACTCTCCACAGTTCATCCCGTTTTTCATGTTTCGATGCTTCGAAAGTGCATAGGAGATCCATCTCGTATTGCTCCCATTGAGGATGTGCAAGTTACGAAAGACCTCACATACGAAGAAATACCTATTGCTATTCTGGATTGACAAATTAAGAGGTTAAGGAATAAAGATGTAGCTTCCATAAAAGTGCTTTGGAGAAATCAACAAGTAGAAGAAATCACATGGGAAACCGAGGAAATGATGAAGTCTAAGTACCCACATTTATTTCAAACAGAAGAGAAAGTGCAAGATGCGAAATTGGAGTAATAACAAGTATCAATAAGCATTATGTGTACTAGACTTGAATTTGTTTAAATTGGATAATGTTACTAACATTCGAGGCGAATGTTCCTAAGGGGGGAAGAATGTAACACCCTGTACATTTCCGAACCTAATTGATTACTGTAACATTTATAAAATTATTTAAACATGATATGGTTGGTGTATTACACATTAATTTTAGTGGGCTGAATTAGTCTTGTGCTAATGGGCTCAAAAGAGGCCCATAATTAACAAAAAAGACATGGCCCAAATGGAGAAATTATCCATTCTTAAGTTGACCAAGTAAACACCTCAACTATTGACTAAGTGTTTGGCTAAGAAATCAGATTTTTATTCACCAAAAGACACATGCACATTTCTAGAATTTTCCAACAATATTTCACTTCTCTTACAAACCCTAAGCAACCATTTCCTTTGGACAAGATCATCCTTTTGTAAGATTTAGTAAGTGTTTACTCTCATGGTTTAGTATATTATATGCATAATATGGTGTGTAAATCATGTTGGTTATGTTGACAAAGTGTTGAGCAGTCCACTATGTGTGAAACAGTCTACTTTTGCTTAATCGGTAAAGGGTTTTGTCTTATAAACTTGAAAAGAGACTTGTGTGTAACACCCCGTACCTTTTCGACCCTACTTGCTTGGTGATCTAGGGCACATGTATATGCCTTATTTTAACCATGTTTACTTTATCTTTGAGAGCAATAAGTGAGTATTTTGTATTGGTTTTGATGGACTATTGATATTGTGCTAATGTCCGCAAAGAAAAGTCGAAGAAAGGAAAAAAATCAAATTTTTTAGGTCAGGGGCGCCTAGGGGCGTGCCAGGCCGCTTTCTGCCAAAATTTTTATGGCATAAGCAGCAAAAGGGCACGCCCAGGGGCGTGCCGGGGTGCTTTTATCCAAATTTTTTCTCCGATTATTAGTCTATAAAGAGGACACTTGGGTTATGGTATCATTATTCCATCATAGTAGGACTACTCTTGTGTGAGTTTGGCATCCAAGTTGGGGTTAATTCGTCATCACAATTAATTTATCAAATTATGTTAACTTAAGCCAAGAGTGGCTAAAATTGCTTATTCTTGGGATTGAGGCTACGAACATGAATCTCGTGAGTTGAATATTATCATAACATTTATGGAATTATTTAAACATGAGATAGTTGATGGATCATACATTGAATTTGGGGGGCTACGTTAAAATGTGTTAATGGGCTCAATTTGAGGCCCAAAATAAAGCCAAAATGCATGGCCCAAAAGGGAAAATGACCCATTCTTCCATGTTGACCAAGTAAACATGGCATTTAATGCCGAAAATTGGATAAGGATAACTTGAGGGGCTATATAAGACAAGGAAAAATCAGTTTTTTATTCACATAAACACACATGCCATTCTAGACATTTCCAAGATTTTCCTTTTAGCTCTTAAAACCCTAAGTCATCTCTTTGGACAAGATCATCATTATTCAAGCTTGGGTAAGTGTTTACTCTTGTGATTTAATATATTATATACATGAGAAATTGTGTAGATCATGATGGTGGTGTGTAAAAGTATTGAGTAGTGCACTTTTGCTTTTTGCTAAAAGATGTGTCATCTTTGTGATTTGAACTTGAAAGGAGACTTGAGGTTTTGATGAAAGTGAATGGTGTAGATGGAATATCAATATGTATGGTGTGGTTATGTCCTTACCTTGCTTTTTCTATGTATGTGTATAATTTGGGAGATTGTTGTGATGCAACATATTGAGGTGACTTGGTGGAGTAATTATGATGTTGTGTTGAAGGGGAAGGTAAAGTATAAACTTGGTGTGAAATGCTATTGTTTTACGATGCCTTGGTCAATGTGTGGAATGTTGTGGTATTGTTGGTGTGACAATGCCGTGAATGGTATTGTAAAGGGTGAAATGACGTTATAGGGAAACCATGTAACTCATTGTCATCGTATGCACTTATAAGGTAGTTAGTTATTAACGTGAGCTCCGTTATGTACTTATGTTGTAGAGTAAAACGTAAGGAAGGCGCTAGATTGTTGTATTCACATATAGGACTGTATATTCATATTGGGAAGTTAAGGTATGTAAGGCTACTCTTTCCGTATCCTTCTGTAGCACATAGTGTTCACGTTGATACTGTACTTGTTCCTTTCCAAAATGTCCTAAGGTATCCCATTTCCGGTTATCAATTATTGTTAATCACATGTCTCTTATTCATTGACTATTTGTTCCAAAGTTCCAACAATGTTACAACCAATAACGTATCACTCTTATAATATAAGAATTGAAGTAATGTATACTTGTTGAGTATGGGTGGCAACCCAAAGGGGCAAAAGCCTAGCTAGGGGCAATCCCGAATGAATATTGAGAATGGATGGCAACTCAAAGGGGCGTAAGCCTAGCTAGAGGTAATCCCGAATTAATATTGAGAATGGGTGGCAACTCGAAGGGGCGTAAGCCTAGCTAGAGGCAATCCCGAGCGGGTGGCAACTCAAAGGGGCAGAAGCCTAGCTAGAGGCAATCCCGAAAGATTATATGAATGATATTACATGAGCAATATTTTATGAATGATTGAGACAATGATATGAACGAAAATCAAAGAAATGAATGCAATGTATACGACTCCACACATGTATATTCTGGTGGCTAATCTACATTGCCCACTCACTTGTACTTGATTTCATTGAAGTCCTTATATCTTATGCAGTTACTTATAGCCTTACATACTCAGTACATTCTTCGTAATGACGACCCTTGGGGGACTTACCTTACTTGCTGCAGGCACAGGTGCTAGTAGACCTCCACAGTAGGTTGCGGATCATTTGCCGATCTTTGGTGAGCTCCAGTTGGTTCGTGGCTTTCCGAGTCACTATGTACATTTGTTTTGGTATTGTAATATTGTATAAAGTGGGGACTTGTCCCGACTTTAGGTTGGTTATGTATATGCATCTGTTAGAGGCTTTGTAGACGTATGTGGGAATATGAATGTAAGGAACATGTGCTTTTGACATGGTGGCCCCAACGGCCAAGTTTCATATATATCATATGTTTTTCCAAGACTTCCGTTATTGGCATCTTATATCTCTATGTGATGGTGATGCTTATTGAGTGACATGCGTATGAGTGTATATGGATGAAGATTGGTTCTCTCGGGCCTTATCGACTTTGGGTGCCAGTCTGCCCTGTTGGAATTCGAGGCATGACAAAAGTGGTATCAGAGCAGGTCGTCCTAAGGGTATCTACAAAGCCGTGTCTGAGTAAAGTCTTGCTTATGGATGTGTTGTGCACCACATTTATAAGTAGGAGGCTACGAGACATTTAGGAGTTGTTTCTTTTCTTCATATCTAGATCGTGCAATAGAGCCAAGGTTGTAAGTGAAATCGTATCTGACCATTAGAATTGGTTTTCTTTGTTATAATAAAATGCCGATGACAAGATGAGGTAGAGGCAAAGGTAAGCAAGTAGATACGTTTTCCGAAGAAGGAACGAGTAAATCACCACCTGACCAAGCTAGTCAAGTTGGGGCTGACGGTGAGTTTGTATCGCAGGCTTCTTCTACTTTTCCAGCTCCAGAAGAGCCAAGAGGTAGAGAAGTACCCGCAGAACCACCTATGAATGCCACTGACCAGGATTTAAGAAATGTAGTGCATATGTTGACTCAGATAGTTGCTACACAGACTCAGGGACGAGTTGGTCCAATGACAAGTGAAGATGACGCGACTAGAGTAGCTAGTCGGCAGACACAGGATTTTATAAAATTAGACCCTCCCACGTTCACCGAGTCAGATTCGAAAGCAGATCCACAGGATTTTGTGGACCAAATTCAAAGGGCTCTAGATTTTATGCACGTGACTGGTGTAGAAACAATTGAGCTTGCAGCCTATAGATTAAAAGAAGAAGCTATATTGTGGTATGAAGATTGGAAGAGATATCGTGGTATAGGTGCAATTCCAACTAGTTGGGAAGAATTTAGAACGACATTCCTTGATCACTATCTTCCCTATAAGATCCAAGAGGCTCGCGTGGATCAGTTCTTAAATCTCCGTCAAGGGAATATGATTGTTAGAGAATACAGTCTGCAGTTTAATTCTTTGTCTCGATATGCTCCGAATGTAGTGGCCACAATGACAGACAAAGTCCATCGATATGTGGACAGATTGGAGCCATACTTGGTGAGGGACTACACTATTGCTGCTCTGAACAGAGATATGGATATAGCCAGAATACAGGCTTTTGCGCAGAAGATGGAGGACTAGAGGCAAAGAAGAAAGGTACACGAATTTGAACGAGGGCCATCAAAGAGGGCTACACCTATGGGACAGTCTATGGTGTCCAAAGGAGAATCTAGGCCTCGGATATTTCCTAGACCGCCTAGACCATCATTTTCTTCCCCTACAGCAGGTGCTTCGTCCCAGTTCCGGGGATTTAGAGGCAGCCATTTTGGGCAGAGCAGTGTGGCTCGAGGTTCACAAACGGTAGGATCTTCTCTCCAATCGTGTCAGCATTGTGGGAAGTCTCATTTAGGTGAATGCCGGGTTGGAATGAATATTTGCTATTTTTGCGGCGTGCCGGGGCACATGGTGAGAGAATGCCCACAAAGAGGCATGGGTGGTATAGCACGACCTATGAGATCAACCATTGCATAATCATCATTGGTTCCTTCCCTAGGCAGAAGAGTGCAGCCTATTGGGCATGGTAGTGATGCTAGAGGAGCAGCTAGTTCCAGTGGAGCCCAAAATCGCACCTACGCTCTAGTGGACCGACAGAATTCAGAGTCTTCTCCTGATGTAGTCACAGGTACATTATTCATATTTTTTTATATTGTATATGCATTAATTGATTCAGGTTCTACATTGTCATATGTTACTCCATTGATTGCTGCGAAATTTGAAAGAACACCGAAATTATTAATTAAGTCAATTGAAGTATCTACACCAGTTGGTGACTCTATTGTTGGAAAAAGAGTATATTGTAATTGTGTGGTAACTGTGTGTGGTCATGATACACTGGATGATCTTATTGAACTAGAAATGGTGGATTTTGATGTCATAATAGGTATGGATTGGTTGGCTTCTTGTTATGCCACGATGGATTGCCGGGCTAAGAAAGTACATTTTCATCTTCCACAAACGAATATCCTTGAATGGAAGGGTAATGTAGGGGCACCGAGAGGAACATTTATTTCCTACCTTAAGGCAAGGAAGATGATAGCCAAGGGGTACATATTTCACTTAGTAAGGGTGAAAGATACTGACGTAGAACCACCAACTCTTCAGTCGGTTCCAGTGGTTAATGAATTCCTTGATGTATTTCCTGAGGATCTTCCAGGTTTGCCCCCAGAACGGGAAGTAGAGTTTGGTATTGATGTGATTCCAGGCACTCAGTCTATCTCTATTCCCCCATATAGAATGGCTCCAGTAGAATTGCGTGAATTGAAGGAGCAATTAAAAGACTTGCTGGACAAGGGCTTCATCAGGCCTAGTATGTCCCCGTGAGGTGCACCGGTATTATTTGTACGGAAGAAAGATGGCACATTGAGAATGTGCATTGACTATCGGTAATTGAATAAAGTAACGATCAAGAACAAATATCCCCTTCCCAGAATTGACGATTTGTTTGATCAGTTACAGGGTGCCAAATATTTTTCAAAGATTGACTTGAGATCGGGTTATGATCAAGTCAGAGTTAGAGAAAGAGATATACCTAAGACAACTTTTCGAACACGGTATGGTCATTATGAATTTTTAGTTATGTCGTTTGGACTAACAAATGCACCAGCTGTTTTCATGGATTTGATGAATAGGGTGTTTAATCCATTTCTAGACGTGTTCGTGATGGTGTTTATAGACGACATCCTAGTTTATTCAAGATCACAAGAGGACTATGCTTATCACTTATGGCAGGTGTTACAAACTCTTTGTGAGCGTAAGTTGTATGCAAAGTTCTCAAAATGTGAATTTTGGTTAAAATCCGTAGCATTCTTGGGTCACATTGTGTCAGATGAAGGAATTCAGGTTGATACGCAAAAGATTGAAACAGTGAAAAATTGGCCAAGGCCTACGACGCCTACGAAAATTTGTAGCTTCCTTGGGTTGGCAGGTTATTATCGAAGGTTTGTTGAAGGATTTTCTTCCATTGCTGCACCTTTAACAAAGCTTACACACAAGGCAGTCAAGTTTTAGTGGAATAAAGCATGTGAGAAAAGTTTTCAAGAGCTGAAAGATAAATTGACTTCTACACTAGTATTGGTACTTTCGGAAGGCACAGAAGGGTATGCTGTAAATTGTGATGCATTTGGAGTTGGCCTAGGATGTGTATTGATGCAGAACGGTAATGTAATAGCCTATGTCTCACGACAGTTGCGGCCACATGAGAGAAATTACCCTACACATGATCTTGAGTTAGCAGTCGTGGTATTTGCTTTAAAGATATGGCGCCATTATTTGTATGAAGTTCATGTTGACATTTACACTGACCACAAAAGTTTGCAATATATATTTAAGCAGAAGGATTTAAATCTGAGGCAACGGAGGTGGCTTGAACTATTGAAAGACTATGATCTTGATATCCTATATCATCCAGGAAAAGCAAATGTGGTGGCCGATGCATTAAGCCGCAAAGTAGTAGAAAACACTAGTGGCCAGTGGACGGAAAAGCAAGACCTAGTCAAAGATTTACATCAACTAGCCAGCTTGGGAGTTCGTCTTCTTGAATCTCCAGATGAAGGGTTTATTGTGCAAAATGCAATAGAATCTTTGTTAGTAGCTGAGGTGAAAGAGAAACAAGATGCGGATCCTATTTTATTCCAGCTGAAAGAAAATGTACAATAGGGTCTGACTAAGGCATTTGATCTTACGCAAGAAGGAGTACTTCAATGCCAGGGTAGATTATGTGTACCGAATGTAGATGCGCTGAGGAGACGAATTATGACAGAGGCGCATCATTCACGATATTCTATTCATCTGGGAGCTACCAAAATGTACCATGATTTGAAGAAATGTATTGGTGGGGAAACATGAAGAAGAACATTGTAGAATTTGTAGCTCAATGCCCGAATTGTCAACAAGTAAAAATAGAGCATCAGAAACCTGGAGGTTACATGCAATGTATAAATCTTCCAGTATGGAAATGGGACATGATTAACATGGATTTCATCATAGGTTTGCCTCGTACACTATGAAAATTTGATTCCATATGGGTAATAGTGGACAGGCTTACCAAGTCAGCGCATTTTCTACCAGTCAAGACCACCTATACAGTCGAGGAGTATGCAAGATTGTATGTTAAAGAAATAGTGCGATTACATGGGATTCCAATTTCTATTATATCAGACAGGGGAGCTCAATTCACGACATATTTTTGGAGATCTTTTCAGAAAAGCTTGGGTACACAGGTGAATTTGAGTACGACTTTTCATCCTCAGACAGATGGACAAGCAGAACGTACTATCCAAACACTTGAAGATATGCTACGAGCTTGCAGGTTAGATTTTCAAGGCAGTTGGGATGATCATTTGCCTCTTATTGAAATTGCTTACAACAATAACTATCATTCAAGTATCAAAATGGCACCTTATGAAGCTTTATATGAAAGAAAGTGTAGATCGCCAATTGGATGGTTTGAAGCGGGTGAAACTGCTTTAGTTGGGCCAGATCTTGTTCATCAAGCTATGGAAAAAGTTAAAGTGATCCAACAGCGGCTACAAACGGCCAAAGTCGACACAAGTCCTATGCTGATGTTAGTAAAAGAGGGCTCAAATTTTCCATAGGTGATTGGGTATTCTTGAAGGTGTCACCGATGAAAAAGGTGATGAGATTTGGAAAGAAAGGAAAGTTGAGTCCCCGTTATATAGGGCCATTTGAAATTGTCCAAAGATTTGGTTAAGCTGCATATGAATTAGCATTACCCCAAGAACTCTCCACAGTTCATCCAGTATTTCATATTTTGATGCTTCGAAAGTGCATAGGAGATCTATCTCGCATCGCTCCCACTGACGATGTACAAGTTATGGAAGATCTCACCTATGAAAAGATACCTATTGCTATTCTGGATAGACAAGTGAAGAGGTTAAGGAATAAAGACGTAGCTTCCGTAAAGGTACTTTGGAAAAATCAACAAGTAGAAGAAATCACATGGGAAGCTGAAGAAATGATGAAGTCAAAGTACCCGTATTTGTTTCACACGGAAGAAAAAGTTCAAAGTACGGAAGTGGAGCAATAACAAGTAAGTATCTGCAAGCATTATGTGTATATGTATAGATGCTACCATAAAGATGTATTTGTTGCACTTGAGAAGATGTTATTAACATTCGAGGACGAATGTTTCTAAGGAGGGAAGGACGTAACACACCGTACCTTTTCGACCCTACTTGCTTGGTGATCTAGGGCGCATGTATATGACTTATTTGAACCATGTTTACTTTAGTTTTGAGAGCAATAAGTACGTATTTTGTATTGGTTTTGATGGACTATTGATATTGTGCTAATGTCCGCAAAGAAAAGTCGAAGAAAGGAAAAAAATCAAATTTTTTATGTCAGGCGCGCCCAGGGGCGTGCCAGGACGCTTTCTGCCAAAATTTTTATGGCACAGGCAGCAAAGGGGCACGCCCAGGGGAGTGCCAGGCTGCTCATACTCCCATTTTTAGGAGCTGAAATTCAGCTAAGTCCCAGGCGCGCCCAGGGGCGTGCCGGGGTGCTTTTTGCCAAATTTCTTCTCCGATTATTAGTCTATAAGGAGGACACTTAGGTTATGGTATCATTATTCCATCATAGTAGGACTAATCTTTAGTGAGTTTGGCATCCAAGTTGGGGTTAATTCGTCGTCACAATTAATTTATCAAATTATGTTAAATTAAGCCATGAGTGGCTAAAATTGCTTATTCGTGGGATTGAGGCTACGAACTTGAATCTCGTGAGTTGAATATTGTAGTAACATTTATGGAATTATTTAAACATGAGATAGTTGGTGGATCATACATTGAATTTGGGGGGCTACATTAACATGTGTTAATGGGCTCAATTTGAGGCCCAAAATGAAGCCAAAATGCATGGCCTAAAAGGGAAAATGACCCATTCTTCCAGGTTGACCAAGTAAACATGGCATTTAATGCCAAAAATTGGATAAGGATGACTTGAGGGGCTATATAAGACAAGGAAAAATCAGATTTTTATTCACATAAACACACATGCCATTCTAGACATTTCCAAGATTTTCCTTTTAGCTCTCAAAACCCTAAGTCATCTCTTTGGACAAGATCATCATTTCTCAAGATTGGGTAAGTGTTTATTCTTGTGATTTAATATATTATATACATGATAAATTGTGTAGATCATGATGGTGGTGTCTAAAAGTGTTGTGTAGTGCACTTTTGCTTTTTGCTAAAAGATGTGCCATCTTTGTGATTTGAACTTGAAAGGAGACTTGAGGTTTTTGATGGAAGTGAGTGGTGTAGATGAAATATCAATATATATGGTGTGGTTATGTCCTTACCTTGCTTTTTCTATGTATGTGTATAATTTGGGAGATTGTTGTGATGCAACATATTGAGGTGACTTGGTGGAGTAATTATGATGTTGTGTTGAAGGGGAAGGTAAAGTATAAACTTGGTGTGAAATGCTATTGGTTTACGATGCCTTGGTCAATGTGTGGAATGTTGTGGTATTGTTGGTGTGACAATGCCGTGAATGGTATTGTAAAGGGTGAAATGACGTTATAGGGCAACCATGTAACTCATTGTCATCGTATGCACTTATAAGGTAGTTAGTTATTAACGTGAGCTCCGTTATGTACTTATGTTGTAGGGTAAAATGTAAGGAAGGAGCTGGATTGTTGTATTCACATATAAGACTGTATATTCATATTGGAAAGATAAGGTATGTAAGGTTACTCTTTCCCTATCCTTCTGTAGCACATAGTGTTCACGTTGATATTGTACTTGTTCATTTCCGAAATGTCCTAAGGTATCCCATTTCCGGTTATCAATTATTGTTAATAACATGTCTCTTATTCATTGACTATTTATTCCAAAGTTCCAACAATGTTACGACCAATAACGTATCACTCTTCCAATAACGTATCACTCTTATAATATAAGAATTGAAGTAAGGCATACTTGTTGAGTACGGGTGGCAACACAAAGGGACAAAAGCCTAGCTAGGGGCAATCCCGAATGAATATTGAGAATGGGTGGCAACTCGAAGGGGAGTAAGCCTAGCTAGAGGCAATCCCGAATTAATATTGAGAATGGGTGGCAACTCGAAGGGGCGTAAGCCTAGCTAGAGGCAATCCTGAGCGGGTGGCAACTCAAAGGGGCGGAAGCCTAACTAGAGGCGATCCCAAAAGATTATATGAATGATATTACATGAGCAATATTTTACGAATGATTGAGACAATGATATGAACGAAAATCAAAGAAATGAATGCAATGTATACGACTCCAAACATGTATATTTTGGTGGCTAATCTACATTGCCCACTCACTTGTACTTGATTTCATTGAAGTCCTTATATCTTCTGCAGTTACTTATAGCCTTACATACTCAGTACATTCTTCGTACTGACGTCCCTTGGGGGACTTACCTTACTTGCTGCAGGCACAGGTGCTAGTAGACCTCCACAGTAGGTTGCGGATCATTTATCTATCTTTGGTGAGCTCCAGTTGGTTCGGGGCTTTTCGAGTCTCTATGTACATTTGTTTTGGTATTGTAATGTTGTATAAAGAGGGCACTTTTCATGACTTTAGGTTGGTTATGTATATGCATCTGTTAGAGGCTTTGTAGACGTATGTGGGAATATGAATGTAAGGAACGTATGCTTTTGACATGGTAACCCCAACGGCCAAGTTTCATATATATCACATGTTTTTCCATGACTTCCGCTATTGGCATCTTATATCTCTATGTGATGGTGATTCTTATTTAGTGACATGCGTATGAGTGTATATGGATGAAGATTGGTTCTCTCGGGCCTTATCGGCTTCGGGTGCCAGTCCGCCCCGTTGGAATTCAAGGCGTGACATTGTGGCCTTGAAGGAAGTGAACTTGATGGATTAAATGTCAATATGTAAGATATGTTTATGTCCCTAACTTTCTTTCTCTATGTGTATAACTTGTGGGATTGTTGTTATGAAATTGTGCATGGAATCGGTGGCGTATTGAAAGGAGAAAATAAATTTGGTGATGTTCATGTGCGTTGTGAGACCATGGTTATTTGTTGGCATCCAAGTTAACATAAAATATGAAAAGATAAGCTTACTTATGGCCATGGACCATTTATTACAAAAAGGACCCAAAAGAGACCCATTTTGGCCAAACCAGGCATCCGCCTTCGCGGATGGGGCACCTGCAGGCGCAGATGCCAACGCAGGTGGCCCTGTATAAGGATAATGGGCACCTGCGGCTGCACCTCATCCACCTGTGGGCGCAGGTGGCTTCGCAGGTCCCTCCAGAACTTCATTTCGATCCCAAGGCCCCTATACCCTTTTTGGATGCACTCATCAACTTATGGTACCCTTTGAATGGCTTTAAGGGGTGGTTTAGAGGCATGTTGAGTTATATAAATTATGGATTTGTTGTTAATGTGTTATTGTGAATGGTATTTAAGTGACTTGATGGAGTAAATGTAACGTGGTGTTGAAGGAGAAGTGTAAAGTATAAACTTAGTGTGAAGTGCTATCGGTTTATGATGTCTTGGTTGATGTGTGGTATGTTTTGGTGTTGTTGGTATGGTGATACAGTAAATGGTATTGTAAGAGGGTGAAATGACGTTATATGGAAGTCACGTAGCTCATTGTCGTCTTATGCATTTGTAATGTAGTTAGTTGTATTCACATATAGGATTGTGTATTCATATCGGGAAGATAAGGTATGTAAGGTTACTCTTTCCATATCCTTGGCAGCACCTATTGTTCTCATTGTTACCTACTTGTTTCCATTTTGAAATGTTTCAAAGTATCTCATTTGAGGTTTGACATATATTGTTATTCACATGTCTCTTATTCATTGAATAATGTTCCAAATCCCCAATAATGTTATAACCACCAATGTACCAATCTTACAAAAGTAAAGGAATGAAGTAATGCATAGTTGTTTACTCTTTGATTGTTGAGAACGGGTGGCAGCTCGAAGGGGTGAAAGCCTAGCTAGAGATGATCCCGAGAGTATTGGATCAGGGAGCAGCTTTAGGGTGAAAAGCCTAGCTCAATATGAACATGACAGGGGGAAATAAAGAGGGGTGAAAACCCTGGTCGATCCGAACCTGATTTATTGATTTATGGATGGTAATCAAAGGGGCATAAGCCTGGCTAGAGCCATCCCAATTTTATGTTATGACCCACTGATCAGTTGGGGCCCGGGCACGATATGATGTAAATGATAATGATGATGAACATAAAAGCAAAGAAAGTAATGAATGGAATGTACATGGTTCCACACATACAGAACGTGGTTTATCCAAAAATGTTTACTTACTTGTATTTGATTCCATTTGAGATCCTATGTTTCATGCAGTTTCTTTTAGCCTTACATACTCAGTATATTCTTCGTACTGACGTCCCTTGGGGGCCCTACCTTACTTGCTGCAGGCACAGGTACTAGTAGACCTCCACAGTAGGATACGGGTCATCTGCAAACTGTTGGTGAGCTCCAGGTTGATTCGGGGCTTTTCGAGTCACATGTGTACATTTGTTTTGGTACTATGTAAATGTTGTATAAAGCGGGGACTTGTCCCGACTTTAGGCTTAGGTATGTATCTGTTAGAGGCTTTGTAGATGTTATGGGACAAATGAAGGAATGTAAGGAATGTATGCTTTTGACGTGGTGGCCCTAACGGCCAAGTTTCATATCTATTGAATATTTCTCCATGACTTCTTCCATTGGTATCTTGCATCTTTATGTGATAGAGTTTTGTTCATTTAGTGACATACATATGAATGTACATGGACGTAGGTTGGTTCTCTCGGGGCCTTAACGGTTTCGGGTGCCAGTCAGCCTCAATGGGGTTTGGGGTGTGACACGTCACCTATGCAATGGACCATCAGGCTCATCGTGAGCGGTAATGCGGCATCCTAGATTCAAATTTTAAATCTTGTTTTATTTGAAGCCTATAAATATCCAGTTTAGGGTTTAGAATAGGCATCTTTGATACTTGGATATTTTCTGTACACTACTTTCTCTGGAGAATCAATTTTTGAGGGCAATTAACTTATTACTCTTGGTTTTCGACTCAAGTATTATGAGTAGTGATTTCTTTATTGTAAGGACTATTCTTTGCTTTATGAAAATCATCTGTTTTATCTTTTTCTTTATTATGAGTGGCTAAAGTCCCATAACTGGGGTTGTAGAATCCTTGGTGAAAGATCGCCTCTAGGGTTTAGGGGCATTGAATTTGTGTTGTTTTAGTGATTATATTATGAATCCCTTCGTTTTAATAGATTTTTTATGGTTCCAAACATTGGGAGAATGTCTTATGTTAACATTCTTGAGTAAAGACTTTAACAAATAAGATAAGGGATTCACAACAAGATTTTGGAGTTTCCAACCTCCAAACTAATGGCTAATGGTTTAACAAGGTTAATCTATTGAGGCTGAAATTGGATTATATGTTTGACACCTTAAGTTCGAGAAAATTAGGGTGTAAACTCATCTAGTTTGGTTGGAAAACAGTTAGATGAATTATAGAATTGATTACCTTATAATCACGTATCTTAACACAAATTCATATTCACCCATGACCCTGAAGTGATTGGAAACCAAGGTGAACATAGTTCTAGTTTGTCTTTCTCTATTGAATTAAGTGTGTGAAAATTACCGTTGCTAACTGAAATTGATATTTATTCACAATTATGAAACAAAACCCCCCGTTTCACGGAAAATGTTGGCTAATTGTCATTGAAGATACATATTACTTGTTTTACACCTTATTCCCTGTGGGATTCGACCCCAACCTTTGTTGGGTTCTATATTTGACAACAACCGCTTAC
Source organism: Capsicum rhomboideum (assembly GCA_031232105.1). Lineage (NCBI taxonomy): Eukaryota > Viridiplantae > Streptophyta > Magnoliopsida > Solanales > Solanaceae > Capsicum > Capsicum rhomboideum. The sequence goes on from CP124715.1 coordinate 95,209,555, forward strand.
ACTCTTCAAAAGGGAATTATAGTTTGGGAATATCAAGCTGCTGGTGTGAAAGCTGATAATCTTGCTCCATTCACTCTAGTGTTCACCATCGGCGGAAAAAAAATCAAGAGGGTCAAATACCAATTTGGATCGCCAGATACATATTCGAATCAAGTTACAACACCAAAAAAGAAAGAAAGAATAGTTTCTTAATGTCCTATAGCCTCTCGAAGAAGAGTACATACATCTCCGTACCAATCCATAAGACTCTATTGGACCCATTTTGGTACAACAAGATCAACGAACCTAGGGCTCTGATACCAACTTTGTCAAGACCCAAATGCGCCGTGAGTGGCACCCACACTAGCTTCCCGGTGGGAGAACCAACTAACCCCAAAACATCAATCCAACACTTAGCCAAAAATAAGGAGACTAACTATTTTTCATTAAATAAAATAATGTCCCCAATATGCTAAATGATAAACAATGCGGAATTAAATGAAACTTAAACAAATCTCTTAGAACCTGCAAGTCATTGTACCAAAACTACTACATAGTCAATAAATGGGATCAACCCAAAACTAATGAAATGTCTAAGTCCAAAATAATGAACCATAAACTAGGAGAAGAACTCATGGCAGTCCGAAATATGTAGCTCACACTTGAGTTCGATCACGATCTAAATCACAGTTGAGGTCTTAAAACAGTAGTTGGAATTTGCTCTACACTCAAAAAAAGAAGAGCATGTATAGCATTAGTACACAAAAACAACGGTGTATTGGTAGGGCCATCGACCAAACCAAAAATAGAAATATGAACACACAAGCATAACGTAGTACAACAAGACAACCATGCACACCTAACATTCCACACTACTTCAAGTTCATAACATTTAACCTTGTAAACAAGTACATCATAAAGTTTAGTCAATATGAGTCAAGAAGGATAACAAGCCAAGTCAAACTATGACCACTAACAAGACTCCAAGTCACAACCATGACACAATAATTACATCAATCATAACCCAATTATATAAGTAATAGAAAACACAGAGTTATGCCACAACTTGCAATTAGCTAGGACCACTCAAGGATCCACAAGAACAACAACAATGGCTATTATCATGCATCCCAATTTACATAAAGAAACCACCCTTAGCAATTAAGCATATAAACTTGGTCACTTAAGGAACCAACATAATAATGACAACACTTAAGCTCTGTTCACTTATGGAACTATCACGCTTACCTGTGCCTTATACATACATACTAAAGGTTTTATGGTCTCGCACTAGCCATGATTTGTAGGGGACGAGCTCTTATCCATGTACCAAATCCATGACATCAAGTGTCTACCAACCTTATACCAACCAATTTCGTGAAGATGTCCAAATATCGATACATCCCACAATAATGGTAGATATCACAATAATTGCAATCATATTAAATATAGAAACAACACTTGTAACAACCAACAAGCTTTACATATAACTTCATTGCATGTGATTAACACTTAGGATATCAAATAGTCATTCACTTTCCTTGAACATGTGTTGTACAAGAAATAATAAGAAATAGTTATCATACACACATAAAACAAGTTGGGTTTCAACTATATTAAACCATCACCTACTTCAATCCAAGCCTAAAATGCTCTAGGAAACTTGAGCTTTACCTTTTCTTGTACCCTCGGCTTGATTGCGGTCTAAAAATAGGAATAACATATAATCAACCAAATGACCCAAAATATCAAAGAATATAGCCTAATCCTCAACCCACAGGCTAAATTCATGATCCTGCCCTTAATTCCAAGGTTTTTCCACCATATTTCACCTTAAAACTACTAATTTCATGGTTAGAGTAGTGAATTATAGTCATGCAAGTGTAAATAATCAACTTTTAACTAAATCCCCAAGGCTTTACACCCAATTTACCCCATTGCACTAGAAAATTCAGCTAGGTCAAGTTAGACCCTCCCCAAGACCCGTAAACTAGTCATTCTAAGGTTTAGGAATCAAAAAACTAGTTAATGGGGATAAATAACTTACCTTTATGATGAATTATGGTGGAAAATAGGTGCAAATCACCCCAAATTGCCTAATCCCTTTCCAAAACAAATTTAGAAATAATATGCCATTTTTGGGGAATCTCTATATTAATTAGCATTTTACCCCGCTATAGCTGCCCGATCATGCTGTGGAGGCATCACTATAGTGAAATATGCTCGCTATAGTGGGGTTAACTTGCTTTGACTCCTGCTATAGAGGGAATTTCTCCGGCATAGTCGTAGCCCCATAACAACCTGCCACCCGCTATAGTGGGTGTGACGAGGCAAAAACTCAGGATTGCTCCTAGTTTTGCCTTTTTTGCAACATCCCCTCAAACCATGATATTCTAAACTAACCCCTTTATGATAAGTTCAATATCGGGAGTTCTAACCCGAATTTACTTTCGAAAAATTCTATGGGTTCCTTATCTCCTTAGCTAATATAAAATTATGCTAAACTTTATTACCTTTACCCAATCCATTTACGAATTTATCTAGACCATACCTTGCTCGGATTTCATCCAAGACTAGCCTAGATTGAAATTTTTAACTTTCAATTTGGGAAATATCTTAACCCAAACTTTTGCACAATTGTGTTTTCTGTAATGATGAAAAGGGTCATTACAAGTAGTTTGCTTTGGAGATTCAGTGGTCATGGTGAATTATAGAGGAGAGAAGTGGGATCATTTAGTTTATTATATATATGTTTAATTCTTAATTCCTTCCAAAAGGAAGAATGTAAATTGTAACTGTTTGGTATATTTGATCTTCGTTAAAAAAAATCAGCATAAACACATAAAAAATATGGCAATAGGGAGGGTCAGGTGATGAGCTATGCGGGGCAGGTACAGTTTTAAGGTTATGAAGGACGGATTGAAATAATTATTTTAAAAATTAATACGGGACAGGGTGAATTGCCAGTTTTTGGGGGCCTAAACAAAACAAAAAAATTAATTTTATTTCTATAAAATACTAATGTTTTTAATTAATACTACCACAAAAATACTTTTCGAGCTACACAGTGTATTGTATGTTCAATAAGAAGAAGAAGGATCAAATATTTTTATTGAATTTAAGATGGGTTTGTTTTGAATTGGTGTAAAATGTTACGAATTGAAACTTTGTAGTTGAAAGGATTTTACTAGATAGCTATGTTATTTTATGTATAATGTTCTTTTATGTGTATATGGATTTTGTTTTAATGAAAAAAAAAAATCAAAGACTGGGGAAGTCTTTTTGAGTTTAATTAAAAAATAATAAATTATGCGGGGTGGGTAAAAATAAAAATGTATACTATGAAGGGTAGGGCGAGGAGGGGCGAAGTTATAATGACCCTCTAGTTATTTTCTCTATTTTTGGGCATTTTTTATGTTTTGAGTTTTCTTATAGCTGCTACAAGTCATTTATGACTTGTCGGGTCAGTCCGTTCGATTCCTGGACAGTTCGTTTGAGTTGTAAGTCAATTTTCCTATTTTGGAGCTTTTGAAGATGAGAACCTTGAATTCAATCAAAACTTCTAGTAAACGACCTTGGATGAGAATTCTTACAGTTCTGTTAGCTCATGAATGTAGATTTTGGGCTAGGGGAACCTTTGGTTTGGGTTTCAAGGCTTTCAGACTTATTTTGGGTTATTGGATAGTTTTTAGTTAAAAAGAAAAAATGAGAGTGGGCCCACATTTAGACAGAACAACCTCTATTGGGAATTTCGTCAATTCTATTGAGTTTGAAATGCCATTTTAGATAAGGTAGCATATTTATTTGCATGTGTGGGGTTTCGAACGAATCTCGAGGACCTGTTTAGAGAATTTTCAAACTCAACAAATTTGGCTGGTGTACAGCACCTGGTGCAGCCGCATTTGAGGCGTGGTGGCTGCTTTTGTGGAAGTCACTTAAGTGGCTGAGGAGTCACTTTTGCATAGGTAGATAATGTTAGCTCCTTCCGCTCAAGCGGAGCCTCTTCCACTTTTGCAGACTCACTTAAGAAGGCAAACATCCTTTTTTATAGAGTCACGCATGCACAGTGACCTCCACTTTTATAGAGGGTTTTTCACTTAAGAGACTACTACTTTTGCGGCTAGGCCACCACTTAAGAATTAGTAGCAGTGAATATACTCCTTTCTCCTTCACGATTTTAAATCATTTCCAAAATCCTTTTCCTCCATTTTCATGCATTTGACCTTGAAAATTATGGAGATATCTCTTAATTGAGCATAGGTATGTTGACTCTACTCCTTTTGATCATTTTCCCTTAGTTTCCTCATAAAATTCGTCCCAGTTTCCATCAAATTTCTAGCTTAAATTTCTTGATATTCTTTAGCTTTGTGAGACCATTTTGAGTCCCGGTTTGGGCTCCAATCTTGCTCAACTTTAGAGCATGTGATCGTTGTCCCACGTGAAATATAATTATGGGTTCAATTTTTGAATTTTGTAGGTGGGTCCCACTGGTATTTTTTATCTGATTTTTGGCTTAGAGTGCTAATTCATAATATGGGTAATATTTTTCTCATGTTGATGTGTAGATCATTAATTTTGATAGCGTGGTAGTAGTTGGAGGCTTCTCGGAAGAGAAAAGGTCTGGTTTAGTGTTTGAGAGCTCGTTGTTCGGCCTATAGGTGGGTTACGGCGAACCTACTCTTAGACTTAGCTTGTTTTAGGTATTTGTATGATGATATGCTAATTGTTGGTGGGACATTGTGGTTTGGATATACTTTACTTAGGTATTTATGATTCTATTTATTTACTTAGTAGCCTTAAGGTGGAATTTCACCTATAATCCTTAGTTTAGGTAGTTACCTCTCTCTTGGGCTTAGTCTAAGATGCTTGGTAGCTTTAGAAATTATCATTAAATTCCTTAGCCTAGGTTTAGGTAGTCGCTTGCCTTAGGTCAGGTTCCTCGGGAAGTTGTAGCTAAAATATCATTTTCATAAGGTAGTTTACTTTAGGATAAAGTCCTTTCTATAGCGAGATAGTTTTGATTTACCGTGGTACTTGTTGGCGGGCTTAGTATTAGTTGATCATTTGATTTATTTTATTTATTATGGTTGTTATAATTTCATATTCATGGTATATGGGTGACTTGGTTTAAAAATAGTATTTTTGGTTTAAAATAGGACTTGAGGAGCTTTTTACTGGATTTTGGGTTTCAAAAAGGTAAAATGGACTATTTTAGCCCAGGTTCGATTTCGGCACCTGACATTATTGATTATTATTTGAAAGTCCCATTTTAATTTTGGACAACGTATATGGATATCGCGAGTCCCCCATGGGTCCTAACTTTCCAAGCTATAGATTTTAAAGAAGGAGTATACGAGATTGTTAGACATGACATTCATTTCATATTGTATTATGTGGCATTCATTCATACTTATCTATTCTTATGCATTGATTGTAGTTAGTATTCTTTGTTTTTTGTATCCACCGTACTTATGGGGGCCAATTGGGTAATATTGACTGTTATTTGCGCCTTTTGGGCTTATGGGGGGGGCCAATTAGGTTGCAGATAGCTTATTATTGTGCATTTTGAGGTATCTTACTTACATTTCTCTGATCCTTCTAGATTTGACCTATTATTCTCTTTCTGGACTTTCTATACTTAACATCAATTTATAGTTGCATTTTATTATATTTGTATCGTATCTGAGCTCAGTCTGCCTATGATGCCTACTAAGTACCGCATGTTTTGATACTTATACTACACTTCTGCATCTTTTTTCCTAATGCAAATCCTAGTATGCACTAGATCTATCACTATAGACGTCTTCCTCGTGCAGAGCTTTTGATCAGAGACTTAGGGTGAACTCTTGACGATCAGAGTTGATCCATCTGTCTCTACTAATTAGAATAGTCTTTATTTTGTATATTCAAAGATAGTTTTGTTTATGTATTGTATCTATCTAGTACTTCTTATCTATGTAGTGGCTCTTACACAGACTTATACCTGGTCGTGGGGGTATTTTGTATATTTTGTTTCTTCTCCCCCTATGTATATATGTATGGGTCTTATTTTTTGTGTTTAGTACCTTTATTTGGCCTTTATATCTCGTGTATTTCTCTTCCTCTTTTTAGCCCGTTACTTGTCGTTCTGGGGGTATATAGGTTTGGCTTACCTACTGGTGGGGTATATAGGTGCCATCATGACCTGAATTTTTGGATCGTGACAGAAGTTTTTGTGGGTTTTATATGGGTTTTCCCGGCCCCCTCTTTGCCCCGCCCCATTGCCAGCTATAAGAAAAAATGTTTACTTCATGTCTACAAAAACTTATGCGGTAACACTAAACTATGTTTGCAGTTTGACTTCAACTTTGTGAACCTTGCTTCAAAGTAAAGTGAGAAATAAATATTACCTTGAAATGCATGACTAAATCGCCATTCATATCCATAAATTTCTGCATCTATTAATTTCTGGATCAATTTCTGCTTGGCGATATCCAAATTAAGAACAAGAAAATTAATTAAAGAAACTAAATAAAATTATTCGGGGAGAAAAATATTTGATGGTATCATCTCATCGCACATGGAGTCTCCAGTTACTATTGATATCAGAGGCAGTCAAAATCTTGCAGAATGAGTCAAACTGTAAATTAAGAGGCTAGGGACACCAAGCATCATGAATTGTTTGGTCACTTTAGTTAGGATTTAACTTTCATCTTCATATAAATTTTCTTAAAAGGTAATTATATGACAAATCAAGTTCTCACATTTTCTTCTAGAGTGAAGGAATTTGTACATAAACCTCATCAGTCTCAGGTTCCACCTAAAAAGGAAAAGTAGTTGATGTAATCAATGATTATTGTCACCCAATTTTGGCCCTTCATAATCTTAGTTAATTACTCAAGCTTCTTTAATTTCACACAATTTAAAATAATTATTTTATAAATTTGAAGTTGTTTTCAAGGTGATTTTGTCACTTTTCCAATAAAATAATATGTAATATCTATGCTATATTTATTAGGAAAATCAATTTTTATATAAAATAAGTGTTGAATTGAGTTAATGTTCCATTTTATCAAAATCGGACAAGTTATAGTCTAATTAATTTCATTGGTCTATTTTTGTGAAATAGCATTTTACTCTATTAAATTAAGAAGCTTAATATATTGATTAGAAAAATATTTTATTTCATTTTACCAATGTCAATCGATTTGAGTTGATTTGGTTACAATTGAAACCCCATTTGGCTAATTGAATTCGCCCCATATTTCAGCCCCATTATACAATTTCAGACCAAGAACCCAAAAATATTAGGCCCATTTTATATCTTGACTCGGCCCACTCTTCCACTTACAACACAATCCCTTTTTCTCTCTCAGCAATGCCCACAACTACAACAACCAGCAAACCCTAGCAGCCCCTACACCACTGTTGCCTTCTTTTACGTTGTTGCCCTCCTTGTACAATCACTTTTGGCTAAGATTTCTCCTAATTTTTTTTTTTCAGTTCATGCTCACCCAAAAGTGTTATTTATGGTGTTCGTCCGGTAGCTTGAGAATCAATGATCTTCAAACATAACCCTCTTTTTCTTTTTATTTTCATTGGCTAATTATTCTTTCTCTGAAACCGTCATGGTTTTTTCCTCCAATTTTTGAATTTCAAATAGTCCTCCAATTTCAATTTCTGAATTTCACATAGTCAAACTCAATTTTAAATCCAAAAAACGAGAAATTTAGGGTCTATAAATAGAACCCTTTCCTCTCTATTTTGGGGAAAGAGTTGAAAAACCTAAGGAATTCACACCCCCACAATATGAGTTTTACACATGGTTTCTCACAACCAAAAATGAGTTTGAAATCAAAAGAAAGAGAGGTTTGAAAAAGGATTTTCTCTCTAATTTTCATAGTATTAAAGGGTACTCGTGACAAATTAGAGAATCTAAGAAAGTTCACACTCAATTTTCGTGGTCGGAAGTTGGAATTGCCCTCAACTCGTCGTCCTAAGTTTGCTTCCCAAAAAAGGGTAATACTCATCCCTTTTATGTTTCATATGATGTTTGCTTAAATGTCAGCTTCAAATTAGTTAGATTGTACGGTTAAATATTTTTTTCTATTTAAGCAAAAATTATCCTCTTTGTTCGATTGCTTTCCTGCTTTATTGTTCACTGTTTTTTACTTTAAGGAAGATTGGTGTAAAATTTTTATATTCATACGTCACAATACTTGTTTAAAAATGTCATCTTTGTTGGAATATATGGAATATGTAAGTCAATAATATGTGAAGCTATTATAAATTACACTCGAGATGCCTTGTACTACTTTGTCTTGAGGTATTTTAGTTGAGAAATACTCTTTACTTACATAAATTTTAGTTTAAATTCTGTTAATGTTTATCTTGTTTTAATCAATAGATGACTAGTGAGTTTGAATTATAAACCAGTAAGATGATTGTGTTAGCCTCCTACTAGATTTCACTAGTTTAAAACTTTCCTAAAAGTGTTTAAAATCGTATAATAATTTGCTTTTCCTCTGCACTTTTCAAGATTGTTCGCATGTTCATGCTAAATAAATCTTGTTTGAGGTTCTTTCTTGAAACTTGCTTCAGCTAAGATAGGGTGAATAAATAAATTTCTTCAAGTTTTCTGCACTAATTCTGATCTTCTTTCTTCATTCTTGGCAATCCGTAAGGAATTTTGCAGGTCTTTCTATCTGTGATGAGTAGTTATCATTGTTTAGGGAACGTAGTTACATAATTTAAACTGAAAAAGGCATGTGTTGTCTTCACTAGTTTTGAAATATCTTTAATTAATAATGAAAGGCTTTGTAACTAATCTCTTTTCTGATTTGTCATCTTTAATTTTCCTTTACTTACAGTTCTTTTCCTCCTTATGTTTCTGCCTCTTGGGTTCTTCTTTAGCTCATTAAGAAATCATGTGATTTTGAGTGCATAGTATTTTCTTTGTTTAATTTGTTTTTGTATATTTATTTATTTTTGACTAGTGTCGGTTAAGCCTAACGCAATCTCTAATTTCTAATTTTATTCATTGTGCATGTAAAATACCAAATGAGTTCAAATGGATTCTCATTCCCTTGCATTTGATCGTTTTCGAGTCAACCTCCATCAACTGAGGGAAAGGAAAGCAAATATAAGGCTAAAGGCATGAAAACACATTATTAGGAGCAAAAAGGGTAAACAATCTGTTAATCTGGTAGTAACACAACATCAGATTATAGTTGAATCTGGACTAAAAAGTCCAAATGTTTCTTTTATCCTACTGGTTTGTTTATTTCTATTATCATGATTGTTATCTTGACAATTTTATTTAATCTAGATGAATTCTTGGGGATAAAGTTTATGTTTAAAATGGTTCATTTTTTTCGTTATTTAATATTTTTTATTTGGTCTATTTAGGCAAACTTAAGCTTTGAGACTAACTTGAGAATTATTTATATTTTTTCATAGTTGGGGGTTAGCTTGAAATTCATGTTTAAGTGATTTTGTTAATTATTTGACTCAAAAGCTTGACACGTATAAAATTGGTAAAGTTAGAATTATTTTTGAAATTGAGACATTTAATTATTTCATCTTTTGAAACGAATGATTGGATAAGTTTCTAATAAATTCTTCCTATTTAAATAAGTTTTCCAAACAAACTAAAAGATTTCTTCTTAAAATAACTTAAGGAATTTTCAAAATTAGCCAAATAATTTTAATTCGTTGGGAACCACATTTTGTGGATTTTTGAAAGTGCCTAATACTCTTTTTTGAATTTAACTTGAACCTTTACCCGAACTCTGGTTTCAATAAAAGGTTTCTTTAAAAAATTATCTTTTAATTTGGTTTCTTAATTTTCCTAAAAATTAAGTGGTGACTATAAATATTTTTCTAACATAAAAATCAAATAAAATAATTTTTTCCACAAAGTTATGAAGTTTTTGATTTTTCAAAAATGATCGTAATAGAATGGCGACTCCGCTGGAGATTCATCTAGATTCTAACAAATTTCGAATATACTTTTTTCGAATATACTTTTTTCATTTCGAATATACTTTTTTCATTTGCATCTTAGGACATGCTATCAACTAGTATAGTTTCCCTTTTAGTAATTTAGTCTAATGGTATTACACTTGTGAATGATGAAAATTTAACGTGTAAAACAAGCTAGGTTTTGGGTAAGTTCTCTATATTTACGTTGTTTAGATTGTTTATTATTATCGTACTGCCCGTATAGGGGCTTATGAGAATGTTATTATTGACTTGAGGGATTATTATTACTATGATGCCCATGCAGAGGCTGATATTGATCTTATTTGAGCATTATTTGCCTTTATTATTATCGTGACGCCTGAGTGGGGGGCTTTGATTGATATTATTAGCCATATGTAATGACCCTCCAGATTATTTTCTCCATTTTTTGCACGTTTTTGGTGTTTCATGTTTTCTCACAACGGCTACATGTCATTTATGACTTGTTGGGACCGTCAGTTCGGTTCTCGGATAGTTCGTTTGGGTTTTAAGCCCATTTCCCTATTTTGAAGCTTGTAAAGTTGAGAAATTGGTCTTGGGCCAAAACTTTTAGTAAATGACCTCAGATGAAAATTCTGACGGTTCCGTTAGCTTTGGAACGTGAATTTTAGTCTAAGGGAGCCTTTGGTCTGGGTCTCTAGGCTTTCAGACTCGTTTTGGCTATTGGTTGGAAATTGGGGAAAATGGAAAAATAGTGTGAGACCCAATTTTTATCAAAATGACCTCAAATGGAACTTTTGATGGTTCTGTTGAGTCTGGAATGCCAAATTTGGTAGGGTAGCATAGATTGTTTGCATGCACGGGGTTTTAAATGAATCCCGAGCACCCGGTCGAAGTCCATTTGGACTTAGTAAAATTGCTGGTTTTTGGTAGTTGGTGCAGCCACTCTAGCGGTACTTTTCATTTTTAGCGGACATCGCCTAAGCGACCAGCGTTCCACCTTAGAGGCATCTCTCCCATGCTGTCCACTGCTTTAGCGGCTCAGTGGCCGCTTAAGCGGTCACTACTGGGTGTATATATTTTCCTTTCTCGCGATTTTCAGTCATTTTCAAGTCCCTTTTTCAACATTGATGAACTCTTTAGCTTGGAAAAGTATGGGGATTCATGAATTGAAGCTGGGATTGAGTCGGGGACGTGTTGGTGATCGTTTTCCCATCATTATCCCATAAGTTTTTGCCTTAATTCTTCATTTAATCATCGGTTTTTCTCTTATTTTCCTTAGCCTTTGGGGCTATTTTAAGCCCTAATTGAGACACTATTTGTGCTCAATTTTGGAGCACACATTCCTTGTCCTTTGAAGGACCTCGTGACACTTTCAATTTTAGAATTCCATTAGCGGGCTGTATAGGCCTATTTTTTATCTAATTTTTGGCCCAGAGTGTTATATTGCATTATGGGTTTCGTTTTACTCGTGTTAATGTATAGATTATGTTTTGATTGCGCGATATCATTCTGAGTTTGAGGAGTGGAGATGAGCAGTTTGTGGACGATTCGAGACTATTGTTCGGCTATGAAGTAGGCTATGGTCTACTCTTCTCTATGAGATTTTGTATTGTGTAGATTGCATACTAGGTGGGGGTTATAGGATAGGTTTATAGCTAGTTGTATCTTTATTTGACCTATTTTTGGGGATTTTAGAATAGAATTGTAATTTGTGCCTTAGCCTAGAATACCCGCTATAGTTATAGGGTTATGTTGAGCTTGATTATATATATGTTTTGACCTTAGGTTGACACTAGAATCCTTAGTGTAGGGATTGGAGTAGTACTTTTTTATTTTGATGATTTTTACTCTCCCGGTAGTATGATGCCTCCCGTTGTTTCCGCTTTTGAGTTTCTATTTATATATACTCTTATTTAGGGCTGGGCATATTTTAGTCAAAATCGAAAAAATCGACCAAACCGATTTTTTTTTTATTTTGGTTTTGGTTTTTCAGTTAATTCGATCAGTTTTGGTTTTGAATTTTAAAATTTCAGTTATTCGATTTGATTTTTGTTTTTTGTTAAAAAAAATTGGTTAACCAAAAAACCAAATTTTAGACAATAATATATACTAATACTATATATATTTGGTATACATTTAAATAACCCAGTACCCATCAGGGCCCAGGCCGACAGGCCCAATTTTATTACTCCCAAATCCCAATCTTTCATGACCCAACCCATTAACCAATCCCTAATAAACTACAATCTCACAATCTCACACACAATTGCCGATTTGCCAACAATCATAGACTCTCTCATCTCATCTCACAATCGTCGATTCGCCGATTCACTGACAGTCGATGCCACTGCCCACCATCATCGATATCTGATGGTACATCCTACCGCCATCGACGTTCGACACCACAACCCACAAGATTTAAGAGAAATTAAAACACTTATTTATTTTTGTTGTATTATTGGCTACTGGGTTGCTGACTTGCTGCTTCTAATTGTATTAATTTTGTTTAAGTCATGTAAATTTTTGGTTTTTTGATAGGCCCAATATATTATATCTAAATCAAAAAACCGAATCGAAAAAACCAAACCGAAACTACGAAAACCGAACTGAATTGAATTTATTTCTGTTCAATTTTGGTTAGTAAAATTTCAAACAAAAAAACCGAACTGAACCGACCGAATGCCCATCCCTACTCTTATTCTTTCGTATATTGTTGGGCTCGAGGCCTTGGCTACGAGATCAACTGGATACCAAGTTAGTTCTATATGCCTGAAAAGAGTTGTGGTTTAATTTATAGATGCTTAGGCACTTGTGCTTGCCTTGTTTGAATACTGGTGATGGCATGCATACATTATACGCATTCTTACGCTTATTTAGTGGTACAATTCCATCTAAAACCTTTGTTTTACTACTGTTTTCCAAAAAGGGTTATTCTCACCTTTTCACTTTTAAAACAAATTTTTTAATGGAAGTTGTACCACTCTTATTACTGGTTTATGACCTATTAAACTAAACATACTATTTTGGAAACTCAGACCGAGGCAAATTTTGGTCCTTTCTTGATCCACTCTTTGTCACTATTTACTTATTTCGATTGAGGGAGATTCTGACCCTTTATATGTTGTTCTACCATTTTAGTCCCAGATATGATCTCGGGCACTGGACTTATTTACATATTTCTACTTATTTAGTCTCGGATTGATGCTGAGCACTTTTGTATAATCTTATGCTTCTCCGGTATTGGACGGGGCAGATTGGTGGTGGTTGATTATTAGAAGTCCTAGTTTGGGACCAGGCAGTATATATGGATATCCCGAGTCCCCTATGGGTCACTCTGGCTAGGAACCACGTGTCGGAAGAGGGGATACCCTATAGGTCCTGCCTTGCGAGCCAGTGAGGCAAAAGAGGTGTATATACTTGGTACGATATGGCACTCGGTTGGTATGGTAGTATTGTATTCACATTGCATTCATTTATTCCTATGTATTATAATTACTAGTATAATTGTTTGGCTCTTGTATCTATCGATCTTATGGGAGGCTAGATAGATATAGGTTATGTTTGTTGTTTGCTGAATGATTGTTTGAACCTTTGGGACTTATGGGGGCTTGATTAGGTTATTGTTTATCCGGGCTAGCCGATTATGTTATTGTATGGATACTATTATATAGTTGGGGGTTGGCCAGTTATGGATTGGTATCGGAGGTTGTAGGTACACTTTTGAGATCTTTTCATGTTTATTATGGTGAGCTTTAGAATTGTTAGACTATATTATGGTTATTCATATTATAGTTAGACACCTTGATTATACTAGAGTTATCTCCCTTCTTGATATTATAATCCTTGTGATATTTAGGTTGTTAGGCTATCTCCCTCAGGTTGACACCATCGTGTTTAGTTATTCCTATCATATATGACTTTCTTCCTTTATTCTGCTATTTTATATACCCTTTTTCGTACTACTAGTACATATCACTTTCTTTGTACTACTATTGTATATCTCTTCCTTCATAGTACTATAGTTTATTGTTTAGCTACTTAGAGTATCGCACCATCATTCCTAGTTACTGGTAGAGTATAGTGGTTACTTTTACCTCTCTGTTATCCTTGTTGCATTTCATTTCTTAGTTAGTTGCCAGTTATGTATAGTCTTTCCTTACGTGTTATTTATACTTGCATTATCTTTGGAGCTTAGTCGGCTGATGCCTACTGAGTTCCTTGTGTTTGGTATTCATACTACACTTTTTCTCCCTGCAGATCATAGTACGAGTTCTCACTGCTGACGTGTGCATCTTACGGAGTTGCCATAGATCAGAGACTTAGGGTGAGTTCCTGGTATTCAGAGTTTTTACTGCTCTCCCTCTTTTGCTGAGCTGATCCTTATTTTGTATTGTAGAGATAGTTCTGTATCTATATATCATGTTTACCTTGTACTCTTGTTTTGTTAATGACTCTTATACTAACCTCACCAGGTTTTGGGGTATATTTACTTTCTTTTGGTTTCCTTTCTCCTTTTTATTTATTTTTTGCTTCCATTTCTTTTATTAGCCCATTACTCGTTGTTTCGGGCTACGGGTTGGCTTACCTACTGGTGGACTATAGTAGGTACCATCATGACCTAAGAAATTAGGTCGTGACAGTTTGGTATCAGTGTTTAGGTTCACCAGTGTCGTTGGTACAAGAGCAAAGTGCCTAGTAGAGACCTACGGATCGGTACGATGACGTCCGTATCCTATTTTTGGGATGCTACAGGGCATTTTTTGGAAATCCCTTTTCACGATTCTTCATCGTGTGTCTTGACTTATATCAAATTTTAAGTACTTCTTTTGGCTCCACTCCTTCTAAGATGGGTAGGTTGAGGTTGTTGATAGACGCGAATGGGACTTCTGCATGTGTTACCCGAATTCTAGCTAAGGAGTCAGATATTGATATTGAGGATCTTCAGCTTCAGCCAGAGGGTCTAGGACCTGCCCTGGATTCGACAGGACTTGTAACCGCCTCGATTCTTAAGGATTCAGTGTTAGGGATTTTGAGCTTTTTAGGGGATATGTCACAGGTAGAGAGGGTGTTTGGTACACCGAGTGGTTCTCATACCAGAGTTGGATTTATAGGTATTCAGTAGAGTACTTTATCAATTTTAGAGTATGATATTGGGTTTCTCAAGTGGGATAAACATACTTTTATGTTATATCCTACAGAGCATGAGATAGTGCAGGGGTAGTGCAGGGGTTTATTAGAGGATTAACTTTACCACTACATTTAGCGTCGGACCATCTGATAGCAGTTGGGTCTACTTTCCTCCAGGTTGTTAATCATGTGAGGACTACAGAGAGGGTATGTCTTGAGGCATATGGAGGTGGCGGTAAGAGGCCCTATCATCAGTACAGTTTTAGTGGTATCCCATCTAGAGGATGGATCCTCTCAGCAAAGGTCATCATCACTCGCAACCTACCGGGTCAGTATAGGTAGCACCTCAAATTATAGAT
Organism: Capsicum rhomboideum; assembly: GCA_031232105.1. Lineage (NCBI taxonomy): Eukaryota > Viridiplantae > Streptophyta > Magnoliopsida > Solanales > Solanaceae > Capsicum > Capsicum rhomboideum. The sequence continues at coordinate 95,224,965 of CP124715.1, forward strand.
AGTTCTTAGATAGGTCATGGTATTAACAATGAATAGAGTTCCGATCAGGCATTATGGGGTTCTCAATCTAGGTCTTCAGGCCGTGGCGGCCACTCTGGATTGGCAGGTACATTGCATCAGAGAGTTTTTGGGGCATGTTATGATTGTGGAGAGGTTGGTCATTTGTCCAGGAAGTTCCCAGTCGGGAGTCAGTCAGCCAATCGGGGTCAGCTCGTGTTTCACGTCAGATAAGAGCTTTAGGGGTTTGTTATGACTGCAGAGAGACTGATTCTTGGTCCAGAGAGTGTCCCCGATATAGGTTATCAAGCAGTCAACACAACCATATCAGTCTCTTAGGATGTGGTACCTTTGATCAGAGGCGGTGCCTTAGGTATTTTGGTTGGCCATTCAGAGGCTCAATTCAGGGTCGAGCACATTCAGATTCATACTACTTTGTCTTTATATCCAATCATTATAAGTGCAATTTTGATTTTCTATTTTTTAATTTCTATGTAATTTTAATTGGGGTTTTCACATCCATCGTTGTGTATATGTATTGATATTATTGTGAGCCTTTGTACAGGTCTATGCATATATGACTAACTCCGTTGATATTTTCTTTTAGTAGTGGATCAGTATTGTGATTACCTTAGGGTGTAGCGCTTGGGTAAATTCCATTTTCTTTGGCTTAGTGGCTTATGATGTGATTCTGGAATTTGGGTTGTTTGTCTTTTTTCTATGCCTTTTGTATTGTATGCCATTATTATTGTTATTACCTCAATTGTTATTTGATCCTTACTTGATAGACGCCTAGACTAGCGTTATCTAATTAGTATCTCTTTCCTTGTGATTCCTATTTTTGGCTTAGACCGCTACCTTAGTTATGGTTTTCTCTTTTCCGTGGCAAGGTGAGGTCAATTGTTGAGAGAGCTATGTGAATTAAGGTTTGGCCTTTTGTGGATAAATTGTAATTCTAGCATTGACAATCCTTTTCTATGGTCCATTCCAAAATTTGGTAAGTCTGAGGTTTGTTCTTCCAGTTTGACTGGTTTATCACTCGATAGTGGTCTTGATCTTGGTGTTAGTGTTGAGTCGGGTACTCAATTCTTTCTGGGATGACGTTCATGGTCCAGTTGATTTGAGGGAAGTTTAAATGGGTTATATCAGTAGCTTCTCTTTTTGAGATTTGTTCGGCCTAGTGTGATTTCGTGGGATGCTTTTACTTGGTGTAACAGGATGGTTGTGTGTTCTTGTGTATCGATTATCGACAGCCGAAGGGAGCTACTCTAGGGAGCGAGTATCAGTGACCACATTTCCTAAGTCGCTCGAGATTTGGCTATCAGTAGGACTCTTTGCAGTCTTGGTAAGTTCTTAGTTATGCCTTGATGTGTTATACCCCTCAACAGATGTGGATTTGATTGCTCGTGTATTTAGCCTATAGTTTTGCTCCATCATGATTATGTTCGTCGATAATGTCTAAGTTTTAACCCTTGCAAAAATCATCGGGTATATACTTAGTTTCTAAAGGTGAGATTAGTATGGGTATTTGATATTCTTGAAGACTCATTGGCCCTAGTTTTGGTTTTGACTCTTTCAGATGACTGCTTGAGAGTTGTGATAGACTCTAGTGTGTGGATGCTTACCCATCAGCAGGATCGATTTGGGCAGTTGAGGTCGAGTGGTTCGACTTTGGTGTTAAGCTTAGCTATGGATTCATCACTGGTTTGTAGCTTACGTTTTGAGGTTCGAGTCGGTTAAGATATCATCAGTAGGATGACTAGGCCTACTTACTACCTACTAGTTCAGTTTTTCTTCTGTTCAGGGAAATTGGCTTAGATGGATGTTTGAGGGATGGTTCGTTGGCACATGGTGTTGATTTCTACTACTCCTACTCTTAGTTCTCAGTTTTCATTGGACTTTTGGAAGTGTACTCAGTGGGGGAGGTGTATCTGAGTTGGGCCTAGCATGGTTCCACCCACAGTCGATAGGGGCATTCTAGAGAGGATCATCTAATTTTGAGAGGTTGTGTGTCAGACTCATGAATATGGTTTCGAGGGTCATCGGGACCAATTATTGGCTTTGGCAGAGGTCACAGACTTTAGTCACCACTATTTGGGTATTCAGACAGATCCTTATAAAATAGTGTTCTTATGCTAGTTCGTGTGGATCTTCGATGGGTTAGCTTCATTCTTTCAATTTTGGTGTGATATGATTATGCGGATAGGAATCAGATGATGTTGGACAAATTGTGTGTAGTTTAGAGTAGGTAACAAGTTTGGAAAGACAAGAGAATTTAAAATTTAGAGTTTGGAGTTGGTTGTATGGTTAGTGCTTTGGGTTGTCTTTAGCTTGGTCAAGTATTCGCTTGGTTCTGCTCGTATTGGTATGATGTCAGTATGCTTTGGTTTGGGTTTTGCGAACTCCAGTCGAGCTCGATTCAGTTGGAGGTTAGTTGGAGTAAGGTAGTGAGCATAAAAAGAATACCTTTAGCAAAATCACATGGAAGCATTGTTGGTCTTGGAGGTTAGCTGGGGAGCCTTACATAGACATGGGGGCCCTATACCTCATCCTTTCAAGCATTCAGGCTCTTTCTATCCATTGACTTTCGAGGACAAAAGTCCTTTTAGTAGTGGATGTTGTAATGACCGTCCACGTCATTTTCTCCATTTTCACATATTTTTGGTGTTTCATGTTTTCCCACAGCGGCTTTAGGTAATTTATGACTTATCGGTACCATCAGTTTGGTTCTCGGGTGGTTCATTTGGGTTCTAAGCCCATTTTTCTATTTTGGAGCTTTTAAAGTTGAGAAATTGGTCTTGGGCCAAAACTTCTAGTAAATATCATCGGATGAGAATTCCAACGGTTCCGTTAGCTACAAAACATGGATGTTAGGCTAGGGAGACCCTTGGTTTGGGTTCTGAGTCTTCCAAACTCGTTTTGGGATATTGGTTGGAAATTAGGGAAAACAGAACAATAGGTGTGAGACTCACTTTTTATCAAAACGACCTCAGATGGAAATTTTGATAGTTCTATTGAGTCTGAAATGCTGAATTTAGTAGAGTAGCATAGTTCATTTGCATGAACAGGGTTCCGAATGAATCCCAAGCACCCGGTTAGAGTCCAATTGGACTTAGTAAAATTCCTGGGTTTTGGTAGTTGGTGCAGCTGCTTAAGCGGCATGGGAGCCGCTTTAGCAAAACTTGTCCGCTTTAGCGGACGACGCCTAAGCGACAAGGGTGCCGCTTTAGTGGCATCTCGCCCATGCTGTACCTGCCACTTTAGCGATCATTTGTTGTTTTAGCTGCTCAGTGGCCGCTTAAGTGGTCACTACTGGGTGTATATGTTCTCATTTCTCGTGATTTTCAGCCATTTTAAAGTCCCTTTTTCACCATTGATGAACTCTTGAGCTTGGAAAGGTGTGGGGATTGATGAATTAGAGCTGGGATTGAGTCGGGGACGTGTTGGTGATCATTGTTCTATCATTATCCCGTAAGGGTCCTCCCTAATTCTTTGTTTAATCCTCAATTTTTCTCTTATTTTCCTTAGCCTTTGGGGCTATTTGAGCCCCAAGTGAGACTCTATTTGTGCTCGATTTTGGAGCACACATTTCTTGTCCTTCGAGGAGCCTCATGACTAATTTAGTTTCAGAATTTCATTAGTGGGCCCCACGGGCCTGTTTTTTACCTAATTTTTGGCCCCGAGCTTTATATTGCAATATGGGTCTCATTTTACTTGTGTTAATGTGTAGATTATGATTTTAAAAGCGTGACATCATTCTTAGTTCGAGGAGCAGAGATGAGCAGTTTGTGGATGATTCGAGACTGTTGTTCGGCTACGAGGTAGGCTACAATCTACTCTTTTCTATAAGATTGTATATTGTATAGATTACATGCTATGTGGGGGTTATAGGATAGGTTTGTAGCTAGTTGCATCTTGATTTGTCCTATTTAGGGAGTTTTAGAATAGAATTGTAATTTGTACCTTAACCTAGAATACCCGCTATAGTTATAGGGTTATGTTGAGCTTGATTATATACCTTTGATGACCTTAGGTTGACGCTAGAATACTAGTATGGGATTGGAGTAGTATTTTTCCATTTTGATGATTTTTCTCAGTTAAACTCTCGAGATAGTATGCTGCCTCCCATTGTTTCTACTCTTGAGTTTCTACTTATATATACTCTTATTGTTTCGTACATTGTTAGGCCCGAGGCCTTGGCTACCAAGTTAGTTCTATACTCTTGCCTTGTTTGGAAACTAGTGATGGCATGCATGCATTATTCGCATTCTCAGGCTTATTTAGTGGTATGATTCCAACTAAAACCTTTGTTTTACTACTATTTCCCAAAAAATGGTTATTCCCACCTTTTCACTTTTAAAAATGATTTTTAAATGGAAGTTGTACTACTTTTATTATTGGTTTATGACATGTTAAACTAAACATACTATTTTGGAAACTCAGACCAAAGCAGATTCTGGTCCATTTTTTTGGTACTGGACGGGGCAGATAGGTGGTGGTTGATTTTTAGAAGTCCTGGTTTGGGACCAGGTAGTTTATATGGATATCTTGAGTCCCCTATGGGTCACTCTAGCTGGGAACCACGTACTAGAAGGGGGGATTCCCCATAGGTCCTGCCTTACGAGTTGGCGAGCCGAAGGAGGTGTATATAATTATTACGTTATGGCACTCGATTGGTATGGTAATATTGTATTCACGTTGTATTCATTCATTCCTACGCATTGTCTATCACTAGTATAATTGTTTGGAGCTTGTATCTATCGTTCTTATGGAGGGATGGATAGGTATAGGTTATGTTTGCTGAATGATTGTTTGTACCTTTCAAGCTTAAAAGGGCCCAATTGGGTTATTAGTTGTCCAGGCTAGCTGGTTATGTTATTATTTTGATACTATTGTATAGTTCGGGGCAGACTGGTTATGGATTGGTACCCGAGGTTTTAGGTATGCTTTAGAGCTCTTTTCTTCTTTATTATGATAAGTTTTATTATTGTTAAACTATCTTTTTGTTATTATGATTAGACGTCCTGATTATACTAGAGTTAGCTCCCTTCTTGATATTGTAATCCTCGTGATATTTAGGTTGTTAAGCTAACTCTCTCAGGTTGACACCATCGTGTTTAGTTATTCCTATGGTATATGAATTTATTCCTTTGTACTGTTCTTATATATACCTTTTTCATACTACAAGTATATATCTCTTTCTTTGTACTACTATTGCATATCTCTTCCTTTGTACTACTAAAGTATATTATTTAGATACTTATTGTATCGTACCATCATTCCTAGTTACTGGTAGAGTGTAGTAGTTACCTTTACCTCTCTGTTATCCTTATTGTGTTTCATTTCATAGTTAGTTGCCAATAATGTATATTCTTGCCTTATGTGTTATTTATACTTGCATTATCTTTGGAGCTCAATCGGTCGATGCCTACTGAGTACCTTGTGTTTGGTACTCATACTACACTTCTTCCCCCTGCAGATCATAGTACGAGTTATCACCACTGACGTGTGCATCGTGTGGAGCTACCATGGATTGGAGACTTGGGGTGAGCTCCTGGCATCTGAAGTTGTTCCTGCTCTCCCTCTTTTGCTGAGCTGATCCTTTTTTTGTATTTTAGAGATAGTTCTGTATCTATATATCATGTTTACCTTGTACTCTTGTTTTGTTAGTGGCTCTTATACTGACCTCACCAGGTTTTGGGGTATATTTACTTTCTTCTGGTTTGCTTTCCCCTTTTTATTTAGTTTTCACTTCTATTTCTATTATTAGCCCATTACTCGCTATTCTGGCCTATGGGTTGGCATACCTACTGTTGGGCTATAGTAGGTGCCATCATAACTTGAGAAATTGGGTCGGGACACCTTATTTGTGCATTATTTGCCTTATTATTATCGTGATGCTTGAGTTGGGGCTTGAATTGATATTATTGGCCTTGTTTAAGCATTATATGTCTTACCATTATCGTAATGCCCAAGTGAGGGGCTTAGACTGATATTATTAATATCTCACATGACTCTTTATTATAGTGGTGTCATGCAATGGCTTATATCATGATCTAGTAAGATGTAAGGAGATTTTGAGCTCATTTATACCATTGTTGAGTTAATATATTGATTTGGTTATGATCATGCATCCTCATTTCATCCATTCACATTCATGGAATTGGTACCACTGAGAAACACTAATTTGAAAGAAAATGAAACACTTTACAAAACCCTTTGACTGAGGAATGTGCCGGCAAGGTTGATTGAGATATGATATTGTGATAGTATAGGTTGCGAACCCCTATGGGTCCTGTCTTAGAAGCTTATGCTCAAATGGTTTATACGAGGTTCCATGCGACGGCTGCGATGCAATGTCTTACATCATTTACACTCCATTGGATTGAATCACTTGTATTGCATTGCATTTCTTTGTATGATTGATATTGTGTTTGATTATTCCCTTTCTTATTGTATTGTCTTGATTGAATCTTGTTTGTGATATTGTGAATTTTTCATCTTATGTCACTATATTACATTGTATTGTACCTTCTCTTGGGTGATTTGGAGGTTGAGCTATTATGAGACGGGGGTATTATTATGGCTTGATCTGTTGAGATTGTTGTGTCACATCTAGTTTTTGTGGGAGATAAACCTCTTCTACCTTAGACGGCATTATTGGTTTGAGATTATCAATGGATATCATATACCGTGTTGGTGAGATTCTCTTTTATGTGACTTATCTCTATTGCCATTGATCTTGAACCTATACGTGTCTGCCTTTAATACAGTGATTTGATTATCTTGATAAGTGTGCTATCTACTAAGATGGGTTGGGACTTTTCTGAGTACAGGTTTATTTGGGGTAAATTGGATGGTTGGTGTGGTGGCCTTGCCATCACTTTGGATTAGGGTCGGTTATCAATGATGATTGTTGAGTACACGTGTTTCGTACTTACCCTTGCTTTTTCCTTCCATTTTTCGCGCCTCATGCAGGTATTGATTCGAGTAGTAGAGCATGGATTGTGTTCTCTTAGTGTTGGCTTTACTGAGATTGAGGTAGCGGCTGACGGGTCTAAGAGCTTACTCGGATCTCTCCTTATCTTATCTTATACTTTATTCGCATTTAAGATACTTTAGATTATTTGATCATATACTATATTAGAGTCTTGTACTAGTGACAACCAGACCTGGGATACACTGGGATGTATCATTGAGATTATGCTTTTTTTTTAATATCATTTGGGATTATTTCCATTCTTCTTCTTCTTCCCGCTTTTGATTTACTTTGAATATTGAGTTTGGGTTGGGATACGCTTACTTGTACTGGAGGGTGTGACAGGTGCCATCACGGACTCCATTTTGGATCGTGATAATACCTTTCAACACATGTACAACAAAGGTAACATAAATTAATTTATTTGGATATGCGTAAATAAGGGTGACTTTGAGTCAAATTCTAAGTATCCGACTATACTAAAGTGGAAGATATAGTTTGATGGAAAGAGACTTGAAAAGGCAAGTAAAGTTTGGAATAAGAAAGTTACCTACTTACTTGAGTTATATGTTGTAACAACCAATCCCACTGTTATAGCATTGTTTAAGGTGTAAGTACCTGGGTTGAGTTTTACCTAGGATGAGAATTGATAAAATCTCAAGCTAAGTTGATTTCTAAAGGAAATTTAGTGTCGTGTGGGTTAGAGATCATTCGTGTCTCGTAGTGTAGAATTTTGTGGTTGGGTGTTTATTTATGATAGTCGAGGGACATAGTTGTCCATAGAAACTTTCAGAATGAGAAATGAATTTGTAGAACTCTGATTATAGTGGTTGTCACATTGGGATAAATCTTTGTTGTCAAAAATTCAGGTGTCTGTTTTGAAATGGGGGAAATCTAAAAACTCGGCCGAGCTACTATTTAAGGGTCGCTACAATGAGCCCCGCTATGGTGGTCAACCAACCATCGTGGCGGTAGATGAGGAGCAATCAGGGACTACTGTGTTGGCCACTTGGTCTACATAATGAGACCGCTGTAGCAATAAAGTGACTGCTGCAGCGGTCATCGGGAAGAATTAATGCCTAATTCCTAAATTTCTAACCTTATTTCCCCAAAAATCCAAAAGTTTGTTCTTAGGCTTGAGAGAGGCAATTTTCCACTTTATTGGGTGATTTTCATCATTGAATAATTACTCCCTTCTAACATCATTTAATCCGTATAATTCGTAGAATTGTTAGAATAGGGGGTTTATGGTGAAATTCTTGGGTTTAGGCCCTAAGTCATGAATTGGTGAGAAATACCTATGGGTAGTCCTAAAATTACCTAATAATGATTCTAGGTTGTTAGATTGTACTCCCTCAGTTTCAAAAAGAATGACCTACTTTCCTTTTTAGTCTATTTCAAAAAGAATGACCCTTTCCTTTTTTGGCAATACTTTAATTCCAACTTTCCACGTGGCATGTTTAAGACCACAAGATTAAAGGGCATTTTGGTACATTTGACACAACTTTAATTTATGACCACATGATTCAAAAGTCTTCTTTATTTTCTTAAACTTCGTGCCAAGTCAAACTAGGTCATTCTTTTTGAAACGGAGGGAGTACTTCCTAGCATAGAAGTACTCCCCTTTAATGTGAATTATGGGGATTTGGGGCAAATTGGTGGTTAAAAACCCTTTTACTAAGTTTATAAGCTATAAATAGGGTAAAATCAGTGGGGTTTAATCCCTAAGGCGTAGAATTGAAGAGTAGTTGTTTGAATACTCTTTGATTGTTTATTTTTAGACAGTAAATGATCCGAAGCTTTGAGGAAGGGCAAAGCTCTTGCGGACTAGCTTGCTTTCGGGTTCTTCAATTGAGGTAGGTTATGATTTTTATTGGAGTTAAGACTTTATTTAGATTTCATGTGAGCTCCTAAATTGAATATTTATGGATTGGTCTTCAACATGTTTATAGTTGTGGTTTGGTTGTTAAATGCTAAAAGGAATAAGCTAAAGAATAATGAAATTGATAAAGTATATTGTGATAATTTGTGTACTTGTGATATTGGTGCATTGTGGTATATCCTGAGTGATAGCAAATTGAATTACATATTGTTATTATTTTGGGGGGTCGGGCACCTTGCCGAAACAGATACTTATAATATTGATATTATGGAGGGTCGGATGCTACACCTGTACGATATATGGACAAAGTTGGTCACCTACAGGTCATAGCTAGATGGGCATATATAAATCCCTTAGCATGTGTGTATAGATTAGTGTTGGGTTTTGTGAGTCAGAGACTATATTGTGATGAATATTAGACTAATACTTTTATGAGGTTGAGGTGGACCTAGAGCCCATTTTTTGTGTTATTGAATTCATGATTGTTGATATCCTTGATGGTTGGGTGCCTTAGTTGTGGTCTTTGTTGGTCTATTGTGAACACGCTTGTTGACTAGTTGAGATTACTTGTTATGTGTTGAATATCTTTGTAACACCCCGTACATTCCCGACCCTAATTTGAGTGATTGGTGACCTAGGATATAATTATAAACCTTAGCTACGCAAGCACTAAGTACGTGTGTTGCATTGGTTTTGGATAGAACAATTGATATCGTACTAGTCAATGTGACTAGACTCTTGGAGGAGGAGTTTGGAACTTTATGGAACATTTGTGGGGTTAAAAACGAGGCTTGAAAGACCTCCAAACAAAGGATATTAAAGGTAAGAAGTAAGTTGAAGAATAGAACTTGAAGTATCTAACCGAATCCGCAAAGAAAAGTCGAAGAAACGAAAAATTAAAAAAATTATAGGTGGGGCGCGCCCAGGGGCGTGCCAGGCCGCTCTGGGCTGATATTTTCAGCCCAGAGGCAGCACTGGGGCGAGCCAAGCGGCGTACCGGGGTGGTTTTCGCCAAAATTTTTCTTCGACTATTATGATGCGTATAAGACCTATAAGTCATGGTATCATTACCCAATCATAGTATGACCATTCTTAAGCACGTTTAGCATCCGAATTATGGTTAATGATAAATATTTTAACAAATTATGTTCAAAGAAGCCATAAGCGACTAGAATTTCTATTTTTGCGATTGAGGCTACGAGCGGGGATCTCGTAAGTGAATATTGTCTTGACGATTATGGAAATAATTAAACATGAGATATATGATGGATTACACATGGATGTTAGTGGGTTAAGATGATATGGGTTATTGGGACTAAATTGAGACCCAAAATGTAGCCAAAATGCATGGCCCAATGGGTCAAAAGACCCATTCTTCCATTGACTAATTGCACACCCAAATAATATTAGATAAGCATGGAAACAAGGCCTATAAAAAGGGGGAAAATCAGATTTTATTTCATTAGACACACACATCACATTCTCTTATTTTCTAGAATTTTCAAGAGCTCTTGGTGGTTCTTCAAACCCTAAGGCACTCTTTGGACAAGATCACCATCTTCCAAGCTTGGGTAAGTGATTATTATTGTACTTTAACATATTATGAGCATGAGAAATTATGTAAATCATGTTGGTTATTCTTGGAAGTGTTGGACATGGCACTTTTGGTTTTTGTTAAAAAGATGTGTTATCCATGAGATTGTAACTTTGAAATATGACTTGTGATTTTGATGAAATAGCATGGTATGGATGAAATATCAACATTTATGGTGTGATTATGTTATTAAACTTGTTATTTTTCTATAAGTGTAAATTATGGGATTTTGGCCGATATGTGATATGAGGTGTATTAAGGTGACTTGATGGATTAATTGTGATATGGTGCTCATTAGAAAGTGTAAAGGAGAAACTTTGTTGTGAAATGCTAGTGGTATGTGATGTTGTGGTCAATGTATAGAATGTTATGGTATTGTTGGCATGGAAAGGCAATGAATGGTATTGTAAAGGGTGAAATAATGTTATAGGGGGCTCATGTAACTCATGGTCATCTTATACACTTGGAATGTAACTTGTGGTCAATGTATGGCATGAATGGGGTATAGTTGGTATGTCAATGCCATAAATGGTATTGTAGAGAAGGAAATGCCATTTTAAAGATAAACATGTAACTCATTATTGTCACATGCATTTATAAGGTAGTTGGTAGTTAATGTTGGTTCCATTATGTACTTGTGATGTAGAGTGAAACGTAAGGAAGGAGCAAAATTGTTGTACTCACATATTGGATTGTGTATTTATGTTGGGAAGATAAGGTATTTAAGGTTACTCTTTCCGTATCCTTCTGCACCATATAGTGTACACCTTGTTATGGTACCTACTCATTCCCAAAATTTCCTAAGGCATCTCATTTCATGTTATCATCTAGTGTTGATCATATATATCTTATTCTTGATCTATTGTCATTCATGTATAACATACTTATAGACATGATTCCAAGTTCCAATAATGTTGTGTTCTAAAGCTTCCAATAATGTTACAATTATCAAAAGTATCAATCTCATGAAGTAGAGGAGTGAAGTAATATGTATATATAAGTGTGTGCCTCAATTAATGTCATGATCTCAAATATATCACTCTCATAACTATGTCACTCTTATAACCATGTTAAGGACATAAGATTGTAAAGAAGTAATGCACATATGGTTACTTTATGTTTTATTGATTATGGATCACAATCAAAAGGGTATAAGTTCAAGATGGTATAATCCCAATATTATGCTATGGTATTATTACGGTATATGTATTATTATCCACCTAAAGGGTGATGAGCGGTGTATGTATTATTATCCACCTATAAGGTGATGAGCGGTATACATATATTTTTATCCACCTATAAGGTGTTGAGCGGTACATATATTATTATCCACCTATAAGGTGATGAGCGGTATATATATTATTATCCACCTATAAGGTGATGAGTGGTATTATATTATTAACCCACCTAGAAGGTGATGATCGGTATTAATTTAAAATCCACATAATGAAGATAGTTGTAAAAGAAATTAGAGTACATCCCTTACATGAATATAACTATGGAGGTTATTATAAGAATTATGAAGATAAGAATAAATGACCAAATGATGGAAATAATAGAAGTAATGACATGGTTCCGCATATTCAGAACCAAGGTCTACCCATATTGGTTATTCTCTTACGCTTAATTTCTTGAAAGTACTTACGTATTATATAGTTTCATATGGCCTTACATACTTAGTACTTTCTTCGTACTGACCCCTCTTGGGGGACTTACCTTACATGCTGCAGGCACAGGTGTTAGTAGATCTCCGCGGTAGGCGACGAGATATCCGCAGATTATTGGTGAGCTCCAGTTGATCCGGGGCTTTTTTGAGTCAGTATGCATATTGATTTGAGATTGTATATGAGTATAGAGTGGGGTGTGTCCCGACTCTAGGTTTGTCATAGTCATGTATCTGTAGAGGCTTTGTAGACTTATGTGGGAAGCTGAATATAAGATATGTACGTTCATTTTGACGTGATAGCCCTAACGGCCAAGTTTCATATATTGCACATATTGCCATGACTTCCACCATTGATATGTAATTACATGAGATAAAATGAGATTCATACGCGATCATACATATGAGAGTACATGAGCTAAGATTGGTTCTCTTGGGCCTTATCGGCTCTGGGTGCCAGTCCGGTCCGAATGAGATTCGGATCGAGACAAAAGTGGTATCAGAGCAGGTCGTTCTAAGGGTGTCTACAAAGCCGTGTCTTTGTAGAGTCTTGCTTATGGATGTGTTGCGCGCCACATTTATAAGTAGGAGGCTACGGGACATTTAGGAGTTGTTTCATTTCTTCATTCTAGATCGTGCAATAGAGCCATTGTCATAGGTGGGATTACATCTGACCATTGTAATTGGTTTTCTTTGGTATAGTACAATGCCGATTACAAGACAAGGTATGGGCAAAGATAAGCAGGTAGATATGCATACAGGAGAAGGAATTAGTAAATCACCACCTAACCCAGCTAGTCAATATGGGGTTGAAACTGAGTTTACATCACGGGCACCTTCTCCTCCCCCTTCTCCAGGGAGGCCACAAAGGAGGGAAGTATCCCCAGAATAGCCTGTTAATGTTACTAGGCAGAAGTTACAGGACTTGAGAAATGCGGTGCAAATGTTGACTCAGATAGTTGTTGCCCACAGTCAAGGACGAGTTGGTCCAGTGACAAGTGATGATGGTGCGGCTAGGATAACTAGTCTGCGGACACAGGATTTCTTGAAATTGGATCCTCCCACATTTATCGGGTCCGATCTTAATGAAGATCCGCAAGACTTTATCGATCAAATTCAAAGGGCTCTAGACGTTATGCATGTGACTAGTGTAGAAACAGTGGAGCTTGCAGCATATAGACTGAAAGGAGAGGCTATATTATGGTACGAAGATTGGAAACGATCCAGAGGTATCGGTTCAAATCCAGTTAGTTGGGAGGAATTCAAGGTGGCATTCCTTGATCATTATCTTCCATATGAGATCCGCGAGGCTCGTACGGATCAGTTTTTAAATCTTCGTCAAGGAAATATGAGCGTCAGGGAGTACAGTCTTCGGTTTAATTCGTTGGCTAGATACGCTCCTAATATGGTAGCGACTATGGCTGATAGGGTTCATCGGTATGTAGACAGATTGGAGCCATACTTGGTAAGGGACTGTACTATTGCTGTGTTAAATAAAGATATGAATATAGCTAGAATACAAGCCTTCGCGCAAAAGATGGAGGATCAAAGGCAAAGGAGAAGGATACAAGAATTTGAAGAAGGGCCATCAAAGAGGGCGAGATCTGTGGGACAGCTCATGGCGTCCCAAGGAGGATTTAGGCCCCAAATTTTTCCTAGACCGCCCAGACCATCATTTTCTTACCAGACGGCATGTAATCCATCGCAATTTTGTGGGTTTAGGGGCGGTCAAGCCAGGCAAAGTAGTGAGACTTGGGGTTCACAGATATTGGGGTATCGAGGACAAGGAAGTATGGGCCAATCGAGGTCTTCTCATCAGCTCTGCCAGCGCTGCGGAAAGTTTTATTCAGGAGAATATTAGCTTGAAATGAATGTTTGCTTCTGGTGTGGTAGGTCAGGGCATCTGAAGAGAGAATGCCCACAGAGGGCCACGGATAGTATGACACGACCTACGGGGTTAGAAGAATTTGGAGGCTCTCCTTGATATAGTGACAGGTACGTTATCTATATTTTTACCTAATGAATATGCATCAATTGATCCGGGTTCTACCCTATCATATGTTACTCTATTGACTGCGGAAAAATTTGAAGGAACACTAGAATTAATAGTCAAGTCATTTGAGGTATCCACACCAGTTGGTGCATTTATTATAGTTAAAAGAGTATGTCATAATTGTATAGTAAATGTTGTGATCACGTTACATTGACTAATCTTATTGAGATAGACCTGATAGATTTTAATGTTACAATGGGTATGACTTGATGGCTTCTTGTTAGGCCACAATAGATTGTCGAGCAAAGAAATTACATTTTCATTTTCCACAAAGACTTTTTTTGAATGGAAGGGTACATATGTCACTTAGTTAGAGTGAAGGATACTAATGTTAAAGCTACTAATGTGAAAGATACTAGTCTACCCCCGTAGGGTGTACAGTGTATATTATATCGACGAGGGATGAAACATCGAGAATGTACCTTAATTATAGGCAACGGATTGAAGTGTCAGGAAGATTTTATGTATCGGATATATATGAGCTAAAGAAATGCATTATGCAAAGCACATCATTCACGATATGCTATTTAGTAGGGAGTAATCAATATTTACCATGATTTGGAAGCGACTTATTGACAAGATTACATGAAAAAAATATTGCTAAATTTATACTTCAGTAATCGAAGTGATAACGAGTAAAGGTAAAGTGTGTGGAATCTGAAGATTATAGGCTATGTAGAGATTCTTCTTAGAGATGTGATGCCATATGGGTAATAGTTGATAGGCTTACCAAGTTAACACATTTGTGGGAATCTTTTTAGAAGAAGTTGGGAACCCAAGTGAATGTAAGCATGGCTTTACGTCTTCAGACAGAGGAACAAGCAAACCGTACTATTTAAGCATGAGAAGTTAGTTCTATATAGCGTACCTTATAAGATGGTTCGAAGATGAACACATAGAAGAAGTCATAAGGGAGACCAAAGAAATAACGAAATCTAAAGTACTCTTAAGTGTTGGACACAGAAGGAAAAATTCAAGATGTGGAATTGGGGTCATAATAAGTGAGTCTTTACAAATATTCTATGTGTATATGATAATATGAAGGATTCACTTCGACTTAAGTTATTATGATGAGACAATGTTACTAACATTCGAGGACGAATGTTTCTAAAGGGGGAAGGATGTAACACCCCATACATTCCCGACCCTAATTTGAGTGATTGGTGACCTAGGATATAATTATAAACCTTAGCTACGCAAGCACTAAGTACGTGTGTTGCATTGGTTTTGGATAGAACAATTGATATCGTACTAGTCAATGTGACTAGACTCTTGTTGGAGGAGTTTGGAACTTTATGGAACATTTGTGGGGTTAAAAACGAGGCTTGAAAGACCTCCAAACAAAGGATATTAAAGGTAAGAAGTAAGTTGAAGAATAGAACTTGAAGTATCTAACCGAATCCGCAAAGAAAAGTCGAAGAAACGAAAAATTTAAAAAATTATAGGTGGGGCGCGCCCAGGGGCGTGCCAAGCGGGGTGCCGGGGTGGTTTTCGCCAAAATTTTTCTTCGACTATTATGATGCGTATAAGACCTATAAGTCATGGTATCATTACCCCATCATAGTATGACCATTCTTAAGCGCATTTAGCATCCGAATTATGGTTAATGATGCGTCACAAATATTTTAACAAATTATGTTCAAAGAAGCCATAAGCGACTAGAATTTCTATTTTTGCGATTGAGGCTACGAGCGGGGATCTCGTAAGTGAATATTGTCGTTACGATATGGAAATAATTAAACATGAGATATATGATGGATTACACATGGATGTTAGTGGGTTAAGATGATATGGGTTATTGGGCATAAATTGAGACCCAAAATGTAGCCAAAATGCATGGCCCAATGGGTCAAAAGACCCATTCTTCCATTGACTAATTGCACACCCAAATAATATTGGATAAGCATGGAAACAAGGCCTATAAAAAGGGGGGAAATCAGATTTTATTTCATTAGACACACACATCACATTCTCTTATTTTCTAGAATTTTCAAGAGAACTCTTGGTGGCTCTTCAAACCCTAAGGCACTCTTTGGACAAGATCACCATCTTCCAAGCTTGGGTAAGTGATTATTATTGTACTTTAACATATTATGAGCATGAGAAATTATGTAAATCATGTTGGTTATTCTTGGAAGTATTGGACATGGCACTTTTGGTTTTTGGTAAAAAGATGTGTTATCCATGAGATTGTAACTTTGAAATATGACTTGTGATTTTGATGAAAGAGCATGGTATGGATGAAATATCAACATTTATGGTGTGATTATTTTATTAAGCTTGTTATTTTTCTATAAGTGTAAATTATGGGATTTTGGCCGATATGTGATATGAGGTGTATTAAGGTGACTTGATGGATTAATTGTGATATGGTGCTCATTAGAAAGTGTAAAGGAGAAACTTTGTTGTGAAATGCTATTGGTATGTGATGTTATGGTCAATGTATAGAATGTTATGGTATTGTTGGCATGGAAAGGCAATGAATGGTATTGTAAAGGGTGAAATAATGTTATAGGGGGCTCATGTAACTCATGGTCATCTTATACACTTGGAATGTAACTTGTGGTCAATGTATGGCATGAATGGGGTATAGTTGGTATGTCAATGCCGTAAATGGTATTGTAGAGAAGGAAATGCCATTTTAAAGATAAACATGTAACTCATTATTGTCACATGCATTTATAAGGTAGTTGGTAGTTAATGTTGGTTCCATTATGTACTTGTGATGTAGAGTGAAACGTAAGGAAGGAGCAAAATTGTTGTACTCACATATTGGATTGTGTATTTACGTTGGGAAGATAAGGTATTTAAGGTTACTCTTTCCGTATCCTTCTGCACCATATAGTGTACACCTTGTTATGGTACCTACTCATTCCCAAAATTTCCTAAGGCATCTCATTTCATGTTATCATCTAGTGTTGATCATATATATCTTATTCTTGATCTATTGTCATTCATGTATAACATACTTATAGACATGATTCCAAGTTCCAATAATGTTGTGTTCTAAAGCTTCCAATAATGTTACAATTATCAAAAGTATCAATCTCATGAAGTAGAGGAGTGAAGTAATATGTATATATAGGTGTGTGCCTCAATTAATGTCATGATCTCAAATGTATCACTCTCATAACTATGTCACTCTTATAACCATGTTAAGGACATAAGATTGTAAAGAAGTAATGCACATATGGTTACTTTATGTTTTATTGATTATGGATCACAATCAAAAGGGTATAAGTTCAAGATGGTATAATCCCAATATTATGCTATGGTATTATTACGGTATATGTATTATTATCCACCTAAAGGGTGATGAGCGGTGTATGTATTATTATCCACCTATAAGGTGATGAGCGGTATACATATATTTTTATCCACCTATAAGGTGTTGAGCGGTACATATATTATTATCCACCTATAAGGTGATGAGCGGTATATATATTATTATCCACCTATAAGGTGATGAGCAGTATTATATTATTAACCCACCTAGAAGGTGATGATCGGTATTAATTTAAAATTCACATAATGAAGATAGTTGTAAAAGAAATTAGAGTACATCCCTTGCATGAATATAAATATGGAGGTTATTATAAGAATTATGACGATAAGAATAAATGACCAAATGATGGAAATAATAGAAGTAATGACATGGTTCCGCATATTCAGAACCAAGGTCTACCCATATTGGTTATTCTCTTACGCTTAATTTCTTGAAAGTACTTACGTATTATATAGTTTCATATGGCCTTACATACTCAGTACTTTCTTCGTACTGACCCCTCTTGGGGGACTTACCTTACATGCTGCAGGCACAGGTGTTAGTAGATCTCCGCGGTAGGCGACGAGATATCCGCAGATTATTGGTGAGCTCCAGTTGATCCGAGGCTTTTTTGAGTCAGTATGCATATTGATTTGAGATTGTATATGAGTATAGAGTGGGGTGTGTCCCAAATCTAGGTTTTTCATAGTCATGTATCTGTAGAGGCTTTGTAGACTTATGTGGGAAGCTGAATATAAGATATGTACGTTCATTTTGACGTGATAGCCCTAACGGCCAAGTTTCATATATTGCACATATTGCCATGACTTCCACCATTGATATTTAATTACATGAGATAAAATGAGATTCATACGCGATCATACATATGAGAGTACATGAGCGAAGATTGGTTCTCTCGGGCCTTATCGGCTCCGGGTGCCAATCCGGTCCGAATGGGATTCGGGTCGTGAAAATCTTATCTACGTGCTATTTGATTTATGTGTATTACATGTTTTTAAGTTGTGTCAGCCTATATACCTACCAGTACAAGTGGTTTATAATAATACTACCCTATGCTCTTCTTTAGCTGAGTGCAGACTGTATTCCAAAGGCTAGGACGTGACCTCACCTATAACGTTGAGGGTTGATTCCAATCCAAGTGTGAGCATTCCATCTTAGTCTGCCATGGATCACTACATTAGTTCTTGTCCTTCTTTTGGACAATGAGACATTTTTTATCGCTGGATAGTTTTAGATATTTCTCTTATACATGGTTTTTGTTTATGAAGTTCTTGTATGATGACTTTTGAATCTTGGGGATTGTAATAGGTAGTTTGATTAATTCCGCATTATTATTTTATTGGTGTCTGAGATATTATTCAGTTAAGTATGAGATTTGACTAAATTTTTGTCTTAAAATGGCTAAGTGTTTGGAGTTAACTTGGGTTAGATGGTTCTCTACCGTAGGGTTAGTATGGGTGCCACTCATGGCTATTGGTACGTGACATGTGCTTCACCTACTAGCGTAAATGTGCTATATGTTTGAACTTTCTACGTGGTTAGGTTATTTATTTTGATGTCCTTCTTGCTTGAGATACTTGTATATTTAGCCTACATTAGATGAAAGGGATCAAGGATGCAAAAGTAGGACAAGTAGGTGCATCACCTACTTAAGGAATACTTGGGCAAAACTTAAAAGACATCAAGCAGGTGGGTCACCTACTTTGACTTCTTTTTGCACCAAATTTAATTTATGGAGAAGTGGGCTGGGTTAAGGGTCAATAACCAAAACCCAAATGAAATATTTCAATATATATCCAAAAATTCAACTCACTTTCTGGATTTTTCCACAAGTTATACAACACACAAATCTCTCTCGCTCTCTCTCTTCACTCTTCTTGGCTGCCCTCTTTTCCGTTCAAGGTTCTTGAGCCCTTTCTCTTAGTTTTCCAATTTCAAGGTAAGTGTTTTGTATGTATTTCTTATGTTTTTAACCTGTAAGGGAGTAAAATAATGGTGGTTTCACTTTGAAGGACTTGAGGCAGCCCCTAGAGCAACATCTCTCTAGGTAGTCCTTTTTGTGTAATGTTGTTTTAAAGTATTTTCTTCTTGTTGTAAGGTTCTATTTTGGAGAAATTCTTTTGGTGTTGGAGAATTCAATTTAAGAGTTGAAATTTACAGAAAAATCAAGGTAAAGTTTTGTCCCTCCACCCCTTATTGTATATAAAAAAAAGAGGTGATTCTAGATGTAATTGTTGTATGAACTCATGAGACGGTAACTGAAAGCCGTGAGTTTGAGTTATTCTTATTTTGTTAAACTATTTTGAGACCGTATTATATATGTAGTTGATTGTATTAGTTGGAAATCTCATGGTTGGGGTTTGTTGTGGCTGTTTTGGGCTTGGAATTAAAGGGTGTGGCGATCCATCAAGTTTTTATTATTGTGCGGGCATGCTGCCCACTTGATTATGGCGGACTACTTTATGGGCCCACATATTTATTAGCTACTATAAATATATCCAATATATGTCTAACTTGTGGTTGTAATAATATAAGGGAATTAAAAAGAAACATATGCCTAAAATGAGTCCGACGAGCAAGTTGCTCGCCTAATAGCCGACATGTTGCCGATATGTTTAAAGTATGTTTATGAGATGTTTCTAATGGTTGTACTATTTAATTTTGTGTCTATTACCAATGGTAGGAAGGGGTACAATCCATTGTAATTTAACGAAATAGAAATCGAGGTAAGGCTAAAACCTCCTTCGTCGCATGGCACGACCTTACATCACATGTTTCTCAGAAAGGGTCTATATAGCTAATATGATATATGGAGAATGGTAATTTAGTTGTTGTGTTCCTAATATTAATATTAATTATCCCTACATTTCAGTTTATTCATTGTTCGTATGTTCAGAATATTTGAGCCAATCTTTATAAGTCGGGTATCCATATTGTAATCATAGAACTCATATTGTAATCTATACTTGTCTCCGTTTGTATTCCATAGAACTCATATAGTACATTTGTTATATGTTTATAGATATGAGTTATTTGTTATATCATAGTCATGTTCTACACAGTAAATACATGTACATATGATTCATTTAAAATAGAGAAAATTTACTAGTTGATTTACTTAATCAGAGATTACCACTGGTGACTCAAAGTTCATAAATTATCATTCAAAGCTTACTATTATACTATTAATTTCATATTCTAATTAATTATTCAAAGTCCTTCATGGAATTAGTTGCTAAAATATAAATTAAATGATGGTGAGGGAAGGTCAGAGATGTGTACCAACCTATTATGGCTATATAACCTTATATTTGAGCCATTTATGGAGTACCTGCTTGCGGGCCGACCCTCAGAGTTGAACCTTTATGGCGTAGCTTCAGATATTATAAGACTTATCATTCACATATGAGATTTAGAGATAACAAAATTTATATGACATTCATATATTATAAAGCTCTCAATGCTTACTTTAATAAGAGGTTACTATTTATCCATTGGAAAGTATATAAGTTATATAGAAGGGGAACCTTGGAGTAACTGGTAAAAGTTGCTGTAATATGACCAGGAGGTCATGGGTTCAAGCCTTGGAAATAGCCTCTGGCAGAAATGCAAGGTAAGGCTGCGTACAATAAACTCTTATGGTGGGGCCCTTTTCTGAACCCTGCGCATAGCAGGAGCTTTAGTGCACAGGGATGCCCTTTTTATTATTCCACATATAATTGTACCATCTAAGCCTATGGTAATAAGGAAAACATAAGACACTTGTATAATAATTTCAGAGTGAATCCATATGATTTACATTTTCATAGGTTACTTCTTGACACAGGTATATCTCAGTTGAGCACAATATTGATTCTTTCATTGTGTTATCTTATCTATACTTGTTATTCTATCCACCTTACATACCAATACATGTTATATATATATACTGACACCCCTATGGCATAGCGTGTTGCATTCTTTTAAATGCAGAACCAGGTACACAGAGTTGCAGACCTCCTTATTATGCCTTATTCTGTATCAATAGAGAAGTCGGTGAGCTCCATTTCTCCCTAAATTTAGTTTAGGTCTAGTACTATCTTTTAGAGGCTTCGTATACACTATAGGACGATCATTTTGTATCAATTGGTAATAGGTCATTTCATATGCATGTATCATCCTTAGCAGTTGTCATTAGTACATAGATCCTTGATATATCACTAGTCATAGATTATCTATATAGCATACATGTTCATATGATAAGTGTTCGCCCAATCCAGATTTAGGTCGTGACATAATAAGTCACGTAACTCTTCACATTCTAGGAGTAATGTTTGTTTGAATTTGACCCTAGTAAAAACTTATACAAAAAACTTAGTCGGTAGGAAGACTTTCACCTCAACTTCATGCTAGAGGTTTTTTATGACCTTAATTCACATCCCATACTCTTCCAAAACTTACGAATTGATCTTTACACCTAGGTACAATAAAAACTCATTTGGCTCGAGTTTAACTACGTATATAGATCGGTTCAAATCTTATTTTGAAAGTTTGAGTTGTTACATATAAGTACTTACCTTGGCAAGACTATGCATACTAATACAAACCATTTTGAGCAAATAAAGAGAACTTGGCCTTCATTCTACCCTAGCC
Source organism: Capsicum rhomboideum (assembly GCA_031232105.1). Lineage (NCBI taxonomy): Eukaryota > Viridiplantae > Streptophyta > Magnoliopsida > Solanales > Solanaceae > Capsicum > Capsicum rhomboideum. The sequence continues at coordinate 95,247,051 of CP124715.1, forward strand.
AAAACCAAGTATTAATTCTTTTACATAACTAGTTTGATTTCCCAATACTATATTTTTGGCAGTAGTAGAATGTTATTTCACTTTCTATTTAGTTTGGATCATATGACTTAATTTGATTCACGTAAAATCCTCTTAAGATCTTAACTCGATAAATATTTTTGAGTACTTGAGTTATATATTTGAATATATGAACCTGATATTGATAAAGTACATATGATCTGATTTATATACTTACTTTTGATGATTACAAAAAAGGGAAATTTAGAGATATTTATGTATTATGTTTATGTACTTTATTCTTGTGTTATTGCTTCGGCTGAATTGTAAAGATACAAATTCTTACTTATAGAGGAAACTAGTTCTACTTAGCTAATTGGATATATTTGAAAAAAAATAGTCCTGAAGAAGAAAGTTGCATACGACATAGAAGAAATCATGCACAAATTTGAAGATGAAATATTTCCTTGAAGAAGACATATGGGTCTGATGAAGTTATCAAACCTATTCATCTATAGAATTACAGTGAGTGGAAGGTAAGTACCTAAAAAAATAATTAAGTGAGATCACAATCTTGGTCAAGAAGCCTTGTTATCTATAGATTTGCAATAAATGGAATTGGTTCCTATGGAGAAGATTATCAATATAGAAGTTGTTCCTAAGGGGGACGATGAACATGAAGAGCATACCAAGAATTAAAAAGCTTATGAATAACTATGAAGTGATCATAGGTGTATTTATACGTCTATTAACCATATTTCACCCATGTTTATGCCTTGTTTTAAGAATAAACATGATAATATTCCTAAATATTATTTATTCTAGCATTGGTTGAACTAAATTAATGTACTATGTTGATTTATCAATGAAATGCTCAAGAAATCATCGAGTATGAAAAAGTAAGCAATTCCTTGTGACACTAAATGGAAAGCATGGCTAAATTTAGCTATGGAGATTGTCAGGATAAGCTAGAAAAAATGAAAGAAAGTTGAAAATAAATAAGTGTGGGAAGAGCACAGAGCTTCACCATGTGATGCCTAACGTGAGGCTACCCTTCACTGTGAGTTTTGCCATATGAAGCCTTGCCCAGAAGAGAAATCCAAAATTCAGAGAGAAGGATTTTATACAAGATTCGCATCTGTGAGTCTCTTCTCCACTATGAAATTCATCGTGCGAAGCTAGTGTACTAGACTGGAATTTTTCCTAATTCCCACCCATTTTTGGGTGGACCCTTTTGATCCTTTTTTAATACTATATAAAGGACCTATGTGACATTTAAAAATGATGTGAAATTTAATGTGTATTAATGGTAATACACGCATAACTGACTAGATGCAAAAAGGGTTTAAAATATTGAGTTTCATCATATTTAAGGGTTTAGTTGGCAAAATAGAGAGTAAAGGGGTTTAGCTGACAAATGGAGCCAGGTACAAGGGTATCACAAGTCATTCTACATTTAAAAAATATCTCAATTGTATCATACTAACACATTACACATGTAGAAATATACGTTATACTTATATACAAGGGAGAATACAAAGTTTTTGTATTCCTCACAAAACCTTTGATCCTCTAATGCTACTCCACATGGCTCTATTTTTTGTCTTTCCTATTTTTTCCTTTTACATCATTTTTTTTTTGTCTTTTACTTGTTTTTCTTGGCACTCAATTATTTTTCTTTTAAGTTTATTTCTATATGGATCTTTATGATTAGTGCATCTTAAGTCCTTGGCATTGTATTTCTTTTATGTGTGTTTAGTTTGTTAAGAAATAAAAGAAGACTTTTGAATCTTGTGGTTTTAAATTAGAAATGTAATCATTCAGTCTCATATTAGTTTTTCACTTTCCCCTTCACATGCCCTTAAGAAATCATAACAAAGAAGGATAGTTTTACTAATTTAAGTCTTAAGAATTTTTTTTGAAAAAAAATATAAAATTATGTACACTTTCAATTATAAGGGTAAAATGGAAAAATTTAATTAATTCTCTTTTAATTTTGTAAATTAAAAAATAATTTGGGGATATTATTTTGTTCTGAGAAAACCAACATAGAGGGTCCCAACAATCTTCTCCATCATGGTTGCCACAGTAAAATATACCCGAAAGGGGGAACTCCCAACAAAACCACCATGACACGGGGCTTTTATCCAAAATACCTCCTTCTGAACGAGTGGATATCACGCCTAACCTTTGAAATTAAACTGCTATAACAACCTGTTCCATCTTTACTAAAGGCACCTCATCCAAGGGCACGGGTACAAGAATTCTTACAAAGAATGGCCTCAAACTAGTGCATTTAAACTTAGTTGAAATTTTGGAATTTGAAATTTTGGATAGGGCTGACGTTAGTCCGCTATAGCGGCCTACTGGCCGCTATAGCGGGATGCTGAGGACAAAAAACTAGTCCTTCATTTTATTATTTCCCCTTCTCCTCTTTAGTTGCAAAGAAGATGAGGTTTACATCAAAAAACTCTCTAGGATTGGCTTATGACCTTGGAGTAATGGAGAGGGAGGAATACACTTGAACGAGTAAAACTTATATTTTTCTCATAGATTTCACGTTAGAAATCACTGGCACGGAGTCAGAAGTTTGTGTTCATGCGACCTTAGCAGCTACTTGGCATCCAAGTAGGCTAGGTTTAATTGAGTAGTATAGAAATGGGTTGGAAAATATAGGCATGATATAGATTGATAGAATATTCCATGCTTAGACCTACGGGGTACGGTGTTTGGATGGATAAAAATAGTTATTTCATATTTGTTGAAATATAACTTGATGTTATGTATGATATTGAATATTTGGATATGAACTGGTGTGCAGTGTTTTTAATTCTAAACCAAATGTGGATAATTGTAATGGTAATTACGCTCGGAAGTCATGTTAGAGTCTAATGAAGACCAAGCTATAGATGGTTGGTAACTCGGTGTAAGTTAAATGAGGATGCTAGGTGGGGAAGTACACTCGGTTTGGAGGTATTAGGGTGTGAAACAAATGTGTGGATGTGTACCTTAGTCATTGAAAATCCTAGCTAAGCCTTCAATCGATATACAAAATATTAGGGTGGCATGTGACCCAGTAGGTAATGGTTAAATATAGTTTAAAATCCAACTTGGTTTATATGTGCATGTTAACTGTTTCTTTGTATACTTATTGCAATGCATGTTCAAAGAAAGTAATTCGTTGAATGATATCCTAAATGTTAATCACATAAAATGATGTTATATTAAAGGCTTATTGATTGGACAAGTGTAGATGTTATCTTCTAATTGTGGTTGTGATTGTTTTGATATATGTTGCTTATTATGGGATGTACCAGTAATAGACATCCACGGGATTTATATTCATTATTATATAATATACCAGTATTTGGACATCTTCACGGGATTGGTTGATATAAGGTTGACAGGCACTAGATGTCTGGTATTTTGGTTCCATGGACAAGAGCTCATCCCCTGCAGGTCATGGCTAGTGGGGGCGGCCACAAAACCCTTAGTATATGTATATAAGGTATTGATGAGTGTGATAGTTCCTTGAGTGAATCGGGGTTTATGATTATTGTTAATATTATTGTTGAATTGGATCCTTGAGTGGTCTGGGCTAAAATTATAAGTGATTGGCATATCTCCTTTGTTGTCTTCTTACTTATGTAATTGAGGCAAGGTGTAGCTTATTATTATTGAGTCATGGCTTTGTTGACTTGGTTAATGATAGTAGTCATGGTATTGACTTAGTTTGTTGTCTATATAGACTTGCACTTAACTGAATTCTGTGGTGTTGTTTGAAAGAGGCTAAGTGGTACTTATTTGAGGCAGAGTCATTTGGTAAGTGCCCATAGGTGTACTTGTTTACATGATTATGGTTATTTGTTTACGAGTTGACGTTATTAAGATTTGATTAAGATAAGTGTTGTTGTCATGCTATTTAATTATTCATAGTCATTGTTTGAATCTTTAATTAGGCAGGTGTTAATGGATACCAGGGTAACGGAGTACGGATAAGTGTTACTTAAGAGTCTGAACTGATGGGTTGCTAAGGGTTGAAAACTATTGTAGTTATGTATGGTTGAGTTTATAATTAAGAGAGTGTTGAATGCATGGCTAGAAGTGATGAAATTGTTGAAAGATAGTGTATTACAATTGAATGTGGTATGGAAGTTGGCTTATGGTTTAGTGAGAGTGGCAAAAACATAAGGTAGGTAAATAATTAAGGGGAAGAAGGTTGTTTGACTAATAAAACTCTTAAGGTGCATGTTTTCCTTACAAATATTTATGTGGTGTTTATATAATTTAATTCAAGTCAACCAATGATGCTTAGTAGTACATGTTATTTGTACTGATACTACTCTTGCTATACCCTTTTCTGGGGTATAGTCTGGTAGTAGGATCAGTGGATGTTTCATGCTCGGTGCGGTAGATATCTCCAGCAACTTCTATCATTTGTCTCTTACGGTGGAAGCTAGGTCATATGTATTTTTTGAATTTTCTTATAGTAGCTCTTGTACCGGTTTAGACTAGATCTTTAGAGTAGAGTGTTTCTTTTATACCCAAGAATTGTAACCAATTTTGAAATAATTGAAAGATTTATGATTTCTTTTATGAGTTTCACATGTTTTCTAATTAGGTGGTAAGGGTTCTCCTATATAGGTGGTTTAGAGTAGATACTCGTACAATCCGATTAGTTGGGTCGTGGCAACTACTTCTCTGTCTTGTTCCTTATCTTGTTCCTTCCAGTGGTTTAGAAGTAAGCTACCTGCGCTGCATAGAGGGAAAAGAGCAACAAGATTGAAGAAGACGTGAACAACTAATATGAGATACATGGAGTATGTAGTTTTTAAATCTTGTAGTCTTAAACTTGTTATGTAGAATGATGACATTGAAAAACTTACTAAATGTAGAAAGAGGCTCTCTTTTTGGAACAAACCAAGAAAGAAAGTAAGACACTTAAGTTGGGATGAAGGAGTAACAAAGTTTTATGAATTTTTTAGCTCCTTACTTCCTCCGATTTATATTATATTTTATTTTTAACTTTTATACTTAATTTGTATAAATATATTTTATATACTCATGATGGTATTAATAGTTTTTTTAAAAGTAAATATAAGATAAATGAATTTTTATATATGCAAAAAAAAATCATATTAAATTGGTACTATTCAATTAAGGCAACACAGTAAAGATCACTTTTTATTTTGTAGAGGAAAATGATATCTTAAGGAGTGTGTCAAAACAAAAAATACCATAAATATGGATAAAAAAGTCAATTAGATTACTCTTTATATTTTTTATCATTATAATTTTTTGACAAAATTTAATAATAATGAAAATTTATCAACGATTCATATTTAACGTGCCATTAAATTGTCACGACCCGAAATCCCATTCGAGCCGGACTGGCACCTAAAGTCGATATGGCCCGAGAGAACCAATCTTTGCTCATGAACCTTCGTATACGTATCCTCATATGAATCTTATTATACCTCATGCAACTATGCGGAAGACATGAATCATGGAAACATATGCTATGAATATATATACAAAACTTGGCCGTTGGAGCCATCACGTCGAAATGAACGTACATCTTACATCCATATACCCACATATGTCTACAAAGCCTCTAACAGATGCAACTACAAGACCAACTTAAAGTCGGGACAAGTCCCCGCTTTATACAATATTAAAACAAATACACAACTATGACCCAGAAAGCTCCGAACCAAGTGGAGCTCACCAAAACTCTGCAAATGATCCACAGTCTACTGAGGAGGTCTACTAATGCCTGCACCTGCAACATGTAAGGTAAGTCCCCCGAGGGGATCAGTACGAGAAATGTACTGAGTATGTAAGGCTATAGAAACTACATCATACATGAGAATGTCAATGGAATAGAACATGAGAAAAATATTTTATGTGGATAAGCCATCATTCTAAATGTGGAAACATGTGTATTGCTTTTGTTATGGTCATTTTAGAACACTCATTTTTTCATCCTTATTATTCATAGAATATCTTTCATAGGCATCTTCACTCAAGAGACTCATTCTTCTCTTCTATTCATGAGATTCTTCCATTCAAGAACTTCTTCTATTCAAGAGTTTTGGATTAATAATATAACGTACATCCACTCTATTGGTGGGAGAACATACATCCACTCTATGGTAGGAGAACATACATCCACTCTATGGTAGGGGAACATACATCCACTCTATGGTGGGGGAACGATGACAGGATCGACCCATGCTAGGTGTTCTTTTCACTCCTGGGCTACCACCCGAGAATTCTTATCAACTAAATCTCTTTTTATTCTTATTCTTCTTGGAAAAGGTTGATTTATTCACTTATGAGGGATTGATATACTCACTTATGAGAGATTGATACATTGAGGATCATGAAACTATTTGAACCACATTAATATTACTTCACTCTTTGACTTCATGAGATTAACACCTTAACTTGGGAGGGGTAGATATATTAGCTCGCACCTTACCTCCTCACTACTCTTATGAGATTGGTACTTCTACATTTGTGAGAGATTGGTACAAACATAATCATAATAATATTATTGGATTTGGAAACATGACATGATTGGTAACACTATTCAAGCATAAATAGATCCTCTTTACACCTTACTCTCTTTGAGATAGTTCTTTTAGAAATTACAACGTCATGACAACTTTGGAACTTCAGTCAAAGAATCAGAGATAAGTGAATTATAATTCGTCTAAGAATAGGATACATATGAACAATAATATATCTCAACCTGAACTGGGATACTTTGGAACACTCCGGGAATGAGTAAGTATCATAACAAGGTGAATACTCAATGCTGCAGAAAGATACGAAAAGAGTAACCTTACATACCTTCACTTCCAAGTATGAGTACACGAGTCTATATATTAACACAACAGTCCAGCTTCTTCCTTACGTCTTACTCTACAATACAAGTACATAACAAAGTTCATGTTAACAACCAACTCCCTTACAAACGTATAAATGTCACAATGAGTTACGTGACTGCTACATAGCATCATTTCATCCTTCATAGTACATTCCATTACATTATCATACCAACAACACCATAACATTCCACACATTGACCAAAATATCGCACATCCATAGTATTTCACATCACACTTACCCTTATGCTTTCTTATTAGCATTCCGTCAAAATATTTCCTATCAAATTGCCTCATAACAACATATGAACAACAATACATACTTAATACAGTCCAACATGCCTCCATACGATACTTTAAAGTCATTAAAACGACATCACAAGTTGCTAATTATATCCATAAAGGGTATAGGGGCCTTCGGGGGTCAAAGGGGAACAAAAACATGCAACCTGCGAAGCCACCTACACCCGTAGGTGGGTGAACTGCGTCCGCAGGTGCCCTTTGGCAGTATCCAGGGGCATCTGCGTTGGCGCAGGTGCCTCACCTGCGAGGGCGGGTGCCCCTTTTCAGCCAAATTGGTCTCTTTTTGGGTCTTTTCATGCAATGAATGGTCCATGATCATATCTAAACTTATTTTAACATATTTTTGATAATATTACATGCCAAAAATCAGCCATGGTCTCACAACACACAAAAACATCACCAAAACCTCACTTTCCTTTCAATACGCCACCAAATCTGTAACCAAATTTACAACAACAACTCCAAACATTATATATAAGGGTAAAACAAGGTAAGACTATATTCACATCTCACATTTAAATATTGAATCCATCAATTTCATTTCCTTCAAGATCACAAGTCCATGTTCAAGTTTACAAGATAAAACCATCCTCCGATTTAGCAAACATAAATTGTTTTACACCTAGTGAACTTCTCACACTTCACCAACATAACAAACATGATATAAACCATATTCCATGCATAAAATATATTAAACCATAATAATATACACTTACCAAGTCTTTCAAGACAATGATCTTGGTCCAAGGGATGAAGAGTTAGGGTTTGTGTGATAATGGAAATGTTAGAGAAAATTCTAGAAAAGGCATGGGTGTAACAAATGATATAAAATCTGATTTCCCTCTTATATATAGGTCCTTTAAGTCTCTCTTATCCAATTTTGGCATTAAATGCATGGTTGATTTGGTCAAAATGGAAGATTGGATCACTTTGCTCCATTGGGCCAAGTCTTCCATGTGATGTTGGGCCTCATTTAAGCCCAATGGTTCATGACTCATGTAAGCCCCAACAAATAAATGAATAATTCATCAATTCTCCCATGTTTTACTAATTCCATAAGTGTACATGTGGTCGTATAGATTTGACAACATACGAGGTGTTACACCTCTTACGAAGGTCTAATCCCATGTACTAGGCCCAATATCAATTACCTCATCAATAACATTACACAATGCATACTTTTGGATCTCAACACGTAAGAATCCATTATTTAACGTCGTCAAGTAGGGTTTGGTAGGTACGGGGTGTTACATAAATTTTATTAATCATGCAGTAAAAGAATATGATACAAATTATACTTCTTTAATTAAAATATAATTATTTTATATTTAGAGTAAGCCTGGGCCAAATGTACACAACTAGTATGTGTGTGTGTGTATATATATATATATATATATATATATATATATTCAAAGAAAGTACAAACAATTCTTTTTGTAAAAAGATATTTCAATCAAGATAGAGTAGTCAAAGTTTCAATGTCAAAATATTTAATTTTATATTTATACTAGGTTGTATATTTGTTAGTAATTTAATAATATATGTAACTATATATTCGGTATGATATTAAGTATTCTGGTATGTAATTTATAAATATTGAATACCAAAAAAAAATTAAAATGTATACAATATACCATAATACCAAAACTACTACAAAAATAACATACCTAGTATATTTCCACAAAGTGGGTCTGAGGAGGATAGAGTGTACGCATACCACTACTTCAGAGGTGAGGTAGAGAGGTTATTTTTGATAAACTCTCAATTCAAGACAAAAATAATCTAGAAAAAGATGTAATAGAGGTACCAGAGACAACTGGGAGCAACATAACACCAGATAGTAACAGAACAATAATAGAGAACAACCACTACGTAATACTGCTACCGATCAACACAAAACAACAGATATCAATTAAAAATTCAAGAACAAGAAACTATAAGTGTAACATTATGACTACTAGTGTAACAACCTATCCCGTCGTTACTATGAACACCGCGACAAGAGAGCTGTGAATGAGATATTTCCTAATTTAAACCTTGGTAGAATATCTGTAAAGTGAGAATAATCGACCAAAAATTCAGAAGGGCTGGAATGCCCCGCGTCCATTGTAAAGACATTCTTTTCACTGCATCAACATTGCTGCAATGATATTCAGGCCGCTGCAGCAGTGTTCAGGCAGTCAGTCCCGTCTTTTAAAACTCTTTTTCCACCAGGTTTTATTCTAATTCTATTGACTCCTCCTAAAAATACCTTAGGGTTACCCCTAAACTAAAAACAACTTGGGTGAAGAGACAAGACATCAAGAGGATGTATCCCAATGCTATTTTCATAGAATCTTCGATAGAATTGCTAGCATCAGACCAAAAAGGGAAGATCCATGCACTCCGTAGTAGCAACTCAACATCGAGGTAGGTTATGGTTAATTAGTAGTATACTTTGGTTAGTTGCATATACAGAATATAGTTTTGATGTGAGTTGGTTAGTTGCATATACAGAATATAGTTTTGATGGGAAATATCATGCTTAGGGATACGAGAACAGAGTTTGAATGGTTAAATCACATAAAAATCATGGGATAGACGAGGTTTGTTGTTCAATGTGTTATATGTGGGTGTCACCAAAAATATTTGATTATAGTAATGCTAACATTTAGTTAATGTCATGTGAACTCGGTGAAATCGGGTGATAATAGAGTAATGTGTGATTGTATAATGGAGAGAGTAATGTAACGTACTTAAAAAATGGGGGAGGTCCATGTAGTGGTTTTGCGATGGCTTGGTCTTATTGTGGTTTAGTACAGTTGGGTTGTCGTCAATGTGGGAAGGAGGTATCGTAAGTGGTAGTGCTTAGGGTAACATTAATCATGCATGAAAGGTAAGTGGAGTAAGGTACGAGGTTAAAGGGGAATGGTGATGGTGTGTAGATTGTGATTGCTAATAACTGGCTAAGGAAGTTGTTCGTAGATTAGAGATGACATCATAGCGGGGAACCTTTAGGTATTCTGAGGTATACGAAGAGTGTTTTATATTTAAAAAGGACTAGGTTGGTTAATAAATGTCTGTGTAATCGAATTGTAGGTAACTATTTGGGTGATTTAAGAAATAAAGTTAATCGGAAATGGTCCAAAGGAAATATTGAATGTTGAATATATATTGAGTATTAAATTGAAGATCCCAAGTATAATTCCTTGATTTTCTATATGTTGTTATATGTTTGTAACCTTAATCGACCGATGATGCCTACCAGTATGTGTGATTGTACTGATACTACCTTTGTTATTTCCGCTTTTGGGATATAGATATATTGCAGGATCAGTTGAGTTTCTTATTTGAAGTGACAAGTATTCACCAGCAGATTCTGCTCATCCTATTCCTATGGTGGAATCTGTATCTTTTGCTTTTCTTTTTCATCTTATTAGAGCTCTTGTACATGTCTAGACTAGGTCTTGGGTAGTATGTATTGTTTGAAACTATAAAAGATCTTGCTACTTAATTTCAGGTTCTATTTAAATGTTTTGGGTTATTTTGTAAAGATTATGATTATTTTCGCATATCTGGGCTGTTGGTAAAGTTCTTCTATCTAGTTAGAGTAGAGTAGGTACCCACATGATACCGTAATTTGGATTATGTCAGTTAGTATCAAAGAGCTAGGTTACCGATCTCACAAGTACAAGAGCAAATGTCGAGTAGAGTCATACGGATTGGTATGTAGACATCCACATCCAATCCTCAGAGAGCTATGAGGCATCTAGGAGTTATTCCTTTTCTTTTTTCCTATCGTGTTATCTCGATTTGTCGTCTATCTGCGTTGAGCCCGATTGATATGTAGTTGATTCCAATTGGTATCTCTACAACCATAATTAGAATCTAGTTAATTGCAATTGGTATTTTCATGAGCTCACAATTGGAACCTAGTCGGTCCCAATTGGTATCTCGATGGTGTTTGGAAGTTTGAAACTAGTTGTTTCTAACTGGTATAGACAAATAGGAGGCATATATTTGGTATTCCTAGTATTGATTGTCCTTGACTTAATGGAGTGTTATATTTTGTGCTCCTATGCTATTCGTTTTTGGACTAAGTGAGTTGCCATGGTTATGAATATAAATTAATAGGACTAGATTACTTATTGATTGCTTGATTGTGACTTGTGAGGTTAAACGTTGTGAGTTTCCAATTTTAAATTCATCTTGTATAGAATTTCAAGGTGATATAGTGGTTCTAAGATAGTACCGTGTCGGAAGGGTTGGGGAAGTTTAAGAAAATAATTTTTTTGGAGTCACTGCCCAGGAGTCGCTGTAGTAGTAAAAAGCTTTCTCCAATGGACTCGCTATAGTGACACTCTGTTGTTGCCGCAAGATTACTACAACAAAAGAGGGGCCGCTGCAGCGGGCTACAGGCAGTAAAGCTACAAGCCCTACCCTGTTATCTCTGTTCTTTTCCCATTTCATTTAAGGTGATTGTATATGTATAAAATGTATAAAAGCCAAGTTAACCTACCTTATAAAGACCTTGACTTGATAAAAACAATTCAATTACCTAGCATAATAATAAAATATTCGATAAGTGAGGGAATTAAAAGATTGTCTATTATAGCCCCAAACGGGGGTAACCAACCAAATCAGTAATGAGAAGGCGAAAGGGGAATGAGTGTGATAGGGGGACCTCATCATTATTAAGGCTCGAAGCATCGGAGCCCTCCTCTTCTATCTCGCTCAAGAACAAAAACTCCTATGCATCTTTCATTTTCAGCTTGGGAATTTTCTAGCTCAAGGTGATGCATGGAAACATGGCCTTCATGGTCTTCCACATGCAGAAGAACAAGCGGTCCTGGGAGTGCCTCTTCTTATTTACCTGATCCAAATCCCTATAAAGCTCATCATGGGCTTGAGCTAGGGCAGAGTAGGAAGACAGGAGGTCCGATGGAGCTGTGATGCTGAAGGAATTTGACCCTCGAGGAGGCATGTGTGACTACATTAGAAAGTCCTCACAGCATCCAAATCTAACTCCAAGAGCTCAAACAACCCCATAGACTATGCGCGACAATCACTATCTCCCTTTCTCTCTTAGGCCCTACTACTCTCCCCCTTTGCTCCTACCTTCCACTTCTTCTTGCTCTATCCCTGTGATTATTTCACCATTAATTGGTTGAAGAGCATGTCACACTCCAAGTAGGAATCATCTCCATTCTTAGGCACTTGGGGCTAGTTGCACAATTCAGTGATTCAGCCATCATCTGTGACCCCATATTTAGATCTATCCCCTCTAACATAAAAGCCACCACCAAAGCTAGGTGGTAGGTCAGGTTGGTGACATTACCCAAAGGACATATCCTCTAGGACATAAGTTTAGCCACCTGTAAAATTTGGTTCTTTTGATCCCCCTATTCTTGGTCCAGTAAGTCCTTCTCCTCCCGATATCCATCACCAAACTATCAGCCAACCATCGTATGTTGATCTCCAAGTTTTTTACCTCATAATTAGTGCTTGAGGGATTTGGTACCCCCAAGGTGTCATTGATGATGGCTACGTCCCCCAAGACATTCACACCTTGAAGATAGATAGTTGGGAAGAAGTTGTCCCAATCTATGGTCGGAGCATGGCATAAAATTTACATACCCAAGTAGTATTACATCTAGGAGTAGGCTTCACTAGCATCCCCCACCCCATCTCTTGCAGTCGATTATAGAACTTTGGTTCCTCTTCCTTCATATTTCTCATCACGAAACTCCTCTCATGAGTAAACCCCTCGACTCTCTGATAATGCTCAAATACACTCTAGGAATTAAATGTACGTGGTTGTTAGCAATACTTTTACCCAACTTAGGAGTCGGGCTCGAATACACAGGGAATGAGAGCAATAGCTTCACTCTCAAGTGTCACAAGCAACTACAAGTTAGCAAGCAATGCAAAGAATTTAGACTATAAAGTAAAAGGGGGGGGGGGGGGGGTTGTTTCAAGAAATTTCACATCAAGTTAACAGATTCAACACAAGGTTGTCAAATTGAACAAGGTAAGATTGTAATCAATAAGTTAAAGCACTTGGGGTTATGCCTTCTTGAGAATGATTATATGTATGGGTGAGTGAACATACACCTAAGATTCGATAGCAAGTTATTATTAGGCATGGTTTTAGGTATTGGGAGAGATTTCTCAATCCACAACCAAATTTCACGTGGGTTTCTTTCGAAACCCCAAGTGTATACACTATTAAACAACCAATTGCCTCAAGATGGGTGATCTATTACTAGCATCACCACGTAAATGAGTGTAGCTCAAGTGTTGTTAGCTAAATCTCATCACTCTTATATTCTTTTTCAAGCAACATAAGAAATCCAAGCATAAACCGAGTTTGCAACCTTAATCTATAGATTAAAACATAGTGATTTAGCTAAAATCATAACATACAACCTACTACAAAGGTAAGTAATCACCACCCACACAGCAATCGATACTCAATAATGCATAACCCCAAGTTTGGGAAATTAGCTACTCATAGTATAAGAAAAAGAAAATATACCAAATTCTCCTTCCATTTTCGCCATAGAACTCAAATGATTCACAATAAATACCCAAATTCCAAGCTCAAAGTAGTTAATCCCGCAACTAGGGTTTGATTACAAGCTTTAGATTCATAAAATTGACAAAAGATAGGATTTACAATGACGAAAAGAGCTCAAATAGTTCCAGCAAAGTCGGGCCTCAAAATTATAGAATTACCACCGCTCACAATTCGACTGAGCACATCTAATCGCCGAACGTATCAGTGATGCACTGACTTCTCCTATACAGCGCCGATCTATCAATCTATCAGTCCTCAATGGTCAATTTCTATTTCTTTTGGTGATGCGGAGCTTGGTTCGCTTATCGGTTCGATAATGTGTCGAGAGGCTCATAGCATTGTCGTTTTGTCTCGATAGTTCTTGGCCCCAAACTGTTAGAATTGGCAATGGAGATATCCTTTCGGTGATCTACAGATCACTTCAACGATGCACCGAAGTTCCTTTTTTATGCCTTTATGCAATTCTTGCTTTAATCTTCCATCTTTTTGCCTTTTTTTGCTCCTTTTTGCTATTTTGATTACTCATCGGCCTTTACCATGAAATTCAACCGGAACACATTAAAGCACATTCAATTTAGCATTGAGGACATGTTTTCTCCCTATTTTTATGATAAATGAGTCGCAATTTGCCGACTCATTAACACCCCCAACTTAAACCTTTGCTCGTTCTCGAGTAAATCAATTGCACACACATCAAAATCACCAATGCCTTCAAATAGTACAACTTGGGAGCTTAGACACATACTTATTTTATGAAAACATCATGCCTTCATGATTTTGAAAATGATGGTTCAAGTTTCACCTATCAAGCTCTCAACTTGTCAGCAAGAAGTATCAAACATTAGCCAAATGTTACCAAGCCAAGCACATGCTCATAGACTTCAACCGAGATTGAAGAATACTCAAGCATAGCAATTAAGTACCCTCACACAAAGAAGTCCTTTCCCTAAAGACATGATTATCAAGAATTTTTAGGGACTAACACAAACCGCTCACTCTCCAAAACATGATTAGGGACACGAGTACCACACCATAGGCTTGCCCATAAGTTCCACTTCACCACATTCAAGCATACTACTTCGAAGATCATCTAGGTCTTAGCTCGGCTTGTAGCGTAGGCTATGGATAAGGTAGGAAAAGTTAAGTTTATAGTGACTGTACCTCATCAAAGTATTTAGAGAGACCTCTACTTAATCAATTTTCCCAAGGTTTACTCGTTGCATCACTTCATGGACCAATTTCTTTTTCAAGCTAGTTTTATCTTCCTATCCTCTCAAACTTTAAACTACATATTTTACAACTAGAAATAAACCACAACTCCTTTTGATTGTTTTCAACCATTTTTCTCAATCTCTCTCTTTATATATATATATATATATACTATGGATACAAGGATAATTAGAAGAGGAAATTAATGGTCCCCATATTTATGAACTACCAAAGGTATGCCAATTTCAAGATCTCCTCCACCCCTAACTTAGGCTTTTGGCCTCAGTTGGTCTTTAACTTCACATAGACACTTCAAGAAGGTTTGGTTCAAGAGAGGGATATGAGAGAAAAGGGTTTTGGCCTGTAACAAGGTTATTCAAGAAAACGGGTTCCAAGGCTCCATAAGGGACAAAGTTGGTCACTCAACTCACCAAGGGGTGGTTCAATTTTGGTCAAAAAGGTGGTTTGCTCTTGATTAAATGGCCTAAGATCACATCTCCAATATCACACACTCTTTGCTTTCGAAGTAGAGCAACCGGGAAAGTTCTAGATAGACTCGATGCATGAGATCAAATCAAAATCTCTCCAGCACATGACCCTCAATTGCATACTTAAAGTACTCTTCCTAAATTATTATACCACATTCATAGCACATATCGAGGAAGGTATTCAAGTAGCCAAAAAGAGATATGAGTTTTCATGAAAATGAGAGTCTAACTAGCTTAACCAAACCAATGGTAATTTTTTAAAGATGGGTGCATTTTTGAAAATTGGACATACATCATAATGGATAATGAATTCAAGAATTGCGCATGTGAGAAACCTACCCAAGTGTACCATTTGAGTCAAAGTGTTCTATTGCTAGTACACTTTCCTCTTGAAAATGCATGCTAAATTGAATTTTATTTGCAATGAAATTACCCACTACTATGCTGAAAATCAAAATGAATCAAAATAAAGAAATGAAAAATAATAAATCTCACATCACATACTCAATGAAATCCAAAGCACCACAAATAAAAATATCACAACCCAAAATAAAAGCATCCGAATGTCAAATCCACACACCAACACCAAAATAAAACAAAGTATCAGAATATCAAAATATCACAGATCCAAATGAAATAAATAACACCCCAACCCCAACTCAAAAGTATGCATTGTCCTCAATGTAATATGACTAATAAAAGTAGAAGGAGTATCAGAGTAAAGGGTCCCCCTGAACAAGGCTAAGCCTATGGCGATGACTGGTTTGTATGGATGGCCGGCTCAACTCCAAGAATGGTATGTGAGGGAAGATATGGTATAGGGTCCTGGCTCTCTAATGAAGCAGCTGAACTGGAGGTCCCAACCTGTGTAGTCTCATGAACCGACCTCTCTAATGCGGCGGCAAGTATGGTATCTTCAGTCTCCTGCCTATCATTTTACTCATCATCAACCTATATCCTGACATAGCACTGATCTTTAATGAAGCCCTCAATCTCAGCACTGTCAACCGCACCATCTGAAGCACAGTCAAACTCATCTATCCCCTTCTCCTTAATCACTGGAGCAATCTTATGAACAGGTGTAGGAGATGGGGCTGGTACCTTAGATAAAACTCCCCTGAGATGTGTCACATTAGGGAACTAGAACTCATCTATATGCTTTCGAGGGAAAGCTAGCTCATTATGCGTCCTAGTCACTACTTCGGGTGGAACAGGCTACTGAGGAGCACTTAACTTATTTAATTTCTTCCCATAATGCTTCAAGTTGCATGGAAACCCTGCATCTCCTCATGTACCGGCTCTATAGTGGCTTTCAAAGCACTAGAAATCATGCCCGGTATCTCCCTCTCAAGTTTAGACAACCTAGTATCTCCTGAATAGGTCATCTGCCCCATCTGAATGATGTTAGCCTGAGTCAATGGGGCTCTTGAGGAACCCAAAGCAGAGGAAGGCTGAGAACTAGGGCTACTCGATTTAGGTGGCTGTGAAGATATGCCCGAAGATAGGGCTATAGGGGTAGAAGTAGGAGTGGGAATAGACTCAAAAGTAGTAGATTCTAAAATAGTAATAGGAGTGGGTTAGCCGGCACCACTAGCAAAAGGACTCATATCAACTACCAGGGAACCTTCCTCCCGGGCTTTCTTCTTCCTCACCTCATCAACTAACTCAATTCTAGTAATATCAACTATCGAGATAGGGGTATACTCAAAATCCTTCTTCTTATTAAAAGGAACCTTCGCACGCATGTACAGTTCCATAGTAAAATATGGAAAAGTAAGGGAGGTATGCTTTTGCTGGGCCTGGCTAACAATATCCAGGACTATGAGCGATCCTAAATTCAAAACCTTCTTTGCGATGATTGAGCCGACAAGTAGCTCTCTAGGACTCAATCTAATAGATTGGTTTTGGGATGGCAACAAGTTTACTGCAAATAAAGCTCAACCAATATCGAGCTTCCAAGTGAATGTCCACCTTTTGGATTTGAATTGTCGGTGCCAGCCACTTGGGCACGACATCACTTAGCAATGGGGCTAACCAAGCCTGCACATCCTCCACTGGGTCCTTCAACCGTGAATAAAAATAGTGCTCACTAATCTTTGTACACCCTATGACCTTATTTATCGCATTTCCATCACACACCACATCAACCCCTCTTAATCTAACAATATCTCTCGTCTCTAGAGGACTCCTCTTTTTCTTCTCCTATAATAGTTTTCTATAGGACTCATAGAACTCTCTAACCCAATTCTTGACATAAGGTTTAAGGGGTTCAATGAATACCTAGAAGTGATGATAGTGTAGTGCCGAAAGGACCTAGGGATGTTTACCCTCTAAACCATGCAAGATCAACCGCTGCTCCTCTATGATAGTGCATTAGTGCAGCACTTTGAGGCGATTCAAAGTATGATGTACCCTGTAAAGATGTAGAAAAGGTACTTCTACAGTAGTAGAAGAATTCTCAACCCTCTTTCTCCTCACTGGAGGTACCTTGGGGGTGCAGAGAGGCTCATGTATAGGTGTAGTGTTCCTCCTCTGAGGAATCAAGATTGCATCCCTTGGAGTTGGAGTTGTGCTCTGAGCTCTCTCTCTCTCAACCATTAAGACTTTAGACTTGCCCTCATCCACTCTTTTCTATTTATAGACCTTTTTGGGCCTTCTGCCCTTGCGAATCACGACCCCCTTACAAGTTTTGAGGAGGGAGGAGGGGACTTGTCTTGCTTCTTAGACACACGCTTCATATGGGGAATACCTACACATAAGAGTAGCAATGGGCTTGGCCAATGTAAGCAAAGCAAAATAAGTAAGATTTCCAAACATGCATTGCCGAATGATTCGGCGCATCGCAAATCAAATAAATGCTGCTAATGTTCATTGTCGAATGATTCGGTGATACACTAAAGGATTTGGTGATACTACTCGATTATCACCAAATCGCCAAGGCATCGCCAATTCACACCTTGATTAGGCGACCTTTTGGTAACTTTCAGCGATAAGGGGAGCAACTCGGCTATGCGCCACATAATTATGTGCATCATCGAGGTTCTCAACTCATCGCTAATTTGCCATCGTCCCCAACCTTCAAGTCGCAATTTCATGGTCTTTAATGGTGAATTTTCAAATTTTTCAACTATGGGTACTCAGACTTCCCCAGGTTTCACTTTAACCTACACTACGATTATTTTTCCCTTAAGAACAACGTCACCCAATCTATCATTGGGCAAAATCAGTTGATTTTAAACTAAACCACAATAATTTTAATGATTTTTCAAAAACCACAACATAAACAACTAATTCAAGTGCAAGCATGCTTCAAGCATTCAACAACTTATGATTAATTTCAATAATATCACCCTATTCTAACACATTCCAAAGTTAAAAATCATCAATTTATGGATTAAATATTCATCATAAACAAACTAGAACTTTTATCACAATAGCACAATTAAAAATACTTCATCGATCAAACAACAATGTCAAATCAAAGTGTAAATCAAATTCTAACCTTTAAAGATTGTAAGAGATGTGACAATGAAGACAAGGACTCCACAACTAATGTACTCATGTGTTGGTGATACTAAAGTTTGGAGAAGAGATGTGTGTGTGATTGTGCAAGTACAAAAGCTTGTTGAAGTGAGAGAGTGAAAAAAAAGAGGGAACTTGGGAAGTGAAAAGATTTTGAATAACTACTAAGGGTCAAAAGATAATAAAAAGTCAAAGGTTAAGAAATTCAAATTGTCACTTTAAAAACGTGACCAAATCGGTGTCACTTTTCCATTGTGAACTGCATCGGCAATGCGCCGATGTGGAGTTCAATTGCCGAATATGATAGTTTATTAGACCTTCGGTTCTCATTTCAGCCGAGCGAATCGGCGATGGAATTTATGTTGCCAAACACGTCGACGATACACCAATTTTTCAATTACCATTGATGAATGTAATAGTTTGTTTGAGGTTGGGAAACCCCTTCGACAAGGGGCTTCGGTGATGCGCCGAATTGCTCTGCGCATCGCCAAAGCCTCCTTAGTGGAGCTTGGCATACAATTTCCCAAGTTTTTCTTATCATATTCTGCTCCCCACTTTTCAACTCCATCATTCACCTACACAAATCAACAAACGTCATTTAAAATAACAAAAACTAAACTTGGGTTGCCTCCCAAGAAGTTCCTTAGTTATTATCATGGTATGATGTTGTCCTTCACTTATCAAGCATCATCGAGGTAGATCATCTCTAAGAAATCCGCCTTTAGGAGCAATCTATGGTGATGTTTAACTCATTGCCCATTCACAGTAAATCAGGATCTTGTGTCATTCTACAATTCAACCGCTCCACTAAGGAAATATTGCACCACTTTGAAGGGACCCGACCACCTTATTTTAAGTTTACCCAGAAATAACATATATATCAAGTTGAACAATAGGACATCATCACCCACCTTGAACTCTCTGTTTAGAATCTTAGAATTATGTCATCTCTTCATATGTTCGTTGTATAGAGTTGAGCTTATGTAAGCCCTCACATGGAATTCATCAATCTATTAAAGTTAGTCTACTCTCGACTTGGAGGCATTCACCTAATTCATATTCAATCTCTGCAAGGCCCATAATGCCTTGTGTTCCAACTCGATGGGAAGATAGAAAGCTTTTCCAAAAACCAATAGATATAGAGACATGCCAATAGGAGTTTTAAATATGGTTCTATAGGACCATAAAGCATTATCAAGTTTTCGTGCCCAATCCTTTCTACTAGCATTCACGACTTTTGTAAAAATCTCCTTTATCTTCTGATTAGATACTTCTGCCAACCCATTGGCTTGAAGGTGATATGTAGAAGTAACTTTATGCTTGACTCCCTATCTAGCAAGCAAGGACCCAAATAATTTGTTGCAAAAATGAGAACCTCCATCACTAACGATAGCACAAAATGTCCCAAACTTGGTAAAGATGCATCTCTTTAAGAATTAAGTAACACTCTTAGCTTTATTGTTAGGCAATGCAATGGATTCAACCCACTTAGAAACATAATCAACAGCTACCAAGATGTAACAGCTACTATACAAACTCACAAAATGTCCCATGAAGTCCAACCCCCATACATTAAATAATTATACGTCTATACTTGGTTGCAAGGGTATCTCGTGTCGCCTTGATATGCCTCCTTGGCTTTGGCATTGCTCACACGCCCGTACTAATTCATGTCTATGACGATACCAGGTCAGCCAATAAAATCCACTTTAGAGAACCTTTGCAGCTGTATGCACACCACCATGATGGCCACCAATAAGTGATGAATGACATACCTCAAGAATAGGTTTCATCTCTCCCTCCATAACACAACGACAAACCACTCCATCCGCACACTCTATAAAGAGATAGGATTCATCCCAATAATATCTTTTCACATCATGGAGGAACTTTTTCCTTTGACCATAATTCTAGTCATCGGGTAGTACTCCACATACTATATAGTTTGCAAAATCTGCGTACAAAGGCACTAACTCCCCCAAAAGAGTCATGATAAGCTCATCGGGAAACTTATTGTTGATCTCCAATTATGTCATTCTCACATCATTAGATTCAAAACAAGACAAGTGGTCTGCTACTTGGTTATCACATCCCTTTCGATCTTTGACTTCAAAGTTGAATTCTTACAATAGAAAAATCCACCTTATCAACCTTTTCTTGGATTCCTTCTTCACCATCAAATACCGTAAGGTGGTATGATCGGTGTGTACAAAAACCTTCTTGCCTAACAAGTAAGCATGAAACTTTTTAAACCCATAAACTACCGCTAGGAATTCTTGTTCTGTAATCGTATAGTTTCTTTATGCATCATTTAATGATTTACTAGCATAGTAGATAGGATGAAAAAGTATCTCTGTTCTTTGTCCAAGCACCGTACCTAATACGAACCCACTTGCATCACACATGAGCTCAAAGGGTTGTGTCCAATTAGGGGCTATGATAATTGGGGCTGAGATAAGCCTCTCTTTGAGGCAATTGAGTGTTCTCATACACTCACCATCAAACTCAAATTTTGCTTCCTTCTTGAGAAGCTTGCACATAGGGTGAGCAATTTTAGAAAACTCTTTAATGAACCTTGATATCAAATCAAAGAGGGAAGAACAAGAAGAAAGGAAAACAAAAGAAGGATATATGGATTAATATCTAAGTATTGAAATTATGGGCAACAAGGGGCTTGACACCCTCACCTCCCAATTGATTTCAACACCCAAACACAAACCCTAGTTTGAACAATTAAAGAAGACCAAATACCACAAATGGGTAATCCTTAAATTAATTCAAACCAAAGAAGTTCAACACCAATTTCAAGATTCCACAAATTAAACCCTCACTAATTAACCACTAATTCCTTTAGGGAATATTCTAAGAAGAAGACTACAATTTAATAATATTGTTCAATATTCATCAAAATCTACCATTCCAAATGAGGAATTATCCTATTTATACTAACGATATAAAGACAACTAGTTATTACAAATATGCCCTTAACGAGAGACAAGGGCCTTGTTTGGTGGCTCTTATTGTGAATTCTTGAATTTAAAATCTAGCCACTTGCACCAATGACCCCCTTATCTTCATCTGCTTCACCTATTTGGTTCTTTCACTCGTTGTAGATTCTCCATTGAAAATCTTCGGGCTTCTCCCAAGTTCCCTTTTGCATAAGCATCATTTGTAGACCTTGGAGTTCCCTTTCTTGACTCCTTGTGCAAGGACGTGTGCCCTCCATGCTAGCATCATTCTCCCCTTCTTGAAGAGGATTCTTCCTTGAATCCAAAAGCTCACCTACAACACAAGGAGATAGATCACTAACATTAAACACATTATGAACTTTGAAAGGCCCATCTCCTCTTGCACTTAGCTTCCCTCTTCAGACTTGTGGGAACCTTTCCTTTTGTAAATGGACCTACACCCAATCATCCGGGTTGAAGATCACCTCTTTTCTCCCACGATTCTTCCTCATGGCCACTTTTGAATTGTTCTTTTCGATGGCCTCTCTTACCTTGGAATAAATGTTCATCATATTTCTTGCCCTTTGCATGGCATCTAGGCTTACAAAAATATGACTAGACAAAGGAGTCATTACTAATAGAAACAAAGGATTAAAACCATAACATGCTTCAAATGGCGACATCCCAATAGAGGAAGGGAAATATCGATTATATGCAAATTCAATCAAGGGTAAACGGTCTTCGCAAGTAGTTGGGGATCCTTTAATCATACACCTAAGCATGTTACCAAAAGTCTGGTTGACTACCTCGGTTTTCCCATCTATTTGGGGGTGGCAAGAAGTAGAAAACATAAGTTTGGTACCAAGTGTACCCCAAAGACTCTTCCAAAAATGGCTAAGAAATTTGGAATCTCTATCCCTCACAATGGTTTGAGAGACTCCATGCAATTTAAGTACATGAATGACAAACAAGGATGCAACATGAGATGCATCATCACACTTATGGCATGGAATGAAATGAGTCATTTTAGAAAATCTATCCACTACCACGAATATGCTATCATGTCCTTTCTTAGTCCTAGGAAGTCCTAACACAAAATCCATAAAAAAGTCCATCCATGGACCACTAGGAGTAGGAAGAAGAGTGTACTTACCTTGAGGCTGAGTCGTGGATTTGGCTTTCTTGCAATCTAGATATTGTCCATAAATCTGCTCCACATCATGCTTCATCTTGGGCCAATAGAATTGCTCCATGAGAATGTCAAGTGTCTTAGGTACCCCAAAGTGCCCCATCAAACCACCACTATGAGCCTCTTTGATGAACAACTCTCTCCATAAACTCATGGGTACACAAACCCGCCCACCCTTGAACAAGAAACCATCAACCAATTGAAACCTATCCACCCACTTCCCTTGATAAAGACTTTCAAAAGTCTCCTTGAAGTCAGAATCCATAGAATAGAATCCCTTCAAGCTTTCAAATCCCATCATCTTAGAATCTAAAGCATTGAACAAACATACCTTCTTGATACAGCATCCGCCACCACATTCTCTTTTCTTTGTTTGTAGTTGATCACATATGGGAAGGTTTCAATGAAAACCCATTTAGCATGCCTTTTGTTTAACTTGGATTTCCCCTTAAGGTGTTTCAAGGACTCATGATTGGTCCTTATTACGAATTCTTTGTGCCACAAGTAGTGTTACCAATGAGCTAACACCCACACAAGTGCATACAACTCTTTGTCATAAGTTGAGTACCTAAGAGAAGCCACCTTTAGTTTTTCTCTAAAGTAAGCTAATGGTTTCCCTTCTTGCATCAATACACCACCAATATCAACACTCGAAGCATCACATTCAATCTCAAAAGCTTTATCAAAGTTGGGTAGTTGAAGTAAGGGTGAGGAACTCAACATCGATTTTAAGGCTTGAAAGGACTTCTCTTGTTCATCTCCCCACACAAAAGGTACATCCTTTTTGATCAATTCGATCAAAGGAGAAGTAATTGAACTAAACGCCTTTATAAATAGCTGGTAAAAGCTTGCCAACCCATGAAAACTTCTTACCTCAGTTGCATTAGTTGAAGTTGGCCTTGACTTGATGGATTCTACCTTTTCTTCATTAACCTCAATACCATTTGCACTAACCATAAAACCTAAAAAGACCACTTTCTCAACACAAAATGAGCACTTCTTGAGATTAGCAAAGAGCCTTTCTTGTAGCAAAACATCAACACTTGCCTCAAATGGATCACATGCCCTTCAATTATCTTACTATACACAAGGACGTCATCAAAATATACCAACTTGTTGATGAAAGGCTTGAGAACATGGTTCATCAACCTCATGAAAGTGCTTGGAGCATTTGTCAACCCAAATGGCTTGACAAGCCACTCATACAACCCAAACATTGTCTTGAAAGCCGTTTTCCATTCATCACCCGATTTCATGCGAATTTGATGATAACCACTTCGAAGATCAATCTTTGAGAAGACAATTGATCCACACAATTCATCTAACATGTCATCAAGTCTAGGAATTGGATGCCTATACTTGATGGTAATCTTGTTCACGTCTCTACAATTAATGCACATCCTTCAAGTGTCATCCTTTTTAGGAACAAGGATTACCGGTATGGCACAAGGACTTAGGCTTTGTTTGATCAACCCCTTCTCAAGAAGTTCTTCCACTTGCCTTTGTAGTCCTTTGGTTTCTTTCGGATTGCTTCTATAGGCCGGCCGATTTGGAATTTATTAACCCAACACAAAATCAATTTGGTGATCAATTCCCCTCAAGGATGGTAATCTCTTAGGCAACTCCTCAGAAAATAGATCATTATAGCCTTGCAAAAGAGAAGAAACAATACTAATCAAAGTGCTAGTATCTTGATTAGCATACAACAAAAGATTGGTGTTGACAAGGCACACTAGAAAGCTTTCCTCATCCACACCCTTGAGACACTTGCTTGGCTTGGATATCATACACATGTTCTTCTTGTTCTTAGCCAAGTCATTTCCTTCCTTTAGAATATTGGTGGAACTTTTACCCTCACTCTTTACCTCATCCACCCTTATCCCCTTCTGAAGCTCCTTCATAACCCTATAGTCCTCACTCACTTGATATGGCGTGAGAAGTGCAAGCACATACTTCTTACCTTCAATCACAAGAGTATACTTGTTGGACCTTCCTTGGTGCAAAACATCTCTATCAAATTTCCACGGCCTCCCCAATAATATATGACAAGCCAACATAGGCACAACATCACAAATCAACTCTTCATTGTACTTGCCCATACTAAATCGGATACTTGCTTGTTTGAGGACTTTCGTCTCACCACTCTCATTGAGCCATTGTAGTTTGTAAAGGTTGCAGTATTTTTTGTTGGAATTTGCATACGCTCCACCAAAGAACTACTTACTATATTGGTGCAACTCCCACTATCAATAATTAAAGAACACACCTTGTCTTGGATTTTTCTCCTAGCATGGAATAAATTCTCCCTTTGATCAAGTTCTTCTTTCGCAAGGGCTCCCATGATTTGCCTCACAACGCAAGAAATATTGGTATTCACCTTCAATTCCCCATCACTATCAAGCAAAGGTCTTTCTTTTCCAAGGAAGAAAGCAAAATTCACCCTTTCATCCAATATTTCTTCCTCGGCCCCCAAAGCATCTCCCTCTTCCTCACTTTTGTATCCCTCTTTCTCACTCTTTTCAACACCCTCTTCCTCATCCTCGATTCTATACCCATCCTGAAGTGCAACAATTATTCTTCTATTGGGACACTCACTAACAACATGTCCCCTTCCTTGGAATCTAAAGCATTAAATGGTAGAAGGTCGAGGAAAGTTAGGTTTGACATAGTTACCTCCTTGTGGCTTCTCATTTGTTTTGGACTTGTAATCAAACTTGACTTGAGTATCTTAACCAAAACCCTTAAGTTGTCCTTTAGAAGATGTCACCTTCCAATTATATTAACTCTTGTCCCATGTGGAAATGGAAGTACTCTTGGCTTTATAGGACTTTTCTTCTTTCAAATCCGTTTTGACCTTTGAGGCATCATGAAAGGCCGCTTCAAGAGTATCATAGTGTTTAAGTTTCAAAGGCTTTAAAATATCATACCTCAAATTGGCCATAAATCGAATCACCGTACATTCCAAGCTTTCTTCAAGTTTAGACTTCATTCTCAAGTTTTCGAATTCATCATAATATTCTTCCACACTTTTGGAACCTTGCCTCAATATATACACCTTCTTGAGCACTTTTTGGTAGTAGTTTTGAGTCAAGTACCTCATCTCCATAAGTGTAATCAATTCTAGCCACGTAGGCAACTCATAGTTGTGATGGCTCTCCCTTTCCCGCCTCTTGGACTCCCACCAAGTTGAGGCATACCCTTCAAATTGCGTGAGAGCATACTTTACCTTCAAAGTTTCAGAAATATTATTTGTGAGAAAGATCCGCTCACTTTGAATTTTCCATTCTAAGAACTCATCGGGGTCACTACTTCCTTTGAACCTTGGAAGTGTGACCTTGATAGTGTTCAAGCCTCGATCTTGATCATTCCTCTCCCCAAACCTATCTCCTCTAATTCCCATTCTATCACCTCTATATCCCATCCTATCTTCTCTATTTCCCATTCTATCTTCTCTATTCCCGTATTCTTGACCTTTCATGCCTTGGTCCCACCTCAACTCCCGAGGCTGGACTCCTTTTCTTGGCACTCCATAAACACCCCTACCTCCATGCTTTCAAAACTCATCATTATTGAACTCATCATTCAATTCATCATAGAGAGGATTGTGGAATTGGTAGTCTTGGTAGGGCATTTGTGGTGCATTTTGGTGAGGTGACGTGTGGGAGTCATGCAAGGATGCACTTGATACGTTTTGGATTGGAGTTTGGTATTGGGCTTGTGGTGCCACAAAAGGATGGTTCTCTTGTGGTGGACAATAAGGTTGTGGGTGTGGATGTGGTATAGCTTGCCTTGGTTGGTTTGGAGCACTGTTTGTTTGGAAAGTAGGTTGTTGGGGGTTTCGGGTTTGATTTGGTGGAGGGTAACTTAGGTTGGGAGCTTGTCCCGGAGTAATTGTGGTGGATTTCACCCACACCCTCCTCATCTCCTCATTTCTGGGCAATTGAAGTGTTCCCCCTCTAGTCCCACTCTCTACCCATACCAACCTTTCCTCCATACCTCTTAACCATCCATTCACTTCCATCCTCATTTTCGTCATTTGCTTGGAGAGGTTGTTGATAACCTCTATGATATTCTCCGAGCTCTCCCTACTTGGACTTGTGTTAGTCATGGTACCTAAAAAACTCAACAAACAAGATTAGTAGCAAAAACCTCACGTCACTCATATGTAAACTCTCAACTCACCTCCTAAAGTGTCGTCTCAAAATAGTAGTGAACTAGCTTCGTTTGATCAATTCAAGTTCACCTATCCTTTGTGGTGGAGTGGATTTTTGTGACTCTTGAAATAAGGACAACTCAATTGAAGGTTAAAAGGGCTTGAATCAAGAATTTTACCAACGAATTAGATTCAAAAAGTTGAAGAAAAGAAACACGAAAGAAAACAGACTCAAAAAAAACTAAGTAACAAAAGTAGAAAAATTACTTGTGTTGCTTAATTTTGATGAATCAAAGAGATTATTTGATTTTTAAAACTAGTTAAAAAGTAATTAAAGATTTTAATTACTTGTTAAATAGTTGATAAATTGAAAGAGAAAGAGTTTAGAAGAAGAATCACGGAGTTTGGACACTTAAAAGATTTTTTGGGTCCAAAAAACTTAGGACCCTTAAAAAAAAACTAAGTGTTGGAAAATTCAGCTCTTTGAATCTGAAAGTCACGCACCATGCAGGGTTTTTTGGGGTGTTTTGCTGACTTCAGCTGCTGGGGTGGCTGGCTGGTGGCTGCTGCATCAGCGTTGACCGTTGACTGGCTGACGTGGTTGCTGATGTGGCAGTCTACGTGGAAAATCTAATTATTTTTTTTTCTAGAATTTAATAAATATTATTTTTTTTGAATTTCCACAAGTGGACCCACAAACACTTTTGACCAAATTAGACATGAAATTTCAGATCAAAGTGTACTTCTTCTCTCTTCTTTTCCAAGAACAATATGAAGGTGTTCAAGAACACCAAAAACACACACCAACCCTAGAACACCCAAATCAACTCGGAATTGGCTCAAATTTTAGGAGTAGCTTCCCCACGACTTAGAGAACAAACTCCAATGAATTTTAAGCCTCAATTTCTCCTCAATCAACAAATCCACTTTTCAAGTTTTGAAAACTCAAAAGCTTGAAAACCCTTTAATGGCAACTTCAATTTCCCAACTCCGATTTGAACGAAATTCAAGATTTAGACTCAAAAAAACACTAAAGAATCAAGATCTAGTGTCAAAACAACAAATCAAAACAAAAAAAAAATTGGATTTTTTTTTGGGGGATTTTTTTTTGGATAATTTGTTTTTTTGAAGAAATCAAAATCCCAAGATTAAGATTTGTTGGAACAAACCTTAACCTAAGCTTTGATACAAAAATGATAACGAATCAAAGAGGGAAGAACAAAAAGAAAGGAAAACAAAAGAAGGATATGTGGACTAATATCTAAGTATTGAAATTATGGGAAACAAGGGGCTTGATACCCTCACCTCCCAATTGATTTCAATACCCAAACACAAACCCTAGTTTGAACAATTAAAGGAGACCAAATACCACAAATGGGTAATCCTCAAATTAATTCAAACCAAAGAAGTTCAACACCAATTTCAAGATTCCATAAACGAAACACTCATTAATTAACCATTAATTCCTTAAGGGAATATTCTAAGAAGAAGACTACAATTTAATAATATTGTTCAATATTCATCAAAATCTACCATGCCAAATGAGGAATTATCCTATTTATACTAACGATATAAAGACAACTAGTTATTACAAATATGCCCTTAATGAGAGACAAGGGCCTTGTTTGGTGGCTCTTGTTGTGAATTCTTGAATTTAAACTCTAGCCACTTGCACCAATGACCCCCTTATCTTCATCCGCTTCACCCCTTTGATTCTTCCACATGTTGTAGATTCTTCATTGACAATCTTCGGGCTTCTCCCAAGTTCCCTTTTGCATAAGCATCATTTGTAGACCTTGGAGTTCCCTTGCTTGACTCCGTGTGAAAGGACGTGTGCCCTCCATGCTAGCATCAAACCTCCTATAAAAACTTGCATGGCCAAGGAAACTTCTCACACCCTTGATAGATATAGAAGGAGGTAACTTGGAGATAACTTCAAACTTTGCTTGATCAACTTGGATCCCTTGGCCTAAGATCTTATGTCCGAGAACTATACGTTCCTTCACCATAAAATGGCATTTTTCCCAATTTAAAATGAGATTGGTTGCCACATACCTCTCAGGCACTTTCTCCAAATATTCAAGAAAACCCTTGAATGTATCACCGACAATCGAGAAATCATCCATAAATACTTTCATTGAGTCTTCCACCATGTCGAAAAAGATAAAAAAACATACACCATTGAAAATTTGTAGGTGCATTACATAGCCCGAAGGGTATGCGTTTGAAAGTGAATATTCCATAGAGATATATGAATGTGTTCTTTTCTTGATCTTCTGGGGATATTGAAATTTGATTGTAGCCCAAGTATCCATCGAGGATGCAATACTAACCCCTTCCTGCCTGTCTATCAAGCATTTGATCCATGAAGGGTGTGGGGAAGTGGTCCTTCTCTGTCCATGAATTCAACTTCTGATAATTAATACACACTCTCCACCCCGTGACCAGATGGACAGGTATGAGATCATTATTAGAATTTGGGACCACCATGATACCACCTTTCTTGGGGACACGTTGGACCTGACTCACACAAGTACAACTCGAGATAGGATAGACTGCATGAGCATCAAGCCACTTGATGATTTTCTTCTTTATAACTTCTTGCATGGGAGGGTTTAACCTCCGTTGATGTTCTACACTTGCTACAAATTTGGGCTCAAGCTTGATTCTGTGAATGCACATACCAGGAGGAATCCCAATAATATTAGCTATGGTCCATCCAAAAGCCCTAATATACCGTCTCACCACCGACTTCAACGCCTCAACTTGCCAAGATGACAACTCTCCTGCAACAATAATAGGTAAGGTTTCACCTTGCCCCAAAAACACATAACGAAGAAAAGGAGGCAATGATTTGAGTTCAATTTGTGATGGATCTTCAATTGAAGGCTTTAGGGGGGAGTTTCCCAATTTTTCAAATCAAGGTCCAACTTGCAAGGACTTCAAATATAGGACCCAAGACCTTTCAAAGATTCCACTATTTCATATTATTCTTCAATCTCCCCACTCTCGAGGTTCCACAAAACTTCCACCAAAGGATCACTAACAAAATCTTGCTCCATAACATTAACTGCGAAGATGGCTTGCAAATCCATAGGTTGCTTCTGTCACACCTCAAATCCCATTGGAGCGGACAGGCACCCGTAGCCGTAAGGCCTGAGAGAACCAACCTATGATCATGTACATTCATATGCATGTCATTAAGTGAACAAAATTCTGCCACATGCAGATATAATATATCGATGACGGAAGTAATATAAAGACGTTAAAATAGATAGGAGACTTGGCCGTTGGGGCCACAACGTCTAAAAGATAAGACACTTCTGCGTTTGACTTTACAATGTCTACAAAGCCTCTAAATTATATATAACCATGACTAAGGTCGGGACAAGTCCCCGCCTTATACAACTACTACACAGTACCAAAAATATATATAAATGACTAGAAAAGCCCCGAATCAACCTGGAGCTCACCAATAGCCTGCAGATGACTCGTACCCTACTGTAAAGGTCTACTAGCTCCTGTGACTGTAGCATGTAAGGAAGGTCCCCCAAGGTATGTCAGTACGAAAGAATGTACTGAGTATGTAAGGCTATAAGTAACTGTATGAAATATAGGAACTCAAATGGAATCAATTACAAGTGAATAGATAATACTGATATACCACCGTACTGAATATGTGGAACCATGTAAATTACATTCATTTCTTTCCTTTTATTTTCATATCAATATACATCATACAATGCCCGGGACCAACTGATCAGTGGTGAATAAAATTAGGCTCGACTCGAGCAAGGCTTATGCCCCCAGAGCTAGCACCCATAAATCAATAAATCAGGTATGGCTTGAGCTAGGTTTTTACCCCCAGAGATACCCCATCCAATAATCAATTGAAATTGGCTCGAGCTAGGCTTTCGTCCCCAGAGCTACCACCCGTACTCAACCAAATATGCATTACTTCACTTCTTTAATTTTTTGTGAGATTGTTACATTGGTGGTCATAACATTATTGGAGCTTTGGAAAAATAGTCAACAAATAAGAGACACATGAATAAAAATTTCTAACAAACCTGAAATGAGATACTTTAAAATGTTTCAGAGTGGAAATAAGTTCGGTAACGATGTGAACAATAGGTGCGGCCAAAGGATACGGAAAAGAGTAACCTTACATACCTTATCTTTCCAACATGTGACTAAAACAATTTAGCTCTTCCTTAAAGCGTTACTCTACAATATGAATACATAATGGAGCCCACATTAAAAGCCAATTACATGACAAGTTCACAAGGCGATAATTAGCTACTTGACGGGATGTAAAAACTATCCAACATCCCAAACACATGGTATATCATTCCACCTTCCTTTCTACTGCCATATAACTTCATTCCACCATCTTACAATACAATTTACTGCCTCACAACACCAACAATACCAAAATGGTCCACACATCAACATAGGCATCACAAACCGATAGGATTTCACACCAAGTTTATACTTTACATTGCCACCTCAATACCACATTACATATTTATTCCATCAAGTCACCTAAATACCTTTAACAAAAACACACCAAAAACAGTCCACAATGGTTTCAAAATTTGCATCAACATCACAAGAAAATATTCTCTTTCCACTACACCACACGTTCCATGCACAATTACGTATAAACATTTCCACAAGTCATACACAAGGAGTAACGAATTAGGGACAGCACCACACTTAAACATACTGAAATTTAATCCATCTAATTCAATTCCTTCAAGACCTTAAGTCCCCTTTCAAGTTTAAACCACATAGAAGGCAAATTCTTTAGCGATTAAGCAAAAGTGGACTGCTACATATAAAGTGGACTGCTCAACACTTTTTAAACATAAACAACATGATTTACACCACCTCTTATGTATACAATATATTAATCTACAAAGTTAAACACTTACCAAGGCTTGCAAGTGGAAGATTTGTCCAAAAATCCTTAGGGAAAATTAGGGCGGCTAGGGTTTGAAAGAGGAGAAAGAATTTGATTGAAAATCTGATTTTTACAAGTGTGTTGTGTAGAAAAATGAGCTGAATTTCATCCTTAAATAGCCCCTCCAAACCGACTCTCTCTATAGTCATCCTTAGCCAATTATTTGGTCAAAAAGTCCAAGTAGATGATGTGTATACTTGGTCCATTTTTAAATGGATTATCTCATTTTGGGCCCATGTCTTATTTACTTAATTTTGGGCCTCCATTGAGCCCATAAACATAATATTAATTCAGCCCAATAAATTTAGTGGGTAATACACCAACTATCTCAAGTTTAAATAATTCCATAAATGTTAAGGTAGTCAAATAAGTTCGGAAATGTACGGGGTGTTACATTCTTCCCCCCTTAGGAACATTTGTTCTCGAACGTTAGTAACATTACCCAATCTAAGCAAGTTCAAGTCTAAGTTCATTCTTCATATTATCACATTCATATAATACTTATATATACTTACTTGTTATTGCTCTAATTCTGCATCTTGAACTTTCTCTTCAGTTTGAAATAAATGTGGGTACTTAGACTTCATCACTTCCTCAGCTTCCCATGTGATTTCTTCTACCTGTTGGTTCCTCCAAAGCACTTTTACAGAAGCTACTTCTTTATTTCTTAACCTCTTAACATGTCGACCCAGAATAGCAATAGGTACTTCTTCATAGGTAAGATCTTCCGTAATTTGTACATCTTCAGTGTCACGACCCGAAATCTCATTCGGGCCGGACTGGCACCCGAAGCCGATATGGCCCGAGAAAACCAATCTTTGCTCATGAACATTCGTATGTATCTCCTCGTATAGACCTTATTATACCTCATGCAACTATGCGAAAGTCATGGCTATGGAAACATATGCCATATATATATATATATATATATATAAAACTTGGCCGTTGGGGCCATCACGTCAAAACTGAACGTACATATCTTACATTCTGTTCCCACATAAGTCTACAAAGCCTCTACAGATACATGACTATGACAATCCTAGAGTCGGGATAACACCCCGCTCTATACCCATATACAATACCAAAATAAATGTACATAGCAACTCAGAAAGCCCCGAACCAACTGGAGCTTACCAAAAGTCCGCAGAGATCCGCAACCTACAGTGGAGGTCTACTAGTACCTGCGCCTGCAGCAAGTAAGGTAAGCCCCCAGGAGGGGTCAGTACGAAGAATGTACTGAGTATGTAAGGCCATATGAAACTGTCATAAATACGTCAATAGAATAAAAATGTAATAGGATAGTCAGTATGAACAACCCATCGATTTGCATATGTGGAACTATGTACCTTACATACTTTATTTCTTCGCTTTGTTGCTTATTCTTCATCGCTTATATCATTTCGTACCCAATCCCCAACTGATCAGTGGGTTTTAACATAACATAACGTTATGTTGTGATCGGCTCTAGCTAGGTCTTTGCCTCTAGAGCTACCACCCATAAATCAATATATATTGGGATCGGCTCAAGCTAGGCTTATGCCTCTAGAGCTGCCACCCATACCAACATATCAGGTTCGGCTCGAGCTAGGTTATTACCTCTAGAGCTGCCCCCTATCAGGATCGGTCCGAGCTAGGCTTATGCCTCTAGGACTGCCCCCTGATCCAATCATTTTGGGATCGGCTTGAGCTAGGCATTTTTCCCCCAAATCTACCACCCATACTCAATCATTAACCACCAACAAATATGAATTACTTTATTTCTTACTTTTGAGAGATTTACTTGTGAGAGATTGATTCATCCTCTTATGAGAGATTGGTATAATCAGTTATGAGAGATTAACATATATATACACAGAGCCACAACATTATTGGAAGCTTAAGAACACAACATTATTGGGACTTTTGGAACATGTCCATAATTATGCAACTCATGAACAACCATAACTAATGAATGAGGAATATGTGACTTAACAATAGATTGAAACCATTAGACACGAGTCAATGAACAAGAGGTATGTGTATAACCACTATTGGCACTTTGGAACATAACCTTTTTTGGGCTTTTGGAACATTGACCAACGAATATGAAACATACAATTCACAATTGATCAATGAATAGGAAATATGTGATAATGTGATAATAACCATTGCTAACCGGATATAGGATACCTTAGCACATTTAGGGATGGTACAAATGTAATGTCAATGTGAATACTATTTGCCGCAGAAAGATACGGACAGAGTAACCTTACATACCTTGCATTCTCAATACGAATACACAATCTTAGATGTGCATACAATGCTCCCGCTCCTTCTTTATGTGTCACTCTACAACACAAATACATAACGTAGTTTACATTAACCACCAACTACCTTACAAGTGCATATAACGTCAATGAGTTACATGTTTGCCTTTAAACATGCCATTTCCCCTTGACAAAACCCTTGATGAAATTATTATTTCAAAAATCCCACAATATTCCTAACATTTACCAATACATGATATTCAATACATCTCACCATAACACTTCTCCTTTACACATTCTTATCCACACCACATCACAATTAATCCATCAAATTACCTTAATACACCTCATAGCACATATCGGCCAAAATCCCACAATTTACACTTATAGAAAAATAACAAGTTTAATAACAAAATCACACCATAAATGTTCATATTTTATCCATACCATGCTCTTTCATCAAAGTCACAAGTCATAATTCAAGCTTGAAGCTCATGGATATCACATCTTTTACAAAAAACACAAAGCACCATATTCAACACTTCCAAGCATGACCAACATAATTTAAATAATCTCCCATGCATATAATATATTAATCCATAATAATAATCACTTACCCAAGCTTGGAAATTGATGATCTTGCTCCAAGAAGTACCTTAGGGTTTAAAGTTGAGAGGAAAAGCTTGTAGATAATTCTAGATTTGGCATGAGAGTGTTATGTGATAAAAAATCTGATTTTGGCCCCTTTTTATAGGCCTTGGGGTCATCCTTAGCCATTCTTGGCATTTAATGCAATGTGAGGCTTAGTCAATGGAAGAATGGGTCAATTTGACCCATTCTTGGCCCATGTTTTCTTTCTCATTTTGGGCCCTTTTTTGCCCAATTCACTTAATCTAATAAAATCAATAATTTCTCATGTTTAAATAATCTCATACGTGTTACAATAATATTCCCACTCATGCTATTCATATCCGTAGCCTCAATCCCCAAAACAAGCGATTCTAGCCACGTATGGCTTATTTTGACCACAAGGGTAAAATCGTCATTTTGATGCCAAATTCGTTCTCGAGTAATTTTATCATACCAATATAATACTCTACTCATTTCATGTATATGCTCATTATTGTAGAAGAAACATGGCAAAAATCGGCTCGGTATGTCCCCGGGCACCCTTGGGACTTAAGAAATTTCCAACTTTTGAAAAAAAATAGAAAAACCACCCTGGCACGCCCTTGGGCGCACCAGATTGCTTCCTCAGGGCTAAAAATTTTGGCCCAGAGTGGCCAGGCACGCCCTCTGGCGCGCCTGTGCCTTAGTTTTTTTGAAAAATTCATTTTTTGACTTTTCTTCGCGGGTTTGGTTAGATACTTCAAGTCCTATTCTTTAACTTACTTCTTACCCTTAATATACTTTGTTTAGAGGTCCTCTTAGCCTCATTTTTAACCCCACAAGTTCTCCACAAAAATCACAAAACACCTCCTAAGAAAGGCTAATCACATGTACGAGGCCAAATTTAGATTTTTCTCATCATTAACATTACCAAATACCTACTTATAGGTATCAACACCTAAGTAAACATTATTGAATGTCATCAAGTAGGGTTGGGAAGGTACGGGGTGTTACATTCAGTGGAAGCAATACTAGATGGATCTCCTATGTATTTTTGAAGCATTGAGACATGAAACACTGGATGAACTGTGGAGAGTTCTTGGGGTAGCTCCAATTCATATGCGACTTGGCCAAATATTCGAATAATCTTATATGGCCTATATAACATGGACTCATCTTTTCCTTCTTCCCAAATCTCATTACCCTTTTCAATGGTGACACTTTCAAGAATACCCAATCACCTATGGCAAATACTAGCCCCCTTTTTCTAACATCGGCATATGATTTAGGTCGACTTTAGGATGTTCCTAGCAGTTGTTGTATCACCTTATCCTTCTCCATAACTTGATGAACAAGATCTGGCCCAAATAAGGCAGTTTCACTCACTTCAAACCATCCAATTGGTGATCTACACTTTCTTCCATATAAAGCTTCGTAACGCGCCATTTTGATACTTAAATGATAGCTATTATTGTAGGCAAATTCAATAAGAGGTAAATGATCATCCCAACTACCTTTAAAGTCCAATGTGTAAGCTCTTAGCATATCTTCAAGTGTTTGTATGGTACGTTCTGCTTGTCCATCTGTTTGAGGATGAAAAGTCGTACTTAAATTCACTTGGGTTCCCAAACTCTTCTGAAAAGACTTCCAAAAGTGTGCAGTAAATTGAGATCCCCTGTCTGATATAATGGAGATTGGAATTTCGT
This sequence comes from Capsicum rhomboideum, assembly GCA_031232105.1. Lineage (NCBI taxonomy): Eukaryota > Viridiplantae > Streptophyta > Magnoliopsida > Solanales > Solanaceae > Capsicum > Capsicum rhomboideum. The sequence continues at coordinate 95,283,839 of CP124715.1, forward strand.
GTAGTCGAACTATATTTTTAATATACAACCTTACATAATCTTCAACTGTTTAGGTGGTCTTGACGGGTAGAAAGTGTGCCGATTTGGTAAGCCTGTCAACCATTACCCATATGGAATCAAATTTTTGAAGTGTACGAGGCAAACCTGTGATTAAATCCATGTTGATCATGTCCCATTTCTAGATTGGAAAATCTATACATTGCATATAACCTCCCGGCTTCTGATGCTCTACTTTTACTTGTTGACAATTTGTACATTGGGCTACGAATTTTGCAATGTTCTTTTTCATGTTACCCCACCAATACATTTCTTTCAAATCATGATACATTTTGGTAGCTCCAGGATGAATAGAATTCTATGAATGATGTGCCTCTGTCATAATTCGTTTCCTTAGCTCATCTACATCAGGTACACACAATCTACTTTGGCACTGAAGCACTCCCTCTTGCGTAAGATCAAATGCCTTTTTCAAACCTTGTTGTACATTGTCTTTCAGCTGCAGTAAAATAGGATCCGCATACTGTTTTTCCTTCACTTCAGCTACTAATAAAGATTCTACCACATTTTGCACTATAACTCCTTCTTTTGGAGTTTCAAGAAGACGAACCCCCAAGCTATATAGTTGATGTAGATCCTTGACTATACCTTGTTTTTCCGTGAGCTGGCCATCAGTGCTTCCTATTGCTTTGCGGCTTAATGCATCGGCTACCATATATGTTTTTCTCGGATGATATAAGATATCGATATCATAGTCTTTTAGTAGTTTCAGCCACCTCAGCTACCTCAAATTTAGGTCGTTCTGCTTGAAAATATACTGCAAACTCTTATGATCGGTATATATGTCAACGTGAACCCCATACAAGTAGTGGAGCCATATCTTTAAGGCAAATATCACAGCTGCTAGCTCAAGATCATGTGTCGAATAATTTCTCTTATGTAGCCGCAACTATATTGAGGCATAAGCTATTACATTACCGTGGTGCATCAATACACATCCTCAGACCACTCCTGAAGCATCACAATACACTGCATACCCTTATGTGCCTTCTGGAAGTACCAATACAGGTGCAGAAGTCAACTTATCCTTCAGATCTTAGAAACTCTTCTCACATGCATCATTCCACTGAAACTTGGTTGCCTTGTGTGTTAGCTTCGTTAAAGGTGCCAAAATAGAAGAAAACCCTTCAACAAATCTTCTATAATAACCTGCCAACCTGAGAAAACTATGAATCTCTATAGGCGTTGTAGGTCTTGGCCAATTCTTCACAGCTTCTATCTTTTGAGTATCAACCCTTATTCCTTCATCCGACACAATATAACCCAAGAATGCTACAGATTTTAACCAAAATTCACATTTAGAGAACTTTGCATATAGCTTACAATCACGAAGAATCTGTAACACCTGTCGTAAGTGATTAGCATGGTCTTCTTTTGATCTTGAATAAACCAAAATATCATCTATAAACACTGTCACGAACACATCTAAGAATGGCTTAAACACCCTAATCATCAAATCCATAAAAACTGTTGGTGCATTTGTTAGCCCAAATGACATAACTAAAAACTCATAATGACCATACCGTGTTCGGAAAGTTGTCTTGGGTATATATTTTTCTCTAACCCTGATGATAACCCGATCTCAAGTCAATATTTGAGAAGCATTTGGCACCCTGTGATTGATCAAACAAATCATCAATTCTGGGAAGGGGATATTTGTTCTTGACTGTTACCTTATTTAGTTGCTGATAATCAATACACATTATCAACGTGCCATCTTTCTTTTGTACCAATAACACTGGTGCACCCCAAGGGGACATACTAGACCTCATGAATCCCTTTTCCAACAAGTCTTTTAATTGCTCCTTCAATTCCCATAACTCTGCCGGGGCCATTCTATACGGAGGAATAGAGCTAGGCTGAGTACCTGGAATCACATCGATACCAAACTCTACTTCCCATTCTTGAGGCAAACCTGGAAGATCTTCAGGAAATACATCAAGGAATTCATTTACCATCGGAACCGATTGAAGAGTTAGTGGCTTTACATCGATATCTTACACTCTTACTAGATGGCATATGTACCGCTTGGATATCATTTTCTTTGCCTTAAGATAAGAAATAAATTTACCTCTCGGTGCTCCAATATTACCCCTCCATTCAAGGACGGTCTTTTGTGGAAAATGGAATGTACCTTCTTAGCTCGACAATCTACCATGGCATAACAAGAAGCCAACCAATCCATACTCATTATAACATTAAAATCTACCATTTCCAGCTCAATAATATCAGCCAACGTATCATGATAGGGTAGATCCCGGATCAATCAATGCATATACATTATGTGAAAATATGAATAATGTACCTGTAACCACATCAGGAGAAGCCTCCAAATTCTGCCGATCCGCTAAAGCATAGGTACGGTTCTGGACTCCACTAGAATTAGCTGCTCCTCGAACACCTCTACCATGCCCAGTAGGCTGTACACCCGAAGAGGATGATACAACGGTTGATCCAGTGGGTCGCGCCATACTACCCGTGCCCCTCTGTGGGCATTCTCTCATTATGTGCCCCGACATACCACACCAGAAACAAGTATATGTCCCAAGCCTACATGAACCTAAATGTCCCAAGCTTTTCATAGTACTGACATGGCTGACGAGAAAACCTCGACTGGCTCATTCTTTCTTGTTCTTGATACCCTGCTGTCTGTGAACCTTGAATCCCACTACTTTGCCCAACTTGACTGCCTTTAAACCCTCAAAATTGGGATGGAGTACCTGCTATAGAATAAGAATGATGGTCTAGGTGGTCTATTAAAAATCTGAGGCCTAAATTCTCCTTGGGATGCCATGAACTGTCCCATAGGTTTAGCCCTCTTTGACGGTCCTCTTTCAAATTCTTGCGTTCTTCCCCTTTGCCTCTGATCCTCCATCTTCTGTGCAAAAGCTTGTATCCTGGCTATATCCATGTCTCTATTCAAAGCAGCAATAGTACAATACCTAACCAAATATGGATCCAATCTATCCACAAACCGATAAACTCTATCGTCCATAGTAGATACTACATTAGAAGCGTACCTGGCCAAAGAGTTAAACCAAAGAATGTACTCTCTGACGCTCATATTATCTTGAAAAAGATTTAAGAACTGGTCTGCACGAGCCTCTCAAATATCATATGAAAGGTAATGATCAAGGAATGTCTCTTTGAATTCTTCCCAACTAGCTGGAAGTGTACTGATACCCCTAGATCATTTCCAATCTTCATACCATAAAATAGCCTCCCTTTTTAATCTATATGCTGCAAGCTCAACTGTTTCTGTACCAGATACATGCATAACATATAAAGCCCTTTAAATTTTGTCCATGAAGTCTTGTGGGTCTTCATTAAGATCTGACCTGATGAACGTGAGAGGGTCTAATTTAAGAAAATCCTGTGTCCGTCGACTCGCTGCCCTATTCACACTGTCATTACTTGTAATTGGACCAGTTTGTCTTTGATTTTGTGTAGCAACTATACGAGTCAACATTTGCACCGCATTCCTTAAATCCTTCTCAGTGGCATTAATAGGTGGTTCTGAAGGTACTCTTCTCTCTCTCGGCTCTCCTAGAAATGAAAGAGTAGAAGAAGTCCGCGATACAAACTCATTTTCAGCCACACCTTGATTAGCTTGTTTAGGTGGTGATTTACTGGTCCCTTCTCCAGAAATCATGTCTACCTTCTTACTTTTATCCTTGTTTCTCCTTGCAAACGATATTTTGCTATACTGAGGAAACAAAAACATAAAACAAATTCAGTGATTAAATATGACTCCACCTGCAACTTTGGCTCTATTGCACGATCTAGGAAGTGAAGAAAAGAAACAACTCCTAAATTTCCCATAGCCACCTACTTATAAATGTGGTGCACAACACATCTATAAGCAAGACTCTACTCAGACACGACTTTGTAGACACCCTAGGATAACCTGCTCTGATAACACTTTTGTCACTCCTCAAATCCCATTGGGGCGGAAAGGCACCCATAGCCATAAGGCCCTAGAGAACCAACCTATGATCATGTACATTCATATACATGTCATTAAGTGAACAAAAATTCTGCCACATACAGATATAATATATCGATGACGGAAGTCATATAAAGATGTTCAAAACAGATAGGAGACTTGGTCGTTGGGGCCACAACGTCTAAAAGGTAAGACACTTCTGCGTTTGACTTTACAATGTCTACAAAGCCTCTAAAAGATATATAACCATGACTAAGGTCGGGACAAGTCCCCGCCTTATACAACTACTACACAGTACCAAAAATATATACAAATGACTCGAAAAGCTCCGAATCAACCTGGAGCCCACCAATAGCCTACAGATGACTCGTACCCTACTGTGAAGGTCTACTAGCTCCTATGCCTGAAGCAAGTAAGGCAGGTCCCCCAAGGGACATCAGTACGAAAGAATGTACTGAGTATGTAAGGCTATAAGTAACTGTATGAAATATAGGAACTCAAATGGAATCAATTACAAGTGAATAGATAACATTGATACACCACCGTACTGTATATGTGGAACCATGTAAATTACATTCATTTCTTTCCTTTTATCTACATATCAATATACATCATATAATGCCCGGGACCAACTGATCAGTGGTGAATAACATTGGGATCAGCTCGAGCTAGGCTTATACCCCCAGAGCTACCACCCATAAATCAATAAATCAGGTTCAGCTCGAGCTAGATTTTCACCCCTCTAGCTACCCCCTGCATCCAATAATCAATCGGGATTGGCTCGAGCTAGGCTCTCACCCCCAGAGCTACCACCCGTACTCAACCAAATATACATTACTTCACTTCTTTAATTTTTTGTGAGATTGTTACATTGGTGGTCATAACATTATTGGAGTTTTGGAACAATAGTCAACAAATAAGAGAGACGTGAATAACAATTTCTAACAAACCTGAAATGAGATACTTTAAAACGCTTCGGAGTGGAAATAAGTTCGGTAACGATGTGATCAATACGTGCGGCCAAAGGATACGAAAAAAAAGTAACCTTACATACTTTATCTTTCCAACATGTGACTACAACAATTCAGTTCTTCCTTAAAGCGTTACTCTACAATATGAATACATAATGGAGCCCACATTAAAAGCCAATTACATTACAAGTTCACAAGGTGATAATTAGCTACTTGACGGGAAGTAAAAACTATCCAACATCCCAAACACATGGTATATCATTCCACCTTCCTTTCTACCGCCATATAACTTCATTCCACCCTTCTACAATACAATTTACTACCTCACAACACCAACAATACCAAAACAGTCCACACATCAACATAGGCATCACAAACCGATGGGATTTCATACCAACTTTATACTTTACATTTCCACCTCAATACCACGTCACATATTTATTCCATCCAAGTCACCTAAATACCTTTCACAAAAAAACACCAAAAACAGTCCACAATGGTTTCAAAATTCGCATCAACATCACAAGAAAATATTCTCTTTCCACTACACCACACGTTCCATGCACAATTAGGTATAAACATTTCCACAAGTCATACACAAGGAGTAACGAATTAGGGACAGCACCACACTTAAACATACTAAAATTCCATCATCCATCTAATTCAATTCCTTCAAGACCTTAAGTCCCCTTTCAAGTTTAAACTACATAGAAGGCAAATCCTTTAGCAATTAAACAAAAGTGGACTGCTACATATAAAGTGGACTGCTCAACACTTTTTAAACATAACCAACATGATTAACAGCACCTTTTATGCATATAATATATTAAACTACAAAGTTAAACACTTACCAAGGCTTGCAAGTGGAAGATTTGTCCAAAAATCCTTAGGGAAAATTAGGGCGGCTAGGGTTTGAAAGAGGAGAAAGAATTTGATTGAAAATCTAATTTTTACAAGTGTGTTGTGTAGAAAAATGAGTTGAATTTCAGCCTTAAATAGCCCCTCCAAACCGCCTCTCTCTATGGTCATCCTTAGCCAATTATTTGGTCAAAAAGTCCAAGTAGATAATGTGTATACTTGGTCCATTTTTAAATGGATCATCTCATTTTGGGCCCATGTCTTATTTACTTAATTTTGGGCCTTCATTGAGCCCATAAACATAATATTAATTCAGCCCAATAAATTTAGTGGGTAATACACCAACTATCTCAAGTTTAAATAATTCCATAAATGTTAAGGTAGTCAAATAAGTTTGGAAACGTACGGGGTGTTACAGCTTCATGGACTTGCATACATTGAATGAAACCTCTTCATTATTTACTCAGAACTTCATTTTACCACACTCAATGTCGACTAAAGCTCGTTCGGTAGCCAAAAATGGCCTACTAAGAATAATAGGGACCTCATGGTCAATTTCACAATCCAAGATCACAAAATTGGTTAAAAAAATAAAATGATCCACCTTCACAAGTACATCATATAACATACCCATGGACTTTTTGATAGAATGATTGGCCATTAGAAGCCTCATTGTAGTTGGCTTGGGAGCATCCAAACCTAGCTTTCGGAACATGGACAATGGCATTAAATTAATACTTGCCCTGAAGTTACACGAAGCTTTTTTGAACTTGTATACCCTAATGGTGCATGGAATGGTGAATGCTCCCGGGTCTTCATTCTTCACAACCATTGTGCTAGATATGATATCACTACAATTATGCATCACTTCAGTTGTTTTGAAATCCATGACTCGCTTTTTTGTTACTAACTCCTTCATAAATTTAGCATACACGGGCATCTATTACAAAGCTTCCAAAAATGGTAAGTTAATCGACAGGTTACTAAATTTTGAAAGGAACTTTTTAAACTTTGAGTCATCCTTTTTTTTCTTGAGCCTTTGTGGAAATAGAGGAGGCATTTTGATTTGCGACTTTGAGACAACCGGGTTTTCCTCCGATTTTAAAACATTAATATCAACCGCTTGTGGTGTTTTTTCGTTTTCAAAATTCTCCTCTACTTTTGGCTTCTCAATACTTGGCTCTTTTGGAATAGTGACTTCTTCATTTGGCTTATCAAGACGCTTTCTCTTTCCACTTGTTTGTTCATCGATTTCCTTCTCATTAGGGTCTTCATCAAAACTCACCACATCATTACCAAGAGTTTTACCTCTCCTTATGACAATTTTCATGACATGAGCATCATTCTTCGTGTTCAATACTGTGTCACTAGGAAGGCCTCCTTTTTGCCTTGCATTCAAATGAGAAGAAATTTGACCCAATTGGGTCTCAAGTTGTTTAATCGAGTATGAGTGTGAAGTAACCGCTTGATTGAGTTTTGAGAAGTCACTTTTCATCTCCCTCAACATCTTATCACTTCCTCTAACCCCTATGAAGATATGTGAAAGCACATCTTTATTCTTAAACTTCTTCGGATCAATAGAGGTTACCTCTTTACCCTTGGCTCGATCATATAGAGGAATGTATCTATCATGGTCACACTTTTTGTCTCTCTAATTACGGTCCCTATATCTCTCTTTATCCCTCCAATCTCTATCACGATCATGATCTCTCCAATTACGGTTCGGTCCCTTTTTTTATAACCTTAATTCCTACCTTGCCTTTGATAAGTAGGTCGGGAACCCCCCCCCCCCCCTTAGTTGGTTTGATAAATACCGGATCTCTTTATTAAGAACCTCCACATCATTATCTTTATACACTTTAGTGCCCTTAGAAGCAAAGGCTTGACCTTATTTTGAGTTGAGCTCATCACATATTTAGTAAGGAGGTCTAATTAAGTCATTACCTTAGTCATATTCTCATCTCTCTCCTCATCCTTCTTCCTTTGCTCTTGGCTCACAAAAGAAACGGAGAGATCCCCCATGGCCACCTCGGTATCTCTTGTGTGCCATGCTTGGTTTTGTTTTGTCACTTGATCTAATAGGGTCGATGCAACTTCATAAGTTTGCTTAATGATATATCCTCCGGGCGCGTTATCCACTACCATCTTGTTCAATTGATCTAAAGCTCTATTAAAGAATTGGAGAAGCATCTTATCTGGGACCTTATGATTTGGGCATTGCAATAACTTCTTATTAAGCCTTTGCCATGCCTCATGTTATGGTTCTCCACTTAGTTGCCAGAAGTTAATGATTTTATCCCACAATTGAAGCATACGGGATGGTGGAAAGAAATGATCTAGAAACGGTTCCATCAACTAAAGCCATGAAGTTATAGACCCCGCGGGTAACTCCTGTAACCACAAAACCACATCGCCTGTCAATAAAATAGAAAGTCTCAACCGGATAGACTCTTGTGATATATGGACGATTTCAAACGGGAGACACACATCAATAAAATTCTTCAAATGAAATTTGGCATCTTCATGGGCTTGACCACCAAACAAACCTTTCATTTGAAGGAGATAGAGCATCATGCTAGTTACATGAAACATTTTGTTCCCTTCTGCGGGTGGGATGCAAATTACACTGGCTCTACCCGCATCCCCTAAATGATCCTCATCGTCTACATACCCACTAAAAGAGGCGGCATCGCTCTCGTTTAGACTCATTGTTTCTTGGATATTATTACCTGGACAAAATAAAAACAACAAACAAAGTAAAGTTTACACCACGGCTAACCAAAGTAACTTATGACACTAAAAAATGAAAGCTATATTTCATTACCTGGCGCCATTTTTGATAACGCTTAAATACACTATAGAAATTGAATGTACGTGATCGTTAGTAATAATTTTACCAAACTTAGGAGTCGGGGTCAAATCCACAGGGAATGAGAGCAATAGCTTCACTCTCAAGTGTCACAAACAACTATAAGTTGGCACGCAATGCTAAGAATTTAGACTATAAAGTAAAATAGGGGGTTTGTTTCAAACGATTTCGTATCAAGTTAACAAATTCAACACAAGGTTGTCAAATTGAACGAGATAAGATTATGATCAATAAGTTAAAGCACTTGGGTTTTTTCCTTCTTGAGAATAATTATCTGCATGTGTGAGTGAACATACACCTAAGATTCGATAGCTAGTTATGATTTGGTATGACTTTAGGTATTGGTAGTGATTTCTCAATCATCTACAACCAAATTTCACGTGAGTTTCTTCCGAAACCCCAAGTTTATGCACTACTAAATAACTAATAGCCTCAAGATGGGTGATCTATTCCTAGTATCACCACTTAAATGAGTGTAACTCAAGTGTTGTTAACTAAATCTCATCACTCTTTTATTCTCTTTCAAGCAACATAACAGATCCAAGCATAAATTGAGTTTGCAACCTCAATCTATAGATTAAAGCATAGAGATTTAGCTAAAATCATAACATACAACCTAATACGAAGGTAAGTAATCACCACCCACACAACAATCAATACTCAATAATGCATAACCCTAAGTTTGGGAAATTAGCTACTCATAGTATAAGAAAAAAAATATACCAAATTCTTCTTCTATATTCGCGATAGAACTCAAATGATTCACAATAAATATCCAAATTCCAAGCTCAAAGTAGTTAATCCTACAACTAGGGTTTGATTACAAGCTTAAGATTTATAAAATTGACAAAAGATAGGGTTTACAATGACCAATTCGAAATTACAGAATTGCCACCGCTCACAATTTGGCTGAGCACATCTCATCACCGAAGGTATCAGTGATGCATCGACTTGTCCTATGCAGTGTTGATCTGTCAATCTATCAGGCTCCAATGGTTAATTTCTATTTCTCTTGGTCCGCTGATTGGTTCTATGATGCGCCGAAAGGCTCATAGCATCGCTATTTTCTCTCAATAGTTTTTGGCCCCAAACTATTAGAATTGGCGATGGATATGTCCCTATAGCGATCTACAAATCACTTTGGCGAAGTATCGAAGTGCCCTTTTTATGGCTTTGTGCAATTTTTGCTTCAATCTTTCATCTTTTTGCTCTTTTTTGCTATTTTTATTAATTCTCGACGTTTACCCTGAAATTAAACCGAAACACATTAAAACACATTCAATTTAGCATTGAGGATATGTTTTCTCCCTATTTTTAGGGCAAATAAGTCACAATTTGCCAACTCATCACTCTCCATACTTGGAACCTTGCCTGGCAAGCACTGTTGAGAAACCATTGGTAGGTGGGATGGACAACACCTTGATTTGGGTTAGCCATAGATGTAGTAGTCCTTTCACACAAAAACTAGGTTAGGAGTCATAGATAGCGCAATTAGAAGCAACTAAGTTGAAAATAAAAATCAAGATTTTATAAGGGAATGTTACTACCAGACCTACGCTGCAATAGAAAGTTTGTCATTATAGTGAGGTCGCTATAGGGACAAAGGGTTGTTGCAACAATGCCGCTGCAATGGATAAAGTTTTGCTACAGCGGTATTATCATACTCAATAGCACCAACTGCATCAATGGCATCTTTTTTAAAAAAAATTGCAAATTCTCTAGTTTAAAGCTTAGATTGAACTTGGGGAAGTAGTATATGTCTACTAATCGTCGATTTTAAGGAGCTTAATACACAAAAAAAGCATCAACGGCTTGATAATTGTTGGGGAAGATGACTCTTCCTATACTTTACCATTTTCAAGCCCAAAATCGGTATGAACTTTATAAAGCTTACGGCTAGAACGCCATAGGAGCATTGGTAATTTAAGATAAACTAACATGCTTCGACAATCCAACCCATAATGAGAAAATTTGAATTTTTCCCAAATCACCCCCAAAAAACCCTTTGCATTTTCCATGAAAATATAGCCTAAATCTATGAATTTGAAGGTAGTAAAGCCTAGAAATAAGTAGGGATGAGAGATTTACCTTAGATTCGATGCCAAGAGGGAGTGGTAGAGAGGAGAGTGTATGAGTAGAGAGAACATGGGAAGTTGGAGAAGTGGGAAATAAAACTCACTTCTCTTCTTTTTTAAATTTATGGGTCATCGCTAAAGTGGCCCGTTTTCACTGCAGCGAAGCTTGGGAAATAAATTTTCCCATCTTTTGTGTTTTCATACGATTTGGCCTATTGACGTGGCCCTCTGGGTACTTTAAGTGATCATATACGCCCAATCTAGACAATTCTCTTCTCCAAGCGTTCAAAAAGTGATTCCTCGAGGGTAGTGTACAGTCATGCATTAAATGATTCAATCAAAATGTTAGTAAATTTGGTTAGAAAATAATGGGAACTAGAACATCATAGAAACCGTCCTGGGATTAATGGCCCTCTAAAATGTGTCAATCTAGTATACTTTGCCTACCATTCGGGGATGAACGATAGGTAAATTGTTATCTACTATAACAACATGTCCCGTAGTTACTATAAACACTGCAACAAGGGAGCCTTGAATAAGATATTTCATAATTGACTCTGCTAAAATTTAAACCCTTAGTAGAAAATCTGAAAAGTGAGAATAACTAATCAAAAATTTGAAAGGGTTGGACTACCCTGCGTCCGCTATAATAACACTCTTTTTCGTTGTAGCGAAATTATTGCAGTGATATTCTGGCCACTATAGTGGTATTTGAGCAGTCAACTCGATATTTTAAAAACCTTTTTCCACCATCTCTTACTCTAATTCTATTGCCTCCTCCTAAAAATACCCTAGGGTTACTCTGAGCTAAAAAACAACTTGGGCAAAGAGGCAAGGCTTCAAGAGAACGTGTCCTAATAATATTGTCCAGAATATTTGGCAGAATCGCTAGCATCAAACCAAGGAAGGAAGATCCATGCACTCCATAATAGCAACTCAGCATCGAGGTAGGCTATGGTTAATTAGTAGTAGACTTTGGTTAGTTGCATGTACATAATATAGTTTTGAAGGTAGATATTATGCTTAGGCCTACGGGCATGGAGTTTGGATGGTTAAATAACATAAAAATCATGGTATAGATGAGGTTTGTTGTTCAATGTGTTAGATGTGGGTGTTGCCAATAGTATTTGATTATACTAATGCTAATAATTAGTTAATGCCATGTGAACAAGGTGAAATCGGGTGATGATAGAGAAACATAAAATTGCATATTAGCGAGAGCAATGTAATGGGCTTAAAGAACAGGGTATGTCCATGTAGTGATCTTGCAAAGGCTTGATCTTATTTTGATTTGGTACAGTCGGTTTGTGGTTGATGGGGAAAGGAGGTATTGTAAGTGGTGGTGCTTAGGGTAACGTTAATCATGTATGAAAGGTAAGTGGAGTAAGGTCCGAGGTTTATGTAACACCCTATACATTTCAGCATGTAAGCGACTAAGTTAACATCGACGAAAGTATTTAAACTCGAGATGTAAGGTGGTTTTTGAGCTTAAACTTTAGAGATGAGTGTTAAGTTTAAGTAAAGGGATTATGATTTGGAAAATGAGATAAAATAAGTGAGGTGCTTGCTTGATAGACTATTTGACCAACTTGATAGAGCAAGTAAGTGCATCACCTACTTGAACTTCTTGACCAGAAAAATATATAGTCCAAATTGAAGAGAGAGGTGGTCATGAAGGTTATTTTATAGACAAAGATAAGTTCATTTTCACTATTATTATACTTGGAGAAAATCAAATTTCTCTCCAGCTCCTTCTTAACTAAAAACAACTGCCTAAATTTTCTCCTAGGGTTCTTGAAGAAACCCTCATTATTTCCAACCAAGGTAAGTAAAATTTTATGGGTTTAGCTTAATTCTACTTTAGAAAGTTATAGAAAACATGTTATTTATGTTTATAGTGAAGGGTAGCCCTCTTCAAGTTTGGCAATCCCACTTTCCCTTAACTTCTAAAAATTTTCTCCTCTTTTTTGGTTCAAGTTGAAGGAAAGTTTAAGTTCTTGAAGAATTAAAAGTTGAGAGTATAAGAATCTTCACCAACGAAGGTAAGGTTACTTCTCCAATTTTGTCCTTCTTTATGTATAGGTCTGGGTAGAGGATTTTTATACGTGTTATTGTTAAGAACTCATGGGACGGTGATAGTAAGCCATTAGTTCAATATTTTTCCTATTATATTGAAGGATTTGGGACTGTCAAGGGGCTGTTTTTGTCTATTGTTGTTGGGAGGCAGTGGGCGACCTTATAGAATGATTGAGTGGAGTTATATTGACGTATAAAAAGAGAGTGTAGTGCTACACCAAGTGGTTGGGGGATAGGCAGTCTTACTTCCCGTCAAGTGTTTAGCTACTATTTTGCAAGGATCACATTGTGATTAGTGGCTAATATTATCTTCATTATGTACTTATAAAGTAGATTAACGCCTTAAAGGAAAGAAGGCTAATTCATTGTAATATTCGGATTGCATAGCAAGGTATGTAGCGCTATTCTAGTTCATATTCTTTGGCATGAAGCCTTATACTTGTGCACCAATAAAGTGAGATTCCTATATGATTTTCATGGTAAAAGATACATAGTGACATTGTTCAATTCCCACTGTAGTTACTATCCCTTTTCCCCCATTGCACATGGCCTAAAAAATATGTCAAATTGTCACATGTTTCTCTTAGATGAGTCAATAAGATCCTAGATTACACATGTTAAGAGTGTTCATATGTTGGATATACAATTTTTCCATACACTACCAAATTGCTCCAATTGTCTATTTCATCATATATTTTATTGGCTCACATGTTCACATGTTCTTTTCATTGGATATTACTTCCATCATTTTAGGCTATAATGTTGCCTCATAGAGCTCTTACTTGTTTAATTATGCAGTTTATATGTCCCTACTTGAGATGTGAATTTTTCCTAGATTTGAATATGTCGCGTGCTTCACATATATCTTTTCATTTGGTCTGGCCTACGAAGTAGTTATTATACAGTCCTTACCTCTTCATTTGAGAAGTTACATGTCTCCATTTGATATGCATGTATGCCCCCATTTGAAATGTCTAAATTTCTACACTTACAGCTGCCACAATTGATATATACTACGTAAGATCACTTGCTCACTAGTTATACACCTTAATGGCTCATTTGTTACATAAGTCTTCATATCCTCACTTGCCACATGTTTTCATGGCTCATTTGTGAATATGACTTATGCCCAATAGATTAATTGTGTCATATAAGTTCCTAAGTATTACTACATTGATGTTACATTTGTTTCCTATGTCATTGTTGCTGCCTCGATCATATTGTTCACATGACTTCTTCTACTGGTCCATATTTGCAAAGCTCAAAAATGTTATGACCACCAAAAGAACAATCTCAAAGATTAAAGAAACAAGGTAAAGTGAATTAATGTATTTATGGGTGGTATTTCAGGGGACAAGGCCTAGCATGGGTCGATCCCAATTAATGTATTTATGGGATGTATCCCAGAGGCAAAAGCCTAACATGGGTCGATCCCAATTTTTGTATTTATGGGTGGTATTCCTGGGGTAAAGTCTAGCATAGGTCGATCTTGATTTGTGTATTTATGAGGGCGGTATCCCAGGGGTTAAAATGCGTAGAATAAGTCATCCTCTTCTACCATTGATTAGTTGGTCATTTGTATCACATACCTTACAAAGTTTATAAAGGAAAGAAGAGTAAAGGAAACAAAGAAAGTAATGCACATGATTTCACAAGTATAAGCAAAGATGGTCTCTTATCCTTATTTATACATTTGTACCTGATTTTATTTGAGCTTTTGTTTTACATATGAGTACTTTATGCCTTACATAGTCAGTACATTCTTACTGACGTCCCTCATGGGGGATGTTGTGTTTCATGCTGCAGGTACAGGTACTCCAGCTAATAGAATCTCTCTAATAGAAGCACATGATACTCAGCGGCTTTGGTGAGCTCCAGGTTGATTCGGGGATTTACCGAATCTCTAGCATATATTTTGATATTGTATTATAGTTAAGGGTATGGCGGGGTCCTATCTCGACCTAAGATAAGTTGTCTATCTTTTAAAGGCTTTGTAGACTAATGTTAAGATAAAGCGCAGTTGTGTCGTGTCTTTTAGTAATTGAGACCGCAACTGCTAGGTAATGTACATCTATTTTGGGCCTATCTATATTTTTCATTTTTATGGGGGTATCTTACCTATAATAGTCAAAGCTTTATAATTATCATAATTACATGCACGGTAAGCATACGTTATAAGTTGGTTCTCCCATGCCTTTAGGGCATCGGTTGCCTATCCATCTTAATAGGATTTGAGGTGTGACAGTTAAGGGGGAAACAATAATGGCGTGTAGATTATGATTGCTAATAATTGGCTAAGGAAGTTATTCGTAGATTAGAAATGACATCATATCGGGGAACCTTTAGGTAATCTAGGGTATATGAAGAGTGTTATGTATTGAAAAAAGACTGGGTTGGTTAATAAACATCTGTGTAATTGAATTGTAGTTATAGACTTAATTTGAATTTCATGCCTATCCATGAGTTGAATAATTGTGAATTGACCTTTGGACATACTTGTAATTGGTGAATTGACTTGGTAATTGATTGTATACATGAAATGATGAACCTTGAATTTGACTAAGTGTCTAGATAAATTGTGTAATTGCATAGTTGGTGCACTTCATCATATTCTTGTTAATATTCATTGAGATATTCATATATTGTGATATTCGGTGGGTCGGGTACCACACCGATACATGTTGCTCATAGATTGATATTCGAAGTGTCGAGTACCATGCCGATACAGTACATGAACTGAGCTCGTCCCCTGCAGATCATGACTATTAGGCATATAAGACCCTTTAGTATATGTGTACCATTAGAGAAGAAGTTTGAGGGTTGTTATGCATGTTTCATATTATTTCTCATTTGCATTCTGTTTAATTGCATCTCGTTAAGTGTTGTATGGAAACCGAGGTGGCATATACCCATTTTTGTTAGTTGATTAAGTCATGAAGGAAATTGGCATATTTACGTTTGTGGTGTTTAGAGAAGTCATAAGTCTCTTGTTTTGTGGTTAAACTCATACTTGCGATTATAATTGTGAGATTATTGATAGGAGGTAGATGATCCTGGGGTGGTTATTGGTTGATTTGGTGATCTATCTATGGATGATAACTGTTGTGAAATTGCATAGTTTGTGTTTTACGTTGCTTGAATAGTTACTCTAAATGTGTTTGTGTAAATAAGGAGAGAGATATATTAAGTGGAGAATTAGAGTTGTCGAAGGTATTAGTAAGAACATTTGATGTCATATGGGTAGGAACTTGGGTTGTCGTGGGGCACCATAATCATAGCCTTAATAGGTAACTGTTTGGGTGATTTAAGAAATAAGGTTAATCGAAAGTGGTCCATAGGAAATATTGAATGTTGAATATAGATTGAGTATTAAATTGAAGATGTCATATATAATTCCTTGATTTTTTATATGCTGTTATATGTTTCGAACCCTGGTCGACCGATAATACCTACCAGTATGTGTGGTTGTACTGATACTACCCTTGTTATATCCGCTTTTGAGATATAGATATGTTGCCGGATCAGTTGACGTTTCTTATTTGAAGCGATAAGTATTCACCAACAGCTTCTGCACATCCTATTCCTACAGTAGATCTGTGTCTTTTGCTTTTGTTTTTCGTCATATGAGAGCTCTTGTACATGTCTAGACTAAGTCTTGGGTAGTGTGTATTGTTTGAAATTGTAAAAGATCTTACTACTTCATGTCAGGTTCTATTTAATTTTTTTGGGTTATCTTGTAAAAGATTATGATTATTTCCGCATATCTGTGTTGGTGGTAAGGGTTCTCCTATCTAGTTTGAGTACAGTAGGTGCCTGCACGATCTCGCAATTTGGGTCTTGACAACTAGTAAGGACAACACTCCTACCTATTAGCAAGTACGTACTCCTACCTATTAACCTTCCACCCCTAATTCACGCCCGCCTTAACTTCCTATCTAAGGTCATGTTCTCAGTAAGATGCAGCTGCGCCATGTCTTGTCTAATCAATATTTCTTTGGTCTATCTTTACCTCTACTGAATTCATCCATAGTCAACCCCTCACACCTCCGCACTGGGACATCCATATCTCAACCCCGCTTCCCACATCTTGTCTTCCACTGAATTCACTGTCACCTTATAGCGAATATCTCTCTCCTAGTAAAATCACACATCCATCGCAATATCATCTCCACTACCTTCATCCTCTGGATGTGAGACTTCTCAATTGGCCAACATTCCGCCCCATACAATATAGCTAGTCTAACCACCACTCTGTAGAACTTACTCTTAAGTTTAGGAGGCATCTTCATGTCAATAAGACTCCAGAAGCGAGCCTCCACTTTATTCACCCTGCACCAATATGGTGAATGACATCCTCGTCAATCTCTCCATCTCCCTGGACATCCAAAAATTTGATTCGATAGGATAATTCGGTATATAACGTATCATGTCCACCTAAACTAATAAGGGTGTTGTAAAGCCCATTAAGATGAACATAATAAGTAATTTTAATAGTTATTATAATCTTAATAGTTTTATTGATGTAAGTACACTTACCATGTACAATTTAAAAAATACGAGAAATAAAAATCTCAATCGTTCCATGCTTCTTTTTTTTCACAATTCAAACCTTAGGGGTCGTTTGGTAGCTGGTTTGAAGGTGACTTATGCAGATATTAAATTTCACATAAGTAATGTCAAGTTTGATAGATAATTAGGAGGTAAATTATTCATATATAAAATTAATATGATGTTTGGTTTATTATTTCGAAATCGCATGACTAATACATGTATAACTTATGAAGAAATTTATGTATTATCTTATGCATAATAGAAGTGGAACTAATCTACAAATAACTAATATATGCATAAATAATGATAGATTTCTTTGAAACTAGTACCTTCATTACTAATAGCTGCATAACTCTAACCAACTATTAGGGGTCATTTGGTGTGAGGGATTGGGATAAATAATTTCGGGATAAAATACTTGATAATTTTATCCCATATTTGGTTGGGGGTATTAGGTTGCCTTGGGATTATTTATCTCACCTTTTGTTCCTTAGTGATGGGATAAGTTATCCCGAAATAATTTATCCCGGGATAAGTCCTTCCCAACCAAACGACCCCTTAGGGATTAAATTTTAATACAAGTGGTTGATCCAGCATACCATACAAAACTATAGGGAAAAAGAAAAAATAAAATAAAATTCCCCAAATATATAAGGTCTATCGTAGTCTCTTGTGGAACGAAGGCCTCAACTTTGTCAGCAATCGATTATCAACTCCAATTCCACAGAGGTATTCTCCTTTTCTACTTTCGCCCAACATCTCTCTCTCTCTATATATATATATATTCTCAACACGGATTCCACATAGGTTCTTTATAATTCTTGTATTAGTAGATATCGAAATGCTTAACGATCTCATATTCTGGCAGTTCAATTTATTGGACTAGATCTGGATCCGATTCAAATTGGACTTCTTTTGACCATTTTTCCTCTCAATTTGTTTAAGTCAACTTGATTTTTCTTCTGATATACTTCTATGACTTGTTACGTAATGATGAATATATATAGTTCCTGTTGAAATGCTTTTAGGAGAATTATTTTGTAATAATTTCTGAGGTAGTGGTATGGACTGCGTACATTTACCCCTCCCAGACCCCACGTGGTGGGAATATACTGGGTATGTTGTTGTTGTTGTTATTTTGTAATAATAATAATAATTACTCTATCTGTTTTCAATGTCGCTGCAAGGCCTGCTTCATGTTTATACGTTTCTGATCCAGATTTGAATTTCTGTTTTTTTAATTGTATGGTGGTGGTGGTCTATTTCCTTAAGCTTGGAAAAAGATTCAGTTTTATTTCTTTATTCGTATGCAAAGGATTCAATTGAAAAAAGAATTTCCCCACGCTACTACTAGCTTTCAGCTCTATGGTTCCCATTTTTTTTTAATTTTAGGAAAAAACATTTAAATAACTCTTTGAATATTGTCATGCAAGTTCTTTAATCCAATTACATTAAGTTACAGGTCATTGACCGAATGGATCAATCAGGTGATTGTTCACCCTCCATGTGTACTTTATATCAAGTTTTCATTAAAAAAAATGTATCAAGGTTTTTTTTTTTTTTGACGAAGACAAAATAAAATAAAATAAAATGTATCAATGTTTCATACTGTTAAATTTAAAAGAGAGAGAGAGAGAGAGAGAGAGAGAAATCATGTCTAGGGTATTACTGAGACTCACGGTTTTAGGTGTTATGTTTTGAATCTGGCTTACTGAGATTGGGTATAGTGGCTCTGACCAAAGGGAAGATGAAGAAGACAAAGGACGAAAAGAAAGGAAGAAAACCTGGATGAATCCTCACTTTTAAGATTAGAAATAGTTGCTTGAGTAGAAAAGATTGTTTTTTGAAAAGAGAATGATAATAGCTTTCCCTTCTTATTTACTATTTAGCACATAACCTTTTCCTGTGTTAGCTCCAGGTTGATTATTCTAGATTGGGGTTAGGTTTGGAACTAGTAAATATTGGACTGTCAGTTCTTAATCATTTACATAGGAGTGGAAAAATAGGTGATACACTAAAAGAAGTCAAGAACTGATGCCAAAGCACTATTATTGATCAAAATATGTTTACACTGGGAAGTGGAAATGCATATATTTGCCCAGTGCTACATATGATCCATGTCAACAGTTGTTTGTGGACCCCTTTGAGTAATCAGCCGTATATGTGTTTATTAAAATGGGAATTCCCACATATAAATGTGTATGATAAAGATAGAGAATCTTACACAAAGACGTGACTCCACTTAAAACATATCAAGTATCTACAGTAATTGGAATTTCATATGTGCTCTAAAAATTTACAAAGAAAACAAAAGGTTCCACAACATACACCATAATAGATGTGTCACTGTAATCCATATAATAAATTAATAATAGATGATTAATGTCTTCTCCTGCACACATGCATATATCTACTCTTGGAATCTGATAGTGCTGTAGAGTGTAGATTAACTGTTTTTGATTTTTTTGTTTGGCTCACAGTGTTATTGCTGTCAAATTAACTGAATACCCATTGCTTATAAATTTTGGTTTGACATAGTCGATCATAATGTTGCAATAAAGATTTTTTGACTTTTCTTTCTTGCTTCAGTTTCATGCTTGGAAATTCCTGTAATCTTCTAATAATCAGCTGTTATGTCTCAAATGTTATCAAGAGTTTTAAAGAGATACATTTCATTCTTCATTGCAGTTGTTTGAGTTTTATAGAAAAGAATGGAATCTAGCAGGGGTGGCCAGAATGGAATTCAACTCCTTTTAGCTGCCGAGCAGGAAGCCCAACACATTGTCAATACTGCCAGGACTGGTAACTTCTTTCACCACCTTTAGGGATCCAGTTTTCATACCTTTTGACCTTGATCTCAGTCGCTTTTAACTACATTGTCGCCTATCAATTAGGGGAAATAATGGCCAATATACGTGAACTAGTTGCAAGTCTTGTCACCATTGCTGCAAATTCCTACGGCTATTATACTTATTGTCTCTATTACAGTGCACTTTTATTTGTCCTGTCGTGGTGTGCATATTTATTGCCTTTGGATGCTTTCATATTTTTTGAACCTAGAGTTAGCATATGCCAGTTGTGTTTACGGTTTTTTAATAATTGAGTTGTAGTTGGCAAAATTGTTGACCAAAAGCTTATATTTTGATATCTTTCTTTTTACTCCGATAAAACAAAAATGAAATGTCACATTCTGGTGTCTTATAATTCTTATGTATAACTTATAGTATAAGCTGTGTTTCTGGTCTTCTTGACTCTATCCTTTGGAGCACTGTGAATGCTTGGGACTTGTTTTATAAAAGGGGCATGTGTGCTAACTTGAGTTTCATGTGCAGCTAAACAGGCTAGATTGAAGCAGGCCAAGGAGGAAGCTGAGAAGGAGATAGCTGAATTCCGTGCTTACATGGAGGCTGAGTTTCAGAGAAAGCTTGAACAGGTAACTAGGAAACAAATAGTTTCTAGAAGATTCTATTCGCACAAGAATGGTATCAACTTGTATGTTCGCTGTCCGCTGAAAATAATGACTTCCACCTGGTCTTTTCCTTCTTTTAAGTGCTTTACATTTTACTTGCTGCAATTTACACTTGATCTTAGCCAAAAGGACATTACAGTATCGCATTTTGAGCAAACCCATCTATATGTTTTCTTGTCCTCTTAGATCCTAAAGTATGGTTACTTTTCTGCTCGTAACGTGTTTCTAAGTGATGATAACAAAAGTCGGTCCAAATTTAACCCTCAATGGCTGACACTAACAATAGGCTCATTCAGAACTGCTTCAATTTTCCAACTTCTCTGTCCTTGGGGATGTGTGGGAGAAAGGAGATGTTTTAGGCTTCTCTATAATTGACTAAGCATGGTTCCTGTTTTCTCTTATTTACAGACTAGTGGTGACTCAGGTGCTAATGTCAAACGCCTTGAGCTAGAAACAGATGGAAAGATCGAGAACCTGAAGACTGAAGCGTCAAGAGTCTCCTCTGATGTTGTCCAGATGCTTCTGAGGCACGTAACCACGGTGAAGAACTAAGATGTTCTGTGGTTGTAGTGGGTCATGCTTAATGTCATTTTGCAGATTTATGCTCCCCCCATTTATGGTTCTCTTGCTTGATCAGTCCAATGGATGTTCACCATTTGTATTGTATGTTTGTTATCATTATTTATGTCTTGGTCTGTTGAATAAAGCTACTCATTCGAGCTCCTTTCTACCTGTGTTTTGTAAACTAAAGATCAGAAACCAAGGTTCAGTGTCTAGGCATGTCAGTTTCTTATTTATCTAGAAACTGAGGAGTTATTAATGAACTTTTCTCTGCATGTTTTTTGTTGTACGAAGTGATGCAGCTGTAAAGAGGAGTGACTGTCTTTCTGTTGATAAATTTGCAGTTTCAAGATGCTTTTTCTTTCTATGGTCTTGAAGATTTTTTTCATTCTGTAATTGCACATCAGTCTGATACAGTTCAAGAATGCAACATAGAGAGGTCTTGAAGAATTTGCAGTGCAACTATAGCACAAGCAACTAGTCCTGCAGAGAGAACGGCAGGTCTTGCTCTTGATATTATCATTTCACTGTCCTTGCCTTTGCTATTAAGCATAGCCCATGCCATTGCTGGTGGCAGGATGCCACATAGCATTGTCATGCAGTAACCGCCCTGCAAACATTACATTGTAATGAAGCATCAATATCAGAAGGGCTTTCTAATTTTAGCTTAGTTTTATTGAATGAGATGTGAAAGTTAAAACTCACGGCTATATCTGTAGCAGCGGAAAATGCATTTGGAATTGTTGTTGACACAAGAAGAGGGGGAGCAACGGCAATTGCTGTTACTGTGAAGCCTAATAAATTGTTTCTTCTCTACCATTTTCTTAGACGGAGCTGAGAATTTGATCTCTGCTAGGATCTCAGATTAAAGTACTTGATACTCTTAGGGGTCGTTTGGTAGAGTGTATTGAAAAAAATAATGCATGCATTAGTTAATGTGTATTACTAGTACCTTGTTTGGTATATTTTTTAGACTATGTATAACTAATGCTTGCATTAGTTATACACTCTATTGTGTATTGAGGTGTGTATTAGTAATACACACCATTTTCCATGCATTAGTAATACAAACCATTTCAACACATGCATTAACTTATTAAATGACAAATTTACCCCTCAAAATATTTGCTATTCCTTTTCCCACCAAAATTGCATTTTCCGGTTCCATTTTTCCACCATCTTTGGGTGTGAAAAGCTGCCTCCCTCTTTCTATGTACTTTCTATGGAAAACAGGGTATTTTCTCCACATCTTCTTCCTTCTTCTTAATTAAACATTGTTTGCTTTTCTCCAATAGGTTAGTAATCCTATCAAACCTATATTTTAGTCATCGTTTTATTATTCTTGTTTTCGATTTTCTCCTCTTGATTCCGATCAAAATTTCATCGATTTCATTGCCGGGCTTTTGGGGTCTAGAGAAAGATCCAATTAACCTTAAAAACATCAAAATTAAGGATCAAATTAAATGATAAATAATGAATGTAAAAGAAGGAGCTGACCTCTGATTTGATCGAGAAACGACGAAGCATCCGAAGGAGAAGGAAGTGGAAATTGGGTTTTCCCTTTCTCCTACGTTAGCTGCTACTTCCTTCTAGCTTGGAAAGAGAGTGTACAAAGAAGGGTATTTCGGTAAACAAACATCTTTTTATAAAAATTATGTAAATACATATTATTTTTAATACATCAAACCAAACAATGTGTAAGAAATAGTGTCTGCATAACTAATACTTGCATTACTAATACTTGCATTAATAATGCAAGCATTACTAATACACCTTATTCGGCATTATTCTTATACACTCTACCAAACGACCCCTTAGAGAATCAGACACTAAGCACGAAGAAACCAAATGTTACCTGTAAATCTGATCTTGTGGATGCATCTGGTTGCAGGTCAAGGTTTTTGAGTTGCTCCTTGAGAAACTCAAAGAAACTTAGAAGAGTACCAATTAGAGATGTTCCCACAGCTAGAAGAGAGAATGCCTGTACCATATAGGACACTCCACTCCATTTCACCCTGAAAATGTTTGTTTAAGAGAAGAGTTGAGAAGAGTTTAACTTCTATATGATAGAAGTACAAAGGACGTCACCTAAGAGATAGCCCATATGTTGTCATTCCACATACGTCTTGTTGGCAAGTCAAGACACTCGTATCAGTTAAGATTTGGTAATGCACTTGATAAAAAGTCGATCAAGAGTGTAAAACGACCTCAGGAGCCATTCAACAGGGTCAGCAACTTGATCAACCTAGGATGAAAGGCCAAAGGCCATTGCATCCCAAACAAGCAATGCCAGGAGTGGAACCAGACCACCAATCAACACTGAAGCTCTTATTCGTTTCAGATCACCTTCCAAGTAAGCACACAGAACTGCTACCAAAGCAAGAAGACACATCAATCACAAATTGGTGAGAAAGAAAAGAAAGGAGAAAACACTTGAAAAATTCTGTTTGTGTTAGTTCACCAGGAGTTAGATCATGGTAGACTAAAGAATATTAATACGGGTATTGTTGGTGGAACTTTTCCCCAGTCACTGCTTCCTTCATCTCCGGACCACCCTCCATACAGAATGATTAGAACCTCAATTGCCACAAGCAGTCCTGTTTGGAATTTTATTCACATTTTCTTAAACTTTTTAGATGACCCTTTTCTGCTTTCATTGATCAGTGATCAAATACAACAAAAGCTAGCTGAATTCATCATAGTTACCTATCATAAGAGCAGTGAGCCACTGGTTGACTTGATCAGTGGCTCTTGTCCCACCTACAGATATGAGAATTGTGAAGAGGGAAGTGAAGAAAAAGCCCAAAACGGATTCCGGGAGATTGATCAAATGGCAGAGGATTTCCCCCGACTTGGAAATGTAAGCAATCATTGAAGTGTATCCTAAGAAGACATAGGTTACTGTAGCCAAGGCTCCACCCCATTCTCCTAGTGTCTCTTCAGCCATTGTTCTAATGGAAATGACCTCTAGTTCACTCTTTTCAAATTTCACTTTGATCTTTTTGAGTAAACCCACATTGATTTCAGCTAGCAGAAGTGCTTCGATCAGTAGAAATGCCCAACACATTGTCATAACTATTGAACTTGGGATTATTCCCTGCAATTGACAAGATAAACAGTGCTGTAATCTTGTGCCACGAATAAGGTTGATCTTTACTTTGCGCTATCAAATCCACCATTCTACATCCTACTCATTTAAGCAACTATCTGCAATACTTAAAAATGTACTTATTAACGAAATGGTTATATGTTTCTCCTTATTTCTTTTGACTAGCATAACAATTATAGAGGTTCAATTTCCATCCATGAATATAATTCTAAATATAGAGGTTAAGGCTTGGTGGATGCATTTACTTGGCACATCTGCTTTAATGGGAGATAGCAGGTACACAGTGAAAGACACCAGGGGCACACGAACTGATTCAAACTTCATTGTTATTTAAAACAAAAAGAAAATGTCATTATGACGAGGGAGGTTCTTTTACTAGTCATATGGTGAGAGTGAAAAACAACACTTTTAGGAGGTAAAGAAAGTAGTAGATAGCAATACTATTGGGAAATCTTACATAAGAATTTACCTTAAGGACTTTCCATTGCCACTCAAAATTGAGGTACTGTGGCCCATGATTCTAGTTTCAAATTATGCACCATTATAATAGGACCGAGTTTTGAGTGTTAATAACTTAATATGATGACCTAAAAATAAAAGGTTGAATTTACAAAGAGAAGCATATAGTTACCGCCGGGGAATTTTTTTGGGGAAGAGCAAGAATCCCAGAACCAATAGTTGTTCCAATGATTAGAGCAACAGCACCAGCTACTGTGCCTTTTTTCTTGCAAATTTTCTGAGTCTCTTCCGAGAATTCATTCCTGCCTTTTGTTGCTGAAATTTTCCAACAATTTGGTACCAACTCTTGTCTACGTTGGGTTTGCTGATAATAGGAACTGCTGAATACACTACAGTTGAAAGATTTAAAGTGCCAGGTTATGGTTATCTATGCCAAGTGAAGTTGAAGTGAGAGCTAGCTAGAGAGATTAGAGTGACATCATACATTCTGTATTTCAAGAAAATTGTGTTCTTTTCTTGATGCCATAATGATAATTTGGCCCATCCACAACGTGCTCTTGATTCATAAATTCTTGTAACGATCTTTCCATTAGTGAAGTAGGGTGAAGCTAGGGAATGAATATCCATGAGCTAGATTATTCCCGACTATCTTGGAAGAGGAAGAATCTTTGGAACTTCGGTTGGTTGGTTGGTTGAAAAAGTTTTGCAATTAGTACTACATCTTAGAATCCAGTCTGATACATGCGGATGATGAGGTTGAAATTAACTTCGGGGCCACAAAATGTGTTATTGTAACACATGTTTTAAAATACAAAACATACTAAAGTAACGTTTGGCCATAGATTCCTAAACATTTTTGAGAAATCAAATTTGGGTGAAGTTTAGATTAATTCACAATATGTTTGGTCATAGTTTTTGAAATATATTTTACTTTTTTTTTTTTGAAAAAACAGGAAACATGACTTATACCCATAAATTTAGCACAAAACTATCATTTCATAATGAACTAGATAACACGATATTTTAATAAACTAACAACACAATTACTAGCTGCAACAATTAGTCAAGTAACAATTAATAACGAAGATTCATCAGTGAAGAAAATAAATAATACTTCTTCCGTTCTAAAATACTTAGCCCCTTTGCACTTGACACACCCCTTAAGATGTCAATGATTGAAGGTGTAATTTTACTTTTTTATCCTTGTACTCTAATAATTAAACAATGATGATGGGTATTGAAACCAAGAAGTATTTAATTGATGGCATCCATGGATTGCTACTTACTAAGTGACTATCTATATTCACTTACTACTCCAATACATAATTGACTCTTTATATTCACTTAGTACTAATTGGTGTACTATTACTATTCATACGGATTAAGATTGTTATCAAGGATCATATTTACTTCAAGTTTCAACTTATTAAAATTTTAAATATTCAAGAACCAATTATTTTAAGAATTGAAATAGTATTTGGAGCCAAAAAGTTAAATTTTTCCACTTAAAAAATATTATAAACAGATGATATTCTTCAAATTCCATTGACCTAAAAATGACTACTCCGTTGAACCAAATAGATTTGAATATGCTTGCTGAAACTGAAAATGATTGTGTTATTATGTATCATGTACATGATCTTAATTTTGATTCTACTTGTTCAATACATGAAACAAATTCGGTGAGCACCTTTTTATTCAATTTAAACAATGAGCCAAGTAGAGAAAGTGATGCACTAATGGAATAAGAACCACAAAGCAACACATGAAGAATCAAGTTCTATACATGCTGGTATGCATATGATCTTTTTAGCTAAAATTGTACAATAAATTTTATTTCACTTTACTATTGCTTTTCTGGACACTTGATGTAATTAGTAGAATGTGCAATTCTTGCAGTATGTCAACTTCTAATTATTTTCATGTTGTGATGCATTTTTTTCAAAATATTACGTACTACTACTACATGTGCGAAGCAAAGATATAAAAAGATTAGATAAGTAAGAGAAAAATGAGTTAGTGTTATTTTTCTGTAATGAAGTCTGGTGGAATGGTGATATTAAATTCCACAACCTTTTTTTTGTAAACTTGTAGCTAGTTTTGAAAATTCATATTTCTACGTTTGTGGTGAATGATGACATTCCAGTCCTTTTTAATGTTTGTTTTCGTGCTTATTTTTCTGTAGTTCGCTGTCTAAACTTTTTTACTAGGTACAGTTAGCTCTAGCTAACAAAAAATCAAGCAGCATACATTAATTTGTTGATATTAAGTGTCGCTTGGTTTGAACGTGATTTCTGCACTTCTAAATATAGTAGTAAAGCTAGCTGTCTACACACATCTTGTAATTAAACAGATAACAATGAAGGTGATGGCGATACAAATGATGAATTATCGTAATCCTTAAGGCCATCAAGAGAGTTGTGCAATGATGATCGCAAAGCAATATATGAAGTGCTATTAAAATGCAGTGTTGATGAAAAGTTGAAAAGAGGAGCACAAAAAACTGTGTTCAAAAAACAGTGGCAACACAGTTTTTTGTTTCACAGCGAACAGTTCGACGTATATAGAAGCAATCCAATTTTGGTACCCAAAATAATGTGTCACATAAAAGGACAAAAAAATGTGGTCGAAAGAAACTTCAGATTGATGCTGATAGCGATAGGGCGATCCCTTTCAGTAAGCGGACATCTCTTCGTGCTCTAGCTTTTTCATTAAATATGAAATCGACTACTTTGTTTAGGCGTTTAAAGGAGAAGCAAATACAAAGGCATTCAAGTGCGATAAAACCTTTTCTATCAGAAGCAAATAAAATGATTTGGTTAAAATTTTGCTTATCAATGATTGATCGTGTTAGTATACTACATTATCCATTTTTTTTGACATGTATAATACTATTCACAATGATGAAAAGTGGTTTTACATGACAAAAAAATGTGAACGTTACTACTTACTACCAGATGAAGAGGGGCTAGTGCGTACTTGCAAAAGCAAAAATTACATTGGAAAAGCCATGTTTTTAGCTGCTTATGCCCGGCCAAGATTTGATGCTGAAGGTAATGTATGTTCTCTGGAAAAATCGATATTTTTTCGTTTGTCATACAAGAGGCGGCAAAACGAGGCAGTGTCAACAGAGTCGCAGGCACTTTAAAGACAAAACCAATACCTTCAATAAACAGAGGCGTTATGAGGTCCTTTATAATTGAGAAGGTCATTCCTTCCATCAAGAAAAAGTAGCCGAGAGGTTACTCAGGTTTTCCAATATTTATCCAGCAAGATAATGCTAGACCACACATTAGCCATCAAGATGAAGCATTTCAACAAGTCGCACAACAAGATGGATTTGACATTCGTTTAGTGTGTCAGCCTCCAAATTCTCCTTATTTGAATGTGTTGGATCTTGGATTTTTCAATGCTATTCAATCATTACAACATCAAGAGGCGCCTAAAACCATAGATGAGCTTATTAATAGCGTTGTAAAGGCATATGAATCGTTTCCAGTGGAGAAGTCCAATCGTATTTTTTTAACAATGCAATCTTGCATGGTAGAAATTATGCAAGCTAGAGGTTCCAATAAGTACAAAATTTCACACATAAAGAAAGCCATGTTGGAGAAAACAGGTCAACTTCCTGCTAGTCTAAAGTGTGATTCTGAACTAGTCAATAATGAACTCAATTATGTGGGTGGAAGCTAGTTTCCTTTTTTTTTGAATTCTATCTTGAACCTTTTTGTATTTTTAGTGAAATGAAATATTTTCTCTCATTTATATATTGCAGTTCTTATTACCATTGCTGATTGGGTGGAGCACTTGCGAGTTGCGTATTTGTATGCAGTTTATGTGTATCTGCAGCTTATGTTTATTTGCTACCTTTGTTGGATGTCCCTACTAGGATACTTAGATATTAGGATGATGTTAGATCTGTTGGGTGTCATTGTTTGTACTGCTGTCTGTGAGTCTATGTTAGAATAAAAATCCTATGATGAAAGACGAATGGTGAAACAGACAATAGATTCTTCCATGATTGAAAAGAAAATATTTTTCCATTAACAAATTGAAACACATTAGAATAATATAAAAGACAATAAATTTTAATATGAACTAGCCATGAACAATTTTTAATTCTGAAATATTCAAAAAAAACTGGGACTCTGGGAGTAATATTTTTAATCATTTGACATATGTCTTTTCTAATTCTTCGTTGTCAAACACTTCCTCTCTTTCTACGAAAAATTTGTTTAAATCAACCCGCAATCTTCAACGTTCAAGTCGACACATTCAACTTTTTTTTGTTGAATCTTCAACTCTCGAGTTTTCATCTTTAATATCCTTTGAATCTTCTTTCATGAGTGACTTTTCAACTATAGATATGTTTTTGATATTTTTCTCCGTCTATCAAATACTATGCACAGATATATTTGATTTAAAAAATATGAGTATAGCATGTTACTGCCATAAATCTAAACAAGAGAATTTTTTTAAATAAAAAAAAAGAAGAAAAGATGTCATATGTTTTAACGAATTGCAGTCAAAAAAGGAAGAAATGTAATACTAGAGGTAAAACTGGAAATGCATGCTCAAAATATTCTTGATTTTATAAGTGGGACAAGTATTTTGGAACAAACAACTATAGAAAGTAGGTCAAATATTTTGGAACGGAGGGAGTAACAACAGTAATAACTAGTTATTCTTTAATATAATCTTCACACGTTCTACGAACAATCTCTTCATGGAGAGCACACATTTCCAGATCAGATGACCTAAATGAGTAGATAGAAATTAATTGGGGTAAAAAATAGATGGATTTTTTTATATTATAAAATATAAAATTTTGGGGGTAAGTTTTAAAATTTAAAAAGAAATCAATAGTTGTATTTTGACTCAAAAACAAGTTTTTAGTATATGTTGGAATTTTAGAATTTGGTCAACAAAATTTCTCAAAAACTAAATAAGTTCTATAGCCAAACAAATTTTGCCAAATTTTTTTCCGAAAAGTGCTTCCAAGATCTATACATCTCCTGATGTATTATTAAAAAGTAAGAACATGTACATATACACTTAATCAATTTAAGCATGCCTCAATTTTCAAAGCTAAATGGAGTTGGCTAATAAAAATCCTATGTATATAATTTTCAAATATTCGGACTCATTATACATTAATTATCTTTACATTCTTCATCAAGCTAATGCAATTTCTTTTCAATATCTGAACTTGGGATTGACCACGTGAACCACGCTTAGGCCAAGTTGTTATAGTATTTATTGAAAAAAAAGTAATTTAAATACCCAAAATACCCCATTTGACCTTAAAATAGCTTCAACCCAATACTGAAAAATGAGCCTCTTAACAAGAGTTGCGGTGGAGTGACAAGTACTCTTGCATCCTTAACTAGAGGTCTTGAGTGTTATTTCTCAAGTAAAATCTGTATTCAAAAATGTGAACAACAAACCGAAGTTCAAACTATTTCAGAAAATAGTAAACAAAAAGAAAGAGATGAAGAATGAGAATCGAGTCCGCTGAATTCATAGTGTGTCCTTAAGGAAATTATTACACTCATCGTACCCGAGGTTAATGGAATATATCCTTTTAGGATAGAACAATTCACTCGGAATAGCGGTACCTCACACTCTGATGAACAACGACGACTCAAAGATAGCAAATCACACTTGAGTTTTTGTAAGAAGAGAAGAGTATTTACTTCAAAAATTTCGTGTCAATATCTAAGGAAGAATCAAATACTTAAAGTCAATAAGTGCTGCTTCAGAAAAGAAGCAATGGTTAAGAAAAGTTGCACTTTTTTAGACCCGTCGGATATTGTGTGTTGGGTTTTGCGGACACATAATGCATTGTGCAGGCGCACAACCCTCAGCAAACCAAAATAGTGAATTGGAAGGAATTGTACGTTGAGTTTACGGTCATCACAATCCATTATGTGTCTACAAAACCCCTCAACACAATTTAAATGATGAAGTAAAGGATCACGTCCCTTCGTTGTACGTTGCATGTGCGTCCACACTTTAGAGGAAATTTTGGGTCAGAATATTTGGATTAAATAATTGATAGACAATTAAGTTTAAATGAATTTTGTCCAAAAAATAGTATCTCGATCAATCATTTTCCAAATCCAAATTCAAATTCAAATCCGAGCGACGATGATGACGGTGACGTGAATCTTGTCTTCTTATTTTCTTACTAACAACATGGAGATGTGATTCTAGTTTTAAGTACAAGAAAGTTTCTTTCTCCCATCAATGTGGGAAAAATACTTCTTCCATAAAGTGAAAGAACATTTTCACTTTCCCTCCATTTTTCTTTCCTTCATTTTCCATTCACAACACTAAAACCCAACATTGAGTTCGAGTCCCACTGAGTACAGAGTCACCTTTGTTAGGGAGGGCTTTAATCTCATGCCCAAATTTCGTAATTTTCCCAATCTGAACTATTTCTTCAGGCCTTCCCTTCCTTCAAAATCTTGACTTCCAATCAAATGTATGGTATTGTATCACTTGGAAAACTTCTCCAAAAGATTATATAAAGCATCTAACTTCAACAAATGCCTTCTAATAGATTGAAAGTCCAATCCGTAGATTGAATTCTTGTAAAGGGCCTTGAGGTGAAGCTCCTCTTAGGTTGAGTTGCTTAATACTTATAGTACTTAAAAGAATATCAAAAAATGTGTATATTACTATTTTAATATGTGATCACCTCTTAGAATACGAAAAGAATGTAATAAGACAAAGTTTTTCCTATTTTGTCATTTTTCTAAAACAGAGAAAAAATGATAAAGAGTACATCGTTGTATTTTTATCCAAGCATTGAAATAAATCTTAATAAAATATCCCATAATTAAAAAAGAAGTTCTGGAAATTATTTTATGCATCTCTACATTTTAAGTTGATTTACTAAATCAATTTTATTTTTTTTTACAAAATTCAATTGTAATATTTGCAAAATTTATTTTGCAAAAAGATGCACAAATCCTTAACTCAAAATATATATTTGCTAAATGGCAAGCTAATTAATCTATTTTTAATTTTGATATAGAATATATCAAAGGAAGCTCAACTTCATTCCAGATGTTCTCACTTGAAAATATTTGCAAGGCAAATAAAATGCTTAGGAAAAAGAAGATAAAACCCAGGTTGGGTCATCAAATTTACTTTGGGACTAAATTGGGCTAAAAATCGGGTTGGGCCATGACCCACATAGTTTGATCCACTTAATCTAAACACTATTGATACGCTGATGCAATTCATAAAATGAACAGAGACTAATGTATGAAATTTATATTTTTGGTTTGTAATTACGTACTAAGAAGGAGACTAGTGTTTCTTTTGATACTCGCAATCTTGAAAATCATTTACAACATATACCAGTAGTGGTGGTGAATGAAAAATATAATTTTGTTAGGTACTCGCTTGATTATTTTAAAAAGGGTGCTACCATCTGTAACACCCACAAAAGTTTCTTTATGACCCCGTAGTATCCTAGGACTTTAGACTTGTAAAATAAAGTTAATTGACCAAAGAAAAGGTTAGAAATAAGTTGAGAAGTGTTCCGGTGTCTTGGTGAGAGTTTTGAACGTTGAGAGGTCACCTCCGTATCACGTTTTAAGCCTGGTGCATTGGGTCGTGCCACGTTTCAGAAGCAAAAACTGCAGGCATCATTCCAGTGAGCATGTGCGCCAGTAGAGTGACATAACACAGATATGGTGCATTGACAGAGTGACACGACATAGATCTGGCACGTTGGCAGTATGACAACCCGACCCTGCCCAGACGTTAAATGTTTCAAATTTCTTCCATTTTAATGAGGGTTTTTTAGTCCTTATACCCCAAGTGACCCCAAAACCTAATTTATATCCCTAAAAAATGTCCATCCCTTAGAATATCTCACCAAGTTCTCTCAATCATCCCCTCTCTAAGTTCAAGAACATAAAAGGGTTCTAAAGGGGTTTCAAATCCAATTCTCAATCTTTCAATTCAGATAGTTCAGTAATCAGGTATGCGGGATTTCAATAAGGATTTTCTTTCACCCTTATGACTAAAACAAATTTCTCACTATGGTTTCCATGATTTTATGATTTATGCTTTACCCCTAATTATCCAAATTATTGTGTTTTCAGTTTCATCAAGTTATTATGCTGTTTTGGCTCTTGTTTTAGTTACTATGCATGATTTTTAATAGTTCCAATTCAGTTACTTGAACAATAATTATGCATAATTTGATAGTAGTGGCGGAGCCAGAATTTTTATTGAGGTGGTTCAAAAGTGCACACACGAACTAGCCGAAGGGGGTTCAATATCTACTATATATACAAAATAATTTTAGCCATGTATAAATAGTGTAATTTTCTGCAGAAGGGGGTAATCCCCTCATTGTATGCTAACTCCACCCTTGTTTGATAGCTCTCAACCTATTTTAGTATAACTTAGCATGTTTTGAACTCATGATCCCAGACTTCAGTAAATTTGGCATGACTAGTTCCAATATTTCAGAACTTCAGTAAAATAGTTATTTGAGCTAGTGCCATGCTTTATTTTCAAACAAACAATTTATATATTATGATCAAATAATATTAATATTTTGGGAGGATTATTTAGCACCGAGCGGACATAGGTTCCAGATAACCCAAGCCCCAGAACTACATGCCAACATAGGATATATGATTTGCCCTTTGGGCTCAGTTTTAGATCCACAGTTCATTTTCATTCTATACTCTGGCAAGGTATAGGAAAGCTTTGCCAATGTGGCTAAGACATAGAGTTCTATCAATGTGGATAAGACGTTGGACTCCATGTTGCTCATATGGTTTATGTTGGTTAAGAGAAACTCCCTAGAATTAGTTTTGAACTATATGAAATTCTTATGCTTTCATAGATTTTCAAATCAGACAAGGTTTAGCTCACTTTACAGAAAAAGATATATGTCTTATAGTTTTGAATTATGCATCATAAAATAATTTTGTGTTCACAGCTTCTGAGTTATTGTATTTCAGATTTTGACATAATTTCTACAACTTGCTCATTGCATTGTATTTAAGTTTGAAAGCATGATTTAAAGGTTTCTACATGATTTTAGCATCTCTCTCACGCTTAGTACTTTCAAAGTACTGACCGCATACCTTTCTTTTGTGCTATATCCTGTTATGTTATAAATTCAGGTGCTCGACCCCAGACTCATGGGTAGATCAGATTCACATAGTTTCGGTCAGTGATGGTGAGTCCTCTTCATTCGAGGACTTAGATGATTAGTAGTTCAACTTTAGAAATTATTTTAGTTTTAAGTTGTTTTAGAGTTAGCTGGGGGTCTTGTCCTAGTAACTCATCTATGAGCAGTAGAGACTTTTAGACATAAACAGTCTAGCATATTTTTCAGAATTTATCATTATCAAGTTGTTTATAATAGACATTCATTTTATATAGCCCACAGGTCTTATAAAAGTTCTTCCGCTATGTTTTAAATAAGTGTTTGATTTTAGTAGCATGTCAGTACCAAGTGTTCGCTTGTGCTCACTTGTGGTCTTAAGTACCGTGTCACATCTAGAGTGTAGATTCGGAGTGTGACACCATCTTAAGTTGATACTATTACATGGTATTTTTTTTTAAAAAAACTTAGTGGAAAAATATTATTTTTAAACCCTTTCTCGAACGGGCCAATTTTTTGCTTGTAAATTATTATGAATATGTTTTAAATTAATGTTTTCTAAATATTGTAAGCAATGTATAATTTTTAGTTCTATGAGTAGAATCCTCTCAAGAGGGTCATTGCATATAATTGATTATGATCTTCATACTATGAATGTAGTTCCCTTAGCACGCATGCCATATATATCTCAATTAGAGAAATACTGACAGTTTAAAATACTATGAAATCTTGAATCAATAGGAGCTAAAAGAATCTGAAGAAAGTATATAAAGATGAATTATATAACACATGATTCTTGTCTTTTAATTTTGTCTAGTAACTCAATATACGAGGAAACAAATGATAGATGGGTCATGCCTTGGCCGCAAAATGACGATTTAGCCTTACATACCTTGATTTCCGACTTAAAGATTAGGAGTAACCAGACCTTCCTTGAAGGTGCTTAATCTACAAGGATGGAAAGTAATACAACCATTACAAATAGTTCAATAATAGTCCCAGGTCACATAAGTAACTCATGAAACACAGATGAATGACAAGTTCATAAGACCTACAAATCAACGGTGTTTCTCCACATCCTTACCTCTGCAGTAATAACTACATAATAAGACTTTCTTACAAGGTATCCTTTTACTCCCTAGAATCCTCAACACATATAACACTCCTTAAACTTTTTTGTACAATAAGAAACACTTGAACTCACGACTTTCGATTACCATCCTGTGAGTTCTTACCAAAACACACTTAAAATGCTCCCACGAGCTCATAGATGAAAAGGGATGAATCCTTACCTTGTCTTCCACTGATCTCAAAGTTCTCTTTAAGAACTTATCTTAGAAGACACCATTTATTTGCTAGAAATAATAAAGAAATAATGTTAGCATTACATGATTAACAAAGGAATTAATCTTTCTTAACCTTAGGATTAGCTTACCTTGGATATGTGATATGCCCAAATTACACCTCTCTTAAGAAGTATAAACGGTCGTTGTCAAATATACAAGCCAACAAAGGTTGGCGTCGAATCCCACAGGGAATATGGTGAACAATAAGTCGCTTGTGAATTAAATGACTTTTATTCTATAATTTCCATAGAAAGGGGGGGGTTTATAATGAGTGATTAGGAATCAATATCTAACTCGTGTTACACAATCAAGCGTTAAATTCAAGAAGTATGAATCAAATGAGAAATTAAACTAGGCTTGTGTTCACCATGGCTTTATAGCACCTTCGGGTCGATAACTGTAGTGGGTTCTCTTAATAACGAATAATTTAAAGCTATTGATTTTTAACATACATTCAAATGTTTCTCAACCTAATTGGATGGTTTTTACTTCAATTCTTTCAAACTTAAAGGGAGAACAATACGGATTCGATTTACGCTTCGAGTTGGTTAATCCTATCATAGATTGACCATTAGATTGAGGTTAGAAGCTCCAAATCCCTATTAATAATCATTTTCCCTAATTTTAAACTCTTATTCCAAGAAAATTAAACCTACGACTTGTTCTAATGTTTGCAACTATTAGAAATCCATTAAAACGAAAGGATTAGCAATACACATGCAAATATTATTTAAACCCCAACAAAAATCAACCCTAGAGTTCGCTATTTCGCCATGGATCCCACAATGTTACTTGTGGGAGTTTAGCTGCTCATAATTATAAAAGAACATACAAATAAAGAAATCATTGATGAAGAATTACCCTTACAAAATATGAATTCAATCTTCAATTGTCTTTCAAAAGTAAACAAAATTTCTAAACAACCACAGAGAAACTCAAAACTTAGAGGATTTCCAACTATGTAACGTAAGATGTCTCAAAAATCCCTAGCAGCCACTATTTATAGTACAGGGAAACTATGATTTAAAAATAGAAACGAAGCCTGCCCACCTAGCATTGACGACCTATGGTGACGGCTTGTCACAAGATTGACAGCTCGTCAACCTAGGTCATCACTTGTTTCCTTTAAGTACTGAATTCTATTTGAGACTGACGAGATGGGTGATGGCTCATCACCCAGTTGATAGATCGTCACCTGAGGTCGTCACTCGACTTTTTTCAACTTCAGATTCGGCCTAAACTTGATGAGATAGGTGACGACTCATCACCCAGTTGACAAGTCGTCACTTGGCTTTTTTAGCTCAATTTCTCCAGTTTTGCTACTTGTTAACTTTTCCTGCTTAAAGAAGTAAAATATGATAAAAACAACAAAAGATGCTTAAGAACTTATAATTATTCCTAGTTGAAAGCCTCAAATATGCCGTCAAAATGCCAACTCATCAACACCTTCAACTTAGAACATTTTCTTGTCCTCAAGCAACTAAACAACACTACACTATGCAAACAACCAGATTCTAAGGAACAACACAACAGTCAAATCATCAAAATCGAACCCATCAGTCTAGTCAAACTCAATATGCATGGACTATTTATCAACTAACCAACAAGGATCCATGATTGGCATCATAATACAAATAGGCAATATTACATACACTCATAGTAATCAACCTAACAACTAGTAGTAAATAGTGCTATCCATATACCCTCACCACAAAGAAGTCCCACACACAAAATATCAAATTAATTTTGAAACTAAAAATCAAATCTTCCGCTCTCACAATGAATTTCAAACAATGCACATACGATGCCATATGATTGCCCTTACCATTCTACTTTAGTTTTTCAGAAGGTCGACTAGGATTACTATAAGACTTTTCTTGGCCTGTAATGAAGGCTTGGGTGTAGGTAGGATACATTTGGGAATTAGTGAGTTCTCTTTCCTTGACATCCACGGACTTGTATTTACACTTGCGCCTAATCATTCCGCCCTTATTCAACTTTTTCTACCAACTGCTTTCATTCACGGGTTTAACAACTCTTTTGACTTTACTTCTCTTTTTCTTTTTCTTTTTTATTCTTTTTGTTTTGCAAGCTCACACCTACTAGTTCTTCTTCATCAACACCCAATCTTTTCATACCCAATTTCACTTGTCGTTGCCTCTACAGTAGCCACCCTCAACTTAGGCGATTTTTCTGAGTTGAGGTACATGATGTCCAAGGAAGGACTTGGGCCAAAACAGAAGTTCAAAGATAAAAGTGGGGAGGTAAACGACTATTGAATAAATAAGGTTTTGTCAGCTCAAAATAGGAATCAAAAGGGTTTATTTACATTATTTGGATTGTCTTTTTAGGCTAAGTGGACTGGGTTCAAACAAGGCTTGTGATCTTTTCCTAACCAACCAACTTATAACTTGATACAATGGATTGAATAAGTTCTAGATGCATGTACAAAGTAAGAAAGATGCAAAATAGGCTCACACACTCTTGGCACGGAATAGCACAATAACTACCAACTATCAGATTCGTACTCAATTACCGAATTCATATACCATTAATGACAAGCACAGATCCACAACAGTCAATTTAGCAAACAGAACCATACACAAATGCAAATCTTTGATAGGTCCTTATTTTCCATAACAAAGGACTGCTATACATACAATTGAAAATATCCTACACATGCCAATTCTACTAGATAGCACACGAGGGAAAAGAAATATGGCAACAAAAACCCTCATGTGAACACAGGTACACCCACCCTCCATAAAGAACTATGCATTGTCCCCAATGCATCAGCACTAGCATGGTAAAATATTAGAGTGAGGATGTACCTGTGGTGCCCTAGGTGCTTGTGTCATGTGACATAGAGTGGACTAAAGCATCAGCTGCGACATCATCAGTAGTGGTACCAAGAATGATCGGCGCACTCAAAGTAGTAGTTGGTGGAGTAGAAGACTCCACACTCAATGCAACAACACCAGATGCCTTAGGTAGGACTTTGGAGGAGGCTCCAATAGCTTGAGCCCACAACGCTTCTTCTTACGGTTCTTGGGCCATTTTTTCTCTCTTCATTGCTTTTTTAAATCTCCCAGTTCCTGTTTTTTCCTTTTTTTCTCAGTTTTTAGGGTTGTCTTTGTCTCTTCTTTTCCTCTTACTCTTGCCCTTGGCTTTGAGAGGTTTACCTGTCAGATCATACAAAGTTTATTTCTCTTTCTCTGACTTTTAATCATCCTGAGTTAGGAACACCAAGGTCGGTCTATTTTGTAATGCAGTGATATCCGCTCGAGCTTTCTCTAATTTCGCTTCAAACTTGGCCAGATCTAGTACGGCCATGGCCTTCAGTCTAATCCGGTTGTCCATATCATCAATATAACCATGGAGGCTATAATATAGCACTAGATCATCTTTGATTACTCAGTTCATAAATAGTTAAACTGCTTAGCAAACAGTTACAACTGCCTGTCAAACCGTTGCCTTTGCTTAACCCTTTTTTTAAAATCATGGAGAGTAAGTGCATACTCTGATATCTAGGTTATGGCAGTCATAGTATCTGTAGTCTCAGCTTTTGGAGTAGTGCATGCAGTGGATTGGGTGGGTGGAGCTATAGAAGCAGCTAATTGCATACATGAGGTGGAGCTTGAGACTTCTATAGTCGTAGTAGGACCCTCTGTAGTCTGATTATCAACTCTCAAGCCAGCGTACTTATTCAGTTGTAATGCAGTCTTACCCTCATCCTTTGATATCTAAAAAATTATGTGTCTTGGTGCCAGGTGTTTCAACATTAATACCCTTTAGCACCGAAACATGAGCCTCTTATCAAGCTGTGTGATAAGGCATGAAAACGGGTATGAGGTGTCCAACTTTGTAGCCCTTATTTTGATCTCATCCTCTATGATTTCCCCAAAGTTGATCTTGAATCCAGACACTAAGCTTGGTACTAATACTTCCTGATCCTCGTCTAAATTATTGTCGCCTTCCACAAGTATCAACCTGAAGCTTACAAGTGCCCACCAGAACTTAGCTACAAAGGATAAGAAAGCCTTACTCATTCTGGAGTTGTGATTCTTCAACCATTCAAAATCTCCTTCAGTCAGTA
Source organism: Capsicum rhomboideum (assembly GCA_031232105.1). Classification (NCBI taxonomy): domain Eukaryota; kingdom Viridiplantae; phylum Streptophyta; class Magnoliopsida; order Solanales; family Solanaceae; genus Capsicum; species Capsicum rhomboideum. The sequence goes on from CP124715.1 coordinate 95,323,427, forward strand.
CTTATGCTAACCATGGGCGTTGATTTACTCGTTTACTTAACTTGTGGTAAGAATCTAGGGTGCTAGCTGGTGGCACAAAATCTATCCCATGCAAGAATTTGTTAATTGTGTGGTCAGGAACATTCACCAAAACTCTCAAAAATGAAACCCTGATAAGGTTTAGTAACTCAGCAATTTTCTGCCCTTTTTTATAATTGATCTCCAGAATAGCAGCACAATTGGTATAAAATTCACGCACCATCACTAGATAATACTTTCGAGGGTCTCTGCTAGTCCATCCCAATGCATAATGGTTGAACCATCTCTCAATCTCTAGATATTCCCCTATCATTGAAGTAATGATTTTTACTTCCTCAGCTAAAGGTCTCTTAGTATTGTGCTTTCCAGTCCAGGAGAGACCATCCTGATAGATTTTGTCTGACCCTTTCACTTGCCACTGGATATTATCTCTAATGCCTGAGTTTTTGCTTTTAATCACGTCACCTCAAATTGGTTTAGGGTCCCTTTCTGGATTGGTGGCTGTATTAGTGCCACTCTCAACTTCATCTTCAGAACTCATACTCTCAGAGCTAGACTCACTTTCTACTGACTCAGCTCCCTCATTAGACTGGGGCCTAGTACTTCTTGTTTTTCACTCTGCCTCATTCTATATCCTTGGGCCTCAGTATCCTCAACCTCATATTCTGATTCATCAATTATTTTACAGGTTGAGGCAGCTGTGCCTGATATTTTACTCGCACCCCCACACTTAGTCTGGAACCTTGGAGGCATTTGAACTTGTAGAATAGTGATGTTAACATTGGAAAATTATTGAAAAAGAAAAATAATTTTATAACTTTACAATGTATACACATGCTTAACGACATGGGGTGACGGCTCATCAACCCTAATCATTAGGCTTAGCAATTTCCAAAATATTGGTGACGACCTGAGATAATGGCTCATCATAGCTGTGATGGCTTGTCAGTTCTCCTCATCAACCTCAAGCATAATGTTCCTTAATTTGTTGAAAGGTGAAGACATGAGTTGATGACTCGTCACTAGAGTGATAGATTGTCAGTCTTAGTCATCAACCTTAAGTAGGTTAGACTCTAAATTCATCAGTGGTGATGACATAAGGTGATGGTTCATCGCTTTCGTCATCAACTCAAACAGATTGAAAAGCATACAAGAGTTAGCAGTTCCCTTGAAAATAGTTAACACTCTATTATCACATTTAGGTTACATGCTCAAAGGAGATGTAAATCTTATGGTATAGTGTAGTGTTCATGATTTTCAAGTATATACAGTGTAGGGTTACTCAGACTTCACCCCCATTTCAAACATTTGCTCACTCACTTATTGATACGAGCATGGTTAGCTTGGAGCACATTAGGAGGGGTTTCCACATATGGATGATAGCTTAGAGCCCGGAGGAAGATATGAAGCAACGAATACAAAAGTCCATAGGAGATCAAGATGCCATTGGGGCAATCAAGAAGGGCCCTTGTAGGTTATTTCCAAAATAGTCACTTTTGGGCTATTTTTGTAATAGGCTATTTATGTAAAGGCAAGAACTATAAATAGTTGCCTTAGCCATTTTATTTACTTAGACTTTGATGATTTGAAAATATTACTAGTGTTTTGGGGTGGAGTTTCTTTAGTCTAGTTTAGTGTAGCTAAATCTAGATTAGTGATGGGTGGATTCCCATTATTGATTTAGAACTTCTTAACCTTGATTTTCATAAGAGTTACTCATTTGTGGATTCAAATCGGGTTTCTCTTTTCTAATTGAAATAAAGTTCTCTTTCTCCCTAGGTTAATTGTGTTGTTCAATTAAGCCTTTCTTTCTTCACTTCTCATCTCTTATTTCTCTACTATCCTTTAATTTTGTTGTTTAATTTCTGTGTTTTTGATATCGATTCTAGTTATCCGATTAGGATGATTATCATCTTGTTATCAGATCTTAGGTTAAAGGTTGTTCCACCAATTCTTAATCCTAGGTTCATAAATCTAAAAATCGTATCAAAAAAAATTTAGTCAAAAAGTTTAAAAATCAAAAAAATTATTCAATTCGTATTTTTGTTTGAGTTTCCAACACTAGATTTGTGTTTCTCTAGTGTTTAGGGGTCTAGATTTGAAATTTGATTTGGAGGTGTTTGAAAATTTCACCATTGTTGAAGATTAAAAAAAAGCTTGAAAAAGAAGAAAGTGGGTTTGTTGATCTTGGTGAAATTGGAGGTTTATTTGTATTGGGCTTTGTTTTTCCTCATCATAAGGAGTACGAATCTCAAATTTATTTTTAATTTCAAGTTGGATTTGATAAGGCTCATGTTTTGAAGTTCATCCTCATTAATGGTATTCTTCATAGTTTGAAGATAGTGGAAGTGGGTTTATTTTTGGCTTGGAATTGAGGGCTAAAATTTATTGGGATTTGTTCTTGGTGTTGAAAAGAGCTCGTGCTTAAAATTTCATGAAAATCGGAGCTAAATTGAGTGAGTTATGAATTTTTAAAGTTTATTAATGTTCATGATGTTCTTCATGAAATTCTTATGTTGTTGAGGAAGAATCTTCAAAAGTTTGAGTTTGATTTAAAAAGAAAAGAAAGAGAAAGTGTCAAGGTGTTTGTGGCCCAAGGGAGTACAAAAGTGTGGAGAAATATTTTTTGAAATTTGAAAAAAAAGGGGGCATTTCAGCTGTTTTTAATGGATCCGCTGCCAGCTGTGAAAGTACACAATGTCAGCGTTGCATCATCCAGTAGCAGCTCACCGTGTCAGCCAGCTGTCCAGGCCCACGTGTGCATCTCCTTGCTGTGTCAGCATCCTAGCCTGTTTGTGTGTCCAGAAGCCACTTTATCGTCAGCTTCCACGTCAGCTGACGGCTCCTGTCCTTCCCAGTCGGCTTAAGGCCTCCACAAGCGGCTCCATCCCTGTAGAAATGGCTCCAAGGCCATCAACAATGGCCCCAAGGAAAATTTTGGCCAGCCAGCTTCATTTTTGAAGCATTTTTCAAGTTTTTCTCCATGGATTTCAACCAAACTTCTTCCCAAGTAATTATCTAAGTCCAAATCTTGATAAATTACTTTCTTTTTATTAATTTTACCCTTTCTTTGACTTCATAACTTGATTTTAGGTAGTAGATTACCCTACTAAATATTATTAAGTTCTTTGAGTTTTTTTTTTTTGTGCTTTTCTTATTTTATTTCGTTGATAATTTTATTTATTCAAGTCTGTTTGATTTTTATTAAGTCGTTTGTCCTTCTATAAAATAAAAATCCATTCCTCCACAAAGAATAAGTGACCTGCTGAATTGACTGGACAAAGAAATTTCTCTATCAACTGCGGGAAGACACTTTAGGTGAGTTGAGAGTTTCCACCTACGAGAGGCGAGAGGAATTTTGCTACTAACTTATTTGTTGAGTTTTTCAGGTAGGATGGAGGATCTATTAGTCATAAAAGTAGAGTGAATCAAGTATTTCATGTGCATTACCCGAAGAGACGTATTCTTGAAAGAAAAGTAAACATTAATGGTGTCGCAGGATTTAATCTTGTACTAGATGATCAAGGTTTTATAAATGTAATATCCCGTGAAGTGGTGGAATATCTTGGGTTACTTTTACATCCCATTCCTAATCCTATTCTTGACCATAAAGGGTTTTGGATTGACCAACAAGTAGGGGTACTCATTTCACTTGGAGAATACCAAGAGGAGGTATGGTATAGTGTAAGACCAATGGTTACTTGAGGCATACGTTTGGGGTATACTTGGTTTCAAACCCATAATATTCCATATAAGCGAGATTGGTACAAGTATATCATGGACTATAATTGGAAGTTCCTCTTTTCCCCAGCACCTCATAGAGAAGAAAAAACATCCACTGCTTGTACACCAAAGTGGAAGCTAGATGTGAAAAGATCCTCTATCTCTGCATAAGGAATCCTGGGCACTTATCCTAACTCCAATGAAATTGACAGACAAAATATTAGGAGGAGTAAGGGTTTGATAAGTGATCACTCTAGAGTGGAAAAATGAGAGGTTGTGTGGAGTGAAGTGAGAGGGTTGTCACAACCTTATACTAACTCTTATAACTTCTCTTGTTTTTTAGTTGTCTTGATAATTGTGTAGGTGTGCTTGGAGTAAAGCCTAATGAGGATCCTCAAAACATGACAAACCGTGAGGAACTTGAAGGCTGTGCGAAGGAGAAATTATACTCCAATTGTGGCAACTAAGGTGAAGGAAACACTTCTTATGAGCTTAAAGGTACAATAGCTAATCTCAACGCTCTAAATATTGTGAATACATGTGATAATGACTTGAGTGTGAGTGATAACATATCTTTGTGTGAGCTTAATGAGCCTTTACCTTATGGAGTTCTTGATGACTCCTTGTTTCATGGTGATAATGTCAATTGTGAAAGTGTTCCTACACTAGTTGATCCTTTAGATGACCAAATTAATTTTCCTAGTGAGATCGATTTGTGTCCACCTAGTGTTGGCACTTGTGCTTTGAATGAAAATGAATTATCATGTTAAAGGGATGATCCTTTGGGTGAAGATATCATGGACTTACTTGTTTATTTAAGGAACCCAAGTAAGGATTGCCCTTATGACGTTGGTCTTAATTGTGACCCGTTTTATGATACCCCACCTTTGTTTGATAAATATGAGGATGAATTACTTGATTCATGTAGTGATTTGAGTTATAATTCATTTGATTGTGGTGGTGATATGTTTCAAATAGGGAGTCCTTATCTTAAGATGAAAAGTCATACCATGCTAGTTGGTCCTAAGAGTAGCAACCATATGTTTGATTCTTGTGAGCTTGAAATGCTACCAACTAGTGTTGCTTTTTGTGATGGCCAATTTGTTGGTAAATATGACCCACTAAATAAGGGAATTTATGATGTGTTAAGAGGACCTCAGTTTAGTGATGGTGTTAATATGATTGGTCATGTGAATAGCCATGTAGATTTCATGCATTTAGATTATGATTCCTTGAATTGTGATTGCATTTCTTGTTCTTCTCAAAGAACCCATGAGATAGAGTATGCCTTTAAGGATGATATTTTATTTGATGATGTCGTGGCTATTGAAGGTGTACCTAGTGGATTGTCTTGTAATGATGAGGGCATGGCCATTTTTGAAGGCTACCACTTGTTTAGTAACCTATTATAGTGTGATGACATACTTTTTGATGATGGAAATCTCTTCTTGGAAGATGATAGTACATTTATTAGAAGGGATGGTGTCCAAAAAGAAGGTGATATATGTACTTCAATTATCTCTTCACCTTTGAGTGTTCCCATTCTTGGTCAAGGCCTTAATATGCTTAAATCAATGGCTGAACCATCTAATGAGGACATATTAGATGAAGTTGATTTATGTGACACCTTTTTATATTATTTATTTGTATATAATGATACACATACATTTGAGTGGAGTATGTGGTATGAAGATAAGGGTGTCAATGGGGCAAGTTGGTGTTTGTTTAACCCATGTGTATGTAATTTATTGCCATTTTGACCCCTGTAATGACTTGAATGGTGGCACTTATGTGATGATTCTTGGTTAAGATGGCAAGCAAATTTTGACTTGGAAGGGCCCATGGATGTTCAAGACTTCTTGTCACCTTCATAGGGTTGGACAATTTGAAGTATCGAATGAGACTCTTGGGAGCATGCTTAATATCATGACTAGAGGGAATCCAACTTCTTGGAGTATCATTTGTTTTGGATTAAATTGGTTTCTAGTCGATTCCTCAATCCATCTAGTGGCATGACTCCATTTATGAACTCACTTCCCATTGGAATTTGTATTGAAAGTAAGGCTAATGTGAACCTAAATGCCATGATTCCATCCTTGGGCGTTCCGACCCTTAGTGATTTGATTGTTATCTCTCTTGAGCATGTTGGTACTCTAGTATATGGAAACACCTTGGATGTGGATCATATTCTTAATTCTTTTCTCTACTACCTCTTTGCATATTATGATGTCTATATTTGTATTGGATGCGTTTTATATAGAGGTAGGGATTTCTTGGTTTGGTCCGCTTGTTTGTATGACCAAGATATGTGGGTCTTTCATGTCTTTAACCACGATATACCTATGCGGATGCCTCTTTGGCATAATGATTTTGGTGCTAATCCTTGTGCTACTATGCGGATTTCTTGGTTTCTTGTCCTTCTTATGTTTTTGCAAGGTTCGGATTCGAGGATGAATCCTTTGAAAAAGGGGAGGATGATATGAGCATGGTTAGCTTGGAGAAAATTATGAGGGACTTCCACACATGGATGATAGCTTAGAGCCCAGAGGAAGATATGGAGCAACGAATATACAAGGTCATGGGCAATCAATATGCCATTAGGGCAATCAAGAAGGGCCCTTGTGGGTTATTTCCAAAATAGTCACCTTTGGGCTATTTTTGTAATAGGCTATTTGTGTAAACTCAAGAACTATAAATAGTTGTCTTAGCCATTTTATTTACTTAGACTTTGATGATATGAAAATATTACTCTTGAAGAGTGATTTGGGGTGGAATCCCTTTAGTCTAGTTTAGTGTAGCTAAATCTAGGTTAGTGATAGTTGGATTCCCATTGTTGATTTAGAACTTCTTAACCTTGAATTTCACAAGACTTACTCATTTATGGATTCAAATTGAGTTTCTCTATTCCGATTAAAATCAAGTTCTCTTTCTCCCTATGTTAATTGTGTTGTTCAGTTAAGCCTTTCTTTCTTCACTTTTCATCTCTTATTTCTCTACTATCTTTTAATTTTGTTGTTTACTTTCTGCGTTTTCAATATCGATTCTAGTTATTCGATTAGGATCATTATCACTTATGCCCAATCAATTGGGGTTACCTTATGCTTCAATAAAATGAAACAAGGTTAAAGAACTGAGCATACTTTGGTGAAAATGCAGTGACCGACAACACCAAAACCATGAAACTAATCTTAGACTCCTTTTCTTTCATAGTGAGCACTGGTTTTGGGTGAGCTCATAAGTCTTAAGTAGTGTGACTTGATTTGATCTATTAGGTGACAATCAAAGGTGATGACTTGTCACCTGCTTGACAAGATGTCAGGCAGGTTGTCAGCCTTATGTAGAATATAGCTTATCAACACTACAAATTGATGATATAGGGTGACGACTCGTCAGAGCAGTGACAACTTGTCACTTTTATTGTCGCTTCAAACAGTTAACTCTAGGTCTTTTTCTCTTTACTTGGACACTTGACAAACACATTAACCCTATCCAAGAATAAAACCTATTCTAAGGAACATGCTATAACAACAAGATATGGGTTGCCTCCTATTAGCACCAGACTTAACGTGGCAACACGACTCGGGTATCTTGATTACTCATACTTCATCAAGATACACCAATGCTTATACCTTTACCTCTTCCGGCACTCCAACGTACTATTTTACCCGTGGGTCGTTCACTTTGAACAACTTTCCATCCTTGTTCTCTAACTCCACAGCTCCAGACTGAAACACTTAGTGACTTTGAATGGGCCAGGCCATTTAGATTTTAGCTTGCCCAGAAAAACGTTAGTCGTGAGTTGAACAACAAAACCAAGTCTCCGACCTTAAACTTTCTCTTCTCAATTTTCTTGTTATGTTACAATTTCATTCTTTCCTTATAAAGGGCAACCCTCTCGTAAAATCAAAGCCAAAATTTATCCATTTCATTCAATTGTTCCAACCTTAAATCTATAGCCTCGCTCCAACTCGGATTAAGCTTTTTAAGAGCCCACAGGTCCTTGTGCTCAAGCTCTACCGACAAATGACAAGCTTTACCGAAGACGAGTTGGTAAGTAGACATACCAATTGGCGTTTTATAAGCTATTCTATAGGCCCAAAGTGCATCATAGAGTTTACGAGACCAATTTCTTCGATTAGCATTCACTGCCTTTGCTAATATCATCTTGATTTCTCGATTGAATACTTCTACTTGCTCACTGGTTTACGGGTGATAGGGGTAGCTACCTTTTGTTGCTTTACTCCGTACTTGGCTAGAGTTGCAAGGAACACTTGATTGCAAAAGTGTGATCCCCCATCACTTATGATCGTTAGAGGGGTCCCAAATCAAGAGAAAATGTTCTTTTTCAAGAACGCAACCACACTCTTACCTTCATTGTCTACTAAGGCTACAACTTCCACCTATTTGGATACATAATCCACCACTACTAAAATGTACTTGTGGCCATAAGAACTCACAAACAAGCTTATAAAATTGATGCCCCACATATTAAATAACTCCACTTCCAGTATTGTAGACATAGGCAATTCCTGCTTTTGGGAGATAGACCCTTGTCGTTGGCATTGATCACATGCCTTGACAAAGTCTTAAGCATCTTTGTAGATGGTGGGATAGTAGTACCCATATTTCATAATTTTCCAGGTTGTACGATCACCCGCATGATCTTCCCCTATCGATGAAGAATGACAAGCCTATAAAATGCTCAAGATCTCTACTTCTGGTACACATCTCTTGATTATGTTGTCAACACATAAACGGAATAGATAAGGCTCATCCCAAAAATAGTTACTCACATCATGGAGAAATTTCTTCCTCTAATAAAAAGTTTGCTCTTTCGGCACAACATCGCTAACAAGATAATTGGCAAAGTCAGTGTACAAAGGAACAATTTCAAGAGATGCCACTAATACCTGTTCATCTAGTAATGAATTGTCCATCTCCAACTCATTACGAGCCTCTCATTCATTCTTAAGTCTAGAGAGATTTGTTGCTACCTAATTTTCACAACCTTTGTTATCTTTGACTTCAAAGTCAAATTCCTACAATTGCAATACCCACCTAATCAACCGAGGTTTATCATCTTTATTTTCCATGAGATATATCAAGGAAGCATGATACGTATGCACAATAACTTTTATGCCAAGTAAGTATGCCCAAAATTTCTCATAGGCGTATACAATCAGAAGTAGTTGCTGTTCAGTGATGTCGTAGTTTTCTTGTGCCCCATTTAATGCTTTGCTAACATAATATATGGGGTGAAAAAGCTTCTCTCGCTTCTGCCCAAGAACAGCCCCAAGCGCAGCCCCACTCACATCACACATCACTTTGAATGGTTTGGACCAATTTGGGTCAACAATAATAGGGGCAACTTCTAACTTTCCTTTAAGGCACTCAAATGCCTTTAAACAGTCATCATCAAATACAAACTTTGCTTCCTTCTCCAATAATTTTCACAATGGATTATCAATTTTTGAGAAGTCCTTAATGAACCTCCGATAGAAACCTGCATGGCCAAGAAAGCTCCTAACTCTTTTTACTAAGATTGGTGGAGGTAGTTTTTAAATCAATTATATTTTATATCTATTCACTTCAATACCTTTTGTTAAAATCTCGTGCCCAAACATAATGCCCTCCTTAACCATTAAGTGGCATTTTTCTTAGTTGAGCACAAGATTAAACTCTTCACATCTCTGTGAGGCATTGCTGAGATTTGTCAAGCAGACTTCAAAAACATCACCAACAATGGAGAATTCATCCATAAATACGTCCAAAGTTTCTTCCACAATATCGGAAAATATTGACATTATACACCTTTGGAATGTTGCAGGAGCATTACATAACCTGAAAGACATACGTTTAAAGGCGAATGTCCTATAGGGGCGTGTAAAAGTAGTCTTCTCCTGATCTTCAGGCACAATGGAGATTTGATTATAACCCAAATAACTATCCAAGAAACAATACCAACCTTTCCCTACCAATCTATCAAGAATTTGATCTATAAAGGGCATTGGGAAATGATCCCTCAGAGTCCATAAATTTAGTTTCCTGTAGTCCATGCAAACCCGCCAACCAGTGACCGGCCTTAGTGGAATAAACTCATTTTTCCTATTGGCTACCACCATCATACCTCCTTTCTTTGGTACACACTGCACAGGACTTACCCATTTACTTTCTGATATTGGGTACACCACGCCTGCATCAAGCCATTTGATTATTTATTTCTTTACCACCTCTTGTATTGGTAGGTTAAGTCTTCTTTGGTGTTTAATGTAGGAGTGCACTCTTCTTCCCACTAAATCTTGTCTGCACAAATAGCCAGTGAAATTTTGATATTATCTGCAATCGTCCATCCAATAGCTCTTTTATATCTTGCAACATAGAAATAAGTTCTTCCGCTTACCATTCTACCAAATCAGCAGCTATAATCACGGACAAGGTGTTACGCTCACCCAAAATGTATATAGAAGGTGGACAGGCAACTCTTTAAGCTCCAACATAGACAGTTTCTCTATTGATGGTTTTGCTGGAGGAGCTGGCCTATTTTTCAGATCTAGGTTCAACTTCTTTGGGGCATAAGAATACGACCCATTCCAATCAATACATTAACTATTTACTCATAGTCGTCGATGTCTTCACCATTAAAATTCATCACTACTGCAGTTAATGTTTCCACAACAAACCTTTCTTTAATAGGTACCTCAATTTAACCTCATCAACAACGTCAATGACTGAAACAACACTCATGTCTCTCGGTTGCTTCATCGATTGACACACATTGAACTTCACCTCTTTATTGTTTAACCTAAACTTTAAGTCATTACTCTACATGTTCATTAGTACTCTTTCAGTGGATAAGAATGGTCTACCCAAGATTGTGGGTACTTCAAATTCCACTTCGTAATCAAGGGCCACAAAATCAGCAGGGAATATGAAATTTTCAACTTTCACGAGCACATCATATAATATCCCCACTGACCTCTTGACCAAATGGTCAACCATCAATAGCCGTATAGTCATTAGTTTGGGGGTTCCTAAACCCAACTATTAATATATAGCTATTGACATCAAATTAATGCTATCCCCGAGATAACATAATGCCTTTGCAAAGTTGAATGCACCAATTGTACAAGGACTAGTGAAAGCCCCCGGATCTGCCTTCTTTTGAACCAACGATCACGAAGAAATCACACTACAATAATGGAGATTGTCTACCGACTTAAATATCATCGTCCTCTTTTTTATGACTAAGTCCTTCATGAACTTAGCATATCCTAGCATTTGTTCAAGAGCTTCCACCAACAGAATGTTCATCGACAACTATTTTAACATAGAGAGAAACTTGTGAAATTTACCATCCTATAATTCTTTCTTCACACTGTGTGGGAATGGAGGAGGAGGCCTAGAGATTTGAGTTAGAGGCTTCTCAACCTCTTTTTCATTCTCCTTACTCTCAGCCAGATCATCATTCACACTGGTAGACTTTTCAACATCTACCTTTTTGTCATCAATATTTTTTGGCTTTTCAGACTCGGTGGGATTCGTATCAACACAAATATCAACAGACACCATTTCATAATTGGAGGTTACATCTCCCTGGTTCAGGTAAAATTTTACCTCTCCTTATGATAATAGCCATAGAACTCCCATCATTCCTAGGATTCTGAACAGTATCACTAGGTAGAGTGCCACTCTTCCACTAATTAAAAGTTGTAGACAAGTGACCCTTTGGTACTATAATTGCTTAATGGAAGTAGAGTGTGAATATACAAACGAACTCTTCAAAGAAAAATCATTCTTCATTTCCTTAACTTCTGCATCAGTAGATTCCATACTTTTCAGTATCTTCGCCATCACATTTTTCACAACGGACTTCCTAAATCATTGCTAGCTCTATCACAATTTTCTAGTGGTACATACAAACCACCTCTATCATTCTTTTTTTCTAATTTCCTTGATCATGATCTTTGTAACCAGCCTTGTCATAGTAGTTGTTCCTCTGATAGTTTCGACCTTAGTTTCCTTGGCCATTAGGCCAAAAACCCTCCATTTGGTTATTCAAATAATTTGCCTCTTCTTCAGAGTTAGACTCAACTGCTTTATCCTATGAACCAATAACTTTTACCTTCTCAACACCACCTGCCAACAAATACTTTGTCAGCAAGTCCATCTGCATCTTCATAGGAGCTATGTCCTGGTCACACTTTTCTTTCCTTCGACATTGTTCAACCAACATACCTACAGTATAAGTACTGCTTGCTACCTCAAAATCCCTGGTATACCAAGCTCTATTTTTTTTCTTCAGCCTATCCAGCATCGCAGTTGTATCTGCAAAAGTCAATCCCATGAAAGCTCCTCCCGCTACATTGTCAATCTTTGGTTTGGTATTCGATTTCAGTGACTTGTAGAAAGTCTCTATCAAGTGCTCATCTTTCAAATTGTGATTAGGGAATTAGATCAACTTCTTCTTGAACCTCAGTCACGTCTCATGTAATGCTTCATTTGGTTGCTGCCTAAAATTGCTGATTTCATCCCTCAGCTGTAACATCCTGGAGGGCGGAAAGAACTTTCCTAAGAAAGCTCCTATTAGCTGCCTCTAGATTATAATAGAATCAATCGGGAGGTAGCTCAGTCAACCACAATGTTGCCTCCCTAAACAAATACAATGAAAACAACCTCAGTTGGATGACATTCTGACTAACTCCTAAGAAATCAAAGGACTTGCAGATCCCTTATAAGTTCATCAAGTACATATTTGGATCATTACCAGCCATCCATCTAAATAAACATTTGAGATTCAACAACTGGATCATGGTACTAGTGATATTAAACTTTGCTCCAGGGGCTAGTGGTGGTACAACAATCACCCCAGTGGCACCAACCCCATCTAAATCAATATCATCAATCTCAAAGGGCATAGGTTGTTGTCGACCTTGCCCATATTGTCACCATCTTTGGTTGACTAGGGCAACATTGTGAACATGCTGGTCATCAACATCATCACCCAAATCATTGTCTCCCTTATTCTCGGGTGCATTCAGATTATGTTGATTTACAGTGAGCTATTGAAGCCTTATCACTTCACGCTGTTGTGCATCCATATTCCTCCTCAAAGTCCTTGCATGCTCGAGATCATAAGGTAATAATGGTTCACCCAAGCTTCTAGTATTTGGCATGCACAATCCAGTATCCTATAAGTACAAAAACAACAAACAAAAGTAAAATTAGGAAATATGACTAAGAGTCAAATAAACACAACAGACTTAATAGACAACCATATTCCCTGGCAACGGTGCCAAAATTTATACGCCCAAATTACACCTCCTTTCAGAAGTATAAGTAGTCATCAAATATATAACCCAACAAAGGTTGGAGTCAAATCCCACAGGAAATATGGTGAACACTAAGTAGATTGTGAATGAAATGACTTTTAGTCTATAATTTCCCTAGAAATGGGGGGGGGGGGGGTTATAATGAGTGATTAGGAATAAATATCTAACTCGTGTTTTGTAATCAAGTGTTAAATAAAAAATTATTAATCAAATGGTAAATTAAACTAAGCTTGTGTTCACCATGGCTTTATAGCAGCTTCGGGTCGATAACTACAGTAGATTCTCTTAATATCGAATAATGTAAAGCTATCAATTTATAACATACATCTAAATGTTTCTCAACCTAATTGGATGATTTTCACTTCAATTCTTTCAAACTTAAAAAGAGACAATACAGATTCAATTCACGCTTTGAGTTGGTTAATCTTATCACAACATTAACCATTAGAGTTTACAAGCTCCTAATCCTCGTTGATAATCTTTTTTACTGGTTTTAATCTCTTATTCCAAGAAAATTAAATCTAAGACTTATTCTAATGTTTTCAACCATTAGAAATCCATTAAAACTAAAGAATTAGCAATACACATGCAAATAATATTTAAACCCCAACAAAAATCATCCCAGAGTTTTCTATTTCACCATGGATCCCACAACCCTAGCTATGGGAGTTTAGCTGCTCATAATTATAAAAGAAAATACAGATAAATAAATCATTGATGAATAATTACCCTTACAAAATCTGAATTCAATCTTCAATTGTTTTTCAAAAGTGAACAAAATTGCTAAACAACCACAGAGAAACTCAAAACTTTGAGTATTTCCAACTATGTAAAGTAAGATGTTTCAAAAACCCCCAGCAACCACTATTTATAGTACAAGAAAACCATGATTTAAAAATAGAAATGAAGCCTGCCCACCTACCACTGACGACCTATGGTGACGGCTCGTCATAAGGTTAACAACTCGTTAACCTAGATCTTTACTTGTTTCCTTTAAGCATTAGATTCTATCTGAGAATGACGAGATGGGTGATGTCTCATCACCCAGTTGACAGCTCATCACCTGAGGTCATCACTCGACCTCTTTTAACTTCAGATTCTGCCTAAACTTGACGAGATAGGTGATGACTCATCACTGTAAGTCGCCACTTGGCTTCTTTAGCTCAATTTCTCCTGTTTTGCTACTTGTTAACTTTTCCTGCATAAAGAAGTAATATATGATTAAAAACAATAAACGTTGCCTAAAAGCTTAGAATTATTCCTAGTCAAAAGCCTCAAATGTGCCATCAAAATACTGACACATCAATATGTAGATGAATAAATATGAGTTCTATGCTCTGGAGATCTGTTCTTGAAGTGGGAGGATGAAAAATGAAGATAAAAATTGAGTTTGCAACTAAAATAGGCATCCTTGCCTTCGACTTGCGGAATCACATGCACCACATGTGGACCATATGTTGGTCCATATTTGGAGGATGTCATTTTACAAAATATCTAACCTTAGATAATTCAATATACAGTGGACATACATTATATATGTCACTTATCCGATTGTATGTCACTCTGTATGTGACATACTTCACAGCTCTAACTGTATGTGCTTAGCACTGCACAATTCTATAGTAAAATGCATTTAACCTTTTGTACAGAAGTTGGATTGATGGACGAAGTAATTAATAGACTCATAGACCTTTAATTAAATAGATAGTTCAACCCTTAATTTCGCATATCATATGAGATATATTTATTTAAAGTCATACCGTATGCAATATCAACTATTAACAATTGTCCGTGATAAAACTTTCAATTTAGCTTTTGTTCTAAGGCTTTCTCCAATCTTTAAACCTAGTTTAACACTAAATTAGCCATTGTATGTTGGATCCTTAATATTGTTTTCTCAATGAGAACCTTATCCTCTTGAATTCTAATATATTCATCAACTTTTGGCTAGTCATACGCTAGATAGGAGATATAGGGTGAAATTATCCCTCTCTAGGAATATTCGTCCTCAAATGAGAGTCGTAACTTACAAAAAGTATGACTCTGAAATTTTCCAAAAATTTATTAAAGTTTTCTTTGTTAATAGGGCTAACTCAAATGCTTAAATACATATCACCTAACTAGAAAAAAATACACAAGCCTTATAAGGGATCATAAAGCATAACATAAATAAGTATAACATGGCTCCTCTTGGCTGCATTACCATGAAAAGAACTTTCTTGTTCAACTTAGCTTTCACATGCTCATTAACATTATTATCACACATTGAACATATTTAGGGACCAACATATGGACATGAGTACATAAGCACGATATATACACCAAACATGAATATGACTTTAACTTTGACATAAACACAATTTGGTGCATGAAGTATGTAAAGGATAAGAAATAGCCATGAATTATATGGACATGAATAGAGTCCTGACCCTTGGACTAAAAGCATTAAGATTGCACATAAGCATAACATGTATACGTGGAACATGAGTAGAGTACTTCTGATATAAGCATCATATGGTAATTTGAATTAATTTCTGAAACTAAAAATGTAACATATTTGAATCATCATTTAGCTTGGTTTGAAACTTTTTTCATATCATTTTAGTTTTTCACACAGATTTATTCAATATTTTGTTTTCTCTTAGTAGGAAAAATAGAAAGAGATTTTCCCTATATGTGTTGCCTTAGCAAGTCCATATGGAATCCTAAACTAATTGTCCTCATAGGACTTTGACCAATTCCTTACAACATTTGAATACAAATGTAACACCTCAAACTTTCAGGTTAAAAAGGTCAATTCTTAAGTGTATAAAGAGTATTGGATGTGAATTAAGGTCATAAGAAACTTCTAGCAAAAAATTAAGTTGAAAGCCTTCCTAACAATTAAGTTTTCATATAATTTTTCACTATGATCAACTTTAAAAAGTCTTCCTCCTAGAATATGAAGAGTTACATAGCCCATTCGCACCAAATTAAAGGTACTTGAGTCTAGTTTCCAACTCCATTGATCGCTCGTCAATCCGACTTTTGAGTAAAATATTATGTGCATTTTATCAAGTATCAGCAGGCTGGGGCGATGCACACTGTGCTGCCCCAACCCCAAAACTTTAGAATGTTGATTTTGTGTAGGTTAACATACTGGGTAGAGCAGCGCCCAAACCCTTATGAATGTTGATTTTAAAATCTTTCCTTTCCTCCCTCCTCAACTCAAGAAACATAGGGGTTTCAAGAAACCATGCTCTACAAACTAAACCAAGGAATCTTCAAGTTCTTCTCCAGACTTCTTTATTCTTCCAACGCATAAGGCTAACCTTTAGTGTGGGAACCCTGTTATTTTCCACAAGCATGTTATCAATGTTTGATTCCTTTCATGAATTAAGTTAGGGTTGGAAAATTGAATCCTTGAATTTAGTTTCTTTATCTCTCGATAAGAATTCTTGAATCCTCCATGAAAACAATAAAAATCTCCAGAGTTGAATTTCATATCTTAATGGTTGACCCAATTTCATGTTCATGGACCCTTATCCACTTCTTATGAACTGGTCTTAAACCTATGTAGTTTACATTATGTTTTACAGAAGTCATCTCATGCATTCTACGTAAATTTGTATATGATTATGAAAAAGTATACTTCATGAAAATTTTCACATTACGCTTATAGGTGTTGATATATTTTTGAAAGAAAATATCTTTTATCCTAAAGACTCAGACTAGAATGTTTTCATAAGACTTAGTACCAAGGATCACCAATGGTATATTTTAGATAATTTAGAGCCAAGGCTCACTAGTATTATACTTTTATGTTATGATATTGAGCCAAGGCTCCACAACATGATTTGCAAGCTTATGTCAAAAAATTACTTTATGAGTAGATAGTAAGTTTTGGAAGGATTATTTAACACCGAAAAGGGTATGGGTACAAATAACACATGCCCCCAAAACTACATAGGCTAACGTAGGATAGGATTGTTCCGTTAGTTCAAGAGAGTCCTCTTTAAGCTCAAAAGAGGCTCATTATGGATCCATAGTTCAGTTAAGTTCTTGTCCTATGCTCTAGAAAGGATTAAGATGGCCTCCTAATTAGGTAAAGGTTGGTCATCATGCACTCACATGTTAGTATATAGGTGATAAAAATCTCCCCAACAAAAGACTTAGTATTTTCATGAAATATAATTTTGGCTCAAGGCCACCAATTTTTTGAAACGTCTTTATAATGTTATGTATCCAGTTAAAAATAGCTCAGATGCTCAGTTACTCATGATTCAAATACCCACTAGAAAATCTTATCTATTTTCTAGAATAATGACTTTGGCATAAGGCTTTCAATTTTGAGAATTTTTTTTACAATATTTTACTTTCAGTTCCTTATGATTCAAAGTTAGTTATTCAGTTTAGATCAAGATTCAATCATTCAGTTTAGTCCATGATTCAGTTATTCAGATATCTTGAGGTTAAGAATTTTAAACAATCTTATCTTTCAGATAATCAGAATGTTTGTATCTTAGAATTCAGTTATTTCAGGATCTTTATTTCATATCATATTCATGTCTCAGTTGTTCAGTTTATCAAATATTATGTTGTTTTACTTTAGCGTTATTATATATCGTACATTTTATGTACTTATGCCATGTGATGCTGCATCATTTTATGATGCTAGTAGAAGTACTCAGTCTCGTGATTAGACAATTCAGTAGGTTCTATTTTCCCTGCAATGCATGAGCCCTCTTTGCTTTCTGAGGGCTTAGTCAACAAATTAGTTCTGTAGTTCAATTTTGCTAAATCAAGGTAGATTGGGGCTTTGTCCGGGTAGACAGTACATAGGACTAGATGTATCATAAACAATTAGTTGATCAGTTAGTTCAGTTGTATTCAGTTTTCAGTTAATTTTATATCTCAGTTTATAAAAGCATATTTTGCTTTGAGTATAAAAGCTTAATTCTTGCTTCATATTATTCACAGTTTCCACTTATCTTTCAATGTTAGTTTTAGTTATATGCCAGACCAAGGGTATGGCATCGGCTGCTTTCCACGCCCAAGGTGTAGACTCTGAGCATGATAAACTTGGTATTAGAGCATAGAGATTAAGAGTCCTGGGGAGTCTATGCAGCTCAGTCAGTAGAATCTCATTTATGGTTGTGAAGGCCCCACTTCTATAAATGAGAGACTATAGACATTAAAGAAAAGTTTTCCTTTGTAACTCGACAGGTAAATGTGATTCAGAATATTGTAAGTCATAAGTAGTGGAATGATCCAAGAGCCAGAGATATGGATTTAAAAATGTAGTAGCCTAAAAGTAAGGATGGTGGTTGATTGAATCATGTAGCTACATTCATGCATCCATTAGGTAAGTAATGGGATGATATGTCCTTAGGTGTTGACTAAAGTGTAATAAGTTTTGTAGATCTCATGGTGGTATATAGAGAAAGAGTTGCTGGTTAAGATGATTAAGAGTAAGCCTAAACTAGGGGATAAGTTTATGATGGCATGTCACTGTGTTAGTAAAGATCAAGTAGGATGTGAACCAAAGCGTATAATAGTCAGGAATTGATAGATTTAGGCTATACTTTGTGATTTTGAAGAGAGGACCCAAGATATTCCAACTTTGATAGAATCCAAATCCACTCCTTAAAAAGAAGTATACACGATCACAACAATATAATTAACCAACTCAATAATTTGGGGTCGATTCCGCAAGGAACAACGTAAAGGAGATCAAGCAAGCTAGGAATTATCACCAACCATTCTAGGCCAAACACAAACAAAGATACTTTTGGGGGGGGGGGGTTCTTTTGATATAAAAGGCAACAAAGATAGAATCAATTATAAAAATGTATAAATTGATCAATGACCTTCACAAGAAAGTGAGAACAAGGGACTTGGAGATAGGGAATCATTTTATGTCAAACTATCTATTGTAAGTAATTAACTACTGCTAATTAATTATGGGTTAAGCTATTAACCTTGGAAACTCAATTATCCACTAACGTCGCTTGACAAAAAGTGAATATTTCTTAACTAGTTCTTTCGAACCTAGATAAGTTTCAACAAAAGCATTCCAATTTTAGGCTACACTAGGATTCTACTATCTCTAGGTCGAATCCATTAGATGAGGTTTAAAGCTTCAAATCATGCTAATTAACCTTTCCCAACTTTAATTTCCTCTCTCGAGTTCAATTAAAGTAAATACGCAAGTCCTAGGGTTTATCACTCCATTTGGAAAGCGACTAAAGCATAATATTAATTAGATAAGCAAAGTCCCACTTCATGAACTAGAAAGTATTCAATTAATTATAAAAGCAAAAGATAAAATCAAAACCCAAATATTGTTTTATCTCAAACACAATAACCAAATCCAAAATCAACCACTACACCTAAATACTAAATATGAAATGAGTATTTGAAGAAAGGAGTAAAGAATTTCTCATTAAAGTGTGTCCAATCTTCTCTTTCAAGGTGTTGGTTTAAGAATCCTTGTTTCCAAGCTTAAGAAAATAGCCAAAGATATGTTGCAAAAAGGATGGAATGAGATTTATATGAATTTGGGAATAAGAAAATGTGAAATGACCATGTTGGGTAGATCTGAACCCCGAAAGCCGAACTTGCACTACTACTATGGAAAAAATTTCATTGCATATGAGAGCATTGTGATCCTGTAGCAGTTCTACTAAAGTGGATGTTTTTCTCCTTTGTGATAATGTTAGTGTAGACATTGGTTATTGGAGCGACCCCGCTGACGCGCTCATTTCTTCACAGGCATGACCTCTGTTAAACAATGTCTCTTCCACTGATCTGGTCCTTTTCTACTAATGCGGAGCCGTTGAAGTGGGCCTATCCTTACTGATGCGGAAGCCCTGACAGTGTAACAATAATTCTTCATTCTTTTTCTCAACTTTAGTTCCTTGTTCCAATGATTTCATGCATCAATACACCTTAAATAACAACAATTCATCCAATAAATAGACTCATATGGTAAATAAATGACACAAAGACATAAGAAAAGAGACATTAATAAGTAGTAAACTCACCACTTATCAACACCCTCAGCTTAACGACTTTGTTTGTGCTCAAGCAAATTAAGATCTAAAACTTAATAAGGACTATCAATTCAAGCTCAAGTACCGAACTAACAATCACATCACATTCTCCAATTAAGCACAATGATTATGACTTTGGTTGGAACTAATAATTAGTAAACAAACAAGTGATTCTTATCCAATCAGCTCCCTCAATTTAAAACACAACTTCAAGAATGCAATAGAATTTCAAGAATAATCAAGTGACAAGAATCAATCCTTAAGAAGTGACTCAAAACCACTAATTAACCAAATATGCTCCTTTGACTAATTTTTGGAATTTATTAATTTCACCAATCTATCCTAATTCACATGTCCTTACAAGAAAGAAATTTGCAAACTCAAAATGTTTACACTAATAATACTAGGGACAAATGCATAAAATCACTCACACTCAATAATGAATTTCCAATGCAAACAAATATAATACCATAGGCTTGCCCTTATTTTCATTCGCCATGAGTTCAAAAGCACTCTATTAGAGATCTCAAAAGGACTTATTCTTAGCTTGTAATGTAGTCTTAGGAAGGGTAGGATAAGCATTTGAGATAAAAGTAACTACGCCTCCTTGAACACTGCACAACATTTTTCATTTCAAGCTTTGATCATTTTCCTCTTCATTTTCATACAACACAATGCACTTTTCTTTGCATTCTAGCTTCCTCACTTAGTGACAACCTCTCTTTCTTTCTCTTTTTTTAAATACATTCTCTTTTTCAATTTGTTCTTTTCTTTGACTTGCTCTTTTGGTATTTAAGTACAAACCCATAATATATTAATTATTTCCTTTCAAGTGTCTTTCCACTACCCCAAACTTAGGATTTGAGTCTCACATTTACATTGTTAGATTTCAAGGAAGGAAGGGTTAAAAAGAGAGATTTTGTAAAAAAGGGTAAAGATTTGTAATTTAGTTGCCAAAAAAGATATCAAGCTCATGGGGTCAACTAGGGGTAACACTTGTGCAATGGTAGGCTTTTTTGGCTAAAGAGGCTTCCAAAAATCACAAAGAAGGCCTAAGATCATTTCTCCAACCAAATACAATTAAGACTAGCATTATAAGACTAACTGGGCAAGTTCTAGATGGCACAAGTAAGGACAAGAATTATTCAACAAAGAATCATCACACATGGTACATGAACTATTCAAGATGAATCAATTTCACTTCCTAAGAAAGAATAAAGCAGAGCCATATTTCATAATCCAAAATATCAGCACCTAGTGAGTCAAAACTCACGAAATGAGTCAAAGAGTTATCACACCCATCATTCATTTCCATGCAAATTGCTTTTACAAAATTTTGGAGGGGCATGCTCAATTCATCATTTCATAATGCGTGACTAACTTTATTAGTACCAAACAAGCTAACAATCACACATTTAGCTCAAAAGGGTATCAACACCTAACCAAACGACAATTTCCCTTAAGAATGTCATCCCTCAATCCGTCATCCAAAAAAGTCGCTAAAAGCAACTATAAAATCTACTTAACCACAAAAAATAAAGAAGATAAAAATAAAAAATAGTGAAAGTGACTAATCCAACAAAATATCCATCCACACATCACGAATCAAAACAAGCCCGACAAGGACACACAATATCTATATATTAAGAAAAAGTCCGACAAGGACATAATAATCTGAAACAAGCAAACCAAACTTGACAATGGCATGCAAATATATCAGAATAGAATAACAAAAATACATGCCCAATCATAAATAAACTACCACACCCTCAGCTAAAAATATTGCATTATCTCCAATGCATACAAAATAAAGTAGAGAAGGAGGTAGGGATGTCCTGAAGTCTATATCAGACTAGCAAACTACAATATGAGACAATCACTAATGGGTCGAGGACTAAAACTGATCATCAATACTATCCCCACACTCATCATCTTATAGAAAAGAGTAATATTTGTTGTCGTTATCATTTACGACTAGAATCTTCTTATTCAGTTGCCTCTATTTGAAAATAGCCTTGATTCCTCTCCATATCTTTATCATAAACTTGTTTTTCTTCTTATTCTTTGCATTTTCAACTTTGACGTCCTTTTAAAGAGAGGCATAAGCCTTTTCCACATCACTATAGGTTGTCTCAAGCATACTTACAAATGCTGCCATCTTATTATAATCATCTACCTTATTTTTCTACGCATCTAGTTAAGTCTGTATCTCTACTTTAGTGAATTACTCAGGATCCATAAAGCTAGGTAAGTTTGCATCTGAGCATCTAGGTTGTTCTAATGTGAGTATCCAGGAAGATGTGCCACCAAATCATTAATTTGGTCCAGCTGAGTAGTAAGCAATCCAAATGGTCCCTCGGTCTGTGTTTGTGTACCCTGGGAGGGCTCATGTCCTACAATGATCTCTATCTTCCTCTTCTTTCTCTTCAGAACACTTCTTTCTCCTTGTAATTTGAATGGATAGATTGGTCTCTCACGCTGTATATAGTGATCTCGGAGGAGCTCATCAACTCTTACCCATTTACACAACTCTATGATTAAATAGGGGAACATCAAAGTCAAACTATCATGAAGACTCCTTCAACTCCACCACAATGTATTGGCTGACATTCTCGGGAATATCATCAAGAATATAAAATATTTCTAGAAGGGGTGGAACATCAGAAACATTTCTAGAAGGGGATAGGTCCTTAAGAGGTGGAACATCAGAAACATTTCTAAAGGGGGACACTCTACTACAATTGATCTTTAATCATATCTTTGCCTCAACTGTGAAGTCACTACGCTTGATGCCCTTATCATCCTTACTTAACTCACACTCTTTCCCAAAGTACATACCTTTGACACTAGCTAATTTCTTGAGCATGTGTCCTTGGCTTACATTGGCTTGAGAGGATGATCTGGAAGCCCATACACTTTGTTAATCTATTTTGGTCAAAACTTTACTTTTTGCCCCTTATGATGAGTTCAGGGTTGGTAAAGTTTGTATGCTTCAGTTTAGCATAAAACTTCTTCACCCATTCCTCATTAGCTAGACATAGAGTGGGCATAAAACAAGTCTATCTTGTGACCTCTAGCCGGTCATAGAAATCAGGAATTTTTTAGACAATCGCTCCCCAACTATCCCTCTTTTCAATTTAACCTTATAGTCAAGCAAGTTTTTGTAGTAATGATGGTGACAATCATGGGACATGAACCTCTTGGTGTTATACATCTCATCCTCGGCCTCTTCAATTTCATCAAGTGATTCGGTATTTTCATTGAGGTTGTGATCTATTTTTATAGCTCAAAGTACCTAAAAATTCAAAACCATGTTAGGAGTGTGAAGCCATGTTAAGCAATTAAAAACTCTGCAATTAGTCCAAAGAATCAAGCAAAAAAGGCTAAGGAAGGATCAATTTTAAAGCAATTTTATAGAAAATTCTATAGTGGTCGCTTCTGCGATAAAAGTGTTGCTTATGCGATCTCGATTTAGCGGCCCTAGTACTGTGCAGAGGCCTTCACACTTGCGGAATAGTAACACGTGCATCTTCTCATAAGTGGAAGTAGTTACTCTTCTATGGAAAGATCAAAGGGGTCAACTTCTACTTCTGCGGACAAAATTCCACTTCAGCAATGTCATCGACTTCAAGAATAGATCCCTAAAATTACCTATTTCAATGGAATTCAAACAAGGTTTTCAAACAAAATTTGTACTCAGGCTTCCAAATTTTTAATCACATAACAAGTTTACATGCTCAATATTCTCAAAAATTATGGCAGCCAGATCACAACAATTCAGAGAGGACATGTTTCTACCTTGTAATTGACTTTAAAATTAAGTAGGGTATAAAAATCGTACCTTTAATTAAAGCAATCTGAGATGGGTTATTTTTTTTACCCTTTCTGTCATGTTGAAACAGACAGCCTTTTGTTTCCTTTATTTTGGATGGAAAGAATTTTTATTGTTCAGTGTGTGAGAGTGATGGTTAATTGAGAATGAAGTATGAAGGTGGAGAGAATTTGGGTTGAGGCACTGGTGTGTGAAAAATGAAATGGTGAAAGAGTATAGAAAAATGAGCCAAAAGACCCTCTCAAGTTTTCAATTAAATAAAAAGGATAAATAAATTTTAGGTAAAAAAAAAAAATCACTCAAATACTGTATTAAAAAGTTGAATTTTTTTAATCATTTTTACTTAATTTAAAAAACTTGAAGGACTTTTACTTAATTGACAAACTTGTTTGTCCCTTTTAATCGAAAGTCCCGAAAGAGTATGATATTTTTAACTTTCTTCTTCTAAAAATCCTCTTACGCGTGTCTGCTCAAGTGAGAAAAGTGCCGCATGAGCGACTCCTGCACCGGCTATCAAAACAAGAGCTACTAGTTTATTATGTGACACAATTGCAGTAACACATCCAAATATGTGATCCGTACACTCCCAGACAATGGTCCATTTCCCCTTTTCACCGTAAAACAACCCCAAACTTCATTCCAACCAAAATTTCACATCTCAACCTATGGAAATCAACTCAAGAAAATTTGAAAATTTGTGAATTAGTCAAAAATAATCCTAAGCTATTCTAAAAAGAAAAAAATCAAAAATGACTTCAAATATTTGAAAACTATGGGTTGCCTACCATCAAGCATTTGATTTAACATCGCTATATGATACAAGAAACTTTACCACTTATCTCTCCACTCAGAGGATATAAATCTTCTCCCCAAATTTAAATCAAGATTCAGATGGTGCTCGTATGGCAGTGGTAAGAAAATAATTAGGCCACTTTCTCAGTGCCACATTTTACACTTCTTGGCATTCAAGTGAGGGATATCATTTTATCACCTTGGTATGGCAAACTTCAAAATATAGAATCTTTGGATCTCATCTCCAAAGTCCTCCATAGGTTCAATTGTTTCCATTTTCATATCTTCAATCCAGCTTAATATTGAAAAATAGTTGCAATGCGGTTTAAGATTTTCCATTTCCGAATATGCTAGATTTTAGACATCCTCACCCCCAAATGAAAGAGAGTCTTTTAAATGATTTGATTGACTGATTTTTGCAACTCTAGTATCATTTTTTCAATTTTTGCATCTTGCATTATTTTTGGCTCGATTGATTGATAAATAACTATTAGCTAATGAAAATCAATATTGACCTCTTCTTCATTAGGAACCAACATAAAATAACCATCATTGACCATGTGAAGTTGAGTATTGCATGCTCCAACTTTTGCATTCAATTTGGCCTCCAACTTCTCAATATCAATTTCAAGTTGTTTCACCTCTTGACTTTGCTCAACATGTCTTTTGAAAAATTCATTCATCATTAGGAAGATTCCTTCATGTTGTTCCCTATAGAATTCATGTTGTTAAGCTTGATTCAATAGCTACTCTTAGCTCATAATTTTATATTTGTCAAGTTCTTCTTCATGGTGAGACTCAATCAAAGCTTGCAAAAATCCACCCAAGTAAAAGTCCATAATTTGAGATTTCTTCTTCATAATTTTGATCTAATTCTCAATTTGAACCATTTCTTCACCTTCAAAACCTTTATTATAGTCTTCAATTACTTTTTATTCATTCATTTTGCTTGAAATGTCTTCTTCTATAATTTCTTGTTGAGGATTAGGCAAAGCCATGTCACTTGAAAGATTGACATCCTTATATGGATCATTTTTTCTTCTCAATTCATTGTTAATTTCTATCATGGTTTAATGAGTGAGTTATCCCTCCTCATCCAATTTGAATACTCTCTCTAAGAGAGTTTGAAGCATTACTGGGATACCTTTAAATTTTGCACTTTTCTCTTCAATTGCAATGTTATTGATCATATCAAATGACAATCACCCCAATGTCCAACTTTATCATCACACAAATAACAATCATACCCATTATAATATTGAGATGGTGCAGACACCTTTCTTCTGGAGGGTATTTTTAAAATCTCGCCAAAAATGGAGTCCTCCACAATATGAACATGGGCCATCAATGTATGAATTGCAATCTCCAAACTCATTGTCATCCCATGATGCCATAGAAACAAAAATAACTAAAATAAAATCTAATTAACATAAGAAACATAAGAAATTCACAAACACATATTCATAAGTTTGGACCAATTCAAGTAAGCTCAAACCTCAGACTAACTCAATAAATATCCAAATCCACTCCTTTAAAAAAGCGTACACAATCATCATAATATAATTACCAAAATCAATAAGCCGAGGTCAAACCCATAAGGAACAATGTAAAGTAGATCAATTAAGCTAGAAATTATCACCAACCATGCTAGGCCAAACACAAATAAAGATATTTTTGGGGGGTTTTCTTTTGATATAAAAGGTAATAAAGAATCAATTATAAAATTGGATATGTTGATCAACAACCTTTACAAGCAAGGGAGAACTAGGAACTTAGAGATGGGAAATCAATTTATATCAAATAATCCATTGTAAGTAATTAAATATTACTAATTAATCATGGGTCAAGCTATTAACATTGGAATATCAATTATCCACTAACGTCTCTTGACCAAAAGTGAATATATCTTAACTAGTTCTTTCAAACCTAGCTAAGTGTCAATAGAAGCATTTCAATTTTAGGATACACTAGGATTCTACTATATCTAGCTAGAATCCATTAAATGAGGTATAAAGCCTCAAATCGTGCTAATTAACTTCCTAGCTTTCTCCATATTATATTATCTTGGATTGTCATGCCAAGACAGTTACTTTAGTTATGTCAGGTGTGCTAAATTTAGAGTGGAATGGTACTCAGAGCTCATATTTGAAGGGGGTTATATTGTTTATTTGGGCTCAATAGATTATACAGAAGGGGTGTCTTTCTTACTTGGAATATGTGTGTGATACTAGTGTTGACACGCCTCCTTTGGAGTTAGTACAGGTGGTTAGGGGGCTTATGGATGAATTTTATTTTGATTTATCGGGTGTTCCTCTAGACCGAGACATTAATTTTTCTATTGACTTGGAGCCAGTCACTAAGCCCATCTCTGTTCCTTCTTATAGGATGGCTTTAGCATAGTTGAAGGAATTGAAGGACCAGTTTCAGGATTTGTTGAGTAAGGGGTTCATTCAACCTAGTGTTTCACCTTGGGATACTCCGGTGTTGTTTGTAAAGAAGATGGATGGATCCATACACATGTATATTGACTATCGATAGTTGAATAAGGTGACCATCAAGAATAAGTATCTTTTACCATGTAGTGATGACTTGTTTGATCAGCTTTAGGGGACTTCAGTATTTTTGAAGATTGATTTGAGATGGGGTTATCATCAGCTGAAGACTAGGGCCTCAGATGTTCTTAAGACTACTTTGTAGACATAATATGGATATTATGAATTCTTAGTGCTTTTGGTTGACTAATGTCCTGGTGGTGTTCATGAAGTTGATGAATGAAGTGTTGCATTCTTATCTGGATTTCTTTGAGATAGTATTTATTGATAATATCTTAGTGTATTCCAAGAGTGAGGCTGATAATGTTAAATATTTAAGGATTGTGCTTTGGATGTTGAGGGATGAAAAGTTATATGTCAAGTTCTCAATATGTGAATTTTGGTTGAGTTTGGTGTCCTTCTTAGGGCATATAATGACAAAGGATGGTATCATGGTCGATCCAACCAAGGTGGTAGCAGTTCGTGATTGGTCTAGGCCTACTACTCCTATAGAGACTCAGAGTTTTATTAGCTTGGTTGGCTACTACAGGTGGTTTGTGCAGGGTTTCTCTACTATTGCATCTCTATTAATCGGATTGACTGAAAAGAATATTGCATTTCAGTGATCTGATGAGTGTGAGGAGAGCTTCCAAAGGCTCAAGACCTTGTTGACTTTGACGCCTATTTTAACCTTACCTATGGAAGGTAAAGGTTTAGCAGTGTAAATATTATGATGCTTCAGGAGTTATCCTAGGTAGTGTGTTGATGCAATAAATTATGCATTTAGACAATTGAAGACCTATGAGAAGAACTACCCCACTCATGACTTAGAATTGACAGCAGTAGTGTTTATTTTGAAATTATGGTGACATTATTTGTATGGGCTCCATTATGAGATTTTCATTGATTATCCTAGCCTATAGTACATTTTCATCTAGAAGGATCATAATTTGAGATAGCACAGGTGGTTGGAATCACTTAGGACTATGATATTTTGATTTTTTTATCATCTGAGCAAGGAACATGTGATGGAAGATGTCTTGAGTCAGAAGCCTTCGAATAAGGGAAGTTTGATTTTTCTTGCAGTTGAGGAGAGACCTTTAGCCTTAGACATCCAGTCATTGGCTAATAAATTTGTTAGATTTGATATTTCTGAACTCGGGTGGGTTCTCGTCTGTGTTGAGGCTAGATCCATGTCATTGGAGAAGATTCAGACACATTAGTTTGATGATGAAAAGTTGAGAGTGATTCGAGATAAGGTGTTGAGTGGCGAGTCTAAGGAAGCATTTTTTGATCTGGAGGGTATTTTGAGGATCAAAGGTCGGGTTTTTGTTCCTAGGGTTGGTGACTTGACTAGATTGATCATGGAGAAGGTTCACAATTTAAAGTATTCTATTAATTTAGGATCATCCAAGATGAATCATGACCTGAAGCAGCACTATTGGTGGTATGGGATGAAGAAGGGCATTGTAGAGTTCATGGCCAAGTGTTTGAATTATTAGCAGATGAAATATGAGCATCAGAGACTGGGTGGTGTGGTTAAGAGGATGACCATACCTGAGTGGAAGGGGATCATATTAGTATTGATTTCATGGTTAGTTTGCCTAAGAAATTAGGGAAATTTGATTCTATCTGGGTAATTGTAGATAGGTTGACTAAATCAACACACTTTGTACTGAGTAAAAATGAACTACAATGCAAAGAATCTCACCAAGATATTTATTTGAAAGATAGTTTTGTTGCATGTTGTACCCATTTTCATCATCTCAAATAGAGGTACACAGTTTACTTCTCACATTTAGAGTTTAATACAATGTGATTTGGGCACTCACTTAGAGATAAGTACAATATTTTACCCTCGGACTGGCGATCAGTCAGAGCGTATCATTAAGGGTGTTAGAGGATATGCTACGAGCTTTTGTTTTGGATTTTAGTGGTTATTAGGACCAGTTTTTATCCTTAGTGGAGTTTTTCTATAACCACAACTATCATTCTAGTATTTAGATGGCAACATTTAAGGCGTTGCATGGGAGAAGGTGTAGATCTCTAGTTACTTGGTTTGATTTTTTCAAGGTTAGTTAGGCCTTGGAATGTT
The DNA here is from genome assembly GCA_031232105.1 of Capsicum rhomboideum. Lineage (NCBI taxonomy): Eukaryota > Viridiplantae > Streptophyta > Magnoliopsida > Solanales > Solanaceae > Capsicum > Capsicum rhomboideum. The sequence continues at coordinate 95,352,781 of CP124715.1, forward strand.
GATTTGTTAAGGGATTTGATGGATAGGGTGAGATTGATATAGGATTGGCTTTTGGCATTCCAGAGTAGGCAAAAGAGTTATGCATACCACAGGGTTCGTGATTTGGTGTTCATGGAGGGTGAGGATGTTTTATTAAAGGTATCACCCATGAAGGGTGTAATGATGTTTGGGAAGAAGGTCAAGCTTAGTCCGAGATTTGTAGGTCCTTTCAAGATCCTTCGATATGTTGGAGAGGTGGACTATGAGTTGGCTTTTCCTCTGAGCCTTTCAGCTATGCATTCTATTTTTCATGTCTCAATGTTAAAACAATATCATTTAGATGGTTCTCATGTGATCCGGTGGAATTCGGTTGACTTGGATCAAAATTTGACTTTCTAGAAGGAGCTTATAGCTAGCTTGGATAGACAGACTAGGAAGTTGAGGTCCAAGAGTATTGATTTAGTTAAAGTTGAGTGAAAGCATCATTTGATAAAGAAGGCTACATGGCAGATTGAGTTTACCATGCGGAGAAGATATCCCTAGTTTTTGGACAGTTCAGGTACCTTTCTTGCCTTTACCTTTAAGAAACTTACGTATGTTTTAGTGGTGGATGATGTAACAACCTCATAGAAATTTTTGAAATTTATGTGTTTTGACCATTTCATCCTCCCTATTGTTGCTTTATGGTATTTGTGTGTGGGAGTGCATGGCATGATTCTTGAGGTGTTTGGTTGGGTTTTATACAAGTTTTTCATTTTTAAAGGTTCTTATGTTAGTAGGGTTGATGTTGGTCAATATTTGATGTTTTAGATGTCGTATGAGAATTCCATCAATTTTGTTAGCTTCAAAATATCATTTTTGGATTAGTAGCACTGTTGGTTCGGGTTTCGAGGCATTTTGCTACATTTTGAGCATTTGATTGGAAAGTTGATAAAGTTTGTCCTAGAGTTAAATTCAGTCAAAACTTGATGAAAATAACCTCCGTTGGTAATTCTAACGGTTTCGTTGAGTCCAGAACGTCGTCTAGTAGCATAGGTGGTTTATTTTCATAGGGTTCTAAATGATTTTTGAGGGTCCATTCGGAACCATTTTTGGCATTTGTTAGTTGCTAGTGCAGCACCAGTTCTGGTGCATTTTTCCCTTTTTTCGTATTCGCGAAGGTCTCATCGCGTTCGTGATGAAGGTCTGGGGTAAGCCTTCATGTTCGCATGGAGACCCTTGTGTTTGTGAAGGCAATCGCTGGTCGGGGTCTGGGTCGCCGGTTGTTCTTCACGATTGTGATCTCAACCAGACCATTGCGAACGCAATGGGTCCGAATCGGGGACCTTCACAAACACAATGGTGGTCCTGTATTTGTGACCAAGAAATGTTAGTAGTGTATAAAAATATCCTTTTCGATCATAAACCTCATAACTCAAATCTTGATTTTTCAACTTGAATTTTTTGGGTATTATCGGTAAAGTTAAAAATTGATATTTTGATGATTTCAGTCTCGATTTTTAATTCCATTTTTTATGAAATTTTAAATTCAAACTCCTTATGTTATGGGTAAATTGATTTTCTAATAAAATTCCAACTTTACCCTTGGGTTCTCGAGCTTAACTTTTGGGTTGACTTTTTGGATGGAAATCTTAGCAATATGGGTATCATTGGAATCTTGTTTATGTGTAAAACCTATTTTTCATAGATTGAGAGCATTCTGAGGCCGCTTGAAAGGGGAAGCTAGTTTGTGATTGTTAGAAACTTGCGGTTGGCTTCGAGGTAGGTTATGACTTAACATTCTTTGGACTTTGCTTGGGTAGGAGCTTATAGTGTAAGGCATGCTATGGGTTAGGAAAATTTGTTGATTCTAAGTACTGAATGAGATGGTTTATTATTTTGATGCCCCGATTAGAGGCTTGTACTGACTTGGCAATGTGAGACCTTGATCCCTAGTTTGATATTGAGGCTTGAACACTACTAAAAAATGCCTAAAACAACAACAAAAAGCGATGGACTGCGTTACTTTATTGGTCAAAAATGACGAAAAAGTGACGCAATCACTTTCGTAGTAAAGCGCCTCATTTCTTTTCCATTTGCGATGGACAACGTCGCTTTAGAAATGATGAAAAAGGACACAAATGTAAAAAATTATTTAAAATTTTTTTCAACTAAAGCGACCCTGTTCGTTACTTTGTTCTTCAATATGAAGAACAAAGCGATGGACAGGGTCACTTTTCTGGAATTTTTTTAAATGATGGACTGAAAAGTCTCTGTCCGTTGCATTATTCATAAATATGAAGAACAAAGCGACAGAAAGGATCACTTTTTTGGAAAAATATAAAAAGAACTTTCAGAAAAACGATGGACAAAAGAGTCCTTACCCATTGCTTTTCTGCAGTTTTTGGGGATGCATAAACATGCAGTTTCTGCATCCCACCTTTCAAAAAAATGTCATTCAATGTACAGTCCCAAGCAACACTAATTTCTTCCAAAACAATCATATAATAATAAACACACTAAATATTATTAAAATCATCACTAAACACATAAATATATCAACAAAAGGACCTATAAAGTGTTTCAAAACTTAAACAAAGTTCAGAAACATCCACAAAGTGTCAAAGCCAACAACAAGATATGAGAATTTCAATCCTAAGGGGTTGACGCCACAAATTCTCCATCACTCTCAGCCTCTTTGCTACTTGAGGAGGAACTTGGAGAACGGGACGCACTATGCCAACGAGCTAAGTTAAGCACTTGTTTCTTAAATTCCTCAAGGGCTTGCACATGCTATCATTTTTATCAACTCTTTATGCCTCGGAATCTGCCAAGGCATGCGCAATCTGCGCAATCTGCTGCGATATAGTAGTGATCTAAACACCATCAATTACCTCGTGTATGGCGATTCAATACCTTCTAGCCCTGATTAGATGCGTCGTAAATCGTTCCTTGAGCCTATCCCATAGATTCTCCCCTTTTTCTCTCCCCCTCTATTTTCTCGATCCAAATTTGAGTGGCTTCTTCCAATGTAGGTTGGGTCAGCTAGCCCTAAACTCAGATAAGTATCATTTACAATCACTCTACATATTAAAAAAAACAAAAGTTAGCACTATATATACATAATAGAGATACGTTAGTACTTTGTATCTAAATTTTTAAAATTACATAGGCATTTGGAGCCCTAAACTAAACCTATAGATTCAGATCTGACTCATTATTCTTCTTTTTTATGTGTTTGCCGAAAGATCTCATCCTGAGTTGGGGGGGGGGGGTGCCCTAATTTTGTTCCTATAAACAAAACATAATCAAGAAATATTTAATCAAATTTATATAAACATGTAAATTAGAAGATTAATATTATTTCTTATCATTTCCCTAGCTATGGTCCCAATGTTCTTTTCACCCCCGGTGTACAATGCGCCACCTTTTACACTGTTTTTGGCATTCTTGGCTTGTTCACACAATGCCTTGAATTCATATGACTCCAATATTATTGAAGCTGCCCATATAGTTACTGTAGAAGCCATTGTCCACACTTTCTATTATCCCGAGCCAGTTGGACAACCTAGCACTGGCTTTCCTCTTAAAAGTGGTGGAAATGATCAAATTGAACTTTCTCCTCCAAGTACACATTATCTAAAAATCAAGTGACTAGCGCTAGATGATATATATATATATATTAATATTAAAAGTTACTTAATAATAATTAAATTATTTATACATTAAACTCATTAAGCATGGCATGTCGTGTCCTCTCCAGAATCTTGCGCCACGAGTGATAAGGATGTGTATAAAGCCTCCTAATGCTAAACTGTAGAGACTTAGCAACTGGTTTTGAGGGTTTCCACCTACAAAAAATAGAATAAACATGTCAAGACATAAATAATTAATAAAGATTAAAAAATAAAATAAATTTATCATTCAAGAAAATAAATTTATGATGATCCATTAGGCTCAATCATCACTCTACCAAGCCTATCCCTATCTCCAGGTGTTAAACCGATCGGATCCTCCTCATCCTCCAGTGAAGGTGCATAAAACTGAGTCAATAAAAGAGTAGTTGCGTCTGCATCAGACTTAGAGTTAGTATCTCTAAGCTGCAGATCAGATAGGTTGGGGGAAGAATCGCAGGGGGATAAAGTACTAGATGATAATCTTGAAGTTGCTAAGCCCTATGCCCGAGGAATAGTGGATGTAGGCATGAAAGTGTAGGAAGTATTAGTATGTGGAGGTAGTGAATTGGAAGTAGAAGTGCACATCTAAGAGGATGTACCATGAAAATCCTTGGGATGCCCAATGTCATAGGGGACATATGATGACATCGGTGGAGAAGAGAGAATCTGTGACGTAGATGAAAGATGACCTGGAATATTGTCAGGCTCTGTATGTCTCCTAATTTTCTACTAGCATGAGGTCGATCACCATCACCACCTAATGATATCAGTATGCAAATTTACATTACAACATATAAAGAAAATCATAAGTATTAAATAAAATTAGTGATAAAAAAAAAAAAACTGACATGCTAGTCTATATTCTCTCATTCTTCCTCCTCCTCGCTTGTTTCATCATTCTCCTATTCTTTCTCCTCAGTTATTTCACTTTCATTGTCCCATTCGTCCTCCCAGAATGATTCATTTTCCTCATCTATTTGTTCCTCAATATTTGTTATGGAAATTAACTCATTATAATAAACTTCTTCTAATATGCGTTGAGGATATTCTAGACTGTTTTTCAACTCAGCATCCACTGTTTGATGAAAAATTGCAACATCATTATGGTATGCCACATATAACACATTTTTAATCAATCCTACCCATAGGCTTAGTCTTTATAACCACCCACCAATCAGCCTTGTCTCTACGTAATAAATATGTAGCGCAATACACCTACTTAGCATTTTGTGCAATGATAAAAGGATCATAGCGATCATATTGTCTCATGTTCTTAAATTCAATTATATTATGTTGTTGATTTATCCTGGTACCATAATGTGATGGATCAAACCACTTGCACTGAAATAGTACTATCTTATTTTTTGGGCCATCCAGGATACCTAACTTCAATAATCATTTGTATGACACCATAGTATTCAATAGTTTGACCATTATAGTCGACATCATTTTGAACACACACTCTGCTATTATTATTTTTCTTATACCTGAAAATTTCTTCAGTTTGAAACTTGAAACCATCACACAATACTTATTCATTGTCTAAATTTGAGTTTCAGGCCGAAGTGCAACTTTTTCACCAATTGCAAATGTTCAACAATACTATATTCATCATAAACCTATTTATTGTTAATCCAAAATATAGAATTTTGGTAAATGAGCATATTATACTTGTTGATTCAGTATGAGCTTTCACACTTACATATTCTTTTAGGCAATAGGAAAATCTTGTATATATGGCATCATTACCTCATGTGCTTACGAATAAAATGTTAAGTATACATTGAGATTTTTTGTTAGTTAACTAACACTTAATATTTAAATTCATGTAATTTGTTAACATAATTAAATGCTTACTTAAGATATGGTTGAATGTCGGGACAATTGAGTAAAACATGTGTCACAACTGATTGCATTTCCATACTAGTGAAGGTTTGCCTTCCATGTTTTTTAGATCCTCGACCAGGTTGATTAAATATTAAAATCGGTGGAAACATAGGATCACTATCACCTTAACTATTGTGATTTAACCTATTTCCCTTACATGACACTTCATCCTCTAAGTAGTAAGAACAAAAATGAGTAGTTTATCTTGCAAGATAAGCTTCACGAATTAATCCTTCGATCTTTATCCTTTGCTTAATAGTTTTTTTATAGTTGTCAATTTTCCTGTATAATTGTATGCTAGGTAGTAATAGTTAAAAAAACAAAATTATTAAAAATATTACCTTACGAATGGATACATCCACCTCGTTTGAACTAGACCTCCCAAGACATACCTCTTCTACAAGGTGAATTGAAAGATGCTCCATTACATCAAAGAAGCCACATGGAAAGATCTTCTCCAATTTAGTGGTGATGATAAGAATATTCTGCTCCATCCTTGCCAAGCTACTCTCCAATAACTTTTTCGAATACTAATCTTTGAAGATCAGACTTATATGGGTTTCTATATCTTGTCGGGAAGGTGGCTAAATGCGATAGGAATCAAGGGTTCCATGAAAACATAACAATGATGGCTTTTCATTCCAATCAACTTTTCTTCATTCATATCTACCCGCTTTCCTAAATTTGAAGCATAACCCTCTGGCATCCTCAAATTCTTAACCCACTCACAAATTTCCCATTTTCTATCCAATGTTAATAAAATCTGGCCTTGGGCCTAAACACCTTACAATTTTCTATTTCCTGCCGCCACAATTCCTTTCTTCTGTAATATTCCTTTACGTTCATTCTAGCTTGTGTATTGTCTTTGTCTTTTTCTCAACATCCATCACTCTATTGAACAACTTATCAAAATAATTTTTTTCAATGTGCATCACATAAAAATATATCATAGAAGATGTTATGTTTGGTCCAATTATTTCAACACCATATTCAGAAAGTCTAGAAGGTGAAGCTTCTGTAACTTTAGGTAATTGACAAACTCTCTCCCAAATTTGATGCCCTGAAAGTGATGGAGATGGAAGATAATTTTCAATCTTATTTTTTAATGTATTTTTCCTCTTTCTAAACTCATGGTCCATTGGCAAAAGATGACGGTGACAATCAAAGCAGAAAGTTTTTCAGTCATGCTTTAAAGTGAATGCTTTACTATTTTTCAGGAAATATGGGTAAGCTAACTTCCAGTAGTCATCTAACCATACAATACCCCATAGCAACAAAATTATTAATATTCCATTTTAAAGAAGCATGCATTACAAAATTCTACTTAGTTGATATATCATATGTCACTACACCTTCAAACCACAATTGTTTTAGTTCATCTATCAATGGTTGCAGATAGACCTCAATCAAACTTTTTTGATTATAGGGACATAAAATAATACAACTTAGGAATATGTAGGGACTTTTCATACACATTTCAGGTGGAAGATTACATGGAGTAAGAAATACAGGCCAGTAAGAATAAGGTGCAGCAGAATTAGAGAATGGTGTGAAATTATCTTAACAGAAGACCAATCTAACAATTCTTGGTTCACTAGAAAATCAAGATATGTTCTATCAAAATACTTCCAAGCTTCTCCATCTAATGGGTAAGACAAGACATCGGGTGGCTTTCTATTTTCATGGTTTCATCTCATATGTGGGGTAGATGAGCGTGCAACCTCTTTAACCTAGTTATAAGAGGTAAATGGTGTATCGCCTTAACTTGAATCATCTTGCTATTGGGATTCTGCTTATAATGAGCATGTCCATAAAAATTACAATTTTTTAATTCACCATCATTCTTACAGAACAACATGCAATCATTTACACAACAATTAATTCTATCATACAACAATCCTAACTTGGAAACTAATTTCTTTGCCTGATAGAAATTCTTAGGTATGTTCAACTTTGAGTTAACTAGTTCCCCCAAAAGACCAACCATAGAGTCCATAGCATCTTGAGGAATACTTCAATCTGATTTGATATTCATTAGTCTAAATGCAACTGACAAATCAGAATACGGACTCCCTTCACATAGTGGATGACTAGCCTATTCTAGTTGTTGATAGAAGCGTATTTATTTTTAATTGGAAGCTTTTTCTAAATATGGTTTAGGTTCCATCCCATCCTGAACCCCAAAAGCATCATTGACCATTTCATGAACCTTATCATATTGAACCCTTGTAATGACCCTCCAGGTCATTTCTCACATTTTTGTGCTTTTTTGCCTTTAGAGTATTCCTATAGCTACCCTAAGTCATGTATAACTTGATGGGATTGACAATTTTATTACCAGGCAGTTTGTTTAGTTTTTATAGACAATTCTCTATTTTGAACCTTTAGAAGTTGAGAAAATGGTCTAGGGCCAAAACTTTAGATAAACAGCCTCAGATGCCAATTTTGGCAGTTCTGTTAGCTTCGAATATTGATTTTAGGCTATTGAAACTCTTGTTCTGAGTTTTGAGGCTTCCAGACTTATTTTGGGCTATTTGGCATATTTTGGTAAAAATAGACCCTTGGGTGTAGGATCCATATTTTTGTTGAAATGACCTTGGATGGAAATTTTGATGGTTCTGTTGAGTCCAGAATGCTGAATTTGATAGGGTACCATAGTTCATTTTCATGCATGGGGTTCTGAATAAATCCTGAGCACTCGGTCAAAGTCCGTTAGGACTTAGCAAATTTGGCTGGTGCCAAGTTGCTGGTCTAGCCGCTTTATCGGCGGAAGACCACTTAAGCGATAACCATTTTAGCGGCCAAGAAGCCGCTTAAGCGGAAGTTGGACAGCTTGGCAAGGTCCGCAAAATTGGCCTTTGGCGCTTAAGCAGTCACTGTTTAAGCGGCCATCGCTGGTAGTTATATACATATTTCTCCTGCAAATTTTAGCCTTATTTCCCTAAGTGTAAACCACCATTAGAGATAGTTGGGAGCTCAAAAATTTTGGAGGATTGTAAATTTGAGATGGGATTAGCTTGCGGGTGTTGTAGTTTTTGGTTAATTCTTCATTTAGTTCTTGTTTTTCCCATTTGATTTGGGACTATTTTGGGGACTGATTTGGGCTTGGATCATGCCCAAGTTTGGGGCAAATGATCCTTAAGCTGAGAGGGACGTTGTGATGGTTTCAGTTTTGTGATTCCATAAGCGATTCCCACAAGGGATTTTAGCTTGGTTTTTGACCTGGAGTATAATTTCACATTATGGGTATCGATTTTCTCATCTTGATACGTAAAACATTGTTTTGATAGTGTGGCAGCAGTCTGAAGCTTCTTGGAAGGGGAATGCTCCATTGTAGATATTCCTACATGCTTTTGGCGGCGTCCAGGTAGGCTAGGTTTATATTTCTCCTAGACTTTGATTTATTGCGATATTAGTGTGATATTATGCTAATTTTGGTTGGGTTATTATATCCCGAGTATTATTTTAGTATTTATTGCGTATTTAGTCAATTAGGGGCCCTTTTTGGGTAGAATTCGACCCATCTTCCCTTATTTTAGCATATGAGTATTCTTTAGGACTATACTTGGCTCCTTTAGTACCTTGGTACAGGATTACGAAGCCTTATCCTAGGTTCAGGTAGGTGCTTACCTTACGTTGGATTTTTGGGATTGATAGTGGGCCCCACCGCCTCTTTTTAGATAGGATGCGTAGAATAACATTCCTTTTAACTTAAATGATCTTATAACTACTTTCTTAGACTATTACTTGGGTTTGGGTTGACTTAGACACTATTACATGCTTATTTAGCTTCACTACCCCAGGTAAGGCAATAATTGACCTTAAACTACGCCTTTCTAACTTAATAATTGGAAATCTCCTTGCCTTAATGGATTTGACCGCCTAAGATGGGATATATTGAATAAATGTATTGGAGATAGGTTAAAATCCTGGGATATCTCTAATTAGTTTATGCTTATTAAGTTTTGGTTCGAGTTCGGCGATTACTATATTATTATTATCTATCAGTTTGAGTCTGACATATGCTATACTATTATTATCTATGAGTTCCAATTTGAGTTCGGCATCTGGGATTGGAAATATATTGGAAACCAATAAGAATTACGATTATAGCTAGGAAAGGAGTATACGGTATGCATATCGCCTGTCTTGTCATTTTGCATTCATTACTGTTATTTCTGGTTCTTACTTTAGTTTCACTCCTGTTTGTACCCACCATGATTATGGGGGCTCGATTGGATTTATTTCTTCTTGTATGTGCCTTCTGGGCTTATGAGGGTCCAGCTAGGTTATAGTTTCGCTTTCGAGTTACTTGTTCCTTATTTATCGCATTTGTCTAGTATAGCCTATTATTTCTAGTTTTGCCCTTTACTATTGACTTTAGCTTACATTCTCGCACTATATTTATACTTTTACTATGATTGAGCTCAGTCGGCTGATGATGCCTACTGAGTTCCATGGTTTTGGTACTCATTCTACACTTTTGCATCTTTTTCCTGATGCAGATTCGAGTACAAGCCTCCGCCGTTGACGACCTCCTCAGGTTGTGCTGCTGATCGGAGACTGGGTGAGGTTTTTAGAGTCCGGAGCTGATCATCCTGCTTTTGCTTTAGTGATAATCTTATTTGTATATTCTGAAACTACTATGCATATATCTTTGATACTGTCTAGTTCTCTCTTTTGTTATAGTGGCTCTTGAACTGACCTTAAGAGGCCTTGAGAGGGATTATTTTTGTATATTTTGTCCTCTTCCCTTTCTAGTACAGTATATTGATGTATGTATATCTCTTTTACTTCCTCTTATTACTTATTATTGTTTGTTTCATTCTTGTTTTCCTTTATCTTCCGCCTGTTTGCCCATTGCTTGTCGTTCCAGGCTTTGGCTTGGCTTACCTATTGGTGGGTTAAGTAGGTGTCATCATGACTTGAGAAATTGGGCCGTGACAGCTTGGTAAAAGAGCCTAGGTTCACTGGTATTGTTAGTACAAGAGCCAATGTCTAGTAGAGTCTCGCGTATCATTACGAAGATGTTTGTATCCTATATTCTACAGGGCATTCTTAGGAAAATCTCATATTTTTGATTCATTTTTGTGCGTTGTATCTGTATTGGTTTCTAGATTCTCATTTATTCCACTCTTTCACAGATGTCTAAGACATTGACTACAGCAGCCGGGGATGAGGACCCTAAGCCTGCAACTAGAGCACCTGTTAGAGGCACAGGTCGACCCCGAGGTTAAGGTCAGGCCAGAGCTGCTGCCCCATCTCAATACTAGGCCAGAGAGCCTTCACTAGATCCATTTATTGATATTGCACCTGAGTCAGCACTAGAGAATCTTCCTCCACAATAGCCGATAGGCCAACGGTAGCCCAGGCCCCACCTGGATTTATATCTTCTTCGGTTCTTCATGATGCATTGGTACAGTTATTGGGTTTGGTTGGGGGCCTACCGATGGATGGGGCACAAACATCCGCTCAGGGGGTAGCCCAGGGTGGACTTGGTATAGGAGCACACCCTGCAGCTATAGCTCTTAGAGTATAGGTTTCACCAATACCAATAGTTCCAACACCAGCGGTAGCTTAGCTAGCCATGACTTCTGAGGAGCAGAATATGCTTTGCCGATTTCTAAGATTGACTCCATTGAGGTTTGTCGGATCCCCAGGAGAGGATGTATATAAGTTTCTTACCAGCTATAAGGAGAGGTTACGTAATTTGGATTGGTTAAGTTGGACAGAGTGGATTACATGACATACCATCTTGATAGAATGTCGAAACAGTAGTGGAAGGGTTATCTTAATTCCAGACCATCTGGATCTCCCCGTATGAATTGGACTTAGTTCTCTGAGGATTTCTTGGAAAAGTACATGCCTTGTAGCATGCGTGAGCACTTGAGAGATGAGTTTTCTGGATTGAGGTAGGTTACTATAATAGTGGCCGAGTACAAGGCGAGGTTTCACAAGATAGCCAGGCATGCCACCATGATTCTACCAAAAAAGTATGAGAGGATTCGATGCTTTGTCATAGGATTGAGACTATTGCTCCGTAGGGCTACTCAGAGTTTGATGACTTCAGGGAGGCTTTTACTGATATCACACATCATGCCTACATTATAGAGAAGATAGATCACGAGGCCTAAGGGGCAACGATAAAAGACCTCGTTATTAGGGTAGTTACAGTGGGAGCCGGAGTGGTGCTCAGTTCAGAAGTAGAGGCTTCCAGGGTAGGTACCCTCAACAGCAGTCGTATAAGCACCAAGGTTAGTCTAGTAGGCCCATTCAGGCAGTGCTTTAGATTTTGGATGGGGGTCAGCCTTGTTATAGTGGTTTTGATGGTCAGAGCAGTGTTTAGCCATAGAGGGGTGTTCAATCAGGGTCGTCAGGCTGAGGCGGTCATTTTGGGTTAGCCAAACCTTCTCGTTAGGTTAGAGTGCCCAGGGTATGTTATAAGTGTGGGGTTGTTAGCCATTTTTCCCGAGAGTGTCACCATCATGGAATGGTTGATCCTTCTGCATAGAGTGTTCCACTGATCAGATCAGTACTGCCAGCTCAGGGTAGTGGATAGGGTGGCAGGGGTGGTCCTAGGGTTCTAGAGAAGGTCCTCAGAAAGGGAGAGTATGTAGTTGGGAAGGTACCCAGTCCGGAGGCGGGTGGTGTCATCTTTATGCTGTTCTTGGTAGGTGGGAGGCTGAGACTTTGAATGTTGTAATTACAGGTAGGATCTCCATCTGCCATCAGCCAACTTCTGCTTTGTTTAATCCAGACTCCACGTATTCTTATGTGTCTTCTTATTATGCACCGCGGTTGAGATTGTCTTGGGAGCCTTTATATTTGTGAGTAGATACTCCCGTGGGTGATTCTTTAGTAGTGGATCAAGTATATAGATCTTGTATTGTGACTGTTCGGGAGTATGACACATGGGATGACCTTATTGTGCTAGACAAGGTTGATTTCAACGTGATTCTAGGCATGGACTTGTTATCCCCCTATCATGCGGTCTTGGATTGTTTTTCCAAAACCGTTACCTTAGCCATGCCTGGCGTACCCCTGGTTGTATGGCAGGGTTCTTATAGTCACGCGCTGATTGGGATTATTTCCTATATTCATGCTAAGAGACTGGTATCGAGGGGTCGTAAGGCTTATCTAGCATATTTTAATGATGTTAGTGTTGAGAGTCCCTTGCTTGACTCTGTTTCTGTAGTCCATGAGTTTTCCAATGTTTTCCCTACCGACCTATCTAGCCTTCCTCCTGAGTGGAATATAGAGTTTGCTATTGATCTTGAGCTGGGTACCCAACCTATCTTTATGGTACCCTACTGTATGGCTCCTACCAAGCTAAAGGAGCTTAATGTTCAGCTTCAGGATCTTCTTGGTAAGGAGTTTATTAGACTGGGTATATTGCCTTAGGGGGTGCTCCGATTCTATAAAAAGGATGACTCGATGCGTATAAGCATCAATTATATGTAGCTGAATAAGGTGACAGTGAAGAATAGATATCCTATGCCTCGTATTGATGATCTATTTGACCAGTTTCAGGGTGCGACCATGTTCTTTAAGATAGATTTGAGGTCTAACTACCATCAGTTGAGGATTCGGGTGGAGAACATCCCTAAGACAGCCTTCAGGTCTTGCTACGGCCATTACAAGTTCCTGTTGATGTCTTTTGGATTGATCAATGCCCCAACAACGTTCATGGACTTGATGACCCGTGTATCCAGGCCTTATTTGGACTCCTCCATGATTGTGTTTATTGATGATATTCTTGTCTATTCCAGGAGTTGGGAGGAGCACGAGCAACATTTGAGGACTGTGCTGCACACTTTGAGAGATCATCAGTTTTATACCAAATTCTCAAATTGTAAGTTCTGTCTTGAGTCGGTAGCATTCTTGGGGCACGTGGTGTCCAAGGATAGGATAATGGTAGATCCAGCGAAGATTGAGGCCATTCGTGTTTGGGCTAGGCATGTATCTCAGATCGAGGTTCACAGTTTTATTGGGTTAGCAGGCTACTACAGGCAGTTCGTCAAGCGATTTGCCACTGTCTCATCCCTATTTTCATAAGGCGCAACTTCAAGACTCAAAAATTAATTAATAGTTTAAAAAGATATTTAGAGTCGCCACCTAATTTTAAGAAAACTAGGAAACCTGTTAATTTAATTAAAGAAAAAATTAGTTTGCGTAACCAATTAGATTCTAGGTAAGGGCTTATGTTATTCCAAAGAAAAGGTGTTAGGCACTCTTTAGAATTCACAATGGTGGGTCCCAGCTGAACTTATATTTTCAATTGAGGAGGAGATAAAATCGTTTACACAAGTATAATAAACATAAAATATATACAAAAAGAATGAAATAAAATAATAAACAAAAAGGTAAAACCCATTTTTTGCACATTGGAAGCCTTGGAAATCGATGAAAATTTCTTCATCGACCAAGTATATTTATACTTGAACTGAAAATAAAATCCTTCTTTTTAATGGGGAGGCCTCAAAAATCCGACTGAAATATTTTATCATTGACCAAGTATATTAAGACCTGAAACAAAATAATTGAACTTCAAATAAAATCCGTCATTTATAATGGGGAGGCCTCGAAAATCCAACTGAGAAATTTTATCATTGACCAAATATATTAACACTTGCTCAACTTAGCTAATATCCCAAAAATATTAGTAAAAAATATGGACAGATCAACACAAAATCAATCATGAAGATCACAACCAAACAATTGCAACAATGATAGTTATAAGATAATAGAAAATGAAGCAACTTTTAGCAACAACAAACTAAAGCAAGGCAGCAATAACAATGAAGACGACATTAAGATTTTCTATAAACATCCAAATTAGAAAAATGTGTCCATCAATCTTTAAAATATATTAATAATGATAAATGATGAAAATAGTAACAATAACAATGAATAATTAAGGCAAAAGGGTCATAGCCACACAGTGAAGTTTGTCAACAAAATAAAAAATAGTCACCGAAAAATGATACTATCCGCTTGAAAACATCCCGAAAGCGACCCATCCACAGTCCCAAAAATAAAAATAATTAAAATTAAAACATGTAACAACACACAATCAGTAGAAAAACATGTAGAATAAATACGAAGGAGTTTGAAATTCTCAGTCCAGATCTAACCATTTTTTGAGCTTCACCAAAAAATGCAAACAAAGTCACGGTGTTGTTGTTCAGATGAAGCTGGTCGGAGCAATAGTGAGTTTGTCATCGTTGAGTTGGTTGTTGATGTTGTGGTATTGTTTGTTGTTGTTTCGCCTTGGGTTCATCTGAGCAATGGTCTCGTCGGAGCTCCGACGAGCTTTATAGAAGCAACGGCGTGGTAGGTTTGTGGTGGAACGATGGTGAGCTCATTGTGGTTTCACTAAAATAGTGGTGGTTCAGTTGTTGGAGTTTTGGAAGCTATTTGGTGTTACTGGTTGGAGCTCGTCGAAGCTCCGGCGGTGATTTAATGGTGGTGAAATTGGCCGAAAATAGACCGAAGCTCCAACCAGTAACACCAAACAGCTTCCAAAACCCCAACAACTGAACCACCACTATTTTAGTGAAACCACAATAAGCTCACCATCGTTCCACCACAAAGCTACCACGCCGTTGCTTCTATAAAGCTCGTCGGAGCTCCGGCGGTGATTTAATGGTGGTGAAATTGGCCGAAAATAGACCGAACAGTCACCGAATTTAATGGAGATTGTCGGAGTTTTGGTTCTCCATACAAATCTGGAAAAGAGAGACGAAGGGAGTGGGGTTCGGTGATGGAGTAGAAAACTAGTAGAGGTTGGTGGTGGAGCTCTGGTGGAAGCTCATCGGGAAAATTAAAGGAAATGGAGAAGAGGAAGCGAATTTTTGGATTTTTTTGTCAAAATTGGTAATTTCCACCACCATTAATTGTAAAGAAATTGGATTATTTTTATAGGAAATAAAATATCACTTAATCTAAAACCATGTGTTCAATATCATGGTTTTAAAAAATTATGGGCTATTTAAAACTATGTTTAATTTATTTGTGCAAAAAAAATTTCTTCATTTTTTATGAATTAACGGATTGTGATTAAAATAAATTAAAAAATACATTTAGTGTCATCTAAAAATTTGATCTCAATTGAAGGACAGAATAACAATTTAACAAAATTAAGACAATATTTGTTTATATAAAGACTGTGCAAAAATCGATAATGATCAAAAATTAATTAAAATAGTAATAAATTGATAAAAATTCCAACATTTTCAAAAATAAGGATAATTATCGATAACTTGTGTTAAATTGAATAAAAAATATGTAAAAATTAATTTTTTTCTCTCTAACAAATAAGAAATACAAAAGTATTTATTTTGAAAATATCGGATCAAAATTGGGTGTCAACAACTACTCCTTCTTCGTTCAGGGATGACGAAAGAATTTTTGAACGAAGAAGTTAACGTGTAGCCAATTTTGGCTAGATGAAGAAAAAAAAAGAATGACATGTGCAAAGACTAATATCAAACATTAATAGAAGTTAGACAATACTCTCCGTCCACGTAATGATCCAAAATGTCGTTACGCTGAAATAGGAGGTAGAAACTGCACCTAGACTCCCCTTAGTGAAATTTTGAGGAATTCAGGGCTAGTCTAGTATTGGGTTATTTTTGAGGGTATGATGTTCAAACAAAATCTGGTGTTAATGTGGTTTGTAATAGTGGTTTTTGACGTGATAATTAGATAGCCAACGAGTATAGAAAGTCATAGCAACTTCCAGCACCTGAAACAAAGTTATAGAACTCTGGTTATAACATTTATCGTGGAGGGTTGATTTGCAATGTCGAAATTCATGGTGTGTGTTATAAAATAAGGAAAACAGAGGAGAGGTCTCGAGTTTCTACCTTGGACCACTGCAGCGGAAATAGTAATTGCTGCAGCAGTCACGGGAACCGCAGCGGCGGCCTCTAAGAAAAAGGGCGTGAACCGTTGCAGTGAAAATTTAACCACTGCAGCAGTAACGCCCAGTAAAATTACAGTTTTAAAAACTAAAAAAACATTTTCATTCCTCACTTTTTTGAAAAATGTAATAAGGTTCCAGGGAGGCATTTTTCAGAGGGTTTGTGGAGCTTTTCATCTTTGGAGGTAAGTAATTACATTATAGACTTAAATTTACTTCATTTAACCTTAGACAATCACTAGAAAATGAATTAATGGTGGATTTTGGAGTTTTAACCCTAGTTTGGAAAATCAATGAAAAGTGGTGGAAATGTGGATAATTTCTGTATATAATGATACTACAGTGTTAGAAAACACTAATGGGACTAGAATTACAGTTGTTTATGCTAATTTAAGTAAAATCTATGAGGTTTAAGAGATAGGAAACCCTAAGATGATGAAATAGGGTGATTTTATGGCTAAAATCAGTGATTTTTAATTCCTAATAGTTAAAAAGGAAAGAATTATTGAAACAAATGTATATTCTTGTTGTTATAGATCAAGAACGAGATTGAAAGGGCAAAAGTGTGGCTTAAAGGTGACTTTGAGCAAATGAATTGAGGTAGGCTATAATTTTGTTATAGCACTTAGACTCTCTTGACTTTGTACTTGCTTGTGAACTTGACACCTATGATTGCCTTCTAGCATGACTTGTGATTTAATGACTGCATTATATTTTATTTACATTGTGATGATATTTTGAGATGATGATCGGGTACCACGCCGGTACAGATGTGATATTTTTTATAATAGGTCGGGTACCGCACCGATATGAATATGACATGCTATGAAAATGTGTCGAGTACCACACCGATAAGATAGGACATTAATAATGAAGTTGAGAAGGGTGAGAGATGATGTTCACATCTTGCATACATGCACTCATACATATGTATTGGGTGCCTTATGATGACTATACAAGTTGATAAGTTGTAATGAAAATATTAAGTGTGAAAGTCTATGAAAGTAAAATTGTGGATTGTAATTATGTGATGATATGTGATGTGTTTATTTGAATGACATCATTGGTTATGGGTTCTGTTATGATCGCTTTTATACTTGTTTTGCTTGCTTACTTGTACATTATTGAGTTAGTCGGCTTACTAGTACTTGTTGATGTACTGATGCTACCTGTATTCTTCTTTTGTCGAGTGCAGAACATCTTCCAGCGGTTGACACACGACCTCGGCTCTAATTAGCAGTTTGGATCGATTTTTGAGGGTGAGCACCATGTTCGGGCAACCTTTAGATCTTCTCATGATGTTGATGTCCCTTGTTTCGGGATTAAGACGATTCCTTTTTGTTATGTTTTTGGGATATTCTAGTTATTTTCAGACTTAGTCATTTTTAGATATTCTTGTACGGTGACTTCAAGTCCCCAGAAATGTAATAAGTAGAGGTTTTTGTACTCTATTGGTTTGAATATTGATGTTGGTTGGACGGGTGGTTTAAATTATTGAAAAAACTTCCTTTCTGCACTTGTTTAATACATAGGGATTTATATAACATGAATGTGAGAGTAACACTTATGTGAGTAAGAGTGAGACTAGTATGGTTCTTCTGCCATAGGTTAGGGTGGGTTCCAATCATTGCTGGTTGGGTCGTGGCAGTCCATCGGAAAGGATGGATTGTCTTTTGATAAAAGGGAAAGGATTGTTCAAAGATAAAAATATTATCGTACCTTTGACTTTACTTTCGAAAATACCTTAGTGTCGAGCTTGAGAGATGCTGGGATGCAAGGCTATGTACCTATTTGAATGAGGTAGCAGATCAACTTATCTCATTGAATGACGAACGACCTATTTTGATCATGATATGCCACTCTGGATGAGGTTGCTACCCAACTTGTTTCATTGAAAAACGAAGGACCCATTTTGAAATTGATATGTCATTTGAATGGGTGACAACCTAACTTGTCTTATTGAAAGGCAGATGACTCATTTTGAACTTGATGTGTCATTTGAACGGGTGACAACCCAACCTATCTCTTTGAAAGGCAGACAACCTGTTTTAAACTTGATATTCCACTTTGACTGAAGTGGCACTTGTCTTATTAAAAGGTGAACGACCCATTTTGAAATTGATATGTTATTTGAATGGGTGACAACCCAACTTATCTCATTGAAAGGTGGATGACCCATTTTGAACTTGATGTGTCATTTGAATGGGTGACAACCCAACCCGTCTCTTTGAACAGTGGATGACCCACTTTGAACTTGATGTGTCATTTGAACGGGTAACAACCTTATCTCTTTAAAAGGCAGACGACCCACTTTGAACTTGGTGTGTCATTTGAACGGATGACAACCTATCTTGTCTCATTAAAAAGCAGACGACCCACTTTGAACTTGATATGTGGAATCACCTTGACGCCGGTATGGATACTTGGTCATCACCTTGATAACAGTCTGGATAAATAATCATCACCTTGATGATGGTCTGGATAATTGGTCATCACCTTGATGGCGGTATGGATAAATAGTCATCACATTGATGATGGTCTAAATGAGTGGTCATCACCTTGATGACGGTCTGAAAAATGAAGTCACTTTGACGCCAGTCTAGATAATTGGTCATAACCTTGATGATAGTCTGAACAAATGGTCATCACCTTGACGATGGTCTGGATAAATGATCGTCACCTTGATGACTATCTGGATAAATGGATCATCACTTTGATGACGGTCTAGAAAGTGGAGTCACTTTGATGCTAGTATGGATAATTGGTCATCACTTTGATGATGGTCTGGAAAGTGGAGTCACTTTTACGCCAGTCTGGATAATTTTTCATCACCTTGATGATGGTCAGTAAGCGAATCACATTTGATTCCGATCTGAATTAGTAGTCATTACCTTGATGACGATTTGAAAAATGGAGTCATATTAACACCGATTTGACTACCATATGCCATTTTGAATGGGGTAACTTCCCAACATGTCTCATTGAAAGGTGGACGACCTAACATGACACTTTGAATGGGATGACTTCCTAATGTGTATCATAATCACCTGAGCTAAACTTATTAGTATCAAATGAAGTATAAAGGAAACTAACAATTGTGCATATCTTATGCAATATGTCACTTTGAGCGGGGTGAATTTCCAACGTATCTTATAATCATCTACACTAAAATTATTAGTAGAAAATATAATATGTCACAACGAAGGAGGGGACGATCCAAGTTAACATGTCACAAATATGAGGAGTGATGATCCAACAAAACATAATATGTCACTTTGATAAATGGATGACACAAATTAAGAAAATGAATCCTGTCAAAGAAAAGACCACTGAGTCACTTAGACCTCAAAGGTGGGTGCTTGCCCCAAATTTCATTTTTTAACAAAATAGAGAATCTAGTCCTGACTGCAGTTGGTACCAACAATTAGCATAACATGAAAATTTCTATTTTTCTTCTCTTCTAACTAAGATTGACTTCAAGATAATTTCTATAGCTTCAAGAGGTACCTCAAACATACCTAAGTATCGAAAAACTTTGTTCGTCTTGCTTCAAACAAAGGTTTTGAATTAGTCTTATCTTCATGTTTTAAGTACCCTCACCACAAAGGAAGTCCTCACTTGCACACATTTGAAATATGTTAATTTGAGGACATTTTGAAAAACACTCTCACGCTCAAAAGAATTTTCAAAGCATGCAATGGTGATGTCATAGGCTTGACCATCATGTAAGTCTCCACTAATGTGAGAACATTTGAAATGGGATCATGTAGAGCTTGCAATCGGCTTGTAATGTAGGTTTGGGGACGGGTAGGATATTGATTTGGGATAAGAGTGACTTAATCCCTCCTTGAGCATCAAACTGAACTTGTGCTTATGATAATTACTATGCCTTGATGCTTGATCTTCTTTGTTGTCTATTCTTTTGTTTCGACTTCTTTTTGAGTCGTTGCTTGCTAGAGAATTTTTATCCTTTCATTATAATGTTATCTTTACGTTTGAAGTTTCTCCTCTCTTGTTTAGAGTGTTCTTCTTCATCATTTGGGATTTCTCCTTGCTTTGAACTCATGGGCAGTTTTTGACTCTCTTTCTTTTCTTTGAAGTCGTTTTGATCCTTGACTTTTAGGAACTTTGCATCTTTTGCCTTTGGCAGCTTCAAGTTTGAATCGTTCTTCTGTAACTTACACATCTTCAGTGCATTCAAAGTGGTAGGGCCAAGAAAGGGATAGTGCATGTAAGCACTCAAAAGGGTATAGGCTAAGACATGGTTGTTCAAAGAAGAGGCTTCAGGCTCGAAGGGGGATATACTAAGGATTAATGAGATTTGGTAGGCATTAAAAGGCACAAATGGGTTAAAAAAGGCCTACGATCCTTTTCCAAAACAAATATTACATCAGAATTTTACCTCAACAAACATTCAGGATAAGTTCTAGATCAATAGCGCAATACATTTGAATTTAATCTAAAAACTCACCACATAATGCACATAAAAGCATGAGGTTGGTTTTATTCTTACCTTTAATGCATGCAAGAGAATATTTTTATGTGTCACAAAAGTATGAATGAGAGGTACCAAACAAATCTATGGTTCACCACGAAGTCAATTCTCTCAAAAAGGTTTATCCTTGTGTATGCACACTTCTAACTGGTTTGGCACCAACCAAATAAAAGTCATGATTTTAATAAAAATGTTTTTTTATTTTTAAATAAGGGATACCGAACCCGAAGAAGGCTGCATACGTATCTCAACCTGAAGAATGAGAATTAGGTGTGCATAGTTTGTACAGATATAATATATAATATATGCACAAAAATAATGAATGCAAAGATATAGACAAACTCGGAGCGATGCCTCGTATTGTCCGGTGTCAATTGACGTCTTTAGCTAAACAACATCTTCCCATTGTTCGTAGGGATGACATATTGTGGCCTCCATGATTATTTTCAAGGGCATTTATTGTTGTATTCTCAACCAAAATGCTTTCAATGATTGTAGGATTTCCCAACTATCTACCAGAGTAGCACATTATTGTGACCATCCTCAATTATCCGTGAGAACGATTTTCCTATAAAGAGATGAGAAAAGAGTGAAAGCATGAAGTCATGAAAGGATAATAAATGAGAGAGAGTGATTACATAGAATAAGACTCCCCTAATTTGTCTTCCACATTAGATATTGGTGCCTCATGAAGTCCGAAGCTAAATGTAGTTTGATTCTTAAAGTGCAAGCTTGGTGGAATTTTTGAGGACTTTCCTTAAAAATTTTGCCCCAGTTTAGAACACAAAAGAACTTTCTTGAACTTTTTGAAGCTGCTTTGAGTGGAATTTTTGCGACCTTCTCAAAAATTCTGTCCTTGTTTCAACTTCAACTAACACTTGTGTTGAATCTGTACAAAATGTATTCTTTTTATAGAATTTTTGAGACCATCTCAAAAATTCTGTCCCAGTTTCTATTATAAAGGAAGATGGAAAGTTTACGGGGAATATGACCGACCCATTGTGGTGCCTACGTATCCCGTTGATTTAAGAATCAGGTCAAACATAGTTTAAAAACTTTATGGAATGGAATGATGGATAAATAATGTTTAAATCAAAACATGTGTATTAAATACAAAATCAGCTAAATATGGACGAAGTAAATCATGTAACACATAAACAGTGTATAACGAGTCCTAACATACATGTGACCTTTTGAGCCAAGGTAAGCATACGATTGAAGGATGCATACACCATTTGTAAGACGTTCTATTACCCTAAAAAATTTGAGGGACAAATAGTCCGTATAATGTGGCATTACATCCTACAATTAACTACATAAAGGATAATCGTCTGTTATTGACTCCTGGCCAATAGACGCAAGGTGGTTTTTTAATGGACCTGATACCCCTTGGGTACCGGGTCACTCTAAGCCAATGCCTAAACACGAAATTTGACTTCACTCTAACCTAGTTGACTAGAGTGGTTTGTTTAAATTGATCGAAACCCGAAATTGACTTTTTTGGGGTAACATACCAAGTAACTGTTGACCGACTCGAATCAACTAATCACTTGACCGTTCAAGGAAATAAGGGTTTTATACTAAAGGACGGCTGTGAATAGTCACGTAACCTTCCTTTTTCCTAATGCCTAATGTGTTGCCAGGGAGGCAGAATATGTCATGATTGAGCAAAATAGTTAAAATATTACAAAAATTAAATAAATAATAATTAAATGACTAAGTAATGTAAAGAATACACAAGATATAAATAATCAATAAAATATACAAGGCAGTAAAAAATTGTAAAAAGTAAAAACTCCTCAATGGAAAAAATGAACTCATAATGGTTAGAACATTGATATCTCCAGCAGAGTCGTCATTCTGTCGCATCCCTATTTTCATAAGGCGCAACTTCGGGACTCGAAATTAAATTAATAATTTAAAAAATTATATAGAGTCGCCACCTAATTTTAGGAAAACTAGGAAACTTATTAATTTAATTAAAGAAAAAAACTGAACTCATTTTTTCAATTGAGGAGGAGATAAAATCATTTGCACAAGTATAATAAACATACAATATATACACAAAGAGTAAAATAAAATAATAAACAAAAAAGTAAAACCCATCTTTTTCACATTGGAGGCCTTGGAAATCGATGAAAATTTCTTGATCGGCCAAGTATATTAATACTAGAACTTAAAATAAAATCCTTCTTTTTAATGGGGATGCCTCAAAAATCCAACGGAGGAATTTTATCATTGGCCAAGTATATTAAGACTTGAAATAAAATAATTGAACTTCAAATAAAATCCTTTATAATGGGGAGGCCTCGATGACCAAATGTATTAATACTTTCTCAACTTAGCTAATATCCCAAAAATAATACTAAAAAATATGCACAGATCAACACAAAATCAATCACGAAGATCATAATCAAATAATTGCAACAATTATAGTAATAATAAGATAACAAAAAGGAAGCAACTTTTAACAATAACAAAATAAACCAAGACAATAATAACGATGAAGACGACATTAAGATTTTCTATAAACATCCAAATTAGAAAAATGTGTCCATCAATCTTTAAAAAAATATTAATAATGGTAAATGATGAAAATAGTAACAATACTAATGAATAATTAAGGCAAAAGGGTCATAGCCACACATTGATGTTTGTCAACAAAACAAAAAAAGGCAGTCACCGAAAAATGATACTATCAGCCGAAAAAGACCTATCCAGTCCCAAAAATAAAAATAATGAAAATTAAAACATAAAATTATGGGATATTCAAAACTATGGATATTTAACTTATCTGTGTAAAAAATATCTTTTTCGTCTTTTATGAATTAACTGGCTGTGATTAAAATAAATTTAAAAATAAATTTAATGTCAGACAAAAATGTGATCTCAATTGAAGGCCTAAATAATAATTCAACAAAATTAAGACAACATTTATTTATAAAAAGACTGTGCAAAAATCGATAATGATCAAAATGTAATTAAAATACTAATAAATTGATAAAAATTCCAACATTATAAAAAATGAGGATAATTATCAATAACTTGAGTTAAATTGAACAAAAGTACAAAAGTGTTTATTTTGAAAATATTGGGCCAAATTGAGTGTCAATTCTTTTGCAACACGTATGACCATATTGACTAGGAAGGAGGTTTCATTTCAGTGGTCTGGTGGATGTGAGGTGAGCTTTCTAAAGCTCAAGGACTTGCTCACTTCAGCTCCTATTTTGACTTTTCCAATTGAGGGCGAGGGTTTTACCGTCTATTGTGATGCTACTGGTGTTGGTTTGGGTTGTGTTCTGACGTAGTGAGATCGAGTTATTGCACATTCTTCGAGATAGCTGAAGGTGCATGAGCGCAACTACCCCACCCATGACTTAGAGTTGGTACTGATAGTTTTCATGCTTAAAATTTTGAGGCATTACTTGTATGGTGTTCGCTGCGAGATTTTCACTTACCATCATAATCTTCAATACATTATGACTCAGAGGGACCTTAATTCGAGATAGCGCAGGTGGATGAGTTGCTGATGGACTATGATATCTCTATTCTGTACCATCCAGACAAGGCAAATGTGGTAGCGGACGCCTTGAGCTGGAAGACGGTGAGTATGGGGAGTTTGGCCTTCCTTTTAGTTTTGGAGCGACCTTTGGGCTTGGACATCTAGTCCTTAGCCAACAAGAGGGTTCGACTTGATATTTTGGACCCCAGGAGGATTCTTACTAGTGTTGAGGCCAGATCTACCTTGTTAGAGCAGATTCAGGGTCGTCAGTTTGAGGATGATGGGTTGCATGGCATTTGAGATCAAGTGTTGAGGGGTGAGTTCAGGAGGTCTATCTTAGATTTTGAGGGTATTTTGAGATTTGAAGGTCGCATTTGTGTTCCAAGGGTAGGAGGTTTGATTTGGTTGATACTTCAGGAGGCTCATAGCTCCAGGTACTCTATTCACCCTGGGACAACTAAGATGTATAGGGATTTGAGGCAACATTACTGGTGGAGGGGTATGAGGAGAGATGTAAAGGACTTTGTAGCTCGGTGTTTGTGTTTTCAGCAGGTGAAGGCTGAGCATTTTTAGACCCAGTGAATTGCTTTAGAGGCTACCCATTCCTGAGTGGAAGTGGGAGCGAGTTGCTATGGACTTCATAGGTGGTTTCCCTCATACCTCTCGTGGTTTGGATGGCATTTTGGTCGTCATAGATCGATTGACAAAGTCTGTCTAATTCATCCCTATTCAGACTTCCTATAGTACTGAGAGGTTAGGTCACATCCATGTTCAAGAGGTGGTTCATCTTCACAGGGTGCACATGTCTATTATTTCAAATAGAGGTTCTCAATTCACTTCTAGATTTGGGAGAGCATTTCAGGAGGAGTTGGGTACCCAGGTTGATCTTAGCACTGTTTTTCATCCCCATACTGACGGATAACTAGAGTAGACCATTCAGGTTTTAGAGGACTTTCTCCGAGCTTATGTTATGGACTTTGGAGGTCAATGGGATTAGTTCTTAGCCTTAGCGGAGTTTGCCTACAATAATAGCTACCATTCGAGTATTCAGATGGCACCATTTGAGGCGTTGTATGGTAGGTTCTCTTGATCTCCAGTTGGTTGGTTTGAGACTTCAGAGTCTAGGCCATGAGAAATCGACTTGCTTCGAGAGTCATTGGACGGAGTTTGGGAAATTCAGGATAGGCTACGGGCAGCTCAGAGCAGTGTGCTAACTGTAGGCTTCGTGCCTTGAGATTTGGAGTTGGTGACTGGGTTTTCCTTAGGGTGTCGCCCATGAAAAGGCATAATGAGGTTCGAGAAGACATGCAAGCATAGCCCAGGTATATCGGACCATTTGAGATCCTTCAGATAGTTGGGGAGGTAGCTTATGAGTTGGCCTTACCCCCATCCTTTTCAGCTATTCATATAGTTTTTCATGAGTCGATGCTATATCGTTATATTCCAGATGAGTCTCACGTTCTTCAGAGGGAATTGGTTAAGTTGGATGAGAGGTTGACATTAGTGGAATAGCCAGTTTCTATCCTAGCCAGAGATCTCAGACGGTTGTATTCCAGAGATATCCCTATGGTTAAGGTATAGTCGATACACCATCTAGTTGAAGAGGCTACCTAGGAGACCTAGCATGACATGCGAACTCAGTATCCCCACCTGTTTGAGCCTTTGGGTATATCTTGATGCTTTACTTTCGCGGATGAAAGTCCTTTTAGTAGTAGATGTTGTAAGACCCTCCAGGTCATTTTCTATATTTTCATGCTTTTTATATGTTTAGAGCATTTCTATAGCTGCCCCAAGTCATTTATGACTTGCTGGGACTGATAGTTTGGTTACTGGACAGTTCATTTGATTTTTATAGCCAATTCCCTATTTTGGAGCTTTTAAAGTTGAGAAAATGATTTTGGGCCAAAACTTTAGGTAAACATTGATGGATGCCAATTTTGATGATTACGTTAGCTCTGGAAAATCAATTTTAGGCTAGGGAGACCCTTGGCCTAGATCCTGAGGCTTCCAGACTCATTTTGGGCTATTGGGTGAATTTTGGTAAAAATGGACCCTTGAGTGTGGGACCCACATTTCTTTTGAAACCACCTCGGATGGAAATTTTGATGGTTTTGTTGAGTTCGGAATGCCCAATTTGTTAGGGTAGCATAGTTCATTTGTGTGAACGGGGTTCCAAATAAATTTCAAGTATCCAATTGGAGTCTGTTAGGCCTTAGCAAATTTGGTTGGTGCCAAGTTCCTGGTGCAGCTGCTTTAGCGGCTGAAGACTGTTTAAGCTGTAGCCACTTTAGCAGCCAAAAAGCCACTTAAGCAGAGTTTGGCCAGCTTGGCAAGGTCTCCTAAAGCGTCTCTTTGGCGCTAAAGCGGTCATTTAGCCACTTAAGCGGCCATTTCTGGTAGTTATATATATGTTTCTCCTCCAAATTTTAGTATTATTTACCTAAGTGTAAACCATCATTAGAAATAGTTAGGAGCCCAAAAATTATGGAGGATTGTAAATTTGAGTTGGAATAAGCTTGAGGGCGTTGTAGTGATCATTCTCCTCATCTAAATCTCGCAAGTTTTCGGTTAATTCTCGGATTAATTCTCCATTTAGTTCTTGTTTTTCCCATTTGATTTGGGACTGATTTGGGCTTGAATCACACTCAGTTTTGGGATAAATGATCCTTGAGATGAGAGGAACGCTGTGACAATTTTAATTTCATGATTCTGCATGCAAGCCCCACGGGGGATTTTTAGCTCGGTTCTTGACCCAAAGTGTAATTTTTAATTATGGGTATCGATTTCCTCGTCTTGACGTGTAGAACATTATTTTGATAGCATGGCCACAGTTGGAGGCTTTTCGGAAGGGGAAAGCTCCATTTTAGAGGTTCCTGCATGCTTTTGGCGGCGTCCAGGTAGGCTAGGCTTACCTTTTTCCTAGACTTTGCTTTCTTACGATAGTAGTGTGATATTGCGCTAGTTTTGGGTGGTTCTTATGGCCTGGTTATTATTTAAATTTTTTGACTTATTTAGCCGGTTAGGGGATTTTTTTAGGTAGAAGATCAGGTAGGGTTTCGATGGCAACTCGTACGTCACACTGGTAATACCAGTAATCAGGATCCGACCCGGTTGGTGCTGCAGGGAATGAGGGGGTCTCGACCATTGTTGGGGTGACTTTTGGTTTGGGAGGGGGGGGGGGGGGGAACAGAAAAGAGAAATAAGGAAAAGATTGACAATTTATTTGGCTTAATTAATGGTAACACTCTTATGATAATTACAGCCGTTCGATATGATGACTCTTCCTTGATCCGATGGGAGACTAAGGACAGTGATAGCTAAAGACAAAACTATTAAACGACATCCTTTTTTCTTCGTTGAAAATTAGTCCCTTAGGCTTCACTTAATAATTTTGTATCTTTTTTATGTACAATATAATTTAAATATTACACTTACCTTTCTTATTTTAATTTCCTTACATCTAAATTTGTTTACATGGTAATTTTTTATAATTACTTTTTGTGGCATTAATATAATTATTTAATCTTGCTATTAGTTTGATAATTTGAGCAATCTTTCATTTAAGCTTCTAGTAATACTAGATGGCCTGTGCCTGTGCTTATTTCAATGTTAAAGAAAGCAGTTCGTCAAGTTGAATAGTAGTGTCATACAATATTATGCTTCATATTATGTGGAACAAAGTTTATACTATTACATTGGTGGAGCTTGATAGAAATACCAATTTGTACAAAGTTTAAATTATTACATTGATAAAGCTAGCTACAAAGACCAAAGTGGAAAATGTGAATCCAAGCAGTTCACCTTGGTAGCACAAGCTGCATCTGTGGATTAACTGAAAAAAAGAAGAGTTTTTGAAGGTTAGATAACAGTAAAGTGTTATCCAGTATAGTGATTCATTATCTCTCCTTAATGTCTTACTAAAAATATAAGCCAATTAACAAGAACAGATTTGACAAATTATTTTAGAAACCAAGTTCACGAGAAATGAAAAGAGGTTTTCATAAAACAATATCCACAAGGTGTAAGGCTCAGATCTGTGGTTCTAATGGACATAGAGATATTGACCACGCCGTAGCTGCAAAAGAAATTGTTACAAGTGATAGAGAATCCTTAAATCTACCATACAGGGTTTGCCACCAATAATTTCATAGCCCAAATAAGTAAATATCATCACTGACTCTTTAGCTAAGTTTATAAATTCTCTTGAGGAACAATTATATTTTCAACAAAATCTAATGACCCTCCAGGTCATTCCCAGTGTTTACGCGTGTTTATAATGTTTAGAGCTTTTCCATGACTACCCCAGGTCGTGTATGACTTGCTGGGACTGGTAGTACGGATACCTGGCAGTTTGTTTGACTTTTAGAGTCACTTTCCTATGTTGAATTTTCTGGTAGTCAGGTATTTGCTCTGGGGCCTAATTTCCTATTAAACTGCCTTGGATGCCATTTCTGACCATCTCATCAGATCTGGAATGTCGACTTTAGGTTAGGTAGACCCTTGGTTTGGGTCTTGAGATTCTTGGACTTGTTTTGAGTGATAGGCCGACTATTGGCTAAAGTTGAGTTAGCCCTTGGGGCGTGGACCCCAGTTTTAGTCGGAACAATCTCTGATGAAAATTTCAACAGCTCTATTGAGTCCAGAGCGTCAAAATTAGTCAGGTAGCATAGTTCGTGTTGTAATGACCCTCCCGGCCATTTCCCTCATTTTCGCGCGTTCTCGGCATTCAGAACTTGGTAAAGAAAATATATAGTTAATTACCTTTCTAAAATATTTTTGATATTTAAAATAGGTCTATAGTTTATTATTTATGAGTTAGGCTCATTATTGTGACACTTAACATATTATTTAAGTAATATATATGTAGATATATTTGGTCAAAGTTGGCTGAATTTACTTTAATTATATCAATTTTTATATATAACCCCTTTTTGTCTTCTAAAACCTTCTCAACACTTCTCTTTCTATATTCAACCATTCTAGTGAGATTCAAGGTTAGGGGTTGGTAGATTTGGATCCATGGTTATGTTCTCGTCGTTTCTACGGTACGTTTTCTTATTTTTACGGTAGTTTTAGTTACGGTGGTTGTTGAGATTGGTGTTGATGTTTGAGCTATATATTGAGCTCAAATTGAGCGGTGTTAGTTGTTACTATTGGTCACGGGGTGATTTGGGGCGCTGTGATAATTTTGATTTTGCAATTCTGCAAATGGGCCCCACATGGACCGTTCGGATATTTATTCCGAAATAATGCAATATGGGTATCAATATTCATGTTTTGACATGTAGTTTATTATTTTGCTAGCGTGGCAGAAATCTGAGGTCTCGCGAAAGGGGAAGACTCCTAATTAGCAAGCTTTGGCAGATATTCGGCGGCGTCCAGGTAGGCTAGGCTTACCATATACCTAGACTGAGTTTATTTATAGTATTTGCATACTATTATGCTAGTGTTTGGGCTGGTAGTTGTAGATTGGCATTGGATTGCTATGATTAGGCCTTTTGGGCCGGTTAGGGCCTTGTTCGGATATGTTCCGTGCCCGTTATCCTCGTGGTGTGCCATAGATTACCTTTATAGGGTTGATTAATGTTATACTACTGTTAGTAGGGATTTGGTGAACCTTAGCCCAGACTTGGTTTTGGGACCCCGTAGTGGGCCCTGCTACTCTTTACAGTCGGTATAGTTAGCTTTAAACATTGTTAGGCTTAGTTAAGCCCTGAGATGATCTTTTAGGATAAAATTTGTGTTGAATTACCCTAGTTATGCCCTTTTGACCTGTTTAGCCTTGCCAGTCCCTAATAGCACCGTATTTGACCGTGGTCGTCTAGTTTGATTTAAAATGCAGACCCGCCTTGCCATGACTTATAATGTATTCCCATACTTGTATATACATATTATTTATAGTATATAGTTGACCTGGAAGGATACCGAGATTGACTTGTAGTACGTGGTGGGTTAGCTCCTTATTTATGTTTTGGGTTCGTTCTGGGGTCGGTATGTCCCCATTTACTTGTGTTTGTGTGGATTCTGGCACTACTCTGTCACTTGGTTACTGATTATTATGACTTCTTGTTTGAGTCCAGTCACTGATTCAGATATGATGGTTACCGATTGTTATGAGTGTCGGTTAGTCTGGCCACTGATTCAGATATGATGGTTATCGATTGTTATGAGTTCCGGTTCGAGTCCAACATCTGGTTATGATATGATTGGAGATTTCTGGTACTGGGTACCGTGGTTACGATACTGTTGTTATCTGAGTTCCGGTTAGAGTCCAGCGGTTATGATATATATGTGGCCGATTGTTATTATACACTATGTCCGATTTGATTCCGGCGTCTGGCCTCTTGTTATTACCCATTGGTGCCGGTTCAAGCTCGGTGCACACCCTTATTGGTTATTGTGGTTACTGGATACTGATACAGCTTCGAGACACTATTGACTATGTATTTACTTTTCTTGTGTGTCCCGCTGGTTTATGGGGCCAGACTGGGTTATTGTTTTCTTTCGTGTGCCTATCGGGTTTATGGGGGCCCAAATAGGTTATATTTGATTTGTGTGTTTACTTACGCATTTATTTACTCGTTATTCTGTATCGCACTTATTCTCTCCTGAGCATATCTATATGCCTCGGCAGTTACTTATGTACTCATTTATTTATACCCCGAACCTAGCATTCACCCTCGCATTTTTCCTTGCTTATATTGTATTGAGCTCGGTCGGCCGATGATGCCTACTGAGTACCCGTTGCCCCGGTACTCATACTGCACTTCTGCATCTTTTTCCCCGATGCAGATTCAGGCACTAGCCGACAGTATTGATGTGACTCTCTTCTCAGCACTGACTCCGGAGCAGGGTGAGCTTACTGAAGTCCGAGGCATATCCTACTCCATCTCTACTGTATAGTCTTTTGCTCTCGAGACTGTAGTACTTGTTGTATATATTTAGTTTCTGTCTTGTATTTTGGACATGTCTAGTAGTGGCTCTTGTATCGACCTTACCAGGTCTTGGGAAGGGTTCTTGACTTTATATATTGTCCTTTTCCTTCTCAGTCTTGGTATGAATATATATATTTTGATTTTGTTTTTATATTTCTAGCATGTTTATTAGTATGATTACTTCCATTCATCTCTATTTTCTTAGATTCCACCCGTTAGCCTGTCGCTTGTCGCTCCGAGCTAGGGTTTGGCTTGCCTATTGAAGGGTTACGGTAGGTGCCATGATGACTCAAAAAAATGGGTCATGACAGTTTGTGTGCATAAGACTCTGGATAGGTCCCGAACACATAGTCAAAATTGTTCGGGACTTAGCCATTTTTGGCATTGGCCATGCTCTTACGGGGCCATAGGAACGCCTTAGCACTATGCACTTAAGCAGCCCTAGGCGCACTTTAGCGGCCAAGGTACTTTAGCATCCAAGGGCATGGCTAAAGAGGCCATAGGTAATTAAGCGACCCTTGGCTCAGCTTTAGCGCCCAAGCAGTGGAAGCGCTGGAGCGCTTAAGAGGCTACTTATGGCTCTTTAGCGCTAGGCGCTTAAGCGGCCATAAGGGCGCTTTAGAGCCACCTGCCTTGGCTATATATACATAATTCATTCTCTCTCTCTTGTTTAAATGACTAAAGACCATAGAAGCACCATTTTCAGAGCTTTAAACTCTTATATAGGCTTACATAGCAAGTTCCAAGCTTGGACACTTACATAATTGAGTTCGTAGCTTTGTTCTCGATATTTCTACGGTATGTTTTCCCCGTTTTACGATTGTTTACATTTCCATTGGATTTGTTGGTATTGTTATTGGTATTTGAGCTATGTATTGGGCTCTGATGATAAGGTAGATTTTGTGACTATTATTCACGGTGAGATTTGGGATGCTGTGACGGTTCCAATTTGGTAAATTCTTCAAGCGGGCCCCACGTGAGTAGTCCAATCATTTTTTGACATAGTGACATATGGGTATAATTGGTTATATTTTGACATCTAGTTTACCATTTTGATAGCGTGGCAGTAATTAGAGTCCTTTCGGAAGGGGAAGACTCTAGCTTAACGGGTTCTTTGGCAGGCTTACGGCGACGTCCAGGTAGGTTAGGTTTTTTTTACACTTAGATTGGCTTATATGTGATATCTATATGTTATTGTGCTGGTGTTGTGGGCTGGTACTATATACTTGGTGGTGGTTTGCTGTGATTTAGGCCTTCTAGGCCGGATAGGGCTATTCGGATACATTCCAGGCCTGTTACTCTCGTGGTACACCACAAATGACCTTTTTAGGGTCGGATAGTATTGTTGTTGTTGTTGCTAGTTGGGGAATGTTATTATTGGACCTTAGTCTAGGCTTGGACAGATTTAGTCCAGACTTAGACAGGTATAACTAGACTTGGTTTTTGGGACCCGATAGTGGGCCCTATTAACCCTTTTGTCGACTTGTCAGAACTTTGACATCTTTGGGATTAGTTAAGTCCTAGTATGACCTGTTAGGCTTATGACAGGATTGAGTCACCCCGATTACACCCGGTTGGCCGGTTTAGCCTTTTAGTCCCTGATAGCACCGCACTTGATCGGGATTGCTGGCCTTGTCCTAGAATTGGGACCCGCCTTGCCATGAGATACTCTAGTGTAACACCCCGTACCTTCCCAACCCTACTTGATGACATTAAATAATGTTTACTTAGGTGTCGAGAGCCATATGTATGTATTTGGTAATGTTATGAACGAGAAAATTAAAATTTGGCCTCGTATATATGATTATCCCTTCGTAGGAGGTGTTTTGTGATTTTTGTGGATCAGTTGTGGGATTCAAAACGAGGCTAAGATGACCTCTAAACAAAGTATATTAAAGTTAAGAAGTAAGTTAAAGAATAGGACTTGAAGTATCCAACCAAACCCGTGAAGAAAAGTCGAAAAATGAAATTTTCAAAAAATCTAAGGGTGGGGTGCGCCAGAGGGCGTACCACGCCGCTTTGGGCCAAATTTTTGTGCCCAGAGGCAGCAAGCTGGCGCGCCCAAGGGAGTGCCACGCTGGTTTTGCCACTTTTTTGAAAGTTGGAAATTTTCTAAGTCCCAAGGGTACCCGGGGACGTACCAAACCGATTTTTGCCACGTTTCTTCTAAAACCATGAGTATATACATGAAATGAGTAAAGTATTATATTAGTATGATAAAATTACTCGAGAACGAATTTGGCATCAAAATGACGATTTTACCCTTTTGGTCAGAATAGGCCATACGTGGCTAGAATCACTTGTTTTTGGGGTTGAGACTACGGATATGAATAGCGTGAGTGGAAATATTGTTGTAACACGTATGAGATGATTTAAGCACGAGAAATTATTGATTTTACTGGGTTAAGTGAATTGGGCCCAAAAAGGACCCAAAAATGAAAAGAAAACATGGCCCAAAAATGGGACAAAAGACCCATTCTTGCCTTGACCTTCTAGAACACCATATTAAATGCTAAAGAGTGGATAAGGATGGAATTGAGGGCCTATATAAAGGGCAATAAATCTGATTTTTATTCTACACAAGTCTCATGCCTTTTTAGACCAAAAGAAGATATTTGCTCTCAAACCCTAAAGACTCAAAACCAACTTTTAGAGCAAGATCATCACTTTTCAAACTTGGGTAGGTGATTATTGTTATGGATTAATATATTATATGCATGGGAGAGTATGTAAATCATGTTGGTTATGCTTGGAAGT
This sequence comes from Capsicum rhomboideum, assembly GCA_031232105.1. NCBI lineage: Eukaryota > Viridiplantae > Streptophyta > Magnoliopsida > Solanales > Solanaceae > Capsicum > Capsicum rhomboideum. The sequence goes on from CP124715.1 coordinate 95,386,916, forward strand.
GTTGGACATGGTACTTTGTGTTTTTATATAAGATTTGTGATCCATGAGATTCAAGCTTGAATTGTGACTTGTGCCTTTGATGAAAGAGCATGGTATGGATAAAATATGGACATGTATGGTGTGATTTTGTTATTTAACTTGTTATTTTTCTATAAGTGTAAATTGTGGGATTTTGGCCGATATGTGCTATGAGGTGTATTAAAGTAATTTGAAGGATTATTTGTGATGTGGTGTGGATAAGAAAGTGTAAAGGAGAAGTGTTGTGGTGAAATATATTGATTATCATGTATTGGTCAATGTTGGGAATATTGGGGGATTTTTGGAATAATAATTTCATCAATGATTTTGTCAAAGGGAAATGGCATGTTTAAAGGCAAACATGTAACTCATTGACGTTATATGCATTTGTAAAGTAGTCGGTGGTTAATGTAAATCCCGTTATGTATTTGTGTTGTAGAGTGACACATAAAGAAGGAGCGGACTATTATGTGCACATCTAAAATTGTATATCCGTATTGAGAGTACAAGGTATGTAAGGTTACTCTGTCCGTATCTTTCTACGGCAAATAGTATTCACATTGACATTACGCTTGTTCCATCCCGAAATGTGCTAAGGTATCCCAAATCCGGTTATCCATGGTCATTGTCATATATTTTCTACTCATTGATCATTTGTGAATGTCATGTCTCATATTCATGGTTAATGTTCCAAAAGCTCAAATAAGGTTATGTTCCAATAGTGATTATACTTATGTCTCTTGGTCATGGATTATTGTCCAATGGTTCCCATGGTGTTATGGTTCTAATAATGTTATGTCGCCAAGTTATTCACATGTCTCTCACTCATTGGTTAGTGATCCAAAGCTTAAAGTAAAGTTATGACTATCATTGTATCAATCTCAAAGTAATGAACAAAGTAATGCACATGTGGTCAATGATCAAGTACGGGTGGCAACTTTGGGGGCGAAATGCCTAGCTCAAGACGATCCCAAATCAGGGGGAAGTCCTAGGGGCATAAGCCTAGCTCGGACCGATCCTGACAGGGGGCAGCTCTAGAGGTAATAACCTAGCTCGAGCCGAACCTGAAATGTTGTATGGGTGGCAGCTCTAGAGGTACTAACTTAGCTCGAGCCGATCCCGATATATACATTGATTCATAGGATGGCAGCTCTAGGGGCATAAGTCTAGCTCGAGCCGATCCCAACATAACGCTATGTTATGTTTAAAACTCACTGTTCAGTCAGGGCCCGAGTATCACAGGTCACAGCCAAAGAAGAATAGTCATAGAAGCAAAGATACAAAGAAAGTAATGAAAGCAAGATACATGGTTTCCAAAGTACAGAATAGTGACTCATCTAAATTGTGACTTATATATATTGGTTATGCATTTGAACGTGAGTTCTTTGACATATTTACATATCTTACAAGTTTCATATGGCCTTACATACTCAGTACATTCTTCGTACTGACCCCTCTTGGGGAATTTACCTTACTTGCTGCAGGCGCAGGTACTAGTAGGCCTCCACAGTAGGTTGCCAGTTGTTGTAGATCTTTGATGATCTCCAGTTAGTTTGGGGCTTCTCCGAGTCACTGTTGTACATATGTTTTGGTGTTGAACATGTTGTATAAAGCGGAGACTTGTCCGTACTTTTAATTTGTTTTGGTCAATGCATCTGATAGAGGCTTTTGTAGATGTTTGTGGGTGTATGGATGTAAGATGGTTTATGTCGTTTTTGACTTGGTGGCCTCAACGGCCAAGTTTTGCATATGTATATATATATATCATGTTCCATGAATTCCATTATTGGTATTTAAAGCTAGTATGTGATTATGAGTTTCTTATGGCATGTATATGATTGAATAGAGGCAAAACTTGGTTCTCTCGGGCCTTGTCGGCTACGAGTGCCAATCCATCCCGATGGGATTCGGGGCATGACAAAAGTGGTATAAGAGCAGGTCATTCTATGGGTGTCTACAAAGCCGTGTCTGAGTAGAATCTTACTTATCGATGTGTTGTGCACCACATTTATAAGTAGGAGGCTACGGGACATTTAGGATGTTGTTTCTTTTCTTCACTTCTAGATCGTGCAATAGAGCCAATGTTGTAATTTGAATTGTATCTGATCATGGTAACTGTTTTCTTTGGTATAGTCAAAATGCCAATTACGAGAAGAGGTAGACATAAAGGAAAGCAGGTAGATGTGCCTGTTGAAGAAGGAATGAGTAGACTACCACCTGACCAAGCTAGTCAAGGTGGAGCAAATGCTGAAATTTTATCGCGGTCTTCGTCTACTTTTCCAGCTCCGGAGGAGCCAGTTAGTAGAGAAGTACCCGCAGAACCGCCAATGAATGCCACAGATCAGGATCTTAGAAATGTAGTTCATATGTTGACACAGTTAGTGGCAGGCCAGAGTCAAGGACGAACTGGTCCAATTACACATGATGATGATGCGGCTAGAGTGGCGAGTTGCAGAACACAGGATTTCTTGAAACTGGACCCTCCCATATTCACAGGGTCAGATCCGAAAGAAGATCCACAAGACTTCGTGGATCAAATTCAGAGGGCCTTGGAAGTTATGCATGTGATGGGGGTAGAAATAGTTGAACTTGCTGCGTATAGGCTGAAAGGAGAGGCGATATTGTGGTACGAGGATTGGAAGAAATCCCGTGATATTGGTGCAAATCCACCTAATTGGGAAGAGTTTAAAGTGGCCTTCCTTGATCATTACCTGCCCTATGAGATCCGTGAGGCACGTGCGGATCAGTTCCTAAATCTCCGTCAGGGAAATCTGAGCGTCAGGGAATACAGTTTACAATTTAATTCCTTGGCTCAATATGCGCCAAATGTCGTGGCTATGATAACAGATAGAGTCCATCGATACCTGGACAGACTAGAGCCATATTTGGTAAGGGATTGCACTATTGTTTCCTTGAACAAAGACATGGATATAGCGAGAATTTAGGCCTTCGCCCAAAAAATAGAAGATCAAAGATAGAGACGAAGGGTACATGAATTTGATAGGGGACAGTTCAAAGGGGCTAGACCTATGGGACCACCTATGATGTCCCAAGGAGGATCTAGGCCCCGTATGTTTCCTAGACCACCTAGACCGTCGTTCTCCTATTCCACAGGGGGTGCTCATTCTCAGTTTCGAGGATCTAAAGGTGGTCCATCTGGGCAGAGTAGCGGAGTTCACGGATCACAGGCAGCAGGTTTTCCTCGTCAGCAGTGTCAGCACTGCAGGCGTATTCATGCAGGTACATGCAGAGTGGGGACAAATGCTTGTTTTTGGTGCGGCATGACAGGACACATGATGAGAGAGTGTCCCCAGAGGAGTATGGGTAGTATAGCACGACCGGCAGGATTGACCGTTGCGTCATCAACATCGGTTCCTTCATTGGGCCGAGGTGTGCAGTCTGTTGACCGTGGTAGGGGTGCCAGAGGAGAAGCCAGTACTAGTGGGGTCCAGAATCGCACTTATGCTTTAGTGGACCGACAGAATTCAGAGGCTTCCCCTGATGTCGTCACAGGTACATTATCCATATTCTCATATAATGTATATGAACTGATTGACCCCGGTTCTACATTTTCCTATGTTACTCCATTTGTTGCTGCAAAATTTGCAAAGGCACCAGAATTATTAATTAAATCAATTGAAGTGTCTACACCGGTTGGTGAATATATTGTTGCAAAAAGAGTATATCATAACTGTGTGTGGTCATGATACGTTGGCCGATCTCATCGAATTAGACATGGTGGATTTTGATGTGATCATGGGAATGAATTGGTTGGCCTCTTGTTATGCCACGGTAGATTGCCGGGCCAAGAAGGTGCAGTTTTCTTTTTCGCAAGAAAATGTTCTTGAATGGCAGGGTAATGTGGGGGCACCACAAGGAAGATTTATTTCCTATCTGAAAGCCAGGAAAATGATTGCTAAGGGTTACATATGTCATTTAGTACGGGTGAAAGATAATGATGTGGAAGCACTAACTCTGCAGTCGATTCCAGTGGTCAATGAATTTCTGGATGCCTTTCCAGAGGATCTTCCAGGCTTACCCCCAGAACGGGAAGTAGAATTTGGCATTGATGTGATTCTGGGCACTTAGCCTATTTCTATTCCCCCATATAGAATGGCTCCAGCAGAACTGCATGTATTGAAGGAGCAGTTGAAAGATTTGCTGGACAAGGGCTTCATCAGGCCTAGTATGTTCCCATGGGGTGTGCCGGTATTATTTGTACGGAAGAAAGATGGCACGTTGAGAATGTGCATTGACTATCGGCAGTTGAATAAGGTAACGATCAAGAACAAATTTCCCCTCCCTCGAATTGATGATTTGTTTGATCAGTTACAGGGTGCCAAGTGTTTTTCAAAGATCAACTTGAGGTCGGGTTACCATCAAGTCAGAGTTAAAGAGGAAGATGTACCCAAGACAACTTTTCGAACACGGTATGGCCATTATGAATTTTTAGTTATGTCGTTTGGACTAACAAATGCACCAGCTGTGTTCATGGATTTGATGAATAGGGTGTTTAAGCCATTTCTGGACATGTTTGTCACGGTATTTATAGATGACATCCTAATTTAGTCAAGATCACCGGAGGACCATGCTAATCACTTACGGAAAGTGTTATAGATTCTCCGTGAGCGTAAGTTGTATGCCAAGTTCTCCAAATATGAGTTTTGGTTAAAATCAGTTGCATTCTTGGGTCACATTGTGTCAGATGAAGGGATACAGGTTGATACACAAAAGATTGAGGTAGTGAAAAATTGGCCAAGACCTACGACACCCACAGAAATTCATAGTTTTCTTGGACTGGCAGGTTATTACCGACGATTTGTGGAAGGTTTTTCTTCTATTGATGCACCGTTAACAAAGCTTACACATAAGGCAGTAAAATTTCAGTGGAATGATGCATGTGAGAAAAGCTTCCAAAAGTTGAAAGATAAATTAACCTCCACACCAGTTTTAGTGCTTCCCAAAGGTACCGAAGGTTATGTAGTATATTGTGATGATTTCGGGGTTGGCCTCGGATGTGTATTGATGCAACACGGTAATGTCATAGCATATGCCTCATGACAATTGCGTCCACATGAGAAAAATTATCCCACACATGATCTTGAATTGGCAGCAGTAGTTTTTGCTTTAAAGATATGGCGTCATTACTTGTATGGAGTTCATGTTGATATCTATATGGATCACAAAAGTTTGCAATATCTTTTTAAGCAGAAGGAACTCAATTTGAGGCAACGAAGGTGGTTAGAGCTCTTAAAAGACTATGATATTGATATTCTTTATCATCCGGGCAAAGAAAATGTAGTAGCTGATGCATTGAGCCGCAAGGCAGTGGAAAGCACTAGTGGTCAGTTGACTGAAAAGCAAGAGATAATCAAAGATTTATATCATCTAGCCAGCTTGGGAGTTCGCCTTATAGAATCTCCAAGTGAAAGGGTTATTGTGCAAAATACAGCGAAATCCTCCTTAATAACTGAAGTGAAAGAGAAACAGTTTGCAGATTCTATGTTATTGCAGCTAAAGGAAAATGTACAGCAGAATTTGACAAAGGCATTTGATCTTACACAGGAAGGGGTACTTCAATGTCAAGGGAGATTATGTGTACCAAATGTAGATGAGCTGAGGACACGAATTATGACAGAGGCTCATCATTCGCGCTATTCTATTCATCCGGGTGCTACTAAAATGTACCATGACTTGAAAGAAGTGTATTGGTTGGTAAATATGAAGAAGAACATTGCAGAATTTGTCGCTCAATGTCCGAACTGTCAACTAGTGAAAGTAGAGCATCAGAAATCAGGAGGTTACATGCAATGTATAAATCTTCCAGTCTGGAAGTGGGATATGATTAATATGGACTTCATCACAGGTTTGCCTCGTACATTACAGAAATTTGATTCTATATGGGTTATAGTGGATAGGCTTACCAAGTCAGCGCATTTTCTACCAATCAAGACCACCCATACAGCTGAAGAGTATGCAAAATTATATGTTAGAGAAATAGTGCGGTTGCATGGTATTCCACTTTCCATTATATCAGACAGAGGAGCACAGTTCACAGCGCACTTTTGGAGATCTTTTCAGCAGAGTTTGGGTACACAGGTGAATTTGAGTACGGATTTCCATCCTCAGACTGATGGACAAGCAGAACGTACTATTCAGACACTTGAAGATATGCTATGAGCTTGTATGTTAGATTTTCAAGGCAGTTGGGATGACCATTTGCCTCTTATTGAATTTGCTTACAATAATAGCTATCATTCAAGTATTAAAATGGCACCTTATGAAGCTTTGTACGGAAGGAAATGTAGGTCACCAATTGGATGGTTTGAAGCGGGTGAAACTGATTTACTTGGGCCCGATATTGTTCATCAGGCTATGGAGAAAGTTAAAGTAATCCAACAGCGGTTACAAACGGCCCAGAGTCGCCACAAGTCATATGCCAATGTTATAGGTGATTGGGTGTTTGAATTCGTCATAGGTGATTGGGTGTTTTTAAAGGTGTCACCGATGAAAGGGGTAATGCGGTTTGGAAAGAAATGGAAATTGAGTCCACGTTACATAGGCCCATATGAAATCATTAGAATATTTGGGCAAGTTGCTTATGAATTAGCACTACCTCAAGAACTTTCCTCAGTCCACCCAGTATTTCATGTTTCGATGCTTCGAAAATGGATAGGCGATCCATCTCGTATTGTCCCAATTGAAGATGTTCAAGTTACATATGATCTTACTTATGAAGAGGTACCCATTGCTATCCTAGATCGACAAGTAAAAAGATTGAGGAATAAAGACATAGCTTCCGTAAAGGTATTATGGCGAAATCAATGAGTAGAGGAGATCACATGGGAAGCGGAAGAGATGATGAAATCCAAGTATCCCCATCTATTTCAAATGGACGAAGAGTTTCAAAGTGCGGAAGTGGAGCAATAACAAGTAAGTTTCCATAAGCCTTAAGTGTTTATGTATATGTATGCTAATGTAGAGATGCATTTGTTGTAATTGAAACGATATTGTTCACATTCGAGGACGAATATTCCTAAGGGGGGAAGAATGTAACACCCCGTACCTTCCCAACCCTACTTGACGACATTAAATAATGTTTACTTAGGTGTCGAGAGTCATACGTATGTATTTGGTAATGTTATGAACGAGAAAATTAAAATTTGGCCTCGTATATGTGATTAGCCCTTCGTAGGAGGTGTTTTGTGATTTTCGTGGAGCAGTTGTGGGGTTCAAAACGAGTGTAAGAAGACCTCTAAACAAAGTATATTAAGGTTAAGAAGTAAGTTAAAGAATAGGACTTGAAGTATCAAACCAAACCCGTAAAGAAAAGTTGAAAAATGAAATTTTTGAAAAATCTAAGGGTGGGGCGCGCTAGAGGGCGTGCCACGCCGCTTTGGGCCAAATTTTTGTGCCCATAGGCAGCAAGCTGGTGCGCCCAAGGGCGTGCCACGCTGGTTTTGCCACTTTTTTGAAAGTTGGAAATTTTCTAAGTCCCAAGGGTACCCGGGGACGTACCGAACCGATTTTTGCCACATTTCTTCTACAACCATGAGTATATACATGAAATGAGTAAAGTATTATATTAGTATGATAAAATTACTTGAGAACGAATTTGGCATTAAAATGACGATTTTACCCTTTTGGTCAGAATAGGCCATACGTGGCTAGAATCACTTGTTTTTGGGGTTGAGGCTACGGATATGAATAGCGTGAGTGGGAATATTGTTGTAACACGTATGAGATGATTTAAACACGAGAAATTATTGATTTTACTGGATTAAGTGAATTGGGCCCAAAAAGGACCCAAAAATGAAAAGAAAACATGGCCCAAAAATGGGACAAAAGACCCATTCTTGCCTTGACCTTATAGAACACCATATTAAATGCTAAAGAGTGGCTAAGGATGGAATTGAGGGCCTATATAAAGGGCAATAAATCTGATTTTTATTCTACACAAGTCTCATGCCTTTTTAGACCAAAATAAGATATTTGCTCTCAAACCCTAAAGACTCAAAACAAACTTTTGGAGCAAGATCATCACTTTTCAAGCTTGGGTAAGTGATTATTGTTATGGATTAATATATTATATGCATGGGAGAGTATGTAAATCATGTTGGTTATGCTTGGAAGTGTTGGACATGGTACTTTGTGTTTTTATATAAGATTTGTGATCCATGAGATTCAAGCTTGAATTGTGACTTGTGCCTTTGATGAAAGAGCATGGTATGGATAAAATATGGACATGTATGGTGTGATTTTGTTATTTAACTTGTTATTTTTCTATAAGTGTAAATTGTGGAATTTTGGCCGATATGTGCTATGAGGTGTATTAAAGTAATTTGAAGGATTATTTGTGATGTGGTGTGGATAAGAAAGTGTAAAGGAGAAGTGTTGCGGTGAAATATATTGATTATCATGTATTGGTCAATGTTGGGAATATTGGGGGATTTTTGGAATAATAATTTCATCAATGATTTTGTCAAAGGGAAATGGCATGTTTAAAGGCAAACATGTAACTCATTGACGTTATATGCATTTGTAAAGTAGTCGGTGGTTAATGTAAATCCCGTTATGTATTTGTGTTGTAGAGTGACACATAAAGAAGGAGCGGACTATTATGTGCACATCTAAAATTGTATATCCGTATTGAGAGTACAAGGTATGTAAGGTTACTCTATCCGTATCTTTCTGCGGCAAATAGTATTCACATTGACATTACGCTTGTTCCATCCCGAAATGTGCTAAGGTATCCCAAATCCGGTTATCCATGGTCATTGTCATATATTTTCTACTCATTGATCATTTGTGAATCTCATGTCTCATATTCATGGTTAATGTTCCAAAAGCTCAAATAAGGTTATGTTCCAATGTTCCAATAGTGATTATACTTATGTCTCTTGTTCATGGATTATTGTCCAATGGTTCCCATGGTGTTATGGTTCTAATAATGTTATGTCGCCAAGTTATTCACATGTCTCTCACTCATTGGTTAGTGATCCAAAGCTTAAAGTAAAGTTATGACTATCATTGTATCAATCTCAAAGTAATGAACAAAGTAATGCACATGTGGTCAATGATCAAGTACGGGTGGCAACTTTGGGGGCGAAATGCCTAGCTCAAGACGATCCCAAATCAGGGGGAAGTCCTAGGGGCATAAGCCTAGCTCGGACCGATCCTGACAGGGGACAGCTCTAGAGGTAATAACCTAGCTCGAGCCGAACCTGAAATGTTGTATGGGTGGCAGCTCTAGAGGTACTAACTTAGCTCGAGCCGATCCCGATATATACATTGATTCATAGGGTGGCAGCTCTAGGGGCATAAGTCTAGCTCGAGCCGATCCCAACATAACGCTATGTTATTTTTAAAACTCACTGTTCAGTCAGGGCCCGAGTATCACAGGTCACAGCCAAAGAAGAATAGTCATAGAAGCAAAGATACAAAGAAAGTAATGAAAGCAAGATACATGGTTTCCAAAGTACAGAATAGTGACTCATCTAAATTGTGACTTATATATATTGGTTATGCATTTTAACGTGAGTTCTTTGACATATTTACATATCTTACAAGTTTCATATGGCCTTACATACTCAGTACATTCTTCGTACTGACCCCTCTTGGGGAATTTACCTTACTTGCTGCAGGCGCAGGTACTAGTAGGCCTCCACAGTAGGTTGCCAGTTGTTGTAGATCTTTGATGATCTCCAGTTAGTTTGGGGCTTCTCCGAGTCACTGTTGTACATATGTTTTGGTGTTGAACATGTTGTATAAAGCGGAGACTTGTCCGTACTTTTAATTTGTTTTGGTCAATGCATCTGATAGAGGCTTTTGTAGATGTTTGTGGGTGTATGGATGTAAGATGGTTTATGTCGTTTTTGACTTGGTGGCCTCAACGGCCAAGTTTCGCATATGTATATATATATATATATATCATGTTCCGTGAATTTCATTGTTGGTATTTAAAGCTAGTATGTGATTATAGGTTTCTTATGGCATGTATATGATTGAATAGAGGCAAATCTTGGTTCTCTCGAGCCTTGTCGGCTACGAGTGCCAATCCGCCCCGATGGGATTCGAGGCGTGACATCTAGATACTAGGACTAACTTATATATTGCATAATAGTAGACTATGGACCTAGGATGACCCAGGGATATACCCTGTAGTAGATGATGGGTTAGCTCATTTGCCTATATTTTAGCTTCGGCCTGAGACTAGCATGTTCCCCGTTTATTGGTTAAGATGTGACATTGGGTTCTTTTCTAGTTATTGGTTATGATAAGTTCCGGTTCGAGTCAGTCTACTGATTCAGGTATGATGATTTTGGTTATTTACTATTGGTTGTTCTGGTTTGAGTCCAGCCCCGGATTATGGTGAACTAGGAGTTCTGGTACTGGGTACCGTGAAAATGATACTGCTGTTCTTGGAGTTTCGATTCGAGTCCAATAGATATGATATATATGTGGCCTATTGTTATTTACCACTGTATCCGATTCGACTTCAGCGTCTGGCCTTTTGTTATTACCCATTGTTGTCGGTTCAAGCCCGGTGTGCTCCATTAGTTATGGTGATTGCTGGATACTGGTACAACTTTGATACACTGGTGACTATGCATTTACTAATCTTATGTGTCCCTCCAATTTATAGGGGCCAGGCTGGGTGTTGCATTCTTTCATGTGCCCAGCGGGCTTATAGGGGCCTAGTTAGGTTATGTTTAATTTATGTGTTCAGTGCATAGTTATTTACTTATTATTTAGTATCGCATTTACTTATCACTTATACCCGTACTTAGCATGCACCCCCGAACTTTAGCTTGTTATGTTACATTCAGCTCAGTTGGCTGATGATGCCTACTAAGTAACCGTTGCCCCGATACTCATACTGTACTTCTGCATCTTCTCCCGATGCAGATCCAGACACTAGGTGATGTTGCACAAACTATACCTCTAGAAAAGTATAACACGGTCGCTGAATCAAATATAGAACCCAATTAGGCTGGAGTCGATCCCACAGGGAATAGGATGAAATTAGGTTGAGTGCTTGTCTGAGTAATTGGCAAGTAAGTAAAAAAGGTTTTTTTTGTAAGTAAATAGTAACAGTAACGATTATTGATTTTTTGGATTTGTAATCAATATGAGAAATACACTAGGACTGTGATCCTTAATGATTTCTTAAATTCACCGATTACTTGTGTTGGAAAACTGTCCTGTTGTGTTGCATGCAAAATCTAACAAGATAGGTTCATCTAAACGTCTCTCGACCTTGGTTTGAAAAATATCACTTTTCTCCTCTCGGTCTCCGAGTGTCGCACTACTAACCCTTGTTCTGGATCTCAGATAACTATCCCTGTTACGGCTCAAGTTATTAGATGAAGGTTGATAGCTTCAAATCTCTGTTGTTATTTCCTTTTCCCTATCTCTACCTCTCTCTCGAGCAAGTCTAGAGTACAGGTGAGTTTCTAACGTTTGCAACCATTAGAAAAGCAATTACAATAAAATAAATAACAATACATACATTCACACCGGTTCAGAATTGCTTTGTACTTAACCCGGTTCATTAATTCCCCATGGATCACACAACCCTAGTTATAGGGTTTAGCTACTCATGATTGCAAGAACACAAGAAGGTTTTAATGAGGAAAACATAATTATAAACTCTCAATAAGAAGAAAACTATGAAATCTCAATATGAATGAAAACCTCGAATCTATATTCCAAGATTACAAAATCAATAATGTGTTTATGAACTCAAAATAATGAAAATATAATCCCAAAATAATGTAATTCTCTTCCTGAACATAGGAAAACATAGGGGCATTTATAGATAAAAGGTGAATCCTCTCCTAAACATAGTAGGAGAAAAACGTCAGCATCAGTCCACGATTTTGTGACTTGGCATTATGGACCTAACCCACATCACGTGGGTCCATCTCATGGAAATCAGGCCATTTTACAACTTTCAGGAGTTGAACCACGGTACCAACCTACGTGTCGTAGGTTGACTCACGGACGTGCGTGGGTCCATCTCATGGAAATCAGACCATTTTACAACTTTCAGGAGTTGACCCACGACACCAACCTACGTGGCGTAGGTTGACTCATGGGATGTGAGTCCCTATCGTGGGTCACTCCCCCGATTTCAACTTGGCTCTTTCATCTTCCAATGCTCTAGTTTAGTGCATGTGTCTTCCCTTATTCTCTATTTTGCCTTCATAACCTATTTCCCTGCAAGATAGGACAGAAAACACATCATACCAACCAAACATACCCAAGTTATTGTATATTTTCCTTGTTTTAAGCATCGAAAGTGCCATGAAACCATGTCACATCAACACCCTCAACATAGAACGTTTGCATGTCCTCAGGCAAACAAAACGAAATAAATACAATCGATGCTTAACTAAGAGAGACCTAAGAGACCTACGGCAGTCGACTCATTACTTTTGGCACCAAGACTTTACCGACCCCTCCTATTTTCAAATCAAAACCACGGTGTTTGTATATTCAACATATTATCAGGACACAGAAGGGATCAAGTGATGGAATCAGATTATGAACAAACAACTAAGCATATATGCAAATGACATTATCCGAATAAATAGTAGCTACCAATACAACCAATGTACTCTCAACAAAGAAGTCCCATACACTCACAATATACTAATGAATATCAAAGTAGGGACTGGGTCAAAACACTTTCTCTCACAAAGAAGTTCAAAAAGTGTGCGTGAAATACCATAGGCTTGCCCTTATTTTCTATGCCTTAGGTTTTCAGACAGTTGGACTAGGCTCACTATAGGACTTTCATCGACTTGTAATGTAGGCTTGAGGACGGGTGTGCTATATATGGATATGGTGACTCAACATTTCTTGACACCACACTATTTTTGGCTCCACTTTCCAACCATTCTCATTTTATTCTCCCTTATTCTCCTTCATTTATTTTCAGATTTTGGGTGTGATTTTCTTCATACTTTCGAAACACAAGTTTTTTTTTTCTTTTTTTTTTTTTTTTTTTCAATATCTATTTATTTCACTAATTTTTTTTTTCTCTTCTTCACACCTAAATCTGTTCTCGTTTTCTTTCATTAACTCCTTCTTCATACCTAAGACAAACTATGCACCCCTATAATAGCCACCCTCAACTTAGACGATTTTCCTAAGTTGAGGTACACAATGTCCAAGGAGGGACCAAGGCCAAGACAGGTTCATTGCAAGTCAAAATGGGAAGGTGAATAGGCTAATGAAAGAAATAGGTAAACTAAGGCTCAAACTCGGGATTAAGGGATACTTATTTTATTTGGTCGGGCATTTAGGCTAAAAGTGGACTTATTCAAAAAGCGGCCTATGATCCTTTCCTAACCACTATCCTATAACCTAGGCAAGACTAACTGGGCAAGTTCTGGATAGCTCACACAAAGTGAACTAGGTAATGACCTCACACACACATAGCACAAGGTTACACTATCAATAACTACCTATCCAGTTCATGCATTGTTGGCTACAGTCATTTTGCCTATAATACTAATGCCATAACAAGATCCAATAGTTGTCACAAACTAACATACTACAGACACAGTACAAACCAAAATATTCAGGAGGGGTGTCCTTTAAATAATTAAAAAGCATCATTATCATTCAAAATATGTTCAAAATTAGACTGCCCTAAGGTTCCCCTATTTTTCTCCTAATTAAACATGAAAACACATAAATAATATAAATAACAACCTAAAAATAACAACCTAAACATGACGGTTCTACTATGATAGCACACTTGGGGGAAAACAAAACACAACAACAAAACCCCCCAAGTGGTGTTATACCCCCACCCCCAACAAAATAATTATGCACTGTCCTCAGTGCACAGTTACTAATATGATAAGTGTAAGGGAGTGGATACATACCTGTGGTGCCGTATGTGGGCCCATCCACAGTGGGATCATTTGTATGCTCTCTGGGCTCCACGCTAGGTGCAAATAGTGGAGGGGGTGGCTGACCAGAGGATGCACCCAGTGCTCTCTGCTCAAGAGGAATCTGACTGGCATGGTACTTTGCTTGAGAGGCCTTAGTCGCCCTCCATAGATAACTCTCATACTCATCTCCACTATCAGTCCTACCCTCGGGACTCCGTGTACTCTTGCCTCTAGTAGTAGGACACTCCTCGTCAGCAAACAAATCCACCTAAAAAATTGATGCTATAGGTACCGGTGTTGGTATGGGTGGAATGATAAGAGTATGGATAACTGCTACATCTCGAACCTCTGCCCTCAACGCAGCCACCTCTTTTGTCAACCCCGTCAAATTTGAGATATGGGCCTCTCTCAATCGGCTACCCATCCAGTGCTCAAAACTATCAATCCACCCATGCAGATCATGCATAAACCTCTCCATAGAAGCAGTCATGCGAGCCTCAACTCTCACCTCTGAAGCATCTATCGCAGTTCGAACCCATGTCTTAAGTTGAGAGAGACCAACTTAGCTATCTGGGCCTCTGTGTGAGCCTGTCACTCAATACTCTATGTCTGTCTATCCACTAACTGCTATAAAAACTCTTACAAAACTGCAACCATGCCAGACATGGGTGGTGGTGAAGTAGTGACTACTGCCCCCTCATCAATCATGGGGCCTGCGCCCTCAGTAGGCAACCTTCTAGCCTCGGGCTCACTAACTAGTGCTGAAGTGCTAACCGATTCCTCTCGATCCACTTGCCCATTAAAAAGGGTGGAGCCTGACAAAGTAGAGGGCTGAGACCCCCTCTGGGAAATCGGGATAGGACTTCGCTCCTGCATCAACCCTATATCAGCTATGTGGGTTACCTCAATGTTGTGATCTACTGCAGGCATCCAAATCTACCAGCACTATTACATAGGCCCTGAATCAGAAAGGGGAAAGGAATGTTGGTAAAGTCTCTAAAGGCATGCTCATGAATATCCTCAATAATATAGTGGGCAATGTTGATGTCATATCCGACAATGATGCTCACTACCAAAACAGCTAGGTCAAGAGTAAGAGAATTATCTGCACCTGTGGGACCGAGACGATACCGTACAACTGACCACCAAAACCTGCCCGTAAAGTGAATAAAGGACTTCTTAATATCCAACTTCTCAGCTACCTATCACACATCTATGCCATCCTTAGCAATACACTGCACAACCCACCGTAGTAGCTCCAAACGCTGATTGGCATCCTTTATTTTGTTTCTATTTTTCACCGTCTCCATGTGGTGATCAAACTCAGCAGTACTAGTTAGAAGTGCACGTTCAACACCAAACAAGAACCTTTGGATAGTCTTCTCGGATATGTCTACTCTGGTACCAGAACCAAAATGTGAATTAAAGGTAATTGGTCTCGATATCGCTGCTTATTTGGTGTAATCAATTCAATCGAAGCAACATATGATGCATAAAACTCGCGGACTAAATCTGGGACCAACTCTGGGCTGTAGCTACCAGAAGGCTTCATCATCCACCCAAATCCATAGCAATCAAACACTGACTTAATCTCGGGTAGTGCCTTCAACTCATCTATCCGATACCGGGGCTCCTCAGTGATATTTCTTTTACATGCACCCCGCTCAGTCGGCTCTGCATCCCTATCATAAATAGCCTTCATATCCTGAACACACCACCTCTTGTTTTCCTTTTATGTTGTAGCTGCAGCCTGCTGGGTAGCCAATTGTCTCTGTGAGGAAGTCGTGGAATCCTGGACACCAATACCAGAAACAAATGTTGTCTCATCAGCCTTACCACTACCATCGGACTCAAAATCATCCGCACTCCCAGCAATCTCATCGGTCCCAGGTGCATCATCCTTGTCTTCAGTACCATCAATTTCAGAAGCATCCCACCCCTCTTCATACTGGGGGGAGGAATCAGATGACTGAATAGGAGTCACCGATGTGGCAGGAGGCGGGGGTTGTGTTGTAGGCTGAGGTATGCCCCGGGCTGCAGCCTGTTCCCTAGTTCTTTGTCTTGTGGCGCAAGGCACAAAAGAAGAATCATCCCTAGCGATCTCATAAACCTCGTCATACCCACTTTTCTCTAGCTTCGAAGACTCATCTCGCAGCTTCATTGTGAAATATGGGTTCTTGGTGTGGATTCGCAAAGAGGAACCCATATCTCCTCATTTGGGATTTTCTTTTGGAGGCATTTGGTTCAAATGGGTCGGGTTTATGTTGGTTTAGGTTGGGTCGGGTTCGTGGGTCGAGGGTAAGGGTTTATTTTAGGGTTTTCAAAATTGTGGTGTTTGGGGATTTAGGATTTTTAGGTATTAGGAAGTTAATATGGATGAATTTGTGTGTTGGGTACTTGGGAAAGGTAGTGAATTTAGGCTTTGAAGTATTAATTTATAACAATTTGTGTTTAACAGATCGGGTATTTAGAGGCTTGGAAGATCAGGTTTAGGGTTTTAGATCGGGTATTGTCGAATTTTATAAGAAATAGACCAAAATTTTGGGTTGGGTCTGGTTGGATTTTCAGATTTAGAGTATTTCTTATTTTCATAATACCGACCCACATCACGTGGGTTGACCTACGTGACATGGGTCGCTGGCATAGGTTGAGTTCCTAAAAACATAAAATGCCACATGATTCCCACGGCACAGACCCACGACACGTGGATCGACCTATGTCATGTGGGTACCTGGCATGGATTGGATTCTGTAATTTGAACTTTTAGTCTGATTTCCACGGTACCAGGCCACGTCATGTGGATTAACCTATGTCACATGGGTCCCTGGTGTGGTTTAATCTACACACTTTTGAGTTCACATCTTTATTTTCAACTCACGACTGGTATCAATCCTTGGGTTGCCTCCTAAGCAGCGCTTGATTTAATGTCGCGGCACGACGTAGATAGGTTGGTTAATTAGACTTCACCAACCAGCCCATGGGTTGCCTCCCATGAAGCGCCTGATTTAACGTTGCGGTATGACCCAACTCACTTGACTACTCAGACTTCATCAAGACTAAACTCCTCACACGTCCTTATTTCTTCCGTGGTTCCCACAAAGTGCTTTACACATTGTCCATTAACCTTGAATAGAACATTGTCATCACCTTTAAGTTCAATTGCTCCATACGGGAATACCCTAACCACTGTGAATGGTACAGACCATTTGGACCTTAATTTTTCAGGAAACAAGTGAAGCCTGGAGTTATAAAGCAATACCAAACCTGCTGGGTCAAATTCTCATTGTTCAATCTTTCGATCATGATATAATTTCATCTTCTCTTTATACAATGCTGAACTTTCATAAGTCCGAAGATGAAATTCATCTATCTCATTCTTCTGCTCTAATCTCAGTTTATCCACTTCACTCCATTCCAGATTCAACCTCTTTAATGCCTATAATGCCTTATGTTCAAGTTCGAAAGGCAAATGACACGATTTACCAAACACCAACTGATATGGAGATGCACCAATCCGTGTCTTAAATGCAGTTTGATATGCCCATAATGTATCATCCAATCTTCTTGCCCAATCATTCCTATTGGCATTCACAGTCTTCACCAAAATAGACTTAATCTCACGATTTGACACCTCAACTTGCCCGCTCGTGTGAGGATGGTAAGGTGTTGCCACCTTCTGTTTGACACCATATTTTTCAAGCAGGGATTTGAACAGCCGATTACAGAAGTGGGATCCTCCATCACTAAAGATAACTCGGGGTGTACCGAATCATGAAAATACGTTCTTTTTCAAGAATGCCGTGACACTCCTTTCTTCATTATTGGGAAGAGAAATTACCTCCACCCACTTAGAAACATAGTCAACAGCTACCAAAATGTATTTCATCCCATGTGAGCTCACAAATGGGCCCATTAAATCAATTCCCCATACATCAAACAATTCAAGCTCAAGAATAGTTGTCATAGGAAGTCCGTGTCTGCGCGATATGTTCCCTTGTCTTTGACATTAGTCACAAGTCCGAGCATAGTCATTAGCATCTTTATATATAGTGGGTCGATAATACCCACATTGTAAGATCTTATGAGCAGTCTTACACCTCTATGATGACCCCCAACTGGAGATGAATGATATGTTTCCAAAATACTCATCATCTCGACTTTCGAAATACACCTTCGAATTATGCCATCCACACATACCCTAAATAAATAAGGCTCATCCCAAAAGAATTTTCTCACCTCTGACTCTCTTCCTCTACTGATACGACATATCTTTCGAGACTAGATCACTTGCCAAAAAGTTGGCAAAATCTGTAAACCAGGGGATTAAATCTTGTGATGCTGCCAACACTTGTTCGTCTGGAGAAGTATCATCAATATCAAGATCATCCCTTAATTTAAGCATGGCCTCCTCCTCAAGGAGTGATAGATGATCTGCAACTTGATTCTCAGTTCCCTTTTAGTCCTTGACCTTAAAATCAAATTCTTACAATAGAACACCCACTGAATCAGTCTTGGCTCAACATCCTTCTTTGACATAAGATATTTAAGTGTTGCATGGTTTGTATGCACATTCACTTTTGTACCAATCAAATAAGATCAAAATTTCTCGAAAGCAAAGTACACTACCAACAATTCTTGCTCGGTTATAGTATAATATTTTTGAGCTGAATTAAGTGCTTTGCTAGCATAATAAATCGGATGTAGAATCTTCTCACGCCTTTGGCCAAGAACTGCACCCAAGGCCACACCGCTAGCATCACACATAAAACCTCAAATTACATCATCCAATCTGGCGAAACAATGATAGGGGCTGAAATCAACTTCTCTTTTAGACACTAGAACACTTTTAGACAAGCCTCATTAAATACAAACTTCACCTCCTTCTCTAAAAGTTTGCATAATGGATGTGCAATTTTAGAGAAATCCATGATGAATCTTCTATAGAACCGTACATGTCCCAAGAAACTTCGAATTCCTTTAACCAAAATAGGTGGAGGTAACTTTTCAATCACTTCAATCTTGGCTTTGTCAACTTCAATACCCTTCTTTGAGATTCGATGCCCCATAAGATACCCTCATTAACCATAAAGTGACATTTTCCCCAATTTAGCACTAAGTTGCACTCCTCATATCTTTGCAACACATTAGCAAGGTGGGCCAAGCAGTCATCAAATGAGTATCCACAATAGAGAAATCATCCATAAAAACCTCAATAGTGTCTTCCACCATATCGGAGAAAATGGACACTATGCAACGCTGAAAAGTGGCCAGTGCATTACATAAATCAAAAGGCATCCTTTTGAACGCGAATGTCACACATGGACAAGTGAAAGTGGTCTTCTCTTAGTCCTCGAGAGCAATGAAAATTTGATTATACCCCGAATAACCATTAAGAAAATAATACCATCCTCTACCAGCAAAACAGTCTAACATCTGATCCCTGAAGGGCATAGGAAAATGATTCTTTTCGGTACAAGAATTCAAATTTCGATAATCCATGCAAACTCTCCATCCAGTAACCAGCTTCATTGGGATTAACTCATTCTTGTCATTTGGAACCACAGTGATTCCTCCCTTCTTTCGCATACACTGAACTGAGCTCACCCACTTTCTATCAGCAATGGGGTAAACCACACCCACATCTAACCACTTGATGATTTCTTTCTTCATAACTTCTTACATAGGTGGGTTCAGACTGCATTGGTGCTCAATGCTTGATATGCACTCAGGATCAAGCTGAAGTTTGTGAGTGCAGAATCGGGTGGAATCCCAATAATGTCAGTGATGGACTAACCAATGTCCCTCTTAAACCTTTCCAACACTGAAACAAGAGCCTTTACTTACCACTCCACCAACTCAGCAGAAATAATCACGGGCAAGGTGTTGTTGGCTCCCAAGAATGCATAGCGAAGGTGAGACGGGAGAGTCTTAAGATCCAAAATTAGAGGCTCCTCAATAGAAGGACGAGCGGGGTCACCCTATTCTTCAAATCGATATCAAGTTTCTTCAGAGCATAAGTGTATGATCCCCTACCAGCGAGTGCACCAACCATCTCATCGTATTCTTCAATACCATCACTGTCCAAATTCATAAGCACAGCTGCAAGAGCTTCTACCCCCAACCTTTCTTCAATAGAAATGACCATGTCACTCTTATCAACCGTATCTATTACATAAATCACCCGCATATCTTTCGGTTGCTTCATGGAACGACAAACATTGAAAGTGACATATTCATCATTCAACCTGAACTTCATCTGCCCAAATTCCATGTCAACCAATGCACGACCAGTGGCAAGGAATGGTCTTTCCAATAGGATAGGAACCTTGAAATTAACTTCACAATCTAGGACCACAAAGTCAGCCGAAAAGATGAAAGATGCTACCTTCACCAAAACATCATACAAAATGCCCACCAACTTTTTTATAGTTCGATCAGCCATAAAAGTCTCATAGAAGTCGGTTTCGATGCTCCGAATCCTAACTTCTTGAAAATAGATAGCGTTATCAAGTTAATGCTAGCACCCAAGTCACACAGAGCTTTTCAAAAATTATAGGACCCAATAGTTCAAGGAATTGTGAAGGCTCCCGGATCTTCCTTTTTCTCGACAAGTGAATGAGAAGGAATTACACTATAATGGTGTAAATTATCTACCGGCTCAAAACTGACAGTTTTGTAACCTGGCATCTGTTCAAAAGCCTCGACAAGAGGAATATTTATTGATAACTCCTGTAACATTGTGTTAAAATTTTGATATTTATACTTTTCAACTTTCTTTTTCAATCTTTGAGGAAAGGGAGTAGGAGGTCGAGGAATTTGTTTGAACACTTGAGGGACCTCTTTTTCCTTCCCGTTATCAGATTTTGCCTTTTTGTCAGTATCATGAGGCTTTTGAACTGCATCACCCTTTGAATTCTCTAGCTCTATCTCAGTTTCTACGTCAACTATCATCGACTCATCTTTCTTACCACTATCCACAGGTATAGATGGGTCAGTCGTACACTTTTTGCTTCTAGTAGTAATGGCCAAACAATGACTATCATTCTTCGAATTCTGGATGGTGTTTCTCATAAGGGTGCCTGGTTGACGCCGGTTCAATGCCACCGATATCTGCCCAAACTGTTGCGTCAACTGTTTAATAGCAGTCGAATGGGATTCTACTTTCTGACTTATTCCCGAAATGTCTGACCTAATCTCCTGCAAGCAACTCTCCTGGCTCTCTGACCCTTTAACCAATTTATTAAGAAGGGATTCCATTCTTGAATTTCCATAATCAGCATCGCAATTCCCCGATGGCACATGTGCGCCACTCTTCTCTTTATAATCATCCTTTCGCCTCCAATCACCATCACGATATCATTCTCTATCTCTATATCCCGACTTGTTATAATTGTCTCCATAGTAGTTTCAACCTTTCTAAAAGTCTTTATTAGACCCTTGGCCCTTAGCTCAAAAACCCGCCACCTCTCGATTCAAGTACTTAGCCTCCTCATCAGATTCATAATCGTCATGCCTAGGTGTTTTGCCTTGTGTACCTACAACATGCACCTTCTCAGTAACTCCATCCGTAATCTGTTTAGTTAGCAAGCCAATTTCTATCCTCAACTATGCAACCTCTTGAGCTACATATTCATCCAAAACCCATTGTACTGTCGAGGATCCAATAGCATACATCCTAGTAGGTGTATCTGCCTCCTGAGTATGCCATCCTTGGTTGGTCTTAGTGATACAATCTAAAATCTCTGAAGATTGTTCCTACCTCAGACTCATACATGCTCTGCCAGTGATAGTATCTGCTACAGCCTTGGTATTGGTGTTTAAAGCCCTGTAGAAGATCTTAAGTAAACTCCTACCACTCATCCTATAATTTGGAACATTCTGCAGCTTCTTCTTAAACCTTAACCATGTCTCGTAAAGTGCTTCAGAATGTAGTTGTCTGAAGGTGTAAATCTCATCCTTCAACTGTAGCATCTTGGAGGGTGGGAAAAATCTCTCCAGAAATTGATTTCTCAACTCTTGCCAAGTAGTGATGGAACCTCATAGTAACTCAGCCAACCATAAAGTCGCTTCTCCTGTTAAAAAGAATGAAAACAATCTCAACCGAATATCCTCTTGGTCAACTCCAAGCAAATAATATAAAGTGCAAACCCCCACAAAGTTCATCACATGCATGTTCTGATCATCTGTAGGAAGACCGATGAACACACCATTCAAGTTTAGCAGGTGGATCATGGCACTTGTAATGTCAAACTTAGCGTCCTGAGGTAACTCTAGTAGAATAACGACACCAGTCTCAACCGGCTTGAATAAGCCACATCCTCTTATTTAGGATCATCATAAACTGGCACATATGTTCTTTGAGGTGGTTGTTGCACCCTCAGTCTTCTTTGTCTCTCTTCAAGTGCAGGAGATGTTGTGTTGCTGCTTGCATTCCTTGATGATCTCTATCCGCTTGTCTAAGAGCCACTTACCTCGTATTTTAATCATACATTAATCGAGAAGTGGTTTGTTCCGTAGCTTTATGACCAACTGGCTGAATTGGTTGGTTATGAATATCTCCCGCGGCTGCGAAATCCTGAACTCCATCAGTGTTCACCATTCTTCGATTAGCTCTCAGTGTTCATTCTATCTTAATATCAAGTGGAATCGGGGGATTTCCTTGACTCCTAGTATTTGGCATACACCAGCGTGTGCCCTTAAAAGTATAGAAAAATAAAACTAATCAACTCCAACAAGCAAACTAATCAACTCCATAATCGTATTCCCCGATAATGGTTCCAAAATTTAATGTCATCCAAACTATACCTCCAAAAAAGTATAACGCGATCGCTGAATCAAATATAGAATCCAACTAGGTTGGGATCGATCTCACAGGGAATATGACAAAATTAGGTCAAGTGCTTGTCCGAGTAATTGGCAAGTAAGTAAAAAAGGTTTTTTTTTTAAAGCAAATAGTAACAGTAACGATTGTTGATTTTTTGGAGTTGTAATCAATATGAGAAATACACTAGGGCTGTGATCCCCAATAATTTCTTAACTCCACCGATTACTTATGCTAACAAATTGTCCCGATACGTTGCATGCAAAATCTAACAAGATAGGTTCATCTAAACGTCTCTCAACCTTGGTTAGACAAATTTCACTCTTCTCCTCTCAGTGTCCGAGTGTCACACTACTAACCCTTATTTTGGATCTCAGATAACTATCCCTGTTACGGCTCAAGTTATTAGATGAAGATTGATAACTTTAAATCTCTGTTGTTATTTCCTTTTCTCAATCTCTCTCTCTCTCTCTAGTAAGTCTAGAATACAGGCCAGTTTATAACGTTTGCAACCATTAGAAGATCAATCACAATGAAAGAAATATCAATACATGCATTCATATCGGTTCAGAATTGCTTTGCACTTAACCCTTTTCATTAATTCCTCATGGTTCACACAACCCTAGTTATAAGGGTTTAGCTACTCATGATTGCAAGGACACAAGAAGATTTCAATGAGGAAAACATAATTGTAAACTCTCAATAAGAAGAAAACTCTGAAATCTCAATATGAATGAAAATCCTAGAATCGATGTTCCAAGATTACAAAATAAATAATGTGTTTATGAACTCAAAATAATGAAAATATAATCCCAAAATAATGTAATTTTGTCCTCCTAAACATAGGAAAACATAGGGGTATTTATAGATGCAAGGTGAATCCAATCCTAAACAAAGTAGGAGAAAAAAGTCGGCACCATTCCATGGTTTCGTGGACCCAACCCACATCACATGGTTCCATCTCATGGAAATCAAGTTTACACTTTTTAGAAGTTGACCCATGGTACCAACCTACGTGGCGCAGGTTGACTCATAGGACGCGAGTCCCTGCCGTAGGATACTCCCTCGGTTTCAACTTGTCTCTTTCATCTTCCAATGCTCCAGTTTAGTGCATGATTCTTCCCTTATTCTCTATTTTTCCTCCATAACCTATTTCCCTGTAAGATAGGACAGAAAATACATAATACCTATCAAACATACCCAAGTTATTGCATATTTTTCTTATTTTAAGCATCGAAAGTGCCATGAAACCATGGCACATCACTAGCTGACAGTCATGACGTGACTCTCTTCTCAACTCTGATTATGGAGCAGGGAAAGCTTAATGACGTCTGAGGAAGATCCCACTCCATCCCTGATGTATAGTCTTTTGGATCCAAGACTGTTGTATATATATTCTTTATAGTTGATTTCTGTCTTGTATTCTGGATATGTCTAGTAGTAGCTCATGTACTGACCTCATCAGGTTTTAGGAGGAGTTTTAGAGTTATATACCATCCTCTTCCTTTTTGTCCCGATATTTATACTTCCTTTGTCTTTACATTCGTAGCATGTTGATGGTAGTAGTTTTGCTTCATCTCCTTTCTTATGAGATCTCGCCTATTGTCCCGTCGTTTGTTACCCCGGGCTAGGGCTTGGCTTGCCTATTGATGATTCTCGGGAGGCGCCATAATGACTCAAAAATTGGGTCGTGACAGCTTGGTATCAGAGCCTAGGTTTTATGGGTAGTGTCAGTACATGAGCCGATGTGTAGTAGGGTGCCGCGGATCGGTACGGGGACGCTTGTATCCTATATTTAGGAGAATATGGAGCATTTTTAGGGGATAGTTTCATTCCTTGATTAGCATCCCTACGATAGAGTCAGTATTGGTTTCTAATCCTTATTTGGGTCACTCTTTCCGCAGATGACTAGGACTCGTGGCACGAGAGCTAGGGAGCAGGACCCTAAGCCTGCAATTAGAGCTCCAGTTAGGGGACGAGGTCGACTTAGAGATTGGGGGCATGATAAAGCAGCAGCCCCAGGTCGAGATCAGACCAGGGATCCATTTTCTGATCCGTTGTAGACCCAGATGTTCCACCGTCACAATAGTTGGTGGTCCAGAGAGGAACCCAGGTTCCACCTAGATTTATTGATGCTTTAGTACTCTGAGGTACGTTGGTACATTTGCTAGGATTAGTTGGAGGTCCACCTATTGCGATAATACAGCCAATCCCACAGGGAGTTGGTGTTGGGGCGCAACCTGTAGCTGCGACAACTAGAGTTGAGGTTCCTTCTGTACCGGTAGCAGTCCAGCCAATTATGTTTGTCGAGGAGTCGAAGATGTTGAGTCTTTTTTTTAGAGTAGCTCCACCCAGATTTGTGGGTACTCAAGGACAGGACGCTTATGAGTTCTTATTCAAATGCGAGGAGAAATTAAGGAATTTGGGATTAGTGGAGTTGCACGGGGTAAATTTTATTGCTTACCAGTTTGATACAGTTGTGAAGAGATGGTGGAGAGGTTATCTTGACTCCAGGACAGCTGGATCTCCACCCGTTACTTGGGCACAGTTCTCCGATGTGTTCTTGGGGAATTATATACCCCGCAACATGCGTGAGCATCTTCGAGATGAGTTTTCCAGCTTGAGGCAGGGGTCTATGACAGTAGCAGAGTATGAGGCTAGATTCCATGACATGTCCAGGCATGCTACGATTATCATACCTAATAAGTATAAGATGATTAGATATTTTGTTAGGAGGATTGCGGTTATCACTTCACAGAGCTATATAGAGTTTAGTGACTTCAGGGAAGTCATTTGCTGAGATAAATGAGCATGTGTATTTGATTGAGGAGAAGGATCGCGAGGCCTAAGAGGGAAGAAATAAGAGACCCCGATTCCTAGGTAGTTGCAGTGGCAGTCACAACAACTAGCAGTTCAGAGGATGCGGATTTCAAGGTAGGTACCCTCAGCAGCAACAATAGTCTTTTTAGCGATAGGGTCAACCTAGTAGGCTCGTACAATCAGCCTTGCAGAGTTTTGATAGGGGTCAATCCGCCTATAGTGGTTCTGGTAGTCTGCCTCAAGGACGTGGTCAGTCCAGTTCATCGACTAGAGGTGGTCATATTGATAACGCCTAAAATATACCTTTAGAAAAGTATAATGCGGTCGCTGTATCAAATATAGAACCCAACTAGGTTGGGGTCGATCCCATAGGGAATAGGACAAAATTATGTAGAATGCTAGTCTGAGCAATTGTCAAGTAGGTAAAACTGGGGTTTTTTTGTGAATAAGTGGTAACAGTAACGATTGCTGGTTTTCGGATTTTGCAAACAATATGAGAAATACACTAGTACTGTGATCCCTAATGATTCCTTAACTCCACCGATTACTTGTGCTAGCAAAACTATCCCACTGTGTTGCATGCAAAATCTAACAAGATATGTTAATCTAAACGTCTCTCGACATTGGTTAAATGAATTTCACTCTTCTTCTCTCGGTCTCCGAGTGTCGCACTACTAACCCTTATCCTGGATCTCAGATAACTATTCCTATTACGGCTCAAGTCATTAGATGAAGGTTGATAGCTTCAAACCTCTGTTGTTATTCCTTGATCCCAATCTATACCTCTCTCGCGAGCAAGTCTAGAATATAGGCGAGTTTCTAACATTTGCAACCGTTAGAAGATAAATTATAATGAAGGTAATAACAATATATGCATTCCCAACGGTTCAGAATTGCTTCGCACTTAACCCATTTCGTTAATTTCTCATGGTTCACACAACCCTAGTTGGTGGGTTTAGCTACTCATGATTGCAAGAACACAAGAAGAATTCAATAATGAAAACATAATTGTAAACTCACAATAAGAAGAAAACTCTGAAATCACAATATGAATAAAACCCTAGAATCGATGTTCCAGGATTACAAAATCAATAATATGTTTATGAACATAAAAGCAATAGAAAATATTTTTCAAAATAATGTACTGACCAAACCCTGAACATAGGACAATATAAGGGTATTTATAGATACAAGGTGAATCTTATCCTAAACAAAGCAGGAAAACAGAGTTGGCACTTTTCCACGGTACCGTGATTTGGTGTCGTGGAATCAAGTCACGCCACATGGATCCTGCCGTTGAAATCAGGCAACTTCACCAACTCTCAGGAGTTGACTCACGACATCAACCTACGTTACGTAGGTCGACTCACGAGATGTGGGTCCTTCCGTGAGTCACTCCTCTGGTATGGACTTGACTCTTTCGTCTTCAAATACTTCGCTCTTATGCATGATTCTTACTCTTTGTCTATTTTACCTCCAAAAACCTATTCTCCTACAATATAGAATAGAAAACACATCATACCAACCAAACACACCAAATTTATTGCATATTTTCCTTGTTTTAGGCATTGAAAGTGCCATGAAACCATGACACATCAACACCATTAACTTAGAACGTTTGCATGTCCTCAGGTAGATAAAATAAAATAAACACAATCGATGCTTAACTATGAGAAACCTAAGAGACCTACGGCAATCGACTTATCGCTTTTGGCACCAAAACTTTTCCTACCCCTCCTATTTACAAATCAAAACCATGGTGTGTATACATGCAGTATATTATCATGACACAGAAGGGATCAAGTGATGGCATCAGATTATGAACAAACAACTAAGCATATATGCAAATGACATTGCCCAAACAAATAGCAACTAACAATGCAACCCATGTATTCTCACAACAAAGAAGTCCTATACACTCACAGTATACTAATGAATATCAAAGTAGGAACTGGGTCAAAACACTCTCTCTCACAAAAAAGTTCAAACAATGTGCATGAAATACTAAAGGCTTGTCCTTATTTTCTATGCCTTAGTTTTGCAGACAGTTGGACTAGGATCATATTAGGACTTTCAGCGGCTTGTAATGTAGGCTTGGGGATGGGTATGGTACATATGGATATGGTGACTCACCCTCCTTGACACTACACTATTTTTGGCTCCACTTTCCAACCATTCTCCTATTATTTTCCCTTATTCTCCTTCATTTATTTTCAGATTTTGTGTGTGATTTTCTTCATACTTTCAAAACATAATTTTTTTTTTGCTTTCTTTTTTTTTTTTTTTTGCAATTTCTATTTATTTTACTCATTATTTTTTTTTCTTTACATCCAAATCTATTCTTTTTTTCTTTTACTATCTCCTTCTTCATACCCAAGTTAAGCTACGCACCCCTATAATAGCCACCCTCAACTTAGGCGATTTGCCTGAGTTGAGGTACACAATGTCCAAGGAGGGACCAAGGCCAAGAAAGGATCATTGTAAGTCAAATGGGAAGGTGACTAGACTAATGAAAGAAATAAGACAATTAAGGCTCAAAATCGAGATCAAGAGATATTTAATTCATTTGGTTAGGCATTTAGGCTAAAAGTAGACTTGTTCAAAAACGTCCTATGATCCTTTCCTAATCACTATCCTATAACCTAGGCAAGACTAACCGGGCAAGTTCTAGATCGCACACACAAAGTGAACTAGGTAATGACCTCACACACACATAACACAGGGTTATACTATCAACTACTACCTATCCAGCTCATGCATTGCTAGCTACAGTCATGTTGCCTATAATAAGATCCTACAACGTCATAACAAGATCCTACAACTATCACTAACTAACATACTACACACACAATTTAAAACAAAACTTTTTAGGAGGGGTATATTTAGACAATCACAAACAACATCAAAAACATGTTCAAAACTAGACTGCACTAAGGTTCCCTTATTTTTCTCCTAATTAAACACGAATACACATAATAATATAAATAAAAACCTAAACATGTCAGTTCTACTATGATAGCACACTTGGGGGAAAAGAAAACACGGCAACAAAAACCCCCAAGTAGTGGTATACCTCCATCCCAACTAAATAATGGTGCACTGCCCCTAGTGCACAGCTACCAATAGAGTAAGTGTAAGGGAGTGAAGACATACCTGAGGCTCCCTAGGCACTAGATGTGCGCCTGTCCACAGCAGTATCATCTGCATGCGCTCTGGGCTCGTTGCTAGGTGCGTCCTGCATAGTGGGTACCTGACTAGAGGATGCACCTCGTTCCCTCTGCTCCTGAGCAATCTGACTGGCATGGTACTCTACTCTGGAGGCCTTAATCGCTCTCCAAAAATCACCCTCAAACTTATCACCACTATCAGTCTGATCCTCTGGACTACGTGGCCGCTTGCCTCAATCAATAGGAGGCTCCTCGTCAGCAAACAAATCTACCTCAAAAGTCGGCCTCATCGGGGCCAGAACAGGCATAGGTGGAATGACAGAAGTGCTGCTCGATGCAAAAGCTCTAACCTCCTCTCTTAATGCAGACACCTCCTGTGTTAATCCTGCCATATCAGGAATCTGTGCCGTACTCATCTAGGTAGACATTCGTGTCTCAAAACTATCAATCCTCCCATGCTGCTCTCTCATAAATCTATCCATAGACGCAGTCATCCGGGCCTCCACTCTAACTTCTGAAGCCTCTACTGTGGTTCGAACCCATTGCTTAAGCTGGGATACCAACTTAGCCATCTGGGCCTCTGTGTGAGCCTTCCTCTTAAACATCTGCGTCTGCCTATCAACCAACTGCTGCAGAAAGTTCCTCAAAACTGAAATAATACCAGAGGGGGCGGTGGTGCAGTAAAGGCTGGTACCGCATCGTCAATCATCGAGCCTGTGCCCTCAGCAGGTACACAAATAGTCTTAGGTACACTCATCGGTACTGGAGTACTAACCGACTCCTCTCTATCTCCAGTCCCTTCAAAAAGGGCTGCTCCTGATGACACAGAAGGTTGAGACCTCCGTGAAAAAATTGGATAAGCTCCCTACTGTTGCATCAACCCTATATCAGCAACGGGTCACCTCAATATGATGATCTACTGCAAACGTCGTGAACACACCAACACTAACACATAAGCCATGAATCAGACAGGGGAAAGGGATGCTGGTAAAATCTCTAAAGGCGCGCTCATGAATTTCCCTAATGATGTAGCAGGCGATATTGATGTCATATCCAATGAAGATACTCGCTACTAGAACAACCCGGTCAAGAGTAAGTGAATTACTAGCATTTATGGAACCTAGAAGGTGCCTCACAACAGACCACCAAAATCATCCAACAAAGTGAAGCGAAGACTTCTTAATGTCCAGCTTCCCAGATACCCAACAAGCATCCACACCATCCTCCATTATATATCCCGTAATCTACAGTAGTAACTCCAATCGCTGATCGACGCCCCTCATTTTAGCCCTATTTCTCACAGTCTCCATACGATGATCAAATTTGCAGTACTAGCTAGAAATGGACATTCATCCCCAAACAAAAACCTGTGGATAGTCTGCTCAAAGATGTCTAATCTGGTCTCCCAAACCAAAGTGTAAGTCAATGGTGGTTGGTCCCGATATCGCTGCTCATTGAGTGTGATCAATTCAATAGAAGCAGCATATGAAGCATAAAACTCATGGACCAACTCTGGGCTATAGTGCCTAGGAGGCTCCATCATCCACCCGAATCCATCATGATTAAATACTGCCTTAATCTCGGGCAGTACCTTTAACTCATCTAGCTGATACCGGGACTCCTCAGTGATATTCCGTCTACACACGCCTTACTCAGTAAGTTCAGCATCCCTGTCATAAATAGCCCTTATACCCTGAACACACTATTGCTTGTTTTTCCTTCGAACTGCAGCTGCAGCCCGCTGTGCAACCACCTATCTCTGTAAAGAAGTTGTGGAGTTTTGACCACCAATGCCAGAAATAGATGTTGTCGCCTCAACCGCTGAATCATCCAAACTTTCAGCATGTTCCTCAGACCCAGATACATCAACCTCGGCATCATCCGTACACTTACTATTCTCCTCAGACCCAGTTACATCAACCTCATATTCATCACCGATTGTCGAAGCATCCTCCCCTTTTTTAGACTAGGCAGAGGAATCAGAAGACTAAACAGGAGTAACCAGTTTGGCAGGTGTCGGAGGCTGTGAAGTAGGCTGATGTACAGCCCGAGCAACAACTTTTGCCCTAGTTTGTAGCCTAGTGGTACAAGGTACTAGTGTAGAATCAGTGGTACCAAGCTCGTATACTTTTTCGAACCCCCTTTTATTTGACCCCGAAGGTTCATCGCGCAACCTAGTCGTAAATTCGAGGGTTTTAGTGCAGATTCTTGAAAAGTAACCTATATCTCTACGTTTGGGGTTTGATTTGGGCAGCATGTCGGAGCAATTGGGTTGGTTTTGGGTCGGGGGGGTTGGATTTGGGTTCGAGTAAGTCGAATTTGGGAGATAGGGTTTTGAAAATTTGGGGATTATGGGGTTTAGGATTTTGGGCTAAATGGTGGTTAGGATTTGATGAATTTCAGATTTGGTATATGGGAATTTGATAGGAGAGTGGGTGATTTGATGAATTCTTGAAAATAGGGTTTATGTTAGGATGTGGATTTGAGAGGGTTTAAGTTGAGATTTGAGGGTGTTTAGTTTGGATTTGAGGTAAGGTCGGTTTTGAGGGGATATATCAAAATAAATAAAGTTGGGTCGGGTCGAGTCAGATCTCGAGTTTAAAGTGGACGCTGATTTTCATGGTACCAACCCACGTGATGTGGGTTGACCTACATTACGTGGGTCCCTGGAGTGGGTTGGGGTTCTGCAGGTGTAAAATTTGTTCTGATTTCCACGGTATCAACCCATGTTACGTGGATGAACTTACATCTCGTGAATCTGTGTCATGGGTTGTATTGAACATATTCAGTTCCATATTGTAAATTCCAGCTAACTTATCCTCCAATGATCAGATCACAACCAAATCAGAACTTGGGTTGCCTCCCAAGCAGCGCTTGATTTAACATTGCAGAATGACATGGCTAAATTGGATACTCAGACTTTACCAACCAGCCCATGGGTTGCCTCCCATGAAGCGCCTGATTTAATGTTGCGGCACGACATGGCTATCTTGACTACTCAGACTTTATCAAGACTAAGCTCTTCACAAGTCCTGATATCTTTTGTGATTCCCACATAGTGCTTTACACGCTGCCTATTGACCTTGAATAAAACATTATCTTCACCTTTCAGCTCGATTGCTCCTTGCAGGAATACCCTAACAACAGTGAATGGTCCAGACCATTTAGACTGTAGTTTTCCAGGAAAAGGCGAAGCTTGTAGTTATAGAGCAATACAAAATCTTCCAGGTGAAACTCTCGTTGCTCAATCCTCCGATCATGATATCGTTTCATCTTTTTTTTATACAGTGCTGAACTTTCATAAGCCCAGAGATGAAATTCATCCATCTCATTCATCTGGTCTAACCTCAATTTAGCCGCTTCATTCCAGTTTAGATTTAACCTCTTCAAAGCCCATAATGCCTTATATTCAAGTTTGACATGCAAATGGCATGATTTTTCAAACACTAACTGATATGGAGAGGCACCAATCAGTGTTTTCAATGCAGTTTGATATGCCCATAATGCATCATCCAATCTTTTTGCCCAATCAGTCCTATTGGCATTAACTGTCTTTACCAAAATAGACTTAATCTCACGATTTGCCACTTCAACTTGCCCGTTCGTCTGAGGATGGTAAGGAGTTGCAACCTTATTTTTGACACCATATTTTTCAAGTAAGGTTTTGTTCAGCTGATTACAAAAATGGGATCCTCCATCACTCATGATAACTCAGGGTGTACCAAATCATGAAAATATGTTCTTTTTCAAGAATGTAATGAAACTTTTTCCTTCATTATTGGAATCGCAATCACCTCCACCCACTTAGAAACATAATCAACATCCACCAAAATGTATTTCATCCTATGTAAGCTCACAAAGGGGCCCATAAAATCAATTCTCCTTACATCAAATAATTCGAGCTCAAGTATAGTTGTCATAGAAAGTTCGTGTCTCTGTGAGATATTCCCTTGTCTTTGACATTGGTCACAAGCTCAAGCATAGTCATGAACGTCTTTATAGAAGGTGGGCCAATAATGACCCCCAATTGTGTGCAGTCCGCATACCACCATGATGACCCCCAATTGGGGATGAATGACATGCTTCCAAAATACTTACTATTTTGGCCTCCGGGATACACCTTCGAATCATACCATCTGCACATACCCTAAATAGGTAAGGCTCATCCCAAAAGAATTTTCTCACCTCATGCATGAATCTCCTCCGTTGCTGGTACGACATATCTTCCGGGACTACATCACTTGCCAGAAAGTTGGCAAAATCTGCAAATCATGGGATTAAGTCTTGTGATGCTGCTAACACTTGCTCGTCTGGAAAAGTATCATCAATCTCATGATCATCCCTTAATTTGAGTATGGCTTCCTCCTCAAGGCGTGATAGGTGGTCTGCAACCTAATTCTCAGTCCCCTTTCGGTCTTTGACCTCAAAATCAAACTCTTGTAGTAGAAGTACCCACCAAATTAGCCTTGGATTGATGTCCTTCTTTGACATAAGATATCTAAGTGCGGTGTGGTCTGTATGTACAATCACCTTTGTACCAATCAAGTAATATTAAAATTTCTTAAAAGTAAAAACCACCGCCAACAGCTCTTGCTCAGTCACAGTGTAGTTCATTTGGGCTGGATTAAGTGCCTTGCTAGCATAGTAAATAGGATGTAGAATCTTTTCATATCTTTGGCCAAGGACTTCACCCAAAGCTACTCCACTAGCATCACATGTAACCTCAAATGGCATCGTCCAGTCTGGTGTGACAATGATAGGAGCTGAAATTGACTTCTTTTTCAGACATTCGAACACTTTTAGGCACTCTCCATCGAACATGAAATTCACCTCTTTCTCTAAAAGTTTTCATAACGGATGTACAATCTCAGAGAAATCGTTGATGAATCTTCTATAAAAGTCGGCATGACCTAAAAAACTTTGAATCCCTTTCATAGAAATAGGTGGGGGTAATTTTTCAATCACCTCAGTCTTTGCTTTGTCTACTTCGATACCCTTCTTTGAGATTTGATGACCCAACACAATACTTTCTTTGACCATAAAGTGACATTTCTCCCAATTTAGCACCAAATTGCACTCTTCACATCTTTATAATACATTAACCAGATGGGCCAGACAGTTGTTAAAAGAATCTCCCACTACAGAAAAATCATCCATGAATACCTCAATAGTGTCTTCCACTATGTCGGAGAAAATAGACATCATGCAACGCTGAAAAATAGCTGGTGCATTGCATAACCCAAGCGACATCCTTTTGAATGTGAAAGTCCCATATGGGTAGGTAAATGTGGTCTTCTTTTGGTCCTCGAGAGCAATAAAAATCTGATTATATCTCGAATAACCATTAAGAAAGAAGTACCACCCCCTTCCAGAAAGATGATTCAATATCTGGTCTATGAAAGACATGGGAAAGTGATCCTTTTTGGCCCAAGAATTTAACTTTAGATAGTCCATGCAAACTCTCCATCCGGTGACTGGCCTCATTGGGATTAACTCATTCTTTTCATTTGGAACCCCAGTGATTTCTCCCTTTTTGGCACACACTCAACTAGGCTTACCCACTTGCTATCAGCAATGGGGTAAACCACACCTGCATCTAACCACTTAATGATTTCTTTCTTCACAACTTCCTACATAGGTGGGTTCAGACAACGTTGGTGCTCAATGCTCGGTATACACTTTGGAACAAGCTGGATATTATGAATGTAAATGCTGGGTGGAATCCCTATAATATCAGCAATGGACCAACCAATGGCCCTTTTAAATTTCTTCAATACCGAAACCAGAGCTTCTACCTGCCATCCTACTAACTTAGCAGAAATGATTACGGGCAAGGTGTTATTGGCTCCCAAAAATACATAATGAAGGTGAGAAGGAAGAGCCTTAAGCTCTAGGACTGGAGGCTCCTCAACAAAAGGGCGAGCCGGTGGGGGTCACCCTATTCTTCAAATCGAGATCAAGTTTCTTCAGAGTATAAGTGTAGGATCCCCTACCATCAAACGCTCCTACCATCTCATCATATTCTTCAATACCATCACTGTCCAAATTCATAACCACAGCCACAAGAGCTTCTACCCCTAAACTTTCTTCAATTGGAATAATTATGGCACTCTCATCAAGCGTATCAATTACAGAAATCACCTGCATATCTTTCAATTGCTTCATGGAACGACAAACATTGAAAGTAACATGTTCATTGTTTAACCTGAATTTTATCTTCCCAGTTTCCATGTCAACCAACGCACGACCAGTGGTAAGGAATGGTCTCCCCAGAATGATAGAAACCTCGAAATCAACTTCACAATCTAGAATCACAAAGTCAGCTGGAAAAATGAAAGATGCAACTTTCACCAAAACATCATCCAGAATGTCCATTGACTTTTTCACAGTTCTATCTGCCATAAGAAGCCTCATAGAATTCGGTTTTGGTGCTCTCAACCCCAATTGCTTGAAAACAGCTAGCGGCATTAAGTTAATACTAGCACCCAAATCACAGTGCCTTTGCAAAGTTGTATGAACTGTTAGTACAAGTAATTGTGAAAGCTCCTGGATCCTCCTTCTTTTCTACTAGGGATCGTGAAGCAACTGCAATACAATGATGTAAGTTATCTGCCGGCTTGAAACTGGCAGTTTTCTTCCTCGTCACCAACTCTTTCATGAACTTCATATAACCGGGCATCTGTTGCAATGCCTCAACAAGATGGATATTTACAGATAGCTCTTTCAATATTGTAATAAACTTCTGGTATTTACCTTCCTCATCCTTTCTTTTCAAACTTTGAGGAAAGGGAGGAGGAGGTCATGGGATATTTTTCAACATTTGTGGAACTTTCTTCTCCTTCCACTTTTTAGATTCCACTTTCTTATTTATACTGAGGGGTTTGTGAGGTGCATTGTTGTCTACTGCTAAATTTTTTGGCTCCATCTCAGCCTCTTCACCACCTACCACTGACTCATCTTTCTTATCATTATCCGCAGGAATAGATGGGTTGGTCGTGCTCTTTCTGCTTCTTGTAGTAATGACTAAACAATGCCCGTCATTTTTAGGATTTTGGATGGTGTTACTTGGAAGAGTATTTGGTTGACGTTGGTTCAATGCCACCGATGTCTGCCTAAACTGTTGCTCCAACTATTTTATGATAGTTAAGTGGGATTCAACTTTCTGAATTATTCACAAAATATCCGCCCTAATTTCCTTCAAGCAATTTTCTTGGTTTTCTGATCCTTTAACTAATTTGGTAAGAAGGGTTTCCATTCGTGAATTTCTATAGTCAGTATCACGATTCCCTGGTAGGACATAAGCACCGATCTTCTCCTTGTAATCCTTTTTTCATCTCCATTCTCCATCACGATCTCGTTCTCTATATCCTGACCTGTTGTAATTGTCTCCATAATAGTTTCGACCTTGATTCCCTTGCCTCGAGTTCCAGGAGTCTTGATTAGACCCTTAATCCTTGGCTCGAAAACCCGCCACTTCTCGATCCAAGTACTTAGCTTCCTCATCAGATTCATACTCGTCATGCTTAGGTATTTTTTCCTTGTGGACCTATGGTATGCACCTTCTCAGCATCTATGGCCGTAATCTATTTAGGTAACAAACCAATTTCTATCCTCAGTTGTGCGACCTCCTGAGCTATAGACTCATCCAATGCTCGTTGTGTTGCTAATGCTCTAATAGTGTATGTACCAGTAGGTGTATCTGCCTCTCGAGTATGCCATCTTCGGTTGGTCTTAGTGATATGATCTAAAATTTCTGAAGCTTGTTCCCACCTCAGACTCATAAATGCTCCGCCAGTGATAGTATCTGCTACAACCTTTGTATTTGCGTTTAAAGCCCTATAGAAGATTTCAATTAAACTCCTGCCACTAATTCCATGATTTGGAACATTATGTAGCTTCTTCTTAAACCTTAGCCATGTCTAGTAAAGTGCTTCAGAATGTAGTTGTCTGAAGTTGTAAATCTCATCCTTCAACTGTAGCATCTTGGAGGGTGGGAAAAATCTCTCTAGAAATTGATTTCTCAACTCTTCCCAAGTAGTGAAGAAGACTCGTGGTAATTCGACCAACCACAAAGTTGTTTCTCCTGTTAAAGAGAACGAAAACAATTTTAGACGAATAGCCTCTTGGTCCACTCCAGGAAAATTATACAAAGTACAGACCCA
This sequence comes from Capsicum rhomboideum, assembly GCA_031232105.1. Classification (NCBI taxonomy): domain Eukaryota; kingdom Viridiplantae; phylum Streptophyta; class Magnoliopsida; order Solanales; family Solanaceae; genus Capsicum; species Capsicum rhomboideum. The sequence goes on from CP124715.1 coordinate 95,423,814, forward strand.
CACAAAGTTTATCACATGCATGTTCGGATAAACTATTGAAAGTTCGGCAAATACGCCTTTCAAGATAAGCAGGTGGATCATGGCACTTGTAATGTCAAACTTAGTGCCCTGAAGTAATTCTAGTGGGATAATGGTGCCAGTATCTACTGACTCGAAATAAGCCATATCATCTTCTTATGGATCATCAAAAATTGGTACATGTGGTCTTTGAGGTGTTTGGTGTGCCCTCAGTCTTCTTTTTCTTTCTTCAGCATCAGTGAGACGTTGTGCTGCTTCTTACATAGCTCGATTATCTTTATCTGCTTTCCTAAGAGCAACTTGCATAACTTGCTCTTCCCATGTCAATCGAGCGATAGTTTGGTCCGCTGTTTCATGACCAACTGGCTGAGTTGGTTGGTTATGAATGTCTCCCGCGGCTGCGGGATCCTGAACTCCGTCGGTATTCACCATTCTTCGATTAGCTCTCAGAGTTCTTTCTATTTCAGGATCAAGTGGAATCAAAGGATTGCCTTGACTCCTAGTATTGGGCATACACCAGCGTGTGTCCTTAAAAGTATAGTAAAATAAAACCAATCAACTCCAACAAGCAAAATACTCAACTCCATAATCATAATTCCCTGGCAACGGTGCCAAAATTTGATAACGCCCAAAATATACCTCCAAAAAAGTATAATGCGGTCGTATCAAATATAGACTAGGTTGGGGTCGATACCATAGGGAATAAGCCGAAATTATATAGAATGCTAGTCTGAGAAATTGACAAGTAAGTAAAACTGGGGGGGGGGGGATTATGAATAAGTGGTAATAGTAACGATTGCTGGTTTTTGGATTTTGTAAACAATATGAGAAATACATTAGCACAGAGATCCCCAATGATTCCTTAACTTCACCGGTTACTTATGCTAGCAAAACTATCAGGCTGTGTTGCTTGCAAAATCTAACAAGATATGTTTATCTAAACGTCTCTCCACCTTGGTTAGACGAATTTCACTCTTCTCCTATCGATCTCCGAGTGTAGCACTACTAACCCTTGTCCTGGATCTTAGATAACTATCTGTTACGGCTCAAGTCATTAGATGAAGATTGATAGCTTCAAATATCTGTTGTTATTCCTTGATCCCAATCTATACCTCTCTCTCGAGCAAGTCTAGAATACAGACGAGTTTCTAATGTTTGCAACCGTTAAAATATAAATTATAATGAAGGTAATAACAATACATGCATTCCCAACGATTCAAAATTGCTTCGGACTTAACCCATTTCGTTAATTCCTCATGGTTCACACAACCCTAGTTGATGGGTTTAGCTACTCATGATTGCAAGAACACAAGAAGAATTCAATAATGAAAACATAATTGTAAACTCACAGTAAGGAGAAAACTCTAAAATCTCTATATGAATAAAACCCTAGAATCGATGTTCCAAGATTACAAAATCAATAATATGTTTATGGACTTAAAAACAATAGAAAATATTTCTCAAAATAATGTATTGACCAACCCCTGAACATAGGACAATATAAGGGTATTTATAGATATAAGGTGAATCCTATCCTAAACAAAATAGGAAAACAGAGTCGGCACTTTTCCACAGTATCGTGACTTGGTGTATGGAACTAAGTCATGCCACGTGGATCCTGTCGTGGAAATCAAGCCACTTCACCAACTCTCAGGAGTTGACTCATGACACCGACCTACGTCACGTAGGTAGACTCACGTGACGTGGGTCATGCCATGAGTCACTCCTCTGGGACTTGGCTTTTTCGTCTTCAAATACTTTGCTCTAGTGCATGATTCTTCCTTTTTGTCTATTTTTCTGCCAAAAACCTATTCTCCTGCAATATAGAACAGAAAACACACCATACCAACCAAACACACCCAAGTTATTGCATATTTTCCTTATTTTAGGCATCAAAAATGCCATGAAACCATGGCACATCACATACCGAATAAATTGAATCTTCTAGGCCGAGCAGGGAGCTAGGAGCATGTTATACTTGTGGGGTTATCGGTCATTTCGCGTGGAGTGTCCTCAGTATAGGGCGATTGACCCTTCAGTTCAGAATGCACAGTCTATCATATCTATACCGCCAGAAGACAGAGGTGGTGCACAAGGTTGTAGGGGTAGCCAGGGTTTTTAAGGTGGAGTACAGGGAGGTCAGACTAGTGGTCAGGTTAGTGCTCAGACTAGTGGTAACCAGCGTAAGTTTTATGCCGTGCAGGCTAGGTCGGAGGCTGAGGCTTCAGATGCGGTGATTATAGGTAAGATTTTTGTATGCCATCAGCTAGCTTCTGCATTATTTGATCCCGAATCCACATTTTCTTATGTATCTACTTATTATGCACCACAGTTGGATTTATGTTCTGAGTTATTACCTGTACCCTTTTTATATAACTACCCCCAATTGTGATTCCTTAGTAGTGGATCGGGTATATAGATCTTGTCTGGTGACTATTCGGGAGTTTAAGACTTGGATTGTATTGGCCATGGTAGACTTTGATGTGATTTTGGGCATGGACTAGTTGTCTTTATATCATGCAGTCTTGGATTGCTTTTTCAAGACCGTTTCCTTAGCCATGCCTGGTATACCCTTGGTGGTGTGGCAAGATTCTGTTAGCCGCACACTGATGGGCATTATTTCTTACATTCAAGCTTGTAGATTGATGTGGAGGGGATGTGATTCATTTCTTGCTTATATTCGAGATGCTAGTATTGAGATTTCGTCACTTGACTCCATCCCTATTGTTCGTGAGTTTCCTGATGTATTCCTAACTGACCTACCTAGCCTTCCTCCTGAGCGTGATATAGAGTTTATTATTGACCTTGAGTCGGGCACCCGACCTATTTCCATGGCTCCTACTGAGTTGACGGAGTTGAGTAGTCAGCTCCAGGACCTTCTAGGAAAGGGTTTTATTAAACCAAGTGTGTCACCGTGGGGTGCTCCAGTTCTGTTTGTAAAGAAGAAAGATGGGTCTATGCTTATGTGTATCAATTACAGGCATCTGAACAGGGTGATAGTGAAGAATAAGTATACTTTGCCTCGTATTGATGATTTATTTGATCAGCTTCAGGGTGCAACAGTGTTCTCTAAAATAGATCTGAGATCTGGTTACCATCAGTTAAGAGTTAGGGCTGCAGACATCCCTAAGACAACCTTTAGAACTCATTACGGCCACTATGAGTTCTTGGTGATGCATTTTTGATTGACTAATGCCCCGACAACCTTCATGGATTTAATGAATTGTGTATTCAGGTTGTACTTGGACTCCTTTATGATTGTGTTTATTGACGACATTTTGGTTTATTCGAGGGGTAATGAAGAGCACGAGCAACATTTGAGGATTGTGCTCTACACTTTGAGAGATCATCGACTTTATTCCAAGTTCTCGAAGTGTGAGTTTTGTCTTGAGTCTGTAGCTTTCTTGGGACATGTAGTATCCATATATGACATCATGGTAGACCCAGCAAAGATTGAGGCTACTCGAGGTTGGGATAGGCCCACATCGCCTACTGAGGTTGGTAGTTTTATCGGGTTGGCAGGTTATTACAGACGGTTTATTGAGGGTTTTTCATCCATTGCAGTTTCTATGACTAGATTGACCAAGAAGGGGGTTCCTTTTCAGTAGTCTCAGAGTTGTGAGACGAGCTTCCTCAAGCTCAAGGACCGACTTACTTCCGCTGATGTGTTGACTCTTCCAGTTGAAGGTGAAGGTTTCACTGTTTACTGTGACGCTTTTGGTGTTGGCTTGGGTTATGTTCTAATGCAAAGAGGTCGCATGATTGCTTATGCATCGAAACAGCTAAAGGTGCGCAAGCGTGATTACCCTACTCATGACTTAGAGTTGGCAGCGGTAGTATTTGCGCTTAGAATTTGGAGGCACTATTTGTATGGGGTTCATTGTGAGATTTCTACTGATCACCCCAGTCTTCAGCATCTTATGACTCAGGGGGATCTTAATTCGAGGTAGCGTCAATGGGTAGAATTGTTAAAGGACTATGACATCTCTATTCTCTATTATCAAGGAAAGGCGAATATAGTTGCGGACGCCTTGAGCTGAAAAGAAGCGAGTATGGGTAGCTTAGCCTTCATTCTAGTCTCTCAGCGGCCATTGGCTTTGGACATTCAGTCCTTAGCTAATTCGATGGTACGTTTGGATATTTCTGAACCTAGGAGGATTATTGCTTATGTTGGGGCGAGGTCTACATTGTTAGAGCAAATTCAGAGCCGACAGTTTGAGGATAGTGAACTTCATAATCTTCGATAGCAAGTAGTGAAAGGTGAGTCCCATAGGGCTACCTTGGGTTCTGATGGTGTACTAAGATATGATGGTCGTGTATGTGTTCCGAGGGTTGGAGACTTGATTCTTTTGATTTTGCGTGAGGCGTGCAGTTCCAGATACTCTATTCACCTTGAGACAGCTAAGATGTATCAAGATCTGAGACAACACTACTGGTGAAGTGGTATGCAATGAGATATTTCTGAGTTGGTGGCTCGATGCCTGTGTTGTCACTAGGTAAAGGCCAAGCACCAGAGACCCGGTTGTTTGCTGCAGTAGTTGTCTCTTCCCGAGTGGAAATGGGAGCGAGTCACTATGGATTTTGTTGGTGGATTACCTTGTACGTCCCATGATTTTGATAGTATTTTGGGTGTTGTAGATCGGTTGACTAAGACGGCACATTTTATCCCTGTTTGAATTTCCTAAAGTGTTGAAAGGTTGGCTCGTGTATATATTCAGGAGGTGAGTAGCCTATATGGAGTGCCAGTATCTATTATCTCAGACCGAGGGTCTTAGTTTACCTCCAATTTTTGGCAAACTTTCCAGGATGAGATGGGTACTCAAGTGAACCTTAGTACTGTGTTTCATCCTCAGACCGACGGACAGTCAGAGCGAACTATTCAGGTATTAGAGGTTATGCTTCGTGCTTGTGTGTTAGACTTTGGGGGTCAGTGGGATCAGTTCATGCCTTTAGCAGAGTTCGCGAATAATAATAGCTTCCACTCCAGCATTCAGATGGCTCCGTTTGAGGATTTGTATGGTAGACGATGTCGGTCTCCAGTTGGTTGGTTTGAAACTTTGGAGATCAGTCCTCCTGGCACAGATTTACTCTGTGAATTTTTAGACTAATTTCGAGTGATTCAGGATAAACTACTGACAACTCAGAGTAGACAGATGAGTTATGCTGACCATAGACTTCGTCCGTTGAGATTCAGAGTTGGTGATAGAGCCTTTTTGAGAGTATCGCCCATGAAGGATGTGATACGATTCGGTAGGAGGGGCAAACTTAGCCCCAAATATATTGGACCCTTTGAGATTCCGCGAATAGTTCGGGAGGTAGCATATGTGTTAGCTCTGCCTCCGGGATTTTCAGCGATTCACCCAGTGTTTCATGTTTCTATGCTGCGACAGTACATTCTGGATGAGTCACATGTACTACAGTGGGACTCGGTTTAGTTAGACGAGAAGTTAGCATTTGTAGAGGAGACGGTGTCTATTTTGGCCAGAGATGTCAGACGATTGCGCTCTCGGGACATTCTAGTAGTTAAGATACAGTGGCATCACCGTCCGATTGATGAGGTCACTTGGAAGCTTGAGCCTGATATGCAAGCCCAGTATCCCTACTTGTTCACGTTTTTAGGTATGCACTTATTCTTGACTTTCGCAGATGAAAGTCCCTTTTAGTAGTGGCTACTGTAATGACCCTCCAGGTCATTCCTAGTGTTTACGATGTTTAGAACCTTTCCATGACTGCCCTAGGTTGTGTATGACTTACTGGTACTGGTAGTACGGTTACTTGGCAGTTCGTTTGACTTTTAGAGTCACTTTCTTATGTTGAATTTTCTAGTAGTCAGGTATGGCTCCCAGGCCTAAACTCCTGTTAAAAAGCCTCGAATGCCATTTATGACCATCTCATCGGATCTGAAATGTCTACTTTAGGTTAGGTTGGTTTGGGTCTTGAGGTTCCTAGACTTGTTTTGGGTGATAGGCCGACTATTGACTAAAGTCGAGTCAGCACTTGGGGCGTGGACCACATTTTTAGTCAGAACAACCTCTGATGGAAATTCCGACAGCGCTATTGATTCTGGAGCATCAAATTTAGTTAGGTAGCATAGTTCGTTTGCATGCACGGGACTCCAGATCTGTCCCAAACACATAGTCGAAATTGCCCGGGACTCAGCAATTTTTGGCATTGGCCATGCGCTTAAGCGGCCATAGGCACGCCTTAGCACTATGCGTTTAAGCGGCCCTAGGCGCGCTTTAGCGGCCAAGGCACTTTAGCGGCCAATGACATGGCTAAAACTGCCATAGGTGCTTAAGCGACCCATGGCTCCGCTTTAGTGGCCAAGCGGTGGAAGCGGTGGAGCGCTTAAGCGGCCACTTATGGCTCTTAAGAGGCCATAAGGGCGCTTTAGCGCCACCTGCCTTGGTTATATATACATAATTCATTCTCTCTCTCTTGTTTAAACAAGTAAAGACTATTGAAACACCATTTTCAGAGCTTCAAGCTCTTATATAAGCTTATATAGCAAGGTCCAAGCTTGGACACTTACATAATTGAGTTCGTAGCTTCGTTCTCGACATTTCTACGGTACGTTTTCCCGATTTTACGATCGTTTACATTTCTATTGGATTTATTGGTATTGTTATTGGTATTTGAGCTATGTATTGGGCTCAGATGATAAGGTAGATGCTGTGATTATTGTCCATGGTGAGGTATGGGATGCTGTGACGATTTTGGTTTGGCGAATTTCGCAAGCGATCCCTACGTGAATTGTCCGGTCATTTTCCAACCTAGTGACATTGGGTATCATTATTTATGTTTTGGTATCTAGTTTACCATTTTGATAGTGTGGAAACAATTAGAGGCCTCTCGAAAGGGGAAGACTCCTGCTTAGAGGGTTCTTTGGCAGACTTACGGCAGCGTCCAGGTAGGCTAGGTTTCTTTTACGCTTAGATTGAGCTTATATGTGATATATGTATGCTATTATGTTGGTGTTGTGGACTGGTACTATATACTTAGTGGTGGTTTGCTGTGATTTTGGCCTTCCAGGCCGGATAGGGCTATTCAGATACATTCCAGGCCCGTTATTCTCGTGGTACACCACAAATGACCTATTTAGGGTCGGATAGTATTGTTGTTGTTGTTTCTAGTTGGGGAATGTTATTGTTGGACCTTAGTCTAGGCTTAGACAGACTTAGCCCAAACTTAGACAGGTATAAATAGACTTGGTTTTTGGGACTCGGTAGTGGGCTCCATTACCGTTTTTGTCAACTTGTCAGAACTTTGACATCTTTGGGCTTAGTTAAGCCCTAGAATGACCTATTAGACTTATGACAGGATTGAGTCACCCCGATTACACCCAATTGGCCTGTTTTGCCTTTTAGTCCCTGATAGCACCACACTTAATTGAGATTGCTAGCCTTGGCTTAGAATTGGGACCCGTCTTGCCATGAGCTACTCTAGATACTCGGACTGACTTATATATTACATAATAGTGTACTATGGACCTAGGATGACCCGGGGATCTACCCTGTAGCAGATGATGGGTTAGCTCCTTTGCCTATATTTTAGCTTCAGCCTGAGACTCACATGTTCCCCGTTTATTGGTTATGATGTGACATTGGGTTCTATTCTGGTTACTGGCTATGATGATTTTTGGTTCGAGTACGGCTACTGATTCATGCATGATGATTTTGGTTATTGACTATTGGGTGTCCCGATTCTAGTTCGGCCCCAGATTGTGGTGCACCATGAGTTCTGGTACTGGGTACCGTGATGATGATACTATTGTTCTTGGAGTTCCGATTCGAGTCCTGCAGATATTATATATTTGTGGCCTATTGTTATTACCCACTGTGTCCGGTTTGGCTCCGATATCTAGCCTCCTGTTATTACCCATTGGTGTCGGTTCAAGCCCGGGGTGCTCCATTGGTTATGGTGCTTACTGGATACTGGTACAACTTTGATACATCAGTGACTATACATTTACTATTCTTGTGTGTCCCATCGATTTATGGGGGCCAGGCTGGCTATTGCATTCTTTCGTGTGCCCAGCGGGCTTATGGGTGCCCAGTTGAGTTATGTTTGACTTATGTGTTCAGTGCGCAGTTATTTACTTATTATTCAATATCACATTTACTTATCAGTTATACCGGAATTTAGCATGCACCCCCATACTTTAGCTTGTTATGTTACATTAAGCTCAGTCGGCTGATGATGCCTACTGAGTACCCGGTCCCCCAGTACTCATACTGCACTTCTACATCTTTTTTCGATGCAGATCCAGGTACTAGACGACAGTCGTGACGTGACTCTCTTTTCATCACTAATTTCGGAGCAGGAAAAGCTTACTGACGTCCTAGGCAGATCCCACTCCATCCCTGATGTATAGTCTTTTGGATCCGAGACTGTTGTATATATGTTGTTTATATTTGGTTTTTGTCTTGTATTCTGGATATGTCTAGTAGTGGCTCATGTACTAACCTCACCAGGTTTTGGGAGGGGTTTTAGAGTTATATACCGTCCTCTTCCTTTTTGTCCCGATATGTATACTCCCTTTGTCTTTACATTCGTAGCATGTTGATGGTAGTAGTTTTGCTTCATCTCCTTTCTTATGAGGTCCCGCCTATTGGCCCCTCGCTTGTCAACCCGGGATAGAGCTTGGCTTGCCTATTGGTGGTTCTTGGTAGGCGCCATCATGACTCGAAAATCAGACCGTGACACAAAATATGTTTATTCTAGTCATAACTGTTCGCAGAAATTCAACTCATCAGTTTCATATTTGAGTAAAAACCAACTCAATCATCTTCAAGTATCAAAATAGTGGTGTGGATAGTTTCACATATAATCATATTTCATGAGCCAGCAGAGAGAACAGGCAATGCTCTTCACAATAGGCTTCTATGGCAAATTCCAAATAAGTTGACAAGCATGAATTTCAATAATAAGTTTCACCAAATGTTATCACAAATACGTTGATACCAAAAATTAGACTATAAACTAACCAGAGATATAAAGAAGTAATAGGAACTCTTTGAATGGTAAACCGATCATTACCTGGTGTGTATCAAATTCTTCAAAAGTAGTGCAGTTTTGAAGGATTTTGTGGCAATATAGGAGATATAAAGCAAAACAACAATAGAGAGAGATTTAACTATGTAAACTGAATACTACTTCTGAATTTCAAAAACAATATATAGGAAACAAGATATTATTAAGAGAATTAAAGAACTGTGTAAGAATCTTAGACACTAACCTGTGAAAGATGTATTTTTCAAAGCTGCAACAAATGTACATTTTCTTATAAGTGCCACTGCACAATACATAAATGAAGTTGAATTATCATTTAAATAAAATAATGCATTTTCTTCAAAAAAAAATCAAAGAGCAACAAACCCAATAAATTTAAGCTAAATCTTGGAAGAACCAAATGTAAACATTTAGACCTTAGTAAGTCAGTGGATAATACCTACTATATACTTTTGACTTTACAGTTCTACTTAATAACATTGTGATTATATGAGTCTTAGTTGTAAAAGAGGCGGTGGTAAAGAATAAAGGCAACGTGTAACTTTGATTACGTTTGTTTCACGACTGCAACTACTGTCAAAACATCAATGGACAGACAAAAACTCAAAAGCAAGCTGCAAAAGGGAGTCAATTTTCTTGCAAAAAAACTGTTTACATAAAGAAAAATGTTATAAATTCACATGTGACGAAATAATTTATAGGCAACTGTTTATGTATACAGTCTTTGTTGATGGCAGCAACGCCATAAAAGAGAATTACGAAACCTTGAATCAAGAAAAAGGTCAAGAATTACTGACATTTATTACCTTTGTTCCATGAAATTCAAAAGTGACGGCAAAATAAAATTGGTTAGCCTGCAAATGTGTTTATCAAGAAAAATGAAGAGGGAAATATATAGAAAGACACAGTTATTAAATCAATGTTGTTATAAATATGCAGAGAAAGAATAAAAAAGGAGATTTTTGGCAACATTTATTTCATTTTTGTTGAAGTTGGTGGCTCCATTTTTTTGTTTCAGCTTGAGCATGTTGCGTTGTTCTTTTGGTTGTGTTCTGTTTCTTCACCAGACGAGATAAAATGTAATTTTTGCCTTTTGTTGTCTTCTTCGATGTCAGTTGTGGACGGTGCTGGGAGAGAATGCATTATGTTTTCTTTTACAGTGCAGGATGAAATGTACAGTTACCTAGAGGTTGCGGGAGAAGTGCAGGAAAATGATTTTTTCACTTGAATCCTCAAAAAAATTTGATTCGGTCTGATTCGTACACTTCACATTGATTGCGACTCATTCTGAAAGAAAATATATTTCAGACTTATTGCTTGCTGGATCGTGAAGTTGATGTGTTCATTAGTTGGTTAAAATTTTTACCTCAGTTGAAGCTAGTTTGTAGATCTCTTCTGCACTAAGAGATGATAAATTTTGCCCTTCTTTATCCATGTCTGTTCCAATTATTGAGCTAGAGACACCTTCAAAATTCACGTCAAATCGACACCTATAACAATATATGTTCAAAATACTTTTTTTAATAAGAAGAGAGATTCTACCAACATTGTGATTGAATATGCCTATAAAATTAGAAAAAAAAAGTATCTGGGACTCAACATAGTTTGCTGCTTATCATACACTAATTTTTTTTTTTGATGGACTTCTGACTTCTTGTCCACATGGACATGCTAAAACATAAGAACATTTGAGTGTATTTGGAAGGGTTATTTTTGCTTCAATTGTGAAAGAGTGCCCCTGTGGAAAAAGATGATGCTAATTATCATAAGGATAAATTTTGATAAAAATCATGAATTATGTGAATAGAAATTATACTAAAGTCGTGTTGTGAGTTGTGACTGAACATTGGAGACTGACACTATTTCTTCATCTACTGAAACAGAGATGAGAGATCCAGATTGAGATGTACTCCTCACGGTGAAAGAGTTGAGCATTTCTCTGTTTTTAAACAATCCTGTTCGTGCGAAAAATTTAAATATTTTAGCAAAATAATAATAAGAAAGAAAAAAGTACAATATACAAAAGAGTAATCTATTACCATGAATATAGTTGTAGACATTGAGAATAAGGTTGATCAATCTGTTGTTGTATGCGTGCACCCGTTATTAAATACGTGTGAAATAGTTTGAACATATCCTGATAAGAAGGAATATCATCACCGTAAACAATTGCCTTTATTTGGATTTCCTGTATGTGATTTGGAGAAAAATAATATAAGAGATATAAGAGGGGAACGTAAGCAGTTGGTTTTATTTTTCAAAATAAGAAATTACTTGTTCATGTTGGAAGATCATGTTCATATATTTTATTTTTCGTTCTCTACCTTCTCCTGGCCTGCAGATATCCATAACTTGTACCTTACACGTCCAGTCTGGTATTTTAGGAGTGACTGCATGTATACCAAGTCTTTGAGCCATATTTTTATATTCTGTAAAATAATTAAAGAGGGATAACACAATAAAAAATCACAATGAAGGGAGCAATGCTATATGAGAAACACAAATGTAAATAATAATTTACATCAAGATAGCAACTACTACTGATTCAGTTAATCTGAACGAAAAACTTCCAATATACATGAAATGCACACATGTAGTACAGACAGAAAACTTCCAATATACATGAAATGCACACATGTAGTACAGACAGACACTTTTTTTTAATCAATTTAAACAATATAAGTGATGTCTTCTTCATAGGTGAGCAATTATATAAGCACAGTATATAGTTTTCCGTGATTTGGCAAATTAAAAAGTTGAATAAGCAAACACTTGAATATACTTTTTCCTGGATTGCAGCTAGCATTTTGAAGCTCAATATATAGTTTTCCCTGGTTTGCAACTGACATTTTGAAGCTTGTGGACAATAATAATAAAAATAAAAAAGATTACCGAGGAAGTCAAGCAAAGTGTAGTGCAAAAAATCAGAACAAATCCCTATACTAATGGAATATCTTGACATCGATTCAACAAAGTTGAAACAATAATAAAAATTCACATTCCAACATGGAAACAAGATCATAAAGCTCATTGGAAAAACTCAAGGTCACGAAAAACATGTGATTCACATAGATCAAACAACTTGAAACACAAAATGTGGAATTTCTCCCAGCTACAAACGCATGCATGGATAAAGATTTTGCTAATACACAAATTAGGAAAAAAAATCATATACAAGCAATAATGGAGAACCAAATAAATCAAAGCAAAATAAGAAAAAACAGCAAGATGGAGTACTGGCAATAAACAATAATAGAGGACCAAATAAAGCAAGGCAAAATCAGGAAAAAAGAAGAAGCAGGAGTTAAGATGGAAATACATGCACCGAGAAGAATCCAGTCAAAAAGGAGAATGAACCCCCAAAATTATACAGATTCTATAATTTTTTATAACTTAAAACCTAGTCACTTTAAAGTTCAAATTTGCTACATTCCTAAGGTGGTAATTGCTACTAACAAAACAAGAAATAATGAGACAAAATAGGACAAAAGAATATTTTCAATTTATTCTTTGTTCATAACACATGCACAAAGAGAACTCAATTAAAATTAAAAAAGAGCAACCCCTAAAATTGTACCCGAATTGAAACACAAATACACATATAATCACAATAAAGAACTCAAAATCAGAAAAAATACAACAGAAATCAAAAAATCACCAATGAAACTCATCAAAAATAAAGACACCGAAAGAAGAAAAGCTCACAGATAAACAAGTAAAAGAGGATCGAAGCAACTGGTCCAGGTAACTTTCATAGATCCAAGAAGTGAATGAACATCAGTTGAGTTTTGTAAAGCTAAATCCAAGAAGAAATGTTTTCAATAATGTCTTTTATGAAAGAAAGAACTTTAACTACGCGTCTGTAAAAATCAAAGGGATCGGAAAGAAAGGTTTGTAAAAATGGAAAAGACAATCCATAAATGCATTAAAACATGTGTACACAAATAAAAATATAGTACATGCATAGACACACGTGTAACATCAATATATACCAATAGCATGTGGAATCATAGCAGTGTAGGAGAGTTATATATTTACCCTCACTTTTAGTTTTATTTACATAAAATACCCTTCGTAGTACAAAGAACTTTCACTTATTAATTTGTAGAATACTTTGTCAGGTTCTTATTTTATGCTTTAATTTAAATTTAAAAGACAATCAACCTATATAAACATTAATTCTTTTTTATAAACAACAACAACAACATACCCACTAAAATCCCACAAGTGAGGTCTGTGGAGGGTAAAGTGTACGCAGACCTTATCATTGCCTCGGTGAGGTAGAGAGACGATTTTCAAAATACCCTCAGCTCAAGTGTAGTAAGTCCAGGTACAAACAATGAAACAAGAGAAAAATAGTAAAGAAAATATGACAACTAACAGGGAACAGTGTAAAATCTACCAGAAAAATAATAATCGGTCACAAAATAATATGAGAATCGAAATACAATAAACAACAACAATGATAGATATCTACGGCTAAACCCTAAGCTAACATACTATGGTGCACGATAACACTCTTACCCGACTAACCTTCTACTCTAATAGGCATCCTTCACACCCCCTATCTAAGGTCATCTCCTCGGTAACCTGAATATGTGCCATGTCCTGTTTAATCACCTCACTCCAGTACTTTTTCGGCCTTCCTCTACTCCTTTTCGTACCCACTAAATTATTTTTAGTTTGATAAAATTTTCCTTAATAAATCCATTAAATATTGTTTCAAAATAGTACATTCTTAACAAAAATAGGACATTGTGTCATTTTAAAACTGTTAAATTTGACAAGATTCTAGAACTAGTGTGAATGTTTGACTAGAACTAGTGCGAACATTTTGAAAAAAAGGAAATTCTTCTTTGGGAAGAAATGTCCAAGTTCAACTTGTAGTCGAAATCTTTGACTACCATTAAATGATTTCACACGTTGAACTTTGACATTTGTGTAATGATGATGTCACTGATGACATCGAGATGATGATGATATCACAGATGACATCAAGAGAAAGAATTCATTTATATAAATAGGGGCACTTAGTTCATTTGAAAATTACCTCTGTCACTTGCCTTCTCATCTTTGAAGGCATTTGAATCTCCTTTCTCTCTTAGTATTTCACTTGTATTTTTTTGGAGTGAACTAAAATGTAGTTGATTGTGTCCGAGGAGTAGGTAAAAAATAAAGTTTTGCCGAACCTCGTAAATTTTTGGTGTTCTTTTATTGTTCTCTCATTTATTATTTATATAGCTAACTTTAGATATAGTAGTTGCAACTTAATCGCACTCTACATATTCGGCTTCCGCAATAATTGGTATCAGAGCCAAGGTTCTATCTGAGTATGCTCTGTGGTTGCAACACAGTCTGAACTTCCACATCAGAAAAGAATTATTTTGGTCTTCAGTACGGTTAGTTAATAAATAGTATTTGTAGTAGAAATGACAGACAAGAAAGTTGAAGATTCCACATCGGGTGTCAATAATACGTCATCGTTGGCATCTTCGCTCATGACAAGAATTGTGTCAAATGAGAAGTTTGCAGTTGAAATCTTTGACGGGTCAGGACATTTCGGGATGTGGCAAGGCGAAGTTCTTGATGTCCTTTTTCAACAAGGACTAGATATTGCCATAGAAGAGAAGAAACCATACAACATAAGAGAAGAAGATTGGAAGATTATCAACTGTGTTGCTTGTGGTACCATTCGATCTTACCTTGCAAGACAACAGAAGTATCCATACACGAAGGAAACTTTTGCAAGTAAATTGTGGAATGCATTGGAAGATATATTCTTGAAGAAAAACAGTCAAAATAAGCTCTACATAAAAAAGAGACTGTTACGCTTCACATATGTTCCTGGTACCACAATTAATGATCATATCACCAGCTTTAATAAGTTGGCGATAGATCTGCAGAATATGAACGTGACTTTCAGTAATGGAGATATGGCCTTAATGTTGCTAAGTTCACTTCCTAGTGAGTTTGAGCATCTCGAAACTACTCTACTTTATGGGAATGATGAAGTTTCTCTCAAGAAAGTTTGTTCAGCCTTGTACAGTTATGAACAAAGGAAGAGAGAGAAACAAAAAAGATGGAGAAGGAGAAACACTGTTCGTAAGAGGTCGTTCTCAAAATCAAACGAGAACAAAGGAAGGAAGATCCAAGTCAAAAAATCCAGACCCAGCAAAGATGAATGTGCCTTTTGTCGAGAAAAGGGGCACTGGAAGAAAGATTGTCTAAGGTTGAAAAATAAGACCAAACCTAACAATAGAAATGTTGTCATGGACTCAAATATAGTTGATTGTGACGACTCTGATTTCTCACTAGTTACAACAGAGCCATCCAATTCATCTGAAGTATGGTTGATGGACTCGGCTTGTAGCTTTCATATGTGTCACAATCAGAACTAATTCACCGATTTACAAGAATGAGAATGTGGAGTTATTCACACCGCAAATAATGATCCTCTTACCGCATATGGTGTTGGTTTCATCCGATTAAGGAACCATGATGGATTGAGCAGAAAAATCTCATTTCTGTAAGGGCCCTAGAGTCAAAGGAGTTCAAAGTCATTGCAGATAATAGGGTGATGAAAATTTGCTCCGGTGCACTGGTGGTAACGAATGGAATTTGAAGAAGTAATAACATGTACCGCTATTTAGGTAGTACAGTTATTGGGACTGCGGCAGCAACATCTAGTGATGATAAAGAGTCAAAAATGACTAGGCTGTGGCATGCTGGAGGAAAATCCTTGAAAACTTTATCATATCAAGGATTGCTAAAAGGATTAAAGACATGCAACTTGGAGTTTTACGAACATTGTGTCAAAGGGAAACAGACAAGGGTTAAATTTGAAACTGCTATCCATAATACTAAAGGTATTTTGGATTATGTTCACTCTGATGTTTGGGGTGCTTCCAAAACGCCTTCATTAGGTGGGAAACACTATTTGTAACCTTTGTTGACGACTTTTCCCGAAGAGTATGGGTGTATACAATGAAAACTAAAAATGAAGTGTTGGAAATTTTTCTCAAATGGAAGGCGATGATAGAGACGTAAACTGGAAGAAAGATCAAATGTCTTCGTACAAACAATGGTGGAGAATACAAAAGTGATCTTTTCAAGAAGATTTGTGAAGACAATGGCATTGTCAGATACTTCACCTTTATAAATACACCACAACAAAAAGGAGTAGGAGAACACATGAATCAAACTTTGTTGGAGAAGGTTCGATGTATGTTGCCCAATGCTGTCTTGGGCAAAGAATTTTGGGCTGAGGCAATAACATATGCATTCCACCTTATTAATCGTCTACCATCTGCCGCAATTGGTGGCAGGACACCATTAGAAAAATGGTATGGAAAATCTGCTGGAGATTATGGTTTTTTGTATGTATTTGGCTCAATTACATTTATCATGTAAGAGAGTCAAAATTGGATCCAAGAGTAAATAAAGCTATATTTATGGAAATTACTTTTGGAATCAAAGGATACCGATTATGGTGTCCAGAGATGAGAAAAATTATATTCAGCAGGAATGTTACCTTTGATGAATTTGCCTTGACAAATAAGGTAACAGTTGAAGATGTCAAACAAACCGATGGTGCTTCAAAGCAGGTGGCATTTGAGGGAATATTAATTTTTCCAACACAAGAAGTAAATGAGGAAACAATAGAAGATTTTCCTCGGGAAGAAGAGCCACTTGAAGAGGGTACTAGACTGATTTCATATGAATGAGCTAACGAAGTCGGTTAGCACTCCGCTTTCTCCTCATTTTAAGCTTAGTGACGCTATGTCGCCAAAGGATGAAGTTGACCAAGAATATATGTCAAAAGTACCATATGCAAATATTGTTGGTAGTTTGATGTATGCAATGGTTTGTACAAGTCCTGATATTTCACATGTTATGAAAGTTATAAGCAGGTAATGGATAATCCTGGAAAGGAACATTGGAAAGCTGTGAAATGGATTCTGCGGTATATTCGTAATACTGTAGATGTTGGTTTGATTTTCGAGCAGGAAGACGGTCAGCATCTGGTTGGATATTGTGACTCAGATTACGCAGGTAATTTGGACAAACGAAGATCAACTACTGGTTACGTTTTCTCTTTAGCAAATGCACCAGTTAGTTGGAAATCTACTTTGCAGTCAACAGTTGCTTTGTCTACCACTGAGGCAGAGTACATGGCAATTACGGAGGCTGTGAAGGAGGCAATTTGGCTTAAAGGTTTGCTTAGAGAGTTTGGTATTGAATAAGAAGGGCATCACAGTATTTTGTGATAGTCAAAGTGCTAATTAAAGAACCAAGTTTATCATGCAAGGACGAAGCACATTGACGTTCGATATCATTTTGTACGAGACATTATAGAAGAAGGTGGAGTCATAGAACAGAAAATTCAGACTACAGATAACCCTATCGATATGCTGACGAAAGTGGTAACTGCGGTCAAGTTTCAACATTGTTTGAACTTGATCAACATTATTGAATACTAAAGATTAAGGTTGAAGACACAATCAAAATTTGTTACTGAGAGAAAATTAAAAATGGAGAATCTTGCCAAGGTGGAGATTTGTTAAATTTGACAAGATTCTAGAACTAGTGTGAACGTTTGACTAGAACTAGTGTGAACATTTGACTAGAACTAATGTGAACGTTTGACTAGAACTAGTGCAAACATTTTGAAAAAAAGGGAATTCTTCTTTGGGAAGAAATGTCCAAGTTCAACTTGTAGTCGAAATCTTTGAATACCATTAAATGATTTCACACGTTGAACTTTGACATTTGTGTAATGATGATTTCACTGATGACATCAAGATGATGATGATGATGTCACTGATGACATCGAGATGATGATGATGTCACTGATGACATCAAGAGGAAGAATTCACTTCTATAAATAGGGGCACTTAGTTCATTTGAAAATTACCTCTGTCACTTGCCTTCTCATCTTTGAAGGCATTTGAAGCTCCTTTCTCTCTTGTAGTATTTCACTTGTATTCTTTTGGAGTGAAATAAAATGTAGCTGATTGTGTCCGAGGAGTAGGCAAAAAATAAAGTTTTGCCGAACCTCGTAAATTTCTGGTGTTCTCTTATTGTTCTCTCATTTATTATTTATATAGCTAACTTTAGATATAATAGTTGCGAATTAATCGCACTCTATATATTCGGCTTCCGCAACAAAAAACAACAACCCTTTGGTCATCCCCTATTCCCTTCACCAATTGCCGTTAGTCCTACTTAAAAAATCAACAACAAATCAAAACTCCACAATTATATCATCTCTCAGGAAAAATAAAATCTTAATTAACAAAGGAGAAGAATTAAACCTATCGGATGTGCTATTTCCAACTGAAAACTTAAGATTTTCAATTGTAATTGTAGGCTAAGAAGAAATCAGTAGAAGAGATTATTCACTTTGAGAAATTTCATATTTTCTTTGTATTTTCTTTCATGTGTATCTATTTGTATTACACTTCTGCCTTTCTGTATTCGATAATGTCTAATTTGATATTTATTAATAAGTCGAATTTACCTTATATCTGATATTTTTCTCCTCAATATTTACGGCAATATATCAATCTCACAATTCTATTTTTTCTTCCATAACTAACTACTCTCTTGGAAAATATATCTTAAACAAATTTTAGCGCCACAATCAACATATAAAGGTATGACATTTTCTTTTGCCTTTACTTTTTATCTTTGGTTTATATTTCATAATTTTAAAATGTTTTAGGCCATAGGTATTATTGTCTTATTACTTGCAAGTGTGCCTTTAGGTGGATCATTCTTTTTTTATGCTATTCTCATTTGTGAGGTATGTGTACTCATATCCTCATGCCTTCTTGGTTTACAGTTGTTTACATGTATAATTCATTTGATTCTTTTTTGTTGTTTCTCTCGATTATGTAAATTTGATAATTATTAATCTTCTTCATTTTTGTATTCTTTAACAGTTCATTGTTGTGTGTTATTGTGCAAAAAGAAAATAGTACTTAAGTAATGTACAATTATGATGGGCAAACCAAAAATCCAAAATTTTTCTTATTCTCATGTGAGATTGAATACATTGAGATTCGACAAGGTCAGTAGCTTAACTTTTTCAGACTATTTCATGAGAATTATAATTGATTTTAATATTTACATTTAGAAGAGTTTTGGTGTAAAATAAGAGGAACCTTGATCTTTCCTTGGGTGTTCTTTAAACTTTTCTTTCACTTCTTTTTCCTTTTTGCTTCTTGCTTCTTGCTTCTCGCTTAAGATATGAATCTTGAAGAGATACATGTTATCACGTCCTTAGTCTTCAACTAAGTGCATGTGCGGAGCTTGACGACTTGCTTACGTTCTTGCATCACTTTCTCACAATTTTACGATGCCAATTCAACCTAATTAAGATACTAGGAATCGCTAAGAGAAAGAGCACAAGAGAATTGTAAGAAAGATTTGTATTAGAGAGAACTTGAATTATTTGCTTGATAGTTTTACAAATAAATACCCCTCTGTTTGTAACACTCATCAAAGGTCTAATGAGTAATAATAATTATTACACAAGTCCTTATATATTTACAAATAAACTCCTTTTCTAAAATACTCCACAAGACTAGAATATATTCTACCGACATTCTATACAAATCTATGAAATTCTAGAATCTTTCAAGGGATATCCCCACATTTCTCTAGAATGTTCAACAAGTGCTAGCATCTTTCTTATATAAGCTTCCAGCACATGGCGAAAACGTGTGTGAAGTCGCGCTTATATGATGACATGAAAGGTCATCACAGTAAAGATAAATTTTAAAATAGAATTAATGTCTTCTTGGTTCCTAAAAACATAAAGTTGATGTCTTTGATTGGTAAAGTTCAAATGTGTTTGAAAACCCAAGTCCTAGTTAAGGGCCGTTTGGATATGCTATATGAAACCATGATTTGAAATCAAATTGATTTGAAGTTTTATTTGAATATGCAATTTGGATTTTCTATGTTGTATTTGTTCTCATCAATATAAAAAAAACCACAAGTTATGAAAACAATCAAAAATTTCTCAAATCTTATACAATCTTATCGAGCATAACATAGTTATAAATAAAATATCAAAATATCTTAAGGCGCCGCATTGATAAATTGCATATCTTCATCTTCCTTTTATAAATAAATGTTTGTGATTACAAACTTTAAAATATACGTAATTTTAAAAAGATTCACCAGTCAACAATAGAAGTAACTAGTTATTATTTAATATAATTCATTCACATGGTACGGACAATCTCTTCATGTCGAACTTGAGTCAATTTTTGCAAAATTTAAAATGATCTTTTTTTTACAAGATATAAACTTATGGGTCAAGTTTTACATTTACAAAAAAATTAAAATTATGATTTGAAATCCCAATTCATTTTTGGAGAATTTGACTGTTGAAATTGTGATTTCAAATCATAATCTCAAATCGCATGTCTAAACGATAATTTAAAATCATAACTTCATATTACATGTCCAAATGCAAGCGATTAATTTACATTTGAATGATTTTTGCTGGTGTAATAATCCAACAACAGTTTTTAAAAACATTTTTGTGGGTTAATTAAGAAGGCATTCGCTGAAATGAGAATTACGATCTCAATATTATGAAATACTAATAAAACACAAAGCAACAATAGATGTAAAGAAAAAATAACGAGAGGGAGATGGACTTTATTTTTTCTCAAAATTGACGTGCAATATATATTGATTTAGCTTCCTATTTATAGAAGAAAATAAGTTATTGCAAAGCTTTTCCAGAAAGTCCCTCCGAAACAAATATACAGGAAGTTCCTCATTAATTATGAGAATCTGTAAAAAATATTCCACACTATCTAACATCATGTAAATTTATCATCTTATGATCCTGCCAATAAAAACTGAACCCAGGAATCAAACTATGACATAGAGAGACCGATTAATATATTTTTCTATTTACATTTTACACTCATTCAAGGGATATATAACGTATGCTTTTTCATACTTTATTATTGCTAAATTATTATTAACTAGTACACATTTTAACATTGATTTATCACTTAACTATGACTGATCGTAATATGATTTGGTATATCCATCGAAAAGAGACAAGGTTTTAAGCTTTTAATGGCACTTCACGTACTTGAATAGACACATTAAAATATATATTATGCATGAGTATTTATAAATAATAATGTTCTTATGAAAAGGAGTATACCAATGCTAAATCAATATGTATGTATTAACCAATAATACCACTAATCTTTGTTGAAAGCATGCAATTCAAACATTTTTTTTTTTTTTTTTAAAGTAAGTTAGAATCATGAAGGAAACTTCTTGGCTCTTATTAGTAAAGAAAATAAGACTGGTATAATGGCCCCTGATCTTTGTAGGATGGGAAAAGGAATAATATCCAATGGCATTGAAGTTATATAGAATGTAAGAAAATTACTATATCAATTTAACTGTTAAAGTAAATTTTACTCTATTTTATAAGTTACTCGATCATATATGCTATAAGTAGTGGTTTCTTTTTTATTGTGTTGCAAATAAACTTATCTGATGGTGTAAAAAACTATATATGGTTACTAATAGAATCTAAATTCCAAATAAGAGCGGAATAGGAACTAAGGACTCATTTGTTTGCACTTAATAGAGGTTTGAATCTGAATGGTTTAGCCCTTAGACCATTAAGTGCATTTGTTTATATTAAGATTTTAGCTCTTCATAGGTCTGAATAGGTCTTAATCATTCAGATCTAGAACAAGGTCTTAATATCATTAAGAGGTATTCTTGTGTTGGATAATATTCACCACCACTCTATCCACCATCACCACCACTAACAACCTCTCCATCACCACTATTGTCAACCACCACCAACCACCAACCACCTCTATCATCAAAACCACCATTGACAACCAACATCGCTACCAACCACTACTGTTAGCCGCTACCACACCTACCACCTCTATTATTCTAATTATATCCACCGCCGCCAATGCCACCACCACTATCAACTATTACTGGCCAATCCCTACTACCGACTAACTCATCTATCACAACTAGCACCACCGCTAATTACCACTAACACATCATCAACCTCCACACATTCTTCAGCCGCCACCACCATTGTCACCGGTGTTGCCACCTCTACCACCACTATCAATCACTACCATCGCTACAATCTATCTTCACTGACAAAAATCTCTACCATCACAGCTAACAACATCTCCAACTACCACAACACATCGTCAACCATCATGCATACATTTTTCAGCCACCACAACAACACCTCTAACTACTAACATCAACCAACTTCACAGCATACAACCACCACCATCACTACCAATCGCCACCATCATGACAGTCACTATAATACCAACCATCTCTACCATCACAGCTATCACCACCAATATTACTAGTCACTAACATCAATCATTACCACCACCACCATTATAAACCATCTCCACTATCACTAACAAATACAAATGTTTCTTTTTTTAATCAAATAATAATTTTATTGAATTGAATTATATATTTTTTTGATATATAATTAATTATTTATTTGAATTATATTTTTTATTATATTTATAAATAAATAAATTTTGTACATTCAGATATTGAAAAACAAACAACCTTAATCATCTAATTCAGATCTACAGATAACATCTTAATCATTCAGATGTACATTCAGATTCTGAAACGTCTGAATCTTAATAAAAACAAATGCAACCCTAAGTCATTTACAAACTCTAATATCTTGTTTAAACTTTAGACAACCCCATAAAATTTCTACTCTTTGATAGGCTAAATTTGATTCTCCAAGAAAACAGACTCTTCAATAGTTGAATCCTATGAAAAAAAAAACTCGACAAACTTACCACCTGAGGGTGATTGAATTTACAAGCAAGTCTTCATTCAGAAAGATTTTCCTCTTTATGAAAAGTAAAGTCTCCTAAAAAGATCAAATTAGCTTTTTACTGCATCTCCTTCACTATGGAATAACTTGAAAGAGAGAATACACCTTAATGTAATCACCTTACTTTCCTAATATCTTTTTCAGCATGAACGTTATGGAATTATATATGTTATGATCTTAATAATAGTCGACCAAATATAGTTGTTTGGATTCGAAGTAGGGAATAGAAAGCAAATGGAAACACACAAGATTGAGAATAAATGGCCAAGATCACTCTAGTTTAAATGATGTGCAAGGGTCGTGATGGTGCCACATGGAAAGGTTGTTATATATACACATCATAGGAGAGGGAAGGGCATAACTGAAATCTGGTAAATCAATTCCTCCCTCATGTTCTTCTTTTCCCTCCCAATTCTTTTCTCCCCTCATCTAAATCTAACTCTCCTTTCTCATCGACTTCTCCTGCAAATCAACTCATTCATGGAGTTCACTATCAATTTGTTTTCTTTTTATAGATAGTATTCCCTTTTTGTTTGAGTTCCATTTTTCATTTTTTGATATATAACAGAAAATTCCCAAAAATTGTTACATTGCTTATTTTAATTCTGTATTTGAATTTTGATCTCGATTGAGATCATCACAATTGGTATTAGAGCAATGAATTTGTCACGACTGTGGGTAGGAATTCAGAGAAGATGTTTGTGGAATTGACTTTGTTTAAATTGGTGGAACTAAACAATACAAATAGAAGGGCCCCTATAGATGGAATATTAGGAATAGTTGTGAATGTTAAACAATCTCAGAGGTTGTGTGAGGATTGCATATGCAGTGTTGACTGCCAATGCAACACTTGCGTCTATGGGTGTGTATGCAGCATTGACTGACAATGCAGCTTTTGTCTTGATGTCTGTTCGAGGAAAATGAATGAAGAGGACAACCAAGCTGAGGTGGTTTCAGATGACCATGTTATGGATAAATTGTTGAGGGTTGAAAATAGGAGTAAGAACAATTTAGAATACAATGAGAACTAGGTGTTCGACGAATGTCCTCAATGGGTCGAATCTGAAGTTCTAGTTGAACTTCACTCCATCCAAAATATGAACTCCATAGAGACCGAGATCGTGAACTCACATCTAGATTCACGACTTTATGGTCTTGCTATTGAGGATACAATACCAAAATTGATGGGTTGCAATGATCTATCTAGTGCTTATAGTGTCACGACCCACCTTGAGTCTACACCTTAGTTGATTTCAATTGAGGTGCTTATAGTTGAACACACGGTACATAATCTTGACATGGAGCTTGGTGACAATCTATTCAATATGAAGCTGGAGAGGGATATTTTTGTAGAAATTTGTGGTCCTCATACAACTGTTGGTTCTCTCCCACATGCTTTGGGTTTATAAATTTGTTATTGGGTTGATACTGGGCAGGTTTTTTGGGTTTGCTGTGATAGAGTAAAGTCAATTGCTATGAAATCATAGGATTGGTTCGAGAATGCATCAATAATAATTGAAATTGAAGGTGCTAAAGTTTCTGAACCAAGGAATAAATTTAGTGAGGGTGTATATCTCACTGAAAAGTGCAATGGGTGGACTGATGGTATCATAGTTGAGGCATGGAATAATACCACCAAAATTATTTCTATTGAAGCCACACTAGAGAATCCAGAAAATACAAAGCAAGAGCAAAATATAGATATGGAGGCATCGTCAAGGTTCCTGGTAGAAATGAAGGTTATCATGTCTACTATAAAAATTGAAATAGAAGGTAGTGGCATGTTGGAGATTGTAATTTTCAGAAGAATTAGAACTGGAATTCTTGAACTTACTGTCGTGATATCATTAAGTTTTGATCTTGGAGGTTCTAACAGGTTCACAATAGAAGACTTAATTTTTTTACATTGTTATGGATTTCATGATAAAGGAATTTTAGTTGGAAAACTATTCATTGTGGGTAGGGAGTTCAAGAAGGAAATTCAGCTTGTCCCTGAAAATTCGACAATTGCATTGCTCCCCCTCCCAGTGAATATAACAAACATTGGTGATGTGGGAAGCTTAACTGGTAGATTCTTATTAGCTGGTGTAGTTGTTGTGAAGGAAAATATTATTATTGAAGGCTGTGAAACTTCTAAAATGTGCATTCCTACTCTAATTTTGTTGCATAATTGCATGGTTTCAAAGGTTACTACGTTATCCCAAAGCTTTAAGGCAATGCTAATTGTAAACATGGATTACAAGGTTGTGTTGTATAACCATATTATTGAACTGATGCAACAGAGTGTTCCAAAGACAAGGAGAGTTCTTATGATGCATAATTTCTTACCATTGTCGTTTGATCCTGGTGGGATCCTCCTAAAATATCATGCCAGAGGTACTGTTTTTGACGCATCTAGTTTCAGCTATAAGGACCCTATTAAGTTTAGACTTATTTTTTTATATGGTGGTGCTTAAAACCAGTCACTAAGTTATGTCACGGTGAGAAAATTTGAGATGTCATATCAGTTAAAGAGACTTAGTGGATCCAATATTGCTTCAATATGTGAGGGAGTTAGAAAATACATTTTGGTGCTGCTCAAGCAGGTTGCTAACACCTTTCAACAACTCATAATGACTACTGAGAATCATTCTTATGGTTGTAAAGCAGATATTGGAGGCAAGATAGCAAAAGTTCTAGGCATGGATACTATTATTGTCCCAAAAATTGATGTTGAGTTTTAGAGAGAGCACAAAAGGGATTTAATTGGGAATACTAGAGCTTTGGGAAGATCAAGAATTACTTGTGAAAGGTCTAAGAAAACTTTATGTTCTACTGCCCAAACCACTACTGAAGTGGATTCCTTATTTAAAGGAATAGAATTTTATGTTATTATTACTCGAGTACGATTTGAGGAGTTATGCACGAGCATGTTGTTTAAGAGTATTGAGACTGTGGGGAAGTGTTTGAATGAGGCCAAGTTAGATAACGTTCAAATACAAGAAGTGGGTCTCGTTAGCAGACCAACTAGAATCCCAATAATTCAGCATCTCTTGAAGGATTACTTCGATGAAAAAAAGCTCTACATGAGTATAAATCTGGATGAGGATACGTCTTATGGTGCAGAAGTTTGAGATGCAATCCTGATTGGTAAAAGAGATGAAAAGGTTTAAGAATTGCTAATGGTTGATGTCACCTTATTAGATCTTGGTGTTAAAACTGTTGGTAGGATGATAATTGTGTTAATTTCAAGAAATGCTACAATTTCAACCAAGGAAGAGAAAATTTTCCCAACCTACTCAGATCATCAGCTTGAAAATACTCCAACTGAAGAGCTCATTCATTTGAATTACTATAATTGGCATTGGCAATTTTGTGGATATTCAATTCAACCGGTCATCCAAGCAAGGTTCAATGGTCCTTCAAACTAAATTTCTAGGTTCTGATTTTGATCCTTGAGGACAAGGATCAATTGAAGGAGGAGGGTATGTTATGATCTCAATAATAGTCGACCAAATATAGTTGTTTGTATTTGAAGTCGGGAATAGAAAGCAAACAAAAAGAAACAAGATTAAGAATAAATGGCCAAGATCACTCTAGTTTAAATGAGGCACAGGGTTCGTGATGGTGCCACATGGAAAGATGGTTATACACATCAGAGGAGAGAGAATGGCATAACTGAAATCTGGTAAATCAATTCCTCCCCCATGTTCTTTTATTCCCTCCCAATTCTTTTCTCCCCTCATCTAAATCTAACTCTCCCTTCTCATCGTCTTCTCCTGCAAATCAACTCATTCATGGAGTTCACTATCAATTTGTTTTCTCTTTATAGATAGTATTTTCTTATTATTTGAGTTCCATTTTTCTATTTTTTGATATATAACAGAAAATTTGAAAAAATTGTTGCATTGCTTGTTTTAATTCTGCATTTGAATTTAGATCTTGATTGAGATCATAACAAACTATCACTCTGCTCTTCTATTAGGTACCTACTCTCTTTTATCTAAAGAAATGATCATTTACTTTTTCTGATCCTATTTAATGTCTCTATTTCATTAAGTTGCTACACGTGAATCTACTTTTGTATTGTCGACTAGGGAATTTTTTCCTTTTTGATAATAAAACTGTAGATCTTTTTTATTGAGGTGTGGACTTGTAGACTCCATTTTTGAAGTTCATTCCTTCCATAAAATTCTAATTTGTATCACTCAACCTTGGCTTCAAAAAGTCGTGGAGTCCTAATGTTTATTGGTTGATGATATATACTCTTCACTTTTTACAGACTCCATTTTGGGTGAAGAAGCTGTGGAGTCATGGAGTTTCTATGGTGATAGCGTAGACTCTTTAGTTTCATGTGTACCCATTTTTGGTGAGGAAGCTGTGGAGTTATGGTGTTTCTCGGGTGATGGCATACTTTTTAGTTTCATATATATCCATTTTCAGGTGAGCAAGATGAGGAGTCATGGTATTTTTGGGTGATGGAGTAGACTCTTTAGTTTTATGTGTATTCATTTTGGGTAAGGAAACTGTGGAGCCGTGGTGTTTCTTTGGTGATGGAATAGAGTTTTTATGTGTATCTATTTTTGTTGAGGAAGCTGTGGAGTTATGGTGTTTTTTGGGTGATGGAGTAGACTCTTTAGTTTCATGTGTATCCATTTTAGGTGAGGAAGCTCCGGAGTCATAATGTTTTTTTGGGTGATAGAGTAGACTCTTTAGTTTCATGTGTATTCATTTTGGGTTAGGAGGCTATGGAGTTGTAGTATTTTTTGGGTGATGGTGTAGACTCTTTATAATCATGTGTATCAATTTTGGGTGAGGAAACTGTAAAGTCATGGTGTTTCTTGGGTGATGGTGTAGACTCTTTAGTTTCATGTGTATCCATTTTAGGTGAGGAAGTTGTGGAGTCATAGTGGTTTTTGGGTGATGGAGTAGACTCTTTAGTTTCATGTGTATTCATTTTGGGTGAGGAAGCTATGGAGTCATAGTGTTTATTGGGTGATGGTGTAGACTCTTTAGTTTCACGTGTATCCATTTTAGGTGAGGAAGCTGTAGAGTCATGGTGTTTTTTGGGTGATGGAGTAGACTCTTTACTTTCATGTGTATTTTTTTTTGAGTGAGAAAGCTGGGGAGTCGTGGTGTTTCTTGGGTATTGGTGTAGACCCTTTAGTTTCATGTATATCCATTTTGGGTGAGGAAGCTGTGGAGTCATGGTGTTTTTTGGGTGATGGAGTAGACTCTTTAGTTTCATGGGTATCCATTTTAAGTGAGGGAGAGTTTTTATGTTCTTTTGTTGACGAGGTAGACTCTTCACTTTTGGGTAACTCAACTTTCTTAGAGGACGCTATGAGGTCCTGAGGTGACTTAGAAGATTCTTTATTTTTAGGTGAGCTTGAAGTCGCTACATTTTTGTTCGGAAATTTCAGACCTCCATTTTCTACTGGAGCTTCTGTGCTCCTACTTTTACTGGGGAATAGATTTGTTGAGTCTTCTTTCACTTTAGTTTTGCTGGTTGGTTCCACGACATTCTCTGATTTGGTAGGTGACTCCACTTTAGTAGGTGTAGCTATAGAGTCATCCTGAGTCATGAATGATACTGGAGACTTTTCATTCTTATGAAGCAAGTCCTTACCATCGTCATTCTTTGTGGATATATCAGTGCCATCCTTTTTTTTTTGTCTATCAACTTAGCAACTTCAGGATTAACCTCTGTCTTTTTTTTTCAACCTCCAAAGGTCCAAGATTTGCATCAATATTCTTAATTACAGTTGTTAATGATCTTGCATCACGAGCAGCTGCTAGTCGTGTAACTGATGATGCCTGTTTCCAACAATGAAAGAATATATCACCACATCAAAGTAGTTATTGATGTCATTAAGTGGTATTTTTACTAGTATAATTATTGTTATTCTCATTATTTGATAGTGCTTAAAAAAGAATTCAGAAGTGGGCAAAATGACCTCAGATTTTGCAACAACAGAAAAGATAGTTGCAAAATGTGTTTCCTTTTGAATACGGTTGGCTCTTTTGTTGCCAACTTGTGAATGGAATATAACATAAAGGTCATTTAGATAAAATTTCCACTACTTCAAGAAGCTTTTGGAGGGCACAATAGAATATAACAAACCCACAACATAAAGTTTTTGAATCAAGGTTTAGAACACGCAGAAAATATCCAAGGAAACATATGAACTGATTATCTACGTGGTCTAATTGTTTGAATGCGACAACATTCCCTCCATTAGTTCATTTTATCAAATTAGCAACAAATTTACAAGTTACACTTGAATTATTGAATGCTATAAGAAGTGGAAGTTACAAAAACCATTTCATAACTTACCTGTTCCAATTGTTTAGCCTTTTTATAAGAGCTTCTGAAGATGCTTCCTTGTAAATAGGTTTTAAAATGTAGAACAAGTGAGATTGTAGATCATCTTGATAGTGTTCATCTGCTTTGCATTGGGGAATAGTAGTCTGGCAACCAACTGGATAAAAGGAACAGTTGACAAGCTTCATTGGACAAATAGTTATACAATGTCGATCCATTTCACGTCCCATGAGAATTTCTGGACACTTCTGCTCGCACTGAAGTATTTTGAAAGGTCAGAAAGAATCATGTTGTACCAGTTGAGCTACACTAAATCTAGTATTAAACCTCTCATTTCCATAATTTATTTCCCTAAAACCACACAAGAAGATATGTTTCGCAAGATCTTCTTTAGACTTAAACTTCATATTGCAGTGAAAGGTGTTTTTGAAGTCAACATTTCTAATCACTGTTTGTGCTAGGGTTTCCCTCCTCCCCATCAACCAAAAGCCATTTATTTCCATTTCTTGTCTAAAATCATCTATTCTGTCCTCTCTTCTTTCACTTAGTATCCAACCTGAAACCTTGCTAAAAAAATTTCTCTTTTACTGACCAAAATCATCAATAAAATCTGAAATGTTATCATAAGGGTTGTCGGACACTACTATTTTTGTTCACCTTCTAAGACAATAGATTCAACAACAAATATCTCACTTTTCTGGATAAGATAACCCACCATTTCTCTTCTGATATCAACAACCATAGAAGCAGGATAGACCACCTGTTGTGTTGTCAACACAAGCTGAGGCTAATCTTGTAAGTAATTCTTGTGCGACCTTGAGAACCATTTACGTATCAAATAGATTACAGGAAAAGAGAGGACCTTCCTCTTTTACTTCTTCAAGTTTTGTTGGTCTTATAGCCCCTTCATTTGTAGGGAGATCCATGTTTGAAGAAGCTTCCAACATGTCTGAAGAGACAATAAACTGCATTACAGCAATCAGGAAACACTTTAGGTGCATCAAAATGAATACAAAAAAAATCAGAAAAATGAATAACTTAAATTACATGATACCCGATCTTAACTCCTGAAAGAAATAACTTTCAGCAACTAACGGGGAGCAAAACGTGCACTAGTTGTCACTTGTGTATATTCTAACAAGCTTTTAGATAAGATAAACAGATGATTCCAGTGGAACAGAAGAATTGACGAAATTCATTTTACTTCATCAAGTTTTAGGTTTCATATTATGCATTTCCACTGGCCCAACCTACATCTTCCTTAATGCATCTAATTCTACATTTTTTTTAACACAAAGACACAACTTAGTCTCCTTCCCCATTAATCATCAAGAAACAGAAGTAGTAAAGGACACAAGAAATAACACCCAACCACAAATATAAAAGAAACTCAAAGTTAGGTAGCCAAGGTGTACATTGTTATTAACATTCTGTTAATATAAAGAAAAAGGATAATTTTTGTTAACATCTTATGTATGAAACTAAATAAAGTTCATATGTTTGTGCAAAGAACTTAGTACTTTCCACATTTTTCAAGCTCCAGACAAACACAACTTGAGGTTAAACAGTAAGCATTCAATTTGAAAAGAAAGGATTATCTCCGATGCTTGACTTGGCTTTAGAAATTTTTTCAAATCGAGTCACTATTTAATGCTATATAAATGGAGAATCCTTGAATGTAATAAGAATTCTCTATCCTAATAAAGAAATGACTAGAAAATTTTGGATATATATCGACTTGGGTGAGATTTTCTTTCTTCAAAATTAGAGTTTTCACTTTCCCTTAAATGAAAACAAAAAAAGTGATTTTATCACATCTTGGAACTAAAGTAGTGATCGAGTTATCAATTTTACCTCATATGAAAAACGAAAGTGATATTAGTAAAATGGGAACACACATCTTACATTAAGAATTCACCAAATTTGACATAATAAAAACATAAAGGAAAAACAATCATCCGAATCTAGACACTAAATTCAGAGTCTAATCAGAGGAATGCACTCTTTAACCCTCCAAGTTTTAGAGCAATTGTGAAACGACCATTAAAAAATCACACTTACAATCCAAAATCGAACATAGAAGGAGGTGTATATATATATGAGTTTTGCTAACATACTACCTGAAGGTAGTATGTTAGCATTGTACCCATTTTTGAGTTCTCTTAAATGTCCTACTAACTCATTAAAACATATAAAATAGTAGGGGTATTTTGTCTTTTCAAAAAGAAAACTGAAATCTGCTTCCATTCCCTCTTTCGTTACCTTCTCTTCTCTCTCCCCATTAATGGTGAAATTACACTTCCTTGCCCTCTTTCATTACACTTCTCTCCCGACCATTAATGATGAAATTAAATCAATCAAAACCTACAACAACTTCTTACACACAACACATAAATAGATTTATAATAATAAATATATGAAACTTCATTTTTGTTCAACAAATTTTCAGAATTATTGATATTCACAAGAAGCTTTAAATATTAAATCCAAAAATTAGACCCACTTCTATAGGTGAAGCGGGACTGTTGGAGCGAGTAAAGGAATTGCATTTTAAGAAATCAAAATTTTAGTTTGTCAGCTTTTAAATTTAATTAATCTTTGATATGGTGTTATACAAGATTTAATAACTGAATGCTGTGAGAAAAGAACAAAAATAAGAGATGAGAAAACTTTGTGAACTCTAATGGCTGAATATGGAACAATAAAGAAAGTAAAAAAGAGGGGAGAAAGAGAGAGGGAACAAGAGTTGGGTAATAAATTTTTGAGAAAAAGACAGAAATGTCCTTATGTTTAATTTATTGGAAAGAAATGATCACCTCAAACTTCTGTGTTGTAAGATTGGATCAAAGGTAAAACTTTTGGAACCTGTAAAATGGATTGGAAAATACCTAATAAAAACCAACCTAGAATCCAAAATCAGCTCAAATCACCTTTTTCGAGAAAGTCAAAAGCTACAAAATGTAGATAGAAGAAGGATAAAAACAACAAACAACAAAAGGTAAAAGAGAGGACAATAAACTTCAGGGAAAATAAAATTAAATACCTTTCAAATATTGAATGGTTTTGCATCTTTATCTCCTCAAATGGAGCTCAATAATTCTCTACAGTATGTATAAAGCTATTATAACCGACAAAACCGTCCCTCCATGATCTCTCGTATATTATTATTTTGGCACCTTTACACCGAGTCATATAAAGTAATACTTTCCTATAGGGACATTGTTTGTCTAAAAGTTTCATAACATATGTATAACAATATTTAATGTTTAAATCTCATTTTGTTGTTATAAGTAAAATTATACAAAATTATTTTTTGTACCTTTTATGTTATAAATAAAAACAAAATACTTATTAAATTTATAGTCTCAACTGATTTCATAGTTTATTAATTAAATAAATAAAAAGACTAATTCATCACTAATAAATTCATAACTAGTTGAACCATAACTGATGTGCATCATTTTAATACATTGTTTTTCCTCTTAGATATTTGTACTTAAAAAGTTACTATATACATGACATTAATGATGTATTATTGTATATATTTTATATTATACATAGTATGTTTCTTACAAAATATTATGTAACAATATTTGAGTATGACTGTTATAAAGGGGTGATTTTACAAAGAGTGTACTTCTATAACAACTATCATTCTTGTTATAGGTAGAATGTTGTTATAAAAAAGTAAAATGTAACATGAAAAATTAATTTTGGAGAAAATCAGATTGTTATAGTGAAGTATCGTTATAACGAGGATCGATGACAATATTTATTTTTGTAAAATACTATCAATTTTAATAATTAAACAAATTTTTGAGTACATAATTTTTCATAATAGACTATAATATTTGTGATTGATCAATATGGATTGGCTACGACATACACGATGCTCCAGAATACCACCTCGCCTACCTTGCCGAAAAGCAAAATAATGCTCACCTATCTACTAACCTTCTACCCTAATATGCGATCTCAATACCTTCTTATCTAAATTCATGTCCTCAATAAGCTGAAGCTACTCCATGTCCTATCTAATCATCACTCTCCAATACTTCATCAACCTACATCTACTTCTCCTCTTATCCACTCTATCCAACCTCTCAAACCTCATCACTGAGGTATCTATGCATCTGCTCTTTATATGCTCAAACTATCTCAGTCTCTGTCACGATCCAAATGACCATGAGTGGAACCCACACTAACGCTCCAGTGGGAGAACCATACATTACTACTCAATCCGACCTTTATTCATTCATTCAATAAGATTAAGGCAGAAAGATAATAATAAGTCTCAAAACTAAATAATAAATGCTAAAATTCTATCTATTACATTCCCCAAGACCCGAAAGTCATCATACATAGGACACTAACAAACACTGTTGAAGAATATATCTTAAAAACAACTAAAATGAATATCCAAAAGGAAGACAATATCAACTAAGAAGACCCGTGACAACTTGAAATGCAAATAGATCACCCTCGAATCGATTAACTAGATATACTAGAGGTGAGGTCCCGTCTGAGTCTCTGGAACACAGTCTGCACTCAACAAGAGAAACGTATAGGTTAGTATCAATACAAAGCACTATGTACTGGTAGATGTCACCGGCCGACTCACTTTAGTAACAAGTATAATTCACAAATCAAATAAATAAGTAGATGGTGCATCAACACATAACAAGTAGTTATTTGTCAACAATCATTCCAAGATAGACTAAGCAATGTCAGCAAAACAAAGCATATAAGCCACCAACAGTGATCATAAGTAATCATAAACTCTACAATCTCAATAATCACATCATAACATGGATCTATGTCTACATCAATCTCACATTTGTATTTCTTGTCCTTTCGTTATTATATATGTATATTATACTAACTCACACCTCAAAACTCTAATCTATACACACATGTTAAATGGTCTTATTTCTTCCAACCTAGTCATGACCTGTAGGGGACACACTAGGGTCCATGTACCATACCGGCGTGGTACCCGATTCATAATAAAACCCCTTGTCCGTAAACTCATATCAGACATGAGTCACTCATCAACCAAAGGTGTATATATATACACTTTATTCAGTATATCACTTTATATTCCACCTTCACTATCTCTCGAAATAATATCACAAGTGAACTCAATTTTACATATACACTTCACAATTGTACCTCGAATTCAAAC
Organism: Capsicum rhomboideum; assembly: GCA_031232105.1. Taxonomy (NCBI): domain Eukaryota; kingdom Viridiplantae; phylum Streptophyta; class Magnoliopsida; order Solanales; family Solanaceae; genus Capsicum; species Capsicum rhomboideum. The sequence goes on from CP124715.1 coordinate 95,458,233, forward strand.
AAGTTCAACAATCAATATCTTATTCATTCAGCATATCAAACCAACAAATCAATCAGCTACAGGTATGTCCGAAGACCAATCAGCATGTCATTCAACTTAGAAATATACAAGAAATTAAATTAAGTCTAACTCCATATAAACCATAACCTACCTCAACCAAAGAATCCAATCACTCAAGCTAAACCACCATAGCCTTCCCTTTACTCAATTCTTCGGAATGCTAAAAGTATAAATTAACAATTTGAGAGTAATTAATCATTTACTCCTTCTATTACACCACATAATTAGTTTTTAGGTTAAAGGTCCCACTTTTATAAAACTCAAGTGTCACACCCCGAATCCCATTCGGGATGGACTGGCACCCGAAGCCGATATGGCCCGAGAGAACCAATCTTTGCTCATGTACATTCGTATGCATATCCCCGTATGAATCTTATCATTCATCATGCAACTATACGAAAGTCATGGACATGGAAACATATGTCATATCTATATATATATATGAAACTTGGCCGTTAGAGCCATCAAGTCAAAATGATCGTACATCTCTTACATCCATATACCCACATACATCTACAAAAGCCTCTAACAGATGCATTTACAAGACCAACTAAAGTCGGGACAAGTCCAACATTTACAACATCAAAACAACTGTACAACTATGACTCAGAAAGTCCCGAACCAACTGGGGCTCACCAAAGATCTGTAAATACTGTAAACCTACTGTGGAGGTCTACTAGTGCCTGCACTTGCAACATGTAAGGTAAGTCCCCCGAGGGGGTCAGTATGAAGAATGTACTGAGTATGTAAGGCTCATAAGAACTGTATCATACATAATAAAATCAACAACAATGGAATCAATATAAGAGAAATAGTCAATGGGAATAAATTCTCTTTCTGTAGGTGAGGAACCATGTATATATTTCTTCTTTCATTGTCATTTATGATTATTCTCTCATATCCTTATTATTCAAAAACTATCCTCCACATACCCCTTTATTCTAGAGAGTTACCTTCACTCAAGAGACTTGCCTCCCAGAGATTCTTCTATTCGAGAGATTCTTTATATGCCAGAAATTTTTTCTTGCTTCTATGCTCATCACCATTTTTATTCATCTACTTGGTTAGTAGGTTGTAAAGTAACATTCATTCACCTTATCGGTGGGTTAATAATATAGCATACATCCACCCTATTGATGGGTTAACATACATCCACTCTATTGGTGGGTTAACATACATCCACTCTATGGTGGGTTAACATACATCCACTCTATAGTGGGTTAACATACATCCACTCTATGGTGGGTTAACATACATCCACTCTATGATGGGTTAACATACATCCACTCTATGGTGGGTTAACATACATCCACTCTATGGTGGGTTGACATACATCCACTCTATGGTGGGTTAACTAACATACATCTACTCTATGGTGGGTTGACATACATCCACTCTATGGTGGTTTATAATACTTGGGAGAGATTGATACTTTTATGATACATTGAGGATCGTGATACTATTGGAAACACACATATATGCTTTACCTTGTTTCTTTACTTTCAAGAGATTGACACCTTTACTTGGGAGGGATAGATATATTAACTCGCACATTACCTCTTCATTACTCCTATGAGATCTTATGAGATTGTAAATTGGTACAAACATAATCATAATATTATTAGACTTTGGAACAGGACATGATTGGAAATGCTACTCAAGAACAAATAGATCCTCTTTACCTCCTTACTCTTTTTGAGATAGTTCTCTTAGAAATCACAATGTTATGACAGCTTTGGAACTCCAGTCAATGAATAAGAGATAAGTGAATCATACTTCGTCTAAGAATAGGACGCATGCGAATAACAATATATCTTAACCTGAACTGGGATACTTTAGAACACTTCGGACATGAGTAAGTACCATAACAAGGTGAGTACTCTATGCTGCAGAAAGATACGAAAAGAGTAACCTTACATACCTTATCGTCTCACTACGAATACACAAGCCTATATGGGTATACAATAATCCAGCTCCTTCTTTATGTTTTACTCTACAACATAAGTACATAACAAAGCTCATGTTAACAACCAACTCCCTTACAAATGTATAAGTGTCACAATGAGTTACGTTACTGCTATATAGTATCATTTCGTCCTTCATAGTACAATCCATTGCATTATCATACCAAAAACACCATAACATACCACACATCGACCAAGACATCATAAACCAATAACATTTTACACCACGTTTACCCTTTACGCTTCCTCATTATCATTTCGTCACAATTACCCTATCAAGTTGCCTCATAACAACTTATGAACAACAATACATACTTAATATATTCCAACATACCTTCATACGACCCTTTAAAGTCATTAAAACGGAATCACAAGTTGCTAATTATATCCATAAAGGGTATAAGGGCCTTCGGGGGTCAAAGGGGGACAAAAACATGCAAAACGGTGTTCTGGAAGGGACCTGCGAAGCCACCTACCCCCGTAGGTGGCTGACCTGAATCCGCAGGTGCCCTTTGGCAGTATCCAGAGGCACCTGCGAAGTCACCTGCGCCCGCAGATGCTTCGTCTGCGAGGGCGGGTGCCCGTTTCGGCCAAAAAGAGTCTCTTTTGGGTCTTTTTATGCAATGAATGGTCCATGATCATAACTAAACTTCTTTTAACATATTTTTGATCATATTGAATTCCAACAATCAGCCATGGTCTCATAACACACATAAACATCACCAAAACCTCACTTTCTTTTTAATACGTCACCAAATTCATAACCAAATTTACAACAACAATTCCAAACATTATACACATGGATAAAACAAGGTAAGACTATAATCACATCTCACATGTAAATATTGAATCCATAAAGTTCACTTCCTTCAATACCACAAGTCCATGTTCAAGTTTACAAGGCAAAACCCTTCACCGATTAAGCACACACAAATTGTTTTACACATAGTGAACTTCTCACACTTCACCAATATAACCAACATGATATAAAACACTTTCCATGCATAAAATATATTTAACCATAATAATATACACTTACCAAGTCTTGCAAGATGATGATATTGGTCAAAGGGATGAAGGTCTAGGGTTTGTATGAGATAAGCAAATGTTAGAGATAATTCTAGAAATGGCATGGGTGTCAGAATGAAATAAAAAACTGATTTTTTCCCTTTTATAGTCCCTTTAAGTCTCTCTAATCCCATTCTTGGCATTAAATGCAATGGTTGATTAGTCAAATGGAAGAATGGGTCATATTGGCCCCATTGGGCCAAGTCTTTCTTATGATCTTTAGGCCTCATTTGGCCCAATGGCACAAGACTCATGTAAGCCCCAACAAATCAATGTCTAATTCATCAAAGCTCTCATGTTTAACTAATTCCATAATTGTACACGTAGTCGTATAGGTTCGGAAACGTACGGGGTGTTACACCTCCTACGAAGGTCTAATCACATGTACTAGACCCAATATCAATTATCTCATCAACAACATTACAAAATTCATACTTATGGCTCTCGACACCTAAGTAACCCTTGTTCAACATCGTCAAGTAGGGTTGGGTAGGTACGGGGTGTTACATCAAGATTCCCAACTACTCCAATTCATGTTCAAGAATAATAATCTTATGCTAAAAAATGTTAATTAACAACCTAGAATCAATTGTAGATGATTTTACAACTACCCTTAGGCTTTTCCCTACTTTTCATGATCTTAGGGTTCTAACCCATAATTTCTCCATTAACAATCTTCCTAACGATTCTATGATAGGAATGGATTACTAGGTGAAAAGAGGAATGGAATTACTTACTTCAATAGAGAAAATCACCCTAGTCTTGGGGAAATTGCCTCTCTAGAGATCCAGAATGAAATTTGGGAGTTTGTGAAATAAATCCCGGAATGTGACACTTCAACAGGTATTCTTCCTTGCGACTTTCACTGCGGCGACTCATTTCTCACTATAGCAGGCTCTCCATAGCAAAATGAGGCCCCTGATGAAAATCCTTGGGTCCGCTATAGCAAAGCTTTGACTGCAACAACAGTCTCACTGCAGTGGCTCTAAATAAGTACTAGGGGAGGATCTATTTCTACCACCATTTCACAACACAAATCATGAGCTTAGGAAATCACAAAACTACCCCAACAAGGCAGCCACCAAAACCATATGTTACGACTTTATTTTTAGTCTCAAATTTTTCCTACGGAGGTCTAGATCACTAGGATACCCCCTAATGGAATACAATATCCACGACGCTAGTTTTAGCCTTAAATTACCCCGCCTTGAGATTTTCTAACTCAACTCATTAGAGCGACTTCTATCAAGGTACTTAGGCCCTAACCATGTTATAACGACGGGAAGGGTCGTTACATCAGATACAAATTAAATAACCATTAATCCCTGAATGTACAAGGAAGGAAACAAGATAAATACCTAACTCCGTGAAAAACTGAGGATACTTGTGGACCTTTCACTAGACCTTCACAGACACAATCCCTTTTGATCTCAACTTGTGGACCTCTCTATCTATGATAGCCATATGTTCCTCTTAATACAAGATATTCTCATCAAACAGGTCTGAATCCTAGTGGCTAATGTAATGCCCATCACCAATGATGCTTCTTTAAAATGGACACATAAAATATGGGGTAAACTTTCGACTAACTTGGAGACAAAGCCAATCTATAGGCCACCGGCCTTGTACATTTTAGAATCTCAAATGGTCCAATACCTTGGACTGAGCTTACCTCAATTACCAAATCTCATAAAATCCTTCATGGGTGAAACCTTGAACAAAACTTTCTCACCTTTTTAAAGTTCATATCTCTCATCTTTCGATCTGCATATTCCTTCTGTTTACTTTGAACCGCTAGAAGCTATTCTTGGATAAACTTCACCTTCTCCAATGATATTTTCAAAAGGTCAGTACCCTATAATCTCATCTCAAAAGCATCAAAATAACCAATGGAAAATCTACATGTACCATACAATGCCTCAAATGAAGCCATATCAATACTTGAGTGGTAGCTATTATTGTACGCGAACTCCGCTAATGATAGAAACTGGTACCAGTGACCTTAAAAGTCTATTACACACACACAGAGCATATCCTCTAATACCTGAATCATCTACTCAGACTATCCATCGGTCTAAGGGTGAAATACTGTAATAAGGTCCAACCTAGTACCCAACTGCTCATACAATTTCCTCCAAAAATTAGAGGTAAACTGAGTACCTCTATCTGAGACAATAAAAATTAAAGCTCCATGTAACCAAACAACTTCGTAAATATAAATCTTGGCTAACTTCTCTGCGTTATAAGTTATCTAAACTGGGATGAAATGTGCAGACTTAGTCAACCTTTAAACAATAACCCATATTGAATCAAATTTTCCAATGGTCTTTAGGAGACCAACCACAAAATACATCACCATCCTTTCCTACTTCCATTTAGGGATGTGTTTTTTCACGACCTAATTTCTCAGGTCATGATGGCACCTACTCTAACCCACCAATAAGTAAAGCCAACTCGTAGTCCAGAATGGCTAGTAACGGACTACCCAGAGAAAAGAAGAAACTGTGGAATAAATATAAAAAAAAGGCTAATATAATTCTAAAACCTGGTGGAGCCAGTACAAGAGCTTCTAATACAACAGGAGTACAAGTGAAATGCAGGATAAATATATATATAAAGATGTCTCTGAATACAACATAGAGATCAGTCTAACAATAAGAAAGAGAGAGTAGGAGCACTCCAAGCGTCAGGAGCTTACCCTAAATCTATGATCCATGGTTGCTCCGCACGATGCATACATCAACGGTGATAACTCGTACTATGATCTGCAGGCTGCAAAAGTGTAGTATGAGTACCAAACAAGTGGTACTCAGTAGGCATCAGCCGACTGAGCTCTAGAAATAATGAAGGCATAAATAACATGTAAAGTAGGAAAATAAACTCCAGGCAACTGTTCGATAAACTAAACATAATAATACTATCAGGGAAACAAGGATAAACTATCCTATTCTAACAGTGTTCAGGAACTAAAGTGTGATACCGTATATCACCAGGTAATATACAAATGAAGAGTGAAAGAAGGATATATAGTAGTAATACTAGGCCAAAGGGTACATATACAATATGAATAGATAAGGAAAGAGAGGGATATACGGTAATACCATACACACACACACACACACACACACACACATATATATATATATATATATGACTGAGTCACAGGTAACATTCTGAGGGAGTCCACCTAGCATCTCAAGGATTATAACCAAGTAGGGAAGCTAATAATAGCCTAATCAGGGTCCCTAACTATAATGTCTAACTGTGAGGTAACTATCAATAGTGTATCTACCATAATAAAGAAGGGAATCAGAAATGTACTACCAATCTCGGGTACCAGTACATAATCATCCTGCCACGAATGAACCATAATAACCAATAAATAAGTAATCGTCTAGTATGGACAAACAATACCTAATTGGGCCCCATAAGGCCAGAAGGTTCACGAAAGAACTCAACAAACAAAAATTAAAACTTGTACCTACACGGACCCCTATAAGACCAATAGATACCGACGCTAAATAATTATACAGGTGATAGGTAATGCATATGAATAAATTCAACATAAATTATTAGTACTATGTCTGACCCAAGTGCCATAATGTAACAAGTGCATACACCTTCTCCAACTCAGTAGCTCGCAAAGGTAGGACATATGATGACCAACCTTCTCTGGCACTACGACTCATGGATGAAGGAGCCCATATGGGATTCAGGATATTCGTATACACTGCCTGGTCCCAAACCAGGACTTCTAATAATCATCATAATCCATCTACTCCGTCCAGTACTGGAGATATATATATATATGTACTTATGTAATAAGTGCACAGACTTGAATCGTGACTAAAAGAGTGTACATTGTATAATAAGTGCACAGACTCGAATCGTAACTAAAAGAGTGTAAGTATGTAAATCTGTTGCCCGAGATCGACGTTGGGACTAAATCGGCATAATAGCATAGAAAATGTTGGAATCTCCATCGACCAAAGTAAATAGTAGTGGTAAAAGAGTGGATTAGTAATGGACCAGAATCTACCTCGGTCTAATTTTCCAAAATATCATTTTTAGTTCCAAAAGCTCATAATCCAATAAATAAGGTGGTATGATTCCTATTATAAAATATTCCATTATAAAAGTGAAAAGTGGGAATAATTCCCTTTGTAGAAAACAGTAGTAAAATTAAGGTTTCAGTTGGAATCGTACCACTAAGTGAGCAAGAATGCAACTAAAAGTATGCATGCCATCACCAATATCTAAATAATACCACTATAAGTGCCTAAGCATCTATAAACTAGAATCTTGTCCTCTCAAGGATAGAATACTCACCTAGTGTCCAACTAGTATCGTAACCACGGCCTCGAGCCCAATAATATATAGTCAACATAATAATGTCTCATAACTCAGAAAACTACGGTAAATGAGGGCAAAAAGTCACTATAGGATTTGATTAGGGAATTACTGTCCAATTCACTAAGTAAAATGGTAAATCTTATACTAAAGGATCCTTAATCATCAAACTATGGTTAACATGCTTATAATCAAGGGTAATAGGATTCTATGGCCATAACAAGTATCCTTATGCTAAGGTTCGGGCCACATTTCTACCCCACATTCCCTAAATAGGCTAAGTCATGATATACTAGTCACATTACCATCCTATAATGCCTACCTAGTATGCAATCTATACTATACATAATCTCATAGAGAAAAGTAGACCGAAGCTTACCTCGATGCTGAACCGCAAGTCTTGAATCGCCCACAATTTGATATACCTTGCTCCACGATCCCGAAATGCTGCCACACTATCAAAACAATCATCTACATGTCAATACAAGTAAAACGAGACCTATATTGCTATATAAAAGCTCGAGTCAAAATTTGGGTCAAGAATGGGCTCGCGGGGATTAGGAATTTAAGACCTAGTTTCTAGAAATTTACAAGGAAATGGATGGAATTTGACGGAGAAAATAATGGGAAATGATCAAGAGGAGTTGGATTAGCTTATCTTATCTTTAATGGACAATATCCTAATATTTCCTACACACCAAGCTCCAACAATGGTGAGAGGAGGCAAAAAAATAATGAAGAAATCGGGGAAGAAAAATATATACTGCCTAGGCATCTGGCCTCCATGATCGCTGCCACGAAGGCGATGAATGAGGACATTACCCTTTGCAAATGTGACCAAAGTCTTGTAAACACGATGACAAAGGAATCAGTCTATCGCGAACGTAGACAACCAACCGCGATAGCAAAGAAGGGAGTTGATCGGGTCAGGGCTGACCCGCATCACGAAATTGAGAGGTGAGGCTCGCAATCGCGAAGGTCAAGAACTTGACCATTCATGAATGCGGCCCTAGCCTCGCGAATGAGAAGAGAAAAGGTTTGTTGCAGTAGATGTTGAAAAACCAGCAGTTGCTTAAGTTCTCACGGACTCCTACTGGGGGTTCGGGATTCGTTCGAAATCCCGTGTGCGTAAAGTAACTATGTTACCATATCAAATTTGACATTATGGAATCAACAAAACCATCAAAACTATCATTAGATATCATTTCGATTAAATGTGGGTCCCACACCTATAGTTCTATTTTTCATTAAATCTACCCAATAGCCCAAAATGAGCCTAGAAGCCTCGGGACCTGAACCAAGATCCCCCTAGCCTAAAATCAATGTTCCAGAGATGATGGCGCTATTGGAATTTTCATCTGAGGTAATTTACTAGGAGTTTTGGTAAAAGACTAATTCCTTAACAACAAAAGCTCCAAAATAAGAAAATGAGCCTAAAACCCGAAAACTGTCCGATAATCGAACCGACTATTTCGGTAAGTCATAAATGAACTATAGCCGTTGTAGGATGACTCAAAATACTAGAAATATGTAAAAATCAATAAAATGACCTGGAGGGTCCTTGCAGGTATCCTTTAAAGTGTCTCGTTAGTCTTCTAATGCTCATACTTTACCTATTGACAATTCAGACACTGGACGACAAAATTAATAATTCCACGCTTCATCCTTATACACCAATAGTGTTGTATCAGGTCATGATACATCTTGGCCACACCAGGATGTATAGAATACCTTGAACTATGAGCCTCTGCAAGGATAGAAAGAATCAAGTCAACACTATGGGGAACACATACTCACCCCTTAATTCTTAGGATACCTTCATCATCAATCATAGCCTACTTAGACTTTGCCTTCATGATCTTATCACGAATTTAGGAAACTTAGCATCCTCAAATTGCCTGACCTTGATCTAATCAAGGAATGAAAACCTTGAATCTACACAAGCTAGCAATCCACCTTTTGCAGATACTTCAAGTCATCTAAAATTATTAGCTAGAGTGTGAATCTCTCTAGATAACGGATATATGGTAGCCTCCAAACAAGCCATTCTACCCATACTCTCAGTCTTTTTACTCAAAGCATCGACCACTACGTTAGCCTTACTCGGATGGTATAAAATGGTAACATCATAATCCTTGAGCAGCTCCATTCATTTATATTGCCTCAAATTCAGATCTTTTTACATGAATATATGTTGCAAACTGTAGTGGTTAGTGAAAACCTCACAAACAATCCCATACAGGTAGTGCCTTCATATTTTAAGAGCAAACACTACCACAACCAATTCTAAATCATGCATTGGATAGTTTTGTTCGTGCACCTTCAACTGCCTAGAAGTATAGGTAATGGCGTTCTTTTTATCATGACCAAATTTCTTAGGTCATGATGGCACCTACTTTAACCCACCAGTAGGTCAGCCAAATCATAGCCCGAAACGACAAGTATCAGGCTAAGAGGCGAAAGATAAAGAAAAATCAAGAATAAAGACGATAGTAGAAAACAATAAGCGGAAACATATATACATATATATATATATATTTATATATAAACATGTTGTACAAGAGAGGAAAGATGACAAAATACCCTGCCAAGACCTGGTAAGGTCAGTATAAGAGTCAATAACAAAAGAGAGTACTAGACAGTGTCAAATATATAACGTAGTCTCAGAATATAAAAAATAAGACTATCATAACAACAGAAGGAGAAGGATCAACTCTGGACTCTAAAGGCTAACCCAATCTCTGGTTAGCAGTACAACTCGAGGGTGTCATCAATGGTGGTGACTCGTACTAAGATCTACATCAGGGAAAAAATGCAGAAGTGTAGTATGAGTACAAAAACCACAGGTAATCAGTAGGCATCATCAACCGACTAAGCTCAATTACAGTAAGAGCATAAATAATGTGCGAGAATGTAAGCTAAAGTCAATAGTAAATGGTCAAAAACAGAAATAATAGGATATACTACGCAAATGCAAAAAATAGGAAGCAAGTGAATGATGTCGCCCAAAATATGCCTCCTAAGAAGTATAAAGTGGTCGCTGAATCAAATATAGAACCCAACTAGGTTGGGGTCGATCCCACAGGGAATAGGACGGAAGTAGGTTGAGTTCTTGTTCGAGTAGTTGGCAAATAAGTAAAAAGGGGGAAATATTTGTAACTAGTAGTGATCGTAACAAGTGTTGATTCTTTGAAGTTGTTTTCAATATGAGAAATACACTAGGACTGTGATCCCCAATGATTCCTTAACTCTACCAGTTATTAGTGCTAGCAAAACTATCCCGCTGCGCTGCATACAAAATCTGACAAGATATGTTCGTCTAAGCGTCTCTAGACCTTGGTTAGATGAATTTTAATCTTCTCCTCTTGGTTTTCGAATGTCTCACTATTGACCCTTGTCCTGGATCTCAGATAACTATTTTCGCTAAGGCTCAAGCTATTAGATAAAGGTTGATAGCTTCAAATATCTGTTGTTATTTTCTTTTCCCAATCTCTACCCCTCTCTCGAGTAAGTCTAGAATACAAGCGAGTTTCTAACGTTTGCAACCGTTAGAAGATCAATCACAACGAAGAAAATAAAAATACATGCATTCACACCAGTTCAGAATTGCTTTGTACTTAACCCATTTCGTTAATTCCTCATGGTTTACACAACCCTAGTTAATGAGTTTAACTATTCATGTTCGCAGGAGCACAATCAGAATTCAAATATGAAGACATAATTGTAAACTCACAATAAAGAAGAAACTCTGAAATCTCAATTATGAATAAAAACCCTAGAATCGGTGTTCCAAGATTACAAAATAATAATGTATTTCTGAACTCAAAATAATGAAAACTATCTCAACATAATGTACTGACTCTCTCTTGAACATAGGACAATACAGGGGTATTTATAGATACAAGGCTAATCCTATCCTAATCAAAATAGGAGACTAAAGTTGGCAAACTTTCATGGTATCGTGACTTGGTGTCGTGGAACCAAGTCACACCATGTAGGTGAGTGTCGTGGAAATCAGGCTCAAATAGACATCTTTAGAAGTTAACTCACGCCACCCAGTCATGCCATGTGAGTGCAATCACGCCATGTGACTGCCTGTCGTGGGAATCAGACAATATTCAGCATCTTTGGAGATGACTCACGGCAGCCACTCACGTGACGTGAGTGGACTCACATCACGTGAGTGGACTCAGGACATGTGAGTGCTGTCGTGGGTCACTTTTCTGGTGCAACTCCTTGCTCTTTTGTCTTCCGATACTTCATTCTCAGGCGTGATTCTTTCTTTTTGGTCATTTTGCTTCAAAACCTCTTCCCCTGCAATGTAAGACAGAAAACACATCATACCACCCAAATACACCCAAGTTATTGCATATTTTCCTTGTTTTAAGCATTGAAAGTGCCATGTAACCATGACTCATCAACACCCTTAACTTATAACATTTGCATGTTCTCTGGCGAACAAAACAACACAAACATATATGATGCTTAATTAAGAGAAACCTAAGGGACCTACGACAGTCAACTCATTGCTTTTGGCAAAACTTTTCTAAGCCCTCCTTCTTTCAAATCTAAAAACCACAGTGTGTATCCTTGCAACATATTATCATGACATAGAAGGGATCAGGTGATGGCATAAGATTATGAATAAACAACTAACCTTACAAGCAAATGACATTATTCAAACAGATAATAGCTAATAATACAACCCATGTACTCTCACAGCAAAGAAGTCCTATACACTCACAGTATACTAATGAATCTCAAACTAGGAACTCGGTCAAAACACTCTCTCTTACAAAGAAGTTCAAACAGTGTGTATGAAATACCATAGGCTTGCCCTTATTTTCTATGCCTTAGTTGTTCGGACAGTTGGACTAGGATCACTATAGGACTTTCATCGGCTTGTAATGTAGGCTTGGGGACTGGTATAGTACATATGGGTATGGTGATTCAACCCTCCTTGACACTACACTATTTTTGACCCCAATTTCCAACCATTCTTATTTTTATCCTCCCTTATTCTCTTTCATTTATTTTCAGATTTTGGGTGTGATTTTCTTCATATTTTCAAAAAATAATTTTTTCTTTTTCTCTCCTTTTTTTCCCTTCACACCCAAATCTATTTTCTTTTTCTTTTTCTAACCCCTTCTTCATACCCAAATCAATCTACGCACCCCTATACTAACCACCCTCAACTTAGACAATTTGTCTGCGTTGAGGTACACAATGTCCAAGGAGGGACCAGGGCCAATACAGGTTCATTATAAATAAAAAAGGGAAGGTGAATAGGCTAAAGCAAGAAAAAGGTCAATTAAAGCTCTAAATCGGGATCAAGGAATACTTAATTCATTTGGTCAGGCATTTAGGCTAAATATGGACTTATTCAAAAACGGCCTATGATCCTTTCCTAATCACTATCCTCTAACCTAGACAAGACAAACCGGGCAAGTTCTGGATCGCACACACAAAGTGAATTAAGTAATGACCTCACACACACAACACAAGGTTACATTATTAACTACTACCTATCTGGGTTCATGCAATGCTAGCTACAGTTATTTTGTCTATAATTCTCATGCCATAACAAGATCCAACAGCTATCACAAAGCAACATACTACACACACAATTCAAAACAAAAATTTTATGGAGGGGTATCCTTTAGACAATCACAAAGCATCCTTAATATTCAAAATACGTTCAAAATTGGACTGCACTAAGGTTCCCCTATTTTTCTCCTAATTAAACATAAAAATATAAATAACAACCTAAACATGCCAGTTCTACTATGATAGCACACTCGGGGGAAAAGAAACACGGCAACAAAAACCCCTAAGTGGTGGTACACCCCCACCCCCAACTAATAATGATGAACAACCCTCAATGCACAGCTATCAATAGAATAAATACAAGGGAGTGAAAATATACCTGTAGTTCCCTAAGCGCTAAAAGTGGGCTCGCCCATAACGAAATCATCAGTCTGCCCTTTGGGCTCTCTGCTAGGTGCATCCGGTGGAGGGGGTGCCTGACTGGTGGATACACCGCATGCCCTCTGCTCCTCCGCTATCTGGATAGTATGGTACTCCATCCTAGAGGCCTTAATCGCTTTTCGGATATCATCCTCAAACTCATCACCACTATCCACCTGCTCATCCGGACAGTGTGGTCTTTTGCCTCTATCAATGGAAGGCTCCTCATCCGCAAACAAATCCACCTCAAAAGCCGACCTCAGTGGGGTCAGAACAGGTATAGGTGGTATAATAGGGGAACTGCTTGGTGCCAAAGCGCGTACCTCCTCTCTCAATGAAGCTACCTCCTGCGATAATGCTGCTATACCAGGACCATGTGCAGAACCCATCCGGGTGTCCATCCGTGCCTCAAAACTATCAATCTGCCCATGCAGCTTGCGTATAAATTGATTCATAGCTGCAGTCATACGGGCCTCTACTCTAGCCTCGAAAGCCTCTACGGTGGTCCAAACCCATGGCTTAATTTGGGAGACCAACTTAGCCATCTCGGCCTCAATGTGAGCCTGTCGCTCAAACATCTCCGTCTGCCGATCAACCAACTGCTGTAGGAAGTCCCTAGAAACTGAAATCATACTAGAGAGAGGCGGTGGTGTTGTAGATCTGGGTACCTCATCATCAATCGGGCCCTCAGCAGGTATAGGAACAGGCTCTGGTACCCGAACCGGGGTCGAAATAGGCATAGGCGTACTAACCGACTCATCTCCATCTCCAGGCCCTTCAAAAAGGGCTCTTCCTGATGACCCAGAAGGCTAAGACCTCCATGGAATAATGGGGATAAATCCCCACTGCTGCATCAAACCAATGTCTGCTATGCGTGTCACCTCGATAAAGTGATCGACGGTAGGTAGCGCAACCATACTAGCACTATCACACAGGCCCTGAATCAAGCAGGGGAACGGGATACTGGTATAGCCACAAAAAGTACTCTCATGGATCTCTCTAATAATGTGCCTCACAATATGAATGTCATAACCGGCAAGGATGCTAGCAACCACAACAGCTCGATCCAAGGTGAGTGAATTATCCACATTAGTAGGCCCCAATAGATGCCTAACAACCGACCACCAGAATTTGCCAGCAAAATAAATCATGGACTTCTTTATATCCAGCTTCCCAGTCACCCAACTAGCATCAACTCCATCCTCCGCTATATAACCATCTATCCACCACAGCAACTCCAACTTCTGATCAACATCCCATATTTTAATCCTATTTCTGACAGTCACCATGCGATGATCAAACTCAATAGTCATGGATGGCAATGGCCGGTCTACACCAAATAAGAACTAGTGGATGGTTTGCTCAGATATGTCAACTCGGGTTTCTCAAACCAAAATATGAATCAATAAAGGTTGGTACCGAAACCGCTGCCCAACAGGTGTACTCAAATCAACAGTCGCAGCATATGATGCATAAAATTCTCATACCAATTTTGAGCTATAGCAACCAGAAGGCTCGGCCATCCATCTAAACCCATACGGCTCAAACACAGGCCAAATATCAGGCAATGCCTTCAACTCCTCTATCCGATATTGGGGCTCCTCCATAATAATTCACCGACACACACCCCGCTTCGTTAGCTCAGCATCCCTATCATAAAATCCCGCATGCCCTGAACACACCAGCACTGGATATCCCTTCTCTGTGAGGAAGTCGGGGCACTCTGTTCACCAGGTCCCAAAACAGATATTGTGGCCTCTGCCGCTGAAGTACCCTGTCCTGTCTCATTATCCACAGAGCCTGAAATTGAATCATCCTCCTCCTCTTCAGACTGGGGGGTGGACTCAGAAGACTAAGCAGGAGCAGCTGGCTAGACAGGCTGAAGTGCTGCCCGGGCAGTAGCTTGTGCCTGAGTCTATAACCTCGTGGTACGAGGAACTAATGCAGTGTCATCATGTCCAATCTCAAACTCCTCCACGGACCAACTTTTTTTCTGATTCAGTCGGTTCATCACGTAAACGGGTCGGTAATTCTGAATTTTTGGTTTGAATTCTGGATGAAGAATTAAGGTGGTCACTTTTGGGGTTTGATTTAGGTGGCATGGTATCGGGTTTGGATCGGATTTTTGCGTAGTTGGGTCAAATTTATAGGTCGGGTTCGAATTTTGTAGATAGGTTTTTGGATTTTGTGTTTTAGAGAAGGTGATGATTTGGGGTTTCGAATTTTAGGTTTTGGATTTTGTAGGTTTTGGATTTTGGGTTGTATTGGAGTTTGGGATTTAGGGTTTATGTGTAGTACGGATTCAGATTCTGGTCGGGTTGTGAAGGAGGGTAATGAAATTTATATAAAGAAATGGGTCGGTTTGGGTATCTGAGTTTTCTGCTTTTCACGAAACCACTCATGTGACGTGGGTTGACCTACGTCACGGGGGTACTTTGTCGTAGGTGAGATTCTGATTTTTGAATTTTACTTCTGCATTCACGATACCACCTACGTGACGTGGGTTTACCTACGTCACGTGGATCACCTGTTGTGGGTGAGAATCCGAAACATGAATTCTTTTTTTGATTTTTATGTCACTACCCACTTCACGTGGGTGGACCTACATCTCGTAGGTACCTGGCGTGGGTAGGACTAAACCTGTTCAGGTAAATCTTGTGAATTTCAGCTACTTGATCCTCCAATGCTCAGATCACAACATCCTCAGATCGTGGGTTGCCTCCCAAGTAGCGCCTGATTTAATGTCACGGCACGACACGACTAACTTGGATACTCAGACTTCACCAACTAGCCCATGGGTTGCCTCCCATGAAGCGCCTGATTTAACGTCGTGGCACGACATAGCTAGCTTGACTACTTAGACTTCATCAAGCTCAAGCTCCTCACATATCCTTATTTCTTCCGTGATTCCCATATAATGCTTGACACGCTGCCTATTGACCTTGAATAGAACATTATCAGCTCCTTTTAGTTCAATTGCCCTATGTGGGAATACCCTGACTACCATGAATGGTCTGAACCATTTGGATTTTAACTTTCCAGCAAAAAACGGAAGCTTGGAGTTATAAAGTAGTATCGAATCTCCCGAGTGAAATTCTCATTTCTCAATTCTTCGATCATGATCTAAATTCATCTTCTTTTTATATATTGCTGAACTTTCATAAGCCCGGAGACGAAATTCATCCATCTCATTCATCTGCTCAAGTCTCAATTTAGCCGCTTTACTCCAGTCCAAATTCAACCTTTCCAAAGCCCATAAAGCCTTATGTTCAAGTTCGAAAGGCAAATGGCAAGATTTTCCAAACACTAGATGATATGGTGATGCACCAATTGGTGTCTTGAAAGCAGTGCAATATGCCCATAATACATCATCCAATCTTTGAGCCCAATCAGTCCTACTGGCATTAACTGTTTTTGCCAAGCTAGACTTGATCTCACGATTTGACACCTCAACTTGTCTGTTTGTCTGAGGATGGTAAGGTGTTGCCACCTTATGTTTAACACCATATTTTTCAAGCAGGGTCTTGAACATACAATTGCAGAAATGGGACCCTCCATCACTAATGATAACTCGGCGTGTACCGAATCATGAGAATATGTTCTTATTCAAGAATGTCGTGACACTTCTTCCTTCATTATTGGGGAGCGAAATTGCCTCCACCCACTTAGAAACATAGTTAACAGCTACCAGAATGTATTTCATCCCATGTGAGTTCACGAAAGGTCCCATAAAATTAATTCCCCATACGTCAAACAATTCAAGCTCAAGTATAGTTGTCATGGAAAATTCATGTCTGCGTGAGATATTCCCTTGCCTTTGACATTAGTCACAAGCTCGCACCTGAAAAGAAGGCCTAAACTCAGCATGAGAGACTTGTTCATTCAAAGGGTTTGCTAGAGTTGGTGGTACTTGTTGGTTACCATTTTTATTTTTATTTCTCCTTCTGTTAGCTCTTTTGGGAGGCACTTTTCTTTAAATACATAGAACATAAGTTAGAAGGAGCTTAATTAGAGTCGACTGTCACGCCCCAAATCCCATTAAGGCGGACTGGCACCCGAAGCCGCTATGGCCCGAGAGAACCAATCTTTGCTCATGTACATTCGTATGCATATCCTTGTATGAACATCATTATGTCTCATGCAACTATACAGAAGTCATAGAAAATATGTACAATATATGAAACTTGGCCATTAGGGCTATCACATCAAAATGAACTTACATATCTTACATTCAGTTTCCCACATAAGTCTACAAAGCCTCTACAGATACATAACTATGGCAAACCTAGAGTCGAGACAACACCCCGCTCTATACTCATATACAATACCAAACAAAAGTGCACAATGACTCGGAAAGCCCCAAAGCAACTGGAGATCATCAACGATTCGCAAATGGTCTGCAACCTACTGTGGAGGTCTACTAGCACCTGTGCCTGCAACAAATAAAGTAAGTCCCCCAAGGGGGTCAGTACAAAGCATGTACTGAGTATGTAAGGCCATAAGAATTTCATCATCCATAATAGCAACAATGGAGTCAATATAAGAGAAATAGTCAATCTAAATAAACCATCCTTCTGTATGTGAGGAACCATGTACATTACATTCTTTACTTCTTTTGCACTCATATTTATTCATCTTTATTGTTCTACCTATGTTAGGCTGTTCTGTCGCCCCTGGGATGAGATTAACCCATGCTAGGTACTTTGACCCCTGGGATGTTATATTAACCCATGCTAGGTTTTCATATCGCCCCTGGGATGTTATTAACCCATGCTAGGTACTTTGACCCCTGGGATGTTATATTAACCTATGCTAGGCTTTCGTGTCTCCCCCTGGGATGTTATTAACCCATGCTAGGTACTGGGATGTTATATTAACCCATGCTAGGCTTTCGTGTCACCCCTGGGATGTTATTAACCCATGCTAGGTACTGTGACCCTTGGGATGTTATTGTAACCCATGCTAGGCTTTCGTGTCGCCCCTGGGATGTACTGTGATAACCCATGCTAGGGTTTTATATCGCCCCTGGGATGTATCGGGATCGACCCATGCTAGGCTTTCATGTCGCCCCTGGGATACCACCCATGTTATTGGGATCGACCCATGCTAGGTATTTTAACCCCTGGGATACCACCCATGAATACTCATCAATTATATTTCTCATTATTCTTACTTCCATTCTAAGAGTGATACAATGAGGATCATGACATTATTGGAAGCACATATATATATATTACTTCACTCCTTCACTTCATGAGATTGCTACCTTTAATTGTGAGGGATAGATATATTAGCTTGCACATTACTTCCTTCATTACTCTTATCAGATTGGTACTTTTACTTGTGAGAGATTGGTTCAAAGATAATCATAAGATTATTGGACTTTGGAACATGACATGATTGGAAATTCTATTCAAGAATAAATAGATTCTCTTTACATCCTTACTCTCTTTGAGATAGTTCTTTTTAGTAGTTACAACATTATGAGAGCATTTGGAACTTCAGTCAATGAATAAGAGATAAGTGAATCATCATAATTCATCTAGGAATAGGACACATGTGAATAACGATATATGTCAACCTGAATTGATATACTCCAAAGCCCCTCGAAATTGAACAAGCCCAATGTCAATGTAAACAATATGCTGCAGAAGGATACGGAAAGAGTAAACTTACATACCTTATCTTCTCAATACAAATATACAATCTTATATGTGAATACAATAGTCTAGCTCCTTCCTTATGTTTCACTCTACAACACAAGTACATAACGGAGTTTACATTAACCCCCAAATACCTTAATGAACACAATATCACAATTAATCCATCAAGTCACCTTAATACACCTCATAACAACATATCGGCAAAAATCCCATAATTTACATTTATAGAAAAATAGAAAGTTTAGAAACATAATCACACCATTCATGTTGATATTTCATCCATATCATGCACTTTCATCAAAACCATAAGTCATCTTTCAAGTTTAAATCCCATGGATAACACATCTTTTGGCAAAAAGCAAAAATGTATTATTTACACTTTTAGACATAACCACCATGATCTACATACTCTCCCATGCATATAATATATTAATCCATAAGAATAATCACTTACCCACACTTGCAAATGAGTGATCTTGTCCCAAGAAGTGCCTTAGGTTTCTTAGGGTTTGAGAGAAATATTTGAGAAAATATCTAAGAGGCATGAGAGTTCCAATGAATAAAAAATCTGATTTTGGGGCCTTTATATAGTGCTTAAGTCATCCTTAGCCATTTCCTTGCATTAAATGCAATATTGGCTTGGTCAAAGTGGAAGAATGGGTCATTTGCCCCATTGGGCTTTGCATTTTAGTCTCTCTTTGGGCTTTAAATTGAGCCCAATAACCCATGTCATCTTAACCCACAAAATGTAATGTATAATCCACCATATATCTCATGTTCAAATAATTCTATAAATGTCTCGATAATATTCACTTACGAGATTTCCGTTCGTAGCCTCAATCGCAAAACTAGAAATTCTAGTCGCTCATGGCTTACTTGAACATAATTTGTTAAAACACTTGTGACGAAAAATTAACCCCAACTCGGATGCTAAACGCAGTTAAAAATAGTCCTACTATGATGGGGTAATGATACCATGACTTAAAAGTCTTATATACATCATAATAGTCGAAGAAAAATTTTGGCGAAAACCACCCCGACACGCCACTTGGCGCGCCCCTTTGCTGCCTGTGGAAACAAAAATTTAGCAAAGCAGCCTTGCACGCCCTTCGCAATGCCCCATGCCAGTTTTTTTATTTTGACTTTTCTTTGCAGATTTGGTTGGATCTTTCATGTCCCAACCTTTTGCTTACCTCTTAGCTTTAAGATTCTTTGCTTGGATGTCCCTTAAACCTCAATTTTTCACCCCACAAATGTTCCACAAAGTCACAAACGCCACCCACTACAAAGGTCTAACCACATGTACTAGGCCCAATATCAAATGTTTCATCAATGACACTACAAAATACATACTTATTGCTCTCGAACCTAGGGTAAACATGGTTCAAGGTTATCAAGTAGGGTCGGGAAGGTACGGGGTGTTACATCCACACTCTATCACATGATATGAACATGAAAGAACTAAAACTTCTCTAAAATGTTTCATAGCTTCTCAGTCATAATCATGGAGCGCTTCACACCCATGAACAAGACTTTACATGCAGCTTCCAGACATTCTCGAACACTTTAAACCTGATGCTCTGATACCAAGTTTGTCACGACCCGAGGCTATCCCCTAGTCGTAACATGGTGCTTAGAGTCACAAGTGACCCCCAAGCTAACCCATGGCCTGGTATCATACTAAGAATATCTTGTATAACTGTTGTATCCTCAGTGAAAGCTAAAATTCTGAATGATATAATAATATCCAAAACTAAACTCAATACTGATATCAAAATGGAAATCATATAACATAACCATAAAGCTGAAAGTATACTATCTCTCTGAAATCCTCTAAATAGAATGAGTTGCTGGGACAAACCCCTAGCTAACTCTAACTATCTGAAAACTCAAATAACTTAAATAAGAAACTAATCATAAGTTTCATCCTTGGAAGATGAGGACTCACCAAACTCTGTTGCTAAGATAAGTACGGGATCATGCTAACCGCAAGATGGATGCTAAACTTTTGAACCTATATTATAATACAATAGAGCACAAAAGAAAGTGTATGGTCAGTTGTTGCGACCCAGCTATACACGCAAGTGTACGTGATCATTCAAGTAATACAGTGGCTCCTTTAAAAGAGCCGGATATTGAACCCAAGGGACTTTCGTCAACAGAAATCAATTCTAGACGCCCCACAATAATTAAAAACTAGTGTTGCGAAAAGGAAACAAGATTTGTCACTAAAAATTAATTGTTTGGGAACTATGAACTCCTATATTCGCTACCGTAACTTTAGTTTTAGTAAATATGCTTGAAAAATCAATAAAAAGTGAATTCCCAGGGCTAAGGCACTCCGAACGTCATCTCTTGGGCATAATTGTTATTGGTTTAAGCATTTTGAGTTGTTTATCTTGGTTATTGATCCCGAGGTTAATTTTACAATTATATTTGTCTCCAAAATATAATCTTCTACTAGAAATTGGAAACCTAACTACGTCCGTGAGCGGTGATAAGCTTAACCAATTCTAGTGCATTTAAGCTTTCTTCTCGTAATTGACCAAGTGTAGTGGATTAGGTACCTCTCGGTCCTAACCACAAGTCAATCCCCTAGAATTCCTTCCCCGAGAAAGACCACACCTCTTATATTCCATGTTCTATCTCTTAGTTTCTCTCTCGAGCTCACTTCAAGACAAGGAATGTATTTCAATGGTGGTCAAGCATCAAAATAGAGAAATTTAGAATATATGAATAACCAATTTATGATAAACTTCAGCAAAAACCACTAAAATTAACCCAAGAGATTCATGTTCTTGGCTTTAACCCCAAGAATGAGGGATTTTGGCCACTCATAATGTTAATCAACATCCAAAAGTAATAAAATACCTTAAAAATAAATAAAAATTGAAAATATGAGGGATGAAACCTAATTTCAATGACCAAAAACGCCCAAAGTATCCTTGTCAAGATGGAATGTGATACAATAACTCAAAATCCCTATTTATAGAGTGAATTTTGAGGCAAAAATTAGCCAAAAAGCGGCCCGGCACGCCCTTGGGCGCGCCTGGCACTTAGGCGAATTTTGCCTCTATGAAGGTGCGACCCAGGCGGCCTGGCACGCCATGAATCGCGCCCCAGTGCTGCCTGGTAGAACAAAATTTTCCCCAAAAATGGCCTGGCACGATCCTTGGTGCGCCAGGCCCTCAATTTTTGATTTTTTTCCTTCGTCGACTTTTCTTTGCGGATTTGGCATGATTCTTCAAGTTCAACTCTTTGGCTTGCCTCTTATCATCAATATTCTTTGCTCGTAGCTTCTCCAAGCCTCGCTTTCCATGCCAAAAATGCTCCAAATAGTCGCAAATTCCACCTACAAGGGTTTAATCACATTGGTTAGCACAACATCACATAATCCATCAAAACCATACAAAATACATACGTATTGTTCTCAAAACTATGGTAAACATGGGTTAAAGTCGATACTAAGGCATATAAATACGCCTTAGATCACCACCCCACACTTAATCCTTTGTTTGTCCTCAAACAATGACTACACTCAAACCCGGGCTACTTACACAACCGATACCCAATAGGTATTCCTGCATAGCTACACAACCACATTTATCCAATTATGCACCAACATACTAGTATCACAAAAATGAATAACAAATTGAAACAACCTATCCTCACAAAACAAGTTTACTAGTTGCAAATTCATGCATGACACGTTACTAATAGATCACCACACTTAGCTAAACATGCGCCCTCACCACAAGAGAATCACCCCACACTTCACACAAAGTAATTGCTAAATGGGTGCATGAATAAAAGTTCACTCTCTCTAAAAAAGGATTCACATGCAACACAAGATGAACCATAAGCTTGCCCTTAGTGTAATACTCCACTAATGTAAAAATGTTAAAGCTCAAGATCAAGTAGGACTTTAGGGGTTGTAATGTAGGCTAAGGGACGGGTAGGAACTATTTGGTCAAGAATAGTGACTATCTTCCTTAAGCGCTTTAATACACTACAAATTACATTAAGACCACCTTCAACCAACCTATTTTCCACAACTTTTATCTTCCCAACTCTCTTTTGTTTTGCCCCCCACATTTTTGAGCTAGCTTAAGCATATTAGGTAGGGAGTAACTGCTATCAACCATTGATTCAAAATAATAGTTCTTTTTTTTTTCATTACCATCCTCTTTACCAATACACACAAAGGATATAAACTTGGGGCTTTAACTTAACTCTTTCCTTCTTCAAATTTTTTTTCCCACTCCTTCACATCTTAATCTCTCAATTAAAGCGCTTAGGAGTTTTGGATCAAATTATGGTTCATTGAAAGAAAAGGATCAAGCTGCATGTAAAGCTACCAATGAATAGGCTATAGGCTCAACTGGGCTAACAAAGATCATGCAAAGAGGGTAGATAAAGTAGGCATAAAACATGGCTATCAAAGAAATACCTATATCATCTCCTAAACTCAACATCTTTTATTTCGCTTCGTAGACACACCGGGCAAGTTCTAGACATCATTATGCACATGGAATATCACCAAAAACCTCACTCACACATGGAACATGTTCAGCTCAGTAGGTTCACCATAAAATATCCGAAATCATGCATAAGTTCAACATTAAGCAACATAGCCAGTCAACTAAGTGAGAATTAGGCGTCTCAACACTTGCTATTGTATATCCTAGCATGTTTCACACGTGTATGCACAATTGTATAGCAAGCAAGAACATCCGACACTACATGACTAATTCGCTCTTAAGACGGTCGTCATCCATCCTCATAGAGAAAATCCCTTAGTCCTATGACTAAGGGCAACTCAAAAGTAACAAACACCAAAAACAACATAAAAATTAAAATCTTTTTGTGGTTTTCTACGGCTCAAAGGGACTCTCCTTAGTAAAAGAACTGAAAACAAAGGCTAAGGAACCCAAAATAAAAGCATACAGAAGCACACATATACATACATACAAAGGAATCCCATCACACCCTACCTCACACTTAAAAGATTAGCACTGTCCCCAATGCTACCAAAATAAATAATGCAAGAGTAGGGTGTAAGGAGCTCCCTGGTCAGTCAAGAAAGTCGTCGTCCTCTGGCCAGGGACCTCTAGCAGAGTATCATCTGCCTCCACCTCGTCATCATCAGAATTGGTCTGGCGGTCATTTTCATCTGTGGGGACATCATCATCCACAGGCTCAACAAAATCATGACCAATTCTCAATAGTGCCATGGCGTGCTCGTGAAGAGGATAATCCCTCTCAACCTGGCTTAGATCTTCCACCGTATAGGGCCTACCCCCAGTCCTGTGGCGGAGCATCTCCAACCTATACATAGGGGTAAAATTCTGTCGTCTCGAGCGTGATGCTCTGCTAAGGTGAGATTGGGGCCGAGTGCATCCGGTGCCCTGGTTTGGGTAACATCTACAGGAGTCTGCACCATAGGAGGATGATAATCAAATGCCTCCTCGGGAACTTCAAATGCTCGCATCAATTTAGTCAACAACCCACCAAAACCATAACGAAGACCTCCTTGCAAACGAGCTCGACGCATAGCTGACAGCACTACAGACCCTACATCAATCTCCACATCTGTCACGAGAGCATACACCAGACAGACGCGATTCCGCGTGACCTCCGTCATGTGGCTACCCGGAATTAGGCAACAACACACAATCTTCAACCAGATTCGCGCCTCCTTATTCAAATGAGCATAGGGTAGACTCAAGTGGTACCCTCTTTTGTGATGGCGCAACCATCTTACAGTTGAACGCTGGCCGCAAAGAGTGTGTCTAATCTCAGCATAAGGGGGCCTAGCATTTAGCCTGAGGAGGTCTGGAGACTAGCCCGAGTGTGGACTCCCAATAATCCCGTAATGCCCAAGAAATCGAATATAACATCCGTCCCTCATACAACCACCGAGCTGGTTGGTGCATTCGGGTTCCAGTTTGCATATAATTCCCTCACCAGGTGGAGGTTACAATCTGTAGGTCTGTCGAAGATGAAATCCAATCCCAATTGCACAATCCGAGCCAATATCCTAGGGTGAGTCTGAGCTAGACTTGTCCTATCAATACATTTATCGGAAAAGTATTTAGCTTCAATATGGCTTTTGTACCAACTCTTGCCAGCACTAGATACAACTTGAATCCCATACTTGCGTTTCTGGCCTTTTGGGACTGGGGGAGCCGCGGGGACCTTACTTCCTGACTGATGTCGCTTGTGAGAGCTAGAGGCATCCATATTAGCATCTGACATTGTACCTGTAGCAAAGATCCAAAAGCAAGTCAATTTCCCACGTAAAGAGAGCTAAACAACTCAATGGGTGTTGGCTTTAAGGGCCACCCCATACCTAGTTGCTTAGCACCATTCAAAATATATGGGTCTAGGGTACTCAGACTTTCCCTTATCACTTAAATCCCAATTACCAAGTCCAAACCATAGAAAAATTTCACATACCCAACACAAGTTAAATAAGCCCATACATATTAGAATGACGTACTTGTTTTACTCAAGAATTCAAACAAGACTCATACATATTCAACAATATGTAAGTTGTATCAAGTGATATCAACTACCAACTTGCTCAATTATCACCAATAAAGATAAACCCACTTCCAAGAATTTCAAATAAAACAAGATTATTAAACACAATTTCACATGCCTTTCAAGTTCATAGTAATGACACCCCATAAACTCCAACCATATCATAATAATCAAGTCAACAAACCAAGAACATATTGGGCATCCCAAACGAAATCCAAGAATACCCCAAATTCGCATCATCCTCATAGCAATCTAGAGAGAGAAAGCTAAGGAAACATACCTTGATAGCTTGAATGGAGTCTTGTAAACACAATCCCAAGAGGAGAAGGCAAGAATTCGAGCAACGGGAGGGCAAGAGTAAAGAAAAAAAAGAGAGAATTTTTGATGCTTTGGGAGTAAAATCGTGTATTTGGTTGTGGAGGTTGGGAATATTTGTGAAGAATAAGGAAAATTAGGGATTTAAAAGAGAAGGGGTGGGGGTGGGTCGGGTTTATGGAGCAAAAGACTTTAAAAAAAATAAAATTGTGCCAAAGACTTAAGGGGTAGCGGCCTGGCACGCTGCCTAGCGCGCTACCCCACTGCCCATTGCTTAAAAAAAAGGGACACAGGCGGCCTGGTACGCCTTGTGTCGCGCCTGGGCACTGCCAGGCGATAAAAAAATTTAGGGGCAGGCGGCCTGGCACGCCCTGTGTCACGCCTTCCCACTGCCACACGATTAAAAAAAAATTCCAAGTGCGCCCTGGCACGCCCTGTAGTGAACCCAACACTTAACATTATACCTGAGTAATTTCCACATTTTTTCACATAATCTTGGGGCTCTTACAAGTCCCAAGACTCAAAACTTTGCTCCAAAAGATGTCCTACTTGCCCGGCACCTTCAAATAATCATCTATCCACCAATTTTACCTTTTTCTTGTGGATTTCCATGTCAAAATGCTCCGTACCTCTGTATAAACACAAGATCCTAGAACTAAGTTAGAAAAGAAAAAATTTAAAAGAGATGGGTTGCCTCCCATCAAGCGCCTTAGTTTTGTTCGGGGCACTACTCTTTTTTTTTAGATTTTTACTTTATAAATCCTAACTATTACAACACATTCATGGGTAGCCTCCCATGTAGCGCCTGGTTTAATGTCACGGCTCGACCATACTTAGCTCAGTTATCATCAAGGTGAATCACGTCCTCCTTCTGCTTCTCTTCTTCACCATAATAATGTTTCAATCTCTGGTCATTTACCATAAATCTTGTCCCATCCGCTTTGCTCAAAATTTCCACCGCACCATGAGGCGTCGTACGACTTACTTCAAAAGGCCCACTTCACTTAGATCTTAGCTTGCTCGAAAACAACCTAAGTCTGGAGTTAAACAAAAGTACCAATTGGCCTGGCTCGAAAGTGCGAGGGAGAATATGCTTGTCATGCCATCGCTTCGTTTGCTCCTTGTAGATCTTCACATTTTCATATGCATGGAAACAAAATTCTTCCAACTCATGGAGTTGCAACAACCTCCTGTTACCAGCCAACCCCGGATCTAGATTCAACTTCTTTACCGCCCAATATGCTCGGGTGCTCAATCTCAACGGGGAGGTGACATGCTTTACCAAAGACCAAATGATAGGGAGAAGTCCCTATAGGAGTCTTATAAGCTGTTTGATAAGCCCAAAGAGCATCATCAAGCTTGAGTGACCAATCTTTCCTCTGAGTATTCACCATCTTTTGCAAGATCAGTTTTATCTCGCGATTAGACACCTACACTTGGCCACTTGTTTGAGGATGATACGCTGTTGAAACCTTATGTCTCACACCATACTTTGCCAACACACTCTTCACCCAATAGTTAATGAAGTGTGAACCTCCATCGCTAATAATAGCTCTTGGAGTTTCGAATCTTGTGAAGATGTGTTTTTAAAGGAACTTTACCACAACCTTGGAGTCATTCGTAGGGAGAGCTGCAGCCTCAACCCATTTAGACACATAATCCACTGCTACAAATATGTATTGATTTCTATTTGACTTTGGGAAAGGGCCCATAAAATCAATCCCCCATACATCAAAGATCTCAACTTCTAGGATGTTGTTAAGAGGCATCTCATGTCGTTTTGCAATCGTCCCCATACGTTGACATTGATCACAACTCTTCACAAATGCATGAGCATCTTTAAATATAGAAGGCCAGAAGAAACCTGATTGCAGAATTTTTTGGGCTGTGCGTTCACCACCATGATGACCACCATAAGGTGATGCGTGGAATCTCTCTAACACTTGCTTCACTTCCGCATCCGGAATACATCTTCTTACTATTTGATCAGGACCTTGCTTGAATAAATAAGGCTCATCCCATATATAGGAACGTGCCTTATATGATAGCTTCTTCTTCTATTGAGGACTCGAATCAGGAGGAAATAACCCACTTACCAATAGATTCACAATGTCTGCATACCATGGCAACTCATCGACATCCAAAACTAACAATTGCTCATCTGGAAATTTCTCACAAATACACCCATCATCCACTACATGTGTCGAGCTTTCAAGTCTAGAAAGATGGTCAGCAATTTGATTTTCTGTCCCCTTTCTATCTTTAATCTCTAAGTCAAACTCTTGCAACAATAAGATCCATCTAATCAACCGCGGCTTAGCATCCTTTTTATTGAAAAAATATCGTATTGCAGCATGATCCGTGTATACAATGATGCTCGTGCCCACCAAATATGATCTAAATTTATCAAATGCATACACCAACGCTAGCATCTCTTTTTCAGTCACTTGTAATTTACTTGGGCTGCATCGAGAGTGTTGCTCGCATAATAAATAGAGTGAAATACCTTATTCCTTCGCTGACCAAGAACTGCACCCACTGCAACATCACTTGCATCACACATGAGCTCAAATAGTAAAGCCCAGTCAGGTGCAATAAGTATAGGTGCCTCTACCAACTTCTTCTTCAAAACTTCAAATGCCTTCACACATGATTCACAGAATACAAATTTCACATCTTTTTCCAAGAGTGTGCACATGGGGCGTGCAATTTTGGAAAAATCTTGAATAAACCTTCTGTAAAACCCAGCATGTCCCAAGAAACTACGCACCCCTTTCACCGATACAGGTAGAGGTAATTTTTCAATAACTTCAATTTTTGCCCTATCAACTTCGAGCCCCTACTTTGACACTTTATGCCTAAGAACTATACCTTCCTTCACAAGGAAATGGCACTTCTCCCAATTGAGAACAAGATTAGTTTCTTCACACCGAGCAAGGACTCTATCAAGGTTTTGCAAGCATACCTCAAAAAATTTACCAAAGACTAAAAAATCATCCATAAAAATCTCTATGAAATCCTCCACCATGTCATAGAAAATAGACATCATGCACCGCTGAAAGGTAGCCGGTGCATTACACAATCCAAATGGCATACGCTTGAAAGCGTATGTGCCGTAAGGACATGTGAATGTAGTCTTCTCCTGATCTTGAGGATCTATAGCTATTTGGTTGTATCCGGAATACCTATCAAGAAAGCAATAATACTCCTCCCCGGCTAAATGATCCAACATCTGATCAGTAAAAGAGATTGGATAATGGTCTTTCCTAGTAGCATCATTGAGTTTTCGGTAATCCATGCAAATACGCCACCCAGTCACAGTTCTTGTAGGAATCAACTCATTATTATCATTCATGATCACCATCATACCACTCTATTTTGGAACACATTGTACTGGGCTCACCCACGTACTATCATAGATAGGGTAAACAATGCCCGAATCTAACCACTTAATTACCTCTTTCCTTACTACTTCTTTCATCACCGGATTCAAGCGTCGTTGGTGTTGTACACTCGGTTTATGCCCTTCCTCCATGTAAATTTTATGCATGCATAAACCCGGATTAATACCATAGATGTGAGACATCTGCCAACCAATAGCCTTCTTTCTTCGTTTGAGTATCAATAATGCCGCATCAACTTGTTCCTTTGACAAATTTGCTGCAAGAATAATAGGAAGGGTCTCATTGTCACCTAAGAAAGCATATTGAAGGTGAGATAGAAATTCTTTCAATTCAAGCTTCGGTGCCTCCTCAATTGAGGGCTTGGTTGGAGGACCGAGTGGACTCTTTAAAGGTTCCCATCTACCCTCTTTAGCATAGATACCCATAAGATCAAGAACTTGCACCATTTCACTAGCTTCTGAATCACCAAAAACATCTTGCCCCATCAAAACATTTTCCAACTGATCTGTAGACAAAGTGTGGATGCTTTCAACCGCCAAATCTATAGCTGTAATAGCTGACAAGTTCTCATAAATTTCTGGAAGCTTCAAAGCCCTATATACATCAAAGACCTCAACCTTATCATGAGCTCGCATAGTTTGGTTCCCGGCTGCTACATCAATGATCGCACCTCCAGTGGCCAGAAACGGACGCCCCAAAATAAATGGGACTTTCGGGTCAGGCTCAAAATTTAGCACCACAAAATCAACTGGAAAGATCAACGAACCCACTTGAACCAGAACATCCTCAACAATACCATCAGGTTTAGTCACGGATCGATCTACAAACTGCAAAATAATAGTAGTAGGCTTAGGACGACCCAAACCCAACTCCTTGAAAACCAAAGTGGACATCAGATTTATACTATCCCCCAAATCACACAATCCACGAGCGTAGACACAATCTCCCAGAGTAATTTTCACAGTGAAGCTTCCAGGATCCTTCAGCTTGGTAGGTAACCGATTTTGAATGCTAGAACTACACTCCTCAGTCAATGAAACTGTAGTATACTCTGTCAATCTACTCTTGTTTGCAACAATATCTTTCACAAACTTGGCATACTTTGGAATACCCTGCAAGATATCCACAAGAGGTAAATTAATGTGCACTTGTTTAAGTAGTTCAATGAACTTACCAAAGCATTCATCTTCCTTCTTCTTTTTGAACTTCTGAGGGAAAGGAGGAGGAAACTTTACACTATGTATCACTTTATCATCTTTGGAGCTTTTGTAGACTCCACTTGTTCGTCTTCAATCACCACTACTTTTGGATCCAATTCTTTCGCTGGTGGGGTTTTGTATTCTGTGTGTTAGCTAACTGACCAATTTGTTTCTCCAAATTCTGAGTAGCTAACTGATTGTTCCTCACATCTGTTGCTAGCTTAGCTTGCTTTGCCATAATCTGCTTCTACATGTCTTCCATGCTCATATCTCCAGACTTAGCACCCACTTGATTTCCTTGACCTTGCTGTTGGTTGTATGGTGGTGCATATCCTTGAGGCCTATATTGATTCTGATTACCTCCCCAAGATAAGTTCGGGTGATTTTTCCACCCAGCATTATAAGTATTTCCGTAATTTTGGGCTCCAACTCCTCTTTGGGCATTACCAACAAAATTTACGAAATTCGGATTTGCACTGTACAACTTGCTGGTATGATCCTCGTTTCCACATACACTACACATCACAGAGACCTGTTACTGTAATGCATTTATCGGAGCTTGTTGCTGCCCCAAATTCAAACTACTGAAGTGATTGTTCATCATGTTTTACATAGCTGAAATTTGGGCAGATAATGTCATGACTGCATCCACATCTAGTTTCCCAGCAACCTTCTTTGTAGAATTCCTCGAATTATCACTATGCCAGTTTGGATTTCCCTGTGAAATATGATTCAACAAAGCATATAATTCATCATAAGTCTTCTCTAAAGCTTGTTCACCTGCAGCTGAATCAAGTAGAATTTTAGTGTTGGGGTCGAGAGCCTCAATGAAAGTATGCACCAACACTTCATTAGCTTAGTGGTGGTGAGGACAATCCCTCAACATGGATTTGAATCGGTTCCAAGCTTGGTGCAAATTCTCATCATCTCTCTGTCTGAAACTCAATATCTCACTCCTCAGCTTTGTTGTCTTTCCAGACGGAAAGAACCTTATCAAGAATTTCCGAGCAAGATCATCCCAAGTAGTGATAGAATTAGTCGGCTCTGCATTTAACCATCTCCTTGCTTCCCCAGCTAACTCTAACTATTTGAAACTAAAATAATAACAAAATAAAATAATATTAAAGTCTTATCCTCAGATGATGAGGACTCACCAATAATATGTTACAGAAGGGTACTGGATCGTACTAACCATGAGTCTGATGTTGGGCGCTAGAACTTATATCATAAGATGATACAGTGCAAAAGAAAGCATGCGATCAGTACTTTTAATATACTAAGCATGTTAGGTATACAACTATAATAACTAAGCATGCTGGAAAAATACTGATAACTGAACTGGAATAGATGATTGAATGCATGAACGGAACTGAAGTACAATGACCCTATTATAAATGCATATAAACTGATAAAGAATGATAAGTCTATAAAGTCATAATTTTAAATAAGTGGACTGAGTTGAGGGTCATGTACGAATACTAAGTATGAATCTGCAACTGTGGGAGAGCTTATTAATCGACATAAACCATGTGAGCTAAAGGTAGAGTCTGATGTATACACCTCATTGAAAGAGCCCAATGTACCTTACCAGGGTACAAAGGCATGGCTGACGTGATCACTAAACTGATGTCCAATTGGGTGGACTAATTAGACCTACGATGGCATGTAGTTCTGGGACTTGGGTGTATACTAAACCCCAGTCTAACTTGGTATTGCTTGTTGCTCCCATACTATTTATACTGTTAGCTTAATAAAATGATATACTAAAAACTAGGTTAGAATATACTTTATCTAAAAGTATTCTGAAAATCTTATTACTAATGTTATGTTGTAAACTGAGGCTAATTTCTTTATTTATACTAAAACTCAATAATTTATTGGTATTGTGTGTTCATAACATGTCAAACTTTATGACTTAAAAGAAACTCATATGAAAATACTATGAAATCAAGCTAAGTATCTATTTACAAGATATTACATTGTGCAATATGCCAAAGTCAAGGAAAAAACATAATTATGCTATGGGACTCATGATATAATTGAATTCATAAGGAAATCATAAATTGAATGAAAACCCTAACTTTAACCTGTAAAGAAACTGAGAAAATCCAAGTTATTTAGGATTCAATGGGTGAAAAGATACCCGTTGATGAAACCCCACATACCTGGAAGTGATTCTTATTAAAGATCGAGAGAATTCTGAAGTTTGAGGAGAAGCTCTATTTCTGCCTTGAGAGAAGAAGAATTACTTCTATTTTCTATTTTTGAGTGTTTTTGGTGAGAAAGAGATTAAGGGAATGCTTAAATCCCTTTAAACCCTTCCCAAATATTGCTAAAACAAAGTAGCATAAGCCTAGGAAACAGGTAAAGTATAAAAATACCTTTATTAAAATGTAACTGATTTTTGTTATTACCAGTCTCCACGGGTCGTCAGGATGAGTCATAGTTTCTAAGAATGAATTCTTATCAAACTTGTTGCGATTGGGTAGAATTGCTAGGGTCTAGGGGATTCTGGATAGAATGACTCGTCATCACTGATGATGGGTCGTTGTGTTGACTCATTAGAACTAGACCTAAATTTTACTTTTCAGAACTTCTTTAGGATGGACACTCATGATGACTTGTTAGGACTACCAATGAATCATTGTCATGAGTCATTACTACTGGGGTGGAGTTTCAATCTTTAGGGCTTTTGGATAAGTTTCTAGGATGGCTCATCCAGCTAGTCATTGGCACTGATGACGACTCGTTGCCTGAGTCATTCTATGAAGAGATTTTCCAATTTTTGATAGGTTTTTTTATGCTAAGTCTAGAATATATTCTTAGGAACTTTTGGGGTGTTACAATATCTCCCCCTTAGGAACATTCATCCTCAAATGAAGACTAACTAAGCTGAAATGCTAGGGAAAGAGCTGCAATCTCAAAACTGAGCTCTAAGAGTTGATTACTGATATGATAACTAAATTTTCTGACTGAACATGAGTTGAACTAAACTGATCAAATATGCATACAAACTAAGACAAGATATCAACTCAGAGACATGAAATTAAGAGGAATACTAAAGAGCAAACTAATACCTTAAGATGGAACTGAATTAGAAGAGAAAAGATGAGGGTACTTGGTCATCATATCTAGTTCTGCTTCCCATGTAGCTCCCTTAACTAGATGATTCCTCTAAAGTACTTTCACTGAATCGACTGATTTATTTCTCAACTTACGAACCTAACGGTCAAAAATCTTAACTGGATTCGTAAGAGAGACCATCTTTCACGCCCAAACTCTTTAAAGGCACAACTGAAGCTGGATCACCAATGTATTTCTTCAATAGAGACACATGAAAAATTGGATTCATCAATGCTAAATCTCCAGGAAAGTCTAACTCTTAGGCCACATTGTCAATGCACCTCAAAAACCTACAAGGAATAATATATCAGGTACTAAGTTTTCCTTTTTTGCCAAACCTCATCACTCTTTTGATGGGTGAAATTTTTAAGTAAACCCAATAATCAATTGCAAACTTAAGCTCCCTTCTCCTGACATCTGCATAGGACTTTTGATGACTTTGAGTTGTTTTCAACCTTTCTCTAATCATCTAAACTTTCCCCATAGCCACATGAATCCAATTAGGTCCTATCTTAGTAGCTTCACCAATCTCAAACCAACCAATTAGAGAGCTACACTTCCTACCATAAAGCACCTCAAATAGAGCAATCTGAATACTGGAGTGATAACTGTTATTATATGCAAACTCAATTAAAGGCAAGTGATCATCCCAACTACCTTTGAAATCGATCACGCAAGCTCTCAACATAGATTCAAAGTTCTAATAGTCTACTCTACCTGACCATCTATTTGTGGGTGAAACGTTATGTGAAGATGGACTTAGGTACCAAGACCCTCCTGAAAAGACTTCTAAAACTGTGAAGTAAACTAAGCACAACTATCCGAAATAATAGTCAGGGGGACTCCATGCAACTTAACCAGTTCTCTCAGAT
Source organism: Capsicum rhomboideum (assembly GCA_031232105.1). Classification (NCBI taxonomy): domain Eukaryota; kingdom Viridiplantae; phylum Streptophyta; class Magnoliopsida; order Solanales; family Solanaceae; genus Capsicum; species Capsicum rhomboideum. The sequence goes on from CP124715.1 coordinate 95,492,764, forward strand.
AGAGTCTAGCATAATCCTCAATTAGATTTATAGTGTTAACTGGTAGGAAATATGCTGACTTAGTCATTCAGTCAATGATAACCCATATAGAATCATCTATCAATGCATATGAGTAACCCTGTAATGAAGTCCATATTCACCTCTTCCAACTTCCAAGTAGGAATACTGATATCTTGAATCATACCACCTGGTCTCTGGTGCTCAACCTTATTCGACTGGTAGTTTGGACACTTAGCCATAAATTTTGTGATACCCTTCTTTATTTCATTCCACCAATAGACTTCCCGTAAATTACGGTACATCTTAGTAACACTTGAGTAAATAAAATATCAAGAACTGTGAGCTTTTGTCAACATTCGTTGTCTGAAGTAATCTACATCTAGAACACATAATTAGATCTGATAACGAACACCACCATCTCCCTCTTGGGATAATAACTCAACTTTATGACTTTGGACTACTTCCTAGTCTGCTTCCTTCAACTTAATCCAAATAGGATCACTATCTTGCTTTGCCATTACATTAGCTACTAAGGAAAATTTTGCACCATAACTATAATGACCAAAATCATCGTTACTCTAAAATAGAGAATAAAACCTTAGCCTAAATCTTCCTTAGACCAAAATTTGAAAAGTCAGGGCTAGCCTAGTTTAGGCATATTTTGAGTATGTAGTGGTCTAGAAAAATCTAGTAGTTATTAGAGTGTTAATTGATTTTTTGATGGATTTTGTATTAGAGGATGAGTTAGGAAGCCGTAGAAACTTCAATAAGTTAACAGAATTCCGATTATAGTGATTACCATAAAAAGTTCAATTCATAATGTCAAAAATTGAGAAGTATATAGTGAAATAGCCAGAGCTAGGACTAAATCCTGAGCTACTATTTTGGTGTTGCTGCAGTGACGGTAATGCATAAATCAGTTTTTAAGTTAGAAAAACTTTTTTCATTCCCATTTTTTTTCCTAAAACTAGTTCAAGGGCTAAGTTAAGGTAATATTTCACCAATTTGGGGGTTTTCCATCTTTGATGTAAGGTCCCTTGACTCTTCAAGCTTGAATTTACTCTTTTAGATTCTTAGGGTGTGAGAATCATAACTTTGGTTGAATTGAAAATTAGCCCTAAGTTTATGAACTAGGGGAAATTGGTAGGGAATGACTTGAATTTATTTGTTATTGATCCTAGGATATTAGAAAACACTTCTTGCAATAGAATTCTTCCTTGTAATCATAAAAATATAAAGGATTCAAAGAGGATAAAGGGTAGAAAACCCTAGAATGTTGAACTAGGTTAAGTTCATAGGTTGAATTTGATGAATATGAGTTTTAATGTGTATAAGGATAAATTGTTGTGTTGAAATTTGTGTATTATTGCTTATAGATCAAGAACGAATAGAAAATCAAAAGGCAAGACAAGGCTTTAGACAATTAGTACTTTTGGATGAGAAATTGAGGTAGGTTGTAGTTTTAATATAGTATAGACTTGCTTGATTTTGTGCTAATATGTGAGTTGGATGTAAATGATTAGCTTTCAAGCGTTGCTTGTGATTATTGATCATATCATGCATTTGAGCATTTGATTTGAGATAATATTGATATATTATTGTACCTAGTGTCACGCCAACATTGTTATTGGATTGGGTACCACTCCGGTACTAGTAAATAGACTAAGCTCATCCCCTGCAGGTCATAGTTGAGAGTCCCTACCAACTCTAGTATCTGTGTACATCTTACATGCATGCAATTATTATTTATTAAATATATATATTATAGTGACCATTGTTGAAAGAATCTGCCTAAATGTAATTGATGTACTTGTATACCTCTATTCTTGATAAGATGAAATGTTATGACTGTACCTTTTCTTTTCAACTAATTATGAGTTATGTCTTGATTGCTTCTTATCTGCATTTCACTTGCTTATTTATATGGTGTTGAGTTGAGTCGACCGATGATGCCTACCAATATTTAGTTGTTGTACTGATACTACATGTACTCTTTTATTTATCGAGTGCAGAGTGTGTTCCAGTGGTTGATATAAGACCTAGGCTCTAGATCGTGTCCTCGACTTTAATTCAAGGGTGAGCACCATGCCCAGGCAGCTACTGGATCATCTTTTTTTTTTTAATGTCCTTTGTTTCTGGACAGTGACATCTATTTTTATTTTGTATTCTCTATAATGTTATAGACTTTGTTTTGGATATCTTAGAGTTCTTGTACAGATACTTCCGCACTCTCTTTGTGTTGGTATTAAGTAAGTTAGTGATAGAATCATTTTACTAATATTGTGTTTAGTAAGTTAGATAGAGAAATTGATGGGGTGACTTGTGGAAGTCCTTTAGCAATTGGTTAAGGGTTAGGTAAAGTGGTTCTCCCACCATAGAGTTAGGTTAGGTGCCACTCATGACTGGCTGGGTTGTGACAAAAATGGCATTGTAGCACTAGGTATCTCTATTTTATAGTACAAGAATGAGTCTAGTAGAGTCCGCTGCTTACCTTTGGAAAGGCTACTAAGGACCGGGTGAAGAATGAAAAACGTCCGCTAAAGCCCACGGGATAAGGTTTGCAGATGCGATCATGAATCGAACCACATCAAAACATTCAGCTGTCGACGGACAAAGCCGAAACGTCGACCGCAAACGAAGGATGGCCAGGCCCCGGTTCCCAGGGTTAGGGTATTCCCTATTATGAGCCTACTCAGATCAGAACTAAACTAGTTGATTCTCTTTGGCCGGCCGGCTTGTTGCAACCTTCGCATTTCCTGCTGAGATCCCAAGTCTCCAAGTGGGCCCTCTTGGCCACCCACGACCTTGGCTTTTTAGAGAATCCCGCTCCTGTGTCGTAGGACTTGTAGCTCGGCAGTCCACCGGGTGGGTTTGTTTATCCTTCCAGTTTCGAGTGTCTTCTTGGATAGTTATAGCGGCCCATAGACGCGAGATGTACCTTGTGAGGGGGGCGGCGGTCCCCTGGACATAGTCCTTTCAGGCAGTGGCCGTTTAGTCCATGGTCCATTGGATGGTCGGTGCAAGGCCAGAAATTGGAACACATTGATTCCGCTCGTTCCCGTCCTTCGCTTCAGGGCCTGTCCCTCGGTGTGGTCAGTACTCCATACTGTCGGGCAGCGAAGCTTACACTTGTTCACTAATTATGACGGTTCACCAGGGCCTCTTTCCTCCTCCCTTTTCTGCTCACTCGTAGGGGTCGGGACCCCCACAAAGGGGGAGGGAGTCGACTGAACATCTCAGCCATTGGCGGGAATTTCGCCCGCATCCGATCCCCAATTCTTGTTCACCCCGGATGATCGTGTTGGGTGAATTGTGACCTCGTAGGATCGTGTCGGGTGAGCAACAACCGCTTCGTCACAGTACTTACTTATGGGCTAACAGGTCACACTTTGGCCAAGTATCCTACAAAGAGACTCCCGAGAGCCAAAAGTATTAAAGGAATGGCCATAGGAATGGGCGCATCATGACATCGTAAGATGTCTCGCCCGAATGAATTAGTTGGTACTAGAAATGTTAGAAAAAGTGAATGAAAGGAGTAATAAGAAGTGAAAAGGACAGAGACACTTCCCAACCAGAAAGCAAAGTTCCCACTGATGGTATACTTAGTGTAAGCGAGCTCTAAGATCACATCTTTGGAATAAAATCCAGTTAGAAAAGGAAATCCAATTAGAGATAAGCTGCCCATGAGCATCATGGCATAGGTAAAAGGGAACGAGGAGGCAAGCCCCCCCCTCTTCCGCATATCTTGCTCATCCGACATGGCATGAATCACCGAACCTGCACTCAGGAATAGTAATGCTTTGAAAAAGGCGTGATTCATTAAGTGAAAGACGCTAACCGAATAGTTAGAGATGCCGCAAGCAAAGATCATATAGCCTAATTGACTGCAAGTTGAATAAGCTATGACCCTCTTTAGATCATTCTGTAATATTCCAGTGGTTGCCGCAAGGAATGAAGTCATAGCTCCTGCAAAAGTAATAACAATCAAAGCCGTAGTTGGGTATTCAAATAAAGGGGAGCACCTTGCTATCATGAAAACGCCAGCTGTTACCATAGTAGCTGCATGAATCAAAGCGGATACTAGAGTGGGACCCTCCATAGCATCAGGTGACCAAGTATGCGATCCTATCTGTGCAGATTTCCCAACAACACCAATAAAAAGTAAAATACAAATAAGAGTTATGGCATTCAATCTCATATTGCAAGAAATCCAAGAATTTCTGGGGGCACTAGTACGAGCAAAAATGGTGGAAAAGTCTACTGTTTGGAATAGAGTAAAACAACCCAAAATCCCAGGAGCTAATCCAAAATCACCTACTCGATTGACAAGCATAACTTTTATAGCTGCTTTATCTGCCTGAAGTCGTGTAAACCAGAAATGAATTAACAAATATGAAGCAAGACCTACTCCCTCCCATCCTAGGAATAATTGAAGAGAGTTATCTCCAGTCACCAATATTGGCATAAAAAAAGTAGGAATGGATAAATAACACATAAATCGAGGGCTATGTGGATCCTCAGACATATATGAAATGGAATAAAGATGGACCAAGCTACTTATGAATGTAACCACAATTAACATCACTACGGTCGGGCTATCGAACACGGGGTCAGAAGTGAATTACGAGTCGGACCAATCTGCGAATCGAGCGAGCTCCCCTTGCATGCAATGATGTGGTGGTAAACCTCTCATTCTAATTCAGTGCTCTCCGAAATGTGCGGGAAGGTTTCCCATCACACGGCTCACCAACTTGATCTTTCGCGGGAACCGTATGTCCGAACAGGCCTGGAAAAAAAGGTAAGGTCTCGCTTTTCTTTGCCACTCAACTGTACGACATCTGCCGTGCTTAGGCCCCTTCTTCCCTTACCTAATGAAAGAGTCCACCGCCTGTCTTAGTAGTCTCAAATAAGGCGTGCAGGCCTGCCCCTTTAGTAGGTGATTCACTACCGAAGCGAAGAAAAGGCTGGATCAATCAAATGGGGTACTACGAGCCCTCTGCCCCACGCATCTAACCAGCTCGCGTGGTTCACCGGTTCCACCGACTAGACCAAAAGAGTGATTCAGTCGATACAGAGGTTCGCTTGAAGTGGGGGGTGTGATGTCCCTATTGGGCTGGGCCCTTCCCCATAAGGCCACACCGTCGGGGCATAAGCGCCCTCTTGCTACCCATATGCGAGGCGCCATCTTAGCCTTCCCTGACCAGGATCGCTCCCACACTTGTAGCGTTCGTGATCGGCCTCCTCAACTGTGTATCGATCGAAAGGCAGGGCGGCACAGCCCCCAACCAAGGGAGTGGTTACGTCCAGTATGTCCCCCCTTATTCCCGACATGCTATGGTACCCCGGAGTGGGTAGGAGAGGGTCGAGTCCGTATCGCCGCGGAGCAACAGCCGCGTCCGGATCTGATCTATTTACTCGGCAATTCATTCGGTGACTTCACGGTCGCCAAAGAAGCCCCAAGAAGCATCAAACATTTCCGATGAGATCCATGGAGCAATTCTTAGATAACAAGCACTAGCTCCCGGTGCGACTTCATAAAAAACAATTAAAGAGAAGATCGAAGAGAATGAAACGCACGTAGTGGTTATTATAGCGGTTCCTTCTTTTCCTAGAAAACGTCCGAAACAACCTGCTACAAAACTATCGAGCAGGGGTAAAAATATGATAAGTAGATACATAATTTCGAGTGTGATCAGACAACCAAAAATCAGACAATGACAGAGCGACATACTGGAAAAAAAAGCAAGAAATAGGAACGAAGAACGAAACTTTACGACAGCTTTTTCGTAGACGTTCGACTTGCATGTGTTAAGCATATAGCTAGCGTTCCTTCGTAGATCTCCGAATTTCACCCTAACCCAAGAATTTCTTTTATATAGGGAGACTCGTGCCCGCGTGCTGCAAGATCGAGTTTGACTTGCTCAACGAACTCGATTTCCTTTATGTCTTTCTCTACCGGGCCCCATTCGGGGTTTTTGTCCAGTACCTCTCGCTTCCCGGAAAAGAAAGACATAAAGTCCTCGGTAGGATTGGCAGCATCCCCCCTCAAGGCACGATTCCGAGACAGAATCTCTTGAAAGAGAAAAAAACATTCATGTTTTCTCTCCCTGATTTGCAGATCTCTGTTCTCGAAACACAGTAACCTATAATACTCTTTCTGAGAGCCACAATTGTGGAGTGTGGTCTTTACTTCTGACCAATACTCCCCCTTTGCTTTAGAAAGCAGAAAAAGGCTATTTGGCCTGTATAGCTTTCTTATTCGATTGAGCATAGAGGCCTCCATACTTTCATTTCTTCTTATGAAAAAAGGTTCCCCCCTTTCTTGCCCAACTATTTCGGGTAGAGGAAAATTGGGACCCTGCGATGGGGCTTCAGGTAGGGCATCGGGAACCTGCGGGTTCGCCCCTTGTCTCCCGCTCAAAGTTTCTTGTAAACTTGTCACAAAAGGCACGTTCTAATAACTCGTTCATTTTTGTATTTTCGAATTGATTTCGCCCCTAAAGCGAACTCCTACTCCTCCTATTCGTGTTCTATTGATCAGAAGCATCCAGCAGCGCCACGCCGGCTGGTATAAAGAGTGTTGCTACTAAGCTAAGCTGCTGTTGGGGAACTCGGTATAAGCGATTTTCTGCTTCCGCCTTTCTAGACTTCACAATAGCTCCCCCTTTTCTTTTCCAATTCCTTCTTTTCGTTCTACTTAGGTGGAGCAATCCGAACTCTTGACAGAATATAAAAGAGGACCACAGGCCTGTGTAAACACCTCAACGAACTCATGTGGACACTCCTCAGCCCGAGGACAATCTCTCAAATACACATGTTGATGTTGTTGACCCGTTTTTTTTTTCTTTGCTGATTCCTCTCAATGAAATTTTCCATGTTGCACTAAGTTACTTACGGATGTATGCATGCGGTCCGGGAACACTTTGGGGTGAACACCCATCCGAACAAGTAGGGTCAATAGTTCAGCATTTAGGCCGTAACATTTAGCAACCAAAAAATATTGTTCCCAACAAGTGCTCTCCGAACCAAGCTAGATAGTCTCCTATCACTAGGCTCACCAACCAACCTGGACTCTTTTTTTATTATTCCTACTGGATATCAAAACAAACTATAAGGATTGTTTCCAGCCATGAGTTCCCCTATGACATAAGCGCTCTTGGGTGGGGTGGGCCATTCCATCAAATCTTTGAGAAGGGGCCCAATCTCCTATTTGATGGTCGGCGTGGCGATAGGCTTCCTTTCTATGACTGCCTTCCCAGCCGTTGAAAGACTGAGCGAGAACGGTAAGGGGCGCACAAACAAAGAATGTCGTTGTGCGGGGATGCGATTCGCCAAGCTGGGGCAAAGAAAGCCGTCCGACCCTACCGGATTAGGAATGTGAAGGCCTCTCCTTCGAAAGGAGACCTGGGAAAGAAATAGCTATGCTATTGACCGGACCCTTTTTTCTCATTTTGTTTGAAGCGGGCCAAATAGAGAATGAAATGCATAAAAAAAAATAGGGGAAGGAAGTCAGAGACTCCCTTTTTTTTGGTTTAAGGGCTGCTCGACCTACCGAAGTACCAAAGGCTTTCGAGGCTTACACCTCCCTATTACAGGACCTAAAAAAGGCTTTCAGTAGCGCCCTTAGAATCTAAGCCTTTTGAAGCGCCAGTAGTTGTAGCTGTGGCCACACCAACCCTTTTGTTCTTCTCGCTCCGGATTCCGATCTATATGACCTCCGGGTGGTACAAAGTAAACCTCTTCCGTAGAAGCAGGTAGTAACCTAACCTTTAAGAATTTGTTCAAGGGAGGACCCTCTGATCTATCAATGGAAAGATCTCCATGTGTGACGTGATAAGGAATCCTAGAAAAGATCGATTGAGACTCCCTCCACGGTCCCACGAAGATCTATACGTACTTGTCCAGGACAAGTGAGATCTTCGGTCTGCGTGCCTGGGAGCAGCTCAAACAAAGAAGAGTCTGGTCCTTTCCTTCGCTACTAGAAAAGTAAGCAACTTCTATTAGTGCCGGACCTTGAGTCGAATTGATCGTGTCATGTGCAACGTCCATCAATGATGGTTCATTAATGTCCATTGATTTAGACTCCTTCCCCCTTCTCAACTACGAAAAAGATCGAGAGGGGCCCGAAAGCCCCCAAAGAACGGAAACGGAATTTGATTCACTCCCCATTCTCTCAATAATAAATAAAGCTCGCCCTGGGCCGGGTCTTTCCCTGTTGTTCTGTTCCCGCCACGAGAAAGACGCACGGAAGAGGTATTCCCAACGCGCGGAGGATCCGTTGAGAGTTTGTCTCGGTAGGGAACTGTACGATCTTTTCCCCTATTGTATTGAATCAATAAAAAAAAGAGGTCAGTGCTACGGCCCCCTATTGTTTGATCCAATATTGATCGGGGACGAGCCCCCACTTCCATAGATCCTTGGTTTGACCTCCCGTAGTGGTCCTTGCTTTTAAGAAAGCGGAGCGGGGCCAATTTCTCGTACTTGCTCAGTGTGCCCCCCTTTCTTCGAGTGCCCCGCCCGGTTCACTGGGCTATTGGCTTACCAAGCACTTGCCCGCTGCTCCTGCCGCCCGCTTGGCGGGCGGAGTGCTCGTTATCCTGACTTTTCTCTCTGCTGGGGCCCTCCCATTACTATAGCCATAAGCTATGGCAGCTCCAGCTCGCAACCACAGGGGCCCGCCCCGCGAGGCCAGAGTGGACTCAGCGGTCAGCCTCCATTCGAATTATGTTAGGGGGTCTTTCGCTTTTGCCAGATCTAGTGAGATACTACAAGTCCTCCGTCCTAGATTCCATCGCCGCGGCCATCTGGTTCACCGGTACTACCAAAAAGTCTCATGCTTACGTTACTGTTATTGATGGTTTGATTATCTTGGACCACGAGGACCCCAGTCGTGCTTCTGGTTTCCATTCCAATCATCATATTGATGATAAATCTCCTCGTGCTCTGCCATAATAACTTGGAGTCCGTATCATGGTGAAGATAAGGTAAGGCTGTGATTCTTGCTCAAAAAACAAACCGAACGCCTTCGAGTTATTGGCTCGTCCAACCTGGTAGCATTCATGAGTCGCTAGTTCAACTGTCCCTCGGAGACAGGGTCGAGAAGTACCATGCATGGTTGCCCCCCGTCCTTTCTTTCTATCAGTCTCACCCAGCAAGCCACCCCAACCCTACAGCCAAAAAAGGTAAGCGCCTAGCGCGAGCCTTATTTATTAGTTTAGTAAAGTCAAGCTTTGGCTCCCTAAAGACTAAAGAAATGGATAAAAAAAGGGGGGGACTTATGCAACGGGCTATGCCACCCAAACCAACTGAGGGAAGTCGCATCCGTCCCATCGCAAGCACCTACAATGTCATGATCACATTGGTTTACCCTAGTTTCTTTGGTAGTTTAACGTACGGTCGCCCCTCCAACAAGAAAAGGTATAAATATGGAAACTTCTCTGCCATTTGGATCGGAGAATTTATGGAGGAAATCGGGTTTTAAATTCCCAGAAACCGCACGATTATATAGCCAAAGGGAATAGGCCGCGCCTAAAATCATCCCAAGCGCTGCTAATGTGGCTACTAAGCTATTTCTTTGGAAAGCTCCTACTAAGATGAGAAATTCCCCGATAAAGCTGCTAGTACCAGGTGAACTCATATTGGCCAAAGTGGAAGAGAAGAAAATAGTAGAGAGATTCGGCATGGTGCTCACTGAACCTCCGTAATATCTAACAAGTCGAGTCTTATGTCGGTCATATAGAACACCAACACATAGAAAAAGGGCTGAAGAAACCAGTCCATGACTTGACATCGGTAGAATGCTACCTCCAATTCCCTGTATGTTGGATAGAGCCAAAGATTCCCCCCCACTGATCGGAGTACGCCGATTACCCCCCGAACCGTACAAGATAGTTACCACCTATCATACGGCTTTCTAACTTAACTTCTTTTTCTGGTCGTTCCGCTCTGTCGATCGATGGTAGTATAAGAGATCTGTAACCCCCCAAAATTTTTGACATAATGGTTCCTGCTTCCTACCCATAGTTAGCATGTATCTCCCCCGGTCATACTTTAGTATCGCATCGTAGACCCCCACCCCAACGCTATCTTCCTTATCAGTGAACCGGAACATAGTGCATAGGTACTCTTCGATGCAGTGGGGACGAGACGACGTGACATACTACGATCACGTACAGAAGTGCTGTCCTTCATCTCGGCAATATGGAACCTCTCCACAGCTCCCGTTCTTTTATGGGGTCCTACCGGGATAGGTAGGCCCAAGCCTTTTCCCTCCCCCCTCCCTCCATAAGACCCTCTTTCTCTTTCCCTCTCGGGAAAGAAGATAAGAAAGGATTCATTTTTTTTTCATGTGAACGACCCTATCTTGTATCGAAAGGTTTTTCGTGCTATACACCACGTTGAGAAAGACCAACCTCCTATGTACCGTACTCTTTTTGTACCTCGAAAGGGGGGTCCTCCTTATGATGCTACGGATGGTTGTCCGAAGTGCAAGGGGTAAACTCGGATAGGATAGGATTGTGCACGCCGGGCCCTTCGAGTCTCATATTTTGGCCGAGTTTATCATACCTCCGTCCCCTATGTTAGGTGGCCATAATATTTTGTTACGTTCTACCGCTGTTACGCCAGAATAAAAGGTTCCACACGAGCTCCCGTTCTGCGGCGTGGTGGCAGGACCGCTAGGGGAGTGGCTCCGGGTATAGATAGGGTGAAATCTGCAGGGGTCATGCAAATACATAGGCCCCTTCCCTTCTCTTTTGGATGAATGGGGTGGTTTAGAAGGCGTTTTCCGATCTACGGTCCCTCGGAGCGAAGGGTTAGGCAGGTAGTATGGGCCCTCTGACTTCCAGCTATGTGCTGTGCGTCTCCCGCGAAGCGAATGAAGGGAAGCTCTTCGAGCTTCCGGGTGAGTTTACGCTTACTCTCAGCCTCTTTGATTGATAGGAGGGTGGGCTAAGCCCCCTACTTAAGATTCAATTCATAAGGCTAATTTTATGTTGTCGTGAGGCTTTGGTTAGGCCGACTACTATAGGCTAGCTACTTCTAGCTTCTATACTGGCCCTTCCACTTTGGTGTAGTTTTCCTTTGTATTGGTACTGAATGAACATATCAAACAAAGGCGAGCAGTATAAGCCCTTCTCCGACCTGGGAAAAGCAGCGAACTCTAGAAGCTAGGGCTTTGTTCACCTTTGGACACGAACACTATTCCGTTCTCAGCGGAAACCCGCCTTAGAGATTGAACGGCAATAAGATAAGTCAACGTTCAAAACTAAGACAGTGCTGAGCGCTGATAGCTTGTAGTGAACAGCCCCATTATGAAACCAACCAAAAGCAGCCTTTGGTACTTAAGTAGTTAAGGTTTGGAACCCTTGCAACTATGATAGAAAGCCGTTTGCTTGTTGCCAAACCCTTCGCCTTTCTTTTGAATCAAAGTAGGTCACGACTGTTGTATTTTAGTCGGTCGGGGGAAGCGGTAGCTTCGTGCTCCGCTTCTCTCGCGCTTGCTTGCCTGAAGGCTTAGAGCCCTTTTCGCTAGGTCCAAAAGCTTCCCAAAAGATCTGATCCAACAGAAATCCCGCATTGAGCGTAGCTGATATGCAGCTACGGCTAGCCGATCATATCATTCCATAAAAAAATCTATATGTATAGAGAGATCCCCTAGATATATAGATAAAAAAAGATGTTCATGGATAGACAGACATTCCATTGATTCTGAGTTTTTGGGTTGAAAAAGCTCGTCGATCCAAATGAATCATTCTTCTGGTCTCTCTTTGCTCCCCACCCCAAAACTGACCCACGGCACAGTGCCCATTCGCTTCGCGCGCGGGAAGGCAACGAAGTTCAGTTCATGAGACCGCAGCGCAGCGGAGTGGAGCAGCCGCGACACTTCCTTACCTTAGCTGGATCTCGCTGGTGCCACCTAAAGGGTAGGTAGGCGGCGGATGTGTGACGTTTGGAGTTGCCGTTCGTGCACCTGTCCCCAATGGAAGAATGAGTGATCTGTTCCCCTGCGGATCATGGCCTTACCACTCGGTCCTCGATGGCCAGTGGGGGATTCGGTATAGCAGCTCAGGTTCGTTTGCGCTGCGCGTTCCCGCTGGACTGGACACATGTTAGCTGTAGGAAGTATGGTTCCGAAAGTGACTTCGGTTCGCCAGTTCAGGCTCAACTCCTCACTTTACGTTAGCGAACCTACAGGTCGGGCCGGGGCTCTGTGCTCTTTCTTTCTGTGTGGGATGATACCGGGGAGAGAAGGGAACGGAGATGTCTGTACTTTTCTTCAAGAGGCTATATGGATTTAGGAAACAATTTTCGCTTCCTTCTTCCATTCGTGCTAGCACTTGATTCCAATTGGTATCTGGTGATCCATATTGCTATCTAACTTCCTTCACTCTATTTTTGCAGATGGTTAACACTCATTTAACTCACACAGTAGGAGCACCAGCAATGGGACCAGAACCAGTACTAGCTACTAAGTCCGTGGTCTGAGGCAGACCTCAAACTAGGGGTACAGTGAGAAGAGGAGGATGAGCGTCAGCACCCATTTGGGGTAGAGCTCTAGTAGCCATAGGACTGGCTAGATAGAGATCACCATCCCTCCACCATAGCAGGATGCTACAAATTTGGTTCAGAATAAAGAGGTGATAGTTGAGGAGGAAGAAGTGGTGGTTCCAAAGAATGTGACATACCCATGTTGAATGGTGCAACTCAGATGCCTATGTCCGCAGAGTTGATTCAGCAGGTGTTGAGGTTTTTAATTAGATTGGCTAGCACTGTTACACTGGTACTACTCCAGTAGTTCCTATATTTTCATCCCCCGTCTTACAGCATACTGCTGCTGTAGCACCTCGAATGGATGAGGTCTCTGAGACAGGAGTTTATCCTCGACAGATATTGGAATCGATTATGACTGATGATGAGCATGGATTATTTTTTAAGTTCATAAAGATGAAACCTTTAATGTTTTAGGGTACTAAGTCAGAGGATACATTTGAGTTCTTAATTAACTATCATGACCATCTCCATAAGATGGGCATTGCGAAGAGGTGTGGTATAGAGTTTGTGATATTTCAATTGTAGGGAGAGACCAAGCATTGGTGGAGGTCTTTTATGGAGTGTAGAGCTTTCGTACCTCCACTTACTTGGGTTCAGTTTCAGAATGTGTTCCTTAATAAGTATGTTCCTTGTACCTATTGGGATATAAAAAGGATAAGTTTCTGAGTCTTGAGTAGGGTGATATGTCTGTGGCGGTCTATGAGGCCAAGTTTCATGCCTTGTCTCATCATGCATTGCAGCTGATTACTTTAGAAGAGGAGAGAATCAAGCATTTTGTGAAAGGGTTGAATTTGGGTCTTGAGGTGCCTGCACTACAAGTGGCTACATCAGGAAAGACTTTTCAAGAAGTGTTGGAGTTTGTGGAGAAGGTGGAAGGTATTAAAAAGCAAGGAGAGGTGAAGGTAGAGGGAAAAAAGGCCTAAAAATTTGGTCATTTCAGTGGTACTCATTCGAGGGTTCATGGCTCGCAGGGTTACTCTTCTTGACCATTCCATTTAGCTATGCTTGTGTCCACAAGAAGCCTATCAGTGGTCAGTTATCAACTTTTTCAGACAGATAGTTACACATCATCAACATCCTCAGTTCAGCAGGCTGCCTAAGATATCATATGCCATTAGTGGGGGCTGGGTCATATTTAGAGTTTTTGTCCTAATTTCTTATCTGTAGGACAGTTGACTCAACAACCAGCTTCTAGTGCCTTCGTTCTAGCAGGTCATGATAGTGGAGGATATGGTAAGGGGCATCCATAAGATGGGCATGGTGGTCATAATGCAGGGAGGTGTGGCTACCAAGCCAACCATGGTGGAGGACAGGTTGGTTGAGGTGGCACACAAACTAGTAAAGGTAGTGGTCAGGGTGGTTACAAGGCTTACCTTAATATTGTTACGGCCCATCCTGAAGTGAAAGCTTCTGATGCTGTGATCACATGTACTATTCTAGTCTGTGGTCGTATGGATTCTTTGTTATTTGATCCTAGATCTACTTTCTCTTATGTGTTTGTGAAATATGCTTTGGGCTAAGACTTATAATGTGAATTTCTTGATGTGCCCATATATGTGTCTACACTAGTTGGGGTCTCTGCATGTGTTTATTAGGTTTATCAAGTATGTCCTATGATGTTTATGGGGTATAGGTCCTTGTCATACTTAGTGATTTTAGATATCGAGGAGTTTGATATTATTTTAGGGATGAGCTAGTTATCTCCTCACCGTGTTGTTCTTGATTAGTATGCTAAGATTGTCACCATAGCCATGCCCAAGATGTAAAAGCTAAAGTGGAAAGGTACTCTTAAGCTTACTCCTTTGAGAATTGTGTCAGCTATTCATGCCCAAAAGTTAGTTAAGCGGGGGTGTAGGGTGTTCCTAGCTCATCTTTGGGATGATAGTTTAGCAGTCCATCCTATTACTTCAATTTCAATAGTGTGTTAACTCTTATAGGTGTTCCTTTATGACCTCCCCAGTATACCTCTTGGCTATGAGTTCTACTTTTATATAGACTTAGAGCTGGAAACTCACCCCATATATATCCCTCTTTATAGGATGGCACCGAGAGAGTTAGGAGAATTGAAATCTTAGTTATATGAGTTGTTGGGGAAGGGTTTTATTTGTCCGAGAATTTTACCTTGGGGTGCTCCTATTCTTTTTGTGAAAAAGAAGGATGGTAGTGTGTGGATATGCATAGACAACCAACAGTTGAATAAGGTGACTAGTTATAAGAATTACCCTTTGCCTAGAATAGATAATTTATTCGACCAATTGTAAGGAGCTGCGATGTTCTCAAAGATTGATTAAAGGTCAGGTTACCATCAACTTAAGATTCGAACTAAGGATATTTCAAAGACTGCCTTTCGGACTCGTTATGGACATTACAAGTTCTTGGTTATGTCTTTTGGTTTGACTAATGCCCCAGTTGCTTTTATGAGCTTGATGAATGGAGTATTCAAGCTTTATTTGGATTCATTCATTTTTGTTTTTATTGATGATATTTTTGTTTACTCTAAGTGTAAGAAGGAACATGAGGCTCACTTACGTACAATGTTGGGGTTTCTTAGGGAGAAACAACTTTATGCTTTGTTTTTGATGTGTGAATTCTGGTTATCATTAGTGTCCTTTCTGGGGAATATGGTATCTAAGAACTAGACCAGACCGACCAATGTTATGAAGGTTCGTAGTTTCGTAGGGTTGGCTAGTTACTATCATTGATTTGTTAATGGGTTCACTTCCATTGCTATGCATATGACTTGCCTGACTAAGAAAGAGGTACCTTTTGTATGGGATGATATGTATGAGGAGAGCTTTCAAAAGCTCAAGACTTTGCTAACTTCAGCTCATGTTCTTACCTTGACTATTAAAGGTAAGAATTTCATTATATTTTGTGATGCTTCATGGTCTGTTTTAGGTGTTGTTTTGATGAAGGGTCATAATGTAATTGCTTATGCTTCAAGGCAGCTAAATCCGCATGAAAAAAATATGCCACTCATGATTTGGAATTGGCAGCGGTGGTTTTTGCTTTGAAGATCTAGAGACATTATCTTTATAGGGTGAAGTGTAGGGTATTAATAGACCACCGCAGTTTGTAGCATGTATTTACTTAGCAAGACCTGAATTTGAGGGAGAGAAGGTGGATGGAGTTAATCAAAGATTATGACATCTCAATTTTGTATCATTTGAGAAAGGCCAATATGGTGGCAAACACATTAATTTGGAAACCAGCAAGCATGAGAAGTTTGGAATGGTTAGAGGTGTCGAGATGCCCATTAGCTAAGGAGGTACAAACGCTGACTAATGGTTTTATGTGGTTACAAGTGATTAGAAAGGGGGAGTGTTAGCCCATGTTATAGCTAAGTCTAATTTCTTTGAGAAGATTAAAGATAGATAGTTTGAAGATAAGAAGTTGAACAAACTTAGGGAAAAAGTGTTGCAAGGTGAGGCTAAGGAGGCTATTCTTGATAAAGAGAGAGTATTGAGGATTCAAGGGCGTATGTTTGTGCCTCGAGTGGGAAGCTTGATTCCCACCATCCTTGTAGAGGCCCATAATTTTAAGTAACCTATACATCTGGGTGCAACCAAAATGTATAGAGACTTAAGGCAGCACTATTGGTGGTGCAGAATGAAGTGAGACATTGTGGATTTTGTGACCAAGTATCAAAACTATCATCAGGTTAAGTATGAGCATCGAAAGCCTGGTGGCACTTTTTCAGAGGATGTCTATTCTAAAGTGCAAGTAGGAGCAAATAACCATGGACTTTATCGTGGGTCTTCCAAAGATCCTAAGGAAATGTGACTCCATATGGATAATCATTGACTACACTTTATTCCAGTAAAAGTGAAATATAATGCAGCCAAGTTAGCTAAGATTTATGTGAAAAGGATTATGAAACTTAATGGGGTGCCTATTTCCATAGTGTTAGATAGAGGTACCCAGTTTACCTCCAACTTTTAGGAGAAATTCCAATCAGAATTGGGTACTAGGTTGGACTTAAGTACGGTCTTTCATCTGCAGACTTACAGGCAGTCAGAATGGACGATCCAGGTACTTGAAAATATGCTTCGACTTATGTGATGGACTTTGGTAGTCAGTGGGACCAATATCTACCCTTGTGTGAATTTGCATACTACAATAACTACTATTTCAGCATTACCATGGCTTCTTTTGAAAATTTGTATGGAAGAAAATGTAGGTCACAGATTGGATGGTTTGATACTTTCAAGCTAAGACCTTGGGGCACCGATATGTTAAAGGAGTCGATGGAAAGAGTGAGGTTCATCCCAGAGAAATTGGTAGCGGCTCAGAATTAACAGAAAAAGTATACAGGCAATAAAGTAAGAGATGTTCAATTCAAGAAACGTGAGAAAGTATTGCTGAATGTATCACCCATGAAGGGTGTAATGTGGTTAAAAAATAAGGGAAAGTTGATTTTGAGGTATATCAGACCCTTTAACGTTTTGAATAGAGTAGGTTCAGTGACTTACAAGTTAGCTTTACACAACATCATCCGTTGGGATTGAAAATTGTTTGACCAGGAGCTTTCCTACAAAGATGAGCCAATAGATATCTTGGCTAGATATGTAAGAAAGCTAAGGACTAAAGTCATTCCATCCGTTAAGGTCTAATGGAGGAACCATTTAGTTGAGGAAGCCACGTAGGAGGTAGAGGTGGATATGCACAAGCGTTATCCACACTTATTTACTAATCTAGGTAATCTTCTACTCATCTTTTGCATCTTGGTTAGTTGTAATTCAGGGACAAATGAGGGGTAAATTGGTATCTAATTTAATAATCCAAATCATCGTTATGGTGAAATAGGAAATAAAACCATAGCCTAAATCTTCCTTAGACCAAAATTTGAAAATTTAGGGTTGGCCTAGTTTTAGGCATATTTTGAGTGTGTGATGGTCTAGGTAAATTAGGTAGTTATTAGAGTATTTATTGATTTTTTGGATGAATTTTGTGTTAGGGGACGAGTTTAGAAAGTTGTAGTAACTTTAGGTGCGTAAAATGGGTTAGTAGAACTCCGGTTATAGCAATCACCGCAAAAGGGTCAGTTCGTAATGTTGAAAATCGTGAAGTGCATTGTGAAATGGTTAGAGCTTGGATCAAATCTTGAGCTACTGGTTTGGTGTCGCTATAGCGATAGAAATGTCTCTGAAGCAATGAGAATGCAGAAAAACGTTTTTCATTCCTATTTTTTTTCTAAAACTCGTTCAAGGCCTAAGTTAAGGTAACTTTTCACCAATTTAGCGGTTTTCCATCTTTTAGGTAAGGCTCCTTTATATTCTTAGGGTGTGAGAATCATAGCCTTAGTTGAATTTGAAATTAGCCCTAAGTTCATGAACTAGTGGAATTCTTATGGAATGACTTGAATTTAGTTGTTATTGATCCTAGGGTGTTAGAAAACACTTCCTAGGGTAGAATTCTTTCTTGTAATCATAAACTATGAATTCAAAGAGATTAAGGGGTAGAAAACCCTAGAATGATAAACTAGGTTAAGTTCATAGGTTGAATTTGATGAATATGAGTTTATAATGCATAAAAGGGTAAATTGATATGTTTAAATTTGTGTATTTTTATTTATAGATCAAGAATGAATAGAAAATTGAAAGAAAAGGCAAGGCATTGGCCAAATTGTACTTTCGAATGAGGAATTGAGGTAGGTTATGGTTTTAATGTAGTATAGGCTTGCTTGACTCTGTGGTTATATGTAAGTTTGATGTATATGATTAGCTTTTGGGATTTACTTTTATTTATTGACCATATCATACATTTGAGCATTTGATTTGAGATAATATTGAGATGTTGTTTGATCGTGTGTCACACCGACACTGTAATTGGATCAGATACCATTCCGGTACTGGTACATGGACTGAGTTCATCCCCTGCAGGTCATAGTTTATAGTCCCTACTAACTCTAGTATATGTGTACATATTGCATGCATCCAATCATCATTCATTGAATTTATATATAATGTGGTGACCACAATTGAAAGAATCTGCCTAAGTGTAATTGATGTTCTTGTATTCTTGTATTCTTGATGAGATGAAGTGTTATGACTATACCTTTTCTTATCAACTAATTGTGAGTTATGTCTTGATTGCTTTTTATCTGCATTTCCCTGGCTTATTTGTATGGTGTTGTGTTGAGTCGGCCAATGATACCTACCAGTACTTAGTTGTTGTACCGATACTACCTATAGTCTTCTTTATGTTAAGTGTAGAGTGTGTTCCAGTGGTTGAGATGAGACCTTGGCTCTAGATCGTGACCTCAACTTCAATTCAAGGGTGAGCACCAGTTCTGGGCAGCCATTAGATCATCTTTGTTTTGTTCATGTCCTTTGTTTCTGGACAATGACATCAACTTTTATTTCATATTCTTGGTAATGTAATGGTTTTTGTTTTGGATATATTTGAGTTCTTGTACGGTGAATTTTGGGTCCCAGGGGTTGTAATAATTAGAGATACTTCCACACTCTCTTTTGTTTTGATACTAAGTAAGTTAGTGATGGAATCATTTTACTAATATTGTGTTTAGTAAGTTAGATAGAGAAATTGATGTAGTAACTTGTGGAATTCCTTTAGCAATTAGTTAAGGGTTGGGTTAGATGATTCTCCTACCATAGAGTTAGGGTGGGTGCCATTCATGACCGGTTGTCTCATGACAATAATACTACCTTCGGATGACTCAACCAACTGAACTCCTAATCTAGCAAGTATATGGACCTCACAAACCAATTCTTTCTCCCCATCCTTTATATGAGAGACACTACCCATCAAAAGTCTGCTAAGGGCATCAGCCACTACATTGGCCTTGCCTGGATGGTATAAAAAACTCATGTCATAATCTTTCAACAACTCAAGCCATCTCCTCTGACAAAGATTTAGATCTTTCTGACAAAGATTTAGATCTTTCTGACTGAACACATACTAAATGCTCTTATGATCGGTGAGCACATCAATATGAACCCCATAAAGATAGTGCCTCCATATCTTTAAGGCAAACACAACTGCTGCCAACTCAAGATCATGAGTCAGATAATTCTTTTCTCAAGATCGCGAGTCAGATAATTCTTCTCATGAGGTTTGAACTGTCTGGAGGCATAATCTATGACCTTACCATACTGCATCAACACACAATTGAGGTCACTAGAGGCATCACAGTAAACAACAAACCCATATGGACCCTCTGGTAGAGTCAAAACTGGGGTAGAAGTGAGTCGAGTCTTCAATCCTGAAAACTTTTCTTGCAAGCGTCGGACCACTAGAATTTGACTTTCTTCTGAGTCAACCTAGACAGAAAAAGCAATAGATGAAAATCCTTCTACAACCATCTATAGTAGCCGACTAAACCCAAGAAACTCCTAATGTCTGATAGAGAGATGGGTCTAGGCCAGTTTCTAACTACTTCGGTCTTTTGAGGATCAACCTGAATGCACTCACTGGAGATGATATGACCAAGGAATGCAACTGCTTTCAACTAGAATTCACACTTGCTGAACTTAGCGAATAACTGGTGGTGTTTGAGAGTATACAAGACAATCCTCAAATGGTATGCATGTTCATCCTCACTCCAAGAGTAAATGAGGATTTCATCTATAATGACAATGATGAACATGTCCAAGTACTTCTTGAACACCTTATTCATGAAGTCCATAAAAGTTGTATAAGCATTCATTAATCCAAAAGACATTACAAAAAATTCATAGTGACCATATCGAGTTCTGAAAGTTGTCTTTGAAATATCACATTCTCTGAATCTGAGCTGATGATAGCCAGATCTGAGGTCTATCTTTTAGAAACAACTGGCACCTTAGAGCTGGTCGAATAAGTCATCAATCCTAGGAATGGGATACTTATTCTTAATTGTGACTTTGTTCAACTAACGGTAATCGATGCATATTCAGTGGGAAGCGTCTTTCCTATGCATGAAAAAAATAGAGCACCCCACAGGGATATACTGGGTGTGATAACACCTTTGTATAAAAGGTACTTCAAGTATTCTTTCAATTCCTTAAGCTCAGCTGGAGCCATTATGTAAAGAGGAATTGAGATAGGTTGGGTATCTAGAATAAGGTCTATTCCAAAGTCTATCTCCCGCTCGGGAGGGACTCAGGAAGATCTTAGTGAAACACTTTTGGGAACTCATTCACAACTAGAACTGACTAAAAAGTTGGGGTTTTAAAATTGGAATCCTTTAATCGAACTAGATGGTAGATACCACCCTTAGAGATTATTTTTTTGGCCTTAAGGTAAGAGACAAACTAACCTATAAGTGCAAAAATACTACCCTTCCATTCTAGGACTGGTTCATTTGGAAACTGAAACTTAACGCCTCTGGTTCTACAGCCGAATGAGGCATAACAGGAATGTAACCAATCCATGCAAAGAATGACATCAAAATTAGTCATTTCTAACTCTACTAGATCAACTGTGGTGATTTTCTGAGAAACTATGACTGGGCAGTTTTTGTATACCCATTTAGCTATAACTGAGTTACCAACAGGAGTAAAGACTGAGAAGGGTTCTGAAAGAGTTTTAGGACTGACACTGAAATCTACTACAATATAAGGAGTCATGAAGGAAAGTGTGTATTAGGTATCTAACAAGGGTTAAACATCAACATGGAATACTCGCAACGTATTAGTGACTACATCAGGGAAACCTTCCTAATCCTGTCTAGTTTGAAGAGAATAGAACTTGTTCTGGCGCTGCCTGCCACCTGCATCTAAAAAATTACCCTACTGAGTTGGAAGACCTGTAGGGGCTGCTAAAGTAGTAAACTTAGCCCTATTAACCCTATTTCCACACCCGTTAGAAGGGCAATTTCTCAACCTATGGCCCATCTAACCAAATCCAAAACAACCCTCCTTTCCAAGATATCACTCACCAGGATGGCTTTTACAACATTTAGGACATGTTGGAAAAGTGCGACTACCTAAAACACTGCCCTGAGACTTAGAGCCTAATGCTCTATTCTTCTTATCATAATGATACTTAGGATATGGTACACTAGCTGAAGAGGGTGCTGGAGCAGAAGATCTCTACTGAAGCTGGGAACGGTTACCACCACCTGACCTTTACTGAGAATAGTCAAACTTACATGTCCTAACTCTCTTAGTCTCCCTTTATTTCTCCTTTATCTTCTCTTTCTCAATCTACTAAGCATAAGTCACGAGTCTAGAGATATCCATAGCCCCAACAAGCATAGTGGTCCTGCACTCCTTGACTACTATCTCTGAAACACCTGATATAAACTTACTTATTTGATCTCTTGGCTCAGTAACCATCTCTGGAGCATACCTTGAGAGCTAGATAAACTTCAGAGAGTATTCTTTCACTGTCATATGCCCCTATTTTAGATTGATGAACTCTTAAACCTTAGCTTTCCTTAACTTATAGGGAAAGAACCTATCCAGAAGAAAAGCCACAAACTCATCCAATCAACTAGGCCTGCATCCACACGTCTACCCTTTTTCCATGGCTTAAACAAAGCCTGAGCCATTCTCTTCAACTGATTGATCACTAGGTTAGCACTCTTAACTAGGGTAATACCCATGATCTGAGTGATATGGACCTCATCAATGAAATACTGTGGATTTTCCTTAACTTTTAAACTATGAAACTTAGGAGGATTTATCCCGATGAAGTCTCAAAATTTCATAGCACCTGCATTTCCATTCAGATTAGCTGATGCAATAGCCTTCTGATTGACCTAGTAGGTCATCACTTGAGCAAGCACCTGAAAATCAGCCCTGAACTCAGCATGAGATATTTGCTTATTTAGGGGATCTACTGGAGCTGGTGGGGCTTGTTGGTTACCATTACCATTACTGTTTCTCCTTCTATTAGCTCTTCTAGGAGGCATTTTGATTAAATACACAGAGTACAAATTAGGAGGTTAAATAGAGTTCACAATCCATCGTATGATATGAACATGAAAGAAGTGATAGTTTCCTAAAATGTTTCATAGCCTTTCACTCATAAGTGTGGCGCGCTTCACACTCATGAATGAGACTCTACATAACATAACTTTCAGACACCCTAGGACACTTTAAACCTGGCTTTGATACTAAGTTTGTCACTGTCCAAGTCTACAACCTGAAAGTAATACGGTGCTTAGAGCCATAAGTGACCCATGGTCTGGCATTCTTCTAAGAATACTAAAAAATAATGAAATACTGAATGCGAAAGCAATTTGATTAAAAAAAATAAAAAATAAATAAATGTTTGAGTTAGACTGAAATAAAACAAAGTCCAAAAAGTAAACTTGTCTGAAAGCCTTTACTAAAAGATGAGTTGTTGGGACAAGTCCCCAGCTAACTCTAATTGTCTAAAACTGAAATAATAACAAAATAAAATAATACCGAAGTCTCATCCTCGGATGATGAGGACTCACCAGTAATATGTTGCAGAAGAGTATTGGATCGTACTAACCGTGAGTCTAATGCTGGGTGGAACCTATATCATAAGATGATATAATGCAAAAGAAAGTATGCGATCAGTATTATGAATGTACTGAGCATGTGAGGTATGCAACTGTAACAACTAAGCATGCTGGAAAAATATTGAAAATTGAACTGAAATGCAAGACCGAATGTATAAACAAAATTAAAGTACAATGACCCTATTATAAATGCATATAAACTGATAAAGAATGATAAGTATGTAAAGTCATAATTTTAAATAAGTGGATTGAGTTGAGGGTCATGTACAAACACTAAATCTGAATTTGTAACTGTGGGAGAGCCTATTAACCAATATAAACAATATGAGCTAAATGTGATGTATTTGCCCCATCGAAAGGGCGGTACAAAGGCATGGCCGACGTGATCACTAAACTGATGTCCAACTGGGTGTACTAAGTGGACCTACGGTGGCACATAGTTATGGTACTTGGATGCACTGAAGCTCAATCTGAATTAGTGCTGAGTACTGATTCCATACTGTTTATACTGTTAGCTCAATAAATTGATATGCTGTAAACTAGGTTAGAATATGCTTTATCTGAAAGTATTCTGAAAATCTGATTACTGAAGTTATGATGTAAACTAAGGCTAATTTCTTTATTTATACTAAAACTCAGTAATTTACTAGTATCATGTGTTCATAACATGCCAAGATTTAGGACTGAAAAGCAACTCATATGGAAATATTGTGAAATCAAGCTAAGTATCTATTTACAAGATAATATGGAAAATACAAAATTATGCTATGGGAATCATGAGAGAACTGAATTCAAGGGAAATGAACTTTAATATGTAAAGAAATTAAGAAACATAAGATATTATGGAAAATACAAAATTATGCTATGGGAATCATGAGAGAACTGAATTCACAATGAAATGATAAACTAAATGAAAACCCTAACTTTAATATGTAAAGAAATTAAGAAACTCTGAGTTATTTGGGACTCAATGGGTAAAAAGGTACCCATTTATGAAACCCCACATACCTGGAAGTGAATTCTTGTTAAAGCTGGAGAGAATTCTAAAGTTTGAGGAGAAACCCTACTTTTGCCATGAGAGAAGATGAATTGCTTTTATTTTCTATTTTCGAGTTTTGTGAATGAGAATGAGATTGAGGGAATGCTTAAGTCCCTTTAAACCCTTCCCAAACACCCCTAAAATGACGTAGTATAGGTCTAGGAAATAGGGAAAGTATGAGAATACCCCTATTAAAACATAACTGATTTTTATTGTACCTGTATCTATGGGTCGTCAGGATGAGTCGTCGTGTCTGACAACTACTCGTCATCAGACTTGTTGAGACAGGGTAGAATTGTTGGGGTCTGGGGACGCTAAACACAATGAACACTACAACATTTTTGTCTTATAGCCACCCTTGTAAAGTGTGGCTTAAAGTAGTGAAAAGTGTGGCATTTGATCAAAGGCTACACTTTTGGCTTTTAGGCCACGCTTTTCTGGGAGTGGACTAAAAGGGCGTAACCTTTGAGTTTAGGCCACGCTTTTTAAGTGTGGTCATAGCAGTTACGCTTAAAAAGCATGGTCAATGGGGTACAAAGGCCACGCTTTGTAGCATTTCATTGACAACAGTTTTATTTGATTATCCAACACTTGAAAAGCGTGGCCTATGCTTTGTTACTGGCGACGCTTTAAAAGTGTGGTCTTTTATACCTCTTCTACTACTACACTTATAAAGTGTAACCTTATGTACATGCACACAATTGACATTCCTTTAGTCACACTTTTGAAGTGTCGCAACATTGTCTAGAATTTGATACGCATTATATATTCACTAATCACATTATTATATATTCACTAATCACATTATATATACATACACATACATATATAAAAGATCTCAAACACCAAATTATATAATAAATATTAAAACTTCCAAAATAACAATGTATTCAAAATGTTCTAACACATCCATAGAATGCAACAAGAAGATCAGTATATTGACAAGTTCAATATATTGACAAGATCAGTACAAAGGTAAATTCCATTACACAAAAACAAAAGTATTCAAACATATATCAAAATGCTTCAAAAACTCTTTATCATTCACTTCAAAAAGTCGAGTTGACTTATGGCCACCATTCAAATTCAATCACCGGCATTTCCCTACACATTCAAAATGAAAGTAAAAGTTAGAAAAAAATCATGTTCAATGCAACAAGACAAACTAAATTCTGGTTTCTACTTCCTTAACCAACTAGTTATGGAACCATTAAAAAGTTTATAAAACATACAAATGCATTTCACATGAAAACATTCAGCATAAGGATAAAAGAATAAAAACAAACTTGCTCGATCTCCCATTTAAGAGTTCAGTGCATCAGCTGCACCATGTCCAGCACACAATGGCAAAGCTGATGGAAAACACACTTTGAAACCAAAATCAAAACCAAACCAAAACCAAACCACAACCAAAGTGCACCTCCCCCAGTCCCCATTTACAAACCAAAACAAAAACTAGTGCACCTCCTGCAATCCCGGTCATTTACAAACCAAATCCAAAACTAAATAAAAACCAAAACCAAAACACCAACTGGATTTCCCATTCCCCGTGATTGATCCATCGTTTCATTCTCCTAATTTATAGTACAAAATACATCTACAATTTCCATTTAACAATCCCTTTCAATCAGCAACATATGCCTAAAACAAAGACACTACTAACTTGAATCACCACTCCACACTTCACTGCACTCTCCCCACTACTTCATCCTTTTTTCCACCTCCATTGTGGGTCTCCCTCTATCCTCTTTAATCTAAGTGCACTAAGAAAATTAGGTTTTAATCTCCATATATAGATTGCATATATAAACTGTATAGCTCAAATATATTACATAGATGACAACGTCAAAATTAACTCCCATATCAAATCACAACCAAAACCAAAAAATAGCAAGAATCAGAAAGACTCATAGCAAAAATGACTTAACAACTCAAAAGAACACCAGAAACCAAAGAGACTATACTAACAAAAAATGCCTAACAACTGCAGAGAAAAGGGTCAAACAAAACCTAGCGGAAAACCTAAATAAACACTTTATAACAATGGTGTCGGAGTTAGCTTAATCCCAACTTAATCTAACAAATAGCCTACATATGTTGCTCAGACTCTCTAAAACTAATACTATGTCAGTGTCAGATACTTCGAAAATGAACTACTTTGGGATGATCCAACACACACCGACGTTATTTTTAAAGAGCCTGAGCAACATAGTAGCCTACTACAGTCAACAATCGCATCTACTGCATGCAAATCTCCACCAATTCTGGGATTAAAACATGGGTTCTACAGATTGTTACTCTCATACCTCAACTAATAGATATCTCCTCAAGACAACTCCCTAATCAATTGCTAAAAGGGGACAAGTATTAAGATTAGTAAAGAAACAAATCAATTGCCATCCACTAATACGCGACCCCCTATAAACACACATTGCTATCAAGAGAAAAAGGTTTCCAAATTGTTAGTCATATACTTCAACTAATATTTTCCTTTATTTTCTGCGGTAGATTCATTTTAATCCTTTAAAAAGTACAGTTGAGAATATATCATCTCACAAGTTTGATAACAGAGCAAATTTGGTCAAATTAACAGAGGAAACAAACTGGACTACAAATTTTTCTTTTTGAGAAAGTAAAAAACTAAACTGGAAAAAAAAATTAACTGTTCTTCAACATGGAACTCATGGGATCTAGGTTACAGAAAGACCCTACCCATGAGTCCTGCTTCTCCATTCTACCTTTATCAATAAAGTGTTAGCAGCCAAAATAGCAAACTACAACATTTCAAAGTTACCAACAGAAGATCCTTCACTAGTTTCAGCTTTGAAATGGTATAAAAAAGCTTCAGTACAACAATCCAGCAAAGAAGAAGAAGAATGTAGCACAAAAATGACTTACTATTGCAATTTGGATATCTTCTTGAACTTCTTTCCCCATCTTTGTACGATTTTCCATAAACATTTCAGACTTTGAAGGTTCCTCATTTTCTTTTGTTGCACGCTACAAATTATATCAAAAGAAAGTAAAAACATACATCAATATGTTCTAATGTTTCAATGTTACCGGTTTCAAAAAATAATAATATTCTGATGTTCAACTTATGTTTGCTTCTCTACAAAGAGGGACTAATAGAGTACACATACTGAAGCAGACCATTTGAACCATAGTAAATTTTGCCACCATAAAGTATTAAACAAGATAACAACAAGTGAGATGTACAAGGCAAAGTTATTAAGACATAGGAAAGCAGGAAGCAGCTGCAACAACCAGATTGTGTATCACCTAGCTTCTCATAGTATTTGTTACCAAATTTATCCACACCAGCAAGTGTTGCACCTATGTTGTGGATCGGTGGCCTAAACTAGCAACACTTGTGTAAACTACAACAAATACAATGTAGTTTAGGTGCAAAGTGGCATAAACTAGCTAGGCTTTGTTGTAGCACCACTTTTGATTTGATAGTTCTCGATATTTAGATGCAATATTTGTTTAGGCTTTACACAACCTGATGTGTACTAAATATCGAGAACTATCAAATCACAACTCTAAAAGCTATGCAAATCTAGAAAACAATTTTCTGCATAATGCCTTTAGTAGTCCAAACATTACAAAGTTATACTATGCCTCTAGCAATGGATTCCCAAGTTCTACAGTTTTTCTCAAGCACCCTTTGGTTTCTCTACATCCATATATCATGTACAAATTCTGCATAGGTCATCCGAAATATATGACTTATTGTGTTCTCCCTTTGTCATTACATAAGATTAGTCTTACACTTTGTTATAATGGAAATGAACAAGTGCCCTAACTCAATCTATCCTAGCAAGTTTAGCTACTTATGAAGTTTTTAATATTATGACTATCAAGGTAACATTATCTTTAGTTTTTCACTTCTGAAATCAGTATGTTCCAGCATTGGCCACAAAATATGGATACATCAATGAAAAATAGTTAATAGAATTAATGAGGAGAAGTTATCCTTATTTTCTAAGCTCTCAAATCAACATGTTTCATCTTTGGCAACAAAATATGTATACATCAGTGAAACATAATCGATAGAACTAATAGGGCGAAGCGTTGCTAGTTCCCAATGTCATGTCTCATGGTAATCAATATCCGAGTAGGAATCGATAATTGCAAAGTAAGAACACACTTAAGATTAACATGGTTAAATGTTTGATTAGAAATTTTATTTGCTACATATCACATAATAAACACGTTTACCTAACTAAATCTCAGATAGTGTCCCAATATTTTTCCCTTTAAGCATATGTTATGTCTTACAAAGATCATTCACTAACTAAGCTTAGAAGCAAATTACATAGGGAGTGAAGTGTAAATAGGAAAAAATCTAAATCAAATTATGTTCCGTTCACTTCTGTTTTACTGTCAATCAACTACATTTTCTTCCTCCTAATTAACATAGATGAGATGATATATCATCATAGAACTCATTCTCAAAAGTTAATCTAAAATACAATTTGTGTTTATAATTATTTTTTAGAACTAGCTTTTCTAGGGACTGAAATAAAATAAAATTCAAGTGCAGTCCATTCCCCTGTTTTTAAAATTTCTCCCTGAAGTATAAATAATCAATGTCCTCAATTGTCTAGAAGTCTTGAGGGGAAGAGTGCGTACACTCAAGACTATTTTGTCAGGTAATAACCAATGCAAATTCTAATCACTGGGCTGATATTTAATACGTATGTATGTATTTAAGGGGCTTGAAAACAGGTTGTCAATGGTCCAGTTGTAAAGACGAAACTCATTTCTTTTGTAAAGTAGCATATCTTTAAACAATTAAAAGCACAAACTAAGTTCCTCTCTAACCATTCAATAATATACGCTAAGCACCAGACCATGCAGTGAATATAAAACAGCTTTACAACATCCAAGTGTGGTAGGCAACCAATTTTTTTATCAAAGGAACTACCTAGAACCAAACTAGTTAAACTATACCTCTTTTTCAAACTACACCTCGATAGAGAGATACAAAAGAGAATGGACAATCATATATAAAAAATGGGGAAATCCATCCCACATCACTGGCATCCAAGCAGAAGAAAGATCACCTTATAATTGTATCAATTCTAACTTCATTGAAAACTGATCAACAAACATTTCACAGGAAAGGAGAAATATTGTTTCACTGTAGCAAATAGTTAATATTCTGTTATAATAACTGAGATATACCCGAGGACTAGTGGTGCATGGTTCAAAACATAGTGAACAATGCGCTTGTCCCTCTACTCTTCTCCACTCAAATACTAGGCTTTAGTTTGCGGCAAGATCCAAACCCATGTTGTTCCCCCAAACCCAAACATCACATGCTGCACTCTTACCACTAGACAAAGTCTGGGGTAATTAAAGCAAATAGTTTATTT
The DNA here is from genome assembly GCA_031232105.1 of Capsicum rhomboideum. Classification (NCBI taxonomy): domain Eukaryota; kingdom Viridiplantae; phylum Streptophyta; class Magnoliopsida; order Solanales; family Solanaceae; genus Capsicum; species Capsicum rhomboideum. Next base: position 95,522,177 of record CP124715.1, read on the forward strand.
TCTTAACAAGTTGAAAATAATATCAAAAGGAAGTATTTCGTACAAATGAAGTCCTGACCAGGTCAACCTCTAGCTACTGTCCAAAAATGGAAAGATATAAATAATATCTTAAACAGAAAAGAAGAGGCGAGAAAACATAACCAACCATAACGGTATCATACCTGCACATTGCTCTCTTCCATTAGAATCTCCATCTCCTGTACTTTATCGCAGTCCTCTTACATATACAACTAGCACCTTTATCAGACAATTCATTTATCAGTAATACAAGAAGGGGAATAAAATACACGCACAATAATAGAAGAGCCACACAAAGCAAGCCATTAAATAAGAGCCTAACATAAACTCAGATGTACAAGCTTAAAATAAAACAACTTCAGTAGAAGACCCAAAGTATCGACAAATATAGACCTTTAATTTCTTTCTTGTAAGCTTAAGGCCCAGTTCTTTCCCTGTAAACAAGCTTCTGTGATAATATATGCCACCATCTTGAAATCTCAAAATGATAGCTTCCGCTAGCTACCTTCCTGCCTACTGAAATTCATGTGAATGTATTATTTTTTGCGCTTTGCTATCTAAATATACACCATTTTCATACATCTTCTGGGCTTCGACCACTACCTGCAAGGCAGCAAAAGTGAAAATCACAAACACAACAATTAAAATATTGAGAGAAACATAGTTTGCAGTTGCAAGCCCCAATATTAAGCAATACCAAATGTCTGTTTTTTGCACTTACTATATTAGTTACTAAAGCTGGTGAATTTGTAGCACTACTAGTTGTATTTTTATCAGGTCACAAATGTACGAGCACAGGAAAAATACCATCAGCAAATAATATTCATTAGAACTCGATAAAAATAAAATCATCAAATTGTCATCTAAAGCAGAACCTAAATTATTCAGAAATAGAAATAAGCAGATTCTAACAATTCAGAAATAGAAATGAGCAAAACCTAACAAATTCGAAAGAAATCTACTGAAATATGTTAAGAATTCAGCGGAACTTTAACTCTATTTTCAAACTTTAACTCTATTTTCAAACTTCAACTCCTTCTAATACATACTGTCACAGACGTAATTAGAGGAATTTTGAGGGTTTTTGGCAGAGCTTCGATGGTTATGAGCAAAGAGGAATTTGGGAAAAGAGGGTTTTGTGAGATATGTCTGAGATCGATATGTGAGCTGTGAGATCTTTGTGAGATCGATATATGAGATATGTGAGTAAATATTTGTTAAATATTTACTTTTCTGATTTATTTTTTTGGCCAATTACACATTGGAGGGAGAGTGAAATATTTTGGAGGGAGAGTTAAATATTTTAATGAAAATTTTAGGCCACACTTTTAAAGTGTTATATTTAGAATTATAATAATACCACACTTAAAAGTGCAATCGTATGTGTAAATAAGCGTTGCCAATTATATCATGATGTGGCAACGCTTATAAAGTGTGGCCTATACCATTAAAGACCACGTTTTCAAAGTGTTGCCAATATTAATGTGGTCAGAAACTAAAAACTAAGGCTACACTTTAAAAGCGTAGCAAAATATGTTTTAGGCAACACTTTACAAGCGTGGTCCAGATTTAGTGTGGCCAAAAGACTAAAATGTTGTAGTGGACTCATCGTCATTGGTGATGGGTTGTTGTGTTGACTCATCAGGACTGCACCCAAATGTTAACTTTCAGGACTTCTTCAGGACAGGCACTTATGACAACTCGTTAGGACTACCAACGACTCATCATCATGAGTCATTGACTTTTTTATAATTCCTCAGGATGGATTACCCAATGAGTCATTGTCACTAATAACGACTCATTGCCTGAGTCATTTTGTGGAGACATTTTCTGGTTTTCGACTGGTTTTCTGTCCTAAGTCTGGATTTGAGTCTTAGGAACTTATGAGGTGTTACACCTATACTCTATATAAGACCTCCACTACAACTTAGTATCACCTTATAGCTTAAAAGTAACAAACTCAACTCTATACCACTCAACTACCCATATCTTATGGAGCCTCTCATGACAATCAATGATTAACTCATACACATCCTCACTCTCAGAATGATGGAAGACCAGAGGCTTTATTTTGATGAACTTACAGAATAAATCATGCTCATCCCCAATCTTCACCATCCCTATCGCTTACCTAGAGAAGATCTCTACCTCAGAAGCCTCATCCATCCAGGAAGCCACAACAACAACATGTTGCACTCTTGAATACTGTCTTGTGGTAACTGTCAGTATAGCCCTAGTCCCTGCCAATTCACTAATATAACTCAAGAACCACTAAATCATATTCAATGAAACTAGAGCTGGTTCGGCACCTCCATAAACTGGTGTTGCCTCCCCCTCTGCGACTACTTTAGTAATTTCCTCCAATGCAGAATGGGATACTGAACTATTGTTAGCCTGACCAGCTGCCTGAGCTCTTCCCCTGTTTAATGCTACTTTTTTTCGTTTGCCTCTTCGTCCTCCTCTCACTCACTCTCTACCATGAACTACAACCTCATTAGCCAGCTTGGGTGCCTCTGCCCTTTCTTCTACTGTACATTTTCTCACTATTTGTGAGATAAAGAGTGAAAGAGGTTACATACCAATATGGATCACCAGATACAAATAAGAATCACATAAAAGCGTGAAATAAAGAAAAAAAGAATTGAGTTTTCCTATTGTCCTATAGCCTCTCAAACAAAAGTACATACGTCTCTATACCATTCTGCAAGACTCTACTAGACATGTCCTTGTACGGTGAGATTAACGAACCTAGGTCTATGATACCAATTTTTTCATGACCCAAATGGTCGTGAGTGACACCCACACTAACCCTCTGGTGGGAGAACCATGCATTACTACTCAACCAACTTTAATGCATTCATTCAATAAGATTAATATAGAAAGATAAGAAAAGTCTCAAAACTAAATAATAAATGTATAAATCCTATCTATTACATTCCCCAAGACCAAAAAGTCACCGTACATAGGAAACTAACAAACACTATCTAAAAATATCTCCTAAAAAGAAATAACACCATTATCTCAAAGAAAGACAATATCAACTAAGAAGACATGTGGCAGCCTGAAATGCAAGTAGCTGCCCTCGTATTGATCAGGTGGATGTACTAGAGGTGAGGTTGCATCTGAGTGTCTGGAACACAGTCAGCACTCAACAAAAGAAGAGTATTGGGTAGTATCAGTACAAACCACTATGTACTGGTAGTCATCATCAGCTGATTAAATTTAGCAACTAGTACAATTCACAAATCAAATAAACAAGTAGACCGTGCATCAACACATAACAAGTAGTTTTATTTATCAACAATCATTCCAAGTCAGACTAAGCAATGTTAGTAAGAAAAAGACATATAAGCCATCAAGAGTAATCATAAGTAATCATGAACTCTACAATCCAACAATCACATCTCAAAATGGATCTATGTCCACATCAATCTAACATTTGTGTTTCTCGTCCTTTCATTATTATCACGATATATATATGATACTAACTCACACCCCAAAACGGTAATCTATACACACATTCTAAAGAGTTATTTTTTCCCAATTAGTCATAACCTGTATGGGACACACAAGGATCCATGTACCGTACCAATGTGGTAACCAATCCATCATAATAATATCATACCGACATGGTACCCGATCCATGATATAACCACTTGTCTATAGGCTTACATTGGAGATGAGTTACTCATCAACCAGAAGGGGTGTGTGTGTATATCTATCTATCTATATATATATATACTTTATAGAGTATAACATTTTATATTCCACCTTTACTATCTCTCAGGATAATATCACAAGTACACCAAATTTTACAAGTACATTTCACAATCATACCTCGAATTCAAAAATGTCCAACAATCAACATCTTATTCATTCAAGCATTATCAAACCAACAAATCGATCAACCACAGTATTTCTGAAGAACAATCAATATGCTATTCAATTTAGAAATATACAAGAAACTAAATTAATTCTAACTCCATGTAAACCATAACCTACCTCAATCAAAGAATCCAATCACTCAAGCTAAACCATCGTGGCATTCCCTTTCCTTAATGCTTCAGAATTCTCAAAGTCTAAAATAACAATTTGTGAGTAATTAATCATTTACTCCTTCTATTACACCCTATTATCAGTTTTAGGTTAAAGGTCCCATATTTATGGAACTCAAGGTTCCCAAATACCCCAATTCATGTTTAAGAACAATAATCTTATGCTAGGAAGTGTTAATTAACAACTTAGAATTAATTTTAGATAATTTTACATTTACCCATAGGTTTTCCCCTACTTTTCATGAACTTAGGATTCTAATCCATAATTTTCCATTAGCAATCTTCCTAATGACTCTATGATAGGAATGAATTACTAGGTAAAAAGAGGATCACTTACTTCAATGGAAAAAATCACCCTAGTCTTGGGAAAATTTCCTCTCTGGAGCTCTGGAATAAAATTTGGGAGTTTGTGAAATAAACCCCAGAATATGACACTTCAATACACATTCTGCATTGTAACTTTTACTGTAGCTACTCGTTTCTCACTACAGTGGGCTCGCCATGGAAAAATGGGGCTTGCTATGGTGACCTATGATGAAAATACTTAGGCCCGCTATGGTGAAGCTATGACCACAACATCGATATTATTGTAGTGGGAATTTCCACCGCTGTAGTGGCTCTATGCAGTAACTCATGGAGGATATATTTTTACCCCCATTTCACAACACAAATCATGTGCTTAGGACATCATAAAAAACCCCGATGCAACAGCCACCAAAACCACATGTTATGACTTTATTTTTAGTCTCATGTTTGTCCTATGGAGGTCTATATCACTAGGTTACACATTAACAGAATACAACACCACAACACACAACAACATGGGTCATAATTAACATATATATCCATAATGGTAGGTTTTAGCCCTAAAATACCCCACCTTGAGATTTTCTAACTCAACTTATTAGAGGGACTTCTAACAAGGTACTTAGGCCCTAACCATGCTATAACGACGGTAAGGTCATTACATTCTTACTTACTTCATCTTGTCTATCATAGAGGCCACTCCCACCTTGTCTCAAATATCCTTATTACTAATCTTGTACCTCCTAATTGCCCACACGTCCATTTAAGAATCCTCATTTTTGCAAATTGCATCTTTTTAATATGCAAGTTCTTGACTAGCCAACACTCCATCCTATACAATAAGGTTGGTTTAATCATCACCTTGTAGAACTTACCTTTAAATTTTTATGATATTTTTTATCATTCAAGACTTTGTAGGGGAAACGTTATGGCATTCACCCACACCAATGCAATGTGTAATATTATTATTGATCTCTCTATTATCTTAAAGATATAAGATATTCAAAACTTTATCTCTTACGAATGACTTACCTATCAAACCTCACTTGTACATCAGTAATGTGCTAGAAATTAACACATATTTTATATCCTTTATTTGATATTTTAATTTTTTTTATGCTTGTTTTAGTATTTCTTATGTCAATTTATTATATTGTAGATTTTTGATGTCTAAATGGCCAAAAGATGAAAAACACAATAAATTGCTAGTTTTGGAATATTTATGTTCGCATTTAGACCAAAAATTAGTTGATGGGCTGTAGAGTGAATTATGGAATATATAAAAAAAGTGTGCGAACCAAGACCTGACAGAGATGGTCAAAATGTGAAGCAGAATATAGGCTCACATTGGTTGGGGCTTGACATAGATGCACTAAATGAATTGAAAATAGTTTGTTGTACTTGTTACTTCATCCTATTGTAAGTTGTGTTCTTGCCATGTATCGTAGGATTCCTCCTCTTTCAAAATCCCCACATAACTACCTTGAGAAAGCCTTGAATAATTCTTTATCTTTGCCACAATAGAATAATTCCACTATTTCATTAGGACTTGTTGCATATGCAACCCTTTAATGTTTCTATCTACAAGAAACAAACTGCCTCATAGCTTAGTAGCTAGGGGAGCTGTTAGAAAATGTATGACATTATTTCCTGCCTGAATGGATTATAACACCAACATCTTGAGATATTTAGGATTCTCAAGAATGTTAGGTTTTTATCAGTTGAAATTCTTCTTTTCCAAAACCTCAACAAGAAAAAGTTGATATTTATAGGTTAACCCTTTACCCAAGTTTGCTTGTAATTCTTTGATTCTTCATCCTTCTTTCTTATTTCTTCCCATGTGGACTTCATACTGAACTTTCCTATTGAGTCCATTGGGTTGATATAGTTGATATTTTCTACAATATGATTGATCATTTCTTTTGAAATAAGTTGTTGCAATTTATACACATTCTACTAATTTTCTGTAATAAACTCTCTGATCTCAATACCTTCACATTATTCTTGTGGTTCCTCCAAAAAATAGTACTCCATTTTTGTTCCTGTTATCATATGAAAGACTAGAATTTCCTTCTTTCACTTGCCACCAGATTTGGTGTTATACCTACCCTTACTTTAATAATTTTTTTCCACACATAAAAGATTCCAAACCCATAATTTATAAGAGGGTGATATTTCTTACAGTACTTGTTGGTCATATATGAACTCCATAAAGTTCATCCTATTTTGAAGCTCCACCATAACTCAGCAAATAGAGATATAGAAATATCATGAAGTGATCAAAATGCTAGACCCCTTCATCCTTTGAAAAACACATCTTCTACTATGTAACTCAATGCTTCTTTTTATCCACTACATAATAACCCTAGAAGAACTTAGTAAAAATTTTATGAATTTTTACTATGACCCCTTTAGGGGGTTCATAGCAGACAACAAATATACTGGCATTGTCTACAGTACATGAGCTATAATAATTGTTCTTTCTCCAAAGGAAAGAAATATATTTTTGCCATGAAATTACCCTTTTTCACCTTTTTACCAAGTCCTCATAGTAGACTATCTTTCTTCTTCCATAGAATATAGGACATCCCAAGTATGTAAAAGGAATGGTTCCTATTTTCATGGATGTTTTCCTCTTTATTCTATTTATAATGTACAGGGAAATATTGTCATGCACATAAAAGGAATTTTTTGTCTTATTAACAAGCTTTTCAAAATTGATCTCATAATCCTATTAGAACTTTGATCATCTTCTTCAAGTTCTTAGGATCAACATAATAACAAATAGGATTGTATCATCAGTGTAGGACAAGTGATTAATATTTGGGCTCCATTTTGGCAAGTCATGGCCTTTAAATTCACTATCCTTATGAAGTGCATCTAATCCTCTAAATAGAAATTCTACTGTAATAACTAATAAAGTAGGAGGATAAGGATCCCACTGCTTTAGACCTCTTGTGAAATGAAAAAACCATGAGCTTTTATTTTTTTAAATGACTATTGATACATAGACCATTTTATTAATTATAAAGCATAAAACAAAATCATTCTTATCCAAGAGGCCCAAACCAAAAACTACTCTACATAAAATTAAAAAACAACAAAGAATGGTCTGGTCCAAAAGTAGACCCATCTCAAAATGTATATAGTAAGGGGATGGTCGTTGTATCAGAAGATAATCTAACAATCTTCTCCAAGTGTTGTGAAGTCTCCTACAAATGTTGTCCAAGGCCTGTCGTTGATCTTGGACATATTTATATGCTCAATTGCCAATTTTACCCATATTTACACCTATTTTGAGGATTAATTCACGTAGACTCTTACATATTTGTGTAAGTTTTTGATGGTGAGCTAATAATATGGGTAGATGTGTTTTCAGGGCAAAATATAGATGAAATTTACACAAATGAGCTAAATATACCAAATTAAAGCCTTGCATGGACATAGATGAATTCAGAACGATGACCCAGGCTAGGGCTATGGCCTGGGAACTGCTTCAAACACCATACTTCAGATAAGCAATGGAGAGACAAGGTTGGAGACGCCTTTCTATCACCTCACATAGGCAAGGCATTAAAAATGATAGTGCCTTACCCTTGAAATATCAACACAATATTAAAGGTAGATCCCGCGCGTTGCCTTACCTAACGCCTAGATAAGGCAGGGCAGCATATTGAGGGTGCTCCGAGTAAAAAATTTAGCTAAGTCAAAATCCAAGTCGAGCAATGATTGACGGTTATTTGCCACGATAATAAATATAATCCTTGGACGTTGTTTAAAGGCTTGATCATTATTTTTAATAGCTACACTTGGAGTGGAGAGGAAGATAAAACCATTAGGTTTCTTTTCTTTTAATTTTTCTTAACCATAATTTTACATGAACAATATCTAATCTTGTAATTTTAATTTTCAAATGAATGGCTAACCACCTTTGTTCTGGGGTTATAGCCTTAGTATGATTGTTTTAATAGACAATTGATTTTTTTTTGAAGTTTATCATATTATTTGTCTTCTATTATTGATTTTATTAATTTACTACTTTGCAACAAGTAGAATATATCTATATTATCATCGTGAACTCGAAAGAGGAATCATGAATTAGAAGAGATAATAAAAGGAGTGATATATTACCTTTTGGCATCAAAGAGAGGGTTTGTGGCTTGGTGACATATACCTAGATCACCTTACTTGAATAATGAACGGGAAAAGCAATTATGTTGACATGTTTATCTTGATCATAGAATTATAGACATAGATATGGTGAATAGGTGATTAGAGGCTTGAAATACCATAATCATAGTATAAAACCCATAAATCTACAACTAGATAAACTAAACAAGTTTGATGAAATTAGATATACAACATGATTGTGAATTAGAGTCGTAACCCTGGAATCTCTTTATTACTATGGTATACAACTTTACTTGCTTTCTAATTTTAAATTAGTTAGTAGAAATAAACAATTCAAAAACTCTTTCTGGGTTACTACACACTTGTTCTAATTTTATGGTATTAGATTAACTAGATCTTTTATAGTCACTTCCCTGAGGATATGATATTTGACATAACCAGTCTATATTACTCAAATGACCACGTACACTTGTGTGTATCATTGGGGGACATCAAGTTTTTGGCACCATTGCCAAGAATAGAACCTTGGTAACCTGCGTGACAAGCGAGAATATTCACCAATATACTACAATGATGTAACTATCAAAGATTGGTGTCTCCCAGTTACACTCACAGGTGTATGTGGTAATTCAAGCAATATAGACTGGTTAACTCAGATATCATACCCCCAGGGACATATGACTATCAAAGATCTAGTTAATTTAATATCGCAAAATTAGAACACATGTGTAGTAACCAAGAAAGTGTTTTTGAATTCTTTATGTCTACTAATTAATTTAAAAATAGAAAGTAAGTAAAGTTGTTTATCACAGTAATAAAGAGATTTTAGGGTTACGACTTTAAATCACAATCATTTTGTGTATCTAATTTCATTGAGTTATTTAGTTTATCTAGTTGTTGATTTACAAGTTTTGTACTATGATTATGGTCTTTTGAGCCTCTAATCACATACTCACATGTATATCTATGTCTATATTTCTATGATCAAATTATACATATAAGCATAATTGCACTTTCTGTTTATTAACCAAGTAAGGTGATCTAGGTATATGTCTATACCATCCACAATTCTACTCTTTGATGCCCAAAGTTAAGATCTTACTCCTTTTATTCTTTATTCTAACCTACAATTCCTCATTCAAGTTCACGATGAGAATATAGATATATTTTTCTGGTCGCGAAGTAGTAAAATAGTAATATCAAGAATAAAAGAACAACTAATATGATAAACCTCACAAATAGAATCAATAGTATACTATAACAATCATGCTAAGTCCATAACCCCATAACAAAGGTGGTTAGACACTCTGTCACGACACGAGTCTACACCAGCACTTAGAGCCATAAGTAGCCCCAAGCGGACCCTTGGTATAACATATCTCTAAAACACTATAGATATCAAAGACGTGAAATCTATAAAACATATAAGCATGGGAGACTATATTGAGAGAGACTATCTTGATAAATGATGAACTGAAAACATTTGAAAGATTGTCAAATACTACATACTATTGTCTGATGAAGCCTCTAATGCTAAAACAAGAAAGTTAACCGTGACAAGGCCCTATGATAACTTTAAGTAAACAAATATTTAAATCTATCTTGGAATTGAAATGAAACTAGGTCCTATAGATGCAAAGAGGGCTCACCAACAACAAAATGTAGGAGCTACTGTATTATGTAGTAGTGAGCCTAAGTTAGGGCACCAAAATCTACATCATAGAAAGATGTAGTGCAAAAAGAGCGGTCAATAAAATAAATATATTGGTATGTAAGATAAAACTGAACATATATGGATAACATATCTAAGAGTCTATAAAGATGAGCATGAACAATAGATGGACAAGATATTAAATAAAAAGGATCAACACTAGGACATAAGAAATAGTCTTTTAAAATTCTTCAAAAAAATGATAACATGCAGAAAGATCTTTAACTAAAACTGAACATATTTTATAGCTGAATATGTGAAATAACATCATATTTTTATTTGCATGAATAATCAAATTAATTTTTAAGCAAAATAATATAATGATCTTTAATTGGAGAGTTTCTTATAACCGACAAACACCAGCAAGCTCATGATGTCCAACCTGTTGGGCGGGCTGCTCTATACCTTGCCAGGATATATAATCCATCTAAACTATGGATTCGTACTGAACCTCTTGAGCTAAAAGAGGTCGCCCAAATTAACAGTGTGCACCAAACCTATGGTGGCACGTAGTTTTGAAAAATGTGTTATTTGAGCCCATGCCCTCTCAGTGCTAAATAATCCTCCCAAATATATATATATATATATATATATATATATTCTCATGATACATTATGTAAACTATATGAAAATCTTAGTGTGAGTCTTTGCTCAAAATCTTGTTCAAAATAAAGGTTCAAACTTTCATGCTATCTATGTCTTTCAAACTTACTTTAAGCCATATGTAAGGAATATTGATAGAAAAATATACTATAATTTAGAAAGTCAACAAGTAACATTCTCAACTTTTCTTAAAATAGTCCCATCCTAAATTCCTGGATCAATAAAACAAAAAATTACAATTTGTTCAGGGAAATACTATAATATAATCTCCTAGCAATATATAGAATTCAATACAAGGAGCAATGAGGTTGAATTGGGGATTTGGGGTTTTAAAACCTAATCTAAAAATAAGAAGTATAATGCTTTAAAACATGTGGACGTGGGGATGGAAGGATTTTCCTTAGTGTATTCTTACATATCTACAGAGGACAAGAACTTTGAGGGAGAGCTTTGATTGCTTGCTTGTAACCCTAAGCTGGAACTTGGGGAAGACTTATCTGCCTTAGAGTTTTTTAGAAGAGGAATGTGAAAAAATCGATGTTTAACTTACTATACGTGACTTAAGAGGATTAAAAAATCATCCAAGGCATTTTAATAAATATAAAAAGAATAAACAACCTTGTTTAAACAAAGGAGAGAATGCAATCCGCGCCTGGGAGGGAAGCGTGAACCACTGGCCAGCACACCTACCCAGCCTCATGGTTCTATGCTCTTCATACTCTATGGCCATTGTGTTGTGCTCCCCAGTATGCTAGGTTGTACAAGTTGCCCTCTGGGGATGTTTCTGAGACATGGCATGGGTCCCAATGTGTGGGACCCTAAAATGTGACACACGATCCATTTTTAACGTTGAAAACTCTCATCTAAATACTAGGACACTTCCCAAATAATTGTTAATCACTTTAAAGGTCAACCAACTTCATTTCTAAGATCAAAAGCTCATGAAAGACCACTACAACATGATACATGTTTTGGAGGTGTTACAGTATCTCCCCCTTGGGATAATTCATTCTCGAATAAAGGTCAAAGCTAGAATGAACATACTAATGGAATACATCGATATTTCCTTTGGGATATTTGAACTATGCTTACTAACATAAGCTTAAATATATCAAATCAAGTCTTTGAGACTCAACTAGAGAGTTCATGAGAATTAGCATAAATGTGGAAACTGATGCAATACAATCATGCATAAGAGCTTCGAGGAGTTACTATAGGGAGAGGAATATTAACTTAAAACGTTCTCATCTGGAGAAGTGTATAGATTTGGGTTCTTAGCTTTTATAGCCACAAGACTTTAACTAACGCTTACCTCTTTAGTTCTCAACTTGCAAAGCTGACAATCTATGATCTCAACCGAAACTTCTTCCTATGATAAGTTGTCTTTCACCCCAATACTTTCCATGGGAATAATGAGTGAAGGATCACCAACACACTTCTTTAGCATAGATACATGAAACAAGGGATGTACGAAAGCCAACTCTATAGGTAGCTTCAACTCACAAGCTGCTTTCCCTTTCCTATTTACAATACGATAAGGGCCAATAATCCGAGGACTAATTTTTCCTTTCTTACCAAAATGCATGACGCCCTTCGTAGGTGAAACCTTTAAAAAGACCCAATCATCTACTTTAAACTCTAAGTCCTTTTCCCCTCACATCTGAATACAATTTCTACCCACTTTGAGCGGTCTTCAACCCCTTCTGAATAAGCTTAACCTTTTCCATGGCTTGGTAATATAAGTTTGGCCCTATTAATACAACTTCACCAACCTTAAACCAACCAATAAGAGACCTATATCTCCGCCTATAAAAAGTTTCAATGTGCCATCTGTATGCTAGAGTGGTAATTATTATTATATGCAAACTCAATGAGAGGTAGTTCGTCATCCCAATTACCTCTAAAATTAGTAAAAATAAGTCCTAAATATATCCTCAAGAGTCTGAATAGTGAGCTCTGCCTACCCATCAATCTGTGGATGGAAAGAGGTATTAAGGTCCACCCTAATACGTAAACCCCTTGGAAATGACTTCCAAAAGTGAGCCTTGAATGAAGCACCCCTATTAGAAATAATGGACAAGGGAACCCCATAAAGTCTGAATAACTCTCTAATATAAAGTCTAGCATAATCCTCCACTGAATTAGTTGTCTTGACGGGGAAAGAGTGAGCTGATTTAGTCATTTAATCCATAATTACCCGAATAAAATCATGCTGATGATACATTCATGGAAAACCTGCATTGAAGTCCATATTTATCATCTCCCATTTCCATTCAGAAATGTTTATATCTTAGGCCTTATCACCAAGCCTTTAATGCTCAACCTTAACTTGCTGATAGTTGAGACACTTAGGAATAAAAGCTACAGTGCTTCTCTTCATACTATTCCACTAATAGACTTCTCTCAAGTCATGGAACATCTTGGTGGATCCCAGATGGATAGAATATCTAAAACTGTGCGCTTTAACCATAATTCCTTCTTTGAGACCATCAATGTCTGGAACACACAACCTACCTTGGTACCTCAAGACCATATCTCCCTTAGTTCAGGAGTCATGACCTTCTGCTTAATGATATCTTCTTTTAATTGAAGCAAATAGGGATCAATGTATTGCTTCTCTTTACCTTCAACCACCAAGGATCACTCAGACCCATTTTAAACTATCACACTACCATTTGTGGAGTCTATAAAATGAACTCCTAAAGGGCAAAGTCGATAGAATATCCTCTACAAGTTCCTTATTTCCTTATTTAACATGAGTATTACTCCCATAGATAACCTGCTAAGTGCATTTGCAACTACATCTGCTTTTCTAGAATGATAAAGCATGCTCATATCATAGTTTTTTGAGAAATTTAAGTCATCTCCTCTGCCCAAGGTTTAAATCCCTCTGACTGAAAATATAGTGAAGACTCTTATAATCTATGAAAATATCAACATGAACACCATAAAGGTACTGATGACATATCTTCAAAGTAAACACAACCACTGGTAGCTCAAGATTATAAGTTGAGTAGTTCTTCTTATGGGTCTTAAGTTGTCTAGAAGCGTAAGCTATGACCTTACCATTTACCATCAACACACAACCAATACTAATCCTAGAGACATTACACTACACAACAAACTCAACTGTAACCTTTGGTAGGGTCAACACTAGAGAAGTATTCAATCGAGTTTTTAACTCCTGAAAGCTCTTCTCACAAGCGTTAGACCACTAAAATTTTATTTTCTTCTGAGTTAACCTGGTTAATATGGCAATAATAGATAAAAACCCTCTTCGAATCTCCTGTAGTAACCTGCCAAACTTAAGAAACTCCTAATTTCTATCGGGGTAGTAGGTCTAGGCTAATTTTTCACAAACCCAATCTTTTGGGAATCCACCTGGATACCCTCACTAGACACAATGTGACCAAGGGCACTATAGACATTAACTAGAATTCACACATAGAAAATTTTGCATACGACTCATAGTCCTTGAGTGTTTGTAGTAAAATTCTAATATGATTATCATGATCCTTCTCATTATAGGAGTAAATCAGAAAAACATCGATGAAGATAATTACAAGCATGTCGAGGTACTACTTGAACACTCAATTCATGAGATCTATAAAGGCTACTTGAGAGGATACTTGTTCTTAATGGTGACCTTGTATAATTGGCGGTAATCGATACACATTCTAAGGGAACCATATTTCTTATGCATGAAGAGGACTAGGGCACTCCATAGAAAGAAACTTGGTCTAATAAATCCCTTATCAAGAAAGTCTTTTAACTCTCTCAACTCAGCTAGAGACATTCTATATGGTGGAATAGAGATAGACTATGTATCAGGAAGAATGTCTATTCTAAAGTCTATCTCCCTATCAGGAGGTATTCCAAGAAGATAATAGGAAAAACTTTTGGAAACTCGTTAACAATAGGGGCTGATTAAAGAGATGGGGCTTCGATACTAGAGTCTTTGACTCGAACTAGATGGTAAAACACACCCATATTAGACCATCTTTCAAGCTTTAAGGTATGTAATAAAATTACCCTTAGGCACAACAGGACTACCCTTTCACTCTATGACAGGCTTATTAGAAAACTAGAATTTCATAATTTGGGTTCTACAATCAACTGACGTATAACGAGAATACAACCATACCATGCCTAGAATGACATCAAAGTATACCATGTCTAACTTAACTAAACTAGTCATGGTATTTTTATGAATAACTAACACGGTGAAATTTCTATAAACTCATAGCTATGATAGACTCACCGACTGGGGTAGAAATAGTGAAGGGCTCTAAAATTTGTTCAGACTAATTCCAAACATCACAACAACATATGGGGTTACAAATAACAAAGTGGCTCCAGGATCTAACAAAGTGTATACATTAAGGGAAAAGACTTTCAATATACCAATAACAATATCTAGGGAACTCTCTTGATCCTGACAATTGGGCAAGTCATAAAAATGGTTTTGATCACTTCCTACACCTGAAGTAGTACCTTTTGAAGCAACACGACCTGCTCGAGTGAATGATGTAGTAGATTGAGCTCTATTTCCCCCATTCCCCTACTTTACAAAAGGCAGCCTTTCAAAATATAACCTAGCTGACCATACCTATAACAACCTTACCTACCATAATGACACTCGCTGGGATGATTTTTACCAAACTTATTCCAGGTAGGGTATGCTATGAACCCTCGTGTAATAATGATGCATGCACACCAAGCCAAGATATGGAGCTCTAGAACTTTGGATCAAGTCAACACTTTCGAGGCTTGGAAGGAGCTTGAAATGGAGGCTTGAAGCTTAGGAACATGCTAAAGTGAAAGTACAAAGCCCTACGTGGAAGACTACTCAAAAAAAAAAAGGAATGAGGCTATCGACATAAAGCGGATATTCTTGAAATATAAGCTTCATGATTAAGAAGACCCTTATTTTTACTAAGGGTATTTTTCAAAATAAATAGTGGAGTATATAAAAAATGGAGAATAGCTCATTTTTAGAGAAACTATTTTGATATTATGAATTGATGAGTGAAAACTCTTGTGAGGGTAGGCTAAGGCCTTTGTTTCTTGAAATGTTTGATGAGATTACTTGCTTGAGTATCATTCCTCTTGAGCGTGTCTCTATAGTATAGGTGATTGTTTTGGATCAATCGATTGAGTTCTTAGGGTTTAATATATCCTTTGGTTGCTTTTAATTTTCTTACTTGTGTCTTGCTTCTATCTTTTTATATTAATTTCTTGTTCTTAGTTTTAGGGTTTTGAGTTTACATTTTGATTATCTTTGTTTCATTGTTCTTTTTGTTTCTGCATTTTTTGTATTACATCAAATGATGCATGCACGACAAGCCAAGATAAAAAGTTCAAGAGCTTTGGATCAAGTAAATACTTTGAAGGCTTTGAAGGAGCTTGAAATAAAGGTTTGAAGCTTAGGAACATGCTAAAGTGTAAGTTTAAGGATCTACATAGAAAACTACTCGAAAAAGGGACGAAAGATGAAGTGGATGCAAAGTGGCTATTCTTGACATGCAAGACTCATGCTTAAGAAAAACCTTATTTTATTAAGGGTATTTTTGTAATAATAGTTTAGGCTATAAATAATGTAGAATAGCTCATTTTTTGAGAGACTATTTGGATATTATGAATTGATGAGTGAAAACTCTTATGACAGTAGGCTAAGGCATTTGCTGCTTGAAATATTTGATGGGATTTCTTACTTGAGGATCATTCCTCTTGAGGGAATCTCTATAGTATATGTACTTTTTTTGGATCAATCAATTGAGGTCTTAGGGTTTAATATACCCTTTGTTTGCTTTAGATTTCCTTACATGTGTCTCGCTTCTAACTTCTTATCTCAATTTCTTGTTCTTAGATTTAGGGTTTTTATTTCACATTTTGATTATCTTTGTTTCTTTGTTCTTTTCATTTTTGCAGTTTTTGTAATACATCAATTGGTATCAGAGTTTGGATTAGGTTTGTTTCTACAAACGAAACAAACCTAAGTCTTGGGGGTTTTATATTTTCAAAAAAATCCACCCAAAAAGATCAAAAAAATTGAAAATTTTTGTTTTGAATTGTCATTTTTGATATTATATCCTTGTTCTCTAGTGTTTTTTGAGTCCAAATCCAAAAAATTCATCCAATTTGGGGTTGTAGAGAAGATTTTACCATTAAAGGGTTTGCAATTTTGAAGATTTTGAAAGTGGATCTTTTGATTGAGGGTGAATTGGAGGTTTAAAATTATTGGAGTTTGTCTCTAGATCGAGGGGGAGCTAATCCTAAAATTTGAGCCAATTTCAAGTTGATTTGATAGGTGTTGAAATTTTAAAGTGTTCTTGATGTTCTTGAAAAAGAAGGTAAAAAATAGTATATTTTGGTCCAAATCCAAGTGAAAGAAGGGCCAAAAAAGTGTTTAGGGTTCCAAATTTAAATAAAGTGGGTCCAAAGAACGAAAAAAATAATTTAGAAGATTTCAGAAAAAAAACAAAAAGTATCAGCACTTATTCGCGACCAATCAGCCATTGCCAATTGTCCAAAGGTCCCGTCCCACGTCAGCTCCGGTACGGCAAGTCCAGCCGCTTAAGGATATGTCCTCCGCATCCCCTGAGCCACACGTGAAGCAACTTCTGCATTTGGAGCCGCACTGTAAACGACTTCCGCATCAAGCCAATGACATTTGTCTCCTCAAATTCACAGCAAACAGCTTCTGCCCTTCCAAGCAGGCTCTAGGCCATCCAGATGGATCCAGCACCCATCCAACGAACATTTCAAGCATTTTTCTATCTTTTGCTCAAATTTTGGAGCATTTCTCCATAAAATTCAACCCAAATTCTTTCCAAATAATTTTTTTAGTACAAATCCTAGTAAATTACTTTCTTTTTATTAATTTTACCTTTTTTTTGACTTCATACCTTAATTTTAATTAGTGCATTACCCTATATAATATTATCAATTTCTTTTAGTCTGATTTCCTTTTTTTCATCCAAATTTCTTTCTTGTGTTTTTCTAGTTTTATTTCATTTTTAATTTTGTTGATTCAATTCCGTTAGATTTTATTGAGTCATCCATTATTCAGCCAATGAAAAAATTCCATTTTACCCTTATGGTTGGTTTGTAACTTTTGGCAAGCGATTAATTGAATTCAATATCAACTTTGGCCAGATCCTTGAGTGGTAAAAGGCTTAAGTGTGTGAGTATATTTGAGTGATTCTAGCCAAGCACAAGAAATTACAAATATGAGTTAAAATAAAGAACTTTTATTACTAATCTTGTTTGCTCATTTTGTAGGTACTTAGAGTTAAATCATGTCATCCATAGCTTCAGATCCTTCTAACAATTATATGGGAAATTATGTTTGTAGTGATAGAGGTTATGAGTATGATGATGATGGATATTATAAAGATTATTTAAATAGACATGATAATGATCCGTATGAATATGAAAGCTACTACTTTGGAGGTGAATATGAGGAAAATGAAACTAATAACTCTTATGATTAAGATGGTGGAGTAGAAGAACCTTGTAGTGATTCTTATGGTGCTGAGGGAGAATATGAGGTTTCTCACACTACCTACTATAAGAATGAAGATGACTTGAGGTATAATTATTCCTCCCACCTAATTTATGAGTCTTATAATGACGATTCCCATGAAAATAGAAGTTGTAATAAAGATAATGGATATTCATATGGTTGGTCTTATGGTACATCTTATCCTAGTCAAAGCAGTGTGTGTGGGTATGTTGGTACTTCTAGAAATACTATGTCTTATGTTTCATATTCTAATGCCAATGTGTCTTGTTATCAATGTGAAAATGATGTTCGAGGTAGGGTGGAAGAATCACTAAGTCTTGGAAGTAGAGGAAATCTAATGTTTTGAGATTGGAATGACCCGGAGAGGCAAATTCTTGAAATAAAGTAAATGTTTATGGTGATTCGGGATACGTTCTTTTACTTGATGATTATAGTTGTACCAATTTCATTGTCCCTTATGTGATTGAAATGTTGGGAATAACTTGTGTGATGAGACAAAACCCTTATTTTGTTCAAATGGATATTAGGTTGATAGATGTGTGAAGGTATTCTTTTCACTTGGTGAATATCAAGAGGAGGTTTGGTGTGATATAGTTCCAATGGATACTTGGCACATGTGCTTGGGAAATCCTTGGTTTCAAAGGTATAGGATTTCCTATGAGCAATAGTGGTACAAATATGTCATAGACAAAAGGGGAAAAGCTTCTTCTACCTATTTCTCCTCACCAAGGAATCCATATTCTTATGAATATGAGAGACAAAAGAATGAGTGGAGTAAGGGAGTGCAAAGTGGCAACCATAGAGTGGAAAAAGGAGATAATGTGTGGAGTAAAGTGAGAGATTTTTCCATAAAACCAATCTAAACTCTTTTAATGTCCTTCTCTTTGTAAGGACTTTTGTGTTACAAGCAGAGAAAATGGAGGAATACAAGGTAAAGAAGATCTTTCTTTTAAGCTTCAAGGTAAAATAGTCAAACTTGACACTTAAAATTTGAAATGAACAAAGTGTGAGTGATAGCTTGTATTTATATGAGCTTAATAATTATTTACCATGTGTTGATAATGTCCTTATTGAGAGTGTTCATACACTATTTGATCCTATTGATGACCGACTTGATTTTTCTTAGAGGATTAATTTGTATCCACCCAGTGTTTACACTTGTGATGTGATTGTTAGTATATTGTCATGTGAAACTTGTGTAGATCAACTTATTTATGATTCTAATCTACTAATTAAGGGAGTTTGTGATGTGATTATTGAGCCTCAAGTTAGTGATGACATTGATAAAGTTGGTCATTTGAAAAGGAGTGATTGTTTGAGCATATGTCTTATTGAAGATCCTATTTCTTGTTTATCTCATAGAACTCATGTAGTTGAAACCGCCTTATAATATGATATTTATATTTTTGAGAATGAGATTACATGCTTTAATTCTCCACCTTTGCTTGAGTCTACTCTCTTTAAGTATAGTGTCTTTTTTGATAATGATGACATCACTCCTAGTTTGGTGCCTAGTGATGTGACTAGTAATTGTCATGTAGCTCTTCTTGAGGGCTATACTTTGTATGATAACCCACTATGGAATGTTGAGAAGGAAGGTGATATGTGTTTGTCAATTGTTATTTCTTCTTTGAGTGTTCCAATTCTTGATAAAATACTTGATGTTCTTAAGTTTTCTAGTGATCTTAGATGTGAGGACACCTTAGATGAAGTTATTATGCATGATACCTTTCTTTACTACCTATTTGTGTATGATGATGCTTATGCTTGTGGGGAGAGTACATCATATGTTGGTAGGAGTTTATTGGGGGAAAATTGTTGTCTTCTTCACAAAGATGCTTAAATATTCTTTCCTTTTGACCCTGGTGACACTTTGAAAGTATGTGATTTGGCCATGGTACTATCTTGGAGTGGTCTAATTTGTAAATATAGGGTCATTTGGGTGTCATGTCTACTAGAACCAATGTGTACGTACCTACTTGGCATTATTTTGACTCCATTGGTTCCTTTATGATACCCTTATTTAATGATGATTTAAAAAGTCAAGTTCCTTGTGCATATGAGGTTTGATTTTTTTAAGAGGAAAGTTGATGCATGGTTATATATTAAGTTTTTGCATCCTTGGCATGTTGATAGAATTGATAACACTAACACTAACCCTCATGCTTTGAAGTCCTTGTTTCTATTTGTTTTCCCTATGTTTTTGCTAGGTTTGGATTCAAGGATGAATCTTTTTTAAGAAAGGGAGAATGATACATGCACGCCAACCAAGCTAAAGAGTTCAAGAGCTTTAAATCAAATCAATACTTTGGACACTTGGGAGGAGCTTAGAATGAAGGCTTGAATCTTAGGAATGTGCTAAAATTGAAGTACAAGGCTCCACGTGGAAGACTACTCAAAAAAGGAAGTAAAGAGGATATGGACACAAAGTGGCTATTCTTTACATGCAAGCCTCATTCTTAAGAAGACCCTTATTTTCATCAAGGTTATTTTTGTAATTAGTAGTGTAGGCTATAAATATAATGGAGAATAGCTCATTTTTAGAGAGACTATTTTGATATTATGAATTAAAAGAGTAAAAACTCTTGTGAGGGTGGCTAAGGCCTTTGTTACTTGAAATGTTCGATGGGATTGCTTTCTTGAGGATCATTCTTCTTGAGGGTGCCTCTATAGTGTAGTTTCTTTTTTTGGATCAATAAATTGAGGTTTTAAGGTTTAGTATACATTTTGGTTGCTTTTAATTTCCTTACTTGTATCATGCTTTTGTCTTTTTATCATAATTTCTTATTCTTAGCGTTAGGGTTTTAATTTTGTATTTTGATTATCTTTGTTTCTTTGTCCTTTTTGTTTTCCTGTTTTCAATGCCCCAAGACTGAGAGCCTCAAGCTCTAGATTTTTGATCATATCAATGCCTAGGTACTGGTGCACTAGATGAAGATGGAACCGGTCTAGATGACCTTTTATGAAAGAATGACTAGTTCCCATTCCTATCCTCTACTGACTAGTTTTATGATTGGCTGACCTGACCCCCTTATTCTGATTTTCTTTCCTTTTCTTCAACCTTTCTTTCTCAACCTGCTGAGCATAGACCATGAGTCTGGCAATATCTATATCATTGATTAGTATAGCTCCTATGCACTCCTTCTTCACAAGCTTAGAAGTTCTTGACACAAAATTCCTCATTCTAGCCCTCTTGTCAGACACCTTCTCTGTGGCATATCGCGATAACTGGGTGAACTTAAGGTTGTACTCCTTCACACTCATAGTTCCACACTTCAAATTCACAAACTCATTATTTTTGGCTTCCCTCAACTCAAGAAATAAGTGGTCGAGGATGCATCCATAGAGTCGTCCCATACAAGAGGTTCAACATCCTCACCACGGGCCTCTTTCCATTGATCATACCATAAACTCACCACATCCTAAGACTAATAAGCAACCAGTTCAACCCCCTCGATTTCAGTAACATCAACATACTGAGAATCTTCTAAATCTCATCAATAAAATTTTAAGAGTCCTCATAAGTCTTGGACCCAGTAATCTCTGGAGGATTCAATTTGAGATATTCGTGGATCCTAGAGGTTCAGAAGGACCCTGTGAGCTGGAACTAGCAAGGGCTATATCTTGACGGCTGGACTGGGACATCACTAGTTGTGTGAGCATCTGAATATCATTTCTAAACTCAATATTAGTAACATCACCATGGGGTGGCTCAACAGTAGGTGCACCAGAACTCCTTTGTCGACTAGTTTCCATAGGTGGAATCTTAGTGTTAGCATTATGACCAGAAAAACATCCCCTATCTATAGTTTGCATAGTTGTAAGGTAGAGGCATAATAGTAGTATTGACCCAAGCACCTGTAGTAGCTCTCTGGCTGACGATTTTCTTTAGAGGCATGAACTGAAACACACGTAAAGTACAAGTTAGAAGAGACACATAGAGTTAAACTCTATGGCATGAATTAGAGCATGAATGAAGGGTGATAATTCTAAATGCCCTATAGCTTCCCTATTATAAGTGTGGAACGCTTCACATCTCTCAAAAGGACTCTAATGGATGCACCTTTATAGACATCCTGGGATAGTTGAACCTAATGCTCTTATACTAAATTTCTCATGAACCGAGTCTACACCCTAGGTGTGACCAACAATCAGAACCACAAGTGACCCCAAGCAGACCCTTGATATAGCATATCTCTAGAATAATATAAATATCAAAACTGAAGAGAAAGCTATGAAACATATAAACATGGGCAACTATCTTGATAGAGATAATCTTAATAAATGATGAACTGAAAACATTTGAATGATTGTCAAATACTACATAGTATTGTCTGATGAAGCCTCTAATACTAAAATAAGAAAGTTAACTTGGACAAGTTCCCATGATACCTTTCAATAAACAACTATTTAAATTTATCTAGGAGCTAAACTAAAACTAGGTCCACTGAATGCAAAGAGGACTCACCAACAACATGATGTAGGATCTACTAGAGTGTCTACCAGTGAGCCTAAGTCAGGGCACCAAAATCTACATCATAGAAAGATATAGCATAAAAAGAGCGGTCAATACATTCAATATATTGGTTTGTAAGATAAAACTGAACATATAGGCATAACATATCTGAGATACTGTGAATAGATAAACATGATCTCAAATGAAAAGGACCAATACTAGGACATAGAAATAGTCTTTTAAAATTCTTCATAAAATTGATAACATGCAAAAAGATCTTTAGCTAAAACTAAACATACACTATAGTTGACTATCTGAAGTAACATCATATTTATATTTCCATGAATAATCAAATCAATGTTTAAGAAAAATAATATAATGATCTTTAATTGGAAAGTTTCTTACAACCGACAAGTACCATGTGAGCTCGTGATGTTCAACCTCTAACCCTGTTGGGTGGGTTGGTCTAAACCTTGCCATGGTATAGAACCTATCTAATCTATGGATCTAGACTAAGCCTCTTAGGCTAAAAGAGTTCACCCAAATTAATGGTGCAAACTAAACCTACTATGGCACTTAGTTTTAGGGCATGTGTTATCTGAACCTGTGCCCTATCGATGCTAAGCAATCCTCCCAAAACTATGTATATATATATATATATGCTCATGATACATCATATAAACTATCTAAAAATCCTAGTGTGAGTCTTTGTACAAAATCAAGTTTCAAACTTTCATGCTATCTATGTCTCCTTTCAAACCTACTTCAAAATATATATGAGGAATATTGATAGAAAAATATACTATAATTTATAAAGTCAACAAGTATAGTTCTCATCTTTTCTTAATACAATACCATCATAAATTCGTAGATCAATACAACAAAAATGTCCGGTACTCATACTGCACTTCTGAATCTTTTTCCTCTATATGGATTCGGGCACCAGTCTGAGGCAGTGATGTGATCCTCCCTTCTCAGCACTGATTCAGAGCAGGGTGAGATTGTTGTCTTCCGAGGCTGATCCTACTTCATCTACTCCTGCATAGTCATTTGTACTTGCGACAGTTGTATATATTGTGTATATTTGGTTTCTCTCTAGTACTCTAATCTTGTACAGTTGTGGCTCTAGTACCGACCTTGCCAGGTCTTGGGAGGGGCTCAGTTGTATATTTTGTCCTCTTTCTTCTCCCATTTGGTATGCATTTTCTGATATATTTCTATTTCCACTTGTTATTATTACTACTGTTATCATTTATGTCTGATCTTTCTCTGTTTTCTGCCCGTTAGCCTGTTACTTGCCTTTCCGGGCTAGGGCTTGGATTGCCTACTAGTGGAATAAGGTAGGCGCTATCATGACTTGAGAAATCGGTTTGTGATAGCTTGTTATCACAATCTTTTCATGGAAATACTATGATATAATCCCTACCAATATATAGAATTCAATACAAGCAGCAATGAAGTTAAATTGAGGATTTGGAATTTAAACCCTATATTAAATTCAAGAATTGTAATGCATTAAAATATATGGCCGTGGGTATGGAAGTACTTACCTCACTAAACTCTTACATATTTATAGAGGACAAGAGCTTTAAGAGAGAGCTTGGATTGCTTACTTGAAACCCTAATTTAGAACTTGGAGAAAACTTCTCTGCCTTAGAGTTTTTGAGAGGAGGAATGTGAATAGATCGATTTAACTGACTATATGTTAATTAAGAGGTTTTAAGAATCATCAAAGGCATTTTAATAAATATAAAAAGATCATAACACCATTGTCTAAACAAAGGAAGGAAAAAGACTACACCTAGGAGGGCGAGCATTGCACTGGCCAATGCACCTTCCCTACCTTGTGGTTTGGTGTTGGTCGCGTTGCATGTCTTTCATGCCACACTCCCTAGCATGATATGCTATGGAAGTTTCCCTCCATGGCTATTTTTGAGACACGACATAGGTCTCAACACGTGGGATCCTAAAATGTGACGCATGGTCTATTTTTAACATCAAAAACTCTCATCTAAGTACCAGGACAGTTCCTAAATGATTTTCAATCATTTTAAAGGACAACCAACTTCATTTCTAAGATCAAAAGTGCATGAAAGACCACTAGAACATTATACAAATTTTGGAGGTGTTACGCATTCATAAATCAAAATTACAAAATTTGATATTGTTCATGTAAATTAATAATTAAGAAAAGTGAAAAGAAAAAAAAAACTTATGGTCTAATCTTTTCTCCAAGCATGGTTCGTAAAATAGTAATCAACCCTTTAAAAAACACTAAAGGATTGTATTTATTGTAGTGAAAAATAGCCCTCAATCCCAACCCTATCTCTCCATTTCTCCTCTGAAGTTTGGTGCTTAGGGCATCGCCTAGGCCATAGCCTTGGCATGGGTCGTCGTCTGGAATTTGTCTTTGTCCATTGCAAGGTCTGATTTTGCATATTTAGCTCCTTTGGGTCAATTTCATCCATATTTTTCCTAAAACACCTCTAATTACATATATTATCTCGCCATCATAATATTATCCTAATATGTAAGAATCTACGTGAATTCATAATTGAACTAGGTGTAAATATGGGTAAAATATTGCAATTGGGCATATAAATATGCTCAAGATCACCAATTCACATTAAATCTTTATTCATTCTCGAAAAATAACTATACACGCTATAAAACTCACACCGTAAAACACCAATTGAATATGTCTACTTACACCCAAGTTAACTAGATAATTTTAAACATGACTCATAACCCACTCATTTATGCATTCATCCATCATATTTCAAGGAAACTTCATTCGAAAACACATAATCTGTAAAACTGATTTGACATGAAAAGAAGGAAGATATAATCATATGTGAATATCACAATTGTTAGTACACCAAATTCTCAATATTTTTATGCCATCACCATTTAAGAGAGATGACCATGACTCACATCATGCACACACATATAATTATGACATATAAATAAGATAAAACACTCACACTCTCAAAGAAAATTTCATGCATACAAGATCTACCATAAGCTTGCTCTTAGTGTAATATTCCATTTACAAACAAAATTATAGAATCAAAAGGACTTTTATGGGTCATAATAGTGCTTAAGGGTCGGTTAGGAATTGTTTAGCAAAAATAGAGACTACACTCATAATGTCACTCAAATTACACCTCACAATGAAGTATAACACGGTTGTTGATAAAATATAGATCCAACTAGGTTGGAGTCAATCCCACAAGGAATATGGCTAGAAACCAAGTCAATGCGGTTATTTAAATTAGTAGCTAATTATTTTTAAAGGCGTGGTTTATAGTAGCATGTAACAACTTGCAATATTAAGTAAAATAAGTAATAATTTATTGAAAATGTTGTTTATAATAAGTCAATAAGAATTGGCTAGGACTGTGTTCTCTGTGATTTCATAACTCAGTAAGCTTAGCGTACTAGTTATCTATCTCAGTGCTTTGCATTCAAAACTAACAAGTTAAGTTCACCTAAATGTCTTTCAATCTGACTTAGATGAATATCACTTTATTCCCTTTTGGTCTTCAAGTGTTTACTGATTAACCCTTGCCCTTACCCTCGAATTAACTTCACTTATTAAGCCTTGAGTTATTAGATAAGGTTTAGAGCCTTAAATCTCTATTATTAATATTTTTTCCTATTCTCTACCTCTTTTATCAAGCAATTGAAGAATTAAGGCGAGTTCTAATATTTACAATCGTTAAAACACCATTATACAAAGAGAATAACAAACATGCATGAACATCATTCAAGAATCACTAAGTACTTTAACATACTTCATTATTCTATCGTGGTTCCTGTAACTCTAGTTTTGGGATTTAGCTAAACATATTTGCAAGAACAAAATCAAAATTTAATTATAGAAAAAATAATCAAAATTTATTGTAGAAAAAAAGATGAATAAATGAAATTCAGAATCTTGTATTACAAAACAAATCCAATAACCAAGAATCAAAGTATGTTAATTGCTCAAAAACCCAAAGAATATTTGTCTACAAGCAACACAATACGTAACAAAGTAGTAAGAGTGCATAAACTAAAAATAAAACCTAGAAAAACTATTTATAGACTAAATAAATCCTGCCCTAAACAAAATAGAATTACAGGCCTATCAGCAGTCCACGAGCCTTTGTAAGTATGACTCATAATATGTGGATCACGACCTGTTGATTGCAAAATCTATGAAAATTCTCCAGTTTCTCATATGTAATTCCATGATTTGTGGTCTTGGATTACGACTCATGGTCTATCTCATTGTTTTGAGGTCCCATATACATCTTTTTGATATTGATCTAACGATTATTGAGTTATATATAGGCTCATGGGAACTGGCATAATTATACATCTTCAGTCTCTATCTATGGACAACAGTACGACTCGTACTCTTAGTTCATAAGTCATAGTATCAACTTAATTTTATACTTCCTTTGATCAGGCTTCACGAGTCTCAGTATGACTTGTACTCTCATGTATGAGTCGTGTACTACCTTCTCGAGTCAACACTTAGTAATTTCAACTCACTTTCCAACTTTTACTTCCAAAACCTATTTTCCTGCACAAAGATACAAAAATACATTATATCTACTAAAACATACTCAAGAACATACAAAATTTCCATGTTTTAAGTGTCGAAAGTGCCCTGAAATCTTAGCACATCAACACCCTTAACATAGAATGTTTACTTTTCCTAAAGTAACAAAACAAGACTATACTAATATGATACTTAAGTAAAAGAAACCTAGGGAATTTATGGCAGTCAGATGTCATTTGGCAACACGTATTTCACAAGTTTCAAACTCCCCCTTTTCATAACAAAATAGACGTGCACAATCAAATTCATCAAGCTGACGCAAAAGGATCTACGAATTACATTATGATATCAATGGGAATTCATGAACACACAAGTGATAAATAACTCCATAACCAATAGTCAAACAATGTTACCCTAGTGCCCCCACAACAAAGAAGTCCCACACACATGAATTTATTTAGAACGGGACCAAAATAAATGTGCTCACTGTCACAAAAAAATTCAAATAATGCATGTACACATACCATAAGCTTGCCTTTATTTTCTCTACTTATCCTTTCAGACAGTCAGATTAGGATCACTATAGGACTTTACTCAGCTCGTAATTTGGGATAAGTGACTCTACCTTCATTAGCACTACACTATTTTCATTCCACTTCAACCCTGTTTTCTCTTCTTCCCTTCCCTTTTTTATAGCTTTTTATCTGTGGTGTGGTTTAATTTCTAACTCATATGCTCGACTTTTCTTTTTTTCTTTTGTAATTTTCACATGCTTTCTTTTATTTACTTTTTCAACACATACCACACCTGCTTTTCCTTTTTATTACCAATCTTTTCTTTTCATACCTATTGTTCTCTTCATTTACTCCTACGGTAGCCACTCGTAACTTAGGCAATTTACCGGAGTTGAGGCTTAGTATCCAAGGAGGAACTAGGGCCCAAAAAGAGGTTCAGAGAAAACTGGGAAGGCAGATAGGCTAATTAAACAAAAAGGTTCATTTAGGCTCAAATCAAGGATTGAGGGATTATTACATCATTTGGTAGGCCATTTAGGCTAGCAGTGAAATTATTTAAGAATGACCTATGATATTTTCCTAACCAACTATCCTATGACATCAACAACACTAACTAGGCAAGCTCTAGATTGTACACACAAAGTAAAAACTAGGTAATGCAGCAGCTCACACACACATGGCATAAGATTACACTATTAACTACTAGCTATTGAGTTTATGACCTAGCTTAAGCAATGATTATCATATCCATTATTCACAATGTCATGCAAAGAGCCCTAAAGGTCAATATATCAAAGTAATAAAACACACAATAAATTTTTTAGAAAGGTATCAAAGGCTCAATGGATTAGATCAATACATAGGTATTCCTACTTGGAAGTGGGAAATGTAAAATATGGACTTTATTACAGATTTGCCGCGTACGCGACATCAACATGATTTGATTTGGGTAATTATTGACCGCATGACTAAATCAACCCATTGTTTGCCAGTCAAGATGATCAATACCATAGAGAATTGTGCTAGTATATCATAATGACCCATCCCATTGTTATTGCATTAGTTAGGGTATAAGTGCTCTCGTAGAATTTTTCCTGGGAAGAGAGTTATTAAAATCTCAAGTTGGGTGGTTTCTGACAAAAATTGTAGACTGTGTGGTTTAGAGATCACTGGTGTTTTGTGGTGTAGTGTTTGATAGTTTTTAGGTGATAGCATGATAGACTGTAACTACCAAAAACATCATTACATTGAAAAACATGGTCAAAAAATTTACAACGACTAAAATCCTCCTTTTGGACCTGATAGAATTTAGTTTGTGGGAAAAAATGAGGCCCAACATAATTGGGTTGAAAATTTAAAAAATATTAGGCCGGCCTTCTACATACCACTGCAGTGGTAAGCTAACCACTAAAGCTGGACCACTACTGCGGTAAAATCAACCGTTGCAGCGGTACCCAACAATGGCCAGCCCAACTTCCCCTTAAAACCCTTTTTATTTTTAACTCTCTTAGGTCTTCCCTTTCCCCAAAAAACACCCTAAATAAACCCTACCTCCATAGTCATGAGATTTCAAAGTCCACACTTTATGAGAGCAGTTTTGAGGCACACCCTGTGGGAACTCGACATAGGAAGATGCTTAGCACTTGCGGGACAACTTACTCTTCTCAGTAGCAGCGTTATCCATCTATGAGGTAGGTTATGATTTAAATTATAGTAGACTTAGGCTATATTCAAGTAATATTGATAGTGATATTGGAAGTTTTCATGCATTAGGCCTTCGGGCATGGTGTTTGGATGAACGAAATGATAAAAATCTGGTTAGGCTTCAACATTGTTGTATATTGTTGTTGTACTCTGTTGGTGTGAGATAAGTGGCATAAAAAGGATCAAATTTTGTGAGAATATGTCAAATTTAATGAACCCCATGGCTTATAAGTACAGTGAAGGATAAGTATGGTAAGAAGGGAGAGAAAAAGGAAAGCTAGGGTTGATTGAAAGTGCTCTGAATAAGCTAGAGAAATTGTGACTTGCATTAAGGAAGGTTAACGAAGCATAAGTGCGAAGTAGGGGGTGAATAGTCAAACTATTTGAGTTTAAAATGACCTAGGAGTGTACTAGAATAGATAGAAAAGTAGGAGACAACCTAGTGGCAGGGGGCATGGCAGAGTAGGTAATTTGGTTAGGGTGGTTAGAATAACAAGAGCAAGGTTAGAAAGGCCGATCATGAGGATCCCGATTGAGGAAATAGGAAAGAACCTAAGAATGATGTTATAAATGTGAGTGTGGGTCATAGATGGAGAGTTAGCATTGCCATCCCTATAGAACCATCACAATCTTGTGGAAGGTGTGGTTGTACCCAGTTATATATATATATATATATATATATATATATATATATATATATATATATATATTTATATACCTACGTATACATATGGAAATAAGATTGATGTCTCTATGTTTGTATGTGCACCAAAGATTTGTAATTGCCATCACGCATTTCTTGTGATTGTTGACTGCATATGCATATTCATACATATTGACAATGATGAGTTAATGATTGTGATGTTGATATTGAAATCATGATGTTCATGATGTTGTTGATGATGAGTTTATGATATTGATGTTGACATTGATTTTGATCATGATGTTCATGTTGATTAAGAATGATGTTGATGAGATTGAGAAGAGAAAGAGATGATGTGCACATCTCGCATACATACATTCATTCATATGCATTTGAATATACATTTATATTTATATGTTGTTGATGGTTCCTTGAGTGGATTGGCCTTATTGATAGTGGTAATTGTGCATGGTAGCAAAGCAAAAATGCAAGGTATGTCCTGTATTATGTATAATACTTATTCCCCTCAGTATATAGTTATATAGGAGAGGTATATTGTAATGTATCTTCCCATAAGGTTGTCAATGTTATAAGCATCTTGGGGGTTGTAAATCCCGTAGTGCATTACATTAGTTGTGTACCAAGGGAATTTGGTCCATTCATATGGTGCCCTCAGGTGTCCTAATTTAGTGAGGCCTGTAGTTTTGTATAGAAGTGGGTTAGGAATTACAGTAACTTGAGAATTGAGATAGGGTAGGCTTAAAGAATGTAAGTTAGATTGGATTGTCAAAGGACAAAGATATGCAAAAATGTTAAATGGAAGGTAGGTCATAGAGATGTTAAAGGTGTGATGTTAATAATTGCATAAACTAGGAATTAGTAATTGGAACCTTACTTGATGCCATGATTTCTTCCTATTTATTATTAGTGTTATTTATTTATAACCCTGGTTGGCTGGTGATGCCTACCAGTAAATGAGGTTGTACTGATACTATACTTACTATGTCTCCGTCTGGGGGTATAGCCATGGTACAGGTAAGTTGGGGTTTCTATAGAAGCGATGATGATTATTATGTAGCAGTGTCTGTCCTCTCACTATGGATACTCGGTCTTGGAGTTTCCTGTTGCTTGTCTAGTGCTCTTGTACTGGTTTAGGCTAGGTTCTGGGGATTCACTTTAGTTATCTTTCGTATCGTATTATCTTATCAAATGTATTGAATCTGAATTGTTTCATGAATTCACTGAATTAAATTGTTTTGAAATAAAAATTGGCTTAACTTCTGCATTGATGAATGGTTGGGTGGTAAGGGTTCTCCTATCTAGGGTAGGGTTAGGTAAGTTCTTGAACGATCCGTGATTTGAGTCATAACTATTAGCCTCCTAATCCAATTAAGTTTTAATAATGATAACGCGGTGCTATAGGTACCAAGGATCATGCACACAAGTAAGGAGAAATACAAGGAAAGGAAATCAGGACAACATGAATCCCTAGAAATCAGGCATCTCACATAATGCTTGGATGGAAGGATCTATGTCAAGATGGAAAGAAATTATACTCCTCTAGTGGACATATCTAATATGGACACTGACGAGTAGAATTAATGCAACCAAAATGATGATTTTGTACAAGGTAGAATTATGTCAAGGAAAAACATAAAAGGAAGGAAATTATATTCCTCGAGTGGACAAATCTGATATGGACACTAACGGATATAATTGCTCAATCAAAGAATCCCTACTAATATTTGATTGAGAGTAAATCCCTGGGTTTTCCTTTTAGAGAATGAAGGCAGCTTACATCAAGGATTATTGAAAGAAGAAGACGAGGAGAAGATGAAGGAAGCACTACGCAACTTCACTTGAACCTATTAGCTGTGCACTTTCATTCTTTATAAAATTCTGTCTTTTTAGCTAGAATAGACACCACACCATTGATCCGATCCAGTATAAAATACTCTATCTTTTTATTTTATGCCTTACTTTATTATTTATTACACTTGTGAATCTAACGTGTAGGAAAGTCGACTACATTCTCTGGTTAGTCAACTAAGCGAGAAATTTTTTAATTCACCCCCCTCTTAAATTTCAATTAGTATTAGAGCAGGTCTTACAAAATGTTGTTTAACCGCATGTAAGAAAAGATCAAATGGCCAACGCCAACTATCAAATCCCAGGAGTAATTCTTCAAGATGGTCATTCATCAAATAGGCCACCTTACTTCAACGGACAACACTACTCTCACTGGAAGAATAGGTTTAGAATTTTTGTCTAATCAACCAATTTCCTAGAATGGGTTGTAATCAAAAAGAGACCAAAGCCAATCCCCGGACTCAAATACAAAGAGAAGGAATCCAGTAGCATAACTGACCTCAAAACTTTTGAGGTCACTAAGAAACAACAAGAGGTAATTGAAACTAACACTAGAGCCATTAGTTTACTTTATTGTGTAGTTAGCGGATTGGAGTACGACAAGATATCAATTTGTGAAACCACCAAGGAGATATGGGACAAGCTTGAGGTTACATATGAAGGTACCATAAAATTAAAGGAAGCCAGGATTGGTGCTCTTGTTAACGAGTATGAACTATTCAAGATGGGTGATGATGAAGGAGTAGAATCTATGTTCTCACGATTCAACAAAATTGTTTGTGAACTCAATTCATTGGGAATGATATATTCAAATAGCCTACAAGTCAATAAGTGAGGAGTCTCCCCAAAGCATGGGAAAGAAAAGCTGCTATTTTGGAAGATGGAGACCTACACAAAATGACTTATGATGAACTACGAGGTAATCTTCTTGCATATGAACAAAATCATATTAATAGGTACAGAAAGGAAGAGAAAAAGAAAATTGTTGCATTCAGCGCTATGAACCATGAAGAAGAAGGTGACATAGATGAAGACAATAGTGAAGGCATAGTCCTCATAAATTGTGGAGTAAGGCATATTCTAAGACAAAGACAACAGCGGCTACAATAGTCCTTCAAAAATAATGACTACTCAAGGAACGATGATCAATGCTACAACTGTGGTAAACCTAGCCAAATCAAACAAAACTGTCCTGAATTAAGAAGGAGATCCTCTAAGAAAAACAAACTTTTGGAGCATGGAGTGATGAGGATGAAACTGAGGATGATGCAAAAACCGCAAACATATGCTTCATGGCCATGGGAGAATCAAGCGAGGTAAGATCTTTTAATTTTAATAACTGTAACTTATTTCAATCGAAACTTGACATGATAACTGATGAGCTTCAAAATGTTATTGATGAATATAACAAGCTTTATTAAGAAAAGAAATATTGGCAAACCATTTTAAATAATAAAATTTCTCAAGAAAAGAAAGACTAGCAGATTTTTCTAAAAGTAAGCCAAATCGAGGTCGACTTGCTTGAAGAATAACTTGATAAACTCAAGATGAAATTTAATTGCATCAAAAAATCATCAAGTCATAGCTCTGTCCGTTCAAATGATTTTAAAACTAAAATCGAATCTACTCCTAACTCTTTTGCATTTGCAAAATCGTCTTTCTCCAAATATAGACCTACATGTTACACTTATGGTAAGACAGGTGATAAATCCTTTAATTGCACACAAAAGTCTCATAGAAAGTAGATTTGGAGACCCAAGAACACAAGTCCTAAACCCGAAGGACCCAAGGACACTTGGGTACTTGAAAGAAAGTAATTTTTTTATTTTGCAGGAACACACCCAAAGATCTTACAAGAAAGGAATGTGGGTGATTGATACTGGGTGTTCCAGACATATGACTGGCAAGAAAGAAAATTTCAATTCAGTCAAAAAGCTAGATGGAGGCTATGTTAGATTTAGAGAAAATGCAAAAGGAGAAGTGATGGGAGTGGGATCCATCACCATAAGTCCATTATGTGACCTAATCAAAGTATATTTGGTTGACAGACTCAAATACAATCTGCTCAGTATTAGTCAATATGTGATGCAGGATTTGAAGTTTTATTCAATGCTCTCAGATGCACCATCAGCAATCACTTCAGAAACACTGTATTAATCGGTGATAGAGTTGATAATATATGTGCCTTAAATAATGTTGATTTACCTACTTTAACCTGTCTTACTGCTTTATTCTGTGATCCTTGGTTATGCCATAAAAAGCTTGGTCACGCAAGCATGCACACTCTTAAAAAATTATCTAGGCTTGAGTTGGTTATAGGTCTGCCCAAACTTAAGTTTGAAAAGGATCATATTTGTGCTGCTTGTCAACTAGGTAAGTATACTAACAACCATTCAAAGTCAAAGATAATGTACGCACTTCTAAGCCTCTCTTAATCCTTCACATGGACCTTTTTGGACCTACTAAAACTGCTAGAATTGGTGGTAAAATATTTGCCTTTGTAATTGTTGATAATTTCTCTAGATTTACTTGGGTTATATTTCTTACTTATAAAAATAACGCCCTCTCTAAATTTGAAGTGTTCAATAGAAAGGTTCAATATGAAGCAGGATACTTCAACTCCATAATCCATAGTGATATAGAGGAGAATTTAAAAATTCTGCTTTTGAGGATTTTTGTGCTTAAAATAGGTATACTCACAACTTATCATCTAAAAGATTCCCTCAAAAAAATGGAATAGTAGAAAGGAAAAAAAAAAGATCTCTTCAAGAAACTGCAAGAACTCTTCTTCTGGAACAGAGTTTACCCGACCACTTTTGGGCAAAAGTAGTGAGCACTGCTTGCCATATTTTAAATTGATGCTTAGTCATACCTATTCTAAAGAAAAATCCTTACAAACTATGGAAAGGTAAGAAGCCAAATATCAGCTACTTCTATCCTTTTGGATGTAAATGTTTCGTGCACAATAATGGTAAGAATAATCTGGGTAATTTCGATCCTAGAAGTGATGAAGGTATTTTTCTTGGTTATTATACTTCCATCCATGAATTTAAGGTTCTTAACAAAAGAACTCTTAGTATTGAAGAATATGTCCATGTGGTATTTGATGAATCTAACCCACTATCTCAGAATTCTAGTTTTGTTAGCCTTGATGATGAACAGGTTGCTGGACCACCATGTCAAAAAATGCTTCAAAAAATTCCTCCCAAGTTAGCTCATACATCTCAAGAGTTGACTTCAAATCAAGAAGTCTCTAAGACCTCAGTTCCTAGAGAGCTGAGATATGATGCTAGTTTTACAAAGGACTATCATTAGCGATCCAAATGAGAAGATACAGACAAGAGCCTTCCTAAAGAAATAAGCCTCAGTAGCTATAATGGCTCAATTTAAATCAAAACGTATAGAAGAGGCTCTAGAAAATGAATTTTGGACAGAATCTATGAAGGAAGAACTTGACCAATTCGAAAGAAATCAGGTGTGGACACCAGTGAAGCACCCAAAGAACTATTCAGTAATTGGCACTAAGTGGGTCTTTAGAAACAAACTGAATAAGGATGGTAAAGTGATCAGAAACAAAGCAAGGTTAGTAGCTCAAGCTCAAGATTATGATGAAAACTTTGGTCTTATAGCAAGGTTAGAGTTGATTCGCATTTTGTTAGCTTATGCCTCTTTTAATTATTTCAAGATATTTCAAATAGACATTAAAAGCGCTTTTCAAAATGGATTTATAAAAGAAGAATTGTTGTTAAACAAGCCCCTGGTTTTGAAAACCCTTCTTGCCCAGATCATGTTTTCAAACTTTCTAAAGCTCTTTATGATCTTAAGCAAGCACCCAAATCTTGGTACGAAAGATTTAGCTCTTTCCTACTCAGCAACAACATTCAAAGAGGAAAATCAATACTACCTTATTCATTCAAAAATTTGATTTAAATTTTCTTATTGTACAAATTTATATTGATGATATTATTTTTGGAAGTGCTAACACTGTGCTGTGTGAGAATTTTGCAAATCTCATGAAGGGATAATTCTAAATGAGTCTCATGGGAGAAATCACTTTCTTCCTCGAACATCAAATCCAGTAGTCGACTAAATGAATATTTATTAGTCAAAGCAAGTACACAAAAGAGTTGATTAAAAAATATGGACTTGAAAAGGGTAAGGCCTTTGGAACTCCAATGAGTTCATCCACCTGTCTTAAAATTGATGCCCCCAGAAAGAATGTGGATGAGAAAACATATAGAGGTATGATAGGTTTCTTATTGTATTTGACTGCTAGCTGATCAGATATCATGTTCAGTGTATACAAATGCACAAGGTTTCAGTCAGCTCCAAAGGAATCTGATCTTACTATCTTCAAACGAACTATCAAATATCTCATCAGAACCTAAGACTTTGGGTTATGGTATCCTCATTCTTCACACTTTGTTTTAATTAGTTATTCAGATGTTGATTACACAGGTGGCAAAAAGGATTGAAAAAGCACCAGTGGTACTTGTCAAATTCTGGGTGATTCACTTATTTCTTGGCATAGCAAGAAACAAACCTATATTTCTCTTTCTACTACATAATCTGCGTACTTAGCAGTTGGTAGCTGTGGAACTCAACTTCTATGGATGATGTATCAATTACTTGATTTTAATCTTTCATATGATTTTGTACATATTTTTTGTGATAATACAAGTGTTATTAGCCTTTCTAAATATATTATGCATCGTTGTAGGGCTAAACACATTGATATTAAGCATCATTTTATTAGAGATCATGTTGAAAATGGTGATTTTACTCTTAAATTTATTGATTCCAAAAATCAATTAGCCGATATTTTTACCAAACCTCTTTTAGAAGAAAGATTTTGTTTCCTTAGAAATCGGCTTGGTATTACTTCTTTAAATACAGAATGATTTATTTGTAATTATGACTGTTGTACTTGCAAGATTTCTGAGATTTATTTCTTTCCTTTCCCACCTCTTTTAATTAAATCCTTTGCCCTTTTTTCCTTTCAACAGTCACATCTCCTCTATTGAGTCCCTTCATCTCCCTAAGAAACCCTCTATATAATCCACCTGCTTATGCTCTCCTTCACAAACCCTTAACCTCCATAAATGACAAGAACTAGATCAATGGCTTCCATACTAAAAGTCCACAGAGATTCTCTCTCTAAGACTCAAGAACCTGTTGTTCTCTCTAACTAGTCAAAATCATTAGTCAGAGAATCGATAGCCTCTCATTCCCCTGGTAAATCAAAAAAATGATCTTCCACACCACCTCTCTCTAAATCTAAGAAATCCAAACTATGTGATGATCTCTCTCTCACTCCTAAAGACATTTACAAGTTCTGGACAGGTGAAAGCAAAGAAAGGTTTTTGGCTTTAAAGAACAAATATGTGATCTCCGATCGTGTGATAAATCTAAAACAAATTGAGAAAATCAATTGCTCTGTAAGTTCTCTGTTTAAGGCTCAACATTTGTCTCTTTTTCTTTGTCTATGTGGTCTCGAGGTATTTGAGGAGCATGTGCACTTGTTCTATGCTAATCTGTAAATCTCTAAAGACAGTGGTGACTTGGAAACTCTTATTCTGGGTAATCACATTATTATCAATGACTTCTTGTTTGAAAAAGTATTTGACACAAAGTTCTCTGGTGTAATTCCTTATGTGAATAGTAATGGTAACTGGCCTAAAAATTTTGAAGTAACTTTTGAAGAAGCGAAAGCCGCTATCTCTGAGACCGATGTTGACTTGTCTAATTTTGGGCCTCTCTCTCTTGGTTTTCAAAATCTAATCTTAGCTCACATGATTGATACTGCTCTCATTCTGTAAAAATGATCTCTTAGTAATATTACCTCTAGGGATTTGGTTGTTCTTTATTGCATGCTTAAGAAATATAAGATAAATTAGGCTTTGTAGTTTTGAGAGCATCTAATGGAAAGTGTTTTTGATCTGAGTGCTAGTGCAAGTCTGTCATATGTGTTAATGATTACTCGCATTTTGCTAGCCTCGTCTATTGATCTATCTAGTTTTCAGCCTGTGAAAATCTCTGCAAACTATGATACTAAAACCTTTGGAACAGGGGGTATGTTCTCATAGATGATCAGTAGTGTAAGAAAGACAGTGTTAATTCCAAACCCAAGTCTGTAAAGGTTTCTAACATATCTGATGATTCTGTATCCATTATGATAAATAAGATGGATGATTTGAAGACTCGTCTCTCTGTTCTTAAGGAAGGTATGCTTTCCTTACAGACAAATTCTAACAAAATTTTGCAGCTAAGCGAGGACACAAGCACAGATGTGGGCAAGTTGTGAATTTCCTTGGATGTACTCAAGTAGGAAGGCATGAAAAATTTGAGCAAGCCCTTTCTCCAAGTCGACTCCATCAAGTCGTAAGCCAACTCCTTCCATAATGACTTAGCCGTCTCTGGTAAAACCTCTTACACCAACTTCTCTCGCAATGTTGGATGCTCTTATAATATTTTTTGTAGGAATATTCACAACACCCTCAAGTACTTCTTTGGGGATAGGTGAATAACTAATTATCTCTTATGTTTTGTATACTTCTATTCAATGGGGGACTGTCCTCATGTTTTAAACAATGCTACTTTGTTGTCATTCAAAGAGGGTGTGTCCTCTTCCCTAACTCTATTTTATAATATCTACAGTTGGTGTCTCTAACCTCTGTAATCTTCTCTGGTGACTCCTAGTACACAGGACTAGTTTCTATTATACACGTTTTAATTTACTATATTACATAGTCTATTTTTCTTCTTTTCTTCTTTTTGATTATGCTAAAGGGTGAGAAGAATACTACATCAGATAACATGGAATCAAGAAAGTCGGGGCTCTATGGGGCATCAAGCAAGAGGGAGATCTATCCATCAATGAATCAGTCTAAAGAGAAGTATCTTATACTCCATCTGATGTTCATATTATCATTATCAAAAAGGGGGATATTGTTAGCCTCCTTATCCAATTAAGTTTTAATGATGACAATACTTTGTTGTTGATACAAATGAGCATGCACACAAGTAAGGAGAAATACAAGCAAAGGAAATCAGGACAGCAGGAATCCCTAGAAATCAGGCATAACACACAATGCTTGGATGGAAGGACCTATGTAAAGATGGAAAGAAATTATACTCCTCTAGTGGACATATCTGATATGGACACTAACGAGTATAATTAATGCAATTAAAACAAAGATTCTATACAAGGCAGAATTATGTCAAGGAAAAACATAAAAGGAAGGAAATTATATTCCTCGAGTGGACTATCTGATATGGATACTAACGGATATAATCATTTGAACCTATTAGTTGTGCATTTTCATTCTTCATAAAACTCTGTAATCTAGTTGTGTACAATTGTTACAAAAAGAAAAAGATAGTTAAAGTTTAGTTTATACAAGTACAGGATGAGTCATAGAATTCCAAATTCTATTTTGGATTGAAAGAAAGTCAATAACTCATTGTACTCATCACAAATTCAAAAACGCTCTAAAGGAAACCCTTTTAACCAAAGGGGGTTGAAATTGGCACCACACCGGTGATCTAAACCAGTATAAAAATATTTGTCTTTTTATTTTATGCCTTACATTATTATTTATATACTTGTGAATCTAACATGCAGGAAAGTCGACTACACTCTTTGGTAAATCGACTAAGCGAGAAAATTTCAATTCAATTCCCCACTTGAATTTCAATGACAAAATGGTATCAGAGCCTAGGTTACCGGTCATCCAGTACAAGAGCAACTATCGATTAAAGTCCTATGGATTGGTGTGTTGACGTCCTCAT
This sequence comes from Capsicum rhomboideum, assembly GCA_031232105.1. Lineage (NCBI taxonomy): Eukaryota > Viridiplantae > Streptophyta > Magnoliopsida > Solanales > Solanaceae > Capsicum > Capsicum rhomboideum. The sequence continues at coordinate 95,562,059 of CP124715.1, forward strand.
TAAATCTGAAGGAGGCTATGAGGCATCTAGGAAACTATTTCACTTTTCTCTCCTATTATGCTATCTCAATATTATCTCCCTAGGTTGAGTCTAATTAGTAACTGGAAGATTCTAATTTGTATCTCAACCATCACAATTGGGACTGGTTGGCCCAATCGGTATATCTTTAATGTCTGAAAGGTTGGGACAAGATATTACAACCTGCAGAGGTCAATAAGAAACATAGGATTTGAATTGTTATGTTATGAAATACACTTGATATTCTGTAGAGTATTTACTGCATTGAGAGAAATATATAGGGGATATGTTATGTGGATTGTTATCACTTGTAGTATATTGTGACTTACCGTGTAATGATTAAAACCCCTTAAGTACAAATGTTTGTTATGTGTGTTAATTTGCATGATATGTGTCCAAGAGACCCGAGGATCGTGAGGACCAGTATTATCTCGGGTTGTATCTTTATTTTTATGACTTGAGGCATGCCTCATCTCTTCGTGATTTGAAGTATTTCATAATTTCTATCCAAATCCTGACGAACTACCCACGTTCCTTGCTATTCTATAAGAAATATTGTGTGGGATGCGGTACTTGAGATGAAAAAGAGGGTCAAAATGTGTTAGAGTTAATCAAGTTAGGGAGTTAGTTGCATTCACGATAGCTTAGAGTAACAATTTAAGCACTCTAGACCTCTTAAAAATCATAGGACGTGAGATTTAGAAATTGTAACAATGTCTAGAGGATAGCATTGTGTGAGGAAAGACCTGGAAACAAATAGCAAAAAGAGAAAAAGAAGAACCACTGGAGGGTACCGCTGCAGCAGTTCCAGGCAGTAAGCTGCCAGGGAATTTTCCCATATTTCATGGTTTTGTAATCTTTGCAAAAATGACCCTATATTCGCAATAAATCAAGTTAAAAATTATCCCTGACATGCATAGTAAGCTAAGCGATTATTATTAAAAGTGTGGTATCAAAAGATGTCTTAAAAATGCGAGAAAATAAAAAGAGTATTGTTTGTTACAAGCCCCAAATAGGGGAAACCCAAATAAAATCAATAATAATATAAATAAAGGGGGCCATCTAGTTGGTGGAGTCATCTACAAGGCTCGAGGCATCTGAACCCTCCTCCACCATTTTGCTAAGGAAGGAAAATTCCTTGGCATCCTTCCTTCTCAGCTTGGGGAGCTTCTTGGTGGGGGGAGGTACACTTGAACATCACCTGCACGGCCTTCCACATCCTCACCAGCATGCAGTCCTAGGACTGGTGCTTCTTATTTTCCTCCTTTAGCTCCTCTTAGAGCTCCTGATAGGCTCAGGTCGAGTTTGGTTAGGCAGTTGAACTCGAAGGAGCCAATCCTAATAGATCCAACTGAGTCCTCTCTAAATAACCCTACACAGTAGTAAGGTTAGCCATCCAACCACCGAGAGATGGGGAAGCCTGAATAGTAGGAGAAGTTCTAGACTCCTCGCCCCTGTTGGCCCTGCTACTTCCACCCTTCTCTCCCACATTTGTCTTCTTTTTGTTGCCTCCCGAAGTTCCCCTACCACTTATAGGATTAAATGCCATGTCTCACTCCTCATAGGTATGATGATTCTTTATGGGCATGCTCACTCTCTTGAACAGCTCAATGATCAAGAAAGGTAAGAAAAGATCCCTCTTCATTCTCACTCTAGCATAGAAGTGTCGCCACTCATCCATAATTTGCGCCCCCATATTCAAAACGATCCCCATAAGAGCACAACCCACCACCATAGCCTAGTGAAAGACCACGTCAGTCATTTTTCTCAAGGAATGAATCCTTCAAGACACTAGCTGCAACCACACCCTGGCCTCCACCGAGAAATAGGTACTCTTGGTCCCTTTGAGACCAAACCATTTCTTCCCCTCCTGACCCTCCAGCGCTAAGATCCTAACCGCCCACTTCAAGTCCAAGTCCTGGACCTTGGCCTCAGAGGTAGCATTGGAGGGGTTCAGGACCTCTAAAGCATCATTAATATTGGCAGCATCAACAAGAACCTTCTTTCCCAGAATGTGGATAGTGGTGCTGGGCACGTACCAATCTACGTTCGGAAGGATGGCGTAAAACTCCCAAACTAACTCCAGTTTGCACCTGGGGCAACTTCAGTCTGTATGCCCCATCCTAACACCCTCAGTCGGTCATAGAACTCGGGCACCTCATCATCTTCATCCCTCATCAAAAACCTCGCTCATAAAGTAAACTCCTCATGCTCAAGCCCTTCTCATAATGGTCGCAGCTGGCAGTGTTGGGGAACATTCGATGTTGGGTTGGTGCTCCATACTAGTCCAGTAATGTAATAAAAAATTTAGTACTAGAAACCAAGATGGGGTACTGCATAAGGGAAGGATTTTGAAAAGTTCAAAGAAAACAAAATCCTGGAAGCTACTGCTAGGTACCGCTACAGCGGTAAAATTAATTGTTGCAGTGGTACCGCTATGGCAAAAAAGATACTGCTGCAGCGGTTCCATTATCTCCAATCGTCAACCTCCCCTCCCATGGTGTATTTTCAACTTTTCTTTATAATTTTGAGATTTAAGGGTGGATCAGGCTTGGTGAAGTTCGTATGAACCTTTTTACACTAAAATGGGAGTGTATAACACTCGAATTCACCCTTAAATCACCCAAATTCATTGAGGAAGATAAACTCTTACCTCCCACCTCTGTCATTGCCAAAATCTGCTTTGAACTATGTCAATCTTATGCCCAGGATGTTGTAGGAGTATTTTAAAATAAGAGAAACCAACATGCCCATCATTTTATGCAAAAACACCACCAAAATTCAAAATCAAAAGTTGCACCCTCAAACCATTCAAAATCTTTGATTTTTAATATTTTTTTATGAATCTACAATAGTAAGTACAAAATAAAGTAGTAGGAATAAAAAACTACCTTAAAAATTTACGCAGGATGGAGATTACATAGAGATAATTGAGAGAGTTTTGAAGTGGGGAGTGAAAATAAGGGAAGTGAAACACTTCCTCCTAATTTGAACAGCTGTGAACCACCGTTGTGGTAAATTATCACTGCAACAGTAATTTAACCACTATAGTGGTGACTACCGCCTTGAGTTTCAATTTTTATCCCAACTTTCATTTGTTATGGTATTTTTTGATATTTGGACATTTATGGGATAACCCATTACAAAAGGATTATTGTGGAAGTTTGCCCATAGTTGGTGGAAATTTTGGCTAATAATTCAAACAATGCGGGGATTTACTAATTAATTAACCAAGCATAGACGAGGTAAGTGAGCATAAAATTCTGAGGTCCTTCCTCCTATAATACATCGCGGATCAGAATAATTAAGTTGTGCCTAGAATCTTTGGTCCTCACATCATGGATGTTTGGGGACAAACGGTGGGTCAATTGGGATCTAAAGTAACAAACCAAAACATTGTTATATTGAAAAACATCCCAAAATTTTTTACGATGACTAAAATTCTCCTATTGGACCTGGTGGAATTTAATTTGTGAGGAGAAATAGGGCCCAATTCAACTATTTAAAAAAAATTGGGCCGACATGCTGCCTACCATTGCAGCGATAAACTAACCACTGCAGTGGTACCCGACAGTGGCCAGCCCAACCTCCCCTTAAAACCCTGTTTATTTTTAACTCTCTTAGGCCATTCATTTTCCCCAAAAACACCCTGAATAAACCCCACCTTTACAATCATGAGATTTTAAAGGAAACATTTCATGAGAGTAGTTTCAAGGCACACCCGGCGAGAACTCGACATGGGAAGAGGCTTAGCACTTGCGGGAAAAAATTCTCCTCTCAGTAGGAGCATGATTCATCTATGAAGTAGGTTTTGGTTTAAATTATAGTATACTTGGGCTATTTTCAGGTAATACTGATAGTGATATCGGGAGTTTTCATGTATTAGTCCTGCGGGTATGTTGTTTGGATGGATAGAACGATAAAAATTTGGTTAGGCTTTAACATTGTTGTATGTTGTTGTTGTACTCTATTAGTGTGAGATACGTGGCATGAAAAGGGTCAAATCTTGTGAGAATATGTCTAATTTGATAAACTCCATGGCTTATAAGTACGGTGAGGGATAAGTATGGTAAAAAGGGAGAGAAAGAGGTAAGCTAGGGTTGATTGAAAGTGCTATTGGTAATCTAGAGAAATTGAGACTTGAATTAAGGATGGTTAACGATGCGTAAACGCAAACTAAGGGGTGAATAGTCAAACTATTTGAGTTTAAATCAACCTAGGAGTGTAATCAAATAAATGGGAAAGCTTGGGAGAGAACCTAGTAGCAGGGTGCATGACAGAGTAGGTAATTTGGTAAGGGTGGTTAGAATAACAAAAGCAAGGTTTGAAAGGCCGAGAATGAGGTTCCCAATTGAGAAAAGAGGAAAGAACCTGAGAACAATGTTAGAAATGCAATTATGGGTCGTAGATAGAGAGTTAGTGTTGTCATCCCAGTAGAACCATCACAGTATAGTAGGAGGTATGGTTATACCCAGTTATATATATGTGTGTATATACCAACATAAACGTACGAAAATAAGATTGATGTCTTTATGCTTGTATGTGGACCAAAGATTTGTAATCGCCTTTAGGAATTTCTTGTGATTATTGACTACATATGCATATTCATGCATGTTGACAATGTTGAGTTGACGATTGTGATGTTGATATTGAAATCACATGTTCATGATGTTGTTAATAATTAGTTGATTATAATAATACTAATATTGATATTGATCATGATGTTCATAATGATTGAGAATGATGTTGATGAGATTTAGAAAAGAAAGAGATGATGTACACATCTTGCATACATACATTCATTCATAAATATTTGAATATGCATTTATATTTATATGTTGTCGATGATTCCTTGAGTGGACCGGCCTTATTTATAGTGGTGCTTGTTCATAGTAGCGAAGCAGGAATGTAAGGTATGTCTTGTATTATGTATAATACTTATTCCCCTCAGTATATAGTTATAAAGGCGAGGTATATCGTAGTGTTTCTTACCATAAGGTTTTTAATGTTATAAGCATCTTGGTGGTTATAAATCCCGTAGTGCATTACATTAGTTGAGTACCAGGGGAATTTGGTCCAGCAGTGTGGTGTCCTCAATTTGATTGTATGTATGCTCCTAAATTGTATGCTTATTGATTTGTCTTGGGACATACTTGTATTTGGTGATAGTTGAGTTGTTGATACTTGAATAGCTTGAATTATGATTTTAATGTGTACTAGTAACTGTAGTGAACTTTAATGAATCCAGAGAGATTGTAAATTTCATAAAATACACATAATGTGATTATGGAGGATCGAGTGACACGCCAGTACAAATATGGTTATTGATGTTATTGATTTTGATGGATCGGGTACCACGAGCTGGTGTTGTACATGGACAAAGGGTGTCCTTTATAGGTTATGACTAATGGGCAGAAATAAGTCCCATAGTGTGTATGTACAGATTAGTGTGATTGAGAGAGGTTATATGGTTAATAATTGATAATCAACTAACGTTATTCTAATTGTGAGAAGGATAATGTTCCTACTTATACTATACTTACTGATTTCATGGTTAATTATGATATGGTTGATACTCTTGTATGCTGGGTTTTTTATGGTATTATTGGTTGTAGTCGATGTACTTGTTGATTTTATTGAATTACTTGCTATGTGTTGAAGCCTGTTTACTTGTATTTGATTTATGTTGTATACAGATTGTTGAGTTGAGTTTGCCTATGATACCTACCAGTATATAGTGGTTTGTACTGATACTACCATGTAATCTTCTTTTGTTGAGTGTAGAAAGTGTTTCAGAGGCTCAAACATGACCTTTCGTATTGTGTTTGACAGTTGATACAGATCCAAGGGTGAGCACTACTTCTCCAGGCTTCCATGGATCATCGATTGGATCTTGCCCTTCTTCGGAGCAATGAATCTATTTAGCATTTTGTTAGTTTTGAATAGTTCATATACATGTTTTGTTTAGAGTTCTTGTATGATGACTTTTGGGTCTTTATAATTGTAATATATAGTTTGATTATTCTGTATTGTTCTATTTACTATTTTTTTTTTTGGAGATATTATTTACTTAGGTTGAGTTATAATATTATCTTGTTTTAAAAAATGGCTAAGTATTTGGGAATTTTTTGGGTTAGATTGTTCTCCTACCGGAGGGTTAGTGTGGGTGCCACTCAAGACCATTTGGATTGTGATAAAGTTGGTATCTGAGCCCTAGGTTCATTGATCTTATCGTACAAGAACGATTCTAGAAGAGTCTTATGGAATGGTATCGAGGAGTCTGTAAATTTCTTCAATAGGCTATAGGATTTTAGGAAACTTCAACTTCATCTTTCTTTGTCCTATTACTTTATTTTAATTGGTATCTAGTGATCTAAATTGGTGTCTAAATTTTTCACTCCTTTCTCATAGATGGTGAAAATCTGCGCAGAAGAAGCTACAGCGGTATCAGTACCCAAACTGATTGCTAAGGCCACAATTTGAGGCAAGGGAAAAGTCAGAGGAACGGGAGAAGAAGAGGCCTAATGGTAGCACCCACCAGGGGTGGAGCTCAATCTTACATTGAGCCAATAAGAGAGATATTAGAATATCTTCCTCCACTTGAGGATATTCCAAATATAGTTGAGAATGAGGAAGTGCCAATATAGAACGATGCAGCACCAGTTCATAAAGGTGTTGCTCCTATGCAGATGTCTTCTGAGTTGGTCCAACATATGTTGGGTTTCTTGAGTAGTTTGGTTGGCACTGCGACTACACTGGTAAGGCCTACTGGTCAGCATCTAGGGGTGCAACATGTTGCTAACATGGCTCCCAAAATGGATAAGCCGTCAGAGACAGATTTTTTTCCATGTCAAGTAATGGGTTTAGTGATGACCGAGGGTGAGCATGATTTGTTTTGCAAATTCCATAAGATGAAGCCTCTTATTTTTCATGGCACTGAGTCTGAGGATGCCTATGATTTCATAATCGATTATCACGATATACTTCACAAAATGGAAGTGGTCGAGAGGTATGATGTAGAGTTTGTCATAGTTCAGTTGCAGGGAGATGCCAAGATATAGTGGAGAGCATTTGTTGAGTGTAGGGCTGCAGTTTACATCCGTTAACCTAGACTTAGTTTCATTCTATGTTTCTAGAGAAATATGTGCCTTGTACTCTGAAAGACAGGAAAAAGGATGAGTTCAATAATCTTGAGCAGGGAGTATGTCAGTTGTGGTGTATGAGGCCAGTTCCATGCCTTGTAAGGGTACTTATCTCGATTGTTGCATATTGAGAAGGAGGAGTAAATTCATCAATCTTTGAAAGGTTTGAACACAGGTCTCCCTGATTTTTACTCTACAGATCACATCTTCAGGTAAGTCTTTTTAGGAAATGGTTGATTTTGTTAAGAAGGTGGATGGTGTGACGCAAGAGGGTTATGCCAAGACGACAACAAAAAAGGCTCGCAGAGGGGGTAATTTCATAGGTTTTTATGCTAGGGGTTAGAGTTTGCAGGGATACCCTACCCACCCTATTTAGTCAGCGATGCAGGTGTCTACTGGGAGTCCATTAGGGGCCAGCCAACCATCTTCAAACTTTGGTTTTTATTTGACTTTGTCTTCCTCAGCTTAGTGACCCACCCTAGACTGTACATGTTATGAGTTCGGTAGGGTAGGTCATATTCAAAATAATTGTCCTAATTTCAAACAGTCAGATTAGTCAGGCCAGCAGCAAGCTCCCCGAGCTTTAGTTCCAACAGGTAGAGAAGGAAATGGTAATGGTATTGTGACAACTAAGCCAATTAAGGTGGTACTTGAGCTGGTAGAGGTGGCGTACAAACGAGCAATAGGGCCCAATACTATATTTTTTTAGGTAGACTCGAGGCGGAGGCATCCGATGATGTCATAATAGGTACCATTCTTGTCCGCGACCAAATGGCCATTATTTTGTTTGATCCTGGTTTTATGTTTTAGTATGTGTCTACTAGATTTTTTATGGGGCTGGATATGGTTTTGAAACGCTTGATACTTCTGTGCATGAGTCCACCCCAGTTGGTGATTTTGTGATAGTTGATAAGGTTTATTGTGCTTATTCTATTTTATTCGTGGGGTATCAAACTTGGTCTAATTTGGTGATATTAGACATGGTGGATTTTGACATCATCTTGGGGATGAGTTGGTTATATCTATACCATGCAACTCTTGGCTGTCATGCCAAAACAATAATTTTGGCTATGCTATGAATCTATAGATTAGAGTTGGACGGTGATTATCAGCCTTCTCCTCTAAGACTTATCTCTTTTATTCATGAAAATAAGTTGGTTAGAAAGGGGCGTTAGGCGTTCCTAGCTTATCTTTCGGATACTAGTGTTGAGGTCCCTCCTATTGATGCAGTTCCAGTGGTATGTGAATTCTTATAGGTATTTCTAGCTAATTTTCCTGGTATGTCACCGGATAATGACATCAACTTTTGTATAAATCTAGATCCAGACACTCATCCCTTCTCTATCCCCCCTTATAGGATGGCACCAATTGAGCTAAGAAGATAAAGACTCAATTGCAGGAATTTCTAGGTAAGGATTTATATATCCTAGTACGTCTTTGTGGGGTGCTCCTATGTTGTTCGTTAAGAAGAAGGATGGAAGTCTATGTATGTGCATAGACTACAGCTAGTTGAATAAAGTTTTTATTCATAAAAAATACCATTTGCCTAAGATAGATAACTTGAATAATTAGTTACAGGGTGCTTTGGTATTTTCTAAGATCGACTTGAGGTTCGGTTATCATTAGCTAAAGATCCGGGCCGAATACATTCCCAAGACAACTTTCTGAACCTGTTATGGGCACTATGAGTTCTTTGATATGTCCTTCGATTTGACTAATGCCCTAGATGGTTTCATAGGGTTGATGAATGGGGTGTTTAAGCCTTATTTTGGATTCTTTTGTAATTGTTATCATTGATGATATTCTTGTGTACTCTAACTGTAAAGAGAAACACGAAGATCACTTGCGTATTGTATTGGAGTTGCTTAAGGAGAAGCAACTGTATTCCAAATATTCTAAATGTGAGTTCTAATTGTCTTTGGTGTCCTTTTTGGGACATGTGGAATTGAAAGAATGGTTTATGGTATACCCACAAAAGATTAAGGCGGCAAATAATTATACTAGGCCTACCTCCTTGATCGAGGTTCGTAGCTTTGTGTAGCTGGCCAGTTACTACCATAGATTTGTGAAGGGGTTTGTTGTTATTGCATCACATCTGACCCGTTTAACTTAGGAAAAGGTTTCTTTTGTTTGGTTTGATGAATGTGATGAGAGATTCTAAAATCTTATTACTTTTTTGACCACTACGCCTATTCTTGCCTTGACGATGGAGAGTACGGAATTTATTATGTTTAGGTGTTGTTTTGATGCATGAAAGAAACATGATGGTCTATGCTTCCAGACAGTTGAAAGTTCATAAGAATAACTATCCTATCCATTATATGGAGTTAGCAGCTATGATATTTGTACTTAAGATATGGGGGCATTACTTGTATAGGGTGCGATGCGAAGTTTTCACCGACCTCCGTAGCTTATATCATATCTTCACTCAGCGGGAACTGAACTTGAGAGAGCATAGGTGGATGGAGATACTCAAAGATTACAATATGACTATCCTTAATCATCTAGGTAAGGCTAATGTGGTAGATAATACTTTAAGTGCGAAGACAGAAAGCATGGGTAGCCATTGGCTAGAGAGGTTCAGTCTCTAGCTAACAATATCATGAGACTTTAGGTATTGGAGAGAGGATTGCTAGCTAATATACAGACGAGGTCTACATTTCTTAATCAAGTCAAAGCCAAGTAGTTCGAAGATGCAAAGTTAAGTAAGATTCGTGATAAGGTGTTGCAAAGTATGGCCAAGGATGTCATTCTTGATGATAAGGGTGTGTTGGAGATTAGGGGTTAATTTTGTGTGGCTTGTGTTGGTGATTTGATTCCTATCCTTCTTGTTAAGGCTCATAGCTCAAGATACTCCATACACACTAGTGTAACCAAGATGTATCGTGACTTGAGATAACATTATTGTTGGGGTTGCATGAAGTGTGACATAGTCGATTTTAAGGCTAAGTGTTAGAATTGCCAACATCTAAAGTATAAACATCAGAAACCTGGTGGTACTCTTCAGAGGATGCCTATTCCTGAATGGAAATAGGAGAGGATAGATTGAATTTTTTTATCAGTCTTCCCAAGACATTGGGAAAGTGGAATTCGATATGGATCATAGTAAATAGGTTGACTAAGTCTGCACACTTTATTCTAGTTCAAATAATGTATAATACAGCAAAGTTAGCTAAAATCTATGTTAAGGAGATTGTTTGACTACATGGGGTTCCCATATCTATTATTTCATATAGAGGCACGCAATTTGCCTCAAATATTTGGTAGAAATTTTAGGAAGAGTTGGGAGCATAGCTTTTCACCCTCAGACTGATGGGCAGTCTGAGTGGATGATTCAGCTTTTGAAAGACATATTTTGGGTGTGTGTGATGGATTTTAGGGGTCATTGGGACCAGTTCATACCGTTATATGAATTTGCATATAATAATAGTTATTGCTCGAGCAATGGCATAGCTCCTTTTGAGGCTTTATATAGAAAGAGGTGTAGATCTCCTATTAGATGGTTTGATGTCTTTAAGGCAACACCTTGGAGTATGGATTTTTTTAAAAATTCACTAGAGAAAGTGAACTTTATTTAGGAAATGCTTGTAGCGGCTCAAAGACAACAGAAAGAATATGCATCTAGAAAGGTGAAGAAATACATTTCATGGAGGCTGAGCAAGGGTTGCTCAAAGTTTGACCCATAAAAGAGTTATGCAATTCAGGAAGCATGGAAAGATAAGTCTAAGTTATATTAGACCTTTTGAGATTTTAAATAGTGTAGGGCTTGTGTCTTATAAGTTGGCCTTGCCACCGAGTTTGTCAGGAGTTCATCCTAAGTTTCATGTATCAATGTTGAAGAAGTTCCACGGTGATGGTGACTAATTATTTGTTGGGATTCAGTCTTTCTAGATTAGAACCTCTCGTATCAAGAGGAACCAATTGTTATTCTTGATAGAGCTATCCATAAATTGAGGACTAAGGAGATTGCGCCTGTGAAGGTCCAGTGGAAGAACTGCCCTATTGAGAAGGCCACTTAAGAGACTGAAACAGACATGCGTATCCAATATCCGCAATTGCTCTCCATACATACTTGTTTATTTTTGCATTTTCATTCTTATTTCCATTTGGATATGAACGATTGTTTAATTGGTATATGATGTAATGACCCATTCTATTGTTATAGCATTATTTAATGTGTAAGTACTCGATAGAGTTTTTTCTAGGATGAGAGTTGTTAAAATCATAGGCTAGAGTGGTTTCTAACTAAAATCAAGTGTAGTTTAGTTTAGAGATCATTGGTGTCTTGAGGTGCAGTGTTTGACAGTTTTGAGGTGATAGAATGATAGACGAGGGAGATGTTAGTCCATAGAAACTTTTGGAATGGGGAACGGGTTTGTAGAACTCTGGTTATGGAATTTTCTGCGATAGGATATATCTAATTTATCATATACTTCTAGGTGGGTACTGTGAAATGAGGGAAGGCTAACAATTCCCCCGACTCTCTGCCAACCACCACTGTAACAGGTCCCTTACTTCCATAGTGGGATCGTTGTAGCGGTTAGCCGACTGTTGTGGTAGTTGGTCAGAATTTCTTCTCAAAACCATCATACCAAGCAACTTCTTGTAACAATGGGACCGCTATAGCGGGTAGGTGTCTGTTGCACCGGTAATCATCATACTAAATGTTTGATTCTTTGAGTTTTGATATTATTTCTCCCAAATCATCCAAATTTTCAACCAAGGGCTTGGGTGAGGTAATTTCCTCCTAGCTTGGGTGATTTCTACTATTTAGGTAGATTCTTAGACCATTCTAATATAGATTAATCCATTTAATAATTAGAATCACTAGAACATAAGGGTTTGGTAGAATCCATGGGTTTAAGCCCTTATTTGATGAAGTAATGGGAAATCCTTATAAGTAATCCTAATTTCACCTAATAATGGTTCTAGGGTGTTAGATTTCACTTTCTAACATACAATTTCTTCCCTTTGACGTGGATTATGGGGATTTGGGGTGAATTAATAGGTGAAAAACCTTTATACTATGCTTTAAGCTATAACAAGGAGTGAAATAAGTGGGGTTTAATTCCTAAGGCTTAGAATGGAAGAGTAAGTGGTTAATTACTCTTATTTGTGTGTTTTTATACTTTGATCATTCATAGGTGTTAAGGAAAGGGAAGGCTTATGCGGACTAGCTTGTTTCAGGGTTTGTAGTGTGTACTAGTAACTGTAGTGCACTATAATGAATCTAGAGAGATTGTATATTTCATAAAATGTATATAATATGAATATGGAGGATCGGGTGCCATGCTAGTACGAATATAGTTAAAGATGTTATTGATTATGATAGATCAGGTACCATGAGCTGGTACGGTACATGGACAAAGGGTGTCCCCTACAAGCCATGACTAGCGGGCAGAAATAAGTCCCATAGCATGTGTGTACAAATTAGTGTGATTGAGAGAGGTTATATGGTTAATAATTGATAATGAACTAATAGTATTCTATTTGAGAGGTTGTGAAGGATAAAGTTCCTACTTATACTATGCTTGCTGATTTCATGGTTAATTGTGATGTGGTTGGTACTCTTGTTACTTTATGTGGGTTGTTTATGGCTTTGTTGGTCGTAGTTGATGTACTTGTTGATATCATTGAATTACTTGCTATGTGTTGAAGCCTGTTTACTTGTATTTGATTTATGTTGTATGCATATTATTGATTTAAGTTGGCCTATGATACAATACCAGTACATAGTGGTTTGTACTGATACTACCATGTAATCTTCTTTTGTTGAGTGCAGAAAGTGTTCCAGAGGCTCAGCCACGACCTTTCATATAGCATTTGATAGTGGATACCGATCCAAGATTGAGCACTACTTCTCTTGGCTGCCATGGATCATCGATTGTATTCTTGCCCTTCTTCCGAGCATTGAGAAAAAATTTTATTTTGTTAGTTTTTGGATAGTTCTTAGACATAATTTATTTTAGAGTTCTTGTATAATGACTTTTGGGGATTATAATAGGTAGTTTGATTATTCTATATTCTTTTTTTAACTGTTTGTTTTTTGGACATATTACTCGCTTAAGTTGAGTTTTACTATTAGCTTGTTTTAAAAAAATGGCTAAGTGTTAGGAATGCTTCATGTTAGATGGTTCTCCCAGCAGAGGGTTAGTGTGGGTGCCATTCACGACCATTTGGGTCGTGATAGATGTACATCAAGGAGATAGTTAAGCTTCATGGGATTCTGTTGTACATTATTTTAGATCTGGGTGCACAATTTACAGCTCACTTTTGGCAGTCTATTCAGAGAAGTTTAAATACGAGGGTAAGTCTTAGCACCACTTTTCATCTGCAAACCAATAGTCAGGCACAATGACTATTCATACTCATGAGGATATGTTGAGTGATTGTGTCATTGACTTTAAAGGTAATTAGGACGATCACCTACCTCTTATAGGGTTCGTTTATAATAATAGCTATCACTTTATCATTTAGATGGCTCTATTTGAGGCCTTTTTGGGGAGGATATGTAGATCTCCTGTTGGCTGGTTTGAGGTTGGTGAGACTTCATTGCTAGGTTCAACATGGTTCATAAGGAGATAAAGAAAGTCAAGCTAATTCAAAAGCGTTTGATAACAGCACAGAGCCGACAGAAATCATATTCAAATGTAAGGAGGAGAGCTGGTTTTGTTTGCGAAGATATGAGCAGCTAAAATCCATAACTAGGATTATGGGAATCATAATGGATTAACACTATTAGGGTTACATAAAGGGTGGTTTCAAAAGGTAAGCATGCATGCATTGTTAGTTTCTTTGGTTTGAACGTATTTTAACCAATGCAAATGGTAGAACTATTATTAGGTCTACACTTACTTGACAAAAGAAGACTAGGTAAAGGAATTAGCATCAAGGATTTAAGGCTTCTAACTCTTATCTAATGGATAGAGCTAAAGCTGAACTAGCTAACTTGAAATGTGTAACGAAGTCTAGTTAAGAAACACTCAAACAACGAAAGAATTTAAAGTTATATTTATCTTATTAGGTCTTAACAATCCTCCAAACAAAATGACAACCTTAGCATACTCCCGGATGATCTTGCGGAAACTTCTTATTAGGAAGTAGCAAAGCAATGGGTTTATCTACTGAAAGAAGAGGTAGAAGCCGTAACATAAAGAGTAACAAGAAAAACAAGAGCAATAAGGAATCTCAATCCCTGAAAATGGTGAGAAGTCAAAGTTGATCATTCCGATTATATTTTTATGATCAATGTGGTTATATGGAATATTATGGGATATAGTTCAAAGAAGGAAAATTTTAGACTCAGAAATTTGTTTAAAATGAATAACATTGTCTTTGTTATAACTTTTGAACCTTCCATCAGTAAGGATACAGTTGAAGGCTACAAAATATATTTGAGATTCGAAGTATTTCATGCTAATTCAAAAGGACAAATATGGTGTTTGCGAAGAATTGCAATTACACTATCTTATCTGGATATGAACCATATGTTGCATTAAAAATTAAGCATGATTTTATAGATAGGAATATTTACATTTCAGTTGTTTTTCCCCCGATAAAAGACTTGATCTTTGGAATAGCCTGGAAAGTGTTCATCAAATTATTGATGAACCTTAGAGAATGGGGAGACATTATTATTATTCTACATCTTGATGAAAAGCTTGGTGGTAACTTACATAAAATGAGTAAAAGTTTTGACTTCAATATTTGTATGGAATAAGTAAAAGTTTTGCCTTTAGTAGTTGTATGGACAAGAATCTGGTCGGAGCTTGATAGAATACTCTCCAATTATCAATGGTCTCAGTTATTTAATAATTACACAGTAAATCATTTGATAAGGTCTGATTCAGACCACAGACCTATATTATTCACACGAAAAAAAGCCTTAGTTCTGCACCAAGTTATTTCAAATTTCTTAACTTCTAGACTCTTCAACTAGATTTTTAGAATTGGTGGAAGATACTTGGAATATCAATACTGAGGGTAATCCAGTGTGGATTCTTCAACGAAGATTAAAGTTATTAGGATGGAATCTTATTGAGTGGTCCAAGAACAATGTCGGTGAAGTGTACGATCAAATGAAGAAATGAGAATTAGAAAGTTCAGAATTTTGAGGAAGATAATTTTTTTCAAAAAAATGAGCAAAGCAGAACCAATGTGAATGTGTCAAGATGAAAATACAAGATGGGATATAGAAAAATCTTCTCAGAAAAAGATCACAAATCAAGTGATTTGAAGAAGGTGATATTAATACCAAGTACTGGCACAGTGTGATCAAGAGCAGGAAAAGTAAATTGAAAAATTCATACTATTAAGAAAAATAAAGGAAATGAGATGACTTATGATTATAAGATATCCAAAACTAATGTATCTAAATCTCAGGATCCTTGATTGTATTTCATGAATTATTAGTGAGGAGGATATTAAGAAACTGAACTGATTGAGATTTTAATGAAAGAGAACATTAATTATGTTGTTTTTAATATAGATTGTGATAGCTCAGCTGGTCCAGATGGATTCAACGGTGTATTTTATCATAGCTGTTGGATTAATGGTGTATTCTATCATAATTGTTAAAGTATAATCAAGATTGATTTGATAAATTTTGTTCACTATTTTTCAATGAGATAGAAACAACAAATATTTTTTCCACATTTGTTTAGCTCTCATTCCTAAAGTAGATCCTCCCTCTATCTTTATAGAATTTAGACTAATAAGTTTAAGCAACTTCTCCATAAAAATCACTTCTAAAATTCTGGCAAGACGCTTAAATCCTTTGTTAACTAGATTGATTTTAGAAAATTAGAGTAATTTTATTTAAAAAGAGTGTTTTTAAATTGGATATGAAAAGGCTTATGATGGAATGACTTGAAATCTCATAGTAGTTATTACGAGAAATTTGGGTTCTATAAATTATGAATAGATATCATTTGAAATTTAATCTCCAATATTTGGCATTCTATCATAGTTAATAACACGAGAAGAGGATTCTTCACTTCATCTCAAGGACTAAAACAAGGAGACCCTTTATCACCTTCATTGTTTGTTTTGACAGCTGATGTTCTTAAAAAATTACTTAATAAATTATATGATCCTGATAATTGTACCCCTTTTCCTATGATATCATAAGGGAAACAATTTAATCATATAACATACACTGATGATATTGTTGTTTTTTGTGCAAGGGACAAGAAGACCATCAAATTGGTTATGCAGCAAAATAGGGTGTATGAAAAAGCTTTTGCACAGAAAATGAATACTGACAAAAGTTATTTTATTATAGATCAAATACAAAGGCTAACAGAATCGATGGAATTAGAAATATAACAACATTCACGGATAAGTAATTTTCATCTATCTACTTAGGTTGTCCCATATTCACTGGAAGAAAGAGAATATGCTATATAGATAGCATGGTTCAAAATTTATAAGAGAATCAGTGGAGGAAAAGGTAAAATTCTATCTTAGGTCGATGAAATAATCCTCATTAAAAGTATTCTGCAATCTCTTTTCATTTATCCTTTATCTATCATGAATAATAGTTATCACTGGACCTCTTGGGATAGACTAAGTTGTCCAAACGAGGAAAATGAAATTGGTATCAGAAAAATGATTAACGTTAGCAACCCTTGTTCTATCAAAAGGTGGCAGAGATTTAGAACATGTCCATCTTTGTGGGCTGATATTTTGAGATCTAAATATTATATTAGATCTCATCCCATTTCTATAGCTAAATCTTTTTAATATTCTTATATTTGAAAAAATTTAATCAAGATTAAAAATAAGGTGGAGCAAAATATAAAATGGAACATTAATACTAGTAATATTAGTTTCTGGTGGGATGGTTGAACATGACAGTTAGCTTATCACTCTAAAGAAGGTTATAAATCCAGTAGAATAAAAGTTTTTAATTTTTTAAGAACAATAGATGAAATTCTATTAAGTTGCATGAACTTTTTTCAATTGACATGGTGTATAAAATAGAAGACATCAACAGACGCAACCAGTAGATCCATGACTATGCAATCTGAAAACTCATAGGTAACGAAAATTATTTTAATGAGAGTGCTTGAAATGTTGTTAGACAGGTGAAGTAGAACAATCTAATACTCAACAAAATATGGCACAAGGCTATTCCTTTCAAACACTCTTTTTATGTTGGAGAATGATGCACAAAAAAATTTTATTTGAAGATATAACTAGGAAGCATGAAATTTATGGTGTTGTAAAATGTTATTGTTGTAGGAGTAATTCAAAAGGAGATTCTCTGAAAGATATGTTTATACAAGTAAAAGCAACTAAGAAAGTATGAAATTTCTTTTGAAATTCTCTAGGCATTCTGCTCAAATTTTTTCCATAAAATGATTGTACACATCACTTCCATATCTATTTGTTGAAAGTTGTGGAAAGCTTAACTTCTTGCAAATTTTGAGGTGGAAACAAATTTAGGTTGTACAGTATTTATTTTAAAATTCTTTAAAATATCAATACTACTTTGAAGAAGTGTTTTACCAGGATGGATAGCCAAGCTCACTGAAAAAAAGACTGTGTGATTTAGCTAAAAGATTAAAGCCTATTTTAAGGTAGAAATCTTATGGGATAGACTCAATTCTTGTACGGTTAAGATTAATATATATGTCAATTTGAATATAAAAAGAGTTAAAATAGGTATTGGTGGTATTTTTAGAAGTGATGAGGGTGAATTCATTAAAGTCTATGTTGTACCAACTTTGAGTGATAATATCAATACTACTGAGCTTAAGGCTGTAAAATTTAGATGTGAGCATAGGATTAACCAACGACTTCATGATTTCACAACAGACTTTAATAATTCATATTTTGATTAAGAACAATGTAGTGTACAATCAGAAACTCCAAAGAGATATTGAAGACATTATTCAAGTTATGAAATATAGAATATTTTTGTCAGTTTCAATTATCAAGAAGAAAATTAATCTGCTCATCAACTTGCTAGGTTTGTTACAGGGCTTAACAGAGAAATGATCTGCACTGAATATTATCAATTGCCAAAAACTATGAAAAATTCTTTCCATATGGAAAAATGGAACATACCATCCATAAGTATTTGATATGAGAAATTCAATTTACTGTAAGTTAGAAAAGTATTTGGAAGAGGATATAATCTTTACACTATTTTTGTATAGTTTCTCCAATACTACTTTTGTATAGTTTTACAATATATGATTTATGTCCCCCTCTTTTGTATAATAAATTTTATATATGGATGTAGTTATGGTCTTGCCAAAAACCCCACACCTAAGGTTAATAATCTGGGTGATTGATTTTTGGTTAAAAAAAGTTTCTTAGGAGCTTCTTTGACCTCAGCATTTGTTAGTTCTGCTGCAAGAATGACCGGCAAAGGTTTTCCTTCCCTAAGAATGTATATTCAAGATAGGAAGGCAACTGTTTTCATCTTCAACTTTTGGGTTCCTTGATAGATGGCTTGGGTTATGGCCCAAGTGGGTTGTCAACATCTTTGAAATTTTCAGGCTTGGCTTAAACAATTGAAAGTTCTAAAATTTGCAACATTTCTTATGCGTCTACATTTCCAAAAATATTCTCTCCTATAGGAGCTCTAATCTCAAGTGGGTTACTTGATGAATGTTGTGTTAACTTTGTGTCAACATATACCATTGTGACACTACCAGAAATTGGGTTTATGGTAATGGAATTTTTGGCGAACGTTTCCAATGTGTTGCTATAGAGGGTCTATTGCAATGATTCTAACCGTTGCCAAAAAGAATTATTACTACTATGATTTAGTGATATAACCATTGCAATAGGGATATATATAGCAACGCTTATTGGAACCGTTACTATAAAAGAATTTATGGCAACACTTTATGGGCGGGAAATATCTATTACAACGGTTAATAAATCCCTCCAAAATATTTTCACAAGTCCACCAATTATTTTCACATGTCCGCCACTTATTTCCCTCAATCCCTTTTCTCTTTCTCTGAAACCCTTTTCTCTTTATCTCTGCAATTCCCTCAAACTACAATTATCTATAAGATGAGACTAAAAGAGACCATCTCCGATGATTATATACAAAACGAGACCATCTCTGGCGATGAAAGAGGGCTAATTTGTGTTACGAAGCTCTTAGTGTTGGGAATCTCTCAGCTAAATTATGTTACGAACCTCTAAGTCTGGGTTGTTTTGGGGTTTCTTCTTCAATCTGGAGATTTTAAGGCTAGTGTATTCTTCTGATTGACGATTTTTATCATGAACTTGCCCTTTTAAATTTTGGTTAAGTTAGTTAGTAGTGTAGCAACAATAAAAGAGAGAAGGGACGACTATAATTAGTTCTCGTTTAATAAAGACCAAAGGCCCAGATCGTACCAGTTCAGCAGTCGCCAACTCAGACTCCAGGTGGTTATAAACATAACAAATAGGAGAGACAAAAGGCAGCAATCATTATGGTATTTTCTCCCCCATTTTTTTTGCTTCTTCTTCTCCAAATTCTCTCCTTATTCTTCTGAAATCTCTTTCTTCTTCCATTACAAATCTTTGCGCTATCAAGGGGTTCCTCCACTTCTTGCGTTTAGCTTTTAGTTTATTTCTATTTCTTTATTATTTTAAGTTCCATTTGATAATAGAAAACAAAAAATTTCCCCATTGTTGATTCCTCTTTTGCAACTTATTAATTGATAATTAGTTTAATTAGTCAAATCCTGACATTTGGTAGCATAGCCAAGTTGTTCTAAACTAAGTTTTTATGATGGCGGATGGAACTCGATCTCAAGTTGTTAAAGCTAAGCTAGCTCGACATGAGGAGCTACTGGAGGACCTCACTGAGAACTATCGTGAACTCACTGAGACTCAAACTGGAATTCGTGGAACTCTACAGCTGATTTTGGATTGACTGACCACACTAGAGAGAGCTCCTCCTCATGGACAAGACTAAGGTCAGGTGTTAGGAGATGATTTACTTCCTATACCTCCCATAGAGGCTGGATTCAATCGATCCTAAGGGGTTTCTATTCATCCTCCCAAGTGGGAATTATCCAGTTTTGAAGGCAGGGAGCCTAAGGTTTACCTACAAAAGTGTCAAAAGGTACTTCAACCTTTACAGGGTGGCTGAGAACCTCAAGATGGATGGGGCTGATTTATACTTGAATGGGATGGTTGAAACTTGGTAAAACTCGTTAGTGTTGAGTCGTATAGTTATCACCTGGGATGTGTTTAAAGAATAACTCTGCATCAGATTTGGTGATGTTCTCATGGAGGACATAGTGGAAAAGTTCAACAAGCTCACTCAGACTGGAACAGTAAATGAATTTCTAGCAAGGTTTGAGGATCTTAAGGCTTAAATGATAATGCATAATCCTACACTTAATGAATCTCATTTCCTGTCAAGTTTCATGAGATCTCTTAAAGAGGATATTAAATTTGCTGTGAGGATTTTCAAACCTGCTACTTAACTGTGGCAATTGGACAAGCGACGTTGTAGGAGAAGGCTATAGAAGTAGTACAAAGGAAGACTAAAATAGTTAGCAAGGGCCTTGTCACCTCTAGTGTACCCTCCTTGGCCAGAACTGTTTCTTTTCCTACAAACAAGCCCACTCCTCTCAGACTCATCCCTGAGGTATATGAGTGTAGGAAGAACAACAAGCTATGCTTCAGGTATGGTGAGAAGTTTATAGTTGGTCACCGGTGCAAACACAAGCAGCTTAACTGTATTATTGGTGCAGATGAGGTTGATGCCAAAATGCCTGATAAAATTGTCTGATCCTACTGATGTAATCATTAAGCTGGATGAATCCCAAGAGGTACAAGAAGTTATACGTCTTGGTGCTTTATCTGGAAATAGGCAAGGTGTTAATTCCATTTTAGTATCTAGTGTTGTAAAAAATAGAAAGTTGATTGTATTATTTGACTCAGGCAGTACACACAGTTTCATAGATGAACAAACTGTGATTGACTCTGGGTATGTAGGTATTTATAGTTCCCCTATGAAAGTGACTGTTGCAGATGGGAACTATGTGATGTGTTACATAACTTGTACTGGATTTACTTGGAAGATGGGAGGGAAAACCTATCAAGAAGATTTGAGAATTATAAATTTAGGTGGTTATGATTTGGTTATGGACAATGATTGGATGAAAAAGTATAACCCCACTAAGTTTGATCATGAGAAGTAGTGTGTTACTATTGGAAAGAAAGGCAACAAAACTTACATGCAGTTCAAGAAGAGGGAAGTTTGAATATAATTAGCAGTAGTTCAATGGGTAGACTCTTAAGGAAGGGGAATACACTCATGGATCATTTGTTCATGATACAATAAGATCCTGCCTCTAATCAAAAAGTAATTTCAGAACCTGTACAAGAGGAGTTAGAAAGGTATGATACAGTTTTTGCTGAGCCTAGATCATTACCTCCTGTAAGAGAAATATACCATGCTATTCCTTTAAAACCTAGGACCTTACTAATTAGCTTGAAACGTTATAGATACACTCATTATCAAAAGAAGAAGTTAGAGAAACAGGCTACTGAAATGCTTACCAATGGTATCGTACAACATAGTCAGTCTTCTTTCTCTTCACCTGCTCTTTTAGTCAAGAAGAAGGATGGCACATGGAGGTTCTATATGGACTATAGGGGCCTCAATGACATGACTATTAAGAATAAATATCCTATCCCAATAGTAGATGATTTACTGGATGAACTGTATGGAGTTGTTATCTTTTCAAAGGTGGATCTAAGAGCAGGCTACCACCAAATAAGGATGAAGTCAGAAGATGTGTACAAGACAACTTTCAAACTTGCAATGGCCATTATGTTTTCAGAGTCATGCCCTTTGGGGTGACTAATGTACCTATAACATTTCAGGCTCTTAATGAACCAGGTATTCCAACATTTTCTTGGAAATTTTGTCTTAGTTTTCTTTGATGACATCCTAGTATATAGTCCTACACTAGAAGAGCATTTTAAATATCAGGAAGTAGTATTTCAAACATTGAGCGACCACTTTCTTTTTGTTAAAAGATCAAAGTGTGCATTTGGGTGAAGTAAGGTTGAGTACTTGGGACATGTTATTACTACTGAAGGGGTGTCAACTGATCTAGAGAAGGTACAAATACTGATGGATTGGCCTAGACCTATGACCTTAAGGGGTTTGAGAGGGTTTTTAGGCCTCATTGGTTATTACAGAAAATATGCAGCTAACTATGAAAGTATAAGCATACCCTTGTCTGATATACTAAAGAAGGATGCCTTTATATGGTCTAATTCAGCTGAGGAAATATTTGAGCTCCTGAAAGAGATATGGCCACTACTCCTGTCTTGGCACTACCAGATTACTCTTAGACATTTAAGGTAGAGACTGATGCATGCCAATCTAGAATAGGTGCAGTGTTGAAATAGCATGGCAGGCTGATTGCATACTATAGTAAAGTTCTAGCTCAGAAACACAAGGACAAGTCAATATATGAAAAAGAATTCATGGCATTACTCAATTCCATTGATAAATGGATACATTATCTATAATATAGGCATTTTACAGTAAAAACAAATCACCAGAGTCTTAAATAACTGCTGGAACAAAGAGTAACTACTGTTGTTCAACAAAGAGGGCTTACTAAGCTATTAGGCTTGGATTATGAGGTTCAATATAAGAAGGGGTCTAAGATTCAAGTTGTAGATGCCTTGTCTAGGCAGCATGAAAAAGTTATCAACTCAGGTGAACAACTGGTACCTTTCCAACTTAATGCTATTAGTGTGTCAGTTCTTTTATCGGTGTAGGATGTTGGTGAGAGCTATGAAGGAGATTCTTTAGCTGCTGAAATGATAGTTCAGTTGACTGTCAATTTACAGGACCTCAGGTATGGCATTACAATTCTAGAGTATTGAGAAGGAAGGGTAAGACATACATTGGTACTCATGGAGAGTTGAGAGAACAATTACTCAAACTATTCCATGATTCCACCTTTGGGGGTCACTCAAGCTAGCTTGGGATATTAAAGAGGTTAGCAAAACGTTTTTACTGGCCACTAATGAAATAAATGGTGATTGATTATGTGGATAGGTATGATGTTTGTCAGAGAAGTAAGGATGAAACTGTAGCCTATCCATGTCTTCTTTAACCTCTTCCCATTCCGAAGTAGTGGTGATTGATAGATTGACAAAGTTTGCACACTTCATTGCATTATCCCATTCTTTTACTCCAGTTCAGGTGGCTGAAAAATTTTGGAAAAGAGTCCACACATTACATGGTACTTCTGACACTATAGTATCTGATAGAGACAATGTAACACCTCGTACCTACTAAACCCTACATGATGACGTGGAACAATGGTTACTCAAGTGTCGAGAGTAAAAAGTATGTATTTTGTAATGTTAGTGATGAAATAATTGATATCCCTAGTACATAGGATTAGACCTTTGTAGGAGGTGTAACACCCCGTATGTTGTCGAACCTATACGACTACATATACAGTTATGGAAATTAGTGAAACATGAGAAATTTGATGAATTATACATTAATTTGTTGGGCATTAATGAGTCATGAGCCATTGGGCTTAAATGAGGCCCAAAATCACATGAAAGACTTGTCCCAATTGGGGCAAAACATGATCCAATCTTCCATTTGACTAATCAACTAAGGCATTTAATGCCAAGATATGGATAAGAGTGACTTGAGGGACCTATATATATATGATAAAATCAGATTTTTATTCATTTGTGACACCCATGTCTTTTCTAGAATTTTCTCTAACTTTTCCTTTATATCACACAAACCCTAACTCTTCATTCCTTGGACCAAGATACTCATCTTGCAAGACTTGGTAAGTGTATATTATTATGGTTTAATATATTTTATGCATTTAATATGGTTTATATCATGTTGGTTATGTTGGTGAAGTGTGAGAAGTTCACTATGTGTAAAACAAATTGTGTTTGCTAAATCGGAGGATGGTTTTACCTTGTAAACTTGAACATAGACTTGTGGTCTTGAAGGAAGTGAACTTGAGGGATTCAATATTTACATGTGAGATTTGATTATATTCTTCCCTTGTTTTATCTTTGTGTATAATGTTTGGAAATGTTATTGTGAAATCGGTTATGGATTTGGTAACGGATTGAAAAGAAAGTGACGTTTTGGTGATGTTTATGTGTGTTGTGAGACAATGGCTGATTTTTGGCATATAATATGATCAAAAATATGTTAAAATTAGTTTATTTATGATCATGTACCATTCATTGCATGAAAAAAACCAAAAGAGACCATTTCGGACCAAAACGGGCATCCGACCCAGTAGACGAGGGCACCTGCGGGCGCAGATGCCAATGCAGGTGCCTCTGGCTGCTGCCAAAGGTCACCTGCACATGCACCTCAGCCATCTGCGGGTGCAGGTGGCAACGTAGGTCATCCCCAGGTTTGTTTTTGTATGCTTTCGTACCTAGTTGACCCCCGAAGGCCCCTATACCCTTTTTGGATGTAATTACCAACTTGTGATGTCTTTTTAATTACTTTAAAGTGTCGTATGGAGGCATGTTGGACTATGTTAAGTATGTATGGTTGTTCATATGTTGTTATGAAGGATTAATTGTGACGGAATGATAAAGATAAAAGCGTAAAGGGTAAGTGTGGTGTGAAATGCTATTGATGTATGATTTCTTGGTCAATGTGTGTAATGTTACGGTGTTGTTGATATGAAAATGCAGTGGATTGTATTTTAAGGGGTGACATGACATTATACGGCGGTCATATAGTTCATTGTCGTCTTATACGCCTGTATAGTAACTAGTTGCTAATGTAAGCTCCGATATGTACTTGTATTGTAGAGGAAGGCGTAAGAAAGAAGCTGGACTGTTGTGTTCATATATAGACTTGTGTACTCATACTTGGAAGTGAAGGTATGTAAGGTTACTATTCTATATCCTTCTGCAGCATATGGTGTTCACATTGTCATAGTACTCATTCGATTCCGAAATGCTCTAAGGTATTCCGTATCCGGTAGTTGACTAGTGTTACTCATATGTTCCTTCCTCATTGGTCAATGGTGAATCATATGAATCATGTCCATTGGTTGACTCATGTTCATTAGCTAATATGGATCATTATCTTAAGGTTCCAAAAGTGTTACATTCCATGAGGGTTCTATAGAATTCCAACTACGATTGACATATCTTGCTATTCATATGTGCCCTATTCGTAGATGAATGATGATTCACTTATCTCTTATTCATTGACTGAAGTTCCAAAGTTGTCATAACGTTGTAAATTCTAAAAGGACTATCTCAAAGAGAGAAAGATATAAAGAGAATCTATTTATTCTTGAAAAGCATTTTTCCAATCATGTCATGTTCCAAAGTCTAAGAATATTTTGATTATCCTTGTACCAATCTTTCACAAGTAAAAGTACCAATCTCATAAGAGGAATAAGAGAGGTGATGTACAAGATCATATAGTTATTCCTCGTAAGTGAAGATATCAATCTCATGAAGTAGAGGAGTGAAGTAAGATATATATAAGTGTGTGCTTCAATTAATGTCATGATCTTTAATGATTCACTCTCATAACTATTTAAAGGGTATAAGTTCAAGATGGAATAATCCCAATATTATGCTATGTTATTTACTATAGCCCACCAAAGGTGGAGGTCCAGTGTTATATGGTAATGTGCGAGTGAACATATCCTTCCCTCACTATTAAAGGTGTCAAGCTCTTGAAAGTAAGAAATGAGGTAAAGCATATATGTGTGTTTCTGATAGTATCACGATCCTTAATGTATTATAAAAGTATCAATCTCTCCCAAGTAAGAATGAAGAAAAGTGTGTAAATATATTGTGAACCCACCATGAGAGTGGATGTATGTTAACCCACCATGAGAGTGGATGTATGTTAACCCACCATAAGAGTGGATGTATGTTACCCCACCAAGAGAGTGGATGTATGCTAACCCACCATGAGAGTGGATGTATGTTGCCCCACCATGAGAGTGGATGTCTGCTAACCCACCATGAGAGTGGATGTAGTTATTAACCCACCAAAGAGTTGATGTAGTTAACCAAGAAAATGAATAATGATGATGAGCATAAAGGCCAAGATGATGAGCATAAAGGCAAAGAAAGAATCTAGTGCATAAAAAGAATCTCTTGAGGGAAAGTCTCTTGGGATATATATATAGGGTGGTAAATGGGAATAATAGAAGAAATGTTCATGGTTCCTCACATACAAAAAGAAAGTTTATTCACATTTACTATTCCTCTTATATTGACTCCATTGTTGTTGTTACTATGTATGATGAATTTCTTGTGAGCCTTACATACTCAGTACATTCTTCGTACTGACCCCCTTGGGGGACTTACCTTACTTGTTGCAGGTGCAGGCATTAGTAGACCTCCTCTGCAGACTGGGGATCATTTGCAGAGTTTTGGTGAGCTCCACTCGGTTCGGAGCTTTCTGGGTCATAGTTGTACATTTGTTTGATATTGTAAATATTGTATAAGGCGGGGACTTGTCCCGATTTTAAGTTGGTCTTGTTGATGCATCTGTTAGAGGCTTTTGTAGACATATGTGGGTATATGAATGTAAGATATGTACTTTCAGTTCGATGTAATGGCTCCAACGGCCAAGTTTGTATATATGGCATATGTTTCCATATCTATGACTTCCGTATAGTTGCATGAGGTGTAATAAGATTTATACGAGGTGCATACGAATGTTCATGAGCAAAGATTGGTTCTCTCGGGCCATATCGGCTTTGGGTGCCAATCACGCCTCGTTGGAATTCGGGGCGTGACAAAAGTGGTATCAGAGCAGGTCGTTCTAAGGGTGTCTACAAAGCCGTGTCTGAGTAGAGTCTTACTTATCAATGTGTTGTGCACCACATTTATAAGTAGGAGGCTACGGGACATTTAGGATGTTGTTTCTTTCCTTCATTTCTAGATCGTGCAATAGAGCCAGTGTTGTAAGTTGAATTGTATCTGACCATGGTAATTATTTTTCTTTGGTATAGTAAAATGCCAATCATAAGAAGAGGTAGAGGCAAAGGTAAGCAGGTAGATGTGCCTGCCGATAAGGGAATGAGTAAATCACCACCTGACCAAGCTAGTCAAGGTGGAGATGACGCTGAAATAGCATCGCGGTCTTCTTTTACTTTTCCAGCTCCGAAAGAGCCAAGAGGTAGAGAAGTATCCGCAACACCGCCAATGAATGCCACAGATCAGGACCTAAGAAATGCAGTACATATGTTAACTCAGTTTATGGATTCACAAGCACAAGGACGAACTGGTCCAGTAGTAAATGTAGATGACGCAGCTAGAGCAGCTAGTCGTCGTACACAGGACTTCCTAAAATTAGACCCTTCCATATTCACAGGGTCAGATCCGAAAGCAGATCCACGGGATTTTGTGGACCAAGTTCAAAGAGCACTAGAGGTGATGCACGTAACAGGTGTAGAAAAGGTTAAGCTAGCAGCTTATAGACTGAAGGGCGAGGCTATCTTGTGGTATGAGGACTGGAAAAGATCAAGGGGTATTGATGCATTCCCAGCTGATTGGGAAGAATTTAAAATGGCATTCCTTGATCATTACCTCCCATATGAGATTCGGGAGGCACGTGCAGAACAATTTTTATATTTGCGTCAAGGAAATATGAGTGTGAGAGAATATAGTTTGCAGTTTAATTCCTTGGCTAGATATGCTCCAAATGTGGTAGCCACCATGGAAGATAGAGTCCATCGATATGTGGAAAGATTGGAGCCGTATTTGGTAAGAGACTGCACTATTGCTGCCTTAAATCGAGATATGGATATAGCTAGAATACAAGCCTTCGCACAAAAGATGGAGGACCAAAGGCAAAGAAGGAGAACACGAAAATCTGAGAAAGGGCAATCAAAAAGGGCGAGACTTATGGGGCAGTCTATGGTGCCCCCAGGAGAATCTAGATCTCGCATTACCGCCTAGACCCTCATTCTCTTATTCCACAACAGGTGTTCATTCTCAATCCCGAGGGTTTAGAGGTGGTCCATCTGAACAGAGTAGTGGAATTCATGGATTACAAGCAATAAGATTTTCTCGTCAATTGTGCCAGCACTGTGGGAGATTTCATGCAAGTTAATATTGGTTTGATATGAATGTCTGCTTTGTGTGTAGTAGGCCCGGACACATGATGAGAGAATGCCCACAGAGGACTACGGGTAGTATGACACGACCTACAGGATCAGCCGATGTGGCATCGGTGGCTGGTGTACAGTCTGCTGGTCGTGGTAGAGGTGCCAGAGGAGCAACTAGTTCCAGTGGAACTCAAAATCACACCTATGCTTTAGTGGACCGGTCGGATGCGGAGGCATCTCCTGATGAAGGTACAGGTATTTAGGTATATTATCATATTTTTACATGATGTATATGCGATGACTGATCCAAGCTCTACTCTATCGTATGTTACTCCATCAGCTACTACGAATCTAATGGGATATTGGGTTATTAGTTAAGTCAATGAAATATCTCTATCTGTCAGAAAATTTAGTATAGTTAAAGGAACATATCGAAATGGTATAGAGCTGATTAAGTACCCTTAAAACCGTCACCAATGAAAGGAGGAAGGGGAAAAGTTTTGACCAATACAAAGTGCCATGTGAAATTGTTGAAAGTGTATAAGAGTTTCCTCCCATATCGTTCCTAGTGAAAATATACAAAGTTCGGAGGATCTCACTAGGAAAAGATACCTATTGCTATTCTATATTGACAAGTGCAAAGGTTAATAAATAGAGACGTAACTTCCGTAAAAGTTCTTTGGAGAAATCAATAAGTCGAGTAGATAACCTGAGAAGCTGAAAATAAATGATGAGACCAAGGTACCCATATTTATTCCAAACAGAAGGAAAAAGTTCAAAAGTGCGGAAGTGGAGAAAGACTAAGTAAGTATCTAAATGAGTATATGTATAGAGATGCATTTGTTGCACATGAGACGGTGTTGTTAACATTCGAGGATGAATGTTCCTACGGGGGGGAGAATGTAACACCCCGTACCTACTAAACCCTACATGACGACGTGGAACAATGGTTACTCAAGTGTCGAGAGTAAAAAGTATGTATTTTGTATTGTTAGTGATTAAATAATTGATATTGGGCCTAGTACATGGGATTAGACCTTTGTAGGAGGTGTAACACCCCGTTTGTTGTCGAACCTATATGACCACGTATACAGTTATGGAATTAGTGAAACATGAGAAATTTGATGAATTATACATTAATTTGTTGGTCATTAATGAGTCATGAGCCATTGGGCTTAAATGAGGCCCAAAATCACATGGAAGACTTGACCCAATGTGGCAAAACATGACCCAATCTTCCATTTGACTAATCAACTAAGGCATTTAATGCCAAGAGATGGATAAGAGTGACTTGAATGACCTATACATATATGAGAAAATCAGATTTTTGTTCATTTGTGATACCCATGTCTTTTCTAGAATTTTCTCTAACTTTTCCTTATATCACACAAACCCTAACTCTTCATTCCTTGGACCAAGATACTCATCTTGCAAGACTTGGTAAGTGTATATTATTATGGTTTAATAGATTTTATGCATGGAAGATAGTTTATATCATGTTGGTTATGTTGGTGAAGTGTGAGAAGTTCACTATGTGTAAAACAAATTGTGTTTGCTAAATCGGAGGATGGTTTTGCCTTGTAAACTTGAACATAGACTTGTGGTCTTGAAGGAAGTGAACTTGAGGGATTCAATATTTACATGTGAGATTTGATTATATTCTTCCCTTGTTTTATCTTTGTGTATAATGTTTGGAAATGTTATTGTGAAATCGGTTATGGATTTGGTAACGGATTGAAAAAAAAAGTGACGTTTTGGTGATGTTTATGTGTGTTGTGAGACAATGGCTGATTTTTGGCATATAATATGATCAAAAATATGTTAAAATTAGTTTATTTATGATCATGGACCATTCATTGCATGAAAAAAACCAAAAGAGACCATTTCGGACCAAAACGGGCATCCGCCCCAGTAGACGAGGGCACCTGCGGGCGAATATGCAGGTGGCAACACAGGTCAGCCCCAGGTTTGGTTTTGTATGCTTTCGCACCTAGTTGACCCCCAAAGGCCCCTATACCCTTTTTGGATGTAATTACCAACTTGTGATGTCTTTTTAATTACTTTAAAGTGTTGTATGGAGGAATGTTGGACTATGTTAAGTATGTATGGTTGTTCATATGTTGTTATGAAGGAGTAATTGTGACGGAATGATAAAGATAAAAGCGTAAAGGGTAAGTGTGGTGTGAAATGCTATTGATGTATGATCTCTTGGTCAATGTGTGTAATGTTACGGTGTTGTTGATATGAAAATGCAGTGAATTTTATTGTAAGGGTTGACATGACGTTATACGGCGGTCATATAGTTCATTGTCGTCTTATACGCCTATATAGTAACTAGTTGCTAATGTAAGCTCCGATATGTACTTGTATTGTAGAGGAAGGCGTAAGAAAGAAGCTGGACTGTTTTGTTCATATATAGACTTGTGCACTCATACTTGGAAGTGAAGGTATGTAAGGTTACTATTCTATATCCTTCTGCAGCATATGGTGTTCACATTGTCATAGTACTCATTCAATTCCGAAATGCTCTAAGGTATTCTGTATCCGGTAGTTGACTAGTGTTACTCATATGTTCCTTCCTCATTGGTCAATGGTGAATCATATGAATCATGTCCATTGGTTGACTCATGTTCATTAGCTAATATGGATCATTATCTTAAGGTTCCAAAAGTGTTACATTCCATGAGGGTTCTATAGAATTCCAACTACGATTGACATATCTTGTTATTCATATGTGCCCTATTCGTAGATGAATGATGATTCGCTTATCTCTTATTCATTGACTGAAGTTCCAAAGTTGTCATAACGTTGTAAATTCTAAAAGGACTATCTCAAAGAGAGTAAGATATAAAGAGAATCTATTTATTCTTCAAAAGCATTTTTTCAATCATGTCATGTTCCAAAGTCTAAGAATATTATGATTATCCTTGTACCAATCTTTCACAAGTAAAAGTACCAATCTCATACGATTAATAAGAGAGTTGATGTGCAAGATCATATAGTTATTCCTCGTAAGTGAATATGTCAATCTCATGAAGTAGAGGAGTGAAGTAAGATATATATAAGTGTGTGCTTCAATTAATGTCATTATCTTTAATGAGTCACTCTCATAACTATTTAAAGGGTATAAGTTCAAGATAGAATAATCCCAATATTATGTTATGTTATTTACTATAGCCCACCAAAGGTGGAGGTCCAGTGTTATATGGTAATGTGCGAGTGAACATATCTTTCCCTCACTATTAAAGGTGTCAAGCTCCTGAAAGTAAGAAATGAGGTAAAGCATATATGTGTGTTTCTGATAGTATCACGATCCTTAATGTATTATAAAAGTATCAATCTCTCCCAAGTAAGAACGAAGAAAAGTGTGTAAATATATTGTGAACCCACCATAAGAGTGGATGTATATTAACCCACCATGAGAGTGGATGTATGTTAACCCACCATGAGAGTGGATGTATGTTGCCCCACCATGAGAGTGGATGTATGTTAACCCACCATGAGAGTGGATGTATGCTAACCCACCATGAGAGTGGATGTATGTTACCCCACCAAGAGAGTGGATGAATGCTAACCCACCATGAGAGTGGATGTATGTTACCCCACCATGAGAGTGGATGTATGTTAACCCACCATGAGAGTGGATGTAGTTATTAACCCACCAAAGAGTTGATGTAGTTAACCAAGAAAATGAATAATGATGATGAGCATAAAGGCAAAGAAAGAATCTAGTGCATATAAAGAATCTCTTGAGGGAAAGTCTCTTGGGATATATATATAGGGTGGTAAATGGCAATAATAGAAGAAATGTTCATGGTTCCTCACATACAAAAAGAGAGTTTATTCACATTTACTATTCCTCTTATATTGACTCCATTATTGTTGTTACTATGTATGATGAATTTCTTGTGAGCCTTACATACTCAGTACATTCTTCGTACTGACCCCCTCGGGGGACTTACCTTACATGTTGCAGGTGCAGGCATTAGTAGACCTCCTCTACAGACTGGGGATCATTTGCAGATTTTTGGTGAGCTCCACTCGGTTCGGAGCTTTCTGGGTCATAGTTGTACATTTGTTTGATATTGTAAATGTTGTATAAGGCGGGGACTTGTCCCGACTTTAAGTTGGTCTTGTTGATGCATCTGTTAGAGGCTTTTGTAGACATATGTGGGTATATGAATGTAAGATATGTACGTTCAGTTCGACATAATGGCTCCAACAGCCAAGTTTGTATATATGGCATATGTTTCCATATCTATGACTTTCGCATAGTTTCATGAGGTGTAATATGATTTATATGAGGTGCATACGAATGTTCGTGAGCAAATATTAGTTCTCTCGGTCCAAATCAGCTTCGGGTGGCAATCATGCCTCGTTGGAATTCGGGATGTGACAGACAAGGTGTTTTTGAGCAATTTTTGGCAGGCTCTATTCAAACTCAAAGGAACACAACTTTTATTTAGTTCAGCTTACCATTCTCAGATTGATGGTCAAACTGAGAGAGTTAACAGGTGTATTGACAACTATCTTAGGTGTATGGAAATCCACATGCCATCTCATTGGAAGCAATGGTTTCATTTTGTGGAATGGTGGTACAATACTAATTACCACTCCAACCTGTAATGTACCCCCTTTGAAGTACTTTAGGGGTTCTTACCTCCATAATTATCTATGGGACTAGTATAGGAAACTCACATTGAAGCTGTCGAGGATACAGTAATGATGAGGAAACATATGCAACAACTACTTAAGGATAATCTACACAAGGATTAAGAGAGGATGAAACTTTTTACTGATAGAGGAAGATCTGAGAGGGTGTCTCAACCAGGTGATATTGTCTAATTGAAGATGCAACCATACATGCAGTCCACTATAGCATTAAGGAGAAATTTAAAGTTATGTTCAAAGTATTATGGACCCTTTAGAGTCATCAGCAGGATGGGTCAAGTAGCTTACAAACTAGAATCACCCCTACTTCTAAGGTGCATCTAGTGTTCCATATGTCACTCCTTAAGAAAAAGTTGGGAACTATATAACTAATGAAGAAGGTCAGTTTTTGGTTCATCTAGTGGCTATACTGCAAATACAGCTGGTTCAGAAAGGTAACTCAGCTTTTGTCAAAGTGTTTGTACAATGGTCTAATCTGGCACCAGAAGATGCCTCCTGGGAAAAGTATGATTTTTTGAAGGCTAAGTTTCCTAATTTTGACACTAATCTTGAGGACAAGGATCATTTGAAAGGGGGGAGTAATTTCATGAACTTGCCCTTTTAAATTTCGATTAAGTTAGTTAGTAGTGTAGCAACAATAAAGGAGAGAAGGGATGGCTATGATTAGCTCTCATTTAATAAAGACCAAAGGCCCATATCATGCCAGCTCAACAGTCACCAACTCATCCCCCAGGTGGTTATAAACATAACAAATAGGAGAGAGAAAAGGTAGCAACCATTATGGTATTTTCTCCCCCATTTTTTTTGTATTTTATTCTCCAAATTCTCTCCTTCTTCTTCTGAAATCTCTCTCTTCTTCCATTGTAGATCTTCGAGCTATCAATGGGTTCCTCCATTTCTTATGTTTAACTTTCAGTTTATTTCTATTTCCTTGTTATTTAAAGTTCCATTTGATAGTAGAAAATAGAAAATTGTCCCAATTGTTGATTTCCCTTTTGCAACTTATTAATTGATAATTAGTTTACTTACTCAGATCCTGACAATTTTGACCTAAATTTTTGTGTTGCTGGAGATCTTCTGTTGCATGAGCTATTAAGCTGGGTACTTTAGAGTTGGGGCTTGGAGCTTGGAGCTTGGAATCATTTTTTATTCATTATTTTTTTCTGCATCTTAAGATGGTTTATTTTAGTTTTTGAAATTTCATGGTTGATTGATTTTTTTATTTGCTTAAAGAATGAGTCTTTACATTTTCTTCTTGAACTTTTGTTAAGTCTTCATCCATCTTCGTAGGTACTTCTTGGCCTATTTTTCTGCTTTTTGTTTTGTGAGCTTCTTGTAGCTTGTTTTCATTCTTCATATTTTGGCTTTTTCTGCTTTTCTATGCAATTGCATTGCTAATTTTTGTGCCTCTTTTCAATTGTTGGTTTTTCTTCTCATCATAGTATTGTCTTAAGTTTAATGTGAAGAGATCATTTTTTTGTTGGATTTTCTATTAAATGAGCTATTAAGTCGGGTAATTGAATTTTGTGTAGGGGATGTGTGCTACAACAAGTAATTAGCTAGCTTGTGGGTCTATTTTTTGTTGATATCTTATTGAAACTAATATTCTAATGATATTACAATTTTCATCATCGATGTTTGGAAAAATTAATGCCTAGTTGTGCTTGTAAAGTGGAATAATAGCTTTAATTTTTTGAAAAATTAATTCCCTGATACAGAGAAAATGTTCTTTTTTTGGTCTGGTTTTTGGAGAAATGATATTGAATTTTGGCTTTTGGAACAATTGATTTTCTCATTAGTTTTGTTGCTACATATCGTTCAGAACAGAATGCGAATGTATAATAACATACACAGTGTAATCCCACAAAGTGTGTCTGAGTCTATAATATGTATACGTCTTAGTGTTTCTATTATAGTACATGAAGAAAAGTTGTAGTATATATGTCAAGACCCAATTTCTGAGTCATGATGGCACCTACTACATCCCACCAGTAGGTAAGCCAAATAATAGGCCGAAACGACAAGTAATGGGCTAAATGACGAAAGATAAAGAAATTACCAGAAAATATCATATACATAGATAAAGTAGGGAGGAAGCAAACGAATATCCCACGGCCTAGTAAGGCCAGTAAAAGAGATACTAACCAAAAGAATAAGAGTACTAGTAGTATCGATATACAAATAGTCTCAAATGTAAAGACTGTCCAAAATGAAGGAAGGAAAGGAGATCAGTGTAATAACCCTACAGGCCATTCCCAGTGTTTAAGATGTTTAGAGACTTTCCATGACTGCCCCAGGTCGTGTATGACTTGCTAGGACTGTACTATGTTGATTTTTTGGTAGTCAGGTATGGCTCCCGAGCCTAAGCCCCTATTTAACGGCCTCAGATGCCATTTCTGACTATCTCATCAGATTCGGAATGTCGACTTTAGGTTAGGTAGACCTTTGATTGGGTCTTGAGATTCCCGGACTTGTTTTGGGTGATAGGCTGACTATTGGCTAAAGTCGAGTCAACCCTCAAAGCGTGGGCCCTAGTTTTAGTCAAAACAACCTCTGATGGAAATTCAGACAGTACTATTGAGTCTGCAACATCGAAATAAGTTAGGTAGCATAGTTCCTTTGCGTGTACGGGACTCCGGATCAATCCCAAACACATAGTCAAAATTTCTCGGGACTTAGCCATTTTTGGCATTGGCCATGCGCTTAAGCGGCCAAAGGCACGCCTTAGCGCAATGCGCTTAAGCGGCCCTAAGAGCAATTTAGAGGCCAAGGCAGGCTATTTCAAGGCACTCTAGTGGCCAAGGGCATATCTAAAGCACCCATAGGAGCTTAAGCGACCCTAGGCTCCGTTTTAGCGGCCAAACGGTGGAAGCGGTGGAGCTCTTAAGCGGCCATAAGGGCACTTTAGCACCATCTGCCTAGGCTATATATACATATTTCACTCTTTCTCTCATGTCTAAACATGCAAACACCATTTCCAGAACTTCAATCTCTTAAATAGGTTTATATAGCAAGGTCTAAGCTTGGACACTTACATATTTGAGTTCATGGGTTCGTTCTCGACATTTCTATGGTACGTTCTCCCAATTTTATGATCGTTTACATTTTTGTTGGATTTGTTGGTATTGTTATTGGTATTTGAGCTATGTATTTAGCTCAGATTATAAGGTAGATGTTATGACTATTGGTCACGATTAGATTTGGGATGCTATGATAGTTTTGATTTGGTGAATTCCACAAGTTGGCCCCACGTGAGTTGTCCGGTCATTTCTGACCTAGTTACATAGGGGTATCATTGGTTATGATTTGACATCTAGTTTACCATTTTTATAGCATGGCAGCAATTACAGGCCTCTCAGAAGGGGAAATGTCCAGCTTAGCGGGTTCTTTGGCAGGCTTACGACGGCGTCCAGGTAGGCTAGGTTTCCTTTATTCTTAGATTGGGCTTATATGTGATATGTGTATGTTGTTGTTCTGGTGTTGTGGGCTGGTACTATAGGTTTGGTAGTGGTTTGCAGTGATTTAGGCCTTCTAGGCTGGGTAGGGCTATTCGGATACATTCTAGGCCCGTTATCCTCATGGTACACCATAGATGACCTATTTGGGGTCGAATAGTATTGTTGTTGTTGTTATTGGTTGGGGAATGTAATTGTTAGACCTTAGTCCAGGCTTATACAGACTTAGCCCAGACTTAGACAGTATAATTAGACTTGGCTTTCAAGACTAGGTAGTGAGCCCCTTTATCCTTTTTGTAGACTTATTAGAACTTTGACATTTTTGGGCTTAGTTAAGCCCTAGTATGACCTGTTAGGCTTGTGACGGGATTGAGTCACCAAGATTATACCCAATTGGTCTGTTTAGCCTTTTAGTCCCTGATAGCACCGCACTTAATCGGGATTACTGGTCTTGGCTTAGAGTTGGTACCCGCTTTGCCATAAGCTACTCTAGATACATAAACTGACTTAGATATTTCATGATATTAGACTATGGAACTTGTAAGATCTAGGTACGTACCTTATAGCAGATGATTGGTTAAGCTCTTTTGCCTATACTTCAACTTTGTCCTGGGACTAGCATGTTCCCCATTTACTGGTAATGATATGACATTGGGTTCTATTTTGGTTACTGGCTATGATGAGCTACAATTCGATTCCAGCTACTGATTCAGGTATGATGATTTTAGTTATTGACTATTGGGTGTCCCGGTTAGAGTCCGGGCCCGGATTGAGGTATAGTATGAGTTATGGTACCGGGTACCGTGATTATGATATTGCTGTTCTCTGAGTTTTGGCTTGAGTCCAGCAAATACGATATATATATGTGGCCTATTTTTACTACCCACTATAGCCGATTTGATTTCGGCGTCTGGCCTCTTGTTATTACCCATTGGTGCTGGTCCAAGCCCGGTATGCTCTATTAGTTATTATGATTTTTGGACACTAGTACAGCTACGAGGTACTGGTGACTATATATTTACTATTCTTGTGTGTCTCGCCAATTTATGGGGGCAGGCTGGGTATTGTATTCTTCAGTGTGCCCAGCGGGTTTGTGGGGGCCCAGTTAGGTTATGTTTGACTTATATGTTCAGTGTGCAGTTACTTACTTATTATTCAGTATCGGATTTACTTATCTATTATACCGGGACTTAGCATGTACCCCCATACTTTAGCTTGTTATGTTATATTGAGCTCAGTCGGCCGATGATGCCTACTGAGTACCCGTTGCCCCGGTACTCATACTATATTTTTGCATCTTTTTCTGATGCAGATCCAGGCACTAAACAGTAGACATGATGTGACTCTCTCCTCATCACTAATTTTGGAGTAGTAAAAGCTTACTAACGTCTGAGGCAGAGCCGTCTGCATCTCTAATGTATAGTCTTTTGGATCTGAGACTATTGTACATATGTTGTTTATATTTGGATTTTGTCTTGTAATCTGGATATGTCTAGTAGTGGCTTATGTACTTACCTCACCAGGTCTTGGGAGGGGTTTTAGAGTTATATACTGTCCACTTCCTTTTTTTCCCCAGATATATACTTTCGTTGTCTTTACATTCGTAGCATGTTAATGGTAGTAGTTTTGCTTTATCTTCTTTCTTATAAGATCCCACCTATTGGCCCATCACTTGTCACCCTGGGCTAGGGCCTGGCTTTCCTATTGGTGGCTCTCGATAGGCTTCATCATGTCTCGTAAATTGGGTCATTACAACTTGGTATCAGAGCTTAAGTTTTATGGGTACTGTCAGTACATGAGCCGATGTGTAGTAGGGTTCCGCAGATCAGTATGGGGATGCCTGTATCCTATCTTCGGTAGACTATGGAGCATTTTTAGGGGATACATTCATTCCTTTGTTCATGATTGTGTGATAGAGTTAGTGTTGGTTTCTGATCCTTGTTTGGTTCACTCTTTTCGTACAAGGATAGGACTCGTGGCACGAGTGCTGGGGAGCAGGACTCCGAGCCTACAGCGAGAGCTCCAGTCAGGAATCGAGGTCGACATAGAGGTAGAGGGCATGATAGAGAAGCATCCCCAGGTCAAG
Organism: Capsicum rhomboideum; assembly: GCA_031232105.1. NCBI lineage: Eukaryota > Viridiplantae > Streptophyta > Magnoliopsida > Solanales > Solanaceae > Capsicum > Capsicum rhomboideum. Next base: position 95,600,517 of record CP124715.1, read on the forward strand.
ATCAGACCAGGGATCCATTACCCGATCCTGTTGTAGCCCCAGATATTCCACCGCTACAGCAGCCGGTGGGTCAGGGAGTAGCCCAGGCTCCTCCTAGATTTATTGATACTTTAGTGCTCTAAGGTACATTGGTACAGTTGCTAGGATTAGTTGGAGGTCCACCTATTACGGGAGTACAGCTAGCTGTATAGGGAGTTGGTGTTGGGACGCAGCCTGCAGCTGCAGCACCCAAAGTTGAGGTTCCGCCTATACCGATAGCAATCAAGCTAGTTATGTCTGCCGAGGAGCGAATATATTAAGTTGCTTTTTGAGATTAGCTCCACCCAAATTTGCGGGTACTCCAGGAGAGGACACGTATGAGTTCTTATCCAGCTGCGAGGAGAAGCTGAGGAATTTGGGATAAGTGGAATCGCGTGGGGTAGATTTTATTGCTTTCAAGTTTGATACAGTCGAGAATAGATGGTGAAGAGGTTATCTTGACTCCAAGCCAGCTAGATCTCCACCCGTTACTGGGGCATAGTTCTCCGAGGTGTTCTTGGAGAAGTATATACCCCACAGCATACGTGAGCATCTTTGAGATGAGTTTTCCAGGTTGAGGCAGAAGTCTATGACAGTACCTGAGTATGAGGCTAGATTTTATGACTTGGCCAGGCATGCTACGATTATCCTACCTGACGAGTATGAGAGGATTAGATTTTTTTCAGGGGATTACGGTTATCACTTCGCAGAGCTACACAGAATTTAGTGACTTTATGAAAGTCATTTGCTCAGATAGTTATGCATGTGTATTCAACTGAGAAGATGGATTACAAGGCCCAAGGGGGCAGCAATAAGAGACCCCGATTCCAGATAGTTACAGTGGTAGTCAAAGCAGCTAGCAGTTTAGAGGCTGCGGATCTCAGGGTAGGTACCCTCAGCAGCAGCAACAATTTTTTTAGAGACAGGGTCAGCCTAGTAGGCCCATACAGTAAGCCTTGCAGATTTCTGATAGGGGTATGCCCGCCTATAGTGGTTATGGTAGTCAGCCTCAAGGACGTGGTCAGTCCAGTTCATCAACTAGAGGTGGTCATACTGGATCACCTGGATCTTCTAGGCTGAGCAGGGAGCCTACAGTATGTTTTACCTGTGGGGTTGTCGGTCATTTTTCACGTGAGTGTCCTCAGTGCAGGGCAATTGAGCCTTCAGCCCAAATAGCACAGCCCATAAGATCTATACTGCCAGCAGGCAGAGGTGGTGTATAGGGTCATCGGGGTGGTCCCCATGGTTCCTGAGGTGGACTGCAGGGAGGTTGAACTGGTGGTCAGGTCGTTAATCAGGCTAGTAGTAGCCAGATTCAGTTGTATATTGTGCCAGCTAGGTCGGATGCTGAGGACTTGGACACGGTGATTACAGGTATGATTTTAGTATGCCATCAGCTAGCTTCTGCATTATTTCATCCTGAATCCACGTTCTCTTATGTATCACCTTATTGTGCACCACGGTTGGGTTTTATGTTCTGAGTTATTATTTGTACCCTTACGTGTGTCTACCCCCATTGGTGATTTCTTAGCAGTGGATCGGGTATATTGTCACACCCCGAATTCTAAAGGGGCGGACTGGCACCCGAAGCCGATAGGGCCCGAGAGAACCAATCTTCATCCATGTCCATTCATATGCATGTCATTCAAGAAACATCACCATCACATATACATACTAGATGCTAATAGCGAAAGTTATGGAAACGTGATATATACATATAAGAAACTTGGCCGTTAGGGCCATCAAGTCAAAGTAGACATACATCCCCTTACACCCATATTCCCACATACATCTACAAAGCCTCTAACAGATGCATACACATAACCATCTTAAAGTCGGGAAAAGTCCCCGCTTTATACAACATTTACAATACCAAAACAAATGTACAATTGTGACTCGAAAAGCCCCGAACCAACTGGAGCTCACCAAAGATATGCAAATGACCGGCAACCTACTGTGGAGGTCTACTAGCACCTGCGCCTGCAACAAGTAAGGTAAGCCCCCCAAGGGACGTCAGTACGGAGAATGTACTGAGTATGTAAGGCTCATATGAAACTGTATGATATACAAGTACTTCCATGAAATCAAATATAAGAGATTAGTCAGTACAGATAAAACACTGGTCTGCATATGTGGAACCATGTACATTATGTCCTTTACTTCTTTTGCCTTTACATTTATTCATCTTTATCATGCTACCCATGCTAGGCTTTCATGTCGCCCCTGGGATGTTAGGTTAACCCATACTAGGCTTTTATGTCACCCCTGGGATGTTACTGTGATAACCCATGCTAGGCTTTCATGTCGCCCCTGGGATGTTACTCAAAAAAAAATATACAAACAATTATACAGTACTTCATTTCTTTATTTCTATGAGATTGACACATTGGCGATGGTACATTATTGGAACAATGAGGACTTTGGAACATTGGTCAATACACATGAGACATGTGAATCACAATTGATCAATGCATAAGGAAGATGTGATGAACAATAATTGATAACCGGAAATGGGATACCTTAGAACAATTTGGAATGGAACAAATACCATGTCAATGCGAATACTATGTGCTGCAGAAGGATACGGAAAGAGTAACCTTACATACCTTATCTTCTCAATATGAATACACATCCCTATGTGTGAATACAACAATCCAGCTCCTTCTTTACGTGTTACTCTACAACACAGGTTCATAACGGAGCTCATGTTAACGACTAGTTACCTTACAAGTGCACAAAACGACAATGAGCTACATGGCTTCCATATAGCGTCATTTCGCCCTTTACAATACAATCCACTGCATTACCATACCAAGAACACCATAACATTCCACACATTGACCAATACATCATAAACCAATAGCATTTCATACCAAGTTTACCTTTTACGCTTCCTCATTATCATTACATCACAATTATTTCATCAAGTCACCTCAATACCTTTCATAACAACATATTAACAACAATAAATAATTGTTATAATCCAACATTCCTCCAAACGACCCCTTAACGTCATTCAAAAGGTATCATAAGTTGATAATTACATCCAAAAAGGGTATAGCGGCCTTCGGGGATGAAAGAGAGACAAAAACATGCAAAACGGGATTCTGGGTTGACCTGCGATGCCACCTGCGCCCGCAGGTGCCTGACATGTGGCTGAAGGTGACCCTTGTCCCTATCCAGGGGCAACTGCATTGGCATCTGTGCCCGCAGCTGCCCTGTCTGCAGGGGCGGGTGCCCGTTTCAGCCAAAAAGGGTCTCTTTTGGGTCCTTTTTGTGTAATAAATGGTACATGGCCATTAATAAGCTTCTCTTTACATATTTTAAGTCACTTGGATTCCAATGAACCATCATGGTTTCACAACACACACGAACATCACCAAAACCACATTTTTCTTTCAATACACCACCAAGTTCATGCATAATTTTGCAATAACAATTCCAAACATTATCTACAAGGATAAAACAAGTTAAGGCTATAATAATATCTTACATGTTGATATTTAATCCATTAATTTCACTTCCTTCAAGACCATAAGTCCATTTTCAAGTTTATAAGGCTAAACCCTTTTTTCGATTGCAAAAATAGACAGTTTTACACATTGTGAACTGTCCAACACTCTGGCAACATAACCAACATGGTTTATACACCATATTAAGCATTTCATATATTAAACCATGAAATCAAAAACTTACCAAAGCTTGCAAGATAGTGATCTTGTCCAAAGGAATGAAGGCTTAGGGTTTATGTGAGATGAGAAATATTTGAGAAAAGTCTAGAAATGGCATGTGAGTCTTTGTGAATAAAAATCTGATTTTTTTTCCCTTTTATAGTCCCTTTTAGTCTCATCCTTAGCCATACATTAATCATAAATGCTAGGCTTACTTGGTCAATGTAGCCACACATTAATCATAAATGCTAGGCTTACTTGGTCAATGCCAAGAATGAGTCATTCCCACTTGGGCCATGTCTTTTGTCTAATTTTGGGGCTTCAATTGAGCCAAAATAGCACAAGATTTTTTTAATCCCAACAAATTAATGCATAATTCACCAACCCTCTCATGTTTAAATAATTCCATAACTATTAAGGTAGTCTCATGGGTTCGAAAATGTACGGGGTGTTACATATATAGATCTTGTTTGGTTACTATTTGAGAGTTTGAGAGTCAGGTTGATTTTATTGTATTGGCCATGGTAGACATTGATGTGATTCTGGGCATAGACTAGTTGTCTTTTAGTCTAGGATTATTTTGCCAAGATCATTACCTTAGCCATGCCTGGTATACCCCCGGTGGTATGGCAGGGTTTTGTTAGTCGCACACAGATAGGGGATTATTTCTTATGTTTGGGCTCATAGATTGATGGCATAAGGATGTGATTCATTCCTTACTTATGCTCGGGATGCTAGTATTGAGAGTTTATTGCTTGACTCCATTTCTATTGTTCATGAGTTTCCTGATGTATTCCCAACTGACCTACCTGGCCTTCCTACTAAGCATGATATAGAGTTTATTGCTGAATTTGAGCTGGGCACCCAACCTATTTTCATGGCTCCCTACCATATGGCTCCTGTTGAGTTAAGGGAGTTGAGTAGTCAGCTTAAGCATCTTCTGAATAAGGGTTTTATCAAGCTGAGTTTGTCTCTGTGGGATGCTCCAGTTTTGTTTGTAAAGAAGAATGATGGGTCTATGCATATGTGTAGCGATTACAGGCAGCTGAACAGGGTGACAGTGAAGAATAAGTATCATATGCCTTGTATCGATGATTTGTTTGATCAGCTTTAGGGTGCAGCAGTGTTCTCTAAAAAATATCTGAGATTTGGTTACCATCAGTTAAGAGTTAGGGCTGCAGACATCCCTAAGCCAGCCTTTAGGACTCGTTACGACCATTATGAGTTCTTGGTGATGTTTTTTGGATTGACTAATGCCCCGGCAGCCTTCATGGATTTGATGAATCATGTATTCAGGCTGTACTTGGACTTATTGTGATTATGTTTATTGACGACATTTTGGTTTATTCGAGAAGTAGTGAGGAGCACGAGCAGCATTTAAGGATTGTGCTCCACACTTTGAGAGATCATCGGCTTTATGCCAAGTTCTCAAAGTGTGAGTTCTGGCTTGAGTCTGTAGCTTTCTTGGGGCATGTTGTGTCCAGACACTGTATCATGGTAGACCCAACAAAGATTTAGGCTATTCGAGGTTGGGATAGGCCCACGTCACCTACTGAGGTTCGTAGTTTTGTCAGGTTGGTAGGTTATTACAGATGATTTGTTGAGGGTTTCTCATCTATTACATCTCTTATGACCAGATTGACCAGGAAGGAGGTCCCATTTCAGTGGTCTAAGGATTGTGAGGTGATCTTTCTAAAGCTCAAGGATCAACTTACTTTCGCTCTTGTGTTGACTCTTCCAGTTGAGGGTGAGGGTTTCACTATTTACTGTGATACTTTTGGTGTCGGCTTGGGATATGTTTTGATGCAATGAGGTCACGTGATTGCTTATTCATCGAGACAGATAAAGGTGCACGAGCGTAATTACCCTACTCATGACTTGGAGTTGGCAATGGTAGTATTTGTGCTTAGAATTTGGAGGTACTATTTGTACGGGGTTCATTGTGAGATTTATACTGATCATCACAGTCTTCAGTATCTTATGAATCAGAGGGATTTTAATTCAACGCAGCATCGATGTGTAGAATTGTTAAAGGACTATGACATTTATATTCTCTATCATTCGAGAAAGGCAAATGTAGTTGCAGATGCCTTAAGTCGTAAGGCAGTGAGTATAGGTAGCTTATCCTTCATTCTAGTCTCTCAGTGGTCATTGGTTTTAAACATTCAGTCCTTAGCTAATTAAATAATGTGTTTGGATATCTCTTATTCCAGAAGGATTATTGCTTATGTTGGGTTGAGGTCTACTTTGTTAGGGCAGATTTAAAGTCGACAGTTTTAGGGTAGTGTACATCATGATCTTCGATAGCAGGTAGTGAGAGGTGAGTCCCAGAGGGCTAACTTGGGTTCTGATGGTGTACTGAGATATGATGGTCGTGTGTATGTTTCGAGGGTTAGAGACTTGATTCCTTTGATTTTGCATGAGGTGCACAGTTCCAGATACTCTATTAACCCCAAGACAGCTAAGATGTACTGACATCTGAGACAATACTACTGGTGGAGTAGTATGAGGTAAGATATTTCTGAGTTGGTGGCTCGATGCCTGTGTTATCAGCAGGTAAAGGCCGTGCACCAGAGACCCAGTGGTTTGCTGCAATAGTTACCCATTCTCGAGTGGAAGTGGGAGCGAGTCACTATGAATTTCATTAGTGGATTACCTCGTACATCCCATGATTTTGATAGTATTTGGGTCATTATAGATCGGTTAACTAAGACGATGCATTTTATCCCTGTTTGAGTTTCCTACATTACTGAAAGGTTAAGTCGTGTATATATTCAGGAGGTGGTTTGCCTACATGGAGTGCCAATATCTATTATTTCAGACCGAGGGTCTCAGTTTACCTCCCGTTTTTGGCAGACTTTCCAGGAGGAGTTGGGTACTCAAGTGGACCTTAGTACTGTGTTTCATCCTCAAACTGATGGGAAGTCCAAACGGACTATTCAGGTATTAGAAGATATGCTTCGTGCTTGTGTGTTAGACTTTGGGGGTCAGTAGGATCAGTCTTTGCCTTTAGCAGAGTTCGCATACAATAATAGCTTCCACTCCAACATTCAGTTGACTTCGTTTGAGGCTTTGTATGGTAGAAGGTGTTGGTCTCCAGTGGGTTGGTTTGAAACGTCAGAGATTAGTTCTCGTGGTACAAATTTGTTTTGTGAATCTTTAGATCGAGTTTGAGTGATTCAGGACAGGTTACGGATAGCTCATAATAGATAGAGGAGTTATGCTAATCATAGACATCGGCCTGTGAGATTCAGAGTTGGTGATAGAGTCTTCTTACGGGTATCACCCATGAAGGGCGTGGTGCGATTCGGTAGGAGGGGCAATCTTAGCCCCAAATATATTGGACCCTTTGAGACTCTACGAAAAGTTAGGGAGGTAGCATATATGTTAGGTTTGCCTTAAGCATTTTAGCTATTCACCCAGGATTTCATGTTTCTATGTTGTGACAGTACATTCTAGATCAGTCCCATGTGCTACAGTGGAATTCGGTTCAGTTAGATGAGAAGTTAGCATTTGTAGAGGAGCCTGTGTCTATTTTGGCCAGAAACATTAGAAGATTGCGCTCCTGAGACATTCTAGTGGTTAAGAAATAGTGGCGTCACCATTCGGTTGAGGAGGCAACTTGGGAGATTGAGCGTGATATGTGATCCCAGTATCCCTACTTGTTCACATTTTCAGGTATGCGCATATTCTTGACTTTCGCAGACGAAAGTCCCTTTTAATAGTGGATACTCTAATGACCCTCCAAGTTATTACTAGTGTTTACATGTGTTTACGATGTTTAGAGCCTTTCCAGAACTGCCCCAGGTCGTGTATGACTTGCTGGGACTGGTAGTACGGTTACCTGGCAGTTCATTTGATTCTTAAAGTCACTGTCCTATGTTGAATTTTTCGGTAGTCAGGTATGGCTCTTGTGCCTAAACCCCTGTTTAACGGCCTCGAATGCCATTTCTGACCATCTCATCGGATCTGAAATGTTGACTTTAGCTTAGGTAGACCATTGGTTGGGTCTTGAGGTTCCCAGACTTATTTTGGGTGATAGGCCGACTATTGGCTAAAGTCGAGTCAACCCTCGGGGTGTGGGCCCCAATTTTAGTCAGATCGACCTTTGATGGAAATTTTGACAGTGCTATTGATTTCGGAACGTTAAAATTATTTAGGTAGCATAGTTCGTTTGTGTTCACGGGACTCTAGATCGGTCCTGGACACATAGTCAAAATTGCCCGGGACTTTGCCATTTTTGGCATTGACCATGCGTTTAAGTGGCCATAGGCATGCCTTAGCGCTATGCGCTTAAGCGTCCATAGGAGCACTTTTGTGGCCAAGGTAGGCTAGGCCAAGGCGCTTTAGCGGCCAAGGGCATGGCTAAAGCGGTCATAGGCACTTAAGCAACCCTTGGCTCCGCTTTAGTGGCCAAATGATGGAAGCGGTGGAGCGCTTAAGCGGCCACTTATGGCGCTTTAGCGTTAGGCGCTTAAGCGGCCATAAGGGTACTTTAGCACCACCTGCCTAAGCTATATATACATATGTCACTCTCTCTCTTTCTCGTGTCTAAACGTGCAAACACCATAGATACACCATTTTCAGAGCTTCAAGCTCTTATATAGGCTTATATAGCCAGGTCCAAGCTTGGACACTTACATATTTGAGTTCGTGGCTTCGTTCTCGACATTTCTACTGTACGTTTTCCCATTTTTACGGTCGTTTAAGTTTTTTTTGGATTTTCTAGGTTTTTTATTGGTATTTGAGCAGTGTATTGAGCTCAAATGATAAGGTAGATGTTGTGACTATTGGTCACGATGAGATTTGGGATGCTATGACGGTTTTGATTTGGAGGATTTCGCAAGCAGGCCCCACGTGAGTTGTTTGGTCATTTTTCTACCTAGTGACATAGGGGTATCATTTGTTATGCTTTGATATCTAGTTTACCAATTTGATAGCGTGGCAGCAATTAGAGGCCTCTCAAAAGGGGAAAACTCCAGCTTAAAGGGTTCTTTGGCAGGCTTATGGCGGCGTCCAGGTAGGCTAGGTTTCCTTTATCCTTAGATTGGGCTTATATGTGATATATGTATGCTTTTGTACTGGTGTTATGGGCTGGTACTATAGGCTTGGTGGTGATTTGCTGTGATTAAGGTCTTCTAGTACGGATAGGGCTATTCGGATACATTCCAGGCCTATTATCCTAGTGGTACACCACAGATGACCTATTTGGGGTCGGATAGTATTGTTGTTGTTGTTACTGGTTAGGGAATATTATTGTTGGACCTTAGCCCAAGCTTAGACAGACTTAGACAGGTATAACTAGACTTGGCTTTCGGGACCTGATAGTAGGCCCCTGTACCCTTTTTGTAGGCTTATCAGAACTTTGACATTTTTGGGCTTAGTTAAGCCCTAGTATGACCTGTTAGGCTTATGACGGGATAGAGTCACCCCGATTATACCAGGTTGTCCTGTTTAGCTTTTTAGTCCCTGAGAGCACCGCACTTGATTGGGATTACTGGTCCTGGCTTAGAGTTGGGACCCATCTTGCCATAAGCTATTCTAGATACCCAGACTGACTTAGATATTACATGATAATAGACTATGGACCTAGGAGGATCCGGGGACTTACCTTGTAGCATATGATTGGTTAGCTCCTTTGCTTGTATTTCGACTTCGGCCTGGACTAGCATGTTCCTCGTTTACTAGTTATGATGTGACATTGGGTTCTCTTCTGGTTACTGGCTATGATGAGTTCTGGTTCGAGTTCGACTACTGATTCAGGTATGATGATTTTGGGTATTGACTATTGGGTGTCCCATTTCGAGTTCGGCCCCGGATTGAGGTGCAATTATGATACTGTTGTTATCTGAGTTTCGATTCGAGTTCGGAAGATACAATATATATATATGTGGCCTATTATTATTATCCACTGTATCCGATTTGATTCTGGTGTATGGCCTCTTGTCATTACCCATTGGTGTCGGTTCAAGCCCGATGCGCTTCATTGGTTATTGTGATTACTGTACACTGGTACAGCTTCGAGACACTGATGACTATGTTTTACTAATCTTGTATGTCTCTCCGATTTATGGGGGCCAGGCTGGGTATTGTATTCTTCCGTGTGCCCAGCGGGCTTATGGGTACCTAGTTGGGTTATGTTTGACTTATATATTCAGTGCGCAGTTACTTACTTATTATTAAGTATCGCATTGACTTATCAGTTATACCCAGACTTAGCATGTACCACTATACTTTAGCTTGTTATGTTACATTGAGCTCAGTCGGTCGATTATGCCTACTAAGTACCCGTTGCCCCGATACTCATACTGCAATTCTGCATCTTTTCTCGATGCAGATCTAAGCACTTACCAGCAGCCGTGACGTGACTCTCTCCTCAGCATTAATTTCGGAGCAGGAAAAGCTTACTGACGTTTGAGGCAGATCCCACTCCATCTCTGATGTATAGTTTTTGGATCCAAGAATATTGTACATATGTTGTTTATATTTGGTTTCTGTCTTGTTTTCTGGATATACAGGTCATGGGAGGGGTTTTAGAGTTATATATTGTCCTGTTCCTTTTTATCCCGGTATGTACACTTCATTTGTCTTTACATTCGTAGCATATTGACGGTAGTTGTTTTTAGTCATCTCCTTTCTTATGAGATCTCGCATATTGGCCCGTTGCTTGCTGCCCCAGGCTAGATCTTGGCTTGCCAATTTGTGGTTCACGATAGGCACCATCATGACTCAAAAATTGGGTCGTGACAATCAGCTCTGGCTCTCAAAGCTCACCCTATCTCCGAATCTTGTAAGCAAGTTGGCTGGAATGTCAACGACGTCGGCTAGTACTCGGATCTACACCAGAAAAGATGCAGAAGTATAGTATGAGTACCAAAAAATGTGTACTCAGTAGACATCATCGACCGACTGAGCTAAATCATAATAAATGTACAATAAAAATGTGAGGATGTAAAATAAGTCAAGGGAGAGGGGAAAATCTAAGAACATACATTGACATAGGTAAATAAATAAAGAAACACGCAATACCGAAATTAAAGTAACTAACTACAACCCAACTAGGCCCCCATAAGCCTAGAGGGTACAAACAAGAGAAGACTAATCTAAACGAACCCCCATAAGCCCGATCGATGCAATCGAGGAATATATCATTACCATACTTGTGAACCCTTCCGTACCACAACTCACCAGACTCAAACCGGTACCATAATACCATGAAATAACCCATAAACAATGGACATGAATCGGATTTCCCTACTCATAACTCACCACAAGTACTGGACTCAAACCGGTAATTTAGTGTCATAAATAGATTGAGTATGTCAGACTCAAACCAGTCTTTAAATTCCATAAATCAATAGAATATGTCGGACTCGAAACGGTCTTTAAATGCCATAAATCAATAGAATATACCTGACTCGAAATGGTCTTTAAATGCCATAAATTAATAGAATATGTCGGACTGGAACTAGTCTTTAAATGCCATAAATCAAGATCATCAACCTAGCCCCGAACTAGGTATATGTTATGTAGTCTACCGGTACCATAATACCATGAAATAACCCATAAACAACGGACATGAATCGGATTTCCCTCCTCATAACTCACCACAAGTACTGGACTTAAACCGGTAATTTAGTGTCATAAATAGATAGAGTATGCCAGACTCAAACCAGTCTTTAAATGCCATAAATCAATAGAATATGTCGGACTCGAAACGGTCTTTAAATGCCATAAATCAATAGAATATGCCAGACTCAAAACGATCTTTAAATGCCATAAATCAATAGAATATGCCTGACTCAAAACGGTCTTTAAATGCCATAAATTAATAGAATATGCCGGACTCGAACTAGTCTTTAAATGCCATAAATCAATATCATTAACCTAGCCCCGAACTAGGTATATGTTATGTAGTCTAAGGCTCAAGATTAAGGATAATGTCTCGAAACAAGGACTCCTAAGTCTACAAGGAGCTGAGTGAGATATCACAACCCCCAAAGCATCAATTTACCTAAGGGAAGGGTAAATGGGTCGATTCTACCTCCGAAACGACCCTCAAATCGGCCAAATAATCCAACTTTTACTAACTAAACAACCAATCGTAAATTTCAATCTAAAACTAGCATAATATCATACTAATACCATAATTAAGCTCAATCTATAAGTATGGTAAGCCTAGCCTACCTGGACGCCGAAGAAAGCTTGATAAAGTTTGCTAAAGTGGGGCCTTTCCCTTCCGAGAAGCCTCCGCACGATGCGACGCTATCAAAAATAACAATCTACTCATCAATACGAGCATAACAATACCCACATTGTATATAAATGTATCGGGTCCAAAATTGAGTCAAAAATCCTATGTGGGGCCCACTTACGAAATCACAAGTTTGAAATCGTCAAAACGTCCCTCAAGGCTCAAGGATCGTTTACCCTCAATAATGGATAAATTTCAAGCACAATAACATTCAAAATCAACCCATCTATGAACTAGGGTTATAACTTTAAGACGGGGTATTTACCAATAAATTAATGAAAACTTACGATAATATTGATGAGGAAACGTTCCACGCACTCTCCAACTCACTCCGAACACCCACATATCGACCCTCTCACTCTCTTAGCTCTCTAAGGTATTTAATGGGGTTTGGGATTTGTGGAAATAAATTAAAATCAGATTGGCATGTATTTATAATGTCAGGGGTCCCTTCATCGTGAACGCGGGGACCCCGTTGCGAACGCTACCCTGGACCAGAAGGACCCTTCGCGAACACGGCCTGTCGACCGCAAATGCGAAGGACAAAGTTGAGCTGGCCAGGCCGACTTACCCTTCACGAATGCAAAAGCTGACTAATGAACGCGATGGCCTAAAGGCTTGGCCTTCACGAACGCGAAGGTCATTCTTGGCCTGCACTTGCTGATGCTGCATCAGCTAAACTTGGCAATTTCCAAATTTTTGATCGGACCCTCGAGATTCGTTCGAAATCCCATGAACACAAATGAACTATGCTACCCTATCAAATTTGATATTCCAAACTCAATGAAGCAATTGAACTTTCCATCCGGGGTCGTTTCGATGAAATGTGGGTCCCACACCCAAATGGTTGTTTTAGTCAATTTCTACTCAATAGTCCAAAACGAGTCTGGAAGCCTCTGGACCCAAACCAAAGGACCTCCTAACCTTAAATCAACGTTCCAAAACTGATGGAACTATCAGAATTGGCATACAAGGCCGTCTACCTAATGTTTAGGCCCGGTAGCTAAATTTGAAAAACGTCAATTTCAAAATAGAGAAATGGCTCTAAAAACCAAAAAAACTGCCTGGTACCCAAACTATCAGTTCCATCAAGTCATAACTAACTTGGGGCAGCTATGAAAAATCTCTAAACGCCAAAATAATGTGGGGAAATAGAAAATAATTGGGAGGTCATTACAGTATAATGTAGATGTTCGTAGTTAAATTATATTGTCATCATTTGACATAGATTATTTTCAGGTAGGTAGTTCAGTTTGATAGAGAAATTGTACATCAAGTTTACATGTGAATAGTTTCAAAAAAGAATGAAAATTACACAAAATGATGTACTAACAGAATGTCCTAAAAGATAAAATGTGTTATGAACAAACTGTTACATAAATGATATTCTCATAGGCTTACGTGTTACCAATTGGTGTGTTAGAAAGCATATCGAAAGTGAAAAGAGCTGAAGTTTTGCCCTGAATAGTTGTTGGAAGAAGAAGCAGAAAAGAGAACTGGATTACCTAAATGTGACCAAACAATTTAAGTATTGTTTTTGGTCTACATGAATAGGCAAGGGAGACTCTATAGACTTATTAAAGAAGTAGCCAAAAAGAAACCCTCAAAAGTGTTTTTGGTATTTGCTTTCTATTTAGGTTCTACTTTAAATCCTATGGTATGGCCCCCTCATTGATCAAAAGAGGTTTTTGTTGCAAAATTCTGACTAGTACTGATTTTATATTTATTTTATGGCTTATTGTTTCTCACCGGTGTTTAAGTATACACTCTTAGCCAAATCAGTCTAACTTTAAGATGTATTGAACTTGGATGAGTCAAGACGAAATGAGTTAACAAATAAATGGGTAATTAGCAGCAACAAAAATTAAATAAGACGGGTCATATTTTTGTAAATTAATTTTGGTACCTCTATTCTCCACACCTATATCAAGCTGGCAGCTTCCATTACATGTCCCTTCATATAGTCTTTTGGTGTCTATATTCAGTTTAACTAGCAATAAGTAAATGATACATTACATTGTCTGCTAACTTGTGAGTAGACTTGTCCATTTCTTCCATGAAAAATGCTTGGGTTGTTTTCTGCAGTTTATGGGCTTTCGTTATAAGTACTTTCTCTTTCATTGTCCAATGAGTCATATCTTTAAATATTTGTTTGGTACATATAGTAAGACTAATTAGAGAATGGTCTATTATTAAGAGGGGGTTGTTTGATCCAGTATTCTCATGCGTAGAAGATAAGTATAGGTTATCTCATCTATTTCTTATAACTGTCTTGGATTTCTTTTGCATTTTCGTGTGTTTTTTTATGTACTATTAGGTTCAATAGTAGTGTCTTTTTTTTTTAGTTTATGTGATTGAGGAAATTCATATCTTTTGTTTTTATTTTTCTATTTTTGGAGATTTCTTTTGTTTTCGATTTATATGATCAGTAATGTGGAAATTTGATATCTGAACAGTTTTAGATTAGGTTGATCTAAATGTTGTACAAGTTTGTTTAGTTTTGGCCTGAGGAACAATACAATGAGGGAAAATTTATAGTCAAGTATTGGGGTATAGTCTTTATTTTTTGATTCAGATTACTCTAATCTTGATAGAGTGTTGACTTCTTGGTCTTATTTGATTATTTGTCTACCTCCTTATTCATTGTGGAATTTCCAAAGTAGTAGAACGATGACATGATGAGTTATGTGTTATGAGCAACTTCAAAAATTTGAACTTTAGGTCATTTTTATTTGTTGCTTTAATGTGTCAAAAAGTAGTTTTATTTCGACTATAAAACTATTAATTGTTGGAATTGCTAATCCCAGTGACCAACTGATACTTGTTTGAACATACATAATGATAGTCAATGAGACCATCATAGCAAATGTATAAGTGAAATAGTACCAATTGAAGAAGATGTTTATTCCTCTTCTTCCTGATTCAGTGTTAGGATTAAATTGATTTGTACCAAATGCAAAATTACATGACCTTAAAACATGTAATGTTGTTGGACCAACATATATTGGTGTAGTTTTTTTATTTCCACATTCAGGTGGATATAGCGTTGAGATTGTTGTTGTTAAAGTCAGAATTAGCATTCCCTGTATATTATCAAATTGGAAAACAAAGATAAGATCTAATAGTAATTACAAGGACTTTTTAGAGTTAATTCATGTCATTAGTTCTATGTCACTTCTGGATATCCTTTTATTTCCTTAATTGCTAATGCCATGACTATGCTAATTCCTTTTATGCTTAGTGTAAATAGCTGGAGAGCCTTTTTTTTACTGCACCCTATTTGGTTGTGCTTTGCTAGACACCAACCTCATTTTAATTAATTTAAAAGCTTCTATTCAAAAGTACAGTGAACCTATTTTATATTTTATTTTTTGAAGTTACAGAGACTTGTACAATCATGAATCAAGAAGGGTGTTCAAGAAAAAGCCAGAAAGTTAAGAACTTTGTTTCAGCTGGATCACTAGCATTTTTATGAAACAAACAGATACTGAAACACAAGAAAAAGCATAACACGGGCTACGTAAAGACAAAGGAAAATCATCACAAGTAGAAGGAGAAGTCAAACTATGTTCCAGCTATATCTCAAGTATCAGAATAAGTGCAATAGGTGTCTTTAAATTCTACTTGTCATGCAACAACAACAGTAAAGGAGCAAGTACAACAAGAATCGCAAGATTCCACCACCCCTGCATCGCAACCAGCACTGGAACAAGCACAACAAGATCAGTCATAACTTTCCAATTTTGAAGCAAATGAATAATCTGAAGAAGGCAAGAATATATATATATATATTAGTTCATACTATTCCATAAATTATCTACGTTCCAGTAATTTTGTTGTTCATATTATATTGGGCCCTTCAATTAACAAAAGAAAAAGAGGCATTACACAAATGCAAGCGGTACATAGACGGAGTCACCGACAACTGATAGTGCTAAATGAGTTAAACCAACCTATTGGTCCAACTAAAGCAGTGGTCACTGCGTTTGGTAGCTTAATTGGCACATTGGTAAGGAATGGGACATTTTGTCCTTTTAATGTTAGTTGGATGAAGTTGAAGACGCATGATGATATGTGGATCTATATCCAAGTTTGAAGTTCTCAATGTTCTGATTTCTAGTTGAAAATATTTCACATTTTTTGCACTAACCAAATTGCATCAAATTGTAGGAGAAATATGAAATTCATGATGATGGGAGAAATTAGGCTATGAGAGCAATTAATGTTGCTTTTAGAGGTTATAACAACAGGTTTAAGAAAAGACACTTCTATGTCCACGCCAATGATGAAATTCAAATGGCAAACACCCCTAAAACGGTTCCAGAATCTGCATTTGAGGATATCCTTAAGTATTGGAACTCCAAAGAAGCTAAGGTATGAAATTTGAATGGCAAACAATTGTCTGGTTGGTCGGTTAACATATTCTGCTTTTCACCTTGTTCATAAAAGCTTTCAGTAATTGCTTGAAAATCGGCTTCATTTATTTGTAGGATACGTCCAATACTAACAAAGAGATAGGAAAAAGTGAAGTATCCGCACACTGTTGGCAAAACAACTTTTGCTCTAATCCACGAGGTTTGGTGTTTTCTCATATTGTTACTATGAACCTATTGACTTTACTTAAAAATATTTTAATGTTGACTTGCATGTAACTAGGAAAAAAAGAAGGAAAACTCTGGTGCTTTGTCAAATAAGAAATTCTTTGTGGCTACTAGAAGAAGAAAACCTGACCGAGTATATAAGGACCCATCTAAAGATATGACAAACAAAATAGTATGAAATTTTCTAATTCAAAATTTATCAAGATCATTTGTTCTTTCTTAAATATTGAATCAGCTCAGATTACTTGCTCTTGGATATGATTTGTAGGTTGAAATAAAGAGAGTAGAAACTCAAGGAAGTGAAGATGGTTGTCAATAAGTTGATGCATTTACAACAGTTATAGAACCTGATCATCCAGGTCAAGTGAGAATATACGGACGTGGAAGTCTTTTTTGAAATAGAAAGCAAGAAATTCTGTACTCTCTTCAAATATTGTTGATGAACTGGTGGGGAAAAAATTTGATGAACTGGAAGAGAGGATACAACAAAGAATGCAGGAAAAATTCAATGCTAAAAAAGATGCCATTAAATAAGATGTTACAATGAACATCATTGCACAACTTCAACGTCTAAATCCAGGATTAACATTTGATCCAAATATACTGAGATTCAATATTCATTCATCGGGAGAAGAGGCTATTACTCAACCAATAAATCATTTGTATACTGGTAGTAATATTCAAGGTCAGTCTTCTCGTTTTCTTCTTCTTCTCGTCCTTGTTTCTTCTGCTTCTTCTTCCACTTCTTCTTCCACTATACACCTGAACTAGTATCAGTTTTTTGGGAGTTTCTTAAGTACATATTGTCTAGGTAGTTGGTTATATGTTCTGCTGAATTTTACTATTTGCAATTGAGTAACTTTACTGGTTAAGCTTGGTGCAGTGAGTAACTACTATGGTATGCTCATCCCATGGATGGTCTAGACCTGAGCATTATTAGGATGTTTCTCATATCATATTGCTTTTTAGTAATATTAGTAATATGTTATCTGGACCAAGTTCATTCCAATGGGGATGGCGTTTTCTAGTTTCGCTCATGTAGTTTAGAGATTTCTATCCTTTTGTGAATTTATATGTTTCTATTGCCCTGTAAGTGTTGTTACTGATTTATCTGACGCATGATCTATTTTATCTAATTTTTATTTTGCGCTACAAGTGTTGTTTCTGAATAGGTAGTTACTGAATTTTGGGTATCTTTGAAAGATTAGAAACTAACTGATTGTTGAATTGGCAGTTGTTGGATTTTGGATATATTTCTCCTAATTGCTGAACTATCAGCTATCTTTACTGGTCATTTTCTAGTCACTAAAATCTGGTACATTCGGGGGGTGTTGGTATTTTCTTGAAGTATAACATGCAGGTATTTTGTTGTTAACAGTGAAATGTGGTTGAAATGATACCTGAAATTTGTTTTCTGTGCTTTTATGGAAAATTTTGTGGCTTTGTGGTGGTCATGGCTGAAGAGGACTTGGTTTGTGCTAAGTTTGGTGTTTTTTTGAGTTACGACAACCTTCTTAATTGATCAGCGGCAGTGAACTGTGCTTAGACGGTTTTAAGTTTCATAGGTTGACTGACAATTTGATAAATAGTCAAACTTTGAGGAATCCCAACTTATATGATATTGATGTGTAATTGATTGATTGGTTTCATTCATCATGTATTAGCTTTTAATTTGAGTACATACTGTAGTATTGTCCTTGCCTATTGCCATGCACCAAGTTGACTGGAAAAGTGGACTTGTGATATTGCTGAAAAAGTGGACTTGCTGAAAAAGTGGACTTGTGCATGCATGCTAGCTAGTACTAGTCTATTAATTATCTCATATCTAACATCATCTCATTTAAGTTCTAATTGAAATTATTATTCTCTTTTTGTAGGTGTCCAAAATGAAGAAAGCAGTGATGAAGACATTGACCTTACTTAAGAAGATTTTTGGATTGTCGATAGATGCTCTAATATTGAACTTTTTGCTATTGAATTTCTTGAAACTTATCGCGACTAGATCTAAAACATAACTAATCATTTGAATTCAACATTTTTGCTCTTGGGTTTGGATTAATTACTAGCTTGTTGCATATTTTGGATTATAATTATTAATGAAAGATTTAGTTGTGATTTGTATATAATTTTGTGTATTATAATTTATTATATATGTAAATACTAATTTACAATAGGGGTGTCTATTTCATCTAAATCGTTGCAATTGATATTTGAACTAGTTACAATATGTGGCAAAAATAGTTGCAATAGGTAGCCAAAAACCGTTGCAATAAAATAATAAAATTATTGTAATAGAGTTTATTGCAATGAGTATAAACGGTTGCAATAGAATTTATTGCAACAGTTATAAACCGTTGCTATAGGTAAAAAGAAGCGTCCCAACAGGAGAAAAAATAATTGTTGCTATAGGTGGATCTATAGGGATGGTTTTTGACAACCATCGCATAAACCATTGCCATAGATCTATCCCCACGCTCGCATATGGGACGCGTGCTAAATTGTTGCAGTATAGCTATGGCAACGGTTATCTTATATATTGCAACGCTTTTGGAACCATTGACATAGGGGTAATTTCCAGTAGTGCATGATTATTGAAAGTTCTTTGTGGATGGTTGGCAACTTTAATACTTTTTAAACATCGAATACTTTTTTTTGTCATGTGTTTGTAAAGTAATCTGGCCAGATGACACATCAATAAGAGCTTTTCCTATAGCCAATAATGGATACCTCAAAATAAATAGAACTTCCAGATCAGGCTCAAAATTAAGGATTACAAAATCCATCAAAAGATATCAAAGAATAAATTTGGACCAGTGCGCCTTCAACAATACCCTCAAGCCTAACCAAGGACATGTCAGCTAGTTGTAAAATAATTTTAGTGGCTCGAGCACTGTCCAACCCCATCTTCTTGATCAATCACAACAGGATCATATTGATGTTGGCTCCCAAGTCACATAATGCCTTTGCCTTTACTTGTTGCCCAATGAAAATTTCAATATTGAGACTTTTGGGGTCCTTCAATACTTGTTAAGTACATGTTTTGTTTGTACGTCCATTAAGAGACTATATATTTTTACTATTATAGCCTTATTTAATTTCTTTAATCATCTTTCTTTAATTTTCTTTCATTAATGAAAAGTGTGATTTCTCTTCAATAATTAAAAGTATGCTAAGGGTAAAATGAGAAAAATATACTCAATTATGTTTTGATTTTCTCAAATGATAAGTATTGTAGAATATCTATTTTAAGCAAAGATGACAAGTATTTAGGAGAACCCACGACCAAAATGGGTCCTCCATCTATTTAAAATACCAAAGTATGTCATGTATATAGAATGATACCAAAATAGGCTAAACTCACATATTTTGTGAGTTTTATCTCTTTTTTTAACGGAACAATTGGCTACGGCGTCAACTTTACAAAAGGTATAAAACTCAGAAAATATGTGAGTTATTCATTTTTATTTTACAAAGCTCACATAATATTCGAGTTTTCTATTTTTATTCTATAAAGCTCAAATAATATGTGAGTTATACTTTTTTATTTTATAAAGCTCACTATTTATGTGAGCTTTATACCTAATATAAAAACCTTTTGCCTTCTTTCCCTTTCACGGTCCCCTCCCCCAATTTTTCTTTACACCATTTTTCTTAAAGAAACAACAAAACCCTACAAATCCCCCACTTCGATTCCCCACATCTGGTCCCCAACACAATTTTTAGTCGATTCTCAATCAGTGGTCCCACGTGGTTATAGTTCGGTGTTTGGAAATTTAAAAATTGTTACGGTTCAGTTGAGGTAATTTTCAATTTTTTGTTTTTGTTAAAATTCTTGTTTCAATCGTTTGTCAAGTGAATGATGTTGAAATTGTTGTTTGGTTGTTGCAAATTAGTTTGGTTAGTTTCTTATTTCTATGCTCAAGAACACTATTGTCAATTTTAGGATTTAGGATTAGAAATAACTTTCATTCTTAATGGTAATTTACCCTTTTGTATCAATCTCAAACTTGTCGGGTAGAATCTTGGAATTGAAAAACTTACTAAATATAGGATACACTCTATTTGGGACACACCAAAAAGGGAAAATTAAAACCATGTAAAACTTGTATTTAGTATCAAGTCTCATTTTGTTTTCTATGTGAACATGCCTACAACACCTGCAATATAGTTTATTTTAGGTGGTATATTGTTTATGTATGTGTTCATTGTCTTACTGTCTTACTAAGAATTTCAATAACAAAGTACATCCAAGATCTAATGACGTTGATGCAGTAGTTATTGATTGTCAATATTTGTCATTCACAAAGAAGTTTCTACACATAAATAAAAAATTTAATATAGTTGGTCCATCATATTCTCAAAAAAATATTGTTGGTCCATCAGTTATTACTCACTCCATGCCACTTTATGTGATATGATTCGGAGTATGAGGGTCAAGCTACCAAATTTTCTATGTGAATTTTAACATATAATCTTCAAAAAATTTTAAAATAAAACTTACATATTTTGAAATGCAGAAAAGGTACAATGAGTTATAGTAGTTATTATATTTGAAAAACTCGTTTGACTCTCCAAATAGTAACGACGTCACATAAAGTGGAGCAAGAAAAGTAATGTTATCCACAAACCAGATAACAAAAATAAGTTTATACAACACAATACAAATTCTAACTTCTTGGAAGGAGAATGATGGTTGTCCTTAAACATAAATCTCTATTTCTAACATGCAGTAGAGATCCACCTAAGGTACATGTTCTCATTTGAAGCTTATCTCTACCAGACCCATATACAGCTCTTGCCTTAAAAACCATACTTAAATATACAAGTGGAAATGGTTAGGTTGGCTTCTATAGACTACACAAATAAATCACACTAATATAGAACTAGAAGTTGACATGACTTGTATTATGTAGTGAAAGATTAATAAAAAAGATGAGAACACATAATAGATTACGATTTTCTAGGCAAAATATCTAATTCATGATGTAAATTTCACCATAAATACCATAGCTCAATTTAACTCAATTTGTAATGAAAGGGAAGGAAATAAAGTTGGAGAAAGGAAAAGCTCAACCACATTTAAGTCTTGGTTCAACCTCTACATAACATTACTATAAAAAAGACATCTTTATAATGTTACAGTACCCTTGAAAATTTGTATTGTTTTGTGTATAAAGTGGACCAAGAATTTGCATTACTATAACATTATTATAATTTTATCTACAAACCAGATGTCTTTTCTTTGGAAGAGACACTAATATAAGATTCTAAAGAAAAGTTATAATACCCTTGAGTTCTTGACCATTTTAGACTACGTGTGATGGTGGATGTGTCCCAGGTAATGATACTTGAAGTGTCTCTCGAGTAATCATTTGGAGATCCAAAACTAGCCCATTCAATCTCTTAGTATCAGCTACCTATCACATTGTATATCATTGTACAACACATTAAAACATTATCTATTTACAGGGAAAAATCTCATGTGCAAAATGATAATAAATGTGAGTAGACACTGATGCACTTTGTTTTGAAATAAAAATAAAGAAAACCCAAGTTCATAATAGCATCAACTTCTTGCTTTAGCATGTCACCTAGTGGAATAAGTTGAAAATATCCAGATTTTGTACACTAATTATCCTTGCATTTGGTTTCAAAATGTTCATAAGAATCAGTTGGTATTTTCAGAGAACCTGCAAGTGTGCCAAAAAATAATATGTACAGATAATAGCCGAAGAAGAGAACTTGTAAGTATATAAAGAAATTTGTTATAATAATATCTAAGCATTTAGTCGTTAAGTGCAGTGGCTGGCTAGCCGACTCTAGAATCCAGTGTACTGACAACAAAGATAAGAGTACATACCTAAATGAACTCTCCCACTACATATTTACAACTATTAAAAGATCCACCAGAATTTTATGTTATAGTTAGGTTTTTCACTTAAAAAAATTACCAGAGATGCGATATGTAGGACCTTCTTTCTTCCATCAGTTAAGGGTTCATGGACAACTGAGTAAAGTAGACATCTGCAACCACTAAAGGATCTGTCAGAACTCTAGCATAATTTTTTCACATTAGAAGAAACTAGGAATAAAGATAAAAGAACCTTAATGAAA
Source organism: Capsicum rhomboideum (assembly GCA_031232105.1). NCBI lineage: Eukaryota > Viridiplantae > Streptophyta > Magnoliopsida > Solanales > Solanaceae > Capsicum > Capsicum rhomboideum. The sequence continues at coordinate 95,623,175 of CP124715.1, forward strand.
CATTCATATGTACACATTCTAATACATGGCAACCATTTAAACTCAATCTCCAAATGTAAAATTTTGATCTCACTTTATTGTTAAATTAGCTTAGCAGGTGCTATGCACATATATTAGTAAAACATCACTATTACGTCATTCTCAATCAATGAAACAAAATGGAAGAGTTTCACTATAAGAGTTCATTTATGAATTAAATAAGAAATAATTAATGGTGACTCCACTCAACAGATGATTTAAAGGTCTGCACCAGAAAGCTTAGAATAGAAGAGGACACGAATTATTCAAGGTCACAAGTGTCTCATTTTTTTATTTATTTTTTTACAATAGTAGTGTTCGATCAATTTATGCATACCTCAATTATTTTATAGGATATCTGCTATTTTCCACAGTTTGATCAATATTTATTATTATGTGTTCAGGTATATTATGCCGCACATATTGCACCCAGGCCCCGTTGATGCTTCATTACTACATTACAACGGTCTCACAGGTCGGAGAAATTATGGGAGGGCTCTATTCGTCCTACTGCGTCAGTGTGTCCACAGAAGGTTGAGTCGACATGGGACGTTTTTTATAACCACCCCCCCAATGACAGTGTCATACATTATATATCGAGGGCGGGGTTATATGACATCATCCGAATAGGCAAGATCCAGTTTGACCAAAAACTAGCAACTGCTATGGCCGAAAGGTGGAGGCCGGAGACTCACACATTCCACCTGCCCTTTGGAGAGGTGAATATAACGCTACAGGATGTGGACGTATTGTTTGGGCTACGCACTAACGGAGATGCAGTTGTATATGCTGATGAAATGGGTCGTAATTTAAATTGGCGTATGATGTTACGAGATTACACTGGCTTGGAGGTTGAACCGACGGCCATTAATGGACATGGTCGTATTTCTATTGTAATAGTTCTGGATTATGTTCAGTAGCAGCTTCTCATCATCCCATTACAGTCGAGACTCCTGAGGGTAGGGTTCAGAGCATCGCTCGACTGTACATGTTGTTGCTTTTGGGAGGGATTCTATTCACAAATACACCTGGCAGTCTTTTGAATTTCTGGTACTTGTATTTACTTAGGGACCTCGACAGGACAGGGGACTATAGCTGGGGCAGCGCTGTTCTAGCATACTTGTATAGGTGTCTTTGTCGGGTATCCATGTGCACGAAAGAGCTAGGAGGATTTGTTCCTCTCCTTCAGGTAACCTTTCTTATTATTTACATTTAATTCGATTAGCTATTTGTTTACTTAAAAATAATTTTGATGTAACCATTAGATATGGACTTGAGAGAGGATTCGGCCCTTCCGGCCAGAGCCGATTGGGCCGATTGCTGAGGACGAGCCGGTGCTACCATATTCTAGGAAATGGACGCGGGGGGTTTGACGCGTTTCAGAGGTACACCATGCTATAGTCCCGATGAGAGATTAGCTTGATCACATTGCGAAGAAGCAGGTATTGTGTGCCGTGTGAGGCCATATTTATATGTTCCTTATGTATCGTGGTTAACCTTTATTTTATTCAAATATGCCATGTGGGGCCAATTTATATTATTGTTATTGGTATGTGAAATTAATTAGTGTATAGCCCTGTGAGAAACCTTTTTTTATTGAAATGTGTCGTGTGAGGTCATATTTATACTGTATTATATTGTGCGGTGTTGATTGACAGGGACAATTTTCTAAAATAGACTAGAAACAAAGAAAACTCTGTCGAAATTTTTGTAAATTTAAAGAGATTGAAAATTTTAATGAAAGGAGACTTCTACAAGATCAATAAAGTGATGTTAATGATTAAGTAGAACAAGAGAGCAAGATAAAGATCTTTTTTTCTTGCAATTCTAACCTGCCATCTATCATGTTGATGGTGTGTATCATTAAAAAAAACACAAGAATATATGACTAATTTGAGTAGTAACAAAATTCACCTTCTTAAGTGATACGGGTGGGACAAGCTGTCCAACGAGTACCCGACCATTCACACGAAGCCAAGCTCGGGAATTACAAAAACTCCAAGCCTTGTTCATGCAAATGGCCGTGTGTGAGTTGGTGATTGAACCACCTAAGGATCTAAATGTTTTAAAGTGTGAAGAGGGACCTTGAAAGTGTAAGTCACAAGGCCCACATGGAACACTCCAAGGCCGGCTGCCCCTAAGGGCTAAACCTGTCATTTTATCTTTCATTTTGGATGTAATATAAATAGACCCTCTTAGTGTTATTAGCCCTAGTTCACTCATTATATTTTTGAAGATAAAACTCTTGTAACACTAAGGACTTCTCTCTCACCATTGGAGAAGCTCCAAAATCGAAACTCACAAGTGGAGTTACACTTATGTTGTATCTTGGCTAGAAACAAGGATCTTGAGGTCATTGAGTTCCTCTTGGTCTAAGTAAGAACTTGGTGTTTATATTCATTAGTCTTAGGGTCCTTTCTTGATGTTAGGGTTCTTAGTCTCTTGAATATTATATGTCAAGTTAACTATCTTTCATTATCTTGTTGTTGTTGTGTTTGTGATCTTGAAGTCTAGTGAAGCCGTGTGGGGCTCTTTCGATTCACTAGCACTTGTTGTTCAACATGTTATTCTTGTGTTGGTGGGCTGATTTTCGTGGCTGGTTGTGCCTATTTGTGTGTTGTGGACTTGATCTTGTATCATTTGGTATCAAAGCAAGACCGGTTGTGTTCCAACACTACCCATCTTGGGCTTTCTCTCGGCCAAAAAAAAAAAAAAAAAAAAAAAAGAAGAGAAATTTGTCCATTGTTGCCTTGGCCGAGAATATTGTTGTGTGTATAGATCTAGGTGTTGTTTTAATTGTTTAGTGTGTTTCTAGTGTTGGTTTCTTTCTCACCAACACTAAAGTGTCTAGATCTAAAAGTTGAGCTTAAAATATTGACTATTGTTGTGGTAACTTGAAAGGTGGACCGTAGGTTGTATGTTGTTGATGACAATTGGTGGTTTTGTGTGATGTGCTTAAAGAAGTTGATGTGTGTTCATGAAGGTGTTGAGATTGTTGAGATGTTCATCTTATAAACTTGTTCATCTTGTTGAAAGTTGAGTTCATGTTGTAGAACAAAAGTCATAAAGTTGTTGGTGAAGGAAGACTTGCACACATCTCTTCCAAGACTTGACAACCACTTTTCCTTAAAACACGGAACCTTGTTTTGTGGGATTAGCCTAGTCAAATCTTACCTTTTTGAGTTTGAAAGGTTGAAAGACTACAAGACTTTTATTTTCCCTCCAAAACATATTGTCATCTATAACAAGTTGTGTGAGTATTGAAAAAAAATTTCAGATTTGAGATAAAATAAAAAAAAAAAAAAAAAAAGAACAAGGAAGAAGCAAAAACGTGTGGGACCACTTACATTCTGCCACATCACTATAAGTTCAACTTTGGATATTATTCTAGTTGCTAATTGTTGATTCTTGGTTTCCTTTACTTGGTTCTAGAACTAATTAACAAACTAGTACATTCCTACTAGGTTGTCGATTAGTCCTTTGAATCCGTTTGTTCGTGTCAACGATTACTTGAGTGCCTTTTTATCTTTTGAATACGTTGCTATTTTTGGTTCTAGTCCGACAAGAATTCTTTGAGTCTTCAAACAAAAATCCACTCCGGATAAGAGCTTACTCATACCTTAAAGGATTCACGGTTACTAGCCAATTTATAACACTTGTGGAACTCAAGCGTGTGGTGATCTAAAGAGTATAATACCTTGACAATGGAAGGGACCACATCCCATAACGTGGATACTAATGCACTTGAATCTATGAGGGTCACTCTTGAGGCCGTTACTCGGACACTTGAAAGGTTGAATTCGGAATTTGGGGCCGTGAGAGGGGACTTGGCAGCAATCAAGGGAGAGGTGTCGACTATTAGTGGGAGGTTAGAACAAGTGGAGAGTCAAAGGAACTCTCGTCCTTCTACTCCTCTACATGTTTCTACCAATGGGCATGATAGGACTTCCTCCGCAACCATCACCCCCGAAACAGTCCACCAAATGCTAAATGCACCTCAAGCTCCACTAAATGCCGCAAGCCAAACCACCTTTTTCCCTCCAAACCGTGACCCCACTAGACCAATACATTTCCAAGCTCCTCAAGTTCCACAAGAGGGATTTGGACGTCAAGTACCTCCACTAAATCCGAACCCTCTATTCCAAGCTCCATTAAACCAAAGGCCACCAAATCCAATTCCTCCGAATCAAAATGCCCAAGACCGACCAGCCCACTTTGAAGGATATGGTAGAGAGGAGTATGAAGGATATGGAGCCTTTGATGATGCTTACATGAGAGAGGAGGAGATAAGAGGGGGTCGAGGAGATCTAAGGAGATATCGAGGGTATGGAGATAGGGGAAACCGACACCAAGAGAGAGATGTAGGCATCAACACCATCAAGTTAAACCTATCCATCTTTAAAGGTGAAAGTTACCCCGAGGCTTACTTAGCTTGGGAATCGGCTTGTGACAAAGTTTTCCAAGTTAATGATATCTCAGAGGAAAAGAAGGGATGTTATGCTATAGCTCATTTCGAGGGTTATGCTAACACTTGGTGGGAGTATGTCAAGCGGTTTGGTAATGAACTAATTGATGGGCAGCCACCACCTTGGTATCGATTGAGGTACTTGATGAGGCTACGATACCTTCCCGAGAGATATCGCCATGAGTTGCTTGCTAGATTGTATGGCTTGCGTCAAGGTAACAAGAGTGTGATGGCATATTTTGATGAGTTTCAACAACTCATGTTGAAACTTGATCATCGTGGGGAGCAAATCAGCCACGACATCATCCGGTTCAAGTGTGGGTTGAACAAAGAGATTTCCACTCATTTAACACTTCACAAGTTTGAAACCGTTGATGGTATTTTCCAAGCGGCTCTTGAGATTGAAAGGGAACTTAAAGAGAGATCATCTTTCAAGACAAGGGGACAAACCCCCTCGGGTTGGCCCAAAAACAAGGACCAACCCGCCACTACAAGGCTGCCCGAGCCCAAAAAAGTCCACAAATTCCCTCCGAAACCGGAGGCTCACAAGTATCCTAACCCAAAGGGATTCCAATGTTTCAAGTGCCAAGGTTGGGGTCATAAGGCCAATGAATGTCCAAACCGACGCAATGTGATCCTACGGGAAGGGAGAGTGTATTACCTTGGTGAGGAGGTGGGTCTCGAAAGGGGAGAAGATGAGGCCGAGCCTCAAGATGGAGAGGAAATCGATGATGGACCACATGATGATGATGGTGATGATGGTGAAGATGTTTACCCGCAATAAGGGGAGTGTGTGGTTCCAAACTTTGTGGTTAGGTGCGTCATGATTAGTAAGGCAATAGATGACCCAAGCCAAAGGGAAAATCTATTCCATACTAAATGTCTTGTAAAGGGGAGTGTGTGTACCTTGGTGATCGATAGTGGTAGTTGTACAAATGTTGTAAGTCATGCTATGGTAAATTTCTTGAAGTTACCAACTACCCCGCACACTAGTCCTTACAAGTTACAATGGTTGAATGATTGTGGTGAGTTAAGGGTCGCAAGGCAATGTGTGATACGGTTTAAGGTGGGAAACTACCACGATGAAGTGCTTTGTGACGTGATACCAATGCAAGCATGTCACTTGTTGCTAGGTATACCTTGGCAATATGATAGGTCTACTAAACACGATGGGAGGTCCAATTGGTATACACTTGAGAAGGATGGCCGAAAGGTTACTCCTCATCCGCTTTCGCCTTCCCAAGTAAATGAGTGGCATCAAAGGATGAGGGAATTGAAGGAAAAGGAAAGGAATCCGAAAAGGGATAAAAGGGAGGGAATTTCGTAGGTGGGGCAGTGGGGTCATCCAAGGCTGCCCCAATGTCAAAAGGGCCGGAAAACATGGTGATGTTAGTTAGGAGGAAGGAACTCTTCGTGGATCATGATGAGGACACGCCTATGTTACTCTTGGCTCATTGTTTTAATAGTAACCCCACTAATTCTTCCATTTCCCCTTTGATTTCTTGTGTGTTGCAGGATTATGAGGATGTATTTCCTAAGGAGCTTCTGCAAGGATTGCCCCTGCTTCGGGGAATTGAGCACCAAATCGATTTTATGCCGGGATCACAATTGCCAAACAAGCCGGCTTATAGGAGCAATCCTACGGACACCAAGGAATTGCAACGTCAAGTTGAGGAGCTCCTCAACAAAGGGTATGTCAAGGAGAGCATGAGCCCGTGTGCTGTTCCGGTGCTATTGGTGCCCAAAAAAGACGGAACGTGGCGCATGTGTGTGGACTACCGAGCCATCAACAAAATTACGGTAAAATATCACCACCCTATTCCTCGGTTAGATGACATGCTAGATGAGTTGAATGGTTCATGTTTGTTTTCCAAGATTGATTTAAGGAGTGGCTATCACCAAATAAGAATGCAACCCGGTGATGAATGGAAAACCTCTTTCAAGACCAAGTTTGGTCTTTATGAATGGATGGTTATGCCATTCGGCCTAACAAACGCTCCAAGTACTTTTATGAGGCTAATGAATCATGTGATGAGGCCGTTTATTGGAAAGTTTGTTATTGTCTATTTTGATGATGTCTTGGTGTATAGTAAGTCTTTAGAAGAGCATGTGATGCATTTGCAATGTGTGCTTGATGTCCTTAGAAAGGAAAGGTTGTATGCAAATCTGGAAAAGTGCTCTTTTGGCGTTAATGAAGTTGTTTTCTTGGGTTTTGTTGTTAGTTCAAGAGGGGTCGAAGTGGATGAATCCAAGATAAATGCTATCAAAAATTGGCCAATCCCTCAAATCGTTGGAGAAGTAAGAAGCTTCCACGGGTTGGCTAGTTTTTATAGAAGGTTTGTCAAAGGATTTAGCACCATAGCCGCCCCCTTGACCGAGGTCATTCGGAAAGAACAACCCTTCAAGTGGGGTGTCGAGCAAGCTAAGGCATTTGAAGCCTTGAAAGCTATGCTCATTTCCTCCCCTTTGTTACAATTGCCCAACTTTGATAAGACCTTCGAGGTCGAGTGTGATGCGAGTAAAGTAGGCATAGGGGCTGTTTTGATGCAAGAATTGAAACCCATTGCTTAATTTAGTGAAAATCTCAAAGGAGCAACTCTGAACTACTCCACGTATGATTTAGAGTTGTATGCCTTTATTAGAGCCTTGGCCACTTGGCAACACTACTTATGGCCTAAGGAGTTCGTGATCCGAACGGACCATGAATCCTTAAAGCATCTCCGGGCCCAATACAAGCTTAACAAACGGCATGCCAAATGGATTGAGTTTCTTGAGACCTTCCCTTATGTTATCCAATGCAAAAGGGGTAAGGACAATGTAGTGGCCGATGCTTTGTCTAGAAAACATGTCCTTGTGTCCACCTTGTCATCAAAGTTGATGGGTTTTGAGAGTTTAAGAGAATTGTATCCCAAGGACCCTCACTTTTCTCCTATCTTTAGGGAATGCGAAGAATTGGGTAGGGACAAGTGGGATTCGGCTAGGGGATCAAATCCCTATGCCAAGTTTGATGGTTACTTATTTAAAGGTAGATGATTGTGTGTAACCTCTAGCTCTTGGAGAGAATTGTTTGTGACGGAAGCACATGATGGCGGTCTAATGGGTCATTTTGGGGTTGAAAAGACCCTCGGAATATTGGAGGAGCAATTCTATTGTCCCAAAATGCGCAAGGATGTGACTAGGATTTGCGGCCAATGTGTAGAATGCAAGAGAGCCAAATCTCGGCTCCTACCTCATGGGTTGTACACCCCGCTGCCCACTCCTCTACGTCCTTGGCTTGATATATCTATGGACTTTGTGTTAGGGCTGCCAAGGACTCGTCGAGGCCGGGATAGTATTTTTGTTGTAGTCGACCGGTTTTCTAAAATGGCGCACTTTATTCCTTGCTCTAAATGTGATGACGCCCCTAGCGTGGCCTCGTTATTTGTTGATAATGTTGTTAGATTGCATGGTGTCCCGATGACCATTGTGAGTGATAGGGACTCTAAGTTCCTAAGCCACTTTTGGAAGTCCATGTGGGGTAGGCTTGGTACCAAGTTATTGTTCTCTACGTCCTGCCACCCACAAACCGATGGCCAAACGGAAGTAGTAAATAGGACTTTGGGTGCTATGCTACGTTCCATGGTTAAGGGAAAAATGACTTCTTGGGAAGAGCACTTACCATTGATTGAGTTTGCCTATAACCGTGTCATACACTCAAGTACGGGAATGACTCCCTTTGAGTGTGTATACGGCCTCAACCCCCTCACCCCTTTGGATTTAACGCCTTTGCCAAGTGATCTCATGATTAGCTTAGATGGGAGCAAGCGGGCAGATTCTATGAAGAAGTTACATGAGAAGCTGCGGCTTCAACTTGAGAAGAAAAACCAAGACATGGCAAGGAGGGCCAACAAGGGAAGAAAGAAATTCATTCTTGAACCGGGAAATTGGGTGTGGGTGCATCTTCGGAAGGATCGGTTTCCATCCCAAAGGAATTCCAAATTGATGCCTAGGGGTGATGGTCCATTCCAATTACTTGAGAGAATCAATGACAACGCCTACAAGATTGACCTTCCACCGGAATATCAAGTGCACAACACTTTCAACGTTTGTGATCTTTCTCTCGTGGATGCAGTTGGAGATGACCAAGTGCTGAATTTGAGGTCAAATTCCTCTCAAGATGGATAGGATGATACGGGTGGGAAAATCTGTCCAACGAGTACCCGACCATTCACACGAAGCCAAGCTCGGGAATTACAAAAACTCCAAGCCTTGTTCATGCAAATGGCCGTGTGTGAGTTGGTGATTGAACCACCTAAGGATCTAAATGTTTTAAAGTGTGAAGAGGGACCTTGAAAGTGTAAGTCACAAGGCCCACATGGAACACTCCAAGGCCGGCTGCCCCCAAGGGCTAAACTTGTCATTTTATCTTTCATTTTGGATGTAATATAAATAGACCCTCTTAGTGTTATTAGCCCTAGTTCACTCATTATATTTTTGAAGATAAAACTCTTGTAACACTAAGGACTTCTCTCTCACCATTGGAGAAGCTCCAAAACCGAAACTCACAAGTGGAGTTACACTTGTGTTGTATCTTGGCTAGAAACAAGGATCTTGAGGTCATTGAGTTCCTCTTGGTCTAAGTAAGAACTTGGTGTTTATATTCATTAGTCTTAGGGTCCTTTCTTGATGTTAGGGTTCTTAGTCTCTTGAATATTATATGTCAAGTTAACTATCTTTCATTATCTTGTTGTTGTTGTGTTTGTGATCTTGAAGTCTAGTGAAGCCGTGTGGGGCTCTTTCGATTCACTAGCACTTGTTGTTCAACTTGTTATTCTTGTATTGGTGGGCTGATTTTCGTGGCTGGTTGTGCCTATTTGTGTGTTGTGGACTTGATCTTGTATCATTAAGTGTGCAACATATTCTTGTCTGGTTAGCATTTTGAAAAGATAAATGTGCATGTAATTGCTCATAATAAGTGAAGTTAGTTAGCATTTTGAAAAGCAAGGCAAATAACTTGTTATAACAATTAGATTACTTATGCATGAACTTTCTTAATTAATAAATTTTAACATCTGGGGTTTAAGACACCTTTAAATAGATAATCCAAAATCACACATAACAGTTAACTTGATTGACTTATAAGCTAACTGTTTGATATCCAAAAGGAATATCAATTTCACAACAAAATTATTACAACAAATTAAAGTTTCAAATTTCAAAACATATAGGAGAATAACGTACATGAAAACATTAACATGACCATACAAGAATATGTTGCAGGTATTAAATATGAGTAATAACTTAAGCAATTACACTTACTAAAAAATTAATATGAGGTGAAAGACCCTAGTATTTTAATGCAGCTTGGTCATATACTAAGTAAAGAAAATAATTACATCTTTTTTAAAATTTTGATGTTGACAAAGTTCCTTTCAAATTGAACACTTATCCTAATGTTTACATTGAGTGTAATATTATTGAGTAATAATAGTCAGAATCTAAAGTATTGTTTATAAAAAGCGTAGACTCTACTAGTTATCACTTAATTATATAAATATTTTGACTTTTCTTTTACACTTCATTGTAATTTTATTTTAGTTTGTATGGACACCCTATGACGATATCTTCGACACTTTGCCTCCCTGTTGTAAGGCTGGTAGTCGGATATGGGGGACACGGTCAGAGATGTTATGCTTAGATATTATAGAGTGTCACCCAGCAGACCGAGTGATGAGACAATTTAGTCGTCCGCAACATGTTCCACTGTTTCCTAGCTGGGATCCGTACCATTATAAGCATGATGAAAGAAGTAGGATCGACCAAAATTTTCTAGCTCTAGTAGATAGTAGTATTAACCATTGGAATAATCAGTTGGATAGGGTTGAAGAGACACGTGCCAATGCAGACTTGGCTACATATCTAGAGTGGTTCCAGCGTCATGGACGATTGCTATTATGCAACCCTACTCGCAGAGCTTCTAGCTACGCGTCGATGGCGCCTTCACACTTGGCGATGACCAGAGGGCTCCAACATTTATATCATGAGGCGTTAAACTGGATTTTGGACCCGGCACACCATGCGTGTGGTACTTATATTAGTTAGTATATTGTGGGTATTTTTGACCAGGCTGATCAGCCCCTTGAGGGGCCCATTTTTCCGGACGTTGAGTATGTGCAGCCTCCTGCGGGTCGTGGACGAGGAGGGGGAGGAGGAGGAGGTGTTCGTGGACGCGGACGTTGACTTGGATGCAATGCATCGGTACAGAGGGGTGGACGAGCACGGGGTCGTCTACCTGTGCCATTACTTCCACCTGTTCAGCCAGAGCCTCAGATGTCGTAGTTTGATCCATCGCCGTCTACGCCAGCTTGTTCATCCATGCCGCAACACATCCCTTATCTACATATGTTGCACCAGCTTGGGTTGATGAAGAGGTCCGACAATCATACGATGACATGCATTATCGAGATTTGACTACTTCTTTACGTTTGACTTTTGGCTCGGCAGAGTTTGGAGATATATCGGTTAGTATTAATAATTACTTATTTAGTTTTATATTTTAGTTTTGTTTCACTAGTTTTTATTATTTATAATATATTATTATATCAGTCTCAGGATCTATTAGGCACGTCTTCATCCATACCAAGTGGGACCCCTGAGCCGGCTGCCCACTCTCCACCACATGCAGAGGCTGAGGAGACGATAGGCCAAGTAATTATTAACTACATACAGTTTTATATTTGTGGAGATGTTTATTAAATGCATATACTTATTTTATTTCTCTTTAGATACCCCATTTGAGTCTTTGTTCCATCCCCGAGCACACATCTGAGTCAGCGGCGCCTTGTTACTTCTTAGCCGGTCACTGATCACCCCATTGACATGCAGGTCAATAATCACAACACTAAAGATAAAATTACTTATCGTATTTTTAATCAGTTAACATTTGTTCTTTATGTATTTTTTTAGATTCCTGATTCAGCACCTTTTTTTATCTCGAATGCATCTCATGCACCAACAAACGTTACGAAGGAGACACAGGTTATTATTACATCATCCCATGCATTAACTAATATTAGCAAATTATTTATTATAATTAACTTAGCATTATGCACTTATGTCTAATTATTTTTTATAGGACCCGACATGTAAGAACAATCGTAAAAAGAAGCATTGTGGTGATCCGATTGCTGCTATTACGAGGAAGCACCACGATGATGGAGATGATGTTGGTCGTGGGAGGCTTAGGCCATATACTTCGATATGACATAGGGCTTGTGGCACGTAGTTATGTTAACCGTTTAACCTTTAAATTAATTGTTTATTGTAAAATATTTCTTTGTAAATATATTTTTGTAAATACACTAACCTTTTAAATTTTATTTTGTAAATAAGAATGATATGAAATCACGCGAACAGTTGAAAAGAGGTTCATACATAAACTTAACTATTACTATGACTTGCAACATTTATAAAGTTGGTATGGTATCTGTAAATTATCTGTAAATTATCTGTAAATTATCTGTAAATTATCTGTAAAAGTTGCAACATTTATCTGTAAATTATCCTGAATTTTCACTATGCGTAAAAGATCTGTTGGTATGGTATCCGAGCCAGTTCTTTAATAGTCACAAGTATGACTAGTTCAACGCTTATCTCTTTTATGAATATCATAAAGAAACTATCTACTGTTAAAAACAGAAGAAAAGAAGAATATGCTATGCCCCAGTACTTAGATCTTCTTAATAAATATAGTATTGCAAAGATCCAGTCCAAGGTAATACCAGATGGGTACCTTTGAAAAATTAGGTTTAAAATGAATTGTTAAAACAATTGAAGAAACCTTAACTGTTGATAGTGAGCATGCTGCATTTAGATTATTATCTGATAGTGATTTGACCCTTTATAGGAAAATCCATAAATTTATGCATATTGGGTTAATTCAAGTTGCCTTTAAGCCACTCACTTTAAGAGGCTTACCCGAAAGCTTCATAATAGCTTTAAGCGATGACAGAAACCAAAACTGAAAGAAATCTGTAATAGGGACGATTCAAACCAGTTTAGCCTATGGCCCGATTTATTTTAATGCTTGTCTTAATCTGCAAATATCTATGAATGATGACAATTTGTTAAATGCTTTAATATTAAGTGTTAAGTTGCATGGTTATGATTATGCACCAGGAACAGAAGTTATGTGCATCTATTATAGGATTTACTATAAACCTCTTTATACCTTGAATCCTATGTGCAAAATTGTGGATTTTAAGAATGAAACTCTTTTAATCGAAATCAATCTTGGTAGATCTAAAGTTACTACCAGACTACCTATTAAACGGGATGAGATCTACTTCCCAAAAGAATGGGTCATGGAGAAAGCTGCCTCTCCACCAGCTAGCTCAAACATTGAGATCACTGAAATTGAGCAAGCTTCTGATGGTACTGTAAAAATTAGATTTTCATAACCTAATTTTATTACTGATAATAGAAATTTGCTCTCTAAACTTAATAGATCTAATTCGGTATCCCGATTAACTAGATCTATCCCTTCCTATATCTCTTCTATTGATTATATTATGGACTATCCCTCAAGAGCTTCCACCTCTCAAATCAGGGAGGATAATAGAGTCAGTAATATTCAGATTGGTAAAAATAATATTGTTATTCCAGTCGATGAAGAGGATCCTACGGCCTCTGAAATGAATTTTTCTACTGGTTTAAATGATTAGAACAACCATTAATTTTAGTCCGAGATCTTCGGCAAGAAAGAATATTTCTGAAGAATTTAAGCTTCCCAGATGGGAATGTTTCAGAAATTGATTTTTTTAAAATTTTGATAAAGAAGAAGAAATTATTTCCAAGAGGACTTTTATAAAGATCTTTCGAGATTTAATAAAATCATTGCTTTTATTCCATGATTTATGTCTAAATATGTGGACAAATATATTTTGATGTTGGAAAGCGATTACAGACTTAGTAGCATGGAAACTACAAGATCTGTGTTACCTCCCCAACAATATTTTCAAATTAAAAAAGATGACAAAATTATCTATTTTTCAGCTTTCACCATTATTTCTTCGGCTAGTATTCGACCTCCTCCTGATATTAAGGATTTTAAGTTGAAAAATGTTACAGAATTAGAAAGGGCCATAGAAGCCAAATTTAAATACCTCAGGCTGACCCCTTTGACTAAGGATTTCAGTCCTAATACTGAAGATTATGAAGGGAAGACCCCTGACACTATTAATAATAGTTCTGAAAGATTTGCTCGCAATCCTGTACAAAGGATGTACTACTATCCTATACCAACTCCTCAAGATGTCTTATTAGAGGAACAAGAATTGGTCATTTCTAATAGTTATAATGGTAAATATATCTATGAATGGAACATAGATGGTTACACTGAGAGACAAATATATACATTGATCCACATGATGTTAATGTATAGTACTATCTGCAAACAAAGTAAAAATAAGGATAAGAATATTGCAGAAATAATTATATCAGGGTTTACTGGCCAATTGAAAGGCTGGTGGAATAATTACCTCACCATAGAGCAACGTGGGTGAATCCTCACTGCGGTTAAGCAAGAAAATGGTATTATAGTGCAAAATGCGTTTATACCTTAGTTCTTAACATTATTGAACATTTCTCGGGCAGATGGCCAGATGATAGCGAGACCATTAGGACCCTACTCCAAAATCTGAGATGCAAAACACTCTCATCTATTAGATGGTACAAATATACCTTCTTATCCAGAGTTATGGAGTTACCTGAATGTAATAACTCACATTGAAAATCCAAATTCATAGATGGATTACTAATGCTCTTTGCTGAAAGAATCAGAAAGACCCTCAGGGCAGGAGCCACTAGCATAGATAATGATTGCTTCTCATACGGGAAATTGATTAATATTTGCACTCAAGAAGTTCTATCTCTATGCAATGAGATCAAGTTGAATCAGCAAATAACGAAGCAGAGTTTTAATGAAAGACAACAACTAGCTAGGTGAGTTTTGTGAACAATTTGGAATGGATATTCCAAAAAAAAAAAACTCACAAGAATTCAAAAAATTATAGAAGGAAAAAAAAGAAGCATTCCTTAAAAAAGGAATACTACATTCCTGAGAAGTATTATAAGCGTCAAGAGAAGAGGGCTAAAAGGAAAAAGGCCTTTAAGAATAGAAAGGATTTTGTAAGATCCTCTGATAAACCTAACGCCTGCTATAGATGTGGTAGAGTTGGTCATTATGCCAAAGATTCCAAAGTTAAGGAGAAAATGATAAGATGAAGAATTCTTTGTCTACATATATATACTCCTAAAACATGTGATACCAACTTAAGTGCTTTTGACCAGCATCCATAATTTTTATATAATTTGATTTATAGTTTTTAATTGCCATAATTTATGTTTCGACTTGGATACAGCGAGATTAGAAACTCAAGTCAGATTCTAAGCTCCACAAGAAAACTACTTATTGAGGTATAACTTCTATCGATTTAACTCAATATACACTTTTTTTTTTTTTTTCAAAAGTTAGATGGATTACATGAATCTATGCATCATAGTTAATAAAATTGATCGATGTTTCTTTAATATGCTACATACTGTTACATTAGTTGGATTTTTTTTTAATAAAAAGGCTGAAAATATTAGAAGGATATATATGTTTTTTTTACTATATCTAAAAACAAAAGTTAAAAGGCTAATTAGAGTTCAATGATATTTAGAGGACTATTTACATAAACAGTGTACTAAATAGTATTATTTACGAATTTTAGTACATTTTTATTCTTACAACGGATAGCCTAACTTCTTTTTATCAAAAATAGCTAAATTTATATATAATATATTTTTAACATAGTTTAATTTAGTAACATATAAACTAATTTAAATAGTATTTAAATGTTTGAAATTCAAATATAATACATTTTTAACATCATTAATAAGAGAAAAAAATAAACAACAATTGTAATACATTTTGAATTCAATATATTATACATATTATAGATGTATTTCAATGCACGTGGTGAATATATATAACTAAAATATTTTTAATACAAATGTATTATAAGTATTATAGGTGAATTTCAAACATTATATGTCTTCTTCGACCTTAAGCCACCAGAATCCGTCAAACAATTGGAAAAACGCCACAACTAAACAACTCTGACCACCCACCTCCTCTCTCATTCGGCACTGCTGATGAGCCGCCATCACCAAACTCCGGCCAGGCCTCCACTGCCACCAAGAAAGAGATCCGTCACCTCCCTTTTCTCATTTTTTTTTGGCGAACCAGCCACCAAACAACAGTCAGCCAAACAGCCCAAGGGAGTAATGAGAAACAAGAACAAAGTAATGTCACCTGTAAACTCGCGAATGAATTTTCCAAGAAGTTTCTCACTTAGTCCATTAAACTTTCCAGTCCCATAAGAATCAACCATATCAAATAGATTAATGCCATTCTCCACAACAAGATTGAAAGTCCGCTGAGCAAGCCCTCGTCTTCTCTAGTGAACTCACGTTGCCGGAGCAACCAACAACTTCACTACCCACTCCGTTTCTCCTCCATCACCCAATAGCTCCAGCGAAATCCAACATTTCCGACTAAATCTGGACAATACCAACCAGATATGAGTTGGGGTGGAAAAGCAAAAGAGGAAAAAACAGTGAAGAAGAAGCGAAGAAGAATAATCGTTATTAAAGCTAAATGTAAACTATAAGTCATAATAAACTAAAAGGTATACTATACACTGTAATAAGATACATTAAAAGACATTAATTATGTAAAAAAAACATATTTAGACCTAGGCCAATGCAGAAAATATTAGAATTTAATGGGATTTAAGCTTTCAAAAGTAACACCAAAATTATTTGTTGGGAGACTTCATTTAATTATCTTTATACCATTTTTAAATTAAATAAAATTATAATTAAAGAGGATAAAGAGGGTGAACTGTATTTTAAGCTAGGTTGTATAGAGATAGGATTGTGGGGTTTGATACCGATTTGGTAAAAAAAATTTGTTTTGGTTTGAATTTGTTATTTTCGACTTTTTAAGATGTCGATCAATTAAAAAACAATGACTATACAAAAGAAAATATTTAAGGCATCCAATTTTATTTTATTTTATTTTTTTGTGAAAAAAGATGAGACTCAACAGACAATAACACATTTGAGATACAATATTTATTTATATAATTTAAATAGATATAACATGTATTTTTACGTCAATTGCTACTTTTTAATAATGTATTCTTCTTATATATATATTTTCATTGATCGATGCAAGGCACACATGCAAAGCACGTAAACTTAACTAGTAGTAAAAAAATATTCACAATATTTAAGAGAAAAAGTTAGTCTATCTCTATTAAATAGAGGTAACTTAGTAAACTATACCTAGTATTTATTCTTTTTCTTAATGAGCGTGAAAGCTTAAACAACATTTAATATGGGACAGATGGAGTATTAAATATTACCTCTGTTTCAATTTATGTGATGACGTTTGATTGAGTCTGGAATTTGAAAGAATTTTTTTTGAAACTTGTAGTCTAAATTGAGGCATAATTTTTTTTGTTGCAATAAATTATTTTATTAAGGGTAAAATAAAAATGTTGAAATTAAATTGTTGCAAAATATTGAAAGATGTCTCTTTTTAGCAATAGGTGAAAATCGTTTACAGCCCCTAACTTTGTTCTAAAAATCAAACACCCCCGCCCAACTTTGAACAATAATCACTCTCTCCTTTTTATCCTATGTAATGCCTATTTTACCCTTAATATTTTTAATCTTTCATTTATGTAATATCTTTTTATATTATTTATAATTATTTTTCTTAACCTAAGTATTTACCATTTTTGTTTAAATTCATTAATATTATTAGTAAAATAATTATTTTACAAATTAATCACCAAATCTAATGCTATTTTTTATGATTTATATTTTTATGTTATATGTATTAAGTATGCATGTAATTATGTATATAGATGCATGTAATTATGTATATAGATGCATGTTGTAATTATCTATTGTTCTCCAATGAAATATTTTCTAAATTATAATTTAAAATTCATTAACAATAATTATTTAATTTGTTATAAATATTCTCTTTCTTATTAATTATTTTTGTATTACCCTCATTGAAATATATTTATTAAGTTATGATTACCTATTATTTTTACTTATTTAAATAAATATTAGAGTTTTTGATTATTATTAATAAATTATTTTTTTAAAAATTTTGCTCGTTTATTTCATTATAGAACTTCATTAACTTATCTACTCGATTGGTATTTCTCACTTTTTTTTTTTTTTTAATCTAAAAAATAATATTTATTTCTTTTATAGAAAATATGTAATATATATATTTTTAAAAATAAAAATTGTGATTATAAAGAAGTTATTTTTTTTTAAAAAAAAGGATATAAAGGCTGATAATATAAGGGTAAAAGTAGGTATTTTGAATAGTCATTTAGGATAAAGAAAGGACAATGATTATTGTTCAAAATTAAAGAGAATGCATGATTTTTAAAGCAAAATTAAAAAGTTTAAGCAATTTTCACCTTTTTAGCAATTAACAAAAAAAAAAGTGTGTCACGTAAAAATTGGGACAGAGTAACTAAGGAGTTCTACTTATTGTTATGGTTTTTTTAAGGAAAAGATGGTAAAGGCAGAGAGAGAAGTAGCTATCCTTTTTTACATAGAATTGTGCTGGTGACTACGAATGAACTGCAGGAGATAACTTTGTCCTCCAATAAAGGGGCTAACAAAATCTTATAAGTACTACTTTCCATTGAAGCTTAGGCAGAATATAAAGAAAGAAGACATAGAAAAGTCCATGGAATTGGTTTATTCTTCTTCAGCTTCTTCCTCTTCCTTATCATAGATAATTTTGTTGTAATACTTCCAAGAAAGGGTTTGAGCTAGGTTTAGGTATGGAATGTGGGTCGACTATTGAAACAAGAGCTCTTTTTGATCTATTAAAAGAGCAACAAGGAGGCCATCGTCAGGAGGAACAAGAGCTTGGATTAGGGTTAGGGTTAAAGTTGGGACCGGGTGATGATGATATGAAAATGGAGGAAGCAACATCCAGAAATTACCTGCTGGGGTCTTCATCTTCAGTTCTTTTATGCCATAATACTTCTAAACCCTCAATTCCACATCATTCCTCACCAGGACTCTGGTTCTCTTTACGTCCTTCCATTAACTGGTAACCAATTAACTCTTGCATTTGTCGAAATCAATTACAGATTTATTTTCTAAAGATAATCTTTCAATTATATGTAAACTTAACGGCCATGGGTTTTCATGTTTCACAATGAGAAAAGCAAAACGCAATACTTTTAACAAGATTATTGTTTATATTAGCGATATTTCTTTACTTCATCTACAAACTGTTTTTCTTGGACTGCAACATCATTAACTTCATCAAATCTTAATATATTTAATTAGTAATAAATACAGTAACTTAGATCTCTGTCCATTTAATACTCTTTTCCCTGATGACATTTTCAAATTATTGATTGTTAATGCCAGGAAAGGGGAAGGTCTACCTCAGGTTCCAAAAGCGTTTATAAGAGTGAAGTAAGTTCTCCACCTACTAGGAGGTTGATATTTGCATCACACAAATATACGTACTCATTCTTGTGGTATACGGTTTATAATATAATATTAATATTATTAAAATACATTTTTTAAGTAAATAGTTATCCATAAGCCGGTATTATACCGTCACACAGAGGCGGATTTATTCATGCCCTTGGGGGTGCCACGCCACCCGCAAATTTCAACGAAAACTCTCTCTCTATATAGGTAATATATATACATAATATATATAAATAATACACTTGCCACCCAGAGAACCAAAGTGGCTGATGGTGCCGGTGCCAGTGGCAGAGGGTCATTTATTCCGCCCAAGATGCATAGGTTCGAAACCTGCTGACAACTTAATTTTTTTAAGTTAAATTCAGTTGTGTTCCTTCTTTAACTTTTCTTTATTTTCTTATTAATTATTTTTTGTTTAGTAAAAATTTATGACTTTTCTTTAACTTCTTATTAATTAGTATTTGTTTAATATAAAATTAAAAGATGAATAAGTTTTGTTCTCTTTCTCTCTCATCAACTTTTAATAAAAACCTGTCCATTCATCTTCTTCCTAAACCGGCTCTGCCAACAGCCCCATCGCACTTCTTACTTCTTCTCTGCTGCTTTCTCAATGTCACATAATATTTTGGTCTTTTAAAGTCACATAAATGCAAGTTCCAAAGTTTTCATTTCATTTTTATATTTCATTTCGTGCCAAACGATGTCAAATAAATTGGACAGAAGAGTAAGTTTTATATAGCTAATACATTTAGTTTTAGTATTAATGACACATAAGTTATGTAGAGATTATTACTGAACCTGAAACATTGTATTTCTAATTTTGTATAATTATATAAAAATTTACGTTCCACTTAATTTATACGACATAATATGTGGGTCAAATTACGTGAATTTATATAGTTAATTCTACGAAGGTTACAAAATATTACAACCCATAGTAATGTCACTTGGGGCATTTTCATTGCCTAGACTGTCTTTAATTTGATTAGACCATATTTATAAGTATATACATTCAATTCATGTATTAATTTTCACAACATAATTCACCATACAATTCAAAAAAATGATTTCGTTATACTCCCCTCGTTCAAATTTATATAAGTTAGTTTGACTTAACACAGAGTTTAAGAAAGAAAAAAATACTTTAATTTGGAAAGTTATAGTCTAAAATAAGTTAAAGATGTTTGTGTCGCTATAAATTACTCCCTCCGTTTTACAATAAGTGAATTGTTGAGGTAATGCACACTTATTAAAGAAAGAAAATTAAGACATAAATTAGACATTACTTTACATTTTTGCCCTTTCAATTAATTGTCAAACTATTCTTGAAAATCCAAACAATAAGTAAATAAGAGCAATTAAGTTTCTTGAATTCATCACATAGGAAATCCAAATGAAGGGTAAAAATGGAAAAAAATTCCGACATTACTCTTGAAGATTGAACAATTAACTTATTATGGAACATTGAAAAATGTCTCAACAATTAACTTATTATGAAACGGAGGGAGTATTTCATTAAGAGTAAACTAGACATTTTAAAGTTAAATTTTTACTAAATATAGAATTGTTCACTCTTTTGAAACTGAATAAAAAGGAAAATGAGTCATATAATTAAATTGGGACTGAGGGAGTAATCCTTGTTATGTAACTAGGTCTTAATTAAACGGACCTCGATTATACATAAGTAAAATTGGTTTGACTAAGAATGAAATCATTAATTGCTCTCAAAAAATTCATTATACTGGTTATTATCCGTATCAATATCCATATCTATTATCCATACTGACAAGATCGTGTCAAATCGCAGTGTTTTTTCACCTTGTTAATGATGTTGTTGTTGAAATTTAAGTGAAAACGCGTGAAAGAAAGGCTAACTCTTTTCTTTTTCTTTTGGTCTTTCTTTTCATCTGAAAGAGACGAGAACGTGACAGTCTTCATGGTTAAAACCTACCTGGTTAGAAAGCTTGGCCTCTCCAACGAAGCTGAGGTCAGTATTGCTCGACTATCTCATGACCGATAAGTAAGTATTCCCCCGTTTAATAAAAAATGACTTACTTTTCTTTTTAATGCATTTAAAAAAGAATAACTCATTTTCTTTTTTAGCAACACTTTAATTTTAACTTTTCACGTGACATATTTGAGACCACAAGATTAAATGATATTTTGGTAAATTTGAGACAACTTTAATTTAAGACCACAAGATTCAAAAGTCTTCTTTATTTTCTTAATTAAACTTCAAGCAATACTCCCTCCGTTTCAAAAAGAATGACCTATTTTGACTTGGCACGGAGTTTAAGAAAATAAAGAAGATTTTTGAATCTTGTGGTCATAAATTAAAGTTGTATCAAATGTACCAAAATGCCTTATAATCTTATGGTCTTAAATATGCCATGTGGAAAGTTGGAATTAAAGTATTGCCAAGAAAGGAAAGGGTCATTTTTTTTAAAACAGACTTAAAAAAACAAGTAGTTCATTCTTTTTGAAACGGAGGAAGTAGATTATAAAGACAAAAAATAACTGTGGTTTAACTGTTGTTATTATATTGAGAGTTGCATGGACACACATGAATAATGATTAGCATGCAGTAAAAAAGGCAGAGTAATAATCATCGTCTGTTGGGTCATTTCTGACTAGGCTTAATGACCGTTCCTTCGTATTTTAGATTTGTGTTACTTCATTTTGGGTAAAAGATACCTACTAATTAATAATCACAACGCACAGAATTCCTGGATTTTAACAGCTTTCAACAGTCAGTAAGTTTTTATTTCCAATATTCATTGGCATTAGAAGAAGCTCTTGGGTTCGAAGAGTATTAGTCCTAATTGATGATGTAGAAAGTTGAAATATTAGAACTACTATCAGTCTTTTCGTTACAAATTTTTTCAGCAAACTCTTAACTTCTTTAAGCGGTAAGATCAAAAGTCTACAGAGATGAGCATAAATTGGTCCTAGATAAAATGCTAATTTGCATAAATATACCGCGTCGGCAAAATGGTGATTTTGGGCAATTTTGTTTCAATCGCTTTTCCTTAGGTTCGGTTTGTTAGCAGAATTCCAACAAAAGCATGCATAACTATTTTGAACTAAAAGAAATTATAAACTCACGATAATTAGAAATGCATATAAAATACAAAATAAAGAGAAATCATACCAAAAAAAAAATGCAACATCATTCTTACGACCTTAATCATTAAAAAATAACAAAAAAAACAAAATCAATACACAATCTTTCAAGCTTTTGTCGACATCCACTCTAACAAGTCGGTCATCATAGCTTACATCTTATTCTTTTATTCAAACTAAACCATGAATACAATAAGCAATGGAAACATGTTAACATAAAAGTTTAATGTGGCTATTGTTACAAAATCTTACAATGTCTATTTATAGGACTACATTGTGGAATACCAAATAATGTTATGAAGGCTCAATTTCTTACCTTGTAATCCCCTCCTCCATTTCTCTTCTCCTACCCCCAATTTTTTTTTTTTTTTTTTTTTTTTTTTTTTTTTAAAACAAAATACAAAGAGTCACTCATGATTTAAGGAATCTTAGTAATTTTGAATACTTGAACTTTAACCTTTTTAGTAAAGGTCTAATTCGTCACCTTATAATCCCATCTTCCATTTCCCCTAACCCCATTTGTTTATTTTTGCCTTTTTTGAAAAAGACAATGAGTCACTCATTATTTTTCTTGCATTCATTCTTCTTGACTGAACTAACATTAGCTCGTATAAGAATACGGAACAGCAGTGTCTATGTATCACATGAAATTTTCTAAGGACCAACAAAGGCTAGTGATGAAGCCATAAATCATAATGAAATATTACAAGGACAGGAAAAAAAAATTACGATTGCGATTAAACCAAAAAGAATTATAGATATGAAATAAATCCAGATTAATTAATGTCGAGTGCATATCTTTTATGAAGCAATGATCTTGTTATTTTTATCAGGTTGAGATTTCATGTATGGGGCAGAATTTGATGGATACTCTGACCCTGATGCACGTACGTGATGCTATTTGGTTGCCAGGATTGGTAGAATTCTTGAAATCAAAGACAGGCTTCATTAAATGTTCACAGGGAGCTAGTGTGAACTATCTCATGTCCTTGGACTATGGGCGGACGTGCCTACTCAACAAAGACTTACAGCCAGGACGCAGTAGCTTTGAATTTTAGTAAAGTTTGTAGCAATATATATCTTTGAAGCATCTACTTCTCCAAGAATGTACGGCTAGTAGTAACCAAAATTAATGCTCAATTAGTGGCGGAGCCAGACATTTTATGAAGGGTGTGTAAAATTTAAAAACGTAACTAACGAAAAATTTCAGCGAGTAGATTTACATCCTCTTGCTCAAACCAGCGACTTTATCATGAACGACGTTAATAATTTGTTTTCCACCAAATTGAATCGTCTAATTTTTTTTCTTTTGTTTGGGCTGCTTTTAGTTATAAATATACATGGTAATTGTATAAACTAAAATAATTGTTTTTTAATGGATGAGTCGATATTTTTACGGAATGCGTATCACACATTCAAGAAAAAATAACACTAATTTATCGATTTTTACTTAAATTTAAAGTTATTTTCGATCTTCAATTTTGCTACTTCTTAATTTAAGGTTAAGCTTCTTGTGTTTTGCAAGGAGTGTGCGAAAATCATAATCAAAAGTTTCAAATCTTAGTTAGTTCTTCTGATTCACTTTTAAAATTATGGAAGAAATGTACCTATTATTAATTTTTTTTTAGTCCAAACCTCCTAATAACCTACTTAGGAAGGAATGGGAAATACAATGATAGATGTGTAATTGCACACAATATTTCCTTCTAATTTTTTCAGTAGAGACTTGTTTGAAATATTAATTTTTAGTTAATAAAAATAAATATCCAATTAAAGTTTCTATTAAACTTAATAATTAATAAGTATTCATTCTATCTTAATTTATGTGATACACTTTCCTTTTTATTTGTATTAACTAAAAATTAATATTTTATATTTTAGTCCGTCTCAAAAAGAATGTTATCTAAATTGAAAATAATTTAACTTTAAAATTACTCTTTTAATCTAAATAAAATAATTTATAAATACACAAATAATTAAATAATGACATATCTATAGAAAAAAGTCCATTGTGGTATAACTTTGGCTTTTTTTATTTATTTTGGGGGTGGGGGAGGGGGAGAGAGGGGAGACACGTAAAAGATAAAAAGGAGCCCAAGAATAATAATAATAAAAAAAATTAAAAAGAAAGTTAGTGGATTAGTCATTAGTGAACCCACAAAAAAACTCTTGAAAAAGAAAGTATGACGTGAGTTTTGACAAAAACTATACGCGGGATTCGAACCTCCGACCTCTCCAGCATTCTGCACGGTCTTTACCTCTGGACCAAAGGCACTAGCCATGTCAAGGTTGTCCAAAAACAAGTATATAGTGATATTTCATAACTTTTATCCTATATACACAGTATAATTTTTCGACGAAGGGTGTTCACGTGTACAATCTTGATTGACTGTAGCTCCGCCCCTGTACTCAATGCATTTCAATTTAGTTTTCTTACTTCTCTTTTTAGTTTGTTTAAAAAAGAAAGTCACTTTCTAGATTACGTTACTTTTTACCCCAAACATTTTATATGACAAATTCAAGACCACAAGATTCAAAATATTTTGATACATTACAAATATTTTTAGTTTAAAACCACAAAATTCAAAAGTCTTTCATTTTTTCTTAAACTCCATGTCGAGTCAAACCAAAACAAACGAATTAAATAAGAGGAAGTATAAAGTTGTTGTATAATCACTTCGGAACATCAGGTTGCACTGTCACATGATATCATGAGAATTTATATGTTAGACTGCTAATGTTGCTTGGGTTTCGTAAGGCCCGAGAATAGTTTTGATAATCCCTATCCTTCCATTTGATTAAAGGCATCCGAGCCGAAGTAATTCAATTCACTCAAAAGGAGAATAACGTCAAATAACCTCAACTTTAGATACAGAGGACTCCGTAGAGTAGGACAATGCTCAGATCGGTCTAGAACGATTCCTCATTATTTTTTTTTTTTTTGAAACCATCACTAAAGGTTGTGAGCCTTTAGAGTGGGGGGTTAGGCTCGACCCCTATCATGTTTATTCCAACAAAAGTTACATTTAGAAGGGGACATGGATCAAACCTCTAATCTTAGTAAAAAGGACCTGCACATTACCTACACCAAAATACATAGAAAGGATGAGCCTATACATGTCACACCCCAAATCCCATTGAGGCGGACTGGCACCCGAAGCCGTTATGGCCCGAGAGAACCAATCTTCACTCATGTACATTCATATGCATGTCTCTGTATGAATATCATTCTATCTCATGTAACTATAAGATACCAACGACGGAAGTCATGGAAAACATATGCTATCTATGAAACTTGGTCGTTAAGGCCATCAAGTCAAAAACATGCATCCCTTACATTCCTTCGTTTTTCCCACAACATCTACAAAGCCTCTACAGATACATAGAAATAACCATCCTACAGTCGGGACAAGTCCCCGCTTTATACAACATTTACATAGTAACAAAACCAATGTACATAATGACTCGGAAAGCCCCGAACCAACTGGAGCTCACCAATGATCCGCAAATGACCCGCAACCTACTGTGGAGGTCTACTAGCACCTGTACCTGCAGCAAGTAAGGTAAGTCCCCCAAGGGACGTCAGTACGAAGAATGTACTGAGTACGTAAGGCTATAAGAAACTACATCATACATAAGAACTTTAATGGAATCAATTATAAGAGAATAGTCAATATGGATAACCCGTCGCTCTGTATGTTTGGAACTATGTATATTGCTTTCATTACTTTCTTTGCTTCTATGTTTATTTATCACTACTTATGCCATATCGTACCCGGCCCCCAACTGATCAGTGGGTCTTAACATTACATAACGTTATGTTGGGATCGGCCCGAGCTAGGCTTATGCCTCTAGAGTTGCCACCCATAAATCAATATATCAGGTTCAGCTCGGGCTAGGTTCTTACCTACAGAGCTGCCACCCATAAAATAATATATCAGGTTTGGCTCGAGCTAGGTTCTTACCTCTAGAGCTGCCCCTTATCAGGTTCGGCCCGAGCTAGGCTTATGCCTCTAGAGCTGCACCCTGATCCAATAATATCGGGATTGGCTCAATCTAGGCTTATGCCTCTAGAGCTGCCACCCATACTCTCACAACCAACAACTATGCATTACTTTATTTCTTTACTTTTGAGAGATTGATACGTTGATAGTCAAAACATTTTTGGAATTTTAGAACGTAACATTATTGGACCTTTGGAACCATGTCCACAATTATGTGATACATGTATAACAACTGATCAATGAAGAAGGAACATGTGATTAACAATAGATGACAACCTGAAATGAGATACCTTTGAACATTTCAGAATGGAACAAGTACAATGACAATGTGAATAATATGTGCTGCAGAAGGATACGGAAAGAGTAACCTTACATACCTTTTCTTCCCAATATGAATATACAGTACTATACGTGAATACAATAATCCAGCTCCTTCCTTACGTTTCACTCTACAACACAAGTACATCACGGAGCTCACGTTAACAACTAACTACATTACGAGTGCATATGACGACAATGAATTACGTGACTGCCCTATAACGTCATTTCACCTTTACAATACACTTCACTGCATTACCATACCAACAACACCATAACATTCCACACATTGACCAAGACATCATAAACGATTAGCATTTCACACCAAGTTCATACTTTACACTTCCCCTTCAATACAATGTCACCATTACCTCATTACATCACGTAAACACCTTTCACAACAACACATGAAAGACAATCCATAATTTATACCATTCAAAATACCTCTGGGATACTCCTTTAAATTCATTCAAAAGGTACCATAAGTTGATAATTGCATCCAAAAAGGGTATAGGGGCTTTGGGTGGTCAAAGAGATGCAAAAACATGCAAAACGGAGTTCTGGGCTGACCTGCGAAGCCACCTGACCCACAGGTGGTTGAGGTGCGTCCTCAAGTTACCATTGGACTGGTCCAAGGCCACCTGCATTAGCATTTGCGCCCGCAGGTGCCCCACCCACAAAGGCGGATGCCCGTTTCAACCTCCGGGGGTCATTTTCGGGTCCTTTTTCGCAATGAATGGTCCATGGTCATAAATAAGCTTCTATTTTCATATTTTAAGTTATATTAGATGCCAACGAACATCCATGGTTTCACAACGCACATAAACATCACCAAAACTATATTTTCCTTTCAATACGCCACCTGTTCCATGTACAATTTCACAACAACAATTCCAAATGTTACACACAAAGAGAAAGCAAGTTAAGGATATAAACACATCTTACATGTTGATATTTTATCCATAAAATTCACTTCTTTCAAGACCACAAGCCCACTTCCAAGTTTACAAGGCAAAACCCTTTACCGATTAAGCAAACATAGACTGTTTCACACATAGTGAACTTATCAACACTTTGTCAACATAAACAACATGATCTATACAATATCTCATGAATATAATATACTAAACCATAAGTTTAAACACTTACCGAAGCTTGCAAAGTGATGATCTTGTCCAAACAGATGGTTGCCTTAGGGTTTGTGAGATGAGAGATATCTTGTGGAAATTTCTAGATTTGCATGTGTGTCCAAATGAATAAAAATCTGATTTTACACATTATATAGCCCCTCATCGCCATCCTTAGCCACACTTGGTCATTAAATGATGGTTTACTTGGTCAACATGGAAGAATGGGTCATTTGCCATCTTTGGGCCATGTCTTTCTTGTAAATATTGGGCCTCATTTGAGACCAATAGCACAAAATTAATTTAGCCCAACAAATTTAATGTGTAATATCTCAACAATCTCATGTTTAAATAATTCCATAAATGTTACGATAATAACATAGGTTCGGAAATGTACGGGGTGTTACATCCTTCCCCCCATAGGAACATTCGTCCTAGAATGTTAGTAACATCATCTCATTGAAACAATTTAAGTCTAAGTGTATCCTTCATGTTATAATATACACATAATACTTGTAAAGACTTACTTGTTATTATTCCAATTCCGCACCTTGAACTTTTTCTTCCGTTTACAACAAATACGAGTACTTTAGATTTTATTATTTCTTCGATTTCCTATGTGATTTCTTCTAATTGCTGATTTCTCCAATAGTACCTTTACGAAAGATACTTCTTTATTTCTTAATATTTTCACTTAGTGATCTAGAATAGCAATAGGTACCTCTTTATATGTGAGATCCTCCGTAACTTGTACATCTCCACTGGGAGCAATACGAGATGGATCTCTTATACACTTTCAAAGCATCGCAATGGATCTCCTACACACTTTTAAAGCATCGAACATGAAATACTGAATGAACTGTGGAAAGTTCTTGGGGTAATGCTAATTTATATTCCACTTACCCAAATCTTCGGGTAATCTCATATGGCACGTTATATAGGCCCAACTTTCCTTTCTTTCCGAATCTCATTACCCCTTTCATTGGTGACACTTTCAAAGATACCTAATCACCTATGGCAAATTCTAATTCCCTTATTCTAATATCGGCATATGAATTGTGTCGACTTTGGGCCGTTCATAGCCGCTTTTGTATTACCTTCACTTTCTCTATATCTTGATGAACACGATCTGACTCGAGTAAAGCAGTTTCACCCGCTTCAAACCACCCAATTGGTGATCTACACTTTCTTCCATATAAAGCTTCGTAAGGTGTCATTTTGATCATTGAATGAGAGCTATCATTGTAGGCAAATTCAACAAGAAGTAAATGATTGTCTCAACTACCTTTTAAGTCTAATGTGCAAGCTCGTAGCATATCTTCAAGTGTTTGGATAG
The DNA here is from genome assembly GCA_031232105.1 of Capsicum rhomboideum. Lineage (NCBI taxonomy): Eukaryota > Viridiplantae > Streptophyta > Magnoliopsida > Solanales > Solanaceae > Capsicum > Capsicum rhomboideum. Next base: position 95,652,146 of record CP124715.1, read on the forward strand.
TACGTTCTTCTTGTTCATCTGTTTGAGGTTTAAAAGCCATACTCAAACTCACTTGGATTCCAAAAGTGGGCAGTACATTGAGCTCCCCTGTCTGATATAATAGAAATTGGAATCCCATGTAATCGCACTATCTCTTTAACATACAACCTTGCATAATCTTCAGTTGTATAAGTGGTCTTGACTGGTAGGAAGGGTGCTGACTGGGTAACCCTGTCAACTATTACCCGTATGGAATCAAATTTCCGCGGTGTACGAGCTAAACCTGTGATGAAATCCATGTCAATCATGTCCCACTTCTAGACTAAAAGATTTATACATTGCATATAACCTCCAGATGTCTGATGCCCTACTTTTACTTATTGACATCTTGGACATTGAGCTATAAATTCTGCAATGTTCTTTTCATGTAGCCTTACCAATACATCTCTTCCAAATCATGGTACATTTTGTTTGCTCCCGAATGAATAGAATACCGTGAATGATGTACTTCTGTCATAATCCGTTTCCTTAGCTCATCCATATCTGGTACACAAAATCTACCTTGGTATTGAAGTACTCCCTCTTACGTAAGCTCAAATGCCTTTGTTAAACCTAGATGTACATTCTTTTTCAGCTGTAATGAAATAGAATTCGCATATTGCTTATCTTTCACCTCAGCTACAAATGAAGACTCTGTCGCATTTTACACTATAATTCTTTCATCTAGAGTTTCAAGAAGACGAACCCCCAAGCTATCTAATTGGTGTAGATCCTTGACTATATTTTGCTTTTTCGTCAACTGGCCACTAGTGCTTCCTATTGCTTTGCGACTTAATGCCTCGATTACCACGTTTGCTTTTACCGGATGGTATAAGATATTACTATTATAATCCTTTAAAAGTTCCAGCCACCTCCGCTACCTCAAATTTTGGTCCTTCTGCTTGAAAATATACTACAAAATTTTATGATCCGTACATAGATATATCAACGTAAACCCCATACAAATAGTGGCGCCATATCCTTAAAGCAAATATCACGGCTGCTAACTCAAGATCATATATGGGATAATTTATCTCACGTGGACGCAATTGTCTTGAGGCATAGGCTATTACATTATCGTGTTGTATCAATACATATCCTAAGCTGACTTCTGAAGCATCACAATATACTGCATACTCTTCTGTGCCTTCCGGCAGTACTAATACAAAGGTAGAAGTCAATTTATCTTTCAGCTCTTGGAAACTCTTCTCACATGCGTCATTCTACTGAAACTTGATTGCCTTGTGTGTTAGCTTTGTTAAGGGTACTGCAATGGAAGAAAAACCCTTCAACTAATCTTCTGTATAATAACCAACCAATCCAAGAAAACTATGAATCTCTGTAAGCGTTATAGGCCTTAGCCAATTTTTCATCGCTTCTATCTTTTGTGTATCAACCCTTAGTCCTTCATTATCTACAATGTGACCCAAGAACGCATCGAATTTTAACCAAACTCACATTTATAGAACTTCGCATATATATTACGGTCACGAAGAATCCGTAACACCCATCATAAGTGATTAGCATGGCCCTCTTGTGATCTTGAACAGCCCAGAATGTCATCTATAAACACGGTCATGAATACATCTAAAAATGGCTTGAACACCCTATTCATCAAATCCATAAAAACTACAGGTGCATTCGTTGACCCAATTGACATAACTAAAAATTTATAATGACAATACCGTGTTCGAAAAGCTGTCTTGGGTATATTTTTTTTCTCGAACCCTTACTTGATGATAATCCAGTCTTAAGTTAATCTTTGAGAAACCTTCGACACCCTGTAATTGGTCACATAAATCATCAATTTTGGGGAGGGGATATTTGTTCTTAATTGTCACCCTATTCAGTTGCCGATAATCAATTTCTAACTATCACCTTATTCAGTTGCCGATACTCAATACACATTCTCAACGTGCTATCTTTTTTTTTCGTACCATTAACACTGGTGCACCCCAAGGGGACATACTAGGTCTTATGAATCCCTTTTTCTAGCAAGTCTTCTTAAGTGCTCCTTTAATTTCCATAGCTCTGCTGGGGAAATTCTATACAGAGGAATAGAGATAGGTTGAGTTCCTGGAATCACGTCAATACCAAACTCTACTTCTTGTTCTGGAGGTAAACTCGGAAGATTTTCAGGAAATACCTCAAGCATTTCATTTACTAATGGAACCGCTTGAAGAGTTAGTGGCTTCACATCAGTATCTTTCATTCTTACTAAGTGACATATGTACTCCTTTGGGTATCATGTCCCTTGCCTTGAGATAGGAAATAAAGTTACCTCTCGGTGCCCCCACATTACCCTTCCATTCAAGAACATTCTTTGTGGAAAATGAAAATGTAACTTCTTAGCTCGGCAATCTACTTTGGGCTAACGAAAAGACAACCCGTGTATCATAACCACAAACAGTTACTATACAATTACGACATACTCTTTTAACTACAATAGATTCACCAACTGGTGTATAGACTTCAAATGACGTAACTAGTGATTCTGGTGTTCTTTCAAATTTTTTTTTTCCACCATCAATGGAGTAACATATGATAATGTAGAATACGATTCAATCAATGCGTATATCCCACTGTCTGTGAACCCCAAGTCCCACTACTTTGCCTAGCTTGATTGCCTCTAAACCCTCAAAATTGGGATGGCGTACTTGCTGTAGGGTAAGAAAATAAGGGTCTCGGTGGTCTATTAAAAACCTGAGGCTTAAATTCTCCTTAGGACACTATGAACTGTCCCATAGGTCTAGCCCTCTTGGACGACCCTCTTTCAAATTTTTGTGCCCTTCTCCTTTGTCTCTGATTCTTCATTTTCTGTGCAAAGGCTTGTATTCTCGCTATATCCATATCCTTGTTCAAAGCAGCAATAGTATAGTCCCTCACCAAATATGGCTCCAACCTATCCAAATACCGATAGACTTTGTCCTCCATCGTGGCTACTACATTAGGAGCATATCGAGCCAAAGAGTTATACTAGAGACTGTACTTCCTGACGCTCATATTTCCTTGACGAAGAATCAAAAACTGATCCGCACGAGCCTCTCAGATCTCATATGGGAGATAATGATCAAGGAATTTTTTTTTGAATTCCTCCCAACTAGCTGGAGGTGCACCTATACCCCTAGATCGTTTTCAATCTTCATACCATAATATAGCCTCGCCTTTTAGTCTATATGCTGCAAGTTCCACTGTTTCTATACCAGTCACATGCATAACATCTAGAGCCCTTTTGATTTGGTCCACGAAGTCCTATGAGTCTTTATTCAGATCTGATTCGATGAACATAGGAGGGTCTAATTTCAAAAAATCCTGTGTTCGTCGACTAGCTGCCCTATCCGCACCATCACTACTTGTCATTGGACCTACCTGTCCTTGATTCAGTTCAACAATATACAAGAAACTATACGAGTCAACATTTGCAATGTATTTCGTAGATTTTGCTCAGTCTCATTAACAGGTGGTTCGGCAGGTTCTTCTCTCCTTCTCGGCTCTTCTGGAGCTAGAAAAGTAGAAGAAGCCTGCGATACAAATTCAGTTTCAGCCCCACCCTGACTAGCTTGGTCAGGTGGTGATTTACTAGTTCCTTCTCTGACAAGCATATCTACCTTCTTACCTTTGTCCCTACCTTGTCTTGTAATCGGCATTTTTACTATACAGAAGAAAACCAATTTCAATGGTTAGATATGATTCCACCTACAACTTTAGCTCTAGTGCACGATCTAAGAAATGAAGAAAAGAAACAACTCCTAAATGTCCCGTAGCCTCCTACTTATAAATGTGGCACGCAACACATCCATAAGCAAGACTCTACTTAGACACGGCTTTATAGACACCCTTAGGACGACCTGCTCTGATACCACTTTTGTCACACCCCAAATCCCTTTGAGGCGGACTGGCACCCGAAGCCGTTATGGCCCGAGAGAACAAATCTTCACTCATGTACATCCTATCTTCACTCATGTATATTCATATACATGTCTCTGTATGAATATCATTCTATCTCATATAACTATAAGATACCAACAACAAAAGTCATGAAAAACATATGCTATCTATGAAACTTGGCCGTTAGGGCCATCAAGTTTAAAGCATGCATCCCTTACATTCCTTCGTTTGTCCCACAAAATCTACAAAGCCTCTACAGATACATAGACATAACCATCCTACAGTCGGGACAAGTCCCCACTTTATACAACATTTACATAGTAACAAAACCAATGTACATAATGACTCGGAAAGCCTCGAACCAACTGGAGCTCACCAATGATCCGCAAATGACCCGCAACCTACTGTGGAGGTCTACTAGCACCTGTACCTGCAACAAGTAAGGTAAGTCCCCCAAGGGACGTCAGTACGAAGAATGTACTGAGTACGTAAGGCTATAAGAAACTACATCATACATAAGAACTTTAATGGAATCAATTATAAGAGAATAGTCAACATGGATAACCCATCGCTCTGTATGTTTGGAACTATGTATATTGCTTTCATTAGTTTCTTTGCTTCTATGTTTATTCATCACTACTTATGCCATATCGTACCCGGCCCCCAACTGATCAGTGGGTCTTAACATTACATAACGTTATGTTGGGATCGGCCCGAGCTAGGCTTATGCCTCTAGAGTTGCCACCCATAAATCAATATATCAGGTTCAGCTTGGGCTAGGTTCTTACCTCCAAAGCTGCTATCCATAAAATAATATATCAGGTTTGGCTCGAGCTAGGTTCTTACTTCTAGAGCTGCCCCTTATCAGGTTCGGCCCAAGCTAGGCTTATACCTCTAGAGCTGCACCCTGATCCAATAATATCGGGATTGGCTCAATCTAGGCTTATGCCTCTAGAGCTGCCACCCATACTCTCACAACCAACAACTATGCATTACTTCATTTCTTTACTTTTGAGAGATTGATACGTTGATAGTCAAAACATTTTTGGAATTTTAGAACGTAACATTATTGGACCTTTGGAACCATGTCCACAATTATGTGATACATGTATAACAACTGATCAATGAAGAAGGAACATGTGATTAACAATAGATGACAACCTGAAATGAGATACCTTTGAACATTTCAGAATGGAACAAGTACAATGACAATGTGAATAATATGTGCTGCAGAAGGATACGGAAAGAGTAACCTTACATACCTTTTCTTCCCAATATGAATATACAGTACTATACGTGAATACAATAATCCAGCTCCTTCCTTACGTTTCACTCTACAACACAAGTACATCACGGAGCTCACGTTAACAACTAACTACATTACGAGTGCATAGGATGACAATGAATTACGTGACTGCCCTATAACGTCATTTCACCTTTACAATACACTTCACTGCATTACCATACCAACAACACCATAACATTCCACACAATTACCAAGACATCATAAATGATTAACATTTCACACCAAGTTCATACTTTACACTTCCCCTTCAATACAATGTCACCATTACCTCACTACATCACGTAAACACCTTTCACAACAACACATGAAAGACAATCCATAATTGATACCATTCAAAATAACTTTGGGATACTCCTTTAAATTCATTCAAAAGGTACCATAAGTTGATAATTGCATCCAAAAAGGGTATAGGGGCTTTGGGTGGTCAAAGAGATGCAAAAACATGCAAAACGGAGTTCTGGGCTGACCTGGAAAGCCACCTGAACCCGCAGGTGGTTGAGGTGCATATGTAGGTGACCATTTTCCTAGTCCAGGTCCACCTGCGTTGGCATCTGCTCCCGCAGGTGCCCTACCCGCGAAGGCGGATGCCCGTTTCAGCCTCCGGGGGTCATTTTCGGGTCCTTTTTTGTAATGAATGGTCCATGGTCATAAATAAGCTTCTCTTTTCATATTTTAAGTTATCTTATATGCCAAAGAACAACCATTATTTCACAACGCATATAAACATCACCAAAACTACATTTTTCTTTCAATACGCCACCGGTTCCATGTACAATTTCACAACAACAATTCCAAGTGTTACACACAAAGAGAAAGAAAGTTAAGGACATAAAAACATATTACATGTTGATATTTTATCCATCAAATTCACTTCCTTCAAGACCACAAGTGCACTTTCAAGTTTACAAGGCAAAACCCTTTACCGATTAAGCAAACATAGACTGTTTCACACATAGTGAACTTCTCAACACTTTGTCAACATAAACAACATGATATACACAATATCTCATGAATATAATATATTAAACCATAAGTTTAAACACTTACCCAAGCTTTCAAAGTAATGATCTTGTCCAAAGAGATGGTTGCCTTAGGGTTTGTGAGATGAGAGATATCTTGTGGAAATTTCTAGATTTGCATGTGTGTCCAAATGAATAAAAATCTGATTTTCCACATTATATAGCCCCTCATGGCCATCCTTAGCCACACTTGGTCATTAAATGATGGTTTACTTGGTCAACGTGGAAGAATGGGTCATTTGCCATCTTTGGGCTATGTCTTTCTTGTAAATATTGAGCCTCATTTGAGCCCAATAACACAAAATTAATTTAGCCCAACAAATTTAATGTGTAATACCTCAACAATCTCATGTTTAAATAATTCCATAAATGTTACGATAATAACATAGGTTCGGAAATGTACGGGGTGTTACATCCTTCCCCCCTTAGGAACATTCGTCCTCGAATGTTAGTAACATCATCTCATTGAAACAATTTAAGTCTAAGTGTATCCTTCATCTAATAATGTACACATAATACTTGTAAAGACTTACTTGTTATTATACCAATTCCGCACCTTGAACTTTTTCTTCCGTTTACAACAAATACGAGTACTTTAGATTTTATTATTTCTTCGATTTCCCATGTGATTTCTTCTAATTGCTGATTTCTCCAATAGTACCTTTACGAAAGATACTTCTTTATTTCTTAATATTTTCACTTAGTGATCTAGAATAGCAATAGGTACTTCTTTATATGTGAGATCCTCCATAACTTGTACATCTCCACTGGGAGCAATACGAGATGGATATCTTATACACTTTCAAAGCATCGCAATGGATCTCCTACACACTTTTAAAGCATCGAACATGAAATACTGAATGAACTGTGGAAAGTTCTTGGGGTAATGCTAATTTATATTCCACTTACCCAAATCTTCGGGTAATCTCATATGGCACGTTATATAGGCCCAACTTTCCTTTCTTTCTGAATCTCATTACCCCTTTCATTGGTGACACTTTCAAAGATACCTAATCACCTATGGCAAATTCTAATTCCCTTATTCTAATATCGGCATATGAATTGTGTCGACTTTGGGCCGTTCATAGCCGCTTTTGTATTACCTTCACTTTCTCTATATCTTGATGAACAAGATCTGACCCGAGTAAAGCAGTTTCACCCGCTTCAAACCACCCAATTGGTGATCTACACTTTCTTCCATATAAAGCTTTGTAAGGAATCATTTTGATCATTGAATGAGAGCTATCATTGTAGGCAAATTCAACAAGAAGTAAATGATCGTATCAACTACCTTTTAAGTCCAATGTGCAAGCTCGTAGCATATCTTCAAGTACGTTCTACTTGTTCATCTGTTTGAGGTTTAAAAGCCATACTCAAACTCACTTGGATTCCAAAAGTGGGCAGTACATTGAGCTCCCCTGTCTGATATAATAGAAATTGGAATCCCATGTAATCGCACTATCTCTTTAACATACAACCTTGCATAATCTTCAGTTGTATAAGTGGTCTTGACTGGTAGGAAGGGTGCTGACTGGGTAAGCCTGTCAACCATTACCCGTATGGAATCAAATTTCCGCAGTGTACGAGCTAAACCTGTGATGAAATCCATGTCAATCATGTCCCACTTCCAGACTGGAAGATTTATACAATGCATATAACCTCCCGATGTCTAATGCCCTACTTTTACTTATTGACATCTTGGACATTGAGCTATAAATTCTGCAATGTTCTTTTCATGTAGCCTTACCAATACATCTCTTCCAAATCATGGCACATTTTGGTTGCTCCCGAATGAATAGAATACCGTGAATGATGTACTTCTGTCATAATTTGTTTCCTTAGCTCATCCATATCTGGTACACAAAATCTACCTTGGTATTGAAGTACTCCCTCTTACGTAAGCTCAAATGCCTTTGTTAAACCTAGATGTACATTCTTTTCCAGCTGTAATGAAATAGAATTCGTATATTCCTTTTCCTTCACCTCAGCTACAAATGAAGACTCTGTCGCATTTTACACTATAATTATTTCATCTGGAGTTTCAAGAAGACGAACCCCCGAGCTGTCTAATTGGTGTAGATCCTTGACTATATTTTGCTTTTCTGTCAACTGGCCACTAGTGCTTCCTATTGCTTTGCGACTTAATGCCTCGATTACCACGTTTGCTTTTACCGGATGGTATAAGATATTACTATTATAATCCTTTAAGAGTTCCAACCACCTCTGCTGCCTCAAATTTAGGTCCTTCTGCTTGAAAATATACTACAAACTTTTATGATCCGTATATAGATATATCAACGTAAACCCCATACAAATAGTGGCGCCATATCCTTAAAGCAAATATCACGGCTGCTAACTCAAGATCATATGTGGGATAATTTATCTCACGTGGACGCAATTATCTTGAGGCATAGGCTATTACATTATCGTGTTGTATCAATACACATCCTAAGCTGACTTTTGAAGCATCACAATATACTGCATACTCTTCTGTGCCTTTCGGCAGTACTAATACAAAGGTAGAAGTCAATTTATCTTTCAGGTCTTGGAAAATCTTCTCACATGCGTCATTCTACTGAAACTTGATTGCCTTGTGTGTTAGCTTTGTTAAGGGTACTGCAATGGAAGGAAAACCCTTCAACCAATCTTCTGTAATAACCAACCAATCCAAGAAAACTGTGAATCTCTGTAAGCGTCATAAGCCTTAGCCAATTTTTCATCGCTTCTATCTTTTGTGTATCAACCCTTAGTCTTTCATTATATACAATGTGACCCAAGAACGCACCGAATTTTAACCAAACTCACATTTAGAGAACTTCACATATATATTACGGTCACGAAGAATCCGTAACACCCGTCGTAAGTGATTAGCATGGCCCTCTTGTGATCTTGAATAACCCAGAATGTCATCTATAAACACGGTCACGAATACATCTAAAAATGGCTTGAACACCTTATTCATTAAATCCATAAAAACTACAGGTGCATTCGTTGACCCAATTGACATAACTAAAAATTTATAATGACAATACCATGTTCGAAAAGCTATTTTGGGTATATTTTTTTTTCTCGAACCCTTACTTGATGATAACCCGGTCTTAAGTTAATCTTTGAGATACCTTCGACATCCTGTAATTGGTCACATAAATCATCAATTCTGGGGAGGGGATATTTTTTCTTAATTGTCACCCTATTCAGTTGCCGATAATCAATTTCTAACTATCACCTTATTCAGTTGCCGATACTCAATACACATTCTCAATATGCTATCTTTTTTTCCTGTACCATTAACACTGGTGCACCCCAAGGGGACATACTAAGTCTTATGAATCACTTTTTCTAGCAAGTCTTCTTAAGTGCTCCTTTAATTTTTGTAACTCTGCTGGGGACATTCTATACAACGGAATAGAGATTGGTTGAGTGCCTGGAATCACGTCAATACCAAACTCTACTTCCCGTTCTGGAGGTAAACTCGGAAGATTTTCAGGAAATACCTCAAGCATTTCCTTTACTACTGGAACCGCTTGAAGAGTTAGTGGCTTCACATCAGTATCTTTCATTCTTACTAAGTGACATATGTACTCCTTTGGGTATCATGTCCCTTGCCTTGAGATAGGAAATAAAGTTACCTCTCGGTGCCCCCACATTACCCTTCCATTCAAGAACATTCTTTGTGGAAAATGAAAATGTAACTTCTTAGCTCGACAATCTACTTTGGCCTAACAAAAAGACAACCCGTGTATCATAACCACAAACAGTTACTATCCAATTACGACATACTCTTTTAACTACAATAGATTCACCAACTGGTGTATAGACTTCAAATGAATAACTAGTGATTCTGGTGTTCTTTCAAATTTTTTTTCCGCCATCAATGGAGTAACATATGATAAAGTAGAATACGGGTCAATCAATGAGTATACCCCACTGTCTGTGAACCCCGAGTCCCACTACGTTGCCCAGCTTGACTGCCTCTAAACCCTCGGAATTGGGATGGCATACTTGCTGTAGGGTAAGAAAATGAGGGTCTCGGTGGTCTATTAAAAACCCGAGGCTTAAATTCTCCTTGGTACACTGTGAAATATCCCATAGGTCTAGCCCTCTTGGACGACCCCTCCTTCAAATTTTTGTGCCCTTCTCCTTTGTCTCTGATTCTCCATTTTCTGTGCAAAGGCTTGTATTCTCGCTATATCCATATCCTTGTTCAAAGCAGCAATAGTACAGTCCCTCACCAAATATGGATCCAACCTATCCAAATACCGATGGACTCTGTCCTCCATCGTGGCTACTACATTAGGAGCATATCGAGCTAAAGAGTTAAACTGGAGGCTGTACTCCCTTACACTCATATTTCCTTGATGAAGATTAAAAAACTGATCCGTACGAGCCTCTCAGATCTCATATAATGATCAAGGAATTTTTTTTTGAATTCCTCCCAACTAGCTGGAGGTGCACCTATATCCCTAGATCGTTTTCAATCTTCATACCATAATATAGCCTCGCCTTTTAGTCTATATGCTGCAAGTTCCACTGTTTCTATACCAGTCACATGCATAACATCTAGAGCCCTTTTGATTTGGTCCACGAAGTCCTATGAGTCTTTATTCAGATCTGATTCGATGAACATGGGAGGGTCTAATTTCAGAAAATCCTGTGTCCGTCGACTAGCTGCCCTATCTGCACCATCACTACTTGTCATTGGACCTACCTGTCCTTGATTCAGTTCAACAATATACAAGAAACTATACGAGTCAACATTTGCAATGTATTTCGTAGATTTTGCTCAGTCTCATTAACAGGTGGTTCGGCAGGTTCTTCTCTCCTTCTCGGCTCTTCTGGAGCTAGAAAAGTAGAAGAAGCCTGCGATGCAAATTCAGTTTCAGCCCCACCCTGACTAGCTTGGTCAGGTGGTGATTTACTAGTTCCTTCTCTAACAAGCATATCTACCTTCTTACCTTTGTCCCTACCTTGTCTTGTAATCGACATTTTTACTATACAGAAGAAAACCAATTTCAATGGTTAGATATGATTCTACCTACAACGTTAGCTCTAGTGCACGATCTAAGAAATGAAGAAAAGAAACAACTCCTAAATGTCTCGTAGCCTCCTACTTATAAATGTGGCACGCAACACATCCATAAGCAAGACTCTACTTAGACACGGCTTTATAGACACCCTTAGGACGACCTGCTCTGATACCACTTTTGTCACACCCCAAATCCCATTGAGGCGGACTGGCAACCGAAGCTGTTATGGCCCGAGAGAACCAATCTTCGCTCATCTACATCCAATCTTCACTCATGTATATTCATATGCATGTCTCTGTATGAATATCATTCTATCTCATATAACTATAAGATGCCAACAGCGGAAGTCATGGAAAACATATGCTATTTATGAAACTTGGCCATTAGGGCCATCAAGTTAAAAACATGCATCCCTTACATTCCTTCGTTTATCCCTCAACATCTACAAATCCTCTACAGATACATATACATAACCATCCTACAGTTGGGACAAGTCCCCACTTTATACAATATTTACATAGTACCAAAACCTATGTACATAATGACTCGAAAAGACCCGAACCAACTGAATCTCACCAGTGATCCGCAAATTACCCGCAACCTACTGTGGAGGTCTACTAGCACCTGTGCCTACAACAAGTAAGGTAATTCCCCTAAGGGACGTCAGTACGAAGAATGTACTGAGTACGTAAGGCTACAAGAAACTACATCATACATAAGAACTTTAAGGGAATCAATTATAAGAGAATAGTCAATATAGATAACCCATCGCTCTGTATGTTTGGAACTATGTATATTGCTTTCATTACTTTCTTTGCTTCTATGTTTATTCATCACTACTTATGCTATATCGTACCCGGGCCCCAACTGATCAGTGGGTCTTAACATAACATAATGTTATGTTGGGATCGGCCCGAGCTAGGCTTATGCCTCTAGAGTTGCCACCCATAAATCAATATATCAGGTTCAGCTCGGGCTAGGTTCTTACCTCCAGGACTGCCACCCATAAACAAATATAAAAGGTTTGGCTCGAGCTAGGTTCTTACCTCTAGAGCTGCCCCCTATCAGGTTCGACCCGAGCTAGGCTTATGCCTCTAGAGCTGCCCTCTGATCCAATAATCTTGGGTTCGGCTCGATCTAGGCTTATGCCTCTAGAGCTTCCACCCATACTCTCACAACCAACAACTATGCATTACTTCATTTCTTTACTTTTGAGAGATTGATACGTTGATAGTCATAACATTTTTGGAATTTTAGAATGTAACATTATTGGACCTTTGGAACCATGTCCAAAATTATGTGATATATGTATAACAATTGATCAATGAATAAGGAACATGTGATTAACAATAGATGACAACCTGAAATGAGATACCTTTGAACATTTCGGAACGAAACAAGTAAAATGACAATGTGAATAATATGTGCTGCAGAAGGATACGGAAAGAGTAACCTTACATACCTTTTCTTCCCAATATGAATATATAGTCCTGTACGTGAATACAATAATCCTGCTCCTTCCTTACGTTTCACTCTACAACACAAGTACATCACGGAGCTCACGTTAACAACTAACTACATTACGAGTGCATAGGATGACAATGAATTACGTGACTGCCCTATAACGTCATTTCACCTTTACAATACACTTCACTGCATTGCCATACCAACAACACCATAACATTCCACACAATTACCAAGACATCATAAATGATTAACATTTCACACCAAGTTCATACTTTACACTTCCCCTTCAATACAATGTCACCATTACCTCACTACATCACGTAAACACCTTTCACAACAACACATGAAAGACAATCCATAATTAATACCATTCAAAATACCTCTGGTATACTCCTTTAAAGTCATTCAAAAGGTACCATAAGTTGATAATTGCATCCAAAAAGGGTATAGGGGCTTTGGGTGGTCAAAGAGATGCAAAAACATGCAAAACGGAGTTCTGGGCTGACCTGCGAAGCCAACTGAACCCGAAGGTGGTTGAGGTGCATCTGCAGGTGACCATTGTCCTGGTCCAGGTCCACTTGCGTTGGCATCTGCGCCTGCAAGTGCCCCACCCGCGAAGGCGGATGCCCGTTTCAGCCTCCGGGGGTCATTTTCGGGTCCTTTTTTGTAATGAATGGTCCATGGTCATAAATAAGCTTCTCTTTTCATATTTTAAGTTATCTTAGATTCCAACTAACATCCATGATTTCACAACGCATATAAACATCACCAAAACTACATTTTCCTTTTAATACGCCACCGGTTTCATGTACAATTTCACAACAACAATTCCAAGTGTTACACACAAAGAGAAAGAAAGTTAAGGACATAACCACATATTACATGTTTATATTTAATCCATCAAATTCACTTCCTTCAAGACCACAAGTCCACTTCCAAGTTTACAAGGCAAAACCTTTTACCGATTAAGCAAACATAGACTGTTTCACATATAGTGAACTTCTCAACACTTTGTCAACATAAAAAACATGATCTACACAATATATCATGCATATAACATATTAAAACATAAGTTTAAACACTTACCCAAGCTTGCAAAGTGATGATCTTATCCAAAGAGATGGTTGCCTTAGGGTTTGTGAGATGAGAGATATCTTGTGGAAATTTCTAGATTTGCATGTGTGTCCAAATGAATAAAAATCTAATTTTCCACATTATATAGCCCCTCATGTCCATCCTTAGCCACACTTGGTCATTAAATGATGGTTTACTTGGTCAACATGGAAGAATGGGTCATTTGCCATCTTTGGGCAATGTCTTTCTTGTAAATATTGAGCCTTATTTGAGACCAATAGCACAAAATTAATTTATCCCAACAAATTTAATGTGTAATACCTCAACAATCTCATGTTTAAATAATTCCATAAATGTTACGGTAATAACATAGGTTCGAAAATGTACGGGGTGTTACAATACAGATCCTTTCTTTCTAAGAGATATAATTCAACTTACAAAGAAATTGCACTTATCATATCTTCTCCTCATAGAGCGAAATTTTCATTTGTCTAGTTGAATTAAACCTTTAGACTCTCTAGGAAGTTATTGTAGAGAGGAATAAAAAGTTTTGTTTCCACTAGATGAGGCCAATTTGGCAAATTGATTGGCCTCTCTAAGGCAATGAGTGAAGGTGACATTAGAATTTCCACAAAAGTTGTTGTTGTCGGCAATAATCTTCTTCAACCTCATATTCATTGTACTTTTGTCGTTGAGCATGTTGACTATGATTTGTGTGTCCTATTCCATATTGTATCTATCAAGACTGTGGTCTCTACATAGTTGTGCTCTGAACATGGCTGTGATGGCTTCAGCCTGATTGTTACTTGAGTAGTGTATTGATAAAAAAAATGTCATTATAAAGTTCCCCCCTTTATCTCTCATGATAGCACCTATTCCTGCTTTTGCTTTGTCTTTGATGTAGCTCCCTTCAACATTGATTTTAATGTCACCATCCCCAAGTTTGATCCATGTGATTTACTTGATATATATTTGTGGTCTAAATCGTTCGATCTGATTACACATCTGTGGTCATGTTCCATTGTGGCTTAAGCTTGGATATATATTTTGTAAAGTTGCGTGAATCTTCCGGATAGTATGATATTCCATTTTTCTTGGGTGCATCTTCTTCTGGTTTCAAAACTTGCATGCAGTCCATTCCCTCCATAGTTCCAAAAGGACGATTACTTGTGAGATTTGTATGGTGAGTTTATTGACAAGTTTTTGGTGTTTGTGTCCCACTAGTACTGCATGTTTCCTTTAGTTGATGTCTAATGCCCACAACTGCTCCTATGAAGGTCTATATATATGTGTGTGTGTATGTGGCTGCTTCTCCCTCCATGATAGTGTGTTGCATTGAGTTTGGCACTGGGATCCTACATCAATAACAATCAGAGTCATTCAGGTCAACAAATTTGGCAAGTGCCTCCTTAAAAGGTAGCTTGCCATGACAAAGTTTCCATGTCAAAAATAAGGCATTGAATGGTAGGGATTTATGCCAGATTTTTCTAAGAAAGTTTTCTGTTCTTTTGGTATGTCTGATGACATGCCAAGTAGATTTGTTGGGGAAAATCCTATCCCCTATGTGATCCCAAATGGCATAATTCAATTTGCATTCACGGGGTTCCGAACAAACCCCGAGGGTTCATCAAGACTTATTTTTAGACTTGGAATTTGTTGGTTTTTTAGTTTCGGTGCATGGTCATTTTAACCTTTGCATTCGCAAAAGGGTGCATTGTATTCGTGATGGGTGGACTTCTTGACCTTTGCATTCTCAAAGTTGGGCTTTATTTTTGCGAAGAAAGGTATGGGGGCCCGTGGTCCAATTGTTCTTCGTGTTCGTAAAGAGACCCTTGCGATCACGATGGGTTAGGTTGGTGAGACCCATTCATGATGGGTCCTAAGTTTGTGAAGAAGGGGACCCCTAGCAGTATATAATTCCCCAACTTTGTTTTTGGATCATTTTATTTCAAAATTTGGGACTTAGGAGCTTGGGGGAGCTAACTCTTGAGGATTTTTCATCCATATTGAGTTTGTATAAGTTTATTATACCTCCCTCGTGATTTTTCCATTGATTTCATGCGTAATTTTGTCTTAATTCCATCATATTCCAACTCAAATTCTTGAATTTCTCTCTTGGATTTTGAGACTTTTTGGGTTATTTTAAAGCCCTAATTGACTTACATCTTTGCCCAACTTTTGGGTACAAGTTCCTCATCCTATGAGAGAGGTAATTGTGATGGAAAATTTCAGATTCATCGATGGCCTCAAGGGTCGATTTTTGACCCAATTTTTGACCCTAATCATAAATTATCGATATGAGCATCATTATTCTCGTACTTACTTATAGATTATATATTTGATAGAGTGCCGTCGGTCTTAGGCTTTGTGGAAGGGAAAGGCTTCTGTGTTATAGTTTGAGATTTTTGTTCGGCCTTGAGGTAGGTTATGGTCTTTCTCTCTTTAGACTTAGCTCAATTATATATTATTTGGTATAAATTGTATTTTTTTTTACATTTAATTGACCGATGGTGGGTCAGGGGCTAAGCAACACACCCAATATTTTTATTGAAAACCAAAGTAATATATACAAGGAGGAAGGCCAAACAAAAACCTCCAAAAAAACTCATGATGGCACATATGATAACTTGTCTTCTAAGACTTATTAGCCTACCTCTGTTAAAAAGATGGTACCTAGAAATTAGGAATTAAAAGATAAGGTGAAACTCAAACAAAAATATCTCTTCCAAGAGGCTATAATTAATCAAAGCATAGCCTAACAGAAGAGGTACAAAATCGGTAAGCACCAAACAACAAATGCAAGATAACAAAGAAATATTAAATCTTGATTTCCTTTAGCTTTCTTCAATATCAACCAGTCAAGACCTCTACCATTTCTGAACATTACTATTTGTTGAAGCATGAGGAAATGATAAAAAATAGCAAGAAGATGATCTGAACAAAATCCCAACCAAACGCTAGAGGTTTCCAAACAATTGTATGTTGGTTAGGGGAATTGATGGTTACGAATAAGTTAGGAATCCTTAGTTTATGTTCGGGGTAGAACTTTGTGGTAGAACTTCGCAGTAGAATAGGTTAAATCTTCTAGCTTATCTTGCATTGTGGTTTTCTTTCGTACTTCCTTGTTGTTGAGACTTATGGGGTCTATGGGCCGAGACTTGTGTGGTATCGGGATTTTCGATGGATTATGGTTGCGGTATGGGTTTATACATACATTTACATATTGACATATCAATCATATGGAAAATGTTGGGTTTAAGGTAAATACTGACTTTCTATTTTAAAAGAGAAATTATACCACTTTTTCACCAAATTATCTGAGCTCTTTTTCTAATAAACTAGAGGTTAATTATCGGGCAGGGCGATGTAAGATTTTGATCTTTTTCTATGAATTTTTACTGATAAGTTTGAGTTAAATTCTGGACCACCCAAGGTAAGATTTTGGGTGGCTCTTGGCATGATTTTGGATTTTTTTGTATTTGCCACATATTGCATAGTATCATCCCTTACCGCATTACTCTTATAGATACATATAAACTGCACGTATATTATTGTTATTATCATATTAAGTTATAGACTGTTGGAACTTTTTTGCGTGTAGGGTTTCTTTTCTGTAATTTATATCATATACTGGTTTTTTGATCTCAGTTGGCCTATGATATCTAGTTATTACCTATGTTTTGTACTCATGTTGTACTTCTACATCATTTTCTGATGCAAATCCTTGCTTGAGTCATCCTTGCTGATCCTACTCGTTCTGGGGGCACCTGTTCATCAGATTTGTGGTGAGCTCCTTGCATCTGAAAGCTTATCCATTTCCTTCCTATATTCCATGTATATATTTTGAACTTTTTGGATAGATATATATTATTCTAGTGCTACGTACCCTTGTATATCTAGTGGCTCTTGAAATTATGACTTTAAGTCCCGGTTGGTTTTTGTATATTATGTTCCTTTCTGCTATTTGTAGGCTCATTTTGTGTATATTGTGTTTGTATATATTTATATAGATGGACCATTATCTCTTCTATATTCCTTTTTCTGTTCATTAGCTTATTACTTACTATATAGGGCTATGGGTATTGGCTTACCTACTGAGGGATTATTGTCGGTGCCATCATGGTCCAATTTTTGGGTTGTGACAACGTGGTTGGATTTTTGGAACTTTAGTTAAAGTATTGAATTCGGTCAACATTTCATCAAGACGACCTCAGTTGGTCATTTAAATGATTTTGTTGACTCGAAAATATTATTTCCAATTGCGTAGCATGTTTAATTTTTGTTCATGGGGTTACAAATAGATCCTGGGGGCCTGTTCGAGATTGGACTATTTTGTGGAAGCTTCTCGTGGAGCTGTATCTGGTAAAGTAGTACCTATAGAGCTTGGCCCATTTTGTACAGTTGCTCCTAGTTGGCTGGCTACACTAGTGATGGCTGATAATGTCAAGGATTATCGCTCATGCAGAGTGAGGCCCGCTCTTACCGAGGGTGCCGTGTGCACCCACCTCTACTCCTATAGACTTTCTATACTGCTGCAGGCCCACTTTTGTGGAACTTTTCCTACTTTGGTAGAGCCCTAATACATTAATGGCATTTTCTCCTGCAGAAGATCCACCACTTCTAAACCATCGCTCTTTCAGTGAATCTATCACAGGAGCGACAATGGCTGGGTCTTTTAAGATTCTTCTTCCTCACTTGGTCATTTTTATTTGCAAACCTTTAAGAGCTCGGTCAAGGCCGTTAAGAAGCATTATTAGTGATTTGGTCAGCTGGTAAGTCCAATTTCTTCCTCTTTATATTCCTTCACTTCATCTAGTGTCATTTCCGTCTTTAAATAGCAAATTGGTTCATCAAATTCTTGGTTTTTCTTCAATTCAAAGTGAACTTTCCAGACTGCTTGAGGTACGAATCCAATTCCATTTTTTCCCACCTTTTAGGCATGGATTCCTTACCCTCAAAGAAAGGTAATTATGATGAAATTTTTTGATTTCATCGATAGGCCCTAGGGGTTTATTTTTGACCCAATTTTTCAGCTTGATTCTTGTGTTATCAATATGGGTATGGTTAGTCTCGTGTTAATGAGTAGGCTAATGTAATTATAGATTGGCAATGATTTAGGGCTTTGCAAAAAGGAAAGGCTTTCGTGTGACAATTTGAGATTGTTGTTCGCCCTTGAGGTAGGTTACACTTTTCTTTTCTTTAGACTTAGCTCAGATAGACATAAATGGTATAAATTGCATATTAGTTAGAGGGTAATTTCTAGTTAGGAGTAGGTTTATTTTGAGTTTCTAAATTACGGGCATATTTTGGGGACTTTAGAGTAGTATTCTTGCTTGAGCCTTAGTTTTAGGATGCTGCTTAGTATTAGGACTAAATTAGGACTTCTTAGGTTAAGTTAGGGTCGACTCTCTTAGTAAGATGGGTTTGAGCCTGATAATGCTCTTTGTTATGTGATTTCTTTAGTTTTATCCCTTTTGTTGAGACTTATAGAGGCTACGACTCGAGATTTGTGTTATATCGGGTTTTCCAGTGGATTTTGGCTATGATATGGGTGTATTATTCCCTATTTGTGTATTGAACATATATATATACACATACATAATTGTGCCTGAATTTACATACTCATACATTATTCAGATGGAAAATGGTCTGGGTTTGAGGAAAAATATTGATTTTTGTGTTCTAAAAAGGAAAATGTACCACTCTTTCACTTAGATATTCAGGGTAAGACTTTGGATTGAGCCACTTGTTATTCTATGTCCGAGTTAGTTCCTCGGATCGTGCCACTTTTACTTGGTTAGTTATTGTCTATTCGAGGAGGGATTTTAGATGGCTCGAGGTAAGATTCTTGGACCCGTGGTTACGTCAGAGATGAGATACTGGGTGGCTCAAAGGATGATTTTAGTTATCATTATAATTTCTAATGTGAGATGTTGGGCAACCCGAGGTAAGATTCCAAGTTACACTGCATTAGCCACATATTTCATTAAATCATCCCATACTGCATAGCATCACTTATATATATATATAAAACCATGTGTAAATTATTTTTATTATCATGTTATGCTATAGACTACTGGGAATTTTCCATGTGCAGGGTTGCTTTCTTTGTAATTTATAGTATATATTTGTATGTTAATCTCAGTCGGCCTATGATGCCTATTGAATACCCGTGTTTTATACTCATGTTGCACTTATGCATATTTTTGAGATGCACGATCTAGCATGAGCCATCCAAGCTAATTACACTCATTCATGGAGATGTTTGGATTGGATTTGTTATGAGCTTCTGGCGTCTGGAGGCTTATCCATTTCTCTCTTGCATTTACTGTTTATATTTTGTACCTTTGATAGATTTGTAGTAGATTAGTACCTAATATTATATCTTAGTAGCTCTTATATTATTGACACCAAGTTTGGGGATGGTTTCTTTATATATTTTGTTATCATGCACTTCTTGTGGGCCTATTTTGCATATTTTGTGTTTATATATTTATATAGGTTGCCTTTTTTTTCTTGGTTTTTCCTTTGTTATTTGTTCATTCGATTGTTACTTACTATATATGGCTATGAAATGTGGCTTACTTATTAGGAGGTTATAGTATGTGCCATTATGGCTGAATTTTGGGTCATGATAGCATGGTATCAGATCTTTAGGTTCACTAGTCTTTTGAGTATAAGCACAAGTGCCTAATAGAGTCTTGCAGATTGGAATAATGATGTCTGTATCCTATATTTGAGAAGTTATAGGGAATTCTTTGGAAAACTCTATCTTTTGATTCATTATCGTGGGTTGTTACTCCTATCAGGCTCTAAATATTATTTATTTCATTCTTTCTCAAATGGTTTGGATAAGGTTGTTAATGGACGAGGCTGAGGCTCCTATGCTGAAAACCTCAGATTCTAGTTATGGATCGGTTGTCCTTCTATCGTGCAGTCTTGTATTACTTTGCCAAGATTGTTGCCTTGGTAATGCCTGGTATCTTTAAGATAGTATAGAAGGGTGTCGATAGTCATATACCAAAGGGGATTATATTGTTTGTGCATGCAAGGTAGTTTGTAGAGAAGGGTATTTCTCTTACCTAATGCATGTTCGTGATATTAGCGCTGACACTCCTTCACTTGAGTCAATTCCTATGGTCAGTAAGTTCACAGATATATTTCCTACTGATTTACCTGGTCTTATACCTAACTCTGATATTGATGTTGTCATTAATCTTGAGTCGGGCACTCAACCCATTTCTATTTTACCATATCATATGCCACCGACAAAGTTGAGTGAGTTAAAAGAGAAGCTTAAGGATATTTTGAGTAAGGGGTTTATCAAATCTAGTGTTTCTCTGTGGGGTGCTTCTATTATATTTGTAGAGAAAAATGATTGTTCCTTACGTATGTGTATTAACTATCGGCAGCTAAATAAGGTGACTATCTAGAATAGGTATCTGATGCCACGTATTTATGAATTGATTAACCATCTTCAAGGTGCAACAATGTTTTCTTGATAGACTTGAGGTCAGGCTATCATCAGTTGAGGATTAGGGAAACAGATGTTCCTACAACCTCCTATAGGACTCGTTATGGTCACTATGAGTTCTTGGTTATGTACTTTAGTTTGATTAATGTCCTGATGAAATTTATATGGTTTATGAATAACATATTCCTACCCTATTTGGACTTATTTATGAGTTCATTAATGACATATTAGACTACTCGAGGAGTAGGGAGGAGCATTAGCAATATTTTTGAGTAGTCCTTCAGTCCTTAAAGGATTAGTGGTTGTATGCTAAGTTCTCTAAGTGTGAGTTCTGGCTTAAGTACGTGGCATTCATAGTTCATGCGGTGTCCAAGGATGGGATTATGGTGGATTTGGTAAAGATTGAGGCAGTTCATAATTGGACTAGGCCCACTTCTCCTATCGGGGTTCAAAGTTTTATTGGGTTAGCAGGATACTATATAAGGTTTATGGAGGGGTTTTCTTTGATTTTAGTTCCACTGACTAGATTAAATCAGAAGAATGTCTCGTTTTAGTGGTTCGTACGTACAAGGTGATCTTTCTGAAACTAAAGGTCTTATTAACTTCAGCTCTGATTCTGACTCTTTCTGTTGAGGTCCAAGGGCTTACTATTTATTGTGATGCTTTCATAGTTGGTTTGGGTTATGTGTTGATGTAGTAGGAAAGAGTCATTGTATATGCCTCCAGGCAACTGATAGTTCACGAGAAGAACTATCCTACTCGTGACTTGTAGTTAGCAACAGTAGTTTTTACATTGAAATTTTTGATGCACTATCTGTATGGGGTCCATTATGAGATTTTCATCGATTATCATATCTTACAACATTTTTTCATCTAGAAGAACCTTAATATAAAATAGGGAAGGTGGTTGGAGTTACTTAAGGGTTACAACAGTTTGATTCTCTATAATCTGGGCAAGGCTAATATTATGGCAAAAGCCTTAAGCTGGAAGGCACCGAGTATGGGAAGTTTGTATTTTTTGTAGATGATATGCAACCTTTAGCTCCACTCATTAGCCAACTGGTTTGTATGTCTTGATACTTCTGAGTCCAGGGAAGTTTTGCTTGTATGGAGGTAAGATCTATGTTGTTGGAGCAGATTTGTGCACAATAGTTTGAGGATGAGAAATTGAGGGTGATTTGGGATAAGTAGCTGATGGAGGAGGCTAGGAAGAGGATTTTAGATCTAGAGGGTGTCTTAAATATTAAGGGTAATTTCTGTGTTCCTAGAGTTGGTGATTAGGTTAGGTTGATTATGAGGTGGCCCGTTGTTCTAGATATTTGATTCATCCAGGGGAAACAAGGATGTACCATGACTTGATGCAATATTTCTTATGGTATGGGATAAAGTTGGATATTACAGAGTTTGTGTCTCGGTGCTTGAACTGTTAGCAGGTGAAGTACAAGCACTTGAGGCCAGGTGGTTTGCCTCCAAGGCTACCTATTCCTGAGTAGAGGTAGGAGTGGATTGCTATGGACTTTGTGGTAGGTTTTCCATGTAATTTTAAGAGTTTTGATTCTATTTGGGTCACATGGACAGGTTGACCAAGTCCACTTACTTCCTATCAATTCAGATGTCTTATAGCTCAAAGTAGTTAGCTTAGATATACATCTGTAAGATAGTCCATTTGTGCGGGGTGCCTAATTTTTTTTAATCATTTTTGACCATGGCATTTAGTTAAAATCTTATTTTTGGAGGTCGATTCAGAGATATTTAGGTACTCTTGTTGGGCTTAGCATAACTTTTCACCCTCAAACTGGCGGTCAGTCTTAGCGGATCATTCAGGTTCTGGAGGATATGCTTTGGGCATGTGTTATTGATTTTGTGGGTCAGTGGGACTAGTTTTTTACTTTGGAAAAGTTTTCATATAATGATAGCTACTATTCAAGTATTCATATGGCTTTATTAAAGGTGTTGTATGGTCGAAGGTGTAGGTCCCCAGTGGGTTGGTTTGATTATTTTGAGGCTAGGCCTTGGGGTACTGACTTGTTGCCTAATTCTATGAATTAGGTGTGCAGATAAATTAGGAGAGGCTCCATACTACTCATAGTAGGCAGAAGAGCTATATAAATCGAAGATTTTGAGCCTTGGAGTTTATGGTTGGGGATAGAGTGTTTTTTTGGAGTTTTTCCCATGAAGGGCATGATAAGGTTTGGGAAAAAGGGCAAGCTCAACCTTAGGTTCACTGGTCCATTTGATATGGTACTGTGCATTAGTGATATATCTTATGAGTTAGCTTTGCCTCCAGCTCTTTTGGGTGTTCATCCTATGTTCTATGTGTCTATATTGAAGCGATTCATTCTGAATGAGATTTAAGTGCTTCAGTGGAATTTGGTTAAGTTAGATAAGTCTTTAGCTTTTGAAAAGGAGCTTGTGGTTGTTCTGGATAGGCAAGTCCAGAATATAAGGTCTAAGGAGATTTCAATGCTAAAAGTTCAGTGGAGACATCATCCAGTAGAATAGGCTACATGGGAGACGGAGCTAGACATACAGACCAGATATCCTTACCTTTTTGAGCTTTTAGGTTCCTTCTATCCTTTTAATTTTGAGGATGAAAGACCTTTTTATTAGTGAATGATATAATGACCCTCCTGGTCATTTTCATAATTTTCGAGCATTTTTCCCATTTCAAAATAGGTCGCGTGTTTCTTGAGGTGTTCAATTGGGTTTTAGAAAAGATTTTCTGTTTTGGAGGTTTTAAGGTAAAAGGGTTAACTTGGGTCAACATTCGGGGAAAACATGCTCGGATTGAAATTAGTCAGTTCCATTAGCTCCAAAAAGTGGTGTTTAGGAAAGTGGGACCTTTGGTTCAGTTTCTGAGGCTTTCAGACTCATTTTGAGTGCTTGGTTGAGTTTTTGGAACTTTAATTGAAGTGTTGACTTTGGTCAATAGGAGGTACGTAAATTCTCTCTTTAGGAAATTCTATTTCTTGATTCCCTGTTGTGCGTTCATTAGCTTGTTACTCAAATTGCATGTTGGTTTGGGGTTACTTGCTAGGTAGGAGTAGGTTTATTCGGAATTTCTAAATTACTAGCCTATTTTAGGGACTTATATTAGTATTCTTGCTTGTGCCTTAGTTTTAGGATACTTCTTAGTATAAGGCTCCAATTAGGACTTCTTAGGTTAGGTTTGGGTAGATTCTCATAGTAGGATTCATTTAAGCTTGATAAAGCTCTTTGTGAGGTGATTTCTTCAGTTTCATCCCATTTGTTGAGAATTTTGGAGCCTATGGCTCGAGATTTGTGTTATATTGGGTTTTTAGTGGATTGTGGCTATGGTATGTGATGAGCCGGGATTTGTGACTCATTTAGCCAAATTTTGATATGGAATTGATCTCCTCAACGCCAGTTTGAGCCAAGTTTAGTGTTATTTTTTTTAATTTCAGGGGTTGAATTCGAAAGTCCACTCAAGTAGAAAAAATAGGAAAAAGGAAGCAAAAAGTGGAAGAAAGAGGAAATATTTGAAAGATGACCATCACCTAACAGTTTGGCATGTCGCAAAACTCCTTGGTGTGTTGCCAATGTAGACCTCTCCTCACCAAAGTTAATAGATGGACCATGGCATATCTTAGCATTTTGGCAAGCCATCCATCAAGTTCGGCGAGTCCATGTACAAATCGTACAATGATTGCAGGACTGGTGGTTCCCTTCGTGGTCACTGGAGCCAAAAATACACAAGTCGGGAGTGGACTTACGATTGGTCTCCACAAATCATACTTACAAAGTACGGGTCATGGAATCAATCATACGGTCTAGTTTAAATTTGAAACTATTTTGAATAGGGACCCATAAGTTTTAGTACGACCATACTTTGACATCACGAGTCGTACTGTCACTCATCAGAATTGGGACAAATTAATGCAATAGCTCTAATCTACAAACCATAGTATGAATCGTTGTATCACACCACGACTCATACTATGCACTCGTAGATCCTAGGTATGTTTCTAAATTGCAGAACTCATATAATGCATTCACGACTCATGGTCTCATACCACGAGTCATAATTAGAGGGGTTGTGGTCAAGAAGCCCAAGTTTAAAAATTAAAATCAACCCGACCAAGTTCTGACCCGATTGGCCCAATAAAACTAATTGCATCTACCCAATACCCGTTCCCTCAATTTTCAAATGGCTAAAATAACTCCCTCATTCACTTAACTCCAAATCCTTTAAACTTATCCACTAATCACCCCACACAATCATAATCCAACAAAAACCCTTCTTAAACTTCCTCATCTCCACTGTTAACTGACACCACCTTCATCACCTTCACTGCGTTTCCATCACCATCACTATGGGTCCATTTCTTTTTCACTATTTCATCAATTTACTCGTATCACTAAGTCCATTAATGTATGATCTTAGTTTGTTCATCTTTAATTAGATTTGGGTTTGAATTTACTTGACCTAGGGTTAATAATATAGTTTGATTTATTTGAGATACCCTTGGAATGATGGTATTAGAGTAAAAGTGGAAGTGTGGAGACTTTATTGTGAATATACTGTGTTCAAAGTTGTGGAATGAACTATTAGGGGGAAAATTAGCCTATAATTTGGTTGAAAATGGTTATCCTTTGTTATTCTTGTTGATTTTTGGTTTGGGTAATCGTAATTATTGAGTCGGCGGGCATTACGATCCACAAATATGTCTTAGAAATGATGCAAGGATTGTCTTGCCTACCTAACTCCCAGCAATCTTGATTATTTATAATACAGGTGAAGTTTGAGTAACCCGAAGTGTGTTAATGTGAAAATGGGAAGAATTTTCACAAAATTACATTTCCAATGATTGTACTTTATGTTTAAATTGTTTGGAATGAGTGAAACTTGGTGATTCACTCCACACTAAGTTTTCAACCTTTGAAAACACTTTCATGGGTCGTAACTTTAACATGTAATGAAAATACCAAGTTTCGCACCTAAAAAGTTTGAAAAAAGGCAAAGAACAAGAAGTATGATTGACTTTATGACTCTTGGTTTCACACTATGAGTCGTGGTATCAATCGTAGTCCTTGATCTAAAGTGTTAAGTTTTAGAATAGTGACCACAAACCTCAGTACGAGTCATACTTTCAAATCACGAGTTGTACTGAGAGGTGTGGTAATCTGTCCTGAAACTTCACTTTCTGGACTCTATTTCACTTGTCATCCTACGACTTGTGTTCATACCACGAGTCGTATTATGGATTGTACTGTTGAGGTTGAAATTACTTGCTTGTGGACTCTTAATTATGAATCATGCTACAAGCCGTGGTTCTAAACCATGAGTCATAGTATGACTCATACTGAGCGGGATGAATATTTTAGTGTTCTGATCCTTTTTCACGAGTCAAGTCACAAGTTATAGTCTGTATTCCACGACTTGTACCTTGACTCATACTGTCACTACTATACAAAAATTTCAAATTTGTATTTTGCTTTTCCTTTTGTTTCTTGGTTCTAATACTTTCACCCATAGGTACCATGCCTCTAAAGAACAACCCAAAATAAGGGGAAAGATCAACACCAGCTCCTATAGGCCACAACCTGGTAGATAATCTAGTGGTTCCAAAGAGTAGTATGTAGTTGTCGTTGATCAGACATAGCATGAGCCTTGATCTACGAGGTGAAGAGCTAAAGAGCAAGCTAAGGCTCAGGCTGCAACCCAAGTACATGCATAGGTTACCCCTCCCAGTCTGAAGAAGGAGAAGGATCATCTGGATCAACTGATGGTGAGGAGTCTGGGTTCGGTGACACTAGATCCAAAAGTAGAACTTATGTTGAGAGTTCTAGGGTCCAAATTTCTTCTGATGAAAGGAAAAGAGAGGTGGAAGAATGTCGTAAATCAATCCAATATTGTGAATATCTTCATTGACTGGTTGAGGGTTCACTGGCTATCTATCTGCGGGAATCTACCCATACTTAGAAGGCAAGCCAAAGAGGGGCTTTTATAAGGAACCTCAAACACAAACAATGGGATTGAATAAGGTGCCCGAGATTAAAGAGTTTTTCGATCGATATCAACTTAGTTGGATGGATTTAGCCCTAAGATGGTATAGTACGATGTTGGTATGAGAATTCTATGCTGCATATGCAACAACTCTATATAGCAACACACCAAATAAGCAAGCCTAAAAGATTCAGCCTGCTTTAGCAACAGTACAGGTACATGGTGGACAGGTGGACATCTTAGAGCATACCATTCAACGCTTTCTTTTTGGTCCCATGTTCCAGCCTCCTGGGAATATTTCTAAGTATGTGTACCGTGCTGATGTGGTAAAAGAGGTAAGAAAGCTATCACCTAAGGAATGGCTCACACACTTCAAATGGATAACAAGTATTATTAGTGAAAAGAAATAAGAAAATGACTGGGGTGTTGGTCGAGGTGAGATAAAAATGGCTTCTCTAAACTTCACAGTCATATTTTGGTGGTCTATTGTATGTCATAGGTTGGGTCTGACCAGTAATTACAACACCTTTACTCCGACCATGCTATTTTGGTAGCTATCATCATGGAGGGATACGTATTGAACTTTGCCCACTATATTGTGGAAGATATCTAAGAACATACATTCAACCACTACACTAATATTCTATTCCCTTTACCTTATTAGTTTCCTTCGTGATCTGGCTGATGTACCTATCTTTGGTAGTGTAAACAATTATATGAAGGTGACTCATCTTATAGATATCAGCTTGATACGTGATAAAATAAATCTAGTTGCTCGGTCATGGTCCTAAAGGATAGGAATGAGCAGGTTGATAACCCCATCTAGATTGATCACAATGACATGACTATTAGAGACAGAGAAAGATTATAGCTACTGAGGCTAATTCAACAGCAACCACTACTACAACACCCACTTCAGCCTCCACTATGGAAGCATTGATTCCTCACAGTACCCCATATTTTATTGCCTCTGGTTTTTTTTTATAGTTACGCAGGTGTTCCTACAAAATATGGTAAAGTGGAAATTCCATGCAGAAAATCAGCTAGCATAGTTGATGAGCTAGATAAAGCTATGGGTTAAATTTGAGATAGAGGCTTCAAAAACTAGGTAGCAGCCAACACTTGATAAGGTAATACAAGGTTTGCATGGGTGGTTGGATGGTTTTGGGTTGAGGATGAATGAGAAGTTGAGGTTACTATAGGTCCCGAGTTGGGAAAGATAGTTGATGAGCTTGCTTCACTACAAACGGAGGTTGCGGAGTAGTTTACTGACATTCTCCTATTCTATCACTTATTTGCACATGATGCACCCCGAGTTGATATGGGGAAGAGAAAGGGGAGTGAGGTTTAGGATGATGCGAGAGACCCATAAATGATGCTTATGAGGTTAGACAGAGATTTGTGTGAGGCCTTACGAGCCTCTAATGATGATTAGAGTTTATATGAGCTGGAGATAAGTGATCAGGTTCTAGGAGAGTCTGCTAGTTTGACACCTACTGGTGCCATTTCTAATAGAGATGAAAGCTTTACAGTTTAACCTCAACTATTGAGTGCTCTATCCACCGTCGACGCCATGAGTGCTATTGATCTATTGAGTGCAGTAGCCACCGCTGGTGCCATAATTGCTATTGATATTGAGGGGGATGCATCTACAAACCCTAAGTTGACACTAGACAATTACACCTAGGGCACCACAGGTAAGTCCACTTCTCTTGATTACAATATTTTATGCATTGGGGAAAATATATGTCTTTTTTTATGAGGATGGGGTAACTTGTGTCTGTGTGTCCACCCGAGGGTTTTTCTTGCCATGTTTCTTTTTCGAATAATGTTTTAAATTCTATTGAACTGGCATGTTTAGGTAGTTTTTACTTAGTTTTGTGTGTTTTGTTCTTTTGTGTTTTGTTAGGTATAACAAAATTAGGTGAACTTAGGGTAGTCTAGAATAAACAACTATGGAGCATGTAAATACTTGTTTTGAAAAAAAAAATTATGAAGAAGGAGGCCCCTCTAAATTTTTGATTGTGTGCTCAAAGCTATAATATATTGACTTTCATGGTTCTTTGCATAACATTATGAAAATTGATTTGATAATCATTGCTTAAGCTAGGGAATGAACTCAAGAGCTAGTAGTCGATAGTATTACCTTGTTCCATGTGTGTGAGAGTTGCATTACTTAGTTCTTATACTGTATATTAAATATAAAACTTGTCCAATTAGTCTGTCTAATATGATAGGATAGTTTGTTAGGAAAGGATCATAGGCCTTTTTTTTATATTGTAGTCCACTGTAACACCTCATAAGTTCCTAAGATTCCATTTCAGACTTAGTACAAAAAATTAGTTAGAAACCAGAAATTTTCCTATAGTATTATTTAGGTAATGAGTCGTTGTTAGTGCCAATGACTTGTTGGATGAGACCTTCTGAAGACTTGGCCAAAAGTCCTGAAAAGTGAAATTTCACAAAGTGGCAACGACTCTAGGGAACGAGCTATCGCCAGTCACGATAAGTCATCGTAACCAATCATTCCAAGTGTAGAGGGATAAAAGAAAATCAACCCCTTGGCTATGACTCTTGGCAACGAGTCGTAGCCAGTCCCAATGAGCCGTTGCATTGATTCATCTTGAGAAAATCCTGAAACTTGACATTTAAGTCCCATGGAAACAAATGGACCAAAAGAGCCATCATCAATGACGATGAGTCATTATGACCAGTCGTCCCTAGACCTCAGAAAAGTTACCCAGTCATAACGGGTCTAAAGATGAGTCGGTGTTAGACACGACGACTTATCTTGATGACCCCTGACAATTGGAACAATAAAACTAGTTACATTTTAATAGGGATATTTTCGTATTTTCCTTATTACCTAGACATAAACTATATCATTTTAAGGAATTTGGGAAGGGGTTAAAGGGACAAAAATGTTCTCTCAAACTCATTCTCTCCCAAACATTCAGAAATAGAAAATCAAACATCGATTCTCCTTCTCCCAAAGCAAGAACTAGGGTTTCTCTTCTTCAGGCTTCAAGTTCAAGCTTCTACATGAATTCATTTCTAGGTATATGGGGTTTCATCATTGGGTATCTTTTCACCCATTGAGTCCCTAATAACTCAGAATTCTTAGTTTTAATATAGATTAGAGTTAGGGTTTCACTCAGTTTATGATTCCTTTTATGATTTCAGTTCCCTCATGAGTTTTATAGTATATCATTATGCATTGCTTTTCAGTTATATATATCTTGGCATGTTATGATCACACGATACCATTACATTATTGAATCTAGCATGAATAAAGTAACCAACCTCAGTTTTAGCACATTCTCAGTTAATCAAATTTCCAGAGTACTTTCAGATAAAGTATCTTATATTACAGTTTTCAAAAAATCAATTTTAAAGAGATAACAATATAAATATTATGGGAGTAGTACTTAAAATAGAGTTGGACTGCGGTTCAATGTACTTAAGTCTCAGAACTACATGCCACCATAGGATTATTAAGTCCTATCAGTTGGGCATCAGTTTAGTAATCACAGTAGCCATGACTCTATGACCTCGCAAGGTATATTGGGCCTTTTTGATGGGGGTGTGATAATTCTCAAATACACCTCAATATATATGCGATCGCTAGCAATATAATTCTTTTTACCTAACTTGGAGTCAAAGTTGATTCTGCAGTGAATAAAGGCGAGAGGTTCACCTTTGAGTGTCACACGTGACTAGGTGTTTGCTTATAATGCTAAAAACAATGCAACAAAGTAAAATGGGGGGATTTGTTCAATCGATTTTGTGTTCAAATAGTCAATTTCGCACTTTGATTTGCAAAACTAATTTCTAAATTATGTAATCAAGAGTAAAAGATACTTAGGGTTATGCCCTCATGAGTGCGATTATATGGATGGGTAAGTACTTATTTGCCTAAGTTCAACTAATTATTACGGATACGCTAGGTTATAGGTTTCAACGTCAATCTTTCAATAAAAAGTAGAAATTTCATGTGTGGGTTCTTTCGAAAACCTCACACATGTTTCCTCATAACCAACCAAATATCTCAATTAGTAGCCTTATGTCTAAGATCCACCATTAAATGGTAAAACCAAATTATTATTAATCACTACCCCTCACCCTTATCCCCTTTGTCAAGGAGGAAAATGGTTCTAAGCAAAACTAAAGTTTTCAACCTCTAATATTAGGTTAATAACATGGGGTAGTGGTTAAATCCTGAAGAATTAATTGATTATCTAGGAAAATAGGCACTACCCACACACAAATCACCACTCAATCATGCATAACCCCAAGTTGGGGATCTCTTGAAAATCTACCATAGAATTCAAATATTGCAAGAGAAATTTTAAATTCCAAGCAAGAAATCAAGCACAAGTAAATAAAATCACACTCTAGGGTTTCAATTACAAGCTTCAGACTTTAATTTTTTTTTTAAAAAGATGGAGTTTCAAATCTAAAAAATCCCTTTTATAGCTAGGAAAAAAAAGCAACAGTTAATTACAAAAATTCCACTGCATCTAGCAGATACTGGCGCACATGACAGTGCATGTGGCTAGATACGCACGCATCTTCCTTCGCATGTCAAGAGTTTGCCTTTTTCCAGTTCACTGCTTAGCCATGTGAGCATATAGTGATCCTTTAGGTCATTTTCTTTTTTTCCATGAGTTTCCAGTATTTTGAACCTACCCATAGCGGCTACAAGTCATTTATGTCTTACTGGAACTATCGGTTTGGTTATCAGACAGTTCATTTGGTTTTTAGGCTCATTTTCCTGTTTTGGAGCTTTCGCTGTTAAGGAATTGGTCTAGTACCAAACATGCTAGTAAACAATCTCAGATGGAATTTTTGACAGTGTTATCAGCTTCGAAATGTTGATTTTAGGCTGGGGGACCATTGGTTCAGGTCCCGAGGCTTTCAGACTCATTTTAGGCTATTGGGTAGATTTGATGAAAATTGAAACTATAGGTGTGAACCCCACATTTAATCAAAACTACCTTGAATGGAAGTTTTGATGGTTCCATTGAGTTCCGAATTGTCACACCTCAAATCCCATTGAGATGGACAGGCACCCGATGCCCTAAAGACTTGAGAGAACCAACCTTAATCTGTGCTTACCATGCCTATAACTATGAGAATCATGAAACTTTGACACATATATATAAACTATAGTAATGAAAGACCAACATAGATAGACCTAAACCATATATGCATGACTTAACTATTGGGGCCACAACTGTTACGAGACTAAACATATTTGAACTTCATACATTAGTCTACAAAACCTCTATAGGATAGAAAACATAGTCTAGGTCGGGATAGACCCCACCTTACAAAACTACTATGCAATACCAAAATACACATATCAATACTCGGTAAAGCCCAGAATCAACTTGGATCTCACCAATCACAACTGAGTGTCTTGTGCTCCTATTAAGGAGGTCTACTAGCTGGAGTACCTATACCTGTGGCATGAAACACAGTGTCCCCATAAGGGACGTCAGTACAAAAGAATGTACTGAGTATGTAAGGCATACAGTGACCATAGGTAAGACAAGATCTTAATAACATCAGATATCAATATATAATTGTATAGATAAGAATAAAAGACCACCTTTGCTTGTATTTATGGGATCATGTACATTACATCTTTTACTTTACTTTATCCTTCTTTGCATAATGAAATTATAAAGCATATGATACAAATGACCAGCTGATCAGTGGTAAAAGAGGATGACCGATGCTAGGTATTTTAACACCTGGGATACGGTCCTCATAAATACACAAATCAGGATCGACCCATGCTAGGATTTCCTTTCACCCCTGGGATACCACCCGTGATATTGGGATCGACCCATGCTAGGTGTTCCTTCCACCCCTGGGATACCACCCAATAATATACAGATTCTCTTTACATCATTTCTTTAATCTTTGAGATAGTTCTTTTGGTGGTCATAACATTATTGAGTTTTAAAATATGGACAAGTAGTAAGAGACATGTGAATACGCATTTAAGGCGGTAACAATGACATAGGGAGCAAATGTAACATCAATGTATTAGATTTCATGCCAAAGAACATATAATCGAATAGCCTTACATACCTTGCTGTACAACTCCGATATTAACCCAAATTAACCTCCTGCCCCTCGAACTACTTATCTACAATAAAGTAAGTGGTAAAACTAGTATAAGTATCTAATCAACACATTTAAGCCACTTAAACTCACCAAAATAGTAGCCGGGCAGTAAGCCCGTAATTAATTTATTCAAGGGTGTTCTTTCAACCCTTACTCCTCCAATTACATTCACATACCATACAACTCCTTATAACTTTCCCCGAAACAACTTTAGCCTAATTACATCCTCAAAACAATATACAAAGTGGAGTAGGCAGTAGGCTTACATAATATTTAGTTCGGTGGTGTATCACGATATCCTCCGTCTATAAGTCAATACAAGTCAGTTACATCATTTCCCAATATCAACCAAGCTGTCCCCAACATATACACATAACACAAGTCCTTAAATATCCCCAATATCCTTTATCATAGCAACCAAATATTGAACTCATCATCCCTTGAGTTCTTGATAACAATATATACACAATTCTCCACCAAAACATGTATATAGGAAGGGGGAAAAAAATAGGCAGTAGCCTTACCTTAATTTTGTAATAGTTTATTCTCTTAACTTGTATTTCTTTAATATTATTGGTTCCTTCACACACAAACTAAAAGAGAAGAGAAAAATCTCTTAATAACCAAGAAAAATGGGACTGCCAAACTTATAGTGGGTTGTCCTATAATTTAAACATGAATAACATAATTTCCATAGTATTTTTGAGATAAGCTCATGATTTGTTCACTTACCTTTAACTTGGAAGGAAGGTAAATCCCAATAACCCTAATGGAATTATAGGGCTGCTGTAGAAGCTACTAGAGAGAAAGAGAGAAAACCCTAGAAAGCTGATTTTTTTTGCCTAAGTTAAAATGAATAAAATGAGCTGTTTCAATCCCTTTAAAGGGACCAAATATTGGCCGACTTTCTTGCCCAGTTTTGGTCATAAAATACCAAGTATTTGGTGCACCTACTTGCCCATTATACTTGGGCCTTTGTGGATCTAAATCTATTGGGCCTTGGCTGCCCATTCTTCTCCTTTCCTCTCTTTTAACTTGGACCAGAATTTATTCAAGTAGGTGGTAGTGTTCTTGGCCCAATAAGCTGGTCAAAGGAGTCTTAGTAGGTGATGCACCTACTTGGTTCTTAGATTGGCCAATAAGTCAAAGTAGGTGATGCACCTACTTGCTTAATTTAAGTCAAGCAAGCAACTCACTTATTTTATTCCATATTCTAAGTCTTAACCCCCCTATGTTAACTTAATACTTATATACACTTGGACCCTTTAATCCTTGAGGTAGAATACCATCTTACTATCTCACGTTTAAGCACTTCCGTTTGGGTTAACTTGGCCCATACATGCTGAAATGCTTAGGACATTATAATATCCTTTAAATCCTCTTTAAACCACCGCTAATCACTTAATAAACTTGGTTCTTTACCTATTCAACAATGTTACCTCAAGTCCCATATCAATAGAATAAGTACAAGCGAAATATAGGGTGTTACATCCTCCTCCTCTAGAAACATTCGTCCTCGAATGCTAACACAATTAGCCAGCTTAAACAAGTTCAAAACCAAGTTTAATATTCATGTTACCACATAACACTTGCACTTTTATACTTACTTGTTAATGCTCCAATTCAGCATCTTAGACTTTCACTTCAGATTCGAATAAATGAGGGTACTTGGATTTCATTGCTTCCTCGACTTCCCATGTGATGTCTTCTATTTGTTGGTTCATCCAAAGTACTTTTACAGAAGTTAATTCTTTATTTCTTAACTTCTTGACTTGTCGATCTAAAATAGCAATAGGCACTTCTTCATAAGTAAGTTCTTCTGTAACTTGTACATCTTCAGTAGGAGTAATATGAGATGGATCTCCTATGCATTTTCGAAGCATTGAGACATGAAACACTGGATGTACTATTGAAATATCTTGGGGAAGCTGTAACTCATATGCAACTTGGCCAAATCTTTGAATTACCTTATATGGACCTATATAGCGTGGACTCAGTTTTTCCTTTTTACCAAACTTCATTACCCCTTTCATTAGTGACACCTTTAAGAATACCCAATCTCCTATAGCAAACTCTAGCCCTCTTTTTCTAATATCTACATATGATTTATGTCGACTTTGAGCTATTTCTAGACATTGTTGTATCACCTTAACTTTTTCCATAGCTTGATGAACAAGATCTGGCCCTAATAATGCAGTTTTACCCGCTTTAAACCACCCAATTGGTGATCTACACTTTCTCCCATATAAAGTTTCATAAGGTACCATTTTGATACTTGAGTGATAGCTATTATTAGATGCAAACTCAATAAGTGACAAATGATCATCCCAACTACCTTTGAAGTCCAATACACAAGCTTGCAATATATCCTCAAGTGTTTGGATCGTACATTCTACTTGACCATCCGTTTGAGGGTGAAAAAGCTCGCAGCATATCCTCAAGTGTTTGGATCGTACGTTCTACCTGACCATCCATTTGAGGGTGAAAAGCTGTACATAGACTCACTTGCGTTCCCAAACTCTTTTGAAATGTGTCACACCCCAAATCCCATGGAGGTGGACTGGCACCCGGAGCCGATAAGGCCTGAGAGAACCAATCTTTGCTCATGTCCTTTCATATGCATGTCCCTTTATGAATAACATACTAGCTCATGTAACTGATACAATATAAAATGCCAATGGCGGAAGTCATGGAAAAAAACATGTACAATATATGAAACTTGGCCGTTAGGGCCATCAAGTCGAAGTGGACATACATCTCTTTCATTCATATACCCACATATGTCTACAAAAGCCTCTAACAGATGCATCTACAAGAACAATGTAAAGTCGGGACAAGTCCCCACTTTATACAACATTTACAACATCAAAACAAATGTACAACTGTGACTCGAAAAGCCTCGAACCAACTGGAGCTCTCCAAAAATTTGCAAATGATCCACACCCTACAGAGGAGGTCCACTAGCACCTGCGCCTGCAGTAATTAAATTAAGTCCCCCAAGAGGAGCCAATACGAAGAATGTACTGAGTATGTAAGGCTCATAAGAACTGTATCATACATAATAACAACAATAATGGAGTCAATATAAGAGAAATAGTCAATGTGAATAAACTCTCTTTCTGTATGTGAGGAACCATGTATATTACATTCTTTACTTCTCTTGTCTTCACATATGTTTATCTTTAGTGTTCTACCCATGCTAGGCTATTCTGTTGCCCCCGGGATGAGATTAACCCATGCTAGGTACTTTGACCCATGTGATGTTATATTAACCCATGCTAGGCTTTCGTGTCGCCCCTGGGATGTATTGTGATAACCCATGCTAGGTACTGTGACCCCTGGGATGTTATATTAACCCATGCTAGGCTTTCGTGTCGCCCCTGGAATGTACTGTGATGACCCATGCAAGGTACAGTGACCCCTGGGATGTTATATTAACCCATGCTAGGCTTTCGTGTCGCCCCTGGGATGTACTGTGATAACCCATGCTAGGTACTGTGACCCCTGGGATGTTAGGTTAACCCATGAATACTTCATCAATTAAACATTACTTCTTTATCTTATTACTCTTTCTTTCATTCTAAGAGTGATACCTTGTGACTGAAACATTCTTGAAACTTGGAACACATACATACCTTACTTCACGTCTTTACTCTTGTAAGATTGATATCTTTACTTGTGAGAGATAAAGACATTAGCTTGCACATTACTTCATTCATTACTTTTGTGAGATTGGTACTTTTACTTGTGAGAGATTGGTACAAAGATAATCATAATTTTTTTGGACTTTTGGAACATGACATGATTGGAAACAAAATGCTATTCAAAATAAATAGACTCTCTTTACATCATTACTCCCTTTGAGATAGCTTTCTTAGAATTTACAACATTATGACAGCTTTGGAACTTCAGTCAATGAATAGGAGATAAGAAAATCATAATCCATCTAAGAATAGGACACATGTGAATAACAATATATGTCAACCTGAATTGAGATACTTCAAAACCCCTTCGGATTGAACCAGTACAATGTCAATGTGAATTCTATGTGCTGCAGAAGGATACAGATAGAATAACCTAACATACCTTGTCTTCTCACCATGAATACACAAGCCTATATGGGGATACAATAATCCAACTCCTTCCTTATGTGTTATTCTACAACACAAGTACATAACAAAGCTCATGTTAACAACCAACTCCCTTACAAATGTATAAGTGTCACAATGAGTAACGTGACTGCTATATAGCATCATTTCATCCTTCACCGTACAATCCATTGCATTATCATACCAACAGCACCATAACATACCACATATCTACCAAGACATCATAAACCAATAAAATTTTACAACACGTTTACCCTTTATGCTTTCTCATTATCATTCCGTCACAATTACCCTATGTACTTACCTCATAACAACTTATGAAAAACAATACATACTTAATATATTCCAACATACCTTCATACACCCCTTTAAAGTCATTAAAACGGCATCACAAATTGCTAATTATATCCATAAAGGGTATAGGGGCCTTCGGGGGTCAAAGGGGGACAAAAACATGCAAAATGGTGTTCTGGAAGGGACCTGCGAAGCCACCTGCGCCTGAAGGTGGATGAACTGCATCTGAAGGTTCCCTTTGGAAGTATCCAGAGGCACCTGTAAAGTCACCTGCGCCCGCAGGTGCTTCGTCTGCGAGGGCGGGTGCCCGTTTCGGCCAAAAAGGGTCTCTTTTGGGTCTTTTTATGCCATGAATGGTCCATGATCATAACTAAACTTATTTTAACATATTTTTGATCATATTGAATGCAAAAAATTAGCCATGGTCTCACAACACACATAAACATCACCAAAACCTCACTTTCTTTTCAATACATCACCAAATTCATAACAAAATTTACAACAACAATTCCAAACATTATACACAAGGATAAAACAAGGTAAGACTATAATCACATCTCACATGTCAATATTGAATCCATCAAGTTCACTTCCTTCAAGACCACAAGTCCATGTTCAAGTTTACCAGACAAAACCATTCTCCGATTGCAAAAATAGACAGTTTTACACATAGTACACTGTCCAACACTTTGCCAACATAAAAAAAATGATATACACCATCTATCATGAACATAATAGATTAAACCATAAGCATAAACACTTACCAAGTCTTGCAAGATGATGATCTTGGCCAAAGGGATGAAAGCCTAGGGTTTGTGTGAGAGAGAAATGCTTGAGAAAATTCTAGAAAAAGGCATGTGTGTTGTTGTTGAATAAAATCTGATTTTTCTCTTTCTTTTATGGTATTTAATGGTCATACTTATCCAATTTAAGGCAATTTGGCTTGGTCAAACACAAGAATGAATCTTTTCCACATTTGGACCATGTCTTCCATGTGTATTTGGGCCTCCTTTAAGCCCAATGGCTCATGACTCATTAATGCCCAACAAATTAATGTATAATTCATCAAATCTCTCATGTGCAAATAATTCCACGAATGTTACTGGAATTAACTAGTATCGTAAATATACGGGGTGTTACACCTCTTACGAAGGTCTAATCACATGTACTAGGCCCAATATCCATTATCTCATCAATAACATTACAAAATTCATACTTATGGCTCTCGACACCTAAGTAACCATTATTCAACATCGTCAAGTAGGGTTGGGTAGGTACGGGGTGTTACATTCTCCCCCCCCCCCTTAGGAACATTCATCCTCGAATGTTAACGACATCGTCTATGTACAACACATGCATCTTTATATTAGCATCACTATACATATACACTTATAGATACTTTCTTATTCTTTCCTCACTTCTACGCTGTGAACTTTTTCTTCCGTTTGGAACAAATATGGGTACCTTGGTTTCATCATTTTTGTTTTTTCGCTTCCCAGGTAATCTCTTCAACTTGTTGATGTCCCAAAAGAACTTTTACGGAAGTTACGTTAATAGGTATCTCTTCCTAGTGGGATCCTCCGTAACTTGTATATTTCTAATGGGAGCAATATGAAATGAAACTCTTATGCACTTCCGGCAATTTCACATGGCACGTTGTATAGGGCCACTTTTTTTTCTTTCTTTCCAAACCCCATTACCCCTTTCATTGGTGACGCTTTTAAGAGTACTTAATCATCTATGATCACAACATCTACTATACCATTACGATATGTTCTTTTAACTATACTAAATTCACCGACAGGTGGAGATATTTACATTGACTTAACTAATAACCCCCAGTGTCCCATTAAATTCACGGTAGTCGATGGAGTAACATACGATAGGGTAGAGCTCGGGTCAATCAATACATATACATCATGTGAAAATATGGTAATATACCTGTACCTTCATCAGGAGATGCCTCTTCATTCTGCCGGCCCACGAGAGTATAGGTACGATTTTGGTCCCCACTGGAACTAGCTGCTCCCCTAACATCTCTATCATTACCAATAGGTTGAACACCTCTGCCTAAGGAAGGAACCGATGCTGATGATGCAATGGTTGATCCCGTAGGTCGTGCTATACCACTCGCACCCCTTTGTGGGCATTCTCTCATTATATGAGCCGATGTGCCACACCAAAAACAAGCATTTGTCCCCAATCGGCATTCATCTAAATGGTACCTTCCGCAATGCTGATACGTAGGACGAGAAAATTCTGCTGTCTGTGAACCTTGCGCTCCACTACTCTATCCAGATTGACTACCCCTAAACCTTCGGAATTGGGGTTGAGTGCCTGCTATGAAATAAGAGAATGAGGGTCTCGACGGTAACATTCTAGGTCTAGATTCTCCTGGGGACACCATAGACTGCCCCATAGGTCTAGCCCTTTTTGATGGCCCTTCCTCAGATTCCTGTGTCCTTTTTCTTTGCCTTTGGTCCTCCATTTTCTGTGCGAAGGCCTGAATTCTGGCGATGTCCATATCCCTATTCAAAGCAGCAATAGTGCAGTCTCGTACCAAATATGGCTCCAGTCTATCCACATATCGATGGACTCTATCTTCCATTGTGGCTACTATATTTGGAGCATAGCGAGCCAAGGAATTAAACTGTAAACTGTATTCTCTAACACTCATATTTCCTTGACGTAAATTTAGAAATTGGTCTGCACGTGCCTCCTGGATCTCATATGGGAGGCAATGATCAAGGAATGCCGTTTTAAATTCTTCCCAACCAGCTGGGAGTGAATTAATACCCCTTCATCTTTTCCAGTCCTCATACCATAATATGGCCTCACCCTTCAATCTATAAGATGCTAGCTCAACTGTTTCTACACCTGTTATGTGCATAACATCTAAGGCCTTTTGAATTTGGTCCATAAAGTCCCGTGGATCTGCTTTCGGATCAGAACCTGTGAATATGGGAGGGTCTAATTTTAGAAAGTCCTGTGTACGCCGACTAGCTGCTCTAGCCGCGTCATCTTCATTTACCATTGGACCAGTTTGTCCTTGTGCTTGTGCAGCCAATAACTGAGTCAACATATGTACTGTATTTCTTAAATCCTGATCAGTGACATTCATAAGTGGTTCTGCAAGTCTTTCTCTACATCTTGGCTCTTCTGGAGCTGGAAAAGTAGAAGAAGATCGCGATGCAATTTCAGCGTCAGCTCCACCTTGACTAGCTTGGTCAGGTGGTGATTTACTCATTCCTTCACCAGCAGGCATATCTACCTGCTTACCTTTGCCTCTACCTCTTCTTGTCATTGGCATTTTACTATACCAAAGAAAAACAATTACCATGATCAGATACAATTCAACTTACAACACTGGCTCTATTGCACAATCTAGAAATGAAGAAAAGAAATGACTCCTA
Organism: Capsicum rhomboideum; assembly: GCA_031232105.1. Lineage (NCBI taxonomy): Eukaryota > Viridiplantae > Streptophyta > Magnoliopsida > Solanales > Solanaceae > Capsicum > Capsicum rhomboideum. The sequence goes on from CP124715.1 coordinate 95,693,341, forward strand.
AATGTCCCGTAGCCTTTCACTTATAAATGTGGTGCACAATACATCCATAAGCAAGACTCTACAAAGACACGACTTTGTAGATACCCTTAGAATGACCTGCTCTGATACCACTTTTGTCACACCCCAAATCCCATTGAAGCGAACTGGCACCCGGAGTCGATAAGGCCCAAGAGAACAAATCTTTGCTCATGTCCTTTCATATACATGTCTCTTTATGAATAACATACTATCTCATGTAACTGATACAATATAAAATGCCAATGGTGGAAGTCATGGAAAAAAACATGTACAATATATGAAACTTGGCCGTTAGGGTCATCAAGTCGAAGTGGACATACATCTCTTTCATTCATATACCCACATATGTCTACAAAAGCCTCTAACAGATCCATCTACAAAAACAACTTAAAGTCGGATTAAGTCCCCACTTTATACAACATTTACAACATCAAAACAAATGTACAACTGTGACTCGAAAAGCCCCGAACCAACTGGAGCTCACCAAAAATCTACAAATGATCCACAACCTACAGAGGAGGTCTACTAGCACCTGCACCTGCAGCAATTAAAGTAAGTTCCTTAAGAGGGGTCAGTACGAAGAATGTACTGAGTATGTAAGGCTCATAAGAAATGTATCATACATAATAACAACAACAATGGAGTCAATATAAGAGAAATAGTCAATGTGAATAAACTCTCTTTCTGTATGTAAGGAACCATGTATATTACGTTCTTTACTTCTCTTGTCTTCACATATGTTTATCTTTATTGTTCTACCCATGCTAGGCTGTTCTGTCGCCCCCGGAATGAGATTAACCCATGCTAGGTACTTTGACCCCTGAGATGTTATATTAACCCATGCTAGGCTTTCGTGTCGCCCCTGGGATGGACTGTGATAACCCATGCTAGGTACTGTGACCCCTGGGATGTTATATTAACCCATGCTAGGCTTTCGTGTCGCCCCTGGAATGTACTGTGATAACCCATGCTAGGTATTGTGACCCCTGAGATGTTATATTAACCCATGCTAGACTTTCGTGTCGCCCCTGGGATGTACTGTGATAACCCATGCTAGGTACTGTGACCCCTGGGATGTTAGGTTAACCCATGAATACTTCATCAATTAAACATTACTTCTTTATCTTATTACTCTTTCTTTCATTCTAAGAGTGATACCTTGTGACTGAAACATTCTTGAAACTTGGAACACATACATACCTTACTTCACGTCTTTACTCTTGTAAGATTGATATCTTTACTTGTGAGAGATAAAGACATTAGCTTGCACATTACTTCATTCATTACTTTTGTGAGATTGGTACTTTTACTTGTGAGAGATTGGTACAAAGATAATCATAATCTTTTTTGACTTTTGGAACATGACATGATTGGAAACAAAATTTCAATATAAATAGACTCTCTTTACATCATTACTCCCTTTGAGATAGCTTTCTTAGAATTTACAACAGTATGACAGCTTTGGAACTTCAGTCAATGAATAGGAGATAAGCGAATCATAATCCATCTAAGAATAGGACACATGTGAATAACAATATATGTCAACCTGAATTGAGATACTTCAAAACCCCTTCGGAATTGAACCAGTACAATGTCAATGTGAATACTATATGCTGCAAAGGGATACAGATAGAATAACCTTACATACCTTGTCGTCTCACTATGAATACACAATCCTATATAGGGATACAATAATCCAACTCCTTCCTTATGTGTTACTCTACAACACAAGTACATAACAAAGCTCATGTTAACAACCAACTCCCTTACAAATGTATAAGTGTCACAATGAGTTACATGACTGCTATATAGCATCATTTTATCCTTTACCGTACAATCCATTGCATTATCATACCAACAACACCATAACATACCACATATCTACCAAGACATCATAAACCAATAACATTTTACAACACGTTTACCCTTTACGCTTCCTCATTATCATTCCGTCACAATTACCCTATGTACTTACCTCATAACAACTTATGAACAACAATAAATACTTAATATATTCCAACATATTTTCATACACCCCTTTAAAGTCATTAAAACGGCATCACAAATTGCTAATTATATCCATAAAGGGTATAGGGGCCTTCGGGGGTCAAAGGGGGACAAAAACATGCAAAATGGTGTTCTGGAAGGGACCTGCGAAGCCACATGCGCCTGAAGGTGTCTGAACTACATACGAAGGTTCCCTTTGGCAGTAGCCAGAGGCACCTGCAAAGTCACCTGCGCCCGCAGGTGCTTCGTCTGCGAGGGCGGGTGCCCGTTTCGGCCAAAAAGGGTCTCTTTTGGGTCTTTTTATGCCATGAATGGTCCATGATCATAACTAAACTTATTTTAACATATTTTTGATCATATTGAATGCCAAAAATTAGCCATGGTCTCACAACACACATAAACATCACCAAAACCTCACTTTCTTTTCAATACGTCACCAAATTCATAACAAAATTTACAACAACAATTCCAAACATTATACACAAGGATAAAACAAGGTAAAACTATAATCACATCTCACATGTCAATATTGAATCCATCATTTCACTTCCTTCAATACCCCAAGTCCATGTTCAAGTTTACCAGATAAAACCATTCTCCAATTGCAAAAATAAACAGTTTTACACATAGTACACTGTCCAACACTTTGCCAACATAACCAACATAATATACACCATATATCATGAACATAATATATTAAACCATATGCATTAACACTTACCAAGTCTTGCAAGATGATGATCTTGGCCAAAGGGATGAAAGCCTAGGGTTTGTGTGAGAGAGAAATGCTTGAGAAAATTCTATAAAAAGGCATGTGTGTTGTTGTTGAATAAAATCTGATTTTTCTCTTGCTTTTATGGTATTTAATGGTCATCCTTATCCAATTTAATGCAAGTTGTCTTGGTCAAACACAAGAATGGATCTTTTCCACATTTGGGCCATGTCTTCCATGTGTATTTGGGCCTCCTTTAAGCCCAATGGCTCATGACTCATTAATGCCCAAAAAATTAATGTATAATTCATCAAATCTCTCATGTGCAAATAATTCCATGAATGTTACTTGAATTAACTAGGTTCGGAAATACACGGGGTGTTACACCTCTTACGAAGGTCTAATCACATGTACTAGGCCCAATATCCATTATCTCATCAATAACATTACAAAATTCATACTTATGGCTCTCGATACCTAAGTAACCATTGTTCAACACCGTCAAGTAGGGTTGGATAGGTACGGGGTGTTACAAAATGACTTCCAAAAGTTTGCAGTAAATTAAGCTCCCCTATCGAATATAATAGAGATTGGGACTCCATGTAGCCTAACTATCTCTTTAATATATAACCTTGCATACTCTTCAACTGTGTAAGTGGTCTTAACCAGTAAAAAGTGTGCTGATTTGGTGAGTATATCAACTATTACCCATATGTAATCATATTTTAGAGAGGAACAAGGCAAACCTGTGACAAAATCCATGTTGATCATGTCTCACTTCCAAATCTGGAGCTGCATACACTGCATATAACCTCCTGGATTTTGATGCTCTACTTTAACTTGTTGACAGTTTGGACATTGGCCTATAAATTTTGCAATGTTCTTTTTCATGTCTCCCCACCAATACACTTTTTTTTAATTCATGATACATTTTAGTTGACCCTGGATGGACAGAATATCTTGAATGGTGTGCTTCCGCCATAATCCTCTTCCTTAGTCCATCAATATTAGGTACGCACAATCTGTTTTGGCACCAAAGTACTCCCTCTTGCGTAAGCTCAAATGCCTTTGTCATACCTTGTTGTACATTCTCCTTAAGCTGTAATAGAATAGCATCCACATACTGCTTTTCTTTCACTTCAGTTATCAATGAGGATTCTATCATATTTTTCACAATAACTCTTTCATCTGGAGATTCAAGAAGGCGAACCCCCAAGATAGCTAGGTGGTGTAGATCTTTAGTTATCCCTTGTCTTTCCATGGACTGCCTATATGTGCTTGCCATTGTCTTAGGACTTAAAGTATCAGCTACCACATTTGCTTTCCCTGGATGATACAAGATATCAACATCATAGTCCTTTAATAGCTCAAGCCATCTTCACTGCCATAGATTTAAGTCCTTCTACTTAAAGATATATTGTAAACTCTTATGGTCAGTATATATGTCAACATGGACCCCATACAAGTAATGGCGCCATATCTTTAAAGCAAATATAATCGTGGCTAGATCAAGATCATGTGGTGGATAATTCTTCTCATATGGACGCAACTGTCTTGAGGCGTAGGCTATTACCTTACCATGCTGCATTAATACACATCCTAGACCCACTCCTAAAGCATCAAAATACACTACATACCTCTCTGTACCTTCTAGAAGTACCAATACAGGTGTGGAAGTTAACTTATTCTTCAGCTCTTGAAAGACTTATTCTTCAGCTCTTGAAAGCTTCTTTCACAGGCATCATTCCATTGAAACTTGACTGCTTTGTGTGTTAGCTTGGTTATTGGGGCATAAATGGAAGAAAACGCCTCAACGAACCTTCTATAATAACCTGCCAAGCCTAGGAAACTACGAACCTCCGTTGGTGTTGTGGGTCTTGGACAGTTCTTCACAACTTCTATCTTTTGAGAATCAACCCTTATCCTTTCATCGGATACAATATGCCCCAAGAATTCCACTAGTTTTAACCAAAACTCACATTTAGAGAACTTTGCATATAACTTACGATCACGAAGAATCTGCAATACCTGTCGTAAATGATTAGCATGGTCCTCTTTCGATTTTGAATACACCAGAATATCATCTATAAATACTATCACAATCACATCTAAGAATGGCTTGAACACTCTATTCATCAGATCCATGAAAGATGCTGGTGTATTTGTTAGCCCGAATGACATAACTAAAAACTCAAAATGACTATACCATGTTTGAAAAGCTATTTTGGGTATATCTTTCTCCTTTACTTTCACTTGGTGATAACCTGACCTCAAGTCATTCTTTGAGAAAGACTTAGCACCTTGTAACTGATCAAACAAATTATCAATTCTAAGGAGGGGATATTTGTTCTTAATTGTCACCTTATTCAGTTGTCGGTAGTTAATACACATTCTTAATGTACCATCCTTCTTACGTACAAATAACATGGGTGCACTCCAAGAAGACATACTAGGCCTTATGAATCCCTTTTTTAACAAATCTTTTAATTGTTCCTTCAATTCACGTAATTCTGTCGGGGCCATTTTATATGGAGAAATAGAAATAGGTTGAGTACTTAGGATCACATCAATACCAAAGTCTACTTCTCGTTCTAGAAGTAAACCAGGAAGTTCTTCAGGAAACACATAAGAAAATTCATTTACCACTGGAATGGATTGAAGATTCTGTGGCTCCACATCTATATCTTTCACCCTTACTAGATGGCATATGTACCCTTTGGACATCATCTTTTTTGCCTTAACATAAGAAATAAACTTACCCCTTGGTGCTCCAATATTACCTCTCCATTTAAGGACTGCCTCTTTTGGAAAATGGAAATGCACCCTCTTAGCTCGACAATCTACTGTGGCATAACAAGAAACCAACCAATCCATACCCATTATAACATCAAAGTACACCATTTCTAGCTCAACAAGGTTGGCCAATGTGTCATGATCACAAATAGTAACTATATAAATACGATAAACTCTTCTAGCTATAATAGATTCACCAACCAATGTAGACACTTCAAATGGCTTAACCAATTATTTTGGTGTTCATTTGAACTTTCCAACAATTAATGGAGTAACATATGATCGCGTAGAGCTTGGATCAATTAATGCATATACATTATGTAAAAAGATGGATAATGTACCTGTAACCATATCAGGAGAAGCCTCTAAATTTTGTTGATCCGCTAGAGCATATGTACGATTTTGCACTCCCCTAGAACTAGCTGCTCCTCTACCACCGCTACCATGACCAACAGGCATCTGTTGACCTCTACCTAAAGAAGGCATCAATGATGATGATACGATTGATGATACAGTAGTTTGTGCCATACCACCCATGCCCCTTCGAGGGTAATTTTTCATCATATGGCCTGGTGTACCACACCAATAACAAACATCTATCCCAAACTAGCATGCACCTAGATGATGTCTCCCACATAGTTTACAAGGCTGTCTAGAAGGTCTTGATTGGCTCATGCTTCCATGCTCTTGGTTTCCCGAAACTGAACCTTGGGTATCACTTCTTTGCCCAAATTGATTGCCCCTAAACCCTTAAAATTGGGGTGGATAACTTACTGTAAAGTAGGAAGATGGTGGCCTAGGCGGTCTATTTAAAAATCGAGGCCAAAACTTACTTTGGAATGGCATAAACTGCCACACAGACCTAGGCCTCTTGGAGTACCCTTTTTTTGTCTTCTGTACTGGCTCCACCAGGTTTTGGGATTATATTAGTTTTTTAATCATGTTTGTTTAATAGTTTCATTCCTTTCTCTTAGTAGTTCGTTACTTGTTGTTCCGAACTATGGGTTGGCTTACCTACTGGTGGGGTAGAGTAGGTGCCATCATAACCTGAGAAATTGGGTTGTGACAAATTGGTATTAGAGCCTAGTTTTATCGGTGTTGTTGTTACAAGAGCTAAGTGTCTAGTTGAGTCCTACATATCAGTACGGAGATATCTGTATCCTATCTTCTGGAGGCTATAGGGCATTCTTAGGAAGTTCTATTCTTGACTCCCTATCATGTGTCTGTATTTCTATGAACATCTAGTACTTTCTTTGACTCCATTCTTTCCCAGATGGATGGTATGAGGTTGTCAATAAATACGGATAATACTTCTGCACGTGTGACTAGAGTTTCAGTCCAGAGATGGACTTGGGAGTTAGGGATTTATATCGAGTATCTTCAGCATCATCCAGAGGGTCTGGGGATAGCCCAGGCTCTGACAGAATTTGTGACTGCCTTATCTTTTTAGGATTTAGTGTTAGGGATCCCGAGTCTTTTCATGGATGCTTCACTATCAGGGGTATTACCTAATACCCCGATTGATTCTCAGGCCAGAGTGGGGTTTGTTGCTGTTCAAAAAGGTTTCTTATCAATTTTTGAGTATGAGATTGGGTTTCTCGAGTGGGCCAGTCAAACATCTATATTTTATGCTGTTGATCATGAAATAGTGTAGAGATTTATCAGAGGATTGGCTTTACCACTCTGTTTGGTATTAAAGCATTTGATAGCAGTTGGGTTTTTTTTCTCTGAGGTTGTTGATCATGTGAGGGCTGTAGAGAGGACTTGCTTTGAGACATATGAAAATGGCAGTAAGAGGCAATGTCAGTAGTTAAGTGTTAGTGGTATTCCATCCAGAGGTCGGGATCCTTCTAGCAGAGGTCAGTATCACTTACCACCTATTAGACCCATACTGGTAGCACCTTAGAGTATGGGTAGCTCTCAGGTAGATTGTGGTGGTATCAGTGGACAGAGTTTTGGTCATGCAGTATGGATTGTTCAGTCTAAGTTTTTAGGCTGTAGCGGCCTTTTTGGAAAAGCAGGTACACTGCATCCGAGTATTCTAGGAGCTTGCTTTGACTGTGGATAGGTTGGTCATTAGTCTAGGGAGTGGCCTAGACATGAGTTGATTGTCCAAACAGGGTCAGCATATATTCCTCGTTGGTCTAGAGCTCCCGAGGTATGTTATGATTATGGGAAGGATGGTCACTTCAGTAGAGAGTTTCCTCGACGTCAGTTGGTTAGCCAATTGAGGCCAACTCATGTTTCTCGCCAGGTTAGAGCTTCAAGAGTTTGTCATGACCGTAGAGATATCGATCACTGGTACATAGAGTGTCCTCGACATGGGATTATCAGTCATTCAGCTTATACAGATTAGTATCATGGAGTTGTGGCACCTTTAGGTAGATATAAGGCATTTAGTGCCTCAGTTGGTTGTTCAAACGCTCAGTTTGAGTTTGGACATGCTCAGATTTGTACTCCTTCAAGCATGTCAGATTTATGACTTCATATTTCCACCGTGATAGGTACGCCTTTGATTTTCTGCCTTTAGTTTCTATTTAGAATTATATTAGGGTTTTCGTACCCATCGATGATTATATGCCTTGGTATTCTTATATTGATTGTTATATGGCTTGGTGTAGATTTCATGCATATATGACTATCCCCATAGATGATTCTTTAGTAGTGGATTAAGTGGATCAGTACTATGATATTCCTACGGGTGTAGCATTTGGGTTCGAATCCCATTCCTTTGGTATATTGGCCTTGTTATGGCCTTAGAGTGGTACTTGTTGATTTTCATTTTTGGTACCATATGTATCTTATGTTGTTGATATTATTGTCATTGTTTTGACATTTATTGATTCTTATTTGATAGATGACTAGATTAACGTTATCTAGCTAATATTCTTCCCTTCCTTACTATTCTTATTTCTTTAGCTTTGATGGATACCTCAGTTGGTTAGCCTTCCCTTTATGTTAGCAAGGTCAGTTGTTGATCAAATTATGAAAGTGAAGGTAAGTTTGACCTTTCATGGATTTGTTGTGATTTTAGCACTAGTAGTCTTCTTCCATAGCTCGTTTCTATTAATGATGCATTTGGGATTTGACTCCTCCAATCTGGATAGATTATCGCCCGGTAGTGGTCTTGATGTTGATGTTGATGTTTAATTAGAGTTAGCAATTTAGTTCTATTGTCTGTTACTAATGTTGGAAAGTCTAGGTCTGGCTTTCTGAATTGTTAAGTTCATCTCCTGGTGATCTTTTTGATATTAGTATTGGTGTGGAGTTAGATACTCTATTCTTCCTATGTTGTGGTTCATGAACCAGCAGTTAAAGTTAGTTTTCATGGGTGATCTTAGAAAATTCTCATTTCAGCTCTTGTTCGGCCTAATATGACTTCCTGGAATGCTTCTATTCAGTGGTATGTTCTTGGTTATCAGTTGTTGGATTCTAAAGCGAGCGTCTTTGGGAGTGAGTATTTGTTGCCATAGATTGGGAATTGAATTGGCCAAATATCAATTGAGTTATACATTCCGAGTTGCTCGAGTTTTGGTTACCATTGGTGCTTTTTCAGCCTTGGTGAGTTCTTGCTTATGCCTTGTTGCATTATGCCCTTCAGCAATTGTGGAATCGATTACTTGTGCTTTCAACCGATGGTTGTTCCTCCATTATGATTATGCTCTTCGGCGACATTTTGGCTTTAGTCCTTATGGGAACCTTTGGATATATGCCTAATTTTTGATAGTAAGGTTGATTGTTGATTTGGGGAATTTGACCTTAATTCGGACTTTTTGGCCCTAGTCATGATTTTTTTACCTTTTTGGATAACGACTTGGGAGTTGTGATGGGTTTCGGTATGTGTATGCTTACTCGTCAACGGGATCAATTTGGATAGGTGAGATCGAGTAGTTCAACTTCAGTGTTGGGATTTTAGCTTGGGTTTGCATAACTTGGTTGTAACCTTATTTCCAGATTTACCTCAGTTGAGCATTCATTCATTGGCTGACTAAGCCTACTCTTTGCCTTTCGGTTTGGTTCTTTTTAGTCCAGATAGACTGGGCTTGATTGATGCTCGGAGGATAGTCCATTGGCACATGTATTGGTTTCTACTGCTTTTGACCTTGGCTCTCAGTTTTTGTCAAAAGTTTGGATTGTCTGCTCAGCAGAAAGAGTATGCTTAAGTTGGGCTTAGCATGACTTAATCCACAGTTGGTGGGACATCCTGGAGCGGATTGTTCAGTTTCAAGAGCTTGTGCTCTGGACTCGTGATTATTCATTTCGAGGGTAATTCGGACCAGTTGTAGCTTTGGCTTAAGAGCGTAGACTTTGGTCACCACTATTTGTGTGTCCTGGTAGCACCTTATGAGCCTAGTTGTATGCTTGCCATTATGGATTTTCCAGTGGATCAACTTCAGCTTTTCGAGGACAGTGTGATGGGATTGCACGGACAGGGCTCGGGTGATATTTTTGCATAGTTCAGAGTTGGTAGTAGGTTTAGGAAAGGCAAAAGAAGGTTAGACATGGAAATCGAAATCTGTTCCATGATTCTTGCCTTGGATTGCCTTTAGTTGGGTTGGGTATCTATTGGTTGTTCTTGCTTCGACTTGGTTTTTGTATGCGGTGTTTTGGGATCATGTGTTTCCATCGCCCTTGATTCAGTTGGAGGCCAATTAGTTGTTGAGGATGAGTTTCGGTTATTTGGGAAGTAAAGTCACGATATGAAGGAACAAGGGATGCTTTGGGTAGTCTTCAGCTTGGCTGGGTTTCTCTTAGTTGTGCTGGTATTGGTGAGATGTCAGTAAGGTGTGGTTTGTGTTTACATGCTTCAATCGTTCTCAGTTCAGTTAAAGGTCAGTTGGTTGTCGAGGTTGAGTTGTGGCTATTTGAAAAGTGAAGTGGTGAGGTTGGTTGAAAAAGGGATACCATTGGTGAAATCCCTTGAAAGTGTTGTTCTACTTTAGAGGTTATCTGGGGAGTCTTGCTTGGAGCATGAGGGCCCAGTACCTCGTCCTTGCGAACTTTTGGGCTCTTTCTATCCATTGACTTTCGCGGATGAAAGTCTTTTTAGTAGTGGATATTGTAATGACCCTTCGGATCATTTTCACATTTTTTATGCATTTCCAGCATTTTGAGCCTGCCCACAATGGATACAAGTCATTTATGACTTACTAGAACTGTCAGTTCGATTATCGGACAGTTCATTTGGCTTTTAGGTACATTTCCCTACTTTGGAATTTTCGTTGTTAAGGAATTAGTCTCGGACCAAACATGCTTGTAAACGATCTCAGATGGAAATTCTAACAGCGCCATCCATCTAGAATGTTGATTTTAGGCTAAGGGACCTTGGTTCAGGTCCCGAGGCTTTCAGACTCATTTTGGTCCATTGGGTAGATTTGATGAAAAATGGAACTATAGGTAGGCCCCATATTCAATCGAAATGACCTTGGTTGGAAGTTTCAATAGTTTCGCTGAGTTCAAAATGTTGAATTTGGAATGGTAGCATAGTTTGTTTGCATGTATGGGGTTCCGAATGAATCCCGAGCACCCGATCGCAATCTGTTTGAACTTAGAAAATCTGATGCCTCAAAGTTGCTGGTGCAGCCGCTTAAGCGGACAAATGACCGCTTAAGTGGAAGCCGCTTTAGCAACATCGAGCCGCTTTAGCGGCCTTGTCTATTTAGCTGAGGGCCGCTTAAGCGCCCCTTGTTCTCTTAAGCGGACGTCGCTTTAGCGACAGGGATGCCGCTTTAGTGGCCACTCATCTTTGGCACTAGCCGCTTTAGTTGTCAGTAGGCGCTTTAGTGGCGAAGTGACCGCTTTAGCGGTACCTGGGGGTGTTAAATCCCCCCTTCTTCACCTAATTTTCTCTCATTTTCTTAACCCTTTTCCAATATTTTTGAGAGCTTGAAGAGAGAGAAAGTGTGGAAAGTCTTTCATTAAAGCTAAGGTAAGTTAGCTTTACTCTCCTTGTTCGTTTTCCATCATTTTTCCCATTAAATTCCGTCCCTTTTCATTGTAGATTATTAGAAATTAGATCTTTAAATCCTTTACTTTGGGGACTGATTTAGGCCCCAATTTACGCCCCGTTTGTGCTCAACTTTTGAGCACACATTCGTTGTCCTTCGAGGGACCTCAGGATGGATTCAATTTTGGAATTCATTTGCGAGCCTCGTAGGCCCATTCTTGACCCGAATTTTAACCTGAGATTTTATATAGCAATATGGGTCTTGTTTTACTCGTAATAATGCTTAGATTATTATTTTGATAGCACAGCGGCATTTTGGGATCGTGGAGCAAAGGCAAGCGAATTATGGATGATTCAAGACTTGCGGTTCGACATAGAGGTAGGTTTCAGTCTACTTTTCTCTATTAGATTGTGTGTCACACCCCGAATCCCATCGGGACGTGATTGGCACTCGTAGCCGATAAGGCCCGAGAGAACCAAGCTTTGCCTATGTTCATTCATATGCATGCCAAGAAACATCACTATCATGTAAGAACACGCAATGCTAATGACGGGAATCAAGAAACATGTGATAGTTATATACATATGTGAAACTTGGCCGTCGAGGCCATCAAGTCAAAATCGACATATATCTCTTACATTTATACACCCACATACGTCTACAAAAGCCTCTAATAGATACATTTACCAAAACTAACTGAAAGTCGGGACAAGGCCCCGCTTTATACAACATGTACAACACTAAAACATATGTACAACTGTGACGCGAAGAAGCCCCGGACTAACTGGAGCTCACCAATGATCCACAACAACTGGCAACCTACTGTGGAGGCCTACTAGTACCTGCGCCTGCAGCAAGTAAGGTAAATGCCCAAGAGGGGGGTCAGTACGAAGAATGTACTGAGTATGTAAGGCTCAAATTAAAATATAGGAACCATAATCACGTCATTGAACTCAATTACAAATGAATAACCAATATAGATAAATCATCATTCCGTATTTTGGGAACCAATTACAAATGAATAACCAATATAGATAAATCATCATTCTGTATTTTGGGAACCAAGTACATTGCTTTCATTACTTTCTTTGCTTCATTGATTATTCATCTTTACCAGTGAACAGTGATACCCGGGCCCCAACTGAACAGTGGGTTTTTAACATAACATAACTTATGTTGGGATAGGATCGAGCTAGGATTATGCCCCTAGAGCTGCCACCCTATGAATCAATATATATCGGGATCGGCTCGATCTAGGTTATTACCTCTAGAGCTTCCACCCATCAATCAACTTATAAGGTTCGGCTCGAGCTAGGTTTTTTACCTCTAGAGCTACCCCCCGTCAGGATCGGTCTGAGCTAGGCTTATGCCTCTAGGACTTCCCCCTGATCCAACAATCTCGATATCGGCTTGAGCTAGGCATTGTGCCCCCAAAGTTACCACCCATACTTGATCATTAACCACATATGCATTACTTCATTCATTACTTTGAGATTGATACAATGATAGTCATAACTTTATTTGAAACTTGGATCAATAACCAATGAGTGAGAGACATGTGAACAAACATTGTTGGAAACATAGCCTTATTGGAAACATAACACCATTGGAACCATTGGACAATAGTCAATTAACAAGATAAATGAGTATAACCACTATTGGAACTTTGGAACACAAACTTATTGAGCTTTTGGAACATTATCAATGAATATAAGACATGTGATTCACGATTGATCAATGAGTAAGAAACATATGATATTGACAATTGATAACCGGGTATAGGATACCTTAGTACATTTCGGGATAGGACAAGTGCTATGTCAATGTGAATACTATGTGCTGCAGAAAGATACGGACAGAGTAACCTTACATACCTTCACTTCCAAGTATGAAGACACAAGCCTATGTATGAACACAATAGTCCTGCTTCTTCTTTACGTATTACTCTACAATACAAGTGCATATCGGAGCTTACATTAGCAACTAGTTACTATACAGGCGTACAAGACGACAATGAGCTATATGAATGCCGTATAACATCATGTCATCCCTTACAATAAAATCCAATGCATTATCATATCAACAACACCATAACATTACGCACATTGACCAAGAGATCATACATCGATAGCATTTCACACCATACTTACCCCTTACGCTTTTCTCTTTATCAGTTCGTCACAATTACTCCTTCATAACAACATATGAACAACCATACATACTTAATATAGTCCAACACCCCCCCATACGACACTTTAAAGTCATTACAACGACATCACAAGTTGATAATTACATCCAAAATGGGTATAGGAGCCTTCGGGGACCAAGACGATGCGAAAACATCCAAAACCAAACCTGGGGCTGACCTGCTAAGCCACATGAACCAAACGGTGGCTGAGGTGCGCCCAAAGGTGGCTGGTGTCAGATGCCAGTGGCACCTGCGTTGGCATCTGCGCCCGCAGGTGCCCTCGTCTGCGGGGGCGGATGCCCGTTTTGGTCCGAAATGGTTTCTTTTGGGTATTTTAATGCAATGAATGGTCCATGATCATAAACCAAATTATTTTGACATATTTTTGATCATCTTGAATACCAACATTCAGCCATGGTCTCACAACACACATAACAACACCCAAAACTACACTTTACGATCAATATGTCACCAAAACCATAACCAATTTCACAATAGAAGTTCCAAACATTATACTCAAGGATAAAACAAATTAAGACTATAATAATATCTCACATGTCAATATTTAATCCATCAAGTTCACTTCCTTCAAGATCACAAGACAAAACCATTCTCCGATTGCAAAAATAGACAGTTTTACGCATAGCACATTGTCCAACACTTTGCCAACACAACCAACATGATTTATACACCATATTAAACATATTATATACTGAACCATGACAATAAATACTTACCAAAGAGTGATCTTGTCCCAAATAGATGAGATCTTAGGGTTTGTATTTTGAGAGAAAAATGTGGAAAATGCTAAAAAGGGCATGTGTGTTGTTATGGAATAAAAATCTGATTTGTTGGCTTATATAGTCCATTTAGAATGATCATTATCCACAAAATTGGTGGGTTTACTTGGTCAATGGATGACTTAGGCAAGAAGGGGTCAAATTCCCACTTGGGCCATGTCTTTCTATGGTTTTTGGGCTTCATTTAAGGCCCAATTGTAGAAGACTTTTAAATGCCCTCAATTTAATACATAATTCATCAAATCTCTCATGTTTCCATAAATATTACGGTAGTCATCTCGACTCAGAAATGTATGGGGTGTTACATTGTGTATGGTATAGATTGCATGCTAGGTAGGGATTAGAGGATGGAATTATGACTAGTATAGTATGACGTAGCCCATTTAGGAATTTTGGGGTAGAAATATGACCCGAACCTTAGTGTAAAATACTAGTCATGGCCATAGTATCCTTTTACCCTCTATTATAAGCATGCTACCCATAGTTTAATATTAAAGATCCCTTAGTCTAAGATTTATCATTTGACTTAGTCATTTGGGAGGTATTTCCCCGATTAGATCCTTGTAGTGGCTTTATGACCTTGATTACTATGGATTCTCGACTGATCAGGCTTGTTAGGTTGATTATGTATTATTGGGCCCGAAGTCGTGGTTACAATACCAATTGAAATCTAGGTGAGTATTTTATCCCTAAAGAGGGGATGATTTTAGATTACAGATGCTTCGGCGCTTATAGTTGTATTGTTTGGATACTGGTGATGGAATGCATATTTTTAGGTGCATTCATGCTCACTTAATGGTACGATTCCAACCAAAACCTTGATTTTACTGCTGTTTTCCAAAAAGGGGATTTATTCCCATTTTTCACTTTTAAAATGGTTTTTTTTATAATGGGAATCGTACCACATTATTTGATGATTTGTGAGCCTTTGGAACTCAAATTGGTGTTTTGAAAAGTAGACCGAGTTTGATTTCAGTCCGTTATTAATCCACTCATTTTACCACTACTATTTACTTTAGTCGATGGAGATTCCGACCCTTTCTACATTATTATGATGATTTAGTCCTGACTTGATCTCAGGCAATGGATTTACAGACTTACACTCTTTTATTCATGATTGGAGTCCATGCACTTATTATACTATGTAAATTCCTTTAGTCACGATTTGAGTCCGTGCACCTATTACACTATGTACACTCTTTTAGTCACGGTTCGAGTTCGTGCACTTATTATATCTCTCTCTCTCTAGTGTTGGATGGAGAAGATTGATTATGATGGTTATTGGAAGTCCTGGTTTAGAACTAGGCAGTGCATATGGATATCTCAAATCCCCTATGGGTCCCTTCGTCCTGAGCCGTAGTGCCAGAGAAGGATAATCGTTGTATATCCTGTCTTTGCGAGCTACTGAGTTGGAGGAGGTTTATACACTTGGTACGTTATGATTCTTGGTACATTTGGCACTTGGATCAATTATGGTATTTATGGTTATGTTGCATTCATTCATTTATATACATCGCCTATCACCAGTATGATTGTTTGGCGCCTGTAACTATCGGTCTAATGGGGGGTTGTATAGGTACATGTTATGATTGTTGTTTACTGAGTGCTTCCGTGAACCTTTCAAGCTTATGGGGGTCCGGTTAGGTATTTGTGTGTCTGGACTAGCCGGTTACTTTATTATAGGTTATTATGGTTAGTTCGTGGTAGGATGAGTATGACTGGTACTCGAGATTGGTGGTACATTTCTGATTCCCTTCTTTATTATGGTAAATTACGTTGTTGAGAAATCACCTCATGCTTAGTCACATTTTGGTTAGAGGTTTGAGTATGCTAGCATTAGCTCTCTTACTTGGCCATGATCCCCGAAATGTTAGGCTGACTCCCTCAGGTATTCACCTTAGAGTTAGTCCTTTATGTATGTGTGCATGTATATATATATATATATATATATATATATATATACCGTATATCCCTCTTTTTCTTGTCCACTCCAATTGTATATGTATTCTTTGGCCTTGTATACTACTATATATACTTCTTTCACAATTCATTGGTATATTGACTAGTGATATATAGTATTGTACTTTAGCTCCTGTGTACTGTCTAGATAGGTTAGTTATCCTTATTGTTCCATTAGTACTGTTATGCTAGTTCCTTGGATAGTTTCCTGTAGTTGCATTCATGCCTTACATGTCATTTTATGATTATTTATTCTTGGGGCTCAGTTGGTTGATGCCTATTGAGTACCACGTTTTTGGTACTTATACTACACTTTTGCAGCCTGCAGGTTATAGTACGAGTTATCGCCGTTGATGTGTGTATCATATGGAGCAGCTATGGATTGGAGATTCGGGGAAAGCTCCTGGAGTTTTGGAGTATCCCTACTCTCCCTCTTATTGTTAGACTATTCTCTATGTTGTACTCAGAGACATCTTTATATATATATTTATTCTGTATTTCACTTGTACTCTTGATGTATTAGAAATTCTTGTACTGTCTCCACCAGGTTTTGGGATTATATTAGTCTTTTAATCATGTTTATTCTGCAATTTCCTTCCTTTCTCTTGGTAGTCCGTTACTAGCTGTTTCAGACTATGGGTTGGCTTACCTACTGGTGGGATAGAGTAGGTGTCATCATGACCTGAGAAATTGGGTCGTGAAAGCGCACTTGACATGCAGGCACACGTGCCCAAGTGCGGGCACATGTGGTCACACATGCGCATTTTTCCTTCAGTGATTTGTTTACTGAGATTCCCCCTCACATAGGAGGGCATATGGCAAGATGCTGGAGCATATGGCCACACAAATCCTTGTCTTCCTTCCATGCATCATTCTAGGTCCCTTTTCTTCATTCTTGCGCTCTTCTTGACTTGCAAGGCTAGCTCATCTTCAAATTCATCGACTACCTACACAAGTGAGCATTTTAACATAAGATATTCATCAAATCAAAGAAAGCAAGACGATAATTTAATCTTAAAAAGACTAAAAAGTTGTTGAAATGCCAACTTATCAACCCCCAAACTTAAACTATTACTTGCCCTCAAGCAACTAAGGACCTTCCCAACAACAAAGGATATTCTTGACTCCAAAGGAAGCACAACATACTAAGCCTATGACCAAAATCACAAAGTTCAATTGGTTCTCCCAACAAGTCGTGGCATATAATCAACTAGCACTCCTACTTTTGAGACACAATTCTTTGCAAAGATGGAAGACATTAAAAAGTAAGAGTTTTAAAAACAAGGAGCTTCTCAAGTCTTAACACTAGACTTTCAAAAATTGCCTCAAATTCACTTCTCAACTTGTCTTGCTAGCTTTTCCCCAATTGAAAGTAATACATCACTCTCCACTTAAAAGTGTAGGTGCCACTCACATGCAAGAGTTTGTTCAATTCACATAATATAATGCAAATCACAATGAACATAGAGAGAGAAAGAATTCCCACACACTCTCACAAAGAAATTCAAGTACAACAAGTAGAACCATAGGCTTGCCCTTTGTGTCATTCTCCACTAATGTAAACCTACAAGGTTTGAAATCGCCAAGAACTTGAAGGTATTGATGAAGGCTAGGGTTAAGGAGGGAACTTATGGATCAAGTGACTCGAGAACCTCACTAAACACAATCTCTTAAACAACTTTTTAGGCCAAATTCTTTTAAATTCTCTACCTTATTCACCCTCTTTTCTTTTTTTATTTTCCCAAATCTTTTTCATCCCTTTCTAATCGCACTTTTGAGGTTTTCCTCTTAATTCATTTCTTTGGTTCTTTCAAGAGATTTTCTCCTAACTAGCCATTCACGCCCACTCTTCTCATGCTTTTCCACTTACTCATTTTAGTTTCCATGGGATAGGCTCTTTGCTTTTATTTTTCAAGTTCATCTATTGTTTCATGAAGCATTATTTGAGACAACTAAGCATACACCTCTCATAAAAAAGTCTTGCACTCCCCCCAAACTTAGGCTTTTGGCCTAATTTTGTCATTTTCATAACTATGTACCCCTAAACTTAGGTATTTACATACACCGGTCTATATTAGAACAATGTGATTCATTCAAGGAGGTTACATGCCAAATAATGTGTTATTAAAAAGGTCTATGGTGTAATAGTATGGTTATCACAAAGAAATAAGAAAATGGAAAGTGGTTTAAATGGGTTTGACTAGGGAACATGTTAAGGTGGGATTTAGGCAATGTGACGGTCCAAAAAAGGCCTCGGGTCATCATCCAAACCAAGCGTGGTGTAGGATTTCTCCTTGAATACACTCGAGTAAAGTTCTAGATTACAATGCATGCACAAGAATTCATTAAAAACCTCACCACACAAGGCACCACTATCTAAAAATAGAAAACTAGCCTTTCAAACAATTTGAGCAAATGAACTTGACAAACCACTCCTAATTGGAAACTCTTCTTTTTGTGAAGAAAGAGACAAGAATTGAATTTAAAGGTCATGATTCAAGAGAAAGCTCAAAAATTCTTTGCTCTTTTCTTTTCAAAAATCATTTTTCTTGCCAATGACAAATATTTGGAGGTACCTTTTGGACTTTGCTAAATTACTCACTTGTCTCTAGCTCTAAAAGATGGGCATTTCCCTTAAGAAAGTCGCCCGTTCCATCCATCATAGGGAAATGCCACTCGATTTGACAAAGAAAACAAAATAACAAAAAGAAAACATGCTCCTTGGGAAAGAACCAATTTTCAAAGAAAATCCTTAGAGTTTATTTGACATGTATTTACAAGAGCTGAATAAAATGATGCGCTCGTCCAAAATAAACTTCACCCAAATCAATAACCAACAGAATAAAAAGGTGCATGGGACTCAAATGAAATAATAAGCACATAACACGGGCCTGGCAAGGGCTAACAAAATATAAACCAAAACACGAGCCCAACGAGGGCAATGATATAACAAACGCATAATACGGGCCCGACAAGGGCTAAGAAATAGATAAAAGCAATCCAAAAAAGCTCGGTGAGGGCAACATCATGATTATATCAAAATAGTATTACATACCACGAATAAAATGCCCCCCCCCCCCCCCCCCCAAATAAGGCACGTTGCATTTTTCTTAATGCAACAATAGATAATGAGAAGAGAGAAGGGTAAGGACTCTCTGAGGTGATCTAGGTGAGTTGGAGTGGTCTATGACTGTGTATCAACTGTAGTATTAGGATCCTCTTCAGAATGAGCTCCTATGGCTTCAATCGAACGATCATGCTTATCTCTTGTCTTTATCTGTACCATGGGCTGAGAACAGGAACTAGCACCAACCAATTGAGTATACTGGTCGTACAAGGACAGCTGGGTGGCAAATCGCATACATTGGGCTTCGGTCAGCCCATGAGTAAACTCAATTCCTGTAGTACTCGCCTCGAGTGCAATCCCAAACAAATCAGCAAAAAGCAGAATTGGGTTAAGAGCAACCTGTGGTGTAGGCATCTGAGTGTTAAATTAAGAGATCAAGGGCTAGACTAACTAAAACTCCTCTCTCAATCTAGTAAAATCAGCCCAAAGGATAGAAGCAGACTTATCATCCCTCCTCTCTTTGACTATCAATAATCTTTGCTTAAAGTCCTGCATCTGGGTAAGTAGAGGCTCAAGACTCTTGTCAATGGCAACCTGGATGAACTGAAGAATATCAATGACAAGCCTAGATACAGTGTTGTTGTTGGCAAAGGTCATAGAGTCCACCCTGGCTAGGGTGACAGCTGTATCAGGTCTAGAAGCTTGTGTAGCACTAGTAGGAGGCGGTACAGTGCTAGAAGGAGGTAGAGAAAATGGAGGACCAGCAGCGTGAGTAACTCCAAAGTAGTCGTCGGGGTAGCAAATGGATGTGAAATCTCAGGAGTGGTACTCATACCCTCTAGACTGGGTATCCCTCCAACAGACGAATTAGATACCTTAGTAGTCTTCCTCTTCTTCCCCGTAGGATTGTCATCATCCTAACTTTGAGTGATATCAATTACCTCAATACACTTCATCCATTGATCAACCCGAGGAATGAGAGAAACCTTGGCAACAAAACACAATACAAATATAAGAACATGAAAAGGCAACAAAGTTGCATGTTGCTTTGCTTTTAGGTTGATTATTTCAACAATTATTTCTCCCCTATTAACGTGTACACCACCCATAATGTATCCCACTAGGATGGTCCTCTCTATAGTAACACTTTGATCATTAGTGGAAGGAATCAATAGCCAATGCTTGGCTTGAATCGAAAGATCATGCCTTTTGATTTGAACTTCACTATTGGCCCATGTAGGAAGGCCTTTGGCAATGATTGGAGCAAGCCAAGGAAATTAAGTGCGCCAACCATTCACTCTCTCCTTATATGTAATGCCAGGATTAGAAGGATTATCAGTGTAAATCTTGTTGATAGCCTCTGGGGTGCAAGGCACCTCAACCCCTCTCACAAGAACACTAGGTAAGTAAGGTTGCAGCTCCATAACTTCTTCATACTTGTGTTGCTTATAACGAATGTGGTAAGAAGCATAAAACTCCCTGAAAAGCTCTGGAAAGTAGATACTAGGTGTTTTTGAAGCATCAACATCAGTAAAGATTTTCCATGCGCACTCTTCAATTTATTGTACAACATCAGAAAAATGTTCGGGGACCCCTTTCAAGCTGAACAATTTTTCTGGGTTGAAACCTCGGATGCTTACCTAGTCATCATAAAGCTCACACACACCCTCTACCACAAATCGGATCTTATTTTCTCTTTCCTTTTAAGAACCTCATCATCCTTGTCCAAGCCCATAGAAAGATGAATAGCTTTTTGAAGATCAAGGTCCAAAGAGTCATCATTTTGAGCTGGAATTTTCTTTTTAGAAGTGGTGGCCTGAGACTTACCCTTATCCTTGGCTTTCTTTGCCGCACGAGGCATTGGTTTTTTGGAAGTCATCTCCAAGAAGTAAACAAAATAAATGACCAAGAAAAAAAGAAAAAGTAAAACATGTTTTTTGAATTTTTATATATTATAAAAGAAAAGAAATACAATGCTAAAATAAAGGAATATAAGGTAAAAAGACATGAAAGGGCATATGGAAACAAATGAGTGTAAAAGACTAACCATACGACCCCACAAGTACTGAGATGTGGACGCATCTCAGCACATGTGGGCGCATGTGATATCAGGGGAAAAACAGAATGCATAGGCATGAGATGCGCGCCAAGATACACACGCAATCGAGGACATGCACATGTGTCATGACCCAAATCCATCGTGAGTGGAACCCACCCTACTTACCCAATGGGAGAACAAACTACCCCGAAGACCATCCCAAAATCAATACTTAGAATAACTAAGCAGAACTAATCCATCAAATAGAATAATATCCATTCTAAACCAAAAATCGTAAGTACAACTTAAAGCAGAAAAAGTACTTTACAAAACATCCCTAGGACTGAAAGTCGTTCGTACCAAAATATCTATGAATGTCAAGAAGGGGATGCAACCCCAAAACTAAGATAATCATAAGTCTAGAATAGAAACTATGCTAAGAGAGAGAGATTCCATGGTAGCCTAGATAATCTGCTCAACCTGAAATCTGGAATCAATCACTGAAATTATAAGTGAGCTCTTGTAGGAGCCGCTGGAAGATGCGTTGCACTTACAAAAGTAAATGCAAGTGTAGTATCAGCACACAAGAACAACAGTGTACTGGTAGGGTCATTTAGCCAACCGAAGTTGAAAACATGAACACTTAGCCAAATGATAGCATAACAAGCTAATCCATGCTAAAAGCATCATTCACTTAGCACATAAATACCAAAAAAATAGTTCAAGTTTGTAAACTAGCCAGTCAACAAATATAACTAATTCAAGTACAATCAAGTCAAGTCAAGACACGTATACCATTATCAAACATAAATAAATATATATTTCTCGATTCACTCATGGAACCCTCAAACTCACCTAAACCTCGTACATACATGCTATGGGTTATACATCCACCCTCTATCCATGACTTGCAGGGGACAAATACAGTCCATGTACTTAAACCCCAGACATAAGGGTTTGCCAACCTTATTTCACCAATAACCCATGAGAACGTCCCAAATATCGAAAAATTTCACATTTTAGAAATAAGGCAGGTCAAATCAATAAGTAAGTAAAATCATTGCATTGACCACACCAAACAACATGCATTAACCAGCCACAATACAAAGTAGTTAACATGCACATATAATACAAGTTGGATTAAACAAAAATACCATCACCTACTTCAAATCAAGCTTGCACAACCCTTTAAGCAGGAGCTTTGCCTTTCCGTGCAATTCCCGCTTGCTCGTGTTCTAGAACATGCATATAAATACATAATTAAAGAATTGACCTTAACATGTTGAGATTTATAACTTACACCCAACCCCTAAGGTCAAGTTCATGATCATTCCCTTCTCGTTCTAGGGCTTTTCTATGATAATTCACCTAAAACTACCAATTCCATGGATAAATTAGTGAATTAAAGAAATGCAAGGGTAAATTAATCATTAATAATCAAAACCCATTAACTTATTCCTTAATTTTCCCCCTTGCACCAGTAATTAACCAAAATCGCCCTAAAATCCCCTCTCAAACTTCGTGAATTTACAATTTTAAGGCTTAATAATTAAACTAGAGTTAACGAGGATGAAATCCTACCTTAACGAAGCCAAATAATGGATTTCTGGTGTATTTCGCCCGAAATCGCCCTTCTCTTGCCCCAAAATGAGTTTTAGAAAAATAAACTATTTTGAGCTCGTTTTGGAGAAATATTTTAATAAATATACGGTTTTCACCACTATAGCGGTACCTGACCACTATAACGGTGCCGCTATAGAAGTACCGACCGATATAGTGGTGGTTGACCGTCTTTGACCGTTGCTATAGCGGTGTGCCGACTGCTATAGCGACATCGATGGGAAAGAACGTCCATATTTTCCCAAAAATCCTACTTTGTCCAGAACACCTTGAACTTGGGACATTCCAAATAATGCTCTTTACGCTAAGATCAATTTTGGGAGTTCTACCGACTCAAATTCTATTCCGTGAATTCCTACATGTTCCTTACCATCTTAGGTAACTAGAAATTAATAAAATTACCACCAACCTAGTGTAAATCATTCCTATATTTTCCTAGACTACACCTCACTCCGAATTCAATCGAAACTAGCCTAACCTAAATTTTGTAACTACCGTAAGGAATTTTGATGTGAAATTTTAAACGTAGGACTCATACGTAACGGTAAAGAGGGTAGTTAGAATATATATCAATTTATCCATCATTCATCCCTAATTGATCAAATTAGAAAAAAAAGTTAAACGAAGAGGAAGAAAGAGAGTACCTGTATCCTCAAACAATTGAGGGTACTTATCTCGCATGTACTTCTTGATTTCCCAAGTGGATTCCTCAACCAGACAATGCTTCTATTGAACCTTTACCAAATATATTTCCTTCGCCCTCAATTTCCAAACATCCCGATCTAAAATCACTACTAGCTCTTCCTCATTAGCCAAATCCTTACCTAGAAGCACTGAATCCCACTTAATAATGTAGTATCCATCCCCATGATGCCATTGCAACACAAAAATATAAAATATCGGATGGACTCCTAACAAACCTGGTGGTAGAGCTAACTTATATGCAACCGGACCTACATCCTTAAGAACCTCTAAAGGACCGATATACTGAGGGCTGAGCTTTCCTTTCTTACCAAATCTCATGACCCCCTTCATGGAAGACACTTTAATAAACACCTGCTCCCCAACCTTGAAGCCTATGTCTCTTACCTTGTGGTCCACATACTCCTTCTGTCTACTTTGAGTAGCCAACAACTTTGTATGAATGAACCTTACCTTTTCTTGAGCCTCCTTTACTAAGTCTGTGACCAAAGGCTTGATATCTCTTGCCTCAAACCACCCAATAGGTGAACTACACTTCCGTCTATAAAGTGCCTCAAGTGGTGCCATATCAATGCTGGAGTGATAACTATTGTTGTAGGAGAACTCACACAACAGAAGAAACTGGTCCCAATGATTGCCAAAGTCAATTACATCGGCCCTCAATATGTACTCTAGTACCTGAATCATTCACTCCGACTGAACGTAAGTTTGAGGATGAAAGGCCATACTAAATGTGAGCCTGGTACCCAAATCCTCATGCAACCTGTCCTAAAATTTAGATGGATACTTCGCATCCCTATCAGAAATGATAGTAAGTGGCACCCCCTAAAGTCTGACAATCTCCTTGACATAGATTTTAGCTAACTGCTGAGAGTTGTAGTCTACCCAAACTTACAAGAAGTGAGCTGATTTCATCAGTAGATCCACTATCACCCAAATGGAGTCATACCTTCCCATTGTCTTGGGAAGACCCACCACAAAGTCCATGGCAATATGCTCTTATTTCCATACAGGAATAGGCATCCTCTAAAGTAAACCCGTAGTCCTTTGGTGTTCATACTTTATCTGCTGACAATTGTGACACTTGGATATATAATCCACTATGTCCCTCTTCATCCTGGACCACTAATAAAGCTGCACAAGTCAGGGTACATCTTGGTCGTACCCGGATGAATAGAATAAGATAAACCATGGGCCTCTGAAAGTATACCATGAATCAAATCACCAACTTGAGGAACACATAGTCTTCCCTTAAACCAAATCACCCCACTTGAGTTAAGAGTGGCGTCTACCACTTCCCCATGCACCACTTTATTCCAGAGTGCATTCAACTTCTTGTCCTCAAATTGTTTGGCCTTAATCTGATCCGAAAATATTGAATTTACCTCAACACTAGCCAGTACTCCACCCCTGTCTGAGACCCCAAACTACATGCTCTGAGATGCTAGAGTTTGAAACTCTTTAGCTAAAGGTCGTCTGGACACCCTAAAAAATGATAAACTACCAATACTTACAGCTTTTCGGCTCAATACGTCTACCACCACATTGGCCTTACCCAAATGATACTGAATACTAACATCATAATCCTTTAATAGTTCCATCCATCTTCGTTGCCTTAAGTTCAAATCCCTTTGAGTAAACACATGTTGCAGGCTGTGATGGTCTGTGAAGACCTCACACTTGACACCATAAAGATAGTATCTCCAATTCTTTAATGAAAACACCACCACTGCCAAGTCTAAATCATGGGTTGGGTAATTCCTCTCATGAGTCTTCAACTAATTCAAATCATAAACAATGAAACTCCTATCCTATATCAATACAGCACCCGAGACAAAAAGTGAGGCAACATAAAACACTATAAAGTCCTTACCTTTAACTGACAATCAAATAATAGGCGTTGCAGTCAAAAGTGTCTTGAGCTTTTGAAAGCTCTCCTCACATTGGTTTTACCAAACAAACGACACTTCCTTCTGAGTCAACCTTTTCAAGTGCGTTGCAATTGATGCAAAGTTCTTGACAAACCTACTATAATAACTCGCAAGACCTACAAAACTCCTTACCTCAGTCACTGAATGATCTAAGGCATATTTATATGCCCTATTGCCATCTTAGACCCATGTTTACCTTAGTTTTGAGAGCAATAAGTGCGTATTTAGTATAGTTTTGATGGAATAGTTGATATTGTGCTAATAAATGTGATTAGGCCCTTGTAGGTGGAATTTGTGATAAATTGGAGCATTTTTGGAGTGGAAATTAAGGCTTGGAGGAGCTATGAGCAAAGGATCTTGAAGATAAGAGACAATCCAAAGATTTGGACTTGAAGAATCCACCCGAAACCACGAAGAAAGTCAAAAAAATGATGAAAATCAGAATTTTTGGGTCTGGCGCGCCAACTAGCTTGCCGAGCCGCTTTAGAACAATATTTTGTTTGTATGGACAGCAGCGGGGCGCGATTTGGGTTGTGCCGGGCCGCTTTTGCACAAATTTTTATAGGTAGAAATTTGACTAAGTGTCAGGCGTGTTTTGTAGCGTGTCGGGCCATTTTTTGCAAAATTTCTTCTCCGACCACCAGTCTAGAAATAGGGCTCTTGGGTTATTGTATCATTATTCCATCTTGGTAGGACTACTCTTGGGCGATTTTGGCATCCAAATTAGGGTTAATTCTTCTACCTTTTTATTTTTATTTCTTTTTTATAATTGTTTATCAATTTATGTTAAATTAAGCCATGAGTGGCTAAAATCGCTTATTCTTGGGGTTGAGGCGATGAACATGAATTTCGTGAGTTGAATATTACTGGTTTTTACTTAAGTTTATCAATTTATTGGTTATTCTTAGATTCTTCTTTTTACTATTTTAATGCTTAATTACCATTGAAATAAATCTATTGTCTTGAGGGGAGCTCGAGAGAGAAACTGAGAGATAGAACATGGAATATAAGGAGCGTGATCTTTACTCAAGGAAGGGATTACGAGAGATTGCTATGAGGTTAGGACCGAGAGGTACCTAATTCGCCGTGCTTGTTCAAATATGGGAAGATAGCTTAAAGGCATTAGAATTGGTTAAATCTATCCCCGCTCAACGATGTAGTTAGGTTTTCAATTTTTAAAAGAAAGTTATAGTTTGGAGACGAATATAATCATATTATCAACCTCGTGATCGATAACCACGATAGACAACTCAATTTTCTTAAACCATTAATATTCATGTGCTAGAGATGACGTTCGGGATGCCTTGACCCTGGGAATTCAACTTGCTATTGTTTATGCCCCAATTTAATTATGTTAATTTAGTTCAAAGTTATTTTCTATTTTTAAACCATCGTATCTCTATATTCCACCGCTTAAATAAATAATCAAGAACTAGTTTAGTCTAGCGAATAGTTAAACGACAAGTCCCTGTGGATTCGATATCCAGCTCTTTTAAAGGAGCCACTTTATTACTTGAATGATCACGTGCACTTGCGTGTATATCTAGGTCGCAACAGGTTTTTGGCACCGTTGCCGGGGACTTCGGTTTTAATTGTTTATCTAGATTGGACTTTTTCTTTTTATTTGTTTGAGTTGTATATAATTTATTTTTGTACAAAGTTTTGTTTTACTTTTCTACCACTCTTGTTGATATGTCAACCTGGGATAGATGGTCATTGAATGATGACAATTCGTGTTGTTTTTGTGGAGGACCACACTTGGATGGTAATTGTCTTGATGTTCAAGAGAGAGGGTTGTGTGCACCTGCCCAATCTTTTGAATTGAATAGATGTTAGATGTGTGGTGGTCAGGATAGCCATTGGAGTGACTGTCCAAACTATTATTCCCCTCCCCTGAACCCCTAGTATGATCAGTCTGTTGTTTATGATGTTGGCAGGGCTAATGGTGCTAATGAGGCAGAACATGAGGCTCACCTTATGAATATACTAAAGCGAGTAATGGAGTTGCAGACACAACAAAGGGAAGACATATAGAGAATGAGGGAAGCCACAGAGAAGATGCAGTCCCAAGTCACAAAGTTACAGGATAGGGATGAAACTTGTGTTGATCAGCAAGTTACAGTCTTATCCAACACGCAAGAGGAACCCCGAATTGATGAAGAAAGGGAGGCACTAGTAGAAGAAAGTTGTGATGAAGAAGACGTAGTGAGCTAGGAATGGATAATGGATCAAGCACAACAATTAAAAATTCATGAGTATCTCCGGGATGTTATCACAACCATGGCAACCTAATTAAAAAGGGGGAGAGATGAGCTTATTTCAGAGATAGCTCAATTTGTCTTAGATATCCGTGACTTGAATGTTCAGTTGATGAAAAAGATTGAGATTTCTAATGTCCAATCACAAATAGCTGCGGAGACTAGCCATTCTGTGGAGAAAGAAGAAGAATATCAACAATTCAACTATCATTCTTTGAGTGAGGCTGACGTTGAGAGGGAGTATAAATGTGAGCATGTTGCAGCTAGTGAAAGTGGAAAAGTGGGACCTATTAGATCTCATTTAAAGCATTTTTCTACATTATGTTTAGATGATGACATGTATTTTGAGTCATCTCAACTAGTGAAGGATTGTGTAGATGAGAAACAAGAATCCTACATTCTTTATTTTGCACCAGACAAGCAAAAAAACAACATGCCTCACCTCAAGGCCAAGCGATTTAACATGCACCATCCATCACTTGGTCCCTTCATATGTGCACCACCACCCTATGAGCGAAGCAAAAAGATGGATGCGATGTTAGGGGTGAAATTTATATCCTCAAGGTGGAGGAAAAAGTTGATGGGTCGTGCCGCGACGTTAAATTAGGCGCTTGTGAGAGGCACCCCAACGATTAGTATGTAGTTTATTTTTTTTTTTTTATTTTTTTTTAGTGTCACCTTTGTTTTTGTTTTTTGTTTGTTTTGTTTTGCAACTTAGGGGAAGTCGGAGTACCCAAAATCTAAGCTAAGGAGCATTGTGAAAACTAAGTGAGGGATCCTCCGGACCTCTTTGATGGATAAGATGCTACTAGCTAGTCCTAGAGGCCTCAGGGAGTATTTCTCTTTCTTTATTCTTTGAGTTATACTTTGGGGACAAAGTATGATTTTAAGTGTGGGGTGGGAAATCTTCCAATTTGGTTAGGGTGGAGTGTAATATAGGAGTCTTTTGGTTATTTGTTTTTTGCTTATGTTGCTGAAAATTTGAAAAATACAAAATGATATTCTTTTAGTAATTTTTAGTTTTATTTAGGAGCACACTTCATCTAACCCTCGATTTTTCTTTTCGGTTCTTTTCTGAGGGGAAGCCCTTTGAACCCAGTATCCTTTTTATTTTTAGGAGTAATTTTAAAATTTTAGAGAGGCTCTAATTAGATGCTACGCATGATTGCATGATGCAAGTTGGTTTTGAATGTTGAAGCATGTGTAGTGAATTGAATGACTATTGTCGAGACACCTAGGCTCATTTGTTTGACTCTTTTGTGATGTTGGCTTAATGTTGAATTCTTGCTATTGTTTGGCTGAGATTCTATAAGGATCCTTCTTGATTTAGGCATGTGCCATGTGTGAGTGAGATTTTTGTGATATTCCATGTGCATATTGATGTCTAGAACTTGCCCGGTGTGTTTGCAAAGTGAAATAAAGGGTATTGAGTTTAGGAGATGATATAGGCATTTCTTTAATAGCCATTTCTTATGCCTAGTTAATCTACCATTTTTGCATGATCTTAGTTAGCCCCGTTGAGCCTTTAGCCTATTCTTTGATAGCCTTATATGTAGCTTAATCCTTTTCTTTCAATTAACCGTGATTTGATCCAAAACTCCTAAGCGCTTTAGGTGAGAAATTAAGATGTTAAGGAGTGTAAAAATTGAAGAAGGAAAAAGTGAAGTTGAAGCCCCAAGTAAATAGCTTTTGGTGTGTGAAAAAGTTTATGTGTTTTTGGTAGGGAGTAATGTAATGAAAAGAAAAATTGACAAAAGAAGTGAATCATGTGTTGATAGCAAGTACTCCTTGTCTAATATGTGTAAGCTAGCTTAAAGAGATGGGGAAAAACAAAAGAGAGTTGAAAAGACAAAAGTGGTGTAAAATAGGTTTGTTGGAGGTAATCTTAATGTAAATTGTAGTGTATTAAAGCGCTTAGGGAAGATAGTCACTATTCTTGACCAAATAGTTGCTACCCGTCCCTTAGCCTACATTATAACCCTTAAAGTCCTACTTGATCTTGAGCTTTGACATTCTGATACTAGTCGAGTACTACACTATGGGCAAGCTTATGGTTCATCTTATGTGACATGTGAATTCTTTGTGAGAGTGAGCGAAATTTGATTCTTACCCATTATTGTGATAAATTACACATCTGTGAGTGAATGTGAGTGACTCTCTTATGGTGAGGGCACATGTTTGATGATAGATAGGTGACTTATATGATCACTTTGTTGAGGAATGTGCATAAGTTGGCAAACTTGGTAGAGTCAATTCTTGAGGCTAGGAAGTTTGGAGGTAGTATTCATATGTTTCAAGTTGTAATATAACATATTGAATGTAGAGCTTGCTATTCATGTGGTTGTTGTATTGCTATCTTGAATGTCTTAGTTGTAGTAGTAATTATAGAGTCGCCTTGAACTGATTGTGGTTGTTGTTCGAGGACGAACAAGGGTTTAAGTATGGGGTGGTGATCTAAGGCGTATTTATATGCCCTATTGCCATCTTCGACCATGTTTACCTTAGTTTTGAGACCAATAAGTGCGTATTTAGTATAGTTTTGATGAAATATTTGATATTGTGCTAATAAATGTGATTAGGCCCTTGTAGGAGGAATTTGTGATAAATTGGAGCATTTTTAGAGTGGAAATTAAGGCTTGGAGGAGCTATGAGCAAAGGATCTTGAAGATAAGATACAAGCCAAAGATTTGGACTTGAAGAATCCACCTGAATCCACGAAGAAAGGTCGAAAAAATGATGAAAATCAGAATTTTTGGGTCTGGCGCGCCAACTAGCGTGCCGGGCCGCTTTGGAACAATATTTTGATTGTATGGACAGCAGAGGGGCGCGATTTGGGTTGTGCAGGGCCGCTTTTGCACAAATTTTCAGAGGCAGAAATTTGACTAAGTGTCAGGCATGTTTTGTAGAGTGCCGGGCCGCCTTTTGCCAAATTTCTTCTCCGACTACCAACCTATGAATAGGGCTCTTGGGTTATTGTATCATTATTCCATCTTGGTAGGACTGCTCTTGGGCGATTTTGGCATCCAAATTAGGGTTAATTCTTCTTCCTTTTTTTTTATTTTTTTTTATAATTTTTTATCAATTTATGTTAAATTAAGCCATGAGTGGCTAAAATAGCTTATTCTTGGGGTTGAGGCGATGAACATGAATCTCGTGAGTTGAATATTATTGGTTTTTGCTTAAGTTTATCAATTTATTGGTTATTCTTATATTCTTGTTTTTACTATTTTAATGCTTAATTACCATTGAAATAAATCTATTGTCTTGAGGGGAGCTCGAGAGAGAAACTGAGAGATAGAATGTGGAATATAAGGAGCGTGATCTTTACTCAAGGAAGGGATTCCAAGAGATTGATATGCGGTTAGGACCGCGAGGTACCTTATTCGCCGTGCTTGTTCAAATACGGGAAGATAGCTTAAAGGTGTTAGAATTGGTTAAATCTATCCCCGCTCAACAATGTAGTTAGGTTTTCAATTTCTAATAGATGGCTATAGTTTGAAGACGAATATAATCATATTATCAACCTCGTGATCCATAACCACGATAGACAACTCAATTTGCTTAAACCATTAATATTCATATGCTAGAGATGACGTTCGGGAAGCCTTGACCCTGGGAATTCAACTTGCTATTGTTTATACCCTAATTTAATTGTGTTAGTTTAGTTCAAAGTTATTTTATACTTTAAAAACATCGTATCTCTATATTGCACAACTTAAATAAATAATCAAGAACTAGTTTAGTCTAGTGAATAGTTAAATGACAAGTCCTTGTGGATTCGATATCCGGCTCTTTTAAAGGAGCCACTTTATTACTTGAACGATCACGTGCACTTGCGTGTATAGCTGGGTCGCAACACTGAACTAGGTCGAGTTCAATTTTTTACTGCCTTAATCTTCTGGGGATCCACCATCACCTCTTTTTCAGAAACCACATGGCCCAAGAAGGCAACTGAAGACAACCAGAATTCACACTTTGTAAACTTAGCAAATAACCATTTCTCCCTTAGAATCTCCAAAACTATGCGAAGATGGCCTGCATGCTCTTCCTTACTCTTGGAATAAACTAGAATATAATCAATAAACACAATGACAAAAGAATATAAGAATGACTTAAAGATCCCATTTATCGAACTCATAAAGGCTGCAAGAGCATTAGTCAACCTGAAAGACATCACCAGAAACTCATAATGACCATATCGAGTTCTAAAATATCCTCCGGTCTAATTTTTAACTATTGATAACCTGACCTCAAATCAATCTTTGAAAACACTGACGTACCATGTAACTGATCAAACAAATCATCTATGCAAGAAAGTGATATTTATTCTTGATCGTAACCTTATTCAGCTTCCTATAGTCAATGCTCTATCTTAACGAATAGAACTGGAGCACCCCATGGTGAAGCACTTGGATGAATAAAACCCTTATCAAGTAGCTCCTGCAATTGACTTTTGAGCTCCCTAAATTCCACTGGATCCATTCAATAAGGGGGAATAGATATAGGGTAAGTGACCGACTCTAAGTCAATGCAAAAATCAATCTCTCTATCTAGAGTCATACCTAAAAGATATGAAGGAAATACATCCTAGAATTCAGAAACTACCAAAACTGACTCTATAGAAAGGGACCCCGCATCTATATCCCTAAGATGGGCTAGGAACTCTAAACACCCCTTCCCCACTAACCTTCTAGCTCAGTCAAATGATATAATTTTCACCGGTTTGGCCTTATACACTCCTTCCGACTCTAGTTTGTCCAATCCTAGCATCGCTAGAGTCACTGTCTTAGAATTACAGTTTAAAACAGTGTGATATAGAGATATCCAGGTCATACCTAGAATTACATCAAAGTCCAATATATCCAAAATAATTAAGTTTTCCCAAGTCTGAAAACACATAAATAATGCAGAAGGAAGACTGGCAGAAGAGTAAGAATCCCTGTAGCCTTTCCCTAGTTTTCCTATGGACGACCCCTGCCATTACTTCCTCCACCTCTTTCTGTAGCCTGAGTCTACTGCTGTGCTAGGACATTTGCCTGCCTCAAGGGATAATCTTTCTTAAAATAACCAAGAGCACTACAATAATAACATCCACACTCAAGAGAAGGAAGACTGGCAGAAGAGTAAGAATCCCCCTGGTTCCTAACGACCTGTGGCTGAGAAGAACCCTTAGTTGGAACCACAGTAGAAGCTGGAAAGGCTGATTGAATTGGACGGGCTAAATAGGCCTACTGACCGTGGTCCTTATAATAATATCCACTTAAATTCCCAACATTACGGGACTTGTTGGCTAACATCTTATCTTAACCCGCTTGCGTAATCCCCATCAACTTTTTCACATAATCTGCAACTTTATTGAACCCTTTCCCTGTAGAACTCATATGAACAGTGAAAACCTAAAGATCATAGTTCAAACCCTTGACATACAGTTGAATTCTCTCCTCCTCAAAATTCAACAACTAAGTAGCATAGCGATACAAGGCATGGAACTTCGCCTCATAGGCTGCAACTAACGTATCACCCTACTCCAATGCCAAAAACTCATCTTTTTTGCAATCACGGAGCACCTGTGGCATATATTTCTTTAAGAACAAGGTATAAAACTGCTCCCAAGTCAAAGGAGGTAAAATCGGTGATCGATATTCAAAATTTTCCCTCCACCATTGCTTTGTATCCTTCTCCAATAGAAAAGTCATAAACTTAACCCCATGCTGCTGAACAATACCCATTTTCTACAACCTCTCATAGTAATTAATGATAAGCTCAAAAGCATCATCAAACTCAGTATCCTGGAAGGTAGGTGGTTTCATCTTTAGAAACTTAGTCAGCAGATCATGCTCCGTACCTATCATCACAGAACCCAACACTGGACGAGGAAAAGCATCAGTCCCTGAAGCCTCATCCATCTTCGAAGCCATAACAATATTAGGGTGAACAATCGGAGCCTGGAAAGTCGGTACAATAAGAGTGGCTTCAGTCCCTGCCAACCCACTCAAAGCTAACACCTATTGAACAACCTCAACAGACATATGAGGTAAGGTTGTAAACCCAATTGATGTCGCCACATCAGGCCCTACTTTCTACTTTTCTACTGCTTTCCTCTCGTCAAAATGATCCTGAGGTAGGGGAAGGGATACTGACCTTTCATGAGCATGGCCAGCAGCTGATCGAGCTCCAACCCTGGCGATTATGGTTCGTCCCCTTCATCTCCTTCCTCTCCCCCTCACTCTTCCTCTCTTTTCTATGATTGGATCATCAACTGGAGCTGCCGCTACAGGGACTACTGTTCGGGCTCCATTGGACCAAGTAATCACCATCTGCGGACAAAAGAGTGAAGAGAATCATATGCCAATTTGGATGACCAGATACTAATTGAAATCATGTTATAGCACGAAAGAAACAAGAATGACAGATTTTCCTAAATTTCCATAGCCTTCTGAAGAAAAGTACAGATGTCTCCATACTATTCTGCGAGACTCCCTGGACCTATTTTGGTACAACAATATCAACAAACCTAGGCTCTGATACCAACTTTGTCATGACCCAGACCCATCATGAGTGGCACCCACGCTACTCATCCAGTGGGAAAACCAACTACCCCAAAGACCATCACATAATCAACACATAGAATAATTAAAAAGAACTAATCCATCAATGAAATAATAGCTATTCTAAACCAAAAACCATAAGTACAATTTAAAGTGGAAAAAGTTCTTAGCAAAACATCTCTAGGACCCGAAAGTCGTCCGTACCAAAACATCAATGAATGTAAAGAAGGGGATGGAACCCCAAAACTAAGATAATCATAAGTACGAAATATAGAACTATGCTAAGCGAGAGAGATTCCATGGTAGCCTGGATAAGCTGCTCACCCTGAAATCTGGAATCAATGGCTGGAATCACAAGTGAGGTCTCGTGGAGCCGCTGGAATATGCGCTGCACTCACAAAAGTAAATGCAAGTTTATTATCGGCACATAAGAACAACAATGTACTGGTAGGGTCATTTGACTAACCCAAGATGAAAACATGAACACTTAACCAAATGATAGTATAACTAGCTAATCCATGCTAAAAACATCATACACTTATCACATAAACACCAAAAAGATAGTTCAAGATTAAAAAATAGCAAGTCAATAAATATCATTAAGTCAAGTACAGTCAAGTCAAGTCAAGTCAAGTCAAGACACGTATACCATTATCAAGCATAGATAAATACATGTTCCCCGATTCACTCATGGAACAGTCAAAGTCATATAAACCTCGTACATACATGCTATGGGTTATACATCTACCCTCTAGCCATGACCTGTAGGGGACAAATACCGCCCATGTACTAAAACCCCAGACATAAGTGTCTGCCAACCTTATTTCACCACTAACCTGTGAGAACATCCCAAATACTAAAACATTCCACATTTTAGATATAAGGCAGGTCAAATCAACAAGCAAGTAAAATCATTGCATTGACCACATCAAACAACATGCATTAACCAGCCACACTACCAAGTAGTTAACATGCACATATAATACAAGTTGGATAAAACTACAATATCATCACCTACCTCGAATCAAGCTTTTACAACCCTTTAAGCCAGAGCTTTGTCTTTTCGTGCAATTCCTACTTTCTCGTGGTCTAGAACATGCATATAAATAGATAATTAAAGAAATGACCTTAACATGTCAGGATTTATAACTCACACCCAACCTCTAAGGTCAAGTTTATGATAATTTCCTTCTCATTCTAGGGCTTTTCTACCGTAATTCACCTAAAACTACAAATTCCATGGATAAATTAGTGAATTAAAAAAATGCAAGGGTAAATTAATCGTTAATAATCAAAACCCATTAACTTATTCCTTAATTTTCCTCCTTTCACCAACAATTAACCAAAATCCGCCCTAACCAACCCCCCCCCCCAAACTCTGTGAATTAACAATTCTAAGACTTATTAATTAAATATGAGTTAACCAGGATGAATTTCTTTCCTTAATAAATCCAAATGATTGATTTCTTGTGTATTTTGCCCTAAATCACCCTTCCCTTGCCCCAAAATGAGTTTTAGAAAAATAAACTATCTTAGAGAAATATTTTAATAAATCTGTGGTTTTCACCGCTATAACGGTACCTGACTGCTATAGCTGTACTGAATGCTATAGCGGTCGTTGACTAGCGGGAATTTCTCTGCTATAGCAGTGTACCGACTGCATAGCGACGTTGATGGAACAAAATGTCCATCTTTACCTCAAAATCCCACTTTTTCCAATACACCTTGAACCTGGGACATTCCAACTAATGCCCTTTATGCTAAGATCAATTTTGAGAGTTCTAGCTACCTATATTCGATTCCATAAATTCCTATGGGTTCCTTATCGTCTTAGCTAACTAGAAATCAATGCAATTGCCAGCAACCTAGTCTAAATCATTCCTAGATTTCCCTAGACCACACATCACTTTGAATTCAATAAAAACTAGCCTAGCCTGAATTTTGTAACTTCCAAACCGTAAGGAACTTGGATGTGAAATTTTAAAGGTAGGAATTCTGGATAATGATGAAGAGGGTCAATACAGCATGCATGTAGGCTAAGTGGCCTAGGAAAACACTCATCAAAGGGTAATATACCCTCTTTCGACTATACTTTTTGGTTTTGAGAGGCTTAACACGAGGTGTGTGTCTCATAAAGATGCTACACGAGTTGTAATGGTTATGCACCTCTCTCATCTAGTGTTTTCAAGGACACACAACAAGTTTCAAATGCTTCAAATCCCAAAAAAATTCGTACAAACTAATAGAATGCACACTCAATTTATACAACTACGACAAGCATTATTTTGCCCCACACACTTTTCACTTGGACACACGAATGGATCATGAACATTAAATTAACAAAAATGAATTTCCCTTAATAATGATATCACCCGATCTATTATCAGGTAAATCATGCATTTTTCTTAATGGGGTTACTCAGATTTTACCCTTAAAGCTAAAATTAAATGCAATCCACTTAATTCACTAAAGCTCATGACAAAATGATTCAAACAACAAATCATCACACTACTTGAACTACCAACAAACAAGTCTTTAGAAAACATCACAACTTGAGTTTAAATGCTCACGATATCAAGAACATGTCCCATTAACAATTAGTTCATGAACCATGAAAGAAAGTAGTAAAAACTACACTTGCGATTTTCTCAAACACATGGCAGACATCAAAAAGGTAGCATCTTTAAAAGCAATGTAGGTACTAAAGAATTCCCCAAATTTCATATTCAAATGAGATGCCCATTCCCAACAAATCACAACACCGCATTGTTACGCCACATAATTCACTTCAAGTTCAAATGACACACAAAAGAAGAGAGTTTATGGGAGCTATATACCCTTTAAGTATATTTATGGGTTCCTATATTAAAGAAGAGGGAAAGACTTACCAAGATTCAAGGTCAACTCAAAAGATTTAGCAAAAGAGAGATGCGAGGAGGAGATATTTGATGGAGTTAGATGCACTAGCTAGTGATTCGTCAAAGTGGATCGTGTCTCACATACGAGTATGGAATGTCGCTGGTGATTTACAATGAGTTGGGTATCGTGGGTGTTGTGTGGGGGTGTTAAGTATGGTGGGTGTTAAGGAAAAAAAATAAAAACAAGGGTTTTGGAGTTGGGCTGACCGGGTCAGATCAGGCTCAAAGAGTTACTTACCTATCATGCACTTGGAAGTGCGCATGTATTTGCAGATGAATATGCGCGCGCATGTGGTGCCTTGAGCACGCATGTGAGGCCCTTTTTCCCAGGTACACTGCCACCCATATATGCTGAAACATGAGCATACATGGTAGCATGTGCGCTTGCATCTGTGGCAATCTCTTAGTTTAGCTTTGTGACTTGTTTTGATTGGCACATGCGCTGCCATATATGCCAACATATGGGTATGTACGCACACATGTACCCTTTTCGTGATATAAATAGTGCCATGCCTTGTTCCATACTTAGATTTTTTCCTGTATTCACTAATACAACTTAAAATAAGTACATAAACAAATATAAAATGACAAAATGTAAACTTGGGTTGGCTCCCAAGAAGTGCCTTAGTTAATGTCGTGGCACGATGTTGTTTCTCATCAACAAACATCCTTGAAATGGAGTTCCTCAACTTTAGCAACTTTGGGTCCACTAATATAAAAGTGTTTCAACCTTGGACCATTCACCATGAACCTTATTTTCTCGTGGTCTTCCAATTCAATAGCACTACTAAGATACACATTTACCACTGTGAAAGGGCCCGATAATTTAGGCTTGAGTTTCCCCATGAAGAGTTTCAACCTTGAATTGAAGAGTAACACCTCATCTCCCACATAAATCTCTCTCTTTAATATCTTGGCATCATGCTACCTTTTCATTCACTCTTTGTATAGAACAGAGCTCTCATATGCCTGAAGACGAAATTCTTCTAACTCTTGTATTTTCTTTACTCTAGACTTAAAGCCATCCTCCCAATCCATATTCAAATTACGAAGGCCCACAATGACTTGCACTCTAATTCAACGGAGAGGTGACAAGCCTTTCAAAACACCAATTGATGTGAAGACATCCCAATAGGATTTTTGTACATAGTTCTATTGGCCCAAAGAGCATCGTCCAATTGCCTAGCCCAATTGGTATGTCCCACATTCACGATTTTCTGCAAGATTGATTTGATTTATCGATTTGAAACTTCCACTTG
Source organism: Capsicum rhomboideum (assembly GCA_031232105.1). NCBI lineage: Eukaryota > Viridiplantae > Streptophyta > Magnoliopsida > Solanales > Solanaceae > Capsicum > Capsicum rhomboideum. Next base: position 95,732,107 of record CP124715.1, read on the forward strand.
GCCATTTAATTGTAGATTGTACGGGGTATCCACCTTATGCTTCACCCCATACTTATCAAGTAAACCGCCAAACACCCGATTATAAAAGTGAGAGCCTTCATCACTAATAATTGCCTGGGGAGTGCCGAACCTTATGAGTATGCATTTCTTTAACGAGGACATGACACTATTGTTCTCATTGTTTGGCAAAGCAATTACTTTTATCTACTTTGACACATAATCCACATACACTAATATGTATTTGTTCCCATACGAACTCACGAAGGGGCCCATAAAGTCAATGTACCTCGAATCAAACAACTCCACCTCGAGATTAGGCTTCAAGGATATCTCATGCCTCATGAAATACCTCCTTGCAATTGACATTGAGTACAAGTGAGAACTAATTCATGAGCATCCCTACAGAGTGTGGGCTAATAAAACCCACTTTATAGGACTTTGGCAGACATTCTCACGCCACCGCGCTGACCACCAAATTGGTATGAATGGAAAGCCTCAAGAATGTCCCACATTTTTTATTCCATCACACACCTACAGATTACTCCATCTACACACACCATAAATAAATAGAGTTCATCCCAATAATACTTCTTCACATCATAGAGGAATTTCTTCTTTTGATAATGATTTATGTCATTGGGGAGAAAACCACATACCACATAATTTGCGTAATCCATATACCATAGTTCCATACTCCCAAAGAGTGCTATGATTAGTTCATTAGGAAAGGTTTCATCAATCTCAATTTCATCCAACTTCTTCTTATTGGACTGAAGGCGAGATAGATGATTCGCCACTTGGTTTTAACAACCTTTACAATACTTAACTTCAAAATTAAACTCTTGAAGGGGCAAGATCCACCTAATCAACCAAGGTTTGGCTTCCTTCTTATCCATCAAATACCAAAGAGTTGCATGGTCGGTATGCACAATAACCTTCATGCCTAACAAATTCGCACATAATTTTTCAAAAAAATAAACTACGGCAAGTAACTCTTGCTCCGTAATTGTATAATTCCATTGTGCATCATTCAAGTACTTGCTAGCATAATAATTGGATTAAAAAGCTTGTCCTTTCTTTGGCCTAATACTGCACCCAATGCCAAACCACTCGCATCACATATTATTTCAAAAGGATTGGCCCAGTTTGGGCCACGATGATGGGAGCTGACACATGTTTTCTATTGAGGCAATTAAATTCCCTCACACAATCACCATTAAAATCAAATTTCACTTCTTTTTCAAGAAGCTTACACTTTGGATAAGCAATTTTGGAGAAATCTTTAATGAATCTTTGATAGAAGCCGACATGCCCAAGAAAGCTTCAAACACACTTATTAGAGGGGGTAACTTGGAAATAACTTCAACTTTATCTTGGTCAACTTGAATACCTTGACCCGAGATCTTATGCCCAAGTACAATGTCCTCCTTTAGCATAACATGGCACTTTTTCTAATTCAACACAAGATTAGTTTCAACACTTTGTTCAAGAACCTTGCCCAAGTGTTCAAGACATGATTCAAGTTTTCACCCACAGTGGAAAAATCATCCACAAAGACCTCCATAGTATCCTCCACCATATCCAAAAAGATTAAAAGCATGCACCTTTGGATGGTGGCGGGTGCATTGTATAATCTAAAAGGCATGTGCTTGAAAGTGAACATCCCATATGGACATATAGAGGTGGTATTCTCTTGGGTTTGGGTGTTATGCAAATTTGGTTATATCCAGAGTACCCTTCTAAGAAATAATACCACCCCCACCCCAAACGATCAAGCATTTGATCAATAAATGGCATGAGGAAGTGGTCTTTTTCCATCCACCAGTTCAATTTTTGGTAATACATGCATACTCTCCATCCTGTAACCGGTCTCATAGGGATAAGCTTGTTTTCATTAGGAACCACTGTAATTCTTTTTTTTTTTTTAGGTTGCACTAAATTGGGCTTACCCATGTGATATCCAATATTGAATATATGATGCCCGTATCCAACTGCTTGATTATCTCCTTTTTCACCACTTCTTGCATCTGAGGGTTGAGCCTCCGTTGTTGTTCAAAACTTGGGACATAATCAGGCTCCAATTTTATCTTATGAGTATAAATACTAGGAGAAATCTCGATAATATTTGCAATAGCCTATCCAATGGCCCAAATAAATTTTATCACAACTGACTTCAACGCTTCTATTTTCCAAGGTAACAAATCTTCCATAATAATAACAGGTAAGGTGTTACCTTCCCTCAAAAAGACATAGCAAAGGTGCGGTGGCAATGGTTTAAAGGATCTTTAATTAAAGGCTTCGCGGAAGCACTCTCCCGATTTTTCATGTTAAGGTCCAATTTGCATAGCCTCTTAGTGTAGGAGCCAAGACCCATTAAAGAAGAGACGACTTTGTCATATTCTTCAATCTCTTCCTTTCTATAATTCCATAAGACACCAGCTAGTAGCTCACTAATGAAATCTACCTCCATAGCATCGACCACCTCATCATCAATCATGTCAATTATGGAGATCACTTGAAAGTCCTTTGATTGCTTCATGGATTTGCAAACATTAAAGGTCACCTCTTTATTATTCACTCTAAAACTTTATTTCTCCACATTCCATATCAACTAATGCCCTCCTGGTAGCAAGAAAAGGTCTATCAAGAATAATTGGAACTTTATAGTCTATCTCATAATCTAGGATCACAAAGTTGGTGGGAAATACAAATTTGTCGACCCCCAAAAAAACATCATATAAAATTACCACTGGTCATTTAATAGACTGATCTGCCATTAAGATTCTCATGGTTATGGACTTCGGAGCTCCCAATCCTAACTTCTTGAATATAGCTAGAGGCGTCAAGTTAATACTTGCCCCTAAGTCACACAAAGTATTGCCAAATTGATACACCCTAATGGTGTAAGAGATAGTGAACGCACTAGGGTCTTCTTTCTTGACCACCATATTGCTCTATATGATAGCACTACAACTATATGAGATCTCTACTATTTTGAAGTTCATGGTTTTTTTCTTTGTCATCAAGTCCTTCATGAACTTGGCATACCCGGACAATTCAAATAAGGCTTCAACTAAAGAAATATTCACAGATAAGTTGCTAAACTTGAAGAGAAAATTCTTGAATTTAGTATCATACTTCTTTTTCTTGAGCCTTTATGGGAATGGAGGAGCTATTTTGATTGACGACTTTAGGGCAACCAGACTTTCCTCTAGTTTTGATACATTTCCATCAATCGTTTGTGGTCTCTCTTCACTTTTATCCCTCTCTTTCAATTCTTCCAGATTTTCATCATTTATCTTATTTGGAATAAGTACTTCATCATTTGACTTATCAAGCATTTTTTTCTTTTCACTCGCTTGCTCCTCAACCCCCCTCTTATTGGGGTCTTCATCAAGATTCACCATATCATTACCAAGAGCTCTATCACTCTGAGTGACAATTGCCATGCAATGACCATCAATTTTTAGATTTACCACGGTGTCACTATGTAAACCACCCTTTTATCTTGTGTTTAGTTGAGTCGAGATTTGAGCCAATTACGTTTTAAGTTGCTTGATGGAGACTGAGTGCGAGATGACCATTTGATTAAGTTGAAAAAATTCACTCTTCATCTCCCTTAACACTTTATCACTTCTTTCAACCCCCATAAGGATATGAGCAAGCATGCTCTCTTTCTTATAACTTTCCAGATCAATGGAGGTTGCTTCTTTCCCTTTTTGCCTATCATGTGGAGGGGTGTATCTTTCATGGTCATGCTCTTTGTATCTCCAATCATGGTCCCTATCTCTTTATTTATCCCTCCAATCTCAATCATGATTGCGGTCCCCCAATCACAGTCTCTTTCCTTCCAACCTTGATTCCTACCCTACCTTTGTTAGGTAGGTTGGGAACCCCCCATTTGGTTTAACAAGTACCAAATTTCTTCATCAAGTGACTCTGCATCATTATCTTTATATGCTCTAGCCCCCTTTGATGCCACGACATTGACCGTTTTTGGAGTTGTACCCTTTACATTCTTTGTGAAGAGATCTAATTTTGTCATTACTTTATCTATGATTTCATCTCTTTCCTCATCCTTCTTTGTTTGTTCTTGGCTCACATAAGACACGGAGGGAGCCCCTAAGACCACCTCGGTATATCGTGTGTTCCGTGCTTTACTTTGCTTTGTCACTTGGTCCTATAACCCCAAAGCAACTCTAAAGGATTGGTTTATCAAAGACCTTCCAGCCGCGTTGTCCGCTACCATCTTATTCAATTGGTCCAATGCTCTATAGATGATTGGTAGAATTATCTTATCCAGCACTTTGTGCTTTGGACATTGTAATAATTTCTTTTTGAATCTCAACCATGCTTCATGCAATAGTTCACCACTTACTTGTCAGAAGTTTGTTATCTCATCCCTCAATTGAAGCATGCGAGATAGTGGAAAGAACCTGTTTAGGAAGGCCTATGTCAACTCAACCTAAGATGTAATAGATCCTTTTGGTAATTCACGTAACCACAACACCGCATCACCCTTCGAAGAGAATAGGAACAACCTCAAACAGATGGACTCTTGTGAAATATGAGAAATGTCAAACGGGTTGCAAACATCTATAAATTTTTTCAAGTGGGTGTTTGAATCTTCATGAGATTGACCTCCAAATAGTCCATTCATTTGTAGTAAATGAAGCATCACACTTGTGATGTGGAATACTTCATTATCCTGCTGAAGCATTATTCCTTTCGACATCCCATAATTGATCTTCAACTTTAAGTTGCCCATCAATGGTAGCAGTGTCACTACCATGTTGACTCATAGTGTGGTGTTAGTCTAGGTTATCACCTAGTCTAGTTTATCACCTAAACAAGACAAAGACAACAAATAAAGTAAAGTTTACATTACGGCTAACAAAAGTAACTTATAAAACTACAATGAATGAACCCTACGTTTCATTCCCCAACAATGGTACCATTTTAATAATGCTAAAATACACCTCAAGATGTATGCAGTCACTAGCAATATAATTTTTTTATCCAACTTAGAGTCAGGGTTGATTCCACAGGGAATGAAGGTGATAGGTTCACCTTCGAGTATCAAAAGTGACTAGGTGTTTTCTTGTAATGCTAAAAACAATACAATAACGTAAAATGGGGGGTCTGTCAATTGATTTCGTGTTCAAATAGTCAATTTCACCCTTTGATTTGCAAAAGTAAATTCTATAGTCTGTAATCAAGAGTAATATATGCTTGGAGTTATGACCTCATGAGTACGATTATATAAATGGGTAAGTACTTATTTCCCTAAGTTTAACTAGTTATTATGGATAGTCTAGGTTATAGGTTTTGATGTTAATCTTTCAATAAAACGTAGAAATTTCATGTGTGGGTTTTTTCGAACACCTCACGCATGTTTCCTCATAACCAACCAAATACCTCAATGAGTAGCCTTATTTCTAAGATCTACTATTAAATGGTAAAACCAACTTATTGTTAATCACTACCCCTCACCCTTATCCTTTTTGTCAAGGAGGAAAAGGATTCTAAGCAAAACTAGAGTTTTCAACCTCTAATCTTAGGTTAATAACATGGGGTAATGGTAAAATTCTTAACAATGAATTGATTATCTAGGCAAATAGGCACTACCCACACACAAATCACCACTCAATCATGCATAACCCCAAGTTGGGGAATTTAGCTACTCATAACAATAAAAGAAGGAGATATACCTATATTCTCATGAAAATCTGCCATAGAATTCAAATAATCCAAGAGAAATTCCAAATTCCAAGTAAGAAATCAAGTACAAGTAACTAAGATCCCACTCTAGGGTTTTAATTACAAGATTTGGACATCAAAATTTGACAAAAAAGATGGAGTTTTAGATATGAGAAATTCCTTTTTTAGCTGGGAAAAATAGGCAACAGTTAATTATGAAAATGTCACTATGTCTGGAACATGATGGCACACATGCCAGCGTATATGACCCGATATGCATGCATCTGCCTTCACTTGTCAAAAGTTTGCCTTTTCCAGTTCACTGCTTAGACATGTATACACTTGGCATGCTGGCGCACTTGCCCTGGTGTGGGTACATGTGGTGATGCACATCACACAGTTTTTCTTTAGTGATTTATTTATTCAGATACCCCCTCACATATGGGGGCATATGGCAAGATATTGTAATATATGGCCACACAAATCCTTGTATTTCTTCCATGTATTCATTCTTGCTTTCTTCTTAACTCATAAGGCTAGATCATCTTCAAATTGATCAACTACCTACAGAAGTAAGCATTTTAACATTAGATATGCATCGAATCAAAGAAAGCAAGATGATAATTCAAGCGTAAAAAGATTAAAAAGTTGTTAAAATTCAAATTATTAGGGTGTATACATCGTACTCCATGTTTAGCTCATGTGGTTTATGTCGGTTTATAGGCTCTCCCTCAGTTACAAATTAAAACTTCATATTGTACATGACCTTCAGTTTAGTTTACTTTATTTTAAAATATTACTTTCCAGACTTGCCATTCACTATCAGTTTACAGATATTTGAATAGGGTCATTATACTTCTGTTTAGTTATGTACTATGTTTTGCTTCTCATTATTCAGCATTCTCCAACATGCTTAGTATTTATAGTTTCATACCTAACATGTTTAGCACATTCAAAGTACTAGCCACACACTTCTTTATGCTATATTTTGTTATAATATAGGTTCAGATGCTCAACATCTAACTCGCAATTAACACAATACCGTAATCATCTCAGTAGCAGAGTGTGGTGAGTCCACATCTTTTGAGGGTGATACTTATGGTAACTTCTTTATTTTAGTCATTTTAATTTTCAAATAGTTAGAGTTAGCTGGGGGTTTGTCCCAATAACTCATCTTTATTCGAGGCTCTTAGACAGATAGTTAGATTTTTAGCTTTATGGTTTTGTAAGATAATTCCCGTATTGAATTCAGTATTGGGTTTCATTTTGATTATTATTGTATTAATTAGATTTTAACTTCCGCTCAGTATTATTAAATTATATCCAATTTTCATAGTGTCATGCTATACCATGGGTTAACTTGGGGTCACTTGTGGCTCTAAGCATCGTGTTGTGACTAGGGGTAGTTGGGAGTGACAAATTTGGTATCATAACATCAGGTTTAAAGTGTCCTAGGGTGTCTAAAAGTCATGTTAAGTAGAGTCTTGTTCATGGGTGTGAAGCACTCCACATTTATGAGTGAGAAGCTATGATATGTCTTAGGAAAGTTTCACTTCTTTCATGTTCATATCATGTGAGCGAGTGTGAAATCTATTTAATATCCTTCTAATTCGTGTTGTATGCATTTATAGACAATGCCTCCCAGAAGAGCAAATAGAAAAAGAAATGGAAATGGAAACAACAAGCACCACCAGCCCCAGCCGATCCCTTGAATGAGCAAGTTACGCATGCCAAATTTAGTGTTGCCTTTTAGGTGCTTGCTCAGGCAATGACCACTAAGTTTAATCAATAGTCTGTTGCATCGAATAATCCAAATAGGAATGCAGCAGTAATGAGAGTTCAGGACTTTACTTAGATGAATCCTTCAGTGTTCCATGGTTCTAAAGTGGAAAAGGATCCACAGAAGTTTATTGATGAGATTCAGAAGGTTACTCAGATTATGGGTATCACTTCAGTTGAGAGTGCATACTTAGCCTCCTATCAGTTAAAGGGAGTGGTTCGAACTTGGTGAAAATAGTGGAAAAAAAGATAAGGTAAAGATGTAGGTCCAATGGATTGGGATGAGTTTGTGACTGTATTTCTGGATAGGTTCTTCTCATTTGAGTTAAGGAAAGCCAACATTTAGGAATTCATCAATCTAAAGCAGGGTGACACGAACCTAAAAGAGTATTCTCAGAAGTTTACTCATCTCTCTAAGTATGTTCCAATAATGGTAGCTGATTCTAGAGCCCACATGAATAAGTTTGTTTCTGGTATCTATAAGATAGTGGTCAAGGAATGTAGGACCGCTATGTTAGTTAAGAAAATGGACATATCTAGGATGATGACTCATGCTCAGCAGATTGACGAAGAAAAGATAAAGGAGAAAGAAAGATAAACTAAGAGAGAGAGAATAGGAAATTTTGACCACTCTCAGCAAAGGTTGGGTGGTGGTAGTCATTCCTAGCATCAGTAGAGGTCTTCAGCTCCTGCACCATCTTTAGATAGTGTGCGATCCCACAAGCCTCATCATGATTGAAAGAATAGAACATCAAGATCTAAGTCATAGGGTAGTGTTTTAGGTAGCTGTACTTTTCCTGCATGTGCTAATTGTGGTTAGGACCATCCAGGTGAGTGCCATCTTGGTAAGAAAGGTTGCTTTGAATATGGTTAGATAGGCCACAAATTGAGAGAATGTTCTTCTACAGGACAAGTAAATGGGTGTAATAGGGCTTAGAATACTACTTTAGCAGCTCTAGCAGGTCGTCCAACTTAGCAGGGTACCCCTCTAGTGCTGGTGGCAGACATTATTAGAATAGGTTCTATGCCTTGCAGACTCGACAGGATCACGAGCGTTCCTCTGATGTAGTCACTGGTACATTATGGGTCTTTCATATTGATATTTCTGCGTTCTTAGATCCCAGAGCCATACTTTTTTTTATCTCTCCCTGTATAGCAGTAGACTTTGGTGTTAATTCCAAAATCCTTTTAGAACCTTTCTCAGTCTCTACTCCTATTGGTGACTCAGTCATAGCCAGACGGGTATACAAAAATTTCCTTGTCATAGTTTTGTTATAAAGTCACCTCAGTTGATCTCGTAGAATTAGATATGACTAATTTTGATGTCATTCATGGCATGGATCGGCTACATTCTTGTTATGCCTCAGTTGACTGTAGAAACATAGTTTTACAATTTTAGTTTCCAAATGAACTAGTCTTAGAATTGGAAGGTAGTACTTCAGCTCCTATAGGTTGGTTGTCTCTTACCTTAAGGATAGAAAAATGATTTCAAAAGAGTGCATCTATAATCTAGTTTAGCTTAAGGTTTCCAAGTCTGAGATCCTAACTCTTCAGTCAGTTCCAGTAGTTAATAAGTTCCTAAAAGTGTTTCCAGAAGATCTGCCCCGAGTTCCCCCCGAGTGGGAAATTAACTTCATAATAGATCTCCTTCTAGATACCGAGCCTATTTAATTTCTTCTTGTATAATGGCTCCAACCTAGCTTAAGGAATTGAGGAAGCAGTTGAAAGATCTTATAGACAAAAGTTTCATCATACCCATTATTTCACCATGGGGTGCTCCAATTCTTTTCGTGTGCAAAGATAGTTCCCTCAGAATTTGCACCAATTATTGTCAGTTGAACAAGGTCACAATCAAGAATAAGTGTTCCATTCCCATGATTGATGACTTATTTGACCAGCTTCAGGGTGCTAGTTATTTCTCAAAGATAGACCTCAGATTCGGCTATCACCAGCTCAAAGTCAAAGAATGTGACATTTTAAAAATAGCCTTCAGCACCCGATATGGTCACTTTGAATGTTATGTATTTTAGGCTAACTAATGCTCCTAAATCTTTTATAGACTTGATGAACAGGCTGTTCAAGTAGTACTTGGACATGTTCATTCTTATTTTTGTAGATGAAATCCTCATTTATTCTCTGAGTGATAATGAACACACAGACCATTTGAGAATTGTCCTACAAACTCTCAAGGATCGCCAATTATTCACTGAGTTCAGTAAGTGTGAATTCTGGTTCAAAGCAGTGACATCCTTGGGCACATTATATTCAGTGAGGGCATTCAAGTTGATCTTCAAAAGACCAAAGCAGTTAGGAATTGTCCTAGACCTATCTATCCATCAAATATTAGGAGTTTCTTATATTTAGCTGGTTACTACAGATGGTTTGTTAAAGGATGTTCATTGATTTCTTCTCTTATGTCTAAATTGACTCAGAAGAAAGTCAAATTTCAGTGGTCCGATGCTTGTGAGAAGCATTTTCAAGAGTTGAATACTCGGCTCACATCTGCTCCAGTTTTGACTCTACCAAAGGGTCCAGATGGGTTTGTAGTTTATTGTGATGCTTCAGGAGTTGGCCTCGGTCATGTGTTGATGAAGCATAGCAAGGTATAACGTATGCTGCTAGAAAACTCAAACCTCATGAAAAGAATTTCCCGACTCATGATCTTGAGTTGACAACCATTATTTTTTCCTTAAATGTTTAGATGCATTATCTTTATGGAGCTCATGTGGATATGTTCATAGATCACAAGAGCCTTCAGTATTTTTTTGGTCAGAAAGATCTAAATCTTTTTGGATGAGATGGTTAAAGTTGCTGAAAGATTATAATATGAATGTCATGTACCATCCGGGTAAGGCCAGTGTAGTGGTTGACGCTCTTAGCAGATTGTCTATGGGTAGTGTTGCTCATGAAGAAGTTGAGAAAAAAGAATTGGCTCACAATGTCCACAAGCTTTCTAGATTAGGAGTTCTGTTGGTTGAATTAGTCGAAGGTAGTGTCATGGTTCAAAATGGTTAAAAATCTTCTTTAGAAGCTGAGGTGAAGGCAAAGCAAGATATCGATCCTATTGCTTAAGTTGAAAGAAGCAGTCCAAAGCCAGAAAGTTGAGATTTTCTCTCATGGGGCAGATGGTGTTCTTTGTTGTCAAGGTAGACTGTGTTTTCTAGATGTCGATGACTTAAGATAGTGAATGCTGACAAAAGCTCACAGTTCTTGATATTCTATTCACCCTGGAGCCATTAAGATGTATTATGATTTACGAGAAGTTTATTAGTGGAATTTCATGAAGAGGATATCACAGAATTCATGGCCTAGTGTCCAAATTTCCAGCAGGTTAAGGTTAAACACCAGAGACCAGGTGGAATGACTCAAAATATCAGTATTCCTACTTGGAAGTGGGAAGTGGTGAATATGGACTTCATTACTGTCACGCCCCAAACCCCCACGAGGCGTGATTGGCACCCGAAGCCGACAAGGCCCGAGAGAACCAATCTTTGCTTCTATTCATTCATATGCATGTCATAGGAAATGCTCCTATCACATAGAAACATGAGAGGCTAAAATCGAAAAGCATAGAACATGTGACGTATATACATATGAGAAACTTGGCTGTTGAGGCCATCAAGTCAAGACTTCATCTATCATCTTATACACATACACCCACATACGTCTACAAAAGCCTCTAACAGATGCATTGACCAAAACCAACTGAAGGTCGGGACAAGTCCCCGCTTTATACACAATGTACACTATCAAAGCATATGAACCACTGTGACTTGGAGAAGCCCCGAACTAACTGGAGCTCACCAATGAACCGCAAAGAGCTGGAAACCTACTGTGGCGGCCTACTAGTACCTGCGCCTGCAGCTAGTAAGGTAAATTCCCCGAGAGGGGTCAGTACGACATAAGTACTGAGTATGCAAGGCTCAGATGAAACTGTATAATACATGAATATTTCAATGAACTCAAAACATATGAATAATCAATGTGAATAAGTCACCATTTTGCATTTTGGAAACCATGTGGATTGCTTTCATTACTTTCATTATTTTCTTTACATTCAATGCTCACTTGCCATTACATATGTCACAATGTACCCGGGCCCCGACTGATCGGTGGGTCTTTTCATATCATATCATCTTGTTGGGATCGAGTCGAGCTAGGCTTATGCCCCTAGACTTGCCACCCATACATCAATGCATCGGGATCGGGTAGAGCTAGGCTTATGCCCCTAGACCTGCCACCCATAAATCTATACCTCGGGATCGAGTCGAGCTAGGCTTACGCCCCTAGACTTGCCACCCGTACTTGATCATTGACCATATATGCATTACTTTGTTCATTACTTTGAGATTGATACTTTGATAGCCATAACATCACTTGAACTTTGGATCATAACATTATTGGAAGCTTTGGATCATTAACCAATGAGTGAAAGACATGTGAATAAACATCATGAGAAATATAACATTACTAGCACCATGATACCATTGGAACCATTGGACAATAATCCATGAACAAGAGACACAAGTATAGTCACTATTGGAACATTGGAACATAACCTTATTTGAGCTTTAATGAGACATGAGATTCACAAATGATCAAAGAGTAGGAAATTTATAACAATGACCATTGCTAACTGGATATGGAAGACCTTAGCACATTTTGGGCTAGGACTAATGACATGTCAATGTGAACACTATTTTCCGCAGAAAGATACGGTCAAAGTAACCTTACATACCTTGGATTCGCAATACGAATATATAATCCTAGAGGTGCATACAATAGTCCCGCTCCTTCTTTATGTGTCACTCTACAACACAAATGCATAACGAAATTCACATTAACCACCAACTACTCTTCAAATGCATGTAACATCAATGAGTCACATATTTGTCCTTAAACATGCCATTTCCCCTTGACAAAACCATTGATAAAATTATTATTCCAAAAATCCCCCAATATTCCATACATTGACCAATACATGAAAATCAATACATTGCACCACAACACTTCTCCTTTACACTTTCTTATCCATACCACATCACAAATAATTCATCACTTTACCTTAATACAACTCATAACACATATCGGCCAAAATCCCACAATTTCCACTTATAGACAAGAACAAGTTTAATACCAAAAATAACACCATACATGTTCATATTTTGTCCATACCATGCTCTTTCATCAAAGGCACAAGTCCTAATTCAAGTTTAAATTACCAAGATGGCACATCTTTCATCAAAAGCAAAAATACACTATTCACCACCTTGCCAACACAACTCGCATAATATACATAATCTCCCATGCATATAATATGTTAATCCATGAGAATAAAGACTTACCAAGGCTTGGAATATGTTGATCTTGTCCAAGGAGTCCAGAGGAATATTTTGCTTTAGGGTTTGGAGCTTTGGAGCTTAAAGAAATATTTGAGAAAATATCACAAAGTCATGAGAGCTTTTGATGATAAAAAATCTGATCTTGGGGCCTTTATATAGACCCCAAGTCATACTTAGCCTTTCCTTTGGCATTTAATGGGTCAAAGTGGAAGAATGGGTCATTTTGCCCTTTGGGCCAATTCTTTTAATTCCATTTTGGGCCTAACTTTGGGCCCAATAACACATATCCATGTAATCCATAACATTTCATGTATTATTCACCATATATCTCATGTTTTCATAATTCCATAATGTCACGACAATATTCTCTTACAAGATTCTCATTCGTCATTTCGATCGCAAAAATAGGAATTCTAGTCGCCCTTGGCTTCATTGGACATTTTGGATCACTATTCACTTTTCATGATTCGTTCATGTAGAAGTATGTAGGATTATATTGAAGTGTTTGAAGCTTTAACAATGCCCAAAGAACTCCAAAGAACCAAAAGAAACCACCTAAGAATCGGCGTAGAATCGTGTTACAAAACGAGCGCGGAAGGGCACAATATGTTGTGCCTTGCGCCACTGCTGCAAAGCAAGGCAGTGGCGCAAGAATTGCACCACATCTGAATCAGTGGCTTGAGCCACACCCCCTGAAACAGGGTAGTGGCGCAAGTTTCAGTACCTTGCTGAATTTTCGGCCATTTCTTCAATACTTGCATATCGTCCAATACCTTATCAAAACACTACAAAATACTTACTTAGTGAGCTTTATCATCAAGTAAACATGACTTCAAGTCACCAAATGAGGTTAGAATGTGTACGGGTTATTACACAAATGCTCCACAAATTTACAAAACACCTCCTACGAAGGTCTAATCGCATGGATGTGGCCAAATTTCAATTTCCTCATCATTAGCATTACCAAATACATACTTATATCTCTCGACCCCTAAGCAAACATTATTCAACGTCATCAAGTAGGGTTGGGAAGGTACAGGGTGTTACATTTAAAGTGGTATCAGAGCGGGTCGTCCTAAGGGTGTCTACAAAGCCGTGTCTGAGTAGAGTCTTGCTTATGGAGGTGTTGCACGCCACATTGATAAGCAGGAGGCTACGGGACATTTAGGAGTTGTTTATTTTCTTCACTTCTAGATCTTGCAGTAGAGCCAAAGTTGTAGGTGGACACATATGTACATATTGACATTGGTTTTATTTTGTATAGTCAAATGCGGAGTATCAGACAAGATAAAGATAAAGGTGAGCAGGTTGATATGCCTGCCAAAGTAAAAATGAGTAAATCACCACGTGACCAAGTTAGTCAAGGTGGAGCTGACATGGAATTTGTTATACGGGTCTCTTTATCCAAAAGATAGAGAAGTATCCGCAGAACCGTCTATAAATGCCACTAAACGGGATGTAAGAAATGTAGTGGATATGTTGACTCAGATAGTTGTTGTATAATGTCATGGGAAAGCTGGCCCAATAACGAGTGATGATGGTGCGGCTAGGGCAGCTAGTCGCTGCACATAAGATTTTTTGAAAAATTAAACTCCCCTCCCATGTCCACAGAGTCGTATATAAATAAAACCCACAGGACCTTATAGATCACACTAAAAGAGATGTTATGCATGTGACACGTGCAGTGATGTACTTTTAGCTAGTTGGGAGGAACTTTAAACGATAATCTTTGACTAGTGTCTTCCATATGGGGTCCGAAAAGCTTGTGCGGACCAATTGCTAAATCTTTGCTAACGGATGATGAGTATCAGAAAGTACAGTCTTCGATTTAAGTCTTTGGCTAGGTATGCCCCAAAAGTGATAACCATTATGACCAATAGAATGCATTGGTATATAGACAAATGGAATCCACCATTGCGACCTTGAAAAGAGATATGGATATAGTCCGAATATAGGCATTTTGCACAGATAATGAAAGAACAGAGGCAACATAAAAGGACACAACTATTTGAAGAAGGGTCGCCAAAGAGGGCTAGACCTATGGGACAGTTTACGGCGTCCCAGGGAGAAGTTAGGTCTCTAGTGTTTAACAGACCGCCTAGATCATTATTCCCTTAGTCGATAGTAAATGTTTTACCTCGATTCCAAGGGTTTAGATACAATCGAATTGGCAAAGAAGTGAGATTCAGGATTCATTAAGGACAAGCACGTAGAAAGTATGAACCAACTGAAGTCTCTTTGTCAGCCGTGTTAGTGCTGCGAAAGTTATCATCTAGGTGAAATGTTGGGTGGGGCTAAATGTTGTTATTAGTGTGATATGTCGGTCCATAAAATTAGTCTTATCCTGATGAAGCTGCAGGTACCATATATGTATTGATTGACCCATATTCGACAATTGCATATGTTATTTCATTAATGGTTGAAAATTCAAACGAGCACCAGAATTACACGTTATGTCATATGAGGTCTATACATCAGTCGGAGAATCTATATATCTTAAGTGCATCGTAATTATTTGTGGTCATGAGACACTGGGTGATCTTATTGAGCTGGGAATAGTGGATTTTAATGTTATAACGGGATTGTGCCATAGTAGATTGCCGAACGAAGAAGTTATATTGGCGTTTTCCCCAAAAGAAGAAATGTGGGGGCACTAAGAGGAAAAATATTGTTCCCCATAGTAAAACAAGTAAAAGGGTACTCTAAGGGATACACATGTCACTTGGTAAGATACCACCAACTCTTCAAGCAGTTCTGGTGGTAAACGAATTCCTCGATGTATGAGCTGGTATTACTGCGATGTCAGGTACTTAGCCTATGTTTTATTTCTTCATATAGTATGGCCCCGGTAAAGTTATAGGAATTGGGGAAACAAACAGAAAATGTTGAAATACGGGGTGAACGAGGGATTCATAAGACCTAGTATGTTCCTTTGGGGTGCACCAGTGATAATTGTACAAAAGAAAGACAGTACGCTGAGAATGTGTGTCGATTATCGACAACTTAATAAGATGACAATTACAAATAAATATTCCCTCCCCAGAGGGGATGATTTGTTTGGACATTTATGGGGTTAGGAAAAAAATGGTGAAATGAATGATGAAATGATGAAACGAATGACGATAAAAAATAAAACTGATGATGATACACCCCAAACAACGTTACAAACATGGTATGGTTATTATGAATTCCTAGTATGTCAATTAGGTTAGAGAATGCACCTGTAGTTTTATAGATTAATGAACAGGGCGTTCAGGACACTTGTAAATATGTGTGTGACCATATTCGGTGATGGTATTCAAAAAAAAAAAAAGCACAAGAGGACTATGCCTTGTATAGGATGAAGAGATGAAAGTTGTCACACAAAAGATAGAAATGGTGAACAATTGGCTAAAGCCTACGATGCTTACAGAGATCCATCGATTTCTTGGGTTGGTTGATCATTATATGAGAATTATAGAAGGATCTTCTTCTATCCCTACACCCTTAACAAAGCTTATACACAAGGCAATCAAGTTCCAGTAAAATGATGCATGCGAGAAAAGTGGCCAAGAGTAACTTTCATACCAATTGTCAGTGCCTTCCGAAGGCATAAGAATGTTATGCAATGTATGGTAATGCTTTCGGGGTTGGCCTCGGATGTATATTGATGTAGCATGATAAAGTAATAGCATATGCGCCACGACAATGACGGCCACATGAGAACACAAATTATTACCAAACACATGACCCTAAACTAGCGGCTGTGATATTTGCTTAAAGTTATGGTGTCACTATTTGTAAGGGATTCGTATTGACATATACTGGTCATAAGAAAATGGAATATATTTCTACACCAACGGACTTAAGTCTGAGGTAGCGAAGGTGGCCTGAACTATTGAAAGATTAGGACATTGCTATCTGGTATCATTCGGGAAAAGCAAATGGGGCAGTTGATATATTAAGCTGCAAGGCAGTAGAAGGATGAATGGCCAGCTCCAGGAAACCTATATTAATGAGGCAATATGGGGTTTTGTTTCTTGAAACTCCAGATGAAAGAAGTATAGTGTCAAATGTGGCAGGATTTTCATTGATATTTGAGATAAAGGAAAAAGCAATAGGTAAATTCCATTTTTAGTTCACTTGGGAAAAAAAAATATATGTGTACAGCAAAGTCGACGAGAGTATTTGAACAAACACAAGGGGGAGTACTTTAACGCCAATGTAGATTGTGTGTACTGGGTATAGAGGAGTTAAGAAAATGAATTACGACAGAAGAACATCGTTCACAGTATTTCATTCACTCGAAAGCAACCAAAATGTACCATGGTGTAGCAAAGAGGTCTTGGTAAGGACACTTGAGAAGCACATTGTAGAACTTGTAGCTCAATGTCCACGCGGTCACTAATTGATAGTATGGCATCAGAAGTCTGTATGGTTTATGCACTATATTATCCTTCCAGTTTGGAAGTGGATAATCACAGGGTTGTCTCATACACTGCGAAGGTTGATTCCATATCAGTGATAGTTAACAGACTTACCGAGTCAGTGTATTTCCTACCAGTTAAGACCATCGATACAGCTGAACATTATGCAACGTTGTATGTTACGGAGATAGTACGGTTACATGGAATTCCACTCACTACTATATCAAATAGGAGAGCTTACTGTGCAAGTCCTTTTAGTAAAGCATGGGTACACAGGTAGATGTAAGTGCGGCTTGTCATCCTCAGATGGAAATAGAACACATTATACGAACATTTGAAGATATGTCACGAGTTTGTACATTGGACTTTAAAGGTAGTTGGGATGAACATCTATGGTTTATTGAAATTGCTTACAATAAAAGTATCAAAAGGCACCTTACGAAGCTTTATGTAAAAAAAAAAAAAGAAAAAATATAGATCATCAATTGGATGGGTTACAGCTGACGCAATTTGCTCCGCTCGGGTCAGATTTTGTTCATCAAGCTATAGAGAAAGTGAAGGTGATATAACAGCAGCTACAAATGGCCCAAAGTCAATAGAAATTATATGCCGACATTAGGAGAAGGGAATTAAAGTGTGCCATAGGTGATTAGGTATTGTTGACAGTGTGACCAATGAAAAGGAAAGAATAATGAGAATCGAAAAGAAAGGAAACTTGTCCAAAGATTTGGGCAAATTGCGTGTCTATTAGCACTAGTCCAGGAACTTTTCACAGTTCATTCAGTATCTTATATGCGATGCTTTGAAAGTGTATAGGCGATTATCTTATATCGTTGCCAGTGGAAATGTACAAATTACAGGGGATTTCACATGTGAAAAAGGTACTTATTGTTACTTATTGTTATGATAAATCGATAAGTGAAAGAATTAAGAGATGCGGGAGTACTTTTCGTAAAGGCCCTATTGGAAAAGTTAGCACGTAGAAGGAGTCACAAGGGAGACCCATGAAATAATGAACTTTAAAGTACTTATCATTGTTATGCACGGAATAAAAAGATCAAGATACGAAAGTGGAGTCATAAGAAGTAAGTTTTTACAAGTGATACATGTGTATATGATGATATGAAGAATTCACTTCGACTTAAGTTGTTACAATGAGACAATGTTACTAACATTCGAGGACGAATGTTTCTAAGGGGGGGAAGAATGTAACACCCCGTATCTTCCCAACCCTACTTGATGACGTTGAATAATGTTTGCTTAGGGGTCGAGAGATATAAGTATGTATTTGGTAATGCTAATGATGAGGAAATTGAAATTTGGCCACATCCATGCGATTAGACCTTCGTAGGAGGTGTTTTGTGATTTTGTGGAGCATTTGTGTAATAACCCATACACATTCTAACCTCATTTGTTGACTTGCATTCATGTTTACTTGATGATAAAGCTCACTAAGTAAGTATTTTGTAGTGTTTTGATAAGGTATTGGACGATATGCAAGTATTGAAGAAATGGCCAAAAAATTCAGCAAGGTACTGAAACTTGCGCCACTACCCTGTTTCATGGGGTGTGGCGCAATACACTGATTCATATGGGGTGCAATTCTTGCGCCACTACCTTGCTTTGCATCAGTGGTGCAAGGCACAACATATTGTGCCCTTCCGCGCTCGTTTTGTAACGCGATTCTACGCCGATTCTTAGGTGGTTTATTTTGGTTCTTTGGAGTTATTTGGGCATTGTTAAAGCTTCAAGCACTTCAATATACTCCTAAATACTTCTACATGAACGAATCATGAAAAGTGAATAGTGATCCAAAATGTCCAATGAAGCCAAGGGCGACTAGAATTCCTATTTTTGCGATCGAAACGACGAATGAGAATCTTGTAAGAGAATATTGTCATGACATTATGGAATTATGAAAACATGAGATATATGGTGAATAATACATGAAATGTTATGGATTACATGGATATGTGTTATTGGGCCCAAAGTTAGGCCCAAAATGGAATTAAAAGAATTGGCCCAAAGGGCAAAATGACCCATTCTTCCACTTTGACCCATTAAATGCCAAAGGAATGGCTAAGTATGACTTGGGGTATATATAAAGGCCCCAAGATCAGATTTTTTATCATCAAAATCTCTCATGCCTTTGTGATATTTTCTCAAATATTTCTTTAAGCTCCAAACCCTAAAGCAAAATATTCCTTTGGACTCCTTGGACAAGATCAACATATTACAAGCCTTGGTAAGTCATTATTCTCATGGATTAACATATTATATGCATGGGAGATTATGTATATTATGCTAGTTGTGTTGGCAAGGTGGTAAATAGTGTATTTTTGCTTTTGATGAAAGATGTGCCATCTTGGTAATTTGAACTTGAATTAGGACTTGTGCCTTTGATGAAAGAGCATGGTATGGACAAAATATGAACATGTATGGTGTTATTTTTGGTATTAAACTTGTTCTTGTCTATCAGTGGAAATTGTGGGATTTTGGCCTATATGTGTTATGAGTTGTATTAAGGTAAAGTGATGGATTATTTGTGATGTGGTATGGATAAGAAAGTGTAAAGGAGAAGTGTTGTGGTGCAATGTATTGATTTTCATGTATTGGTCAATGTATGGAATATTGGGGGATTTTTGGAATAATAATTTTATCAATGGTTTTGTCAAAGGGAAATGGCATGTTTAAGGACAAATATGTGACTCATTAATGTTACATGCATTTGAAGAGTAGTTGGTGGTTAATGTGAATTTCGTTATGCATTTGTGTTGTAGAGTGACACATAAAGAAGGAGCGAGACTATTGTATGCACCTCTAGGATTATATATTCGTATTGCGAATCCAAGGTATGTAAGGTTACTTTGACCGTATCTTTCTGCGGTAAATAGTGTTCACATTGACATGTCATTAGTCCTAGCCCAAAATGTGCTAAGGTCTTCCATATCCGGTTAGGAATGGTCATTGTTATAAATTTCCTACTCTTTGATCATTTGTGAATCTCATGTCTCATGTTCCAAAAGCTCAAATAAGGTTATGTTCCAATGCTCCAATAGTGACTATACTTGTGTCTCTTGTTCATGGATTATTGTCCAATGGTTCCAATGGTATCATGGTGCTAGTAATGTTATATTTCTCATGATGTTTATTCACATGTCTTTCACTCATTGGTTAATGATCCAAAGCTTCCAATAATGTTATGATCCAAAGTTCAAGTGATGTTATGGCTATCAAAGTATCAATCTCAAAGTAATGAACAAAGTAATGCATATGTGGTCAATGATCAAGTACGGGTGGCAAGTCTAGGGGCGTAAGCCTAGCTCGACTCGATCCTGAGGTATGGATTTATGGGTGGCAGGTCTAGGGGCATAAGCCTAGCTCTACCCGATCCCGATGCATTGATGTATGGGTGGCAAGTCTAGGGGCATAAGCCTACCTCGACTCGGTCCCAACACGATGATATGATATGAAAAGACCCACCGATCAGTCGGGGCCCGGGTACATTGTGACATATGTAATGGCAAGTGAGCATTGAATGTAAAGAAAATAATGAAAGTAATGAAAGCAATCCACATGGTTTCCAAAATGCAAAATGGTGACTTATTCACATTGATTATTCATATGTTTTGAGTTCATTGAAATATTCATGTATTATACAGTTTCATCTGAGCCTTGGATACTCAGTACTTATGTCGTACTGACCCCTCTTGGGGAATTTACCTTACTAGCTGCAGGCGCAGGTACTAGTAGGCCGCCACAGTAGGTTTCCAGCTCTTTGCGGTTCATTGGTGAGCTCCAGTTAGTTCGGGGCTTCTCCGAGTCACAGTGGTTCATATGCTTTGATAGTGTACATTGTGTATAAAGCAAGGACTTGTCCCGACCTTCAGTTGGTTTTGGTCAATGCATCTGTTAGAGGCTTTTGTAGACGTATGTGGGTGTATGTGTATAAGATGATAGATGAAGTCTTGACTTGATGGCCTCAACGGCCAAGTTTCTCATATGTATATACGTCATATGTTCTATGCTTTTCGATTTTAGCCTCTCATGTTTCTATGTGATAGGAGCGTTTCCTATGACATGCATATGAATGAATAGAAGCAAAGACTGGTTCTCTCGGGCCTTGTCGGCTTCGGCTGCCAATCACGCCTCGTGGGGTTTCGGGGCGTGACAATTACGGGGTTGCCTCATACTTACCGGAAACATGATTCTATTGGGGTTTTTATGGACCAGATGACTAAGTTTGCACATTTACTACCAGTTAACACTTCATATTCAATCGAGGATTATGCTAGACTGTACCTTAGAGAGTTGGTAATGTTGCATGGAGTCCCTTAGACTATCATATCAAATAGGGGTACTAAATTTACTTCTCAGTTTTGGAAGTCATTTTAGAACGGATTTGGTACCCAAGTTTATCTCAACACAGCTTTTCATATGCAGACAGATGGTCAGGTAGAATGGACCATTTAGACTTTAGAGGATATGTTGAGAGCTTGCATGATCAATTTCAAAGGTAGTTGGGATAATCACTTGCCTTTAATTGAGTTTGACTATAATAAAAGTTATCACTTCAATATTTGGATGGCTCTATTTTGAGATAATTTATGGTATGAGGTGTAGATCTCCTATTGTTGGTTTGAGATTTGTGAAGCCACTTTGATAGGGCCCGATTCAGTCCATGAGGCTATGGAGAAATTTTAGTTGATTACAGAAAGGCTGAAAATAGCTCAGAGTCATCAGAAATTCTATGTAGATATGAGGTAAAGGGAGCTTGAGTTTGCAACTAATGATTTGGTTTACTTTAAAGTTTTACGCATGAAAAGGGTGAAGATGTTTGGAACGAAAGGGAAACTTAGTCCCCGCAATATTGGTCCTTATAGGATTGTGAAGCGTATTAATAATTTGGCCTATAAAGTTAGACTTACAGCAGATCTAACATCAGTACAGCCAGTTTTTCATGTGTCTCTATTGAAGAAATGCATTGGTGATCCAGCTTCAATTATTTCTTTAGAAAGCATGGGCGTGAAATATAGTCTCTCTTACAAAGAGGTTCCAGTTGAGATTCTTGACCGTCAGATTCGTAGGTTGAGGAACAAAAAAGTCACTTTAGTGAAAGTCCTTTGGAGGAACCAGCTAGTTGAGGGAGCTACGTAGGAAGCAGAAGTAGATATAATGACTAAATACCCTCGTATTTTCTCTTCCAGTTTAGTTCCAGCATGAGGTAATAGTTTCCTTCTTAGTATTCCTCCTAATTTGATGTCCTTTAGTTGTTCTCATGTCTTAGTTGCATGCATATTACATGAATTTAGTCCAATCATGTTTCAGTCATAAAAATCAGTTGTTGTGTCTGAAATTAGCTTTTAGAACTCAGTGTTGGGATTGCAGCTCTTTCCTTATCTTTTCAGCTTAGTTAGTCTTCATTTGAGGACGAATGGTCCTAGGAAGAGATATTATAACACCCCATAAGTTCCAAAGACTCTATTTTAGACTTAGCACAAAAAACCAGTTGGAATCCAAAGATTTTCCCATAGTATGACTCAGGCAATGAGTCGTCATCAGTGCCAATGACTCATTGGATGAGCCGTTCTAAAGACTTGGCCACAAGTCCTGAAAAGTGAAATTTCTCCCCATGGTAACGACTGCAGGAACAAGCCATTTCTAGTGATGATGAATTTTCATGACCAATTGTTTTAAGTCCAGTTGGATGAAAGAAAATCATCCTAGTGTAATGACTCTTGGCGATAAGTTGTAGCCAGTCCCAACGAGCTGAGCCATTTCCTTGATCCATCCTGAGAAAATCCTAAAAAAGTTGACATTTAAATCCCATGGCAACGAATCGACTCAAAAACCCATTATCAGTGATGATGAGTCATTGTTACTAATCGTCTCGAGACCATAACAAAGTTTCCCAGTCACAATGAGTCTGACGATGAGTCATTGTCAGACACTACTACTCATCCTGATGACCCATGGCAACTAGAACAATAAAAATAGTTATGTTTTAACAGTGGTACTTTTGTACTTTCCATATTTCCTATAAGTAAACTACATCATTTTATGGGTATATGGGAAGGGTATATAGGGACTTAAACGTTCTCTCAAACTCATTCTCACCCAAACACTCAAAAATAGAAAATCAAAAGGCAATTTTCCTTCTCCCAAAGTAA
Source organism: Capsicum rhomboideum (assembly GCA_031232105.1). NCBI lineage: Eukaryota > Viridiplantae > Streptophyta > Magnoliopsida > Solanales > Solanaceae > Capsicum > Capsicum rhomboideum. Next base: position 95,755,504 of record CP124715.1, read on the forward strand.
GAACTAGAGTTTCTCTTTTTTAGGTTTTAAGTTCAAGTTTCTACAAGAATTCACTTCCATGTATGTGGGGTTTCATCATTGGGTATCCTTTCACCCATTGAGTTCCTAATAACTAAGAATTCTCAATTTCAATACAGATTGGAGTTAGGGTTTCACTCAATTTATGATTCCCTTCATGATTTTAGTTCCCTCATGAGTTTTACAGTATTATATTATGCATTATTTTCAGTTATATATATCTTTGTGTGTTATGAACACAGATACCATTATATTGTTGAATCTAGCATGAATAAAGTAATCAATCTCAGTTTCAGCACATTCTAAGTTAATTAAATTTTTAGAGTACTATCAGATAAAGTATCTTCTGATACAGTTTTCAAAATATCAATTTTAAAGAGAATAGTATAAATATTATGGGATTAATACTTAGTACTGAGTTTAGTACTGAGTTGGACTAGGGTTCAGCGCACCCAAGTCAAAGAACGATGTGTGGCATGTGCTAAAAAGAAAAAAAAAAGATGAGTAAAGAAGAAGGTTGCACCCGTAGTTGAAAAGGAATAATAGGAGAAAAGGTAGGAAAAGAGAAAGGTTGAATGTGAAATTAGTGTAGTGTCAAGAAGGATTGAGTCACTATTCCTAAATCCACCGTACCTATCCACATGCCTACATTACAAGCTGAGAAAATCTTACAGTGATCCTAGTCTGACTGTCTGAAAAGGAAAGCATATAAAAAAAGGGCAAACATATGGTATGTATACATGCATTTTTCAAACTTATTTGTGAGAGCTAGCGCATTAGTTGAGTCTTGGTTTTCACTAATCATGTGTGCATGTGAGACTTTTTTGTTGTAAGGGGACTGGAGTAGCTTTGCTAACTATTGGTTATTGTGTTGTACGTCACTTGTGTATGCATGGTTTTCTATTGATAGCACAATGTCATTCATAGATCCTGTTGAATCATTTTGATGAGTTTTGATTAGTGCACATCTGTTTTGTTTTTGACAAATAGAGGGAGTTTGAAATTTGTGAAATACTTGTTGCCAGATTCCTTGTGACTGCCATAAATCTCCTAGGTTTCTTTTACTTAAGCGTCATGTTAGTATTGTTTTTTTATTGCTTGAGTACAAGTAAATGTTCTAAATTGAGGGTGTTGATGTACCATGATTTTATGGTACTTTCGATGCTTAAAATATAAAAATTATATATGTTATTGAGTACATTTTGTTTCGTATGATGTGTTTTTATGTGTTTGTGCAGGAAAATAGGTCTCCGAAGCTAAAGTTGGAAAAACAAGCTGAAAAACACAAAGTGTTGACTAGTGGAAGCTAAGTACGATCCGTTCTCTGATAGTACAAATCGTAATGGTTGTTTTATTAAGGATCAGAGAAAGTTGGAGTGTAAAGTTGATACCATGAATCATCCGACGAATCATGAAATAATAGTATGGGTCATGCTTTGATTCATAGAGTGAAGTCTAGAAAATTATGAAATCAACTTCGACAGCACGAGGCAACCTATAGAATATGGAAGCCAAATCACGGTCACACAGACTTATTCTGAGAATTGTGAAGAGGAAGACCTGAAAAGAGGATTTCTAGATCTTGGAATCATGAGTCTCAGTATGACTCGTAGGTCAGGACCACAATTCATACATTGACTTATGGAATCCTAGAGAAATGTGCAAACCACGAATCATCAAGATCAGACCACAATCTGTACTTTTGAACCACGGGTCGTACAATGCTAACAGGCCTGCTTTCCTAGTTTGTTTAGGATAGTTTTTGTTTTTTCTATAAATACTTCTCTTATGTTTCTATTTATAGTTTTCGCACCCTAAATACATTGTTACTTATTGTATTGCTTGAGAACGACAATTCTCTTAGTTTTTGAGAAATATCATCCATTAGTTCTTGATTATTGATTTATCTTGGATAATTCAAGATTCTGGAATTATTCTATTCAATTCATAAGTTCATAATTATGATTTCTTCTACAAATTCTGATTGTGATCTTGCAAACATAAGTAGATAAATCCCATAACCATGATGAATTAACAAAGTAGGTTAAAATACTTAGTGATTCTTGAATAGTGTTCATGCATGTATTGTTCTTCTTTTTATATTGATTGATTTTTAATGGGTGCACACGTTAGAATTCGCCTTAATTGTTACTTGTTTCACCATAGAGTTAAAGAATAGGAAAAATGATTAGCAACGGAGATTTGAGGCTATAAGAGCTCATCTAATAGCTTGAGCCTTGTCTAGGGATAGCTAATCTGAGATTAAGGGTAAGGGTTGATATGTAAACACTCATATACCTAAGCGGTGACTGAGTGACATTCATCTCATAGAGGCCAAAGTCATTTATGTGAACCTAACTTACCAATTTTGCATGCTAAGCATTAGGATAGATCACTTGTACACTATGCTTACTAACTTATGAAATTATGGGGAACAGAATCCTATTCGATTCTCAATGATTAATAAAACAACAATTTAATACTTTGTTACTTGTCTGCTTAAAGCTTTCAAATAGTTACTTGTTACTTCAAAAAATCCCTTTCAGAAATAACTAATTAATATCTTAAATAAGAAAATTGACCTATATTATAGCCATATTCCTTGTGGTATCGACCCCAACCTAGTTGGGTTCTATATTGTAACACCCTAAAAATTCATAAGATTCCATTTCAGACTTAGCACAAAAAACTAGTTTAAAACCAGAAAATTCTTCACATAAAAACTCAGGGAATGAGTCATCATCAGTGCCAACAACTTGTTGGGTGAGTCATATTGAGTCCAAAAAGATGACAATTTATTCCAGTGGAAACTACCCCTAATGACAAATCATTATCAGTCATGACAAGTCATCCTATGACTCGTCGGGTGCCTATTCTAGTCCAACAGTCATTTAAAATAGTCCTTTCCCAATTCCATGACATGTGAACTACCAAGAATCTATACACAAGTGTAATGATAGTATTAGAAGTTATTTGAGGTCATAAGAAATCCCTAACACCTAGTTGAATTAAAAACTCCACTACCGGCTAAGTTTTAGTATAAGATTCTACTTGGGTCAACATTAAGCGATCATTGCTCCTATCATATTAAGAGTGAGGTGACCTAATACCCATCAAATTAAAGGTATTTGAATCCTCTCTCCAACACCATAAATTATTTGTCAATCCAATTTCGAATTAAAAAGTTATGGCTATTTTAGTTAAGCACTGTCAAGCAGTGATCTCAGTAATGATGACTCAAATGATGAGTCATACACAAGTCATGAAGCATTGTACCCAGACACTAAGAGTCATCTGTAATGACCCTCTAGGTCATTTTCTACATTTACACACTATTTTGATATTTAGAGCTTTTCCATAGCTGCCCCAAGTCATTTATGACTTGCTGGAGCCGATAGTTTGGTTATCGAGCAGTTCATTTGGTTTTTAAAGCCAATTCCCTGTTTTAAAGTCTTTACTGTGTAGATTTGGCTATTGGGCATAAACTTCAGGTAAACGACCTTGTATCCAAATTTTGACAGTTTCATCAATTTTTGTCTAGGGGGACCTTTGGTTTAGGTCCTGAGGCTTTTGGACTACTGGGTGGAAATTGGTTAAAATGGTCATTGGGTGTGTGCCCCATATTTCATCAAAACGACCTTGAATGGAAATCTCGATGGCGCTGTTGAGTCCAGAATGTCAACTTTAATAGGGTAGAATAGTTCATTTGCATTCATGGGGTTCCAAATGAATCCCAAGGGTGCAATGGAAACTTAGCAAAATATTGCTAAGTGCTGGTGCAGGGCTTCAGTTGGTGTAACAGTTTAAGTAGGCCATTGGCTGCTTAAGCGGAGGTTGCTTTATTGGCGTGGGCACCTATTTAGTCGCTGGCACTGGTCCCCCACCTATCCACATAAGTAGAGGCCTTACCACTCTAGTGGGGTGAGCTTTAGCGGTACCCGGCCACTTTAGCGGAGGCTGGCCTTTGAGGCCTAGCCGCTTAAGCAATGGATTTCCGCTTTAGTGTTGTCCGCTAAAGCGGTCATTACTAGTGTATTAAATGTTCATCTACCAATTTTTCATTCATTTCTCTCCAATTTTCTAAGTCCTAAAACCCTAGTGAGAGCATAGAGGGATGATTGTAAGTGTTGGGTGTTCGTGGTGACGTCATCTTGGTCACTTCCTCAACTTTATTTCTTGTAACATCCCGTACCTTCCCAACCCTACTTGACAACCTTGAACCATGTTTACCCTATGTTCGAGAGCAATAAGTATGTATTTTGCATTGTTATTGATGGAACATTTGATATTGTGCTAGTAAATGTTATTAGACCTTTGTAGTAGGTGGTGTTTGTGACTTTGTAAAGCATTTGTGGGGTAAAAAGTGAGGTTTAAGGGACATCCAAGCAAACGATATTAAATATAAGAGGCAAGCAAAAGATATTAAAGATAAGAGGCAAGCAAAAGGTTGGAACTTGAAAGATCCAACTAAATCCACAAAGAAAAGTTGAAATCAAAAATTAAGTGTGGGGCGCTGCAGGTGGCGTGCCAGGCCACTTTGGGCTGAAATTTTTGTAGCACAGGCAGCAAGGGGGCATGCCCAAGGGCGTGCCAGGCCGCCCCTGCACACCTTTCATTTGCTGAAATTTTCTCTAAGTCTTTAGGGCGCCCGGGAGCGTGCCGGTGCTTTTTTCCTAATTTCTTCCACGATTATAAGTCACTAAAGAGGACTCTTGGGTTATGGTAACATTATAACATCATATTAAGGCTACTCTTGAGCGAGTTTGGCATCCTAGTTGGAGTTAATTCTTCGTCACAAGTATTTTATCAAATTATGCTCAATTAAGCCATGGGTGGCTAGAATTTCTTATTTTTTTGAAATTGAGGCTACGAACATGATGTTCGTGAGTGAATATTGTCGTGACATTTATGGAATTATTTAAACATGAGATATATAGTGGATCATGCATTGAAATTAGTGGGCTAAGTTAATATGTGTTAATGGGCTCAATTTGAGGCCCAAAATGGAATAAAATGCATGGCCCAAAAGGGCAAATGACCCATTCTTCCACTTTGACCAAGGGAACATGGAATTTAATGCCAAGAAGTGGCTAAGTATGACTTGAGGGGCTACATAAGGTGGTAAAAATCAGATTTTATTTCCACAACTCACACATGCCTTTCTAGACATTTCTCTAAAAAGATATTTTTCATATTTTCCAAACCCTAAGGCAACCATTTTCTTTGGACATTTTGGACAAGATCACCACCTTGCAAGCTTGGTTAAGTATTTATTCTTGTGATTTAATATATTATATACATGAAAGATGGTGTAGATCATGATGGTTATGTTGGCAAGGTTGAATAGGGCACTTTTGCTATTTGCTAAAAGATGTGCCATCTTTGTGATTTAAACTTGAAAGGAGACTTGGGATTTTGATGAAAGTGCATGGTGTGAATGAAATATCAACATGTATGGTGTGGTTATGTTCCTTGACTTGTTATTTTTCTATGAGGGTAAATTGTGGGATTGTTGTCGATATGTTGTTATGAAGTGTATTGAGGTGACTTGATGGAGTAATTGTGATGTTGTATTGATGGAGAAGTGTAAAGTATGAACTTGGTGTGACATGCTATTGATTTATAATGTATTGGTCAATGTAAGGATTGTTGTGGTATTGTTGGTATGACAATTTCATAAATGGTATTGTCAAGGGGGAAATGACATGTTAAGGCAATCATGTAATTCATTGTCGTCATATGCATTTGTAAGGTAGTTGGTGGTTAATGTAAACTCCGTTATGTACTTGTGTTGTAGAGTGAAATGTAAGGAAGGAGTTGTACTATTGTATTCACATTTAGTATTGTATATTCATATTGGGAAGATCAGGTATGTAAGGTTATTCTTTCCGTATCCTTCTGCAGCACATATTGTTCACATGGTCATCGTAATTGTTCCATTCCGAAATATTCTAAGGCATCTCATTTCAGGTTGTCATGTATTGTTATTCTTATGTTCCTTATTCGTGGATCAATTGTTGTTCATATGTCTCTTACTCATGGACTGATGTTCCAAAGCTCCAATAATGTTGCGAATATCAATATATCAATCTCTCAAAAGTAAGAAATTAAGTAATGCATATTAGTTGGTGGTAAGAGTATGGGTGGCAGCTCTAGAGGCATAATCCTAGCTCGAGCCGATCCTAACTTTATTAAATCAGGGGGCAGTCCTAGAGGTAAAAGCCTAGCTCGGGCCGAACCTGACAGGGGGCAGCTCTAGAGGTAAGAACTTAGCTCGAGTCAAACCTGATATGTTGGTTTATGGGTGGAAGCTCTAGAGGTAATAACCTAGCTCTAGCCGATCCCAACATAACGTTATGTTATGTTAAGACCCACTGATCACTTGGGGCTCGGGTACGACATGAGATGAGTGATGATGAATAAACATTAGAAGCAAAAGAAAATAATGAATATATGGTACATGGTTCTACATATGTAGAATGATGGTTTATCCATATTGACTATTCTCTTATATTTGATTTCATTGGAATATTTATGTGTCTTATAGTTTCATATGGCCTTACATATTTAGTACATGCTTTGTACTGACCTCCCTTAGGGGGGCTTACCTTACTTGTTGTAGGCACAGGTGCTAGTAGACCTCCGCAGTAGGCTACAAGAAATCCGCAGAATATTGGTGAGCTCCAGTTCGTTCGAGGCTTTCCGAGATGTCTATGTACATTTATTTTGGTATTGTATATGTGTATAGAGCGGGGTCTTGTCCCGAATCTAGGTTGGTGATGGTTATGCATCTGTAGAGGCTTTGTAGATGTTGTGGGACAGATCAAGAAAATGTAAGGAACGTATGTTTTGTCTTGATGGCCCTCACGGCCAAGTTTCACATATGTATATATCACATGTTTCCATGACTTTCGCTATTGGTATCTTATATCTCTATACGTGATGGTGGTGTTTCATGAATGACATGCATATGAATAGACATAGATAAAGATTGGTTCTCTCGGGCCTTATCGGCTTCGGGTGCCAGTCTGCCTCGTTGGAACTCGGGGTGTGAGAAAAGTGGTGTCAGAGCAGGTCATCCTAAGGGTGTCTACAAAGCTGTGTCTGCGTAGAGTCTTGCTTATGGATGTGTTGTGCACCACATTTATAAGTAGGAGGTTACGGTACATTTAGGAGTTGTTTCTTTTCTTTATTTCTAGATCGTGCAATAGAGCCAAAAGTGTAAGTGGAAAAAAAAATTATATCTGACCATTGGAATTGGTTTTCTTTGATATAGTAAACTACCGATGACAAGAAGAGGTAGAGGCATGGGTAAGCAGGTAGATATGCTTGCCGGTGAAGGACTAAGTAAATCACCACCTGACCAAGCTAGTCAAGGTGGAGCTTACAATAAATTTGCATCGCGGGCTTCTTCCACTTTTCCAGCTCCAGAAGAGCCGAGAAGGAGAGAAGTATCTTCGGAACTACCCGTTAATAATATTAAGTATGATTTAATGAGTGCGGTGCAAATATTGACCCGTGTAGTTACTGCACAAGCTCAAAGACAAGCTTTTGTGCAGCAAAAGTAGGGACAGAGGCAGAGGAGGAGGATGCAAGAATTGGAAGGAGGATCGTCAAAAAGAGCTAAACCCATAGGACAGGTCATGGCATCCCAAGGAGGATTTGGGCCTCGAATTTTTCACAAATCGCCTAGGCCATCATTTCCCCATTCCACAGCAAATACTCCCCTTCTATTCCAAGGGTTTAGAAGCAACCGGTTTGGGCAAGGAAGTGAGACTCAGGACTTATGGACAGGGGGGTATCGAGCACGAGGAAGTATGAGCCAATTGAAATCTCCTAGTCAGTAGTGTCAGCTCTGCGGAAGGTATCATTTAGGTGAGTGCCGGTTGGGAACAAATGTTTGCTTTTGGTGTGGCATGCTAGGGCACATGGTGAGAGAGTGCCCACGAAGAGGCATGGGTGGTATGACACGACCTATGGTATCAACCGTTGCATTATCATCAGCAGATGTACAACCTACTGGTCGTGGAAGAGGGGCTATAGGAGCAGCTAGTTCTAGTAGAATTCCGGACCGAACCTATGCCGTGGTGGATCGACAGACATTTGAGGCTTCCCCTAATAAAGTGACAGGTATATTATCTTTCTTTTCACATAATGTATTTGCATTGAATGATCCGAGTTTTACCCTATCATATGTTACTCCATTGAGTGTAAAAAAAAAAAAAAAAAATTTGTGAAAGGACACTAGAATTTTTAGTTACCCATTTGAGATACCTACACTAAAAGGTGAATCGGTTGTAGCTAAAAGAGTGTGTCATAATTGTGTGATAACTGTGTATGGCCATGATACATTGGCTAATCTTATTGAATTGAAAATGGTGGATATTGATGTCATAATGGGTATGGATTGGTTGGCTTCTTATTATGCCACGGTAGATTGCCGGGCTAAGAAGCTACATTTTCATTTTCCACAAGAAAATGTTCTTGAATGGAAGGGTAATGTAACACCCTGTAGATTTCTGAGTCTAGTTGATTACCGTAACATTTATGAAAATATTTAAACATGAGAGATTTGATGAATTATACATTAATTTGTTGGGCATTAAATAAGTCTTGTGCCATTGGGCCCAATTGAAGCCCAAAGGTGGAGCAAAAAACATAGCCCAAAGGGTATTTGACCCATTCTTTCAATTGACCAAGTGAGGCCCTCATTTAATGTGGTATATTTGGATAAGGATGACTTAAGGGTACCATATAAATAAAGAGAAAAATCAGATTTTTATTCAACACATTACACATGCCATTTTCTAGAATTATCCAAACCTTTTCTCTACACACAAACCCTAAGGCAAATACACTTGTTGGGACAAGATCACTCCTTGGTAAACTTTGGTAAGTATTTATTCTAATGGTTTAGTATATTATATGTTTAATATGGTGTATAAATCATGTTGGTTGTGTTGGAAAAGTGTTGGACAGTGCTCTATGTGTAAAACTATCTATTTTTGTAATCGGTGAAGGTTTTTGCCTTGTAAACTTGAAAATGGACTTGTGGTCTTGAAGGAGGTGAACTTGATGGGTTCAATATTGAAATGTGATATGTTATTATAGCCTTAAATTGTTTTATTCTTGTACATAATGTTTGGAATTGTTATTGCAAAATTGTGCATGGATTTGGTGGTGTATTGAAGGAAAAGTGTGGTTTTGGTGATGTTCATGTGTGTTGTTGAACCATGTATGATTTTTGGCATCCAATATGATCTAAAATAGTTCAAGATAGGTTTAGTTATGATCATGGACCATTCATTGCATAAAAAGACCCAAAAGAGACCCTTTTTGCCCGAAACGGGCACCCGCCCTCCTAGACGAAGCACCTGCGGGCGCAGGTGACTTCGCAGGTGCCTATGGCTACTGCCAAAGGTCACCTGCGGGTGTACCTCAGTGACCTTCATGTGCAGGAGGCTTTTCATGTCAGCCCAGAACCCCGAATTGCTTGTTTTTGCATCCCTTTGACCTCCCGAAGCCCCTATACCCTTCATGGATGCAATTATCAACTTGTGATATCGTTTTAATTACTTTAAAGGGTTGTATGGATGCATATTGGACTATATTAAGTATTAATTGTTGCTCATATGTTGTTTTGAAGGAGTAATTGTGACGGAATAATAATGAGGAGACATAAAGGGTAAACGTGGTGTGAAATGCTATTGATGTATAATGTCTTGGTCAATGGGTGGAATATTATGGTGTTGTTGGTATGATAATGTAGTGGATTGTATTGTAAAGTATTAAATGACGTTATATGGCAGTCATATATCTCTTTTTTGTCTTGTACATTTGTACAGAAACTAGTTGTTAATGTAAGCTTCGGTATGTATTTGTGTTGTAGAGTGAAACGTAAGGAAGGAGCTGGACTATTGTGTTTATATATAGGCTTGTGTATTCATACTTGGAAGTGAAGGTATGTAAGGTTACTCTATCCGTATCCTTATGCAGCACATAGTATTCACATTGACATTGTACTTGTTCCAATCCGACATGTTCTAAGGTATCCTATTTTCGGGTATCAATCATTGTTTATCACATGTTTCCTACTCATTGATCAATTGTGATTCACATGTCTCATATGCATTGACAAATGTCCCAAAGTTCCCATGGTTCCAATAATGTTATGTTTCCAATAATGTTATGACTATCATTGTATCAATCTCAAAAGTAACGAAAAAAATAATGCACATGTGGTTAATGATTGAGTATGGGTGGTAGCTTTGGGGCGAAAGCCTAGATCAAGACGATCCTGAGATTATTGGATCAGGGGGTAGTCCTAGAGGCATAAGCCTAGCTTGGACCGAACCTGACAGGGGGTAGCTCTAGAGGTAAGAACCTAGCTCGAGCCGAACCTGATATGTTGGTTTATGGGTGGCAGCTCTAGAGGTGATAACCTAGCTCTAGAGGCATAAGCCTAGCTCGAGCCGATCCCAACATAACGTTATGTTATGTAAATACCCACTGATCAGTCGGGGCCCGGGTACATAGTGATACAAGTGATGATGAATAAGAAGGGAAGTAAAGAAGCAAACAAAGTAATGAAAGCAATGTACATGGTTTCCAACATACAGAGTGTCAACTTATCCATATTGGTTATTCATTTGTATTTGAGTTCATTGACGTATTTACGTATCATACAGTTTCTTATGAGCCTTACATACTCAGTACATTCTTCGTACTAACGTCCCTTGTGGGACTTACCTTACTTGCTGCAGGTGCAGGTGTTAGTAGGCCTCCAAAGTAGGTTGCCAGTTAATTATGGATCTTTGGTGAGCTCCAGTTGGTTCGGGGCTTTTTGAGTCACAGTTGTACATGTGTTTTGGCATTGTACATGTTGTACAAAGCGGGGACTTGTCCCGACTTTCAGTTAGTCTTATAAATGCATCTGTTAGAGGCTTTTGTAGACATGTGTGGGTACATGAACGTAAGAGATGTATTTCCTTTTAACTTGATGGCCCTAACGGCCAAGTTTCACGTATATATATATATATATATATATATATATATATATATATATATATATATATATATATATATATAACTATATATAACTATATATATATATATATATATAGATCACATGCTCCATGATTTCCGTTATTAGCATTTTATGTTCTTACGTGTTGGTGATGTTTCTTATGGCATGCATATAAATGGACTTGAGCAAAGATTTGTTCTCTCGGGACTTGTCGGCTCCGGGTGCCAGTCCACCCCGTTGGGATACGGGGCGTGACAAATGTGGTATCAGAGCTGGTCGTTCTAAGGGTGTCTACAAAGCCGTGTCTGAGTAGAGTCTTACTTATCGATGTGTTGTGCACCACATTTATAAATAGGAGGCTACGGGGCATTTAGGATGTTGTTTCTTTTCTTCACTTCTAGATCGTGCAATGGAGCCAATGTGGTAAGTAGAATCGTATCTAACCATTGGAATTGACTTTCTTAGATATAGTAAAAATGTCGATGACAAGAAGAGGTAGAGGCAAGGGTAAGCAGGTAGATATGCTTGTCGGTGAAGGAATGAGTAAATCACCACTTGACCAAGCTAGTCAAGGTGGATCAAATACTAAAATTGCGTCACGGTCTTCTTCTACTTTTCCAGCTCTGAAAGAGCCAATCGGTAGAGAAGTACCCGCAGAACCACCAATAAATGCCACTGACCAGGATCTAAGAAATGCAGTACATATGTTGACTCAGTTAGTAGCGGCACAAAGTTAAGGACGAGCTGGTCCAACGACAAATGAGGATGATGCGGCTAGAGTGGCAAGTCACAGAACACAGGATTTTCTGAAACTGGACCCGCCTATATTCACTGGGTCAGATCTGAAAGCAGATCCACAGGACTTCATGGATTAAATCCAGAGGGCTCTAGAAGTTATACATGTGACTGGTGTTGAAACAGTTGAACTGTCGGCATATAGATTGAAAGGAGAGGCGATATTGTGGTATGAAGATTGGAAGAAGTCTCCTGGTATCGGTGCAATTCCACCTAATTGGGAAGAATTTAAAATGGCATTCCTTGATCATTACCTCCCATATGAGATTCGGGAGGCACGTGCAGATCAGTTTCTAAATCTCCGTCAGGGAAATTTGAGCGTTAGAGAATACAGTTTGCAATTTAATTCCTTGGCTCGATATGCTCCAAATGTGGTAGCCATAATGACAGACAGAGTCCATCGATATGTGGACAGATTAGAGCCATATTTGGTAAGGGACTGCACCATTGCTGCCTTGAACAAAGATATGGACATAGCCAGAATACAGGCCTTCGCCCAGAAAATGGAAGATCAAAGACAGAGAAGAAGGGTACATGAATCTGACAGAGGACAGTCCAAAAGAGCTAGACCTATAGGACAGTCTATGATGTCCCAAGGAGAATCTAGGCCTCGAATTTTTCCTAGACCGCCTAGACCATCATTCTCTTATTCCACAGTAGGTGCTCACTCTAAATTCTGAAGGGTTAGAGGTGGTCAGTCTGGGCAGAGTAGTGGAGTTCACGGATCACAGGCAACAGGATTTCCTCATCAACAGTGTCAGCACTGCGGGCGTATTCATTCAGGTACATGTTGGTTGGGTACAAATGCTTGCTTTTGGTGCGGTATGACGGGACACATGATGAAAGAGTGTCCCCAGAGGATCATGGGTGGTGTAGCATGACCTGCGGGATCGGCCATTGTATCATCATCATCGGTTCCTTCTTTAGGAAGAGGTGTGCAGTCTGTTGGCCATGGTAGAGGTGCCAGAGGAGCAGCCAGTACTAGTGGGGTCTAGAATTGCACTTATGCTCTAGTGGACCAACAGAATTCGGAGTCTTCTCCTGATGTCATCACAGGTACATTATCCATATTTTCATATAATGTCTATGCATTGATTAACCCGGGTTCTATATTGTCCTATGTTACTCCATTGATTGCTGCAAAATTTGCAAAAGCACCAGAATTATTAACTAAGTCAATTGAAGTATCTACACCGGTTGGTGAATATATTGTTGCAAAAAGAGTATATCGTAATTGTGTGGTAATCGTGTGTGGTCATGATACATTAGCCGATCTCATCGAACTAGACATGGTGGATTTTGATGTGATAATGGGAATGGATTGGTTGGCTTCTTGTTATGCCACGGTAGATTGCCGGGCTAAAAAGGTACATTTTCATTTTCCATAAACAAATGTTCTTAAATGGAAAGGTGATGTAGGAGCACCAAGAGGAAGATTTATTTCTTATCTGAAAGTCAGGAAAATGATTGCTAAGGGTTACATATGTCACTTAGTATGAGTGAAAGATATTGAAGTGGAACCGCTAACTCCTCAGTCGGTCCTAGTGGTTAATGAATTTCTTGATGTATTTCCTCAGGTTTGCCCACAAAACGAGAAATAGAATTTGGTATTGATGTGATTCCAGGCACTCAGCCTATCTCTATTCCACCGTATAGAATGGCTCTAGCAGAATTGGGTGAATTAAAGGAGCAGTTGAAAGATTTGCTGGACAAGGGCTTCATCAGTCCTAGTATGTCCCCGTGGGGTGCACCGGTATTATTTGTACGGAAGAAAGACGGCACGTTGAGAATGTGCATCGACTATCGGCAATTGAATAAGGTAACGATCAAGAACAAATATCCCTTACCTCGAATTGATAATTTGTTTGATCAGTTACAGGGCACCAAGTGTTTTTCAAAGATTGACTTGAGGTCGGGTTACCATCAAGTCAGAGTTAGAGAAGAATATGTACCCAAGATAGCCTTTCGAACACAGTATGGCCATTATGAATTTTTAGTTATGTCATTTGGACTAACAAATGCCCCAGCTGTGTTCATGAATTTGATGAATAGGGTGTTTAAGCCATTTCTAGACGTGTTCGTGACGGTATTTATTGATGACATCCTGGTTTATTCAAAGTCACAAGAGGACCATGCTAAGCACTTATGACAAGTGTTACAAATTCTCCGTGAGCGTAAGTTGTATGCGAAGTTCTCTAAGTGTGACTTTTGGTTGAAATCCGAAGAATTCTTGGGTCACATTGTGTCAGATGAAGGGATTCGAGTTGATACACAAAAGATTGAGGCGGTGAAAAATTGGCCAAGGCCTACGACGCCCACGAAAATTCATAGTTTCCTGGGGTTGGCAGGTTATTATCGAAGATTTGTTGAAGGGTTTTCTTCCATTGCTGCACCTTTAACGAAGCTTACACACAAGGCAATCAAATTTCTGTGGAGTGATGCGTATGAGAAAAGTTTTCAAGAGCTGAAAGATAAATTGACTTCTACACCGGTGTTAGTACTTTCGGAAGGCACCGAAGGTTATGCAGTATATTGTGATGCTTCCGAGATTGGCCTTGGGTGTGTATTTATGCAACACGGTAATGTCATAGCATATGCCTCATGACAGTTGAGGCCACAGGAGAGAAACTATCTCACACATGATCTTGAATTAGCAGCAGTGGTATTTGCTTTAAACATATGGCGTCATTATTTGTATGGCGTTCATGTTGACATCTATATTGATCATAAAAGTTTATAGTATATCTTTAACCAAAAGGAACTCAATTTGAGGCAACGAAGATAGCTTGAGTTATTGAAAGACTATGATATTGATATTTTATATCATCCAGGAAAAGCAAATGTGGTAGCTGATGCATTGAGCCGCAAGGCAATAGGAGTCACTAGTAGCCAATTGACGGAAAAAAAAGAGTTAGTTAAAGATGTATCTACATCAATTAGCCAGCTTAGGGGTTCGTCTTCTTGAATCCTCAGATGAAGGGGTTATTGTACAAAATGCAGCTGAATCTTTATTGATAGCTGAAGTGAAAGAGAAGTAGTTTGCAGATCCTATGTTATTGCAGCTAAAGGAAAATATACAATAGAATTTGACAAAAGCATTTGATCTTACACAAGAAGGGGTGCTTCAATACCAAGGTAGGTTATGTGTACCGGATGTAGATGAGCTGAGGAGACGAATTATGACAGAGGCGCATCATTCGCGCTATTCTATTCATCTGGGAGCTACTAAAATGTACCATGATTTAAAAGAAGTGTATTGGTGGGGAAACATGAAAAAGAACATTGCAGAATTTGTCGCTCAATGCCCAAATTGTCAACAAATAAAGGTAGAGCATCAGAAACCAGGAGGTTACATGCAATGTATCAATCTTCCAATCTGGAAATGGGACATGATTAATATGGATTTCATCACAAGTTTGCCTCGTATACTGCAGAAATTTGATTCTATATGGGCTATAGTTGACAGGCTTACCAAATCCGTGCATTTCCTACCAGTCAAGACCACCTATACAACTGAGGATTATGCAAGATTATATGTTAAAGAAATAGTACGGTTACGTGGGATTTCGATCTCCATTATATCAGATAGGGGAGCACAATTTACTATGCATTTTTAGAGATCTTTTTAGTAGAGTCTGGGTACACAGGTGAATGTGAGTACGACTTTCCATCCTCAAACTGATGGACAAGCAGAACGTACTATCCAAACGCTTGAAGATATGCTACGAACTTGCATGTTAGATTTTCAAGGCAGTTGGGATGACCATTTGCCTCTTATTGAATTTGCTTACAATAATAGCTATCATTCAAGTATTAAAATGGCACCTTATGAAGCTTTGTATGGAAGGAAATGTATATCACCAATTGGATGGTTTGAAGCGGGTGAAACTGCTTTACTTGGGAAAGATCTTGTTCATTAGGCTATGGAGAAAGTTAAAGCGATTCAACAGCGATTCAAACTGCCCAAAGTCGACACAAGTCCTATACTGATGTTAGAAGAAGAGGGCTTGAATTCACCATAGGTGATTGGGTATTTTTAAAGGTGTCCCCGATGAAAGGGGTAATGCAATTCGAAAAGAAAGGAAAATTGAGTCCACGTTATATAGGCCCATATGAAATTATTAGAATATTTGGGCAAGTTGCGTATGAGCTGGCACTACCCCAAGAACTCTCCACAGTTCATCCAGTATTTCATGTTTCGATGCTTCGAAAGTGCATAGGGGATCCATCTCATTTTGCTCCTATTGACAATGTACAAGTTACAGAGGATCTTACCTATGAGGAGATACCTATTGCCATTCTGGATATACAAGTGAAGAGGTTGAGGAATAAATACGTCACTTCCATAAAGGTACTTTGGAGAAATCAGCAAATAGAAGAAGTCACATGGGAAGCTGAAGAAATGATGAAATCCAAGTACCCTCATTTATTCCAAAGGGAAGAACAAACTCATGATATGAGATCGGAAAAATGACAAGTAAGTACTAATAAGCATTGAGTATATGTATATATATGATAACATGAAGAATGCTCCTAGATTTGTAATTGTTTACTTTGAATAATGTCACTAACATTCGAGGACGAATGTTTCTAAGGGGGGAAGAATGTAACACCCCATAGGTTTCTGAGTTTAGTTGATTACCGTAACATTCATGGAAATATTTAAACATGAGAGATTTTATGAATTATACATTAATTTGTTGGGCATTAAATAAGTCTTGTGCCATTGGGCCCAATTAAATCCCAAAGGTGGAGCAAAAGACATGGCCCAAAGGGTATTTGACCCATTCTTTCAATTGACCAAGTGAGGCACTCATTTAATGTGGTATATGTGTCTAAGGATGACTTAAGTGGACCATATAAATAAATAGAAAAATCATATTTTTATTCAACACATTACACATGCCATTTTCTAGAATTATCCAAACCTTTTCTCTACACACAAACCCTAAGGCAAATACACTTGTTGGGAAAAGATCACTCCTTAGTAAACTTTGGTAAGTATTTATTCTCATTGTTTAGTATATGATATGTTTAATATGGTGTATAAATCATGGTGGTTGTGTTGGAAAAGTGTTGGACAGTGTGCTATGTGTAAAACTATCTATTTTTGTAATCGGTGAAGGTTTTTGCCTTGTAAACTTGAAAATGGACTTGTGGTCTTGAAGGAGGTGAACTTGATGGGTTCAATATTGAAATGTGATATGTGATTATAGCCTTAACTTGTTTTATTCTTTTACATAATGTTTGGAATTGTTATTGCAAAATTGTGCATGGATTTGGTGGTGTATTGAAGGAAAAGTGTGGTTTTGGTGATGTTCATGTGTGTTGTGGAACCATGGCTGATTTTTTACATCCAAGATGATCTAAAATATGTCAATATATGTTTATTTATGATCATGGACCATTCATTGCATAAAAAGACCCAAAAGAGACCTTTTTTGCCCGAAACGGGCACCCGCCCTCGCAGATGAAGCACCTGCGGGCGCAGGTGACTTCGCAGTACCTCTAGCTACTGCAAAAGGTCACCTGCGGGTGTGCCTCAGTGACCTTCGGGTGCAGGTGGCTTCGCAGGTCAGCCCAGAACCCCGAATTGCTTGTTTTTGTATCCCTTTGACCCCCCGAAGGCCCTATACCCTTCATGGATGCAATTATAAACTTATGATATCGTTTTAATGACTTTAAAGGGTCGTATGGAAGCATTTTGGACTATATTAAGTATGAATTATTGTTCATATGTGGTTTTGAATGAGTAATTGTGACGGAATGATAATGAGGAGACATAAAGGGTAAACGTGGTGTGAAATGCTATTGATGTATAATGTCTTGGTCAATGGGTGGAATATTATGCTGTTGTTGGTATGATAATGTAGTTTATTGTATTTTAAAGGATGAAATGACATTATATGGTAATCATATAGCTCCTTGTCATCTTGTACATTTGTACGATAACTAGTTGTTAATGTAAGCTCCGGTATGTATTTATGTTGTAGAGTGAAACGTAAGGAAGGAGCTGGACTATTGTGTTTATATATAGGCTTGTGTATTCATACTTGGAAGTGAAGGTATGTAAGGTTAATCTATCCGTATCCTTCTGCAGCACATAGTATTCACATTGACATTGTACTTGTTCTAATCTAACATGTTCTAAGGTATCCTATTTTCAGGTATCAATCACTGTTTATCACATGTTTCCTACTCATTGATAAATTGTGATTCACATGTCTCATATGTATTGACAAATGTCCCAAAGGTCCCATGGTTCCAATAATGTTATGACCATCATTGTATCAATCTCAAAAGTAATGAAAAAAGTAATGCACATGTGTTTAATGATTAAGTATGGCTGGTAGCTTTAGGGGCAAAAGCCTAGCTCAAGACGATCCTAAGATTATTGGATCAGGGGGTAGTCCTAGAGGCATAAGCCTAGCTCAGACCGAACCTGACAGGGGGTAGCACTAGAGGTACGAACCTAGCTCGAGCCGAACCTAATATGTTGGTTTATGGGTGGCAGCTCTAGAGGTGATAACCTAGCTCTAGAGGCATAAGCCTAGCTCGATCCGATCCCAACATAACGTTATGTTATGTAAATACCCACTGATCAGTCGGGGCCCGGGTACATAGTGATACAAGTGATGATGAATAAGAAGGGAAGTAAAGAAGCAAAGAAAGTAATAAAAGCAATGTACATGGTTTCCAACATACAGAGTGTTAACTTATCCATATTAGTTATTCATTTGTATTTGAGTTCATTGACATATTTACGTATCATACAGTTTCTTATGAGCCTTACATACTCAGTACATTCTTCGTACTGACGTCCCTTGTGGGACTTACCTTACTTGCTGCAGGCGCAGGTGCTAGTAGGCCTCCACAGTAGGTTGCCAGTTAATTGTGGATCTTTGGTGAGCTCTAGTTGGTTCGGGGCTTTTCGAGTCACAGTTGTATATGTGTTTTGGTATTGTACATGTTGTATAAAGCGGGGACTTGTCCTAACTTACAGTTAGTCTTGTAAATGCATTTGTTAGAGGCTTTTGTAGACATATGTGGGTACATGAACGTAAGAGATGTATGTCCTTTTGACTTGATGGCCCTAACGGCCAAGTTTCACGTATATATATATATATAGATCACATGCTCCATGATTTCCGTTATTAGCATTTTATGTTCTTACGTGTTGGTGATGTTTCTTATGGCATGCATATGAATGGACTTGAGCAAAGATTGGTTCTCTCTGGCCTTGTCGGCTCTGGGTGCCAGTCCACCCCATTGGGATACTGGGCGTGACAGGTAATGTGGGGACACTAAGGGGAAAATTTATTTCCTATCTTGAAGAAAGGAAAATGATAGTCAAGGGGTATATATGTCATTTAGTCCGAGTACAAGGTACTGATGTGAAACCACCAAGTCCTTAATCGGTTTCGGTGGTTAATGAATTCCTCGATGTATTTCCTGATGATCTTCCAGGCTTACCTCCAGAACAGGAAGTAGAGTTTAGTATTGATGTGATTTCATTCCAAGCGTTTCTTCTATCTCTATTCCTCTATATAAAATGGCTCCAGCAGAGCTACGGGAATTAAAAGAGAATAAGTCAAAGGTTTGGTGGACAAAGGATACATAAGATCTAGTATGCCCTTTGGGGTGCGTCCGTGTGAATATGAAAAACAAAATGATAAAATGGCATATTGAGAATGTGTATTGACTATTGGCAACTGCATAAGGTAACGATCAAGAACAAATATCCCCTCCCTAGAATTGACGATCTAGTTAACCAATCACAGGGTGCTACATATTGACAAAAATGGACTTGAGATCGGATTATCATCAAGTCAGAGTTAGAGAAAAAGATATACCCAAGACAGCTTTCCGAACACGGTATGGCCATTAGTAATTCTCAGTTATGTCATTTGGACTAACAAATGCACCAGATGTTTTTATGGAATTGATGAATAGGGTGTTCAAATCATTCTTGGATGTATTTGTGACCGTGTTAATAGATGATATTCTGGTTTATTCAAGATCACAAGAGGAACATGCCAATCATTTACGGCAGGTGTTACTGATTCTCCGGGATTGTAAGTTGTATGCCAAGTTCTCTAAATGTGAATTTTGGTTAAAATCCGTATGAAGGAATTCGAGTTGATACTCAAAAGATTGAAGCGGTGAAAAATTGGCCAAGACCTACGACTCCTATGGAAATTAGTAGTTTTATAAGTTTGGCAGGTTATTACCGAAGGTTTGTTGAAGGGTTTTCTTCCATTGTTGCACCTTTAACGAAGCTTACACACAAGGCAGTCAAGTTTCAATGGAATGATGCATGTGAGAACACTTTCCAAGAGCTGAAAGATAAATTGACTTCCACACCGATATTAGTACTTCTGGAAGGCCCAGAAGGATATAAAGTCTATTTTGATGCTTTCGGAGTTGGCTTAGGGTGTGTATTGATGCAGCACGGTAATGTAATCACGTATGCCTGACGACAGTTGCGACCACACGAGAGAAACTATCCCACACATGATCTTAAGTTAGCAGTGGTGGTTTTTGCTTTAAAGATATGGCGTCATTATTTGTATGGAGTTCATGTTGATATCTATACTGATCACAAAAGTTTGCAATATATCTTTAAGCAGAAGGAACTCAATTTGAGGCAACGAAGGTGGTTAGAGCTCTTAAAAGACTATGATATCGATATCTTATACCACCCAGGAAGACAAATGTGGTAGCTGATGCGTTAAACCGCAAAGCAGTAGAAAGCACTAGTGGCCAGTTGACGGAAAAGCAAGAGATAATCAAAGATCTACATCAACTAGCCAGCTTGGGAGTACGTCTTCTTGAATCTCCAGATGAAGCGGTTATTGTGCAAAATACAGTAGAATCCTCCTTAATAGCTGAAGTGAAAGAGAAGCAGTTTGCGGATCCTATGTTATTGCAGCTGCAAGAGAATGTACAACAGGGTCTGACAAAGGTATTTTATCTTATGCAAGAGGGAGTACTTTAATGCCAAGGAAGGTTATGTGTACCGGATGTAGATGAGCTGAGGAGACGAATTATGACAAAGGTGCATCATTCGCGATATTCTATTCATCCGGGAGATACCAAAATGTATCATGACTTGAAAGAAATATATTGGTGGGGAAACATGAAGAACATTGCAGCATTTGTAGCCCAATGCCCAAATTGTCAACCAGTGAAAGTAGAGCATTAGAAACCAGGAGGTTACATGCAATATATCAATCTTCTAGTCTGGAAATGGGATATGATTAATATGGATTTCATCACAGGTTTGCCTCATACACTGCGAAAATTTGATTCTATATGGGTCATAGTTGACAAGCCGACCAAGTCCGCGCATTTCCTACCAGTCAAGACCACCTATACAGCTGAAGATTATGCAAGATTATATGTTAAAGAGGTAGTAAGATTACATGGAATTTTGGTCTCCATTATATCAGATAGAGGGGCACAATTTACCGCACATTTTTGGAGATTTTTTCAGAAGAGCTTCGGTACACAAGTGAATTTGAGTACGGCCTTCCATCCTCAGACAGATGGACAAGCAGAACGTACTATCCAAACACTTGAAGATATGCTACGAGCTTGCATGTTAGTTTTTCAAGGCAGTTGGGATGATCATTTGTCTCTTATTGAATTTGCCTACAACAATAGCTATCATTCAAGTATCAAAATGTCACCTTATGAAGCTTTATACGGAAGGAAGTGTAGATCACCGATTGGATGGTTTAAAGCAGGTAAAACTGTTTTACTTGGGCCAGATCTTGTTTATTAAGGTATGGAGAAAGTTAAAGTGATCCAACAGTGGCTACAAACGGCCTAAAGTCGCCACAAGTCATATGCTGATGTTAGAAGAAGAGGGCTCGAATTCTCCATAGATTATTGGGTATTCTTGAAAGTGTCACCGATGAAAGGGGTAATGCGATTTGGTAAGAAAGGGAAGTTGAGTCCCCGATATATAGGGCCATATGAAATTGTCCAAAGATTTGGGCAAGTTGCTTATGAATTGGCACTACCCCAAGAACTCTCCTCAGTCCATACAGTGTTTCATGTTTCGATGCTTCGAAAGTGCATAGGGGATCCATCTCATATTGTTCCCGTTGAGGATGTCCAAGTTATGAAAGATCTTACTTATGAAGAGATACCCATTGCTATTCTAGATCGACAAGTAAAGAGGTTGAGGAATAAAGACATAGCCTCTGTAAAGGTACTTTGGCAAAATCAACAAGTAGAAAAGATCACATGGGAAGCCGAGGAAATGATGAAGTCCAAGTACCCTCATATTTTTCAAAGGGAAGAGAAAGTTCAAAATGCGGGATCGAGGCGATAACAAGTAAGTATCTATGAGCATTATGTGTATATGAATATATATGCTAATATAAAGATGCATTTGTTGTAATTGAGAAGATGTTGTTAACATTCGAGGATGAATGTTCCTAAAGGGGGAAGAATGTAACACCCCGTACCTTCTTGACCCTACTTGACAACCTTGAACCATGTTTACCCTAGGTTCGAGAGCAGTAAGTATGTATTTTGCATTGTTATTGATGGAACATTTGATATTATGCTAGTAAATGTGATTAGACGTTTGTAGTAGGTGGTGTTTGTGAATTTGTGGAGAATTTGTGGGGTGAAAAGTGAGGTTTAAGGGACATCCAAGCAAAGGATCTTAAATATAAGAGGCAAGCAAAAGGTTGGAACTTGAAAGATCCAACTAAATCCACAAAGAAAAGTTGAAATCAAAAATTAAGTGTGGGGCGCTGCAGGTGGCGTGCCAGGCCACTTTGGCCTGAAACTTTTGTGGCACAGGCAGCAAGGGGGCACGCCCAGGGGCGTACCAGGCCTCCCCTGCACACCTTTCATTTGCTGAAATTTTCTCTGAGTCTTTAGGGCGCCCGGGAGCGTGTCGGGGTGCTTTTTGCCTAATTTCTTCCACGATTATAAGTCTATAAAGAGGACTCTTGGGTTATGGTAACATTATACCATCATAGTAAGGCTACTCTTGAGCGAGTTTGGCATCTGAGTTGGAGTTAATTCTTCGTCACAAGTATTTTATCAAATTATGCTCAATTAAGCTATGGGTGGCTAGAATTTCTTATATTTTTGAAATTGAGGCTACGAACATGAAGTTCATGAGTGAATATTGTCGTGAAATTTATGAAATTATTTAAACATGATATATATAGTGGATCATGCATTGAAATTGGTGGACTAAGTTAATATGTGTTAATGGGCTCAATTTGAGGCCCAAAATGGAATAAAATGCATGGCCCAAAAGGACATGACCCATTCTTCCACTTTGACCAAGGGAACATGGAATTTAATGCCAGGAAGTGGCCAAGTATGACCTGAGGGTCTATATAAGGTGGCAAAAATCAGATTTTATTTCCATAACTCACACATGCCTTTCTAGACATTTCTCTAAAAAGATATTTTTCATATTTTCCAAACCCTAAGGCAACCATTTTCTTTGGACATTTTGGACAAGATAATCACCTTACAAACTTGGGTAAGTATTTATTCTTGTGATTTAATATATTATATACATGAAAGATGGTGTAGATCATGATGGTTATGTTGGCAAGGTTGAATAGGGCACTTTTGCTATTTGCTAAAAGATGTGCCATCTTTGTGATTTAAACTTGAAAGGAGACTTGGGATTTTGATGAAAGTGCATGGTGTGAATGAAATATCAACATGTATGGTGTGGTTATGTTCCTTGACTTGTTATTTTTCTATGAGGGTAAATTGTGGGATTGTTGTCGATATGTTGTTATGAAGTGTATTGAGGTGACTTGCTGGAGTAATTATGATGTTGTATTGATGGAGAAGTGTAAAGTATGAACTTGGTGTGACATGCTATTGATTTATGATGTATTGGTCAATGTATGGATTGTTGTGGTATTGTTGGTATGACAATTTCATAAATGGTATTGTCAAGGGGGAAATGACATGTTAAGGCAATCATGTAACTCATTGTCGTCATATGCATTGTAAGGTAGTTGCTGGTTAATGTAAGCTCCGTTATGTACTTGTGTTGTAGAGTGAAATGTAAGGAAGGTGTTGGACTATTGTATTCATATTTAGGATTGTATATTCATATTAGGAAGATCAGGTATGTAAGGTTATTCTTTCCGTATCCTTCTGCAGCACATATTGTTCACATGGTCATCGTACTTGTTCCATTCCGAAATGTTCTAAGGCATCTCATTTCAGGTTGCTATGTATTGTTATTCTTATGTTCCTTATTCGTGGATCAATTGTTGTTCATATGTCTCTTACTCATGGACTGATGTTCCAAAGCTCCAATAATGTTGCGACTATCAACATATCAATCTTTCAAAAGTAAGAAATTAAGTAATGCATATTTGTTGGTGGTAAGAGTACGGGTGGCAGCTCTAGAGGCATAAGCCTAGATCGAACCGATCCCAAATTTATTGGATCAGGGGGCAGTCCTAGAGGTAAAAGCCTAGCTCGGGCCGAACCTGACAGGGGGCAGCTCTAGAGGTAAGAACCTAGCTCGAGCCGAACCTGATATATTGGTTTATGGGTGGTAGCTCTAGAGGTTATAACCTAGCTCGAGCCAAACCCGATATATTGATTTATGGATGGTAGCTCTAGAGGCATAAGCCTAGCTCGAGCCGATCCTTATGTTAAGACCCACTGATCAGTTGGGGCTCGGGTATGACATGAGATGAGTGATGATGAATAAACATTAGAAGCAAAAGAAAATAATGAATATAAGGTACATGGTTCTACATATGCAGAATGATGGTTTATCCATATTGACTATTCTCTTATATTTGATTTCATTGGAATATTTATGTGTCTTACAATTTCATATGGCCTTACATACTCAGTACATGCTTCGTACTGACCTGCCTTGAGGGGGCTTACCTTACTTATTGCAGGCACAGGTGCTAGGTCTCTGCAGTAGGCTACGAGAAATCTGCAGAATATTGGTAAGCTCCAGTTGGTTCGGGGATTTTCGAGATGTCTATGTACATTTATTTTGGTATTGTATATGTGTATAGAGCGGGGTCTTGTCCCGACTCTAGGTTGGTTATGGTTATGCATCTGTAGAGGCTTTGTAGATGTTGTGGGACGGATGAACAAAATTTAAGAAACGTTTTGTCTTGATGGCCCTAACGGCCAAGTTTCACATATGTATATATCACATGTTTCCATGACTTCCGCTATTGGTATCTTATATCTCTATACGTGATAGTGGTGTTTCGTGAATGACATGCATATGAATAGACATAGATGAAGATTGGTTCTCTCGGGCCTTATCGGCTTCGGGTGCCAGTCCGCCTCGTTGGAACTCGGGCGTGACATTTCTGGACTAACTTTAGGTGTTTTGTGCTCGGATTCCACTCATTATTGAGGGTAATTTATCCTTGGGCCTTAAGGAACATTTTGACGGTTTCAAAGTTATGATTCCGTAAGCGGGCCCCACATGAGATTTTTATTTTAATTTTGTTCACGGAGCATTTACATGAATTATGGGTATCTTTATTATCATTTTAATGTGTAGATCATTATTTTTATAGCACGTCATCGTTCGGAGGCTTCTCGGAAGGGAAAAGCCCCAATCTAGTGAACTATCTCTGGCGTTCTTCGGAGTCTAGGTAGGCTAGGCTTACTTTCCTCTTAGATTGAGATATATTATGGTATTGGTATGCTATTATACTAGATTTGGGTTGGAATTTATGGCTTGGTTGCATGTTTATTGGAATTTAGAATATATTTGAATGCCGTTTTGGCCGGAAATTGACTTATTCACCGTTCCCTTGAATTTAGTTGGTGACTTAGGGTCTATTTAGACATAATTAACACCTCCTAAGGGAACTTTGAATTCCCTAGTCTTGTTTTGGGTATAAATGACCTATGTATGGACTTTCAAGGTTAGTATCGGGCTTCGCCGTCCCTCTATTAGGTCAAGATATCCTAATTAACCCCTTGTAGACCAATTAGGCCTTCTTTCATAACTTTAATCTCACTCTTGATCCTTAGGTTGATTTGGGCATCATTCTATTTCGGGATAGACTTGGTATCGTGTTATTACTTTAAAGATAGAGTCGAGTCTGGCACTTACTATTTATTATAATACTATCTTACCGATTCGAGTCCGGCGTCTATGATATGGTTATGAGGTTATGAACCTGGTTTGAGTCGAGCACTTTGTGGTTCACTTATGGTATTGAGGATCAAGTTCAAGTCTGGTATTTTATTGTTTGAAGGGACTCGCAGTTATGGTATCAATTTTTAGATACTTTATATTTATTATGGTCGATAGTTCTTCTCTTGATTATACCCATTGGAGCTTATGGGGGTTCGTTGGTGTTAATCTTCTTTTTTCTGGGCCTTCTAGGTTTATTGGGGCCTAGTTAGGCTATAGAGAGCTTGTTTTACATTTTTTATTGCTTATTCTGCATTTATTTCTTATCAATCGGAGCATCATTTCAGGTATGCCCTTTTTTTCCTTGACTTAGTTACATTTTCGCATTCTATTATGCTTTTATTATGATTTAGCCCAGTCGGCCAATGATGTCTACTGAGTAGCCGTTATTTTGGTACTCATACTACACATTTGTATCTTTTCTGGTGTAAATCCAAGTATTAGCTGTCGTTGCTGATATTCCAGCCAACTTGCTTACAGAATTCGGAGATAGGGTGAGCTTTCAAAGCCGGAGCTGATCCACTCTCCTTATTTTATTTTTGGACAGTCTTTATATTTGAGACAATTTGTATATTGATACTACTAATACTCTTATTCTTTTGGTTAGTGGGGCTCTTGTACCGACCTTACTAGGTTGTGGGATATCCTTTTTGCTCTCTCTCCCACCTCTATATATGTTTATGTTTATTTTCCCGGTATTTGCCTTACCTTTCGCCACTTAGCCCATTACATATTGTTCTGGGCTATGATTTGGCTTACCTAATAGTGGGTTATAGTAGGTTCCATCATGACTCCTAAATTGGGTCGTGACAAATTGTTATTGGAGCCTAGGTTTATTATTGTTGTTAGTACAAGAGCAAGTAACTAGTAGAGTCCCACGGATTGAAATGATGATAACCGTATCTTATCTTCGGGAGGATATAATACATTCTTGTGATGACTTCATTTTCTTCATTCATTTCATGCATCAAGTCTGTGTTGGTTTCTAAGGTTCTTATTGTTTCACTCTTTTACAGATGGCTAGGATGCGAGCTACGACGATCGGTGATGGGGACTCCTAGCCTGTAGTTAGGGCACCCATTCGGAGTCGTGGCCGACCTAAAAATCGCAGCCAAGCTAGCTCTACAGCCCCTGCAAGGGGCCAAGATAGGGAGCCTTCACAAGATCTAGTTATTGCTCCAGTGGCAAAGGTTGCTCCACAGGTTCTGCCACCACAGCCATTAGTGGGCTAGGGGGCAACCCATACTCCACCAGGGTTTATTTCTTCGTCATTGCTCCAAGATGCCTTGGTTCAGTTATTGGGATTAGTTGGCGGTGCACCGTATAATGGTGCACAGTCTATTGATCAAAGTGGAATAGATGTAGGGGCGTAGCCTATAGCTGCGGCTACCAGAGTTAAGATTTCCCCCACACCAGTAGTTGCTCAGCTGGTAGCCGCCCATCCTGCTATGTCTGTTGAGGAGCAGAAGATGTTGGGTAGGCTTTTAAGATCTTGTGCTCCAGGAAAGGATGCATTTGAGTTTTTGAATATATGTGAGGATAGGCTCCGTAATTTGGTCCTAGTTGAGGGTCGTGGGGTTGACTACACCATTTTTCTATTGGACTTGGTAGTTAGGCATTAGTGGAGATGTTATCTTGATTTTAGGCTAGCAGGATCTTCCCCTACTACATTGACTCAGTTCTCCAAGGCCTTTTTGGAGAAGTATATGCCTCATAGTCTTCGTGAGTGCCTGGGAGATCAGTTCATCAGTTTGCAGCAGGGTTCTATATCGGTGATTGAGTATGAGGCATGGTTCTACGAGTTAGCTAGACATGCTACAGGGATCTTGACTAGTGAGTATGAGTAGATTCAATGCTATGTTAGAGGGTTAAGACTTCCTCTTCACATGGCTACTTAGAGTTTGGTTGTTGTTGGCAGGTCTTTTGTTGAGGTTTCTGATTATGCCTAGACTATGGAAGAGATGCATCATGAGGCCCATGGGGGATGCGATAAGAGACCACATCAGCAGGGCTGTTTCAGTGGGATCCATAGAGGCTCATGGTTCAGAGGAAGAGGTTCTTAGTGTAGGTACCCTCCATGTCAGTCTTATCAACACCAGGGTCGGTCTAGTATGTCTATTCAAGCAGCACTCTAGATTACTGATGGAGATTAGTCCAGCCATAGTGATTACCCTGGCCCGAGCAATAGCCAGTCTTTGTAAGGTGCATTTTCTGGGGTAGCCGAATCTTCTGGGCAGAGTAGAGTGTTTGGTGATTGCTATAGTTATAGGATTGTCGTTCATTATTGCAGGGAGTATCTTCGGTGTGGGACCATTCAGCTTGCACCACAGAGTATTCAGTCTATTAGATCAGTGCTGTCTCCAGCTAGGGGTGGTGCTTAGGGTCGCATGGGTGGTCCCCAGGGTTCTCGAGGAGATTCTCAGGTAGGTAGGATGGGTGGTAGGTTAGATGCCTGATATGCCATGGTTTCATGGCACTTTCGAGGCTTAAAATAAGGAAAATATGCAATAACTTGGGTATGTTTGGTAGGTATGATGTGTTTTCTGTTCTATCTTGCAGGAAAATAGGTTATGGAGGTAAAATGGATAATAAGGGAAGAAGCATGCACTAGAATGGAGCATTTGAAGATGAAAGAGCCAAGTCAAAACTAGAGGAGAGACTCACGGCAGGGACACATGTCACATGAGTCAACCTATGTGACGTAGGTCAGTGCCATAGGTCAACTCCTGAAAGTGTGTGATGACGACTGATTTTCACGGCATAGACCTACATGATGTGGGTTGGTTCCACGATACCAACCCACGGAATCGTGGAAAGTTGCCGACTTTTTTCTCATGTTTTGTTTAGGATAGGATTCATCTTGTATCTATAAATACCCCTATATTGTCCTATGTTTAGGGTTTGGTCATTACATTGTTTTGAGATATATTTTCATTATTTTGAGATCACAAGTACATTATTGATTTTTTAATCCTGGAACTTCGATTCTAGAGTTTTTATTCATATTGAGATTTCAGAGTTTTCTTCTTATTGTAAGTTTACAATTATGTTTTTATCATTGAATTCTTCTTATGTTCTTGTAATCATGAGTAGCTAAACCCATCAACTAGGGTTATGTGAACCATGAGGAATTAACGAAATGGGTTAAGTGCAAAGCAATTCTGAACCGGTGTGACTGCATGTATTGTTGTTACCTTCGTTATAATTGATCTTCTAATGGTTGCTAACATTAGAAACTCGCCTGTATTCTAAACTTGATCGAGAGAGAGGTAGTGATTGGGAAACGAGAATAACAACACGAGAGAGAGGTAGAGATTAGGAAAAGGGAATAACAACAGAGATTTGAAGCTATCAATCCTCATTTAATAACTTGAGCCGTAACAGGGATAGTTATCTGAGATCCTGGATAAGGGTTAGTAGTGCGACACTCAGAGACCGTGAGCAAAAGAGTGAAATTCATCTATCCAAGGTCGAGAGACGTTTAGATGAACATATCTTGTTAGATTTTATATGCAGCAAAGCGAGACAGTTTTGCCAGCACAAACAACTGGTGGAGTTAAGGAATCATTGGGGATCACTGTCCTAGTGTATTTCTCATATTGATAACAAATCCAATAATCACCAATCGTTACTATTACTACTTGCTTACAAAAATCCCCCAGTTTTACTTACTTGCCAATTACTCAGACTAGCATTCGACAGACTTTCGTCCTATTCCCTGTGGGATCGACCCCAACCTAGTTGGGTTCTATAGTTGATACATCGACCGCATTATACTATTTTGGAGGTATATTTTGGGCAACATCAAATTTTGGCGCCATTGCTGGGGCGTACGGTTATGGAGTTGATTAGTTTGCTTGTTGGAGTTGATTGGTTTTATTTTTATCTATACTTTTAAGAGCACACACCGGTGTATGCCAAACACTAGGAGTCAAGAAAATCCCCTGATTCCACTTGATACTGAGATAGAACGAACACTGAGAGCAAATCAAAGAATGGTGAACACCGACGGAGTTCAGGATCCTGCAGTCGCGGAGTGTATTCATAACCATCCACCAATTCATCCGGCTGGTCATGAAACTTTAAAGCAAACCACTACTCGATTAACTGCTGAGGAAAATACAAGGCAAGCAGCTCTTATACAAGCGGATAGAGATCATCAAGAAATGCAAGAAGCAACACAACATCTCGCTGTACTTGAAGAGAGACAAAGAAGACTAAGGGTGCAACAACCACCTCAAGACCATATGTGCCGGTTTATGATGATCCTGAAGAAGAGGATGTGGCTTATTTTGAGCCGGTTGAGACTGGTGCCATTATTCCACTAGAGTTACCTCAGGGCACTAAGTTTGACATTACAAGTGCCATGATCCACCTGCTAAACTTGAAAGGTGTGTTCGCTGGTCTTCCTACAGATGATCCGAACATGCATGTGATGAACTTTTTGGTGGGTCTTCACTTCATATAATTTTCCTAGAGTTGACCAAGAGGCTATTCATTTGAGATTGTTTCCATTCTCTCTAATAGGAGAAGCGACTTTGTTGTTGGTCGAGTTACCACGAGGTTCCATCACTACTTGGCAAGAGTTGTGAAATTAATTTTTGGAGAGATTTTTCCCACCCTCCAAGATGCTACAGTTGAAGGATGATATTTATAACTTCAGACAACTATATTCTGAGGCACTTTACGAGACATGGCTAAGGTTTAAGAAGAAGCTGCACAATGTTCCAAATCATAGGATGAGTGGTAGGAGTTTACTTGAAATCTTCTACAGGACTTTAAATGCCAATACCAAGGTTGTAGCAGATACTATCACTGGCGGAGCATTTATGAGTCTGAGGTGGGAACAAGCTGAAGAGATTTTAGATCGTATCACTAAGACCAACTGAGGATGGAATACTCAGGAGGCATATGCGCCTATTGGGACATATGCTATTGGAGCCTCGACAGCACAACAGGCTTTGGTTGAATCTATAGCTCAAGAGGTCGCACAGTTGAGGACAGAAATTGGCTTGCTAGCCAAATAGATTACGGGTGGAGGTGCTGAAAAGGTGCATGTCATAGGTGTACAAGGCAAAACACCTAGGCATGATGATTATGAATCTGATGAGGAGGCTAAGTACTTGGATCGAGAGGTGGCAGGTTTCCGAGCCAAGGGCCCAGGGTCTAATCAAGACTCTTAGTACTCAAGGCAAGGGAATCAAGGTCGGAACTACTATGGAGACAATTATAACAAGTCAGGATATAGAGATAGAGAATGAGATAGTGATGGTGATTGGAGGCGAAAGAATGATTATAAAGAGAAGAGTGGCACATATGTTCCATCGAGGAACCGCGATGCTGATTATGGAAATTCAAGAATAGAATCCCTTCTCAATAAACTGGTTAAAGGGTCAGAGAGTCAGGAGAGTTGCTTGAAGGAGATTAGGTCAGACATTTTGGGAATAATTTAGAAAGTAGAATCTTATTCGACTGCCATTAAATAGTTGGAGCAACAGTTCGGGCATATATTAGTGTCATTGAACCAGGGTCAACCAGGTACCCTTTCAAGCAACACCATCTAGAATCCAAAAATTGATAGTCATTGTTTGGCTATTACAACTAGGAGCGGGAAGTGCACGACTGACCTATCCATACCTGTGGATAGTGGTGAGAAAGATGAGCCGATGATAGTTGATGTAGAAACAGAGACAGAGCCAGAGAATTCAAAGGGTGATGCAGTTTAAAAGCCTCATGATGCTAACAAAAAGATGAAATCTAATAACGGGAAGAAAAAGGAGGTCCCTCAAGTGTGCAAACAAATTCCTCGACCTCCCCCTCCCTTTTCTCAATGGTTGAAAAGGAAAGATGAAGAGCATAAATATCAAAAATTTATCTCAGTGTTAAAGGACTTATCGATAAATATTCCTGTTGTTGAGGCTTTAGAACATATGCCAGGTTACTCTAAACTCATGAAAGATTTGGTAACAAAGAAGAGAACTGTCAGTCTTGAGCCAACAGATAATTTACACCTTTGTAGTACAATTACTTCTCGCTCACTTGTCGAGACAAAGAAAGATTCGGGAGCCTTCATAATTCCTTGTACTATTAGGTCCTATAAGTTTCCAAAAGATCTGTGTGACTTAGGTTCTAGCATTAACTTGATGCCGCTAGCCATTTTCAAGCAGTTAGGATTAGAAGCACTGAAACCGACTTCTATTAGACTCATTATGGACGATTGAACTGTGAAAAAACTGGTGGGCATTTTGTATGATTTTTTGGTGAAGGTTACATATTTCATCTTCCCAGCTGACTTTGTGATTCTAGATGAAGTTAATTTTGAGGTTCCCATCATCTTGGGAAGACCATTCCATGCCACTGGTCGTGCATTGGTTGACATGGAAACTGGGCAGATGAAATTCAGGTTGAATGATGAACATGTCACTTTTAATGTTTGTCATTCCATGAAGCAACCAAAAGATATGCGGGTGATTTCTGTAACAGATACTGTTGATGAAAGTGACATTGTCATGCCTATTGAAGAAAGGTTGGGGGTAGAAGCTCTTGCAGTCGTGATTATGAATTTTGATAGCGATGGTATTGAGGAATACAATAAGATGGCTGGTGCACTCGTTGGTAGGGCATCATACATTTATGCTCCTAAGAAACTTGATCTTGATTTAAAGAATAGGATGACCCTACCGGCTCGACCTTCTATTGAGGAGCCTCCAATTTTGGAGCTTAAGGCTATCCCGTCTCACCTTCGCTATGCATTCTTGAGAGTCAACAACACCTTACCCGTGATTATTTCTACTAAGTTGGTGGAGTGGAAAGTAGAGACTCTTGTTTCAGTGTTGAAAAGGTTTAAGAGGGCCATTGGTTGGTCCATCGCTGAGATTATTGGGATTTCACTTGGTATTTGCACTCACAAAATTTATCTTGATCCAAAGTACATGCCAAGCATCAAGCACTAACGTCGTCTGAACCCACCTATGTAAGAAGTTGTGAAGAAATACATCATCAAGTGGTTAGATGTGGGTGTGGTTTACCCCATTACTGATAACATGTGGATGAGCCCAGTTCAGTGTGTGCCAAAGAAGGGAGGAATCACTGTGGTTCCAAACGACAAGAATGAGTTAATCCCAATGAGGCTGGTTACTATATGGAGAGTTTACATGGATTATCAAAAGCTGAATTCTTGGACCAAAAAAGAACATTTTTTATGCCCTTCATGGATCAGATGTTAGACCACCTTACTGGTAGAAGATGGTATTGCTTTTTTGACGGTTATTCAGGGCATAATCAAATTTCATTACTCTCGAGGACCAAGAAAAAACCACTTTCACTTGTCCATATAGGGTGTTTGCATTCAAAAGGATGCCCTTTGGTTTATGTAATGCACCGACCACTTTCCAGCGTTGCATGATATCAATTTTCTCCGACATGGTGGAAGACACAATTGATGTTTTTATGCATGATTTATCTGTTGTGGGAGACTCATTTGATGCATGCTTGGCCCACCTTGCTAATGTGTTGCAAAGATACGAGGAGTGCAACTTAGTGCTAATTTGAGAAAATATCACTTTATGGTTAATGAGGGTATCGTATTGGGGCATCGAATCTCAAACAAGGGTATTGAAGTTGACAAATCCAAGATAGAGGTGATTGAAAAGTTACCTCCACCTATTTCGATTAAAGGAATTCGAAGTTTCTTGGGACATGTAGGGTTCTATAGAAGATTCATCAAGGATTTCTCTAAGATTGCCCATGATAGATGACTTATTTGATAAGTTGCAGGGTGTTTTAGTATTTTCTAAGATAGATATATGGTTGGGTTACCATTAGTCAAAGATTTGGTCTGAAGATATCCCAAATCTACATAGCCTTTCAGACTCGTTACAAGCATTATGAGTTCTTGGTGATGTCATTTAGGTTGACTAAAGCACTGCAACCTTTATGAGTTTGATGAATAGTGTTTTTAGGTCCTTCCTAGATTCCTTTGTTATTGATTATTGATGATATTTTGGTGTATTCAAAGAATAAGGAAGAGCATGCAGGGCATTTGTGTATTGTTTCGGATGTGTTGAAGAAGAAGTTAGGCAAAATTCCCCAAGTGTAAATTCTTGATGTATTCTATGTCCTTCTTGGGGCATGCTGTATCTGAGAAAGGGTGATGGTAGATCCTCAAAATATTGAGGCAGTTAAGAATTAGGCTAGGACCACTACAGTACCAGAAGTTTGTAGCTTTGAGTGTTTGGATAGCTACTACCGCAGGTTTGTTAAGGGCTTTGCTTTGATTGCTACTCATTTGACGAGATTGACTCAAAAGGAGGTGCCTTTTATTTAGTCTGACAAGTGTGAAGAGAGCTTCCAAAAGCTCAAGTCTCTTCTAGCTGCAACTCTTATTCATACGTTGCCTGTTGAAGGTAAAGATTTTATAGTATTTTATAATGCTTCACATTCTGGTTTAGGTGTTGTGTTGATGCAGGATAAGAATGTGATTGTTTATGCCTTGAGAAAATTGAAAGTTCATGAGAGGAACTAACTGAATCATGACTTGGAGCTGGTAGCTATGGTCTTACACATAAAATATGGAGGCACTACTTATATGAGGTAAAGTTTGAGGTGTTCATAGATTATCACAACTTGCAGCATGTGTTCACTCAGAAAGACTTGACTTTGAGACAGCGGTGATAGATAGAGTTGTTGAAAGATTATGATGTCACCATCTAGTACCATCCAGCAAAGGCCAATGTGGTAACAGATGCATTGAGTAGGAAATCTATAAGTATGGGAAGTTTGGCTGATTTGAATGTTAGAAAGCATCGATTAGGTGGGGAGTTTCAGACTCTAGCAAAGTAGTTTATGCAGTTTGGGGTGTCATGTAACAACCCTTGTTGTGATTTTCATCTTTTCTATATTTTGACTATTTTGTCTTTCCCTATAGTTGTTATATACCATTTATGAGTTGTGCGGATGGTTTTCATGTTCCCCAAATTGTTCAAGAGTGATTTGAGTGAGTTTGAGGTTTTGAGAAGCCTTAAAAGTGATTAGTTTGACCTTGGTCAATATTTTGTAATCCGAGCATCGGATGGTGATTCTTTTAATTCCATTAGATCTGAAATGTCAATTTTGGGTTAGTAGCGTAGTTGGTTTGGGTTTTGGGGCTTTATATTTAGTTTTGACCTCTTAGACGAGAAATAAGTTAAATTAGCCTAAAAGGGGTCCTGAGGGTTATCTTGTTGAAAATGACCTCGTTTAATAAATCTGATGATTCCATTGAGTCCAAAACATAGAAATTAGGCTAGTATCATTATTGGTTTATTTCTATGGGGTCCCAAACGATTCTTGAGGGTTCATTCAGAGGATTTTGGATCAATTTCTTAGTTGTTTCTGCTGTCATCTGGTACCACACCTGGCCCTTCATCGCAATCGCATGTCCACATGTCGTTATCGTGAGGCTTGGCCAGATGACTCATTGCTATCGTGAAAAAGGGTACCACAATCATAAAGAGTCTCCAAGTGGACCGAGTCAGGTTGCTCATCGTGGTCGCGAGGCCCATCTCCCACGATTATGATGACCATTTTAATGATTGGTCAATGTTGACCCTCTGAATCACTTGGTGGGGGCCGTGATCATGAGGGACTATTCACCTAGATAGTATAAATACCCCATTTCTTGATTTTTTTTACCATATTTGGACTTTGGAACCTCGAAAAAGATGATTTTAAAGAAGGATTCTCATCAAAAGTGTTTGGGTAAGCTTCCAAACTTTATTTCAATCATTATTTAATGATTTTATGTCAAAAATATCTTCAAAAACTTGATTTCAAACTTGGAATTTTGGGGTTTTACCCGGTAAAGTGAGAAAATGATTTTTCAATGATTTCAACCTCGATTTCAACTTGTTTTTTATGGGATTTCATATTTGTGATCCTTGAAGTGTGGGAAACTTGATTCTTCAATAAAATTCCAGTTTTACCCTTTTTCCTTTGAGGTCAATTTTTGAACTATTTTTGGATTCGAAACAAAAGTAGCTAAAATGGATATCGTTAGACTCTTTTTGATTGTGTAGATTACATTTTTGATGGATTTGATTTTATCAAGGGATGCATAAAATGGAAAGGCTCCATATTGAAGGGTCCAGTCTTGAGATTTGACTTTTCAATGTAGGTTATGACTTAACTTTCTTCAGACTAGACTATGTAGTTAACCATTCAAGTAAAGTATGTTATGAATTGGGAATTTTATCATGAGACTCATATTTTGAGAAAGTTATTTTATTGTGTTGCCCATGTGGGTTCCTATGTGAATATTATTATTGTTCTGATGCCCATGTCGGGGCTTATATGACCATATATTTGACTTGAGAGATAATTATTGTTGTGATACCCGAGTAGGGGTTGATATTGGTTCTGTTTGAGCATTATTTTCCATCTATCTTTATTGTGATGCCCAAGTGGGGTAGTGAAATGATATTATTGATGTCTTACATGACTCTTCATTACTATGGTGCCATGTGTTGGCTTATATCATAATTTATTGAAATTTGAGGAGATTTGAGCTTATTTAATACCATTATTGAATTGATTCATTATATGATATTGTTTTGGTTATGAGAATTCATCCTAAATAAGACACTTTATAAAGCCCTAGATCGATAAATGTTCCTTAAACGTTGATTGAGATATGAGATTGAGATTGTGAAAGTATATGGGTTGTAAAAACCCCATGGGTCCTATGCTGGAAGATTATGCTCGGAAGGTGTATACGAGGTGCCATGCGATGGCGTACTTCATCATTATCTCACTGTATTATATTGCATTATTTGCACTTCTACTTATATGTTTGTCATCATGTATTTAGTTTTCTCTTATGTATTCATGTGTAGTTATTCTTATTTAGATATTATACTTGTCGAATTGTTAGGAGATAAGGTTTGAGCCACCTTTGGGAAATTTTTTGTATGCAGGTGGAAGCGTGCTCATAGTATTTTTTTTACTTGTTTAGTTTTCTAGTTTGCTCAGTTGGCCGCTGATATCTACTAAGTACAAGTGGACTGTACTTACTCCTTCTTTCTATACCTTTTCGGCACAAATTCTAGTTCAAGTGTGACTATCGGAGCGAGAGATCATGCTGGGATTAAGGCTGATTCAGAGGATGGGTGAGCTCCTCGTTTAGGGCTTGATTTCGGACTTCATCTTATCTATCATGTCTTTATTTTTATTATTCAGAGATAGACTTATATATTTTCATACACTTTATCAGTATTAGTGTTCTTTACTCATGACATCAGATTTTGGAATTAGAGTTGTATTTTGTTCAGTTTTGAATATTGTTGTTGATTTATATTATAGCTTAACTTTCTTATAAAGTCTCATATTGGGTTTTATTTATTTATTTTTTGCGTTATTTATCTCTTCGGGTGTTGTGCTTACCTGGCCAGGGTTGGGATAAGGTAGGTGCCATCATAACCTTGACTTTTGGATCATGACAAATTGGTATTAGCGCATTCGGTTCACCTGTCTCATGAGTGAAAGAGCAAGATGTCTAATAGAGTCGTGTGGGTCGATATGTTGATGTTTGTATCTATCTCGAGAAGTTATATGAGATTTTTAGGAAAACTTCCCTAATTTAATTTTGTATCGTGCATATTTTTCATGTCCAGTATTCTAAACTTGTATTTCATTCTTTATGCATAGATGGAGAGGACTAGATCCAGAGTTATTGAGGATGCTGAGCTAGCACCTGCTATTGGAGCCCTAGTCAAGGGGAGAGGTAGGGGTCGGGACTGAGATAAAGGTAGATGTCAGGCACGAGGAGAAGCTCTAGCTAGGAAATGAGCTAGAGAGGCCTCTCTAAAGCCCGAGATTGATCATGATGAAAAGAATTATCAGCCAGAGAATGTGGGACCAGCTCAGGCACCTCAAGCTTTCATGGTTACCCCAATATTGTAGGATCTATTGGTTTGTCTTTTAGCCCGTATGGATAGCATTCCCCATGATGGTATTCTAACTAGTACACCAGATGGTTCTCAGACTATAGGAGGTGTACATCTACCAAGGCAGGCTACTACTCATGATTTTCAGACTCTAGGGGCATAAAGTTATTATTGTGGCCCCACGTGTTAAGACTTTTCCTACTAGATTGGTTGTTCCACCTATATCTCCAGGTCCTACTATGCCTGCTGATGTACAAAAGAGATTCAAAAGATTAATCAGATTGACCCCTCCAAAGTTTAGTGGTGCCATTAGTGAGGATGCTTGTGAGTTTTTGATTGACTATCAGGAAAGGTTGCATAACCTCAGTTCACTTGAGTCCCATGGTGTTGCTTACACTACCTACTAGTTGACTGATGTGGCTAGGTAGTGGTGGAGATTTCTTGTCAGTTGTAGAAGTGGGTTCCCTTTCTTATACATGGATCCAGTTTTTTAAGATTTTTCTGGAGCAGTTTGTGCCCTTTAGCTTGAGGGACCAGTGGAGAGATGAGTTTGATCGTTTGGAGTAGGGCTCCATGACTATTGAAAGTGAGGCTTATTTTCATGCATTATCCAGATATGCCATTGCTAATATTTTCACTGAGTTTGAGAGTATCAGGAGTTTGTTAAGGTTTTGACTAGTTATTACTAGTTAACGATGACTCAGTTAGTGGTTTCTGGTGGTTCATTTCAAAGTATAGTGGATCATGCCAAGATGATTAAGATGATTTACCAGGGTATACAGGGTAGTAGTTCTAAGAGGGTACACCGATAGGGCAATTTCAATGGTCATGCATCCTGAGAAAGGGATTTCTAGGTCAAAGGTTCTCATAGTTATCATAGCAGACTAGTTCAGGTAGCTTTTCAGAGTTCATATGGTAGGTTTGTGAGTTTTGAGACTTCAAGGGTCAAAGATTGGTCTATATAGGCCTAGGGTCTCATTTTGGTTCATCAGGTTATGAGGCGTTCTAGTTCTTCTAGTCCCTCTCAGCATGATTCTTCTAGTAGAGGATATTTTTTGTATGATGAGCATGGTCACTTAGCGAGGGATTGTCCCCGGTGTGTGATTGGTTCTTCCTAGTAGGGATTTCAACTTTAGCTTTGTCTGACTCTAATATCAGTGGTTAGAGGTAGTCGACAAGGTAGTAGAGGTGGTTCTAGAGGTACTAGAGGTGGGGCTCAAGGACCTCGTGGTGGTGGATAAGAAGTTACTCAATCTGGTACTATACGTGGTCAGTGATATGCTTTTCCTGGGAGACCCTAAGGTTGAGGCCTCTAATGTAGTGATTATAGGTATCGTACCAGTTTACCATCATCTCGCTATAGTACTGTTTCACCCTGGGTCTATATTCTCTTATATGTCTGCATATTTTACTACTGGTATTGATGTTATGGGTAAGTCCCTTGTTATGCATATTTGTGTATCTACACCCGTAGGTGATTTTTTAGTGGTGGATTAGGTGTACTGATCTTGTGTTGTGACCTTTTTTGGGCATGAGACTTAGCTAGACTTGACTATCCTTAATATGGTTGATTTTGATATTATATTAGGTATGGATTGGTTGGCTCTTTATCATGCAGGGTTGGATTATTTTGCAAAGATCGACTTCTGGTATTCTGAGGTTAGAATGGAAGGGTGCTCCTAGCTCATATTTTAAAGGATTTATTTTTTATGTGCTCGTTGTATGGTAGGAAAGGGGTATCTTTTGTATTTGGCCTATGTTCGTGATACTAGTGTTGATTCACCCCCTCTTTTGGATTCTGTGTGAGTTGTTAGAGAGTTCAAGGACGTGTTTTCTATGAATTTTCCTGGTATGCCTCCAGATGGGGCTATTGATTTTGAACCAGGCACTAAGCCCATTTCCATTCCTTCTTATAGGATGGCCCATCAGAGTTGAAGGAATTAAAGGAGCAATTATTTGATTTGTTGAGTAAGGGTTTTATTAGACTGAGTGTGTCTCCCTATGGTGTTCCTATCTTGTTTGTGAAGAAGAAGTATGGATCCATGCATATGTGTACTGATTATCGATAATGGAAAAAAGTGACTATCAAGAACAAGTATCCTCGTCCTTTCATCGATGACTTATTTGATCAGCTTTAGGGTGCTTCAGTGCTTTCTAAGATCAATTTGAGATATTGTTATTGTCAGTTGTGGATTAGAAATTTGAATGTTCTGAAAATAACTTTTGGACGAGGTATGGCCACTATGAGTTCTTGGTTATGTCTTTTGGGCTGACTAATGCTTCAACAATGTTTATGGAGTTGATGAACAGGGTATTTTGGCCTTATCTTGATTCTTTTATGATTGTGTTCATCGATGATATATTGGTTTATTCCTAGAATAAGGCTGACCATGTGAGATATTTAAGGACCGTACTCCAGAAATTGAGGGATGAGAAGTTGTATGCCAAGTTCTCCAAGTGTAAGTTTTTGTTGGATTTGACAAAGTAGAATCAGAAAAAGATTTTTTTTTTAGTGGTTGGATGCTTGTGAGGAGAGCTTTCAAAAGCTTAAGAAGTTGTTGACTTCAGCTCCTAACTTGACTTTGCCTGAGGAGGGTATCATTTTCACTGTGCTTTGTAATATTTCTAGAGTCGGCTTGGGTGGTGTGTTGATGCAGAAACTTAAAGTGATTGCTTATGCTTCTTGAAAGTTGAATCCGTTTCTCGATAGTTGAAGCCTCATGAGAAGAACTACCTGACTCATGATTTGGAGTTAGTCGCGATTGTGTTTGTGTTGAAACTATGGTGACACTACTTGTATGGAGTTCATTGTGAGATTTTCTCCAATCAACATAGACTTTAGTAATATGATCTCACCATTCTTTATCATTCAGGCAAGGCTAATGTGGCAGCGGATACCTTGAGTCGTAAGGTGGCGAGTATGGGAAGTTTGGCTCATCTATTGGCAGGGGAGCGGTCTTTAGCTTTAGACATTCAGTTTTTGGCTAACCAGTTGGTTCAACTTGATATTTTGACACCTAGATGTGTCTTGACCTATGTTGAGGAAAGGTCTTCATTGATAGATCAGTTTGATGATGAGAAGTTGAGGCTAATTCATGATAAAGTGTTGAGTGGTGAGTCTAAGACTGTATCTCTTGATCCCGAGGGTATTTTAAGGATTAGTAGTTATGTTTGTGTTTTAAGAGTTGGTGGTTGGATTAGACTGATCTTGGAGGAGGCTTATTGTTCAAAGTATTATATTATCCAGGAGCGGCTAAGATGTATCATGACTTGAAGCAACACTATTGGTTGTGTGGTATGAAGAAAGACAATAGTTATCACTTCAATATCGATATGGCTTCATTTAAGGCTATATATGGAAGAAGATGTAGATCTCCCATAGGTTGGCTTGAGATGGGTGATTAAAGCCTTTAGGCACTAATTTGTTAAAGAAGATGCAAGAGAAGGTGAGGTTCATTCAGGGGAAGTTATTGGCAGCTCAAAGTCAACAAAATGAGTATACGAATTAGAGAGTAAGGGACTTGTTTTTCAAGAAAGATGAAAATATATTACTTAAGTTTTCACCTATGAAGGGAGTAATATGGTTTGATTAGTAGTACAAGCTTAGCCCCAGGTACATAGGTTTATTTGAGGTACTTGAGGAGGCAGGTCTGGTAGCTTATAGGTTTGCATTACCTCCTAGTTTGTTAGGAGTCCATCCAGTATTCTATGTTTCTACGATCAAGAAATACCATGGAGATGGCAACTACATTATTCGTTAGGACTCAGTATTACCAGATAAGAATCTCTACTATGAGGAGGAACCAGTTTCTATACTTGATGGGGATGTCCTGAAATTGAGAACCAGAGAGATCAAGTCCATGAAAGTTCAGTGTAAGAGTCATCCTGTTGAGGAGGACACTTGAGACTGAAGCAGATATGCATAGCAAGTACCCTCATTCATTTGATGATTCAACTATTTTCCTTGCTAGATTTCATCTTTTTCCTCATTATTTCCATTTGGGGATGAATGATGGGTTAATTGGTATCTAATGTAACGCCCTTTTTTATCATTATGGTATTTCCTAGCATGCAAAAATTTGGGTTAAGTTTTCCCCAGATGAAAATTATGAAATTTTAAGCTAGGCTAGATTCGAATGAATTTCAGGTGTTGTGTGGCCTAGATAATTTTGGTGATTAGTGGTGTAGCATTTTATGGACTTAAGATGATATTGTGTTAGCCAAGAGGTTTAGTAACCCAGAGAAACGTTAGAAACAGAAATTGTGTTAGTAGAACTCTGGTTATAGGGTTTTACATAAAGAAGTTTATTTGTAATGCCATATTTTGGAGAGTGTGTTGTGAAATGGATCCAACCAAGAAATTAGTTTGAGTTACTGCCTCATGTGTCACTCTAGCGTGATTACGGGCCGCTATAGCAATCCCATTATGGGGAGATATAGTATGCTTCATCGACAGTCTAATTTAAGTCGGACCGCTACACCACTGCAGCAGGAATCAAGCTGCTATAGCAAGATCTACACAGTAAATATTAATTTTCTCAAATTTTAAGCATATTTTTCATTCCAAGAGTCGACCTAGAAAAATTTCTGTAGTTCCTAACTGAATTCTGCCATCAAGGTAAGTATTCCACCAATATAACATGATCTTACTCCTCAAGTCCTTAGAATTACTAGATTATGTTCATGGTGGAGATAGTGAAATTGACCTAGATTGGATTATCTGGTGCAAGATAGGATGAATGGGTTAAATTTCCCTCAATTTGACTTAGGATTGTTAAAATATGCCTTCTAGACTAGAATTAGACCTATCAATCTCAATTTATGTAGAAAACCCTAGAATGGTGAAATTGTCCATCATGGGTTAAAAACAATGAATTTAGGTTTATAA
The DNA here is from genome assembly GCA_031232105.1 of Capsicum rhomboideum. Classification (NCBI taxonomy): domain Eukaryota; kingdom Viridiplantae; phylum Streptophyta; class Magnoliopsida; order Solanales; family Solanaceae; genus Capsicum; species Capsicum rhomboideum. Next base: position 95,798,346 of record CP124715.1, read on the forward strand.
TACCTTGGATTAAGGAATAAATGGTTGAATTATGCTTTATTTGTTGTTTTAGACAAAGATCAAGATGAGGCTACAAAAAAGGGCAAAACTAAAGTGAATTAGGGCATTGCAAGGCATGATTTGAGGTAGATTATAGTTGAATTTGAGTTTAGAGTCAGGTTGATTGTATATGTGCTTGTTAACTGAATGTTTTCTTACTTGGGTTCAAGTCATGCTTGTATTTGATGCTAAATGATTGATGCTAAAATGCAAGTGTTGATTAATACTGAATCTTGCTAGAGAATTTGTACTTGTGACTAGTATATGGTTAGTGTCGTGAGTTAATTAATACTAAATGTATGGCTTGTGATTAAATTGGTGGATTAAGGTGGTACAAGAGTGGACATGGGGGAATAAGGGTGACATAGCACTTGTTTGGAATAAGGGTGGCAATACACCTAGTAGTCTAATATGATTGGTACATGGACTGAGCTCGTCCCCTGCAGGTCATGGCTAGCGGATACCATAAGTCTCATAGTATGTGCGTACACCATGATTTGGAGAGTTTGATGGTTTCATGAGTGGAACAGGTTTTGTCTATTATATATACTCCCTCTGTCCCAATTTATATGAGTTAGTTTGACTCAATACAGAGTTTAACAAAGAAATAAAGACTTTTGAAACTTGTGGTCTAAAATAAGTGATAGGTGTTTGTGTGGTTGTAAATCATTTCATTAAGGGTATACATTTTAAAGTCAAATTATTACTAAATGTAGAAATATTTCATTCTTTTTGGGATTGACTAAACGGAAAATGAGTCATATAAATTGGGACAGAGGGAGTATTACTTTTAGGTTCCTTGTGTGAATCATTTATGTTGATATTACCTTGGTTTCCTTGTGTGGCCTAGTTCATTGACTTAATATCATTTATTAGTACTTAGTGTGAACTGTTTTCCTGAGGTTTGATGAGAAAATGAGATTGTTATGATATAAATGGAAAATTGATTTGGTTGTAAGTTATTCTAGCTTGTTGGCACTGAATTGAGCATTAACATGCATAATTAGGGTCATTGCTGTTTTATTAGCTTGGTTGATATTTACAGGACTGTTATTACTGTTTGTTTGGATTACATGATTTAATTGACATGCTTATTACTTATTTACAAATTTTTGGTTAAGTGTTTATATCAGTTAAGTTGAGTCGGCCTATAATATCGACCAGTACATAGTAGTTTTGTATTGATACTATTCTGTTCTCTTCTTTTGTTGAGTGCAGAGCATTTTCAGCGGCTTCTACAAGACCTCATTTGTAGGTGACAGCATGTTCCCGATCCAAGGGTGAGCATTCATTCTCTAGGCTGCCATGGATCATTCTGACTTAGTCTTGTCTTTAGTTCGGACATTGACTCTTTATCGTATTAGTGTTGATTTTTTCGGGTCGTACCAGTAGACTTGTTTAGTTAGAATTTTGGTATGATGACTTCCAATTTCTTGGGTATGTTTAACCGATGTTATTTTCCACACTATTATTGGATGTTAAGGTATTAAGTTTCATTAATTAACTGTGGTTGTTTAAAAATAATTGGTCGAGTTAATGATATGATTATGAGTTAAATGGTTCTCCCACTGCAGGGTTAGTGTGGGTGTCGTTCATGATGGGTTGGGTCATGATAGTATAGGAATGGGCTGGGTCGATGGGGGATTCATTAGGCCTTAGTTTTTGTTGTTGGTTTAGAACCAAATGGACTAATAGTCCAATAAGATTTAGACAAACAATTAATTTGGCCAGCTATAGCAATCAAGACATAAATGGAGATAAATTAACACCTAATTAATTTCTCAAGCTTCTCAATTAAACAGAAATTAAAATAATTATTTTCAACACAAAATTAGATTTATTTCAAAATCATACCCATTTGATTCCTAATCTTAAATTGATTTAAAGGAAAATAGAGGTATAAACACGTTACATGTCATTTTCAACAAAGATCAATTCCCAAAATATTTGTTTTCAAATAAAAATCATATAAATCCATATTTTTATATATAGAAATATACATTTTACTCAAAAGTGATAAAATTATCCTAAAAATGATTTTAAAAATTCTTTAATTTACAAAAGTGATTATTTTAAAATTGTTTCAAATTAAAGAAGCTCAAAAATTAATTCGAAACATGGAGGGCAAAAAGTAGGTATCAACAGTATTCTTTTTGTACTTTTACTTATCCACTATTGAAAAAATAGATTTTCCTTTTTACTTGTCCAATTTAACATAACAAGCGTAAAACAATTTCTTTTTCCTATTTTACTCTTAACATTAATTATGCATTTTGATAATTTTTAATCCATTAAAACTATACACCAGTTAATATGAGTATCATGACAAAATATACACTTCATTTATATACTTATGTGGGCAAGTAAAAGTGAACAAAGGGAGTATAAATCACATGAATGTACAGAAAACATGGAAAATGAAAACCAAAAAAAGTTAAAAACCAAATATCAAAATTAGCCTAGGAGCCTTATTAGATTATTTTTATGGGCTCTCAATCAATCTTGTAAGAACCCAAATCGTCGTTATGTTAAAAACCATCCCGAAAAAAAAGTTTCAACCAAGAAATCCTTGCTTTATACCTTGTAGGAATTATTAAGTGGGAAAAAAACATGGCCTAAATCGAATTTGGACCGAAATTAGAAAAATTAGGCCAGGCATACTGACCCATCGATGAAGAGACAGATCTGCCATTGCAGTGACACTTCCATCGCCACAGCGGCAGTCGGCCAATCAGCAGCCTGAGGATTATTCAAAAACCTTATTTAGTTAAGTCCTCTTATACCGTCATCCTCCTCCAAAAACACCCAAAGTGAACCCTATACTTAGAACAATGAGGATTTAGAAGCCAAGCACCATGAAGGAAATTTTTGAAGTATTTCTAGTGGAGTTTCCAGCGTTAGTAAAGGGAAAGGAACGTATCGGACAACTCTTCGCTTTCCGTAGCAGCGTAATTTGTCTGAGAGGTAGGTTATGGTTTAATTATAGTAGACTTGGGCTAGATGCACATAATAACAATAGTTATATCGGGAGATTTTATGTCTTAGGCCTTTGGGCATAGAGTTTGGTTGGTTTGAATAATAATCGGTACTAAGGCAATGAATTGGTGATATTGAATGATAAGTTATTGAACTAAATTACTCTTTTAATTTTAGAAAAGGTACAAGGTTTGCATGAAACTAGAGATAGGTCAATGTATGAGAGTGTGTTATGGGTTAGAAAAAGGGTTAGGGTGACCATGAAGGTAATGAATGTGAGTTCGATCAAGAGTGTGCATTCGGTGGATTTAGAGGAGTCCGATAAAGTTCAGAGTGAGAGTGAAGGGAGTAGGCAGTAGGTGGTTAGTGTAATTGGTGATTCGGGAGGAGTCAAAAGAAGTTGTGTGTGTGAAAAGGGTTGGGGGTGGTTATTCATGGTAGAATAAGTATATATGTGGTAGTGAGGAATGGGAGTGAGAGGTAGAGTATAGTATCCGGGGTTGAAGTCGCTAGTCGGTATAAGTATAGGTGGTGGGTGGTGGGTTTGGCTATTATATTGGGTGAGTATGAGTCATCTGTGTGTCACGTGGTAATGATTTACTCTGTGCTTATACATATATAAATGTGAATGCTTGACTAGCATTCAGGCACTACTTGAGTTATTGAATTATCATCATGTATTGAGTATTAGATTGAGGGTATGTATACTGAGGTGAGGTTGTATGGCTCGAGTGTCACATCATCACTATTATATGGATCGGGTGTCACACGGATAGTATTATTGAATCGCGTACCACATCGGTACTGGTACATGGACTGAGCTCGTCCCCTGCATGTCATAGCTGAGAGTCCCTATTAACTCTAGTATGTGGGTACACATTGCATGCATGCATTCATATTATTACATTATTGTATTAATATATAGAATTATTGAAGTAGTTTTTTGTGTTTGACTTATTGAGTATGAATAGTGGATCGGAGAATGTGGGTGTGAGTATGCCTTGAGTATATATCTTAACTTTAGTGTGTCGGATTTATATTTATATATACATGTGGGTATTGGTTGAGCTGGTCTAGTTCATGTCGTATTCTTAGAAGTGAGACTGGTAGCCTTGACAATATGCTCTTTAGATGCAGTGTAGCAAGTGCTGATGCGTGGAGTCTAGGGTCATAGGTGTTGTAGAAGGAGAGTCAGGAGATAGTTAGAGAACCTAGTGAAAAGGACTTGGAGTGGTTATTTGCCAAGAATATTATTTGTTGCCATGATTTCTTTCCTATTATCTATTGTATTTATTTGTTCTAACCCTGATCGGCCGATAATACCTACTAGTACGTGTGATTGTACTGATATTACGCTTACTATATCTCTGTTTGGGAATATAAACATGTTGCAGGTCGGTTGTAGTTTCTATAGGTACGGTGGTGGTTATTCTTCGGCAGCTCCTGTTATCCTACTAATACATGGATTTGTCTCTCGGGTCGTCCTTTTTATTAGTCAGTGCTCTTGTACTGATTTAGATTAGTTTCTAAGGAAATTATTGTTTTATTTCCACAATGTTAATTAACAAATGTTTTGAACAAGAGATATTTCTTTCATTTGAAGGGTTATTTATTTTCAAATCTATTTAATATACCTTCTGCACTTAATTAGAATGGTTGGGTAGTAAGGGTTCTCCTATCTAGGGTAGAGTTGGGTAGGTGCCCTCACGATCCATGAATTGGGTCATCACAAATCTCGAGGGTCTATTTGGAGTCATTTTAGCCCCTTATGTTTCAACTAGTTTCTATGTAACCGCCTAAGTAGCCATTTGGTCGTGTTAGCGGTAGCGCCTAGGCGCAATAAAGTGTCGCCTTAGCAGTAGTCAACCGATCCAGGTAGCATCGCCTTAGCAATGGTCCTTCTACTTTGGCGATATCATCCTAGCATAAAATCTGCCGCCTTAGCAGCCACCTGCGTGGCAAGTGACCACCGCCTTAGTGATAGTCTGGTCACTCAGACTACGTTGCTTAGGAGACTATTTTACTGCCTAGGTGATGTACCTGATATAAATTCCTTTTTTCTTCTCTTTTATTCCATTCTTTCATTTTCAAGCTTTGGGGTCTCATTTTTGGCAATTTTAAAAATGATTTTTCAACAAATTGGACTTGGGTGAGCTTCTAAACATGATTTCTATCTTTATTCATTGATTATTTCACTAAATTATCTTTAAAACATGGATTTTAAACTTGAATTTGTGGGGTTTCACCCGGTAAAGAGAGAAAATAGTTTTTCTTCGATCCTAACTTATTTTTTAATGGGTTTTCACATTTAAAACCCTTAGAGTATGGGAAACATGATTCTTAAATAAAATTTCGATTTTATCCTTTTTCCTTCGGGGTTGATTTTCAAATTATTTTTGGACCCAAAATAAAAGTAGCTAATATGGATATCGTTGGACTCCTTTTGACGTGTAGATTATGTTTTTGATAGATTTGGTTCATTCTGAGGTCGCACGTAAAAGAAAGGCTCCATATTGAAGGGTCCAGGCTTGAGATTCAACTTTTTAAGGTAGGGTATGGCTTAACTTTCTTCAGAATGGGTTGGATAGTTAACCATTCATGTAAAGTATGTTATGGTTTGGGGATTATTGTCGTGATATTTTATACTTTGAGCTAGTTATTTATTGTGTTGCCTGTGTGGGCGCCTATATGAGTATTATTATTGATTTGAGAGATTATTATTATTGTGATGCCCATGTGAGGGTTTATGTGTATATTAAATTTGATTTGAGAGATGATTATTGTTGTAATACAGGAGTGGTGGTTGGTATTGGTCTTATTTGAACATTATTTGCCTTTATTATTATTTCGATGCCTGAGTGGGGACTTGAATATATATATATATATATATATATATATATATATATATATGTGTGTGTGTGTGTGTGTGTGTGTGTGTGTGTGTGTGTGTGTGTGTATGTGTGTATCTATACATACATATATATATATATATATATATATATATATATATGTATGTATGTATGTATGTATATATTTGGTGTCTTACATGACTATTTATTACTATGGTGTCATGCGATAGTTTATATCATGATTTACTGAAATTTGAGGAGATTTGAGCTCATTTAATACCATCATTGAATTGATCCATTATATAATACTATTTTGGTTATGAGCATGCATCCTTATTTCAATTATCTATATACAAGGAATCGAAACCACAGAGAGATACTGATTTGAAAGAAAATGAGACATTTTATAAAACTCTTGACTGATGAATGTACCGGCAAGGTTGATTAAGAAATGAGATTATGAACTTATATGGGTTGTGAACCCCCCACGGTGTCCTATCCTAGAAGCTTTCACTCAGAAGGTGTACATGAGGTGATATTGAGACATTACATCATGGCCATTGCGTTGCACTGCATCACTTGCATTCCTTTTACATGTTTGATATCATGAATTTAGCCTTCTTTCATATATATATATATATATATATATATATATATATATATATATATATATATATATATATATATATATATATATATATATATATTTGTGTGTAGTCTTATACTGATATAATTATTGTAGAACTATTAAGAGATACTGTTTAAGCCACTGTTGGGAACTTTTCTGTATGCGGGTGAAGCGTGCTCATAGTATCCTTTACTTGTTTCGTCTTCTACTTTGCTCAGTTGGACTATGATACCTACTGAGTACAAGTGGATCGTACTCACTCCTACTTCTGCACCCTTTCGGTGCAGATCCCACTACGAGTACGACCCACGGTAGTTGATTTTTCTTATTGAAAGCTGATTTAGATGTACTGGTGAACTCCCCATCCGAAGCCTTGTTCCATCCTCCACCTATCGTTTATGCCTTTACTTGTATTTGGAGACAGAGATGTATTATCTGATTTAAGTATTATGTTAGATGCCCTTTATACTTATGATTCCAGGTTTTGGGATGTTGGTTGTATTTCTTTTAGATACTTTCGATTTATGATTATTATGGCCTGAACTTGTTATATAGGTCTCATATTATTATTTTTCTTTTCTCTTTCATATTTCATATTTAACTGTGGACTTTTGTCTTACTACCAAGTTTGGGTCGAGGTAGGTGTCATCATGACCTCAATTTTTGGGTCGTGATAGAGTTGGGCTCTAAATTGAATCTAAGTACAGCCTTTCATCCTTAGATTGATGGTTAGTCTGAGTGGACAATCCAAGTGTTACAAGCCATGCTTCGGGCATGTGTCATGGATTTTGGTTGTCATTGGGACCAGTTCTTACCATTGTGTGAGTTTGCATACAACAATAGTTAGCATTCGAGTATATACATGGCTCTTTTTGAGGCTTTGTATGAGAGAAGGTATAGATCTCTCATTGGGTTATTTGATGCCTTTGAGGTAAAACATTAGGGCACCGATTTATTGAAGGATTCAATGGAAAAGGTTAGATTTGTACAAGAGAAATTGGTAGCGTCTCAAAGCCGGTAGAAGGAGTATGCGGATAAGAAAGTGTGTGATATGCATTTCATGAAAGGTGAGCAAGTTTTGCTCGAAGTTTCACCTATGAAGGGTATGATACAATTTGGAAAGAAGGGTAAACTTAGCCCAAGGTACATTGGGTCATTTGAGATCTTGAAAGGCGTAGGATCGGTGGCGTATAGGTTAGCTCTACCTCCTCATTTGTCAGGAGTCCACCAAGTTTTATATGTTTCGATTCACAAGAAGTATCACGGGGATACGAATTGCATCATCCATTAGGATTCAGTTTTACTTGATGAGAACCTTTCTTATGAAGAGGAACCCATTGCCATTCTTGATAGAGATGTTTGAAAGTTGAGAACTAAAGTGATTCTTTCCATGAAAGTCTAATGTAAGAACCATCCTATTGAGGAGGCCACTTGGGAGATCAAAGCAGACACGCGTAAGCGTTATCCTTAGATGTTCATCGGTTCAGGTAATTCTCACTCATTTTTCCTCTTTCTTTTCTAGTTGTTGTTCGAGAACAAATGATTATTTAATTGGTATCTGATCTAACAGTACATCCAGTCATTATAGTGTTGGTTAGCATGAAAAAATCCGGGTTAAGTTTCCCCTTTAATGAAAATTATGAAATCTCAGGCGACGCTGGTTTCGAATAAATTTTAGTATTGTGTGGTATTGAGAAATTTGGTGGTTGGTGGTGTAGTATTTGATGGATTTAAGATGATATTATACTATCCAAGAGGTTTAGTAACACATAGAAACTTTTAAAACGTAAATCGGGTTTGTGGAACTCTAGTTATAGTGATTATCGTAAAGGGGTTATTCCATAATGTCAAAATCTGGGAAGCGTGTTGTATAATGGACTAGGCTGGGAAGGCATCACAAATATTTGCCTCACTTCCACTATAGCGTAAGGATGTTCCACTGCAGCGATGTTGCCATAGCAACGTTTGGGTCCCTATAGCGAAGCTCCTCATATCAGCAGTTCCACTGCAATGGAACATTCATTGCTGTAATAATGTCGTTGTAGCAACAAAGTGATAGTTGTAGTGAAGTCGGGATAGTTTATACCCAGAAAATTTGAGACTTAGCATTCTTTTTCTAAAACTCTCATGTTTTGACCTAAGGATAAGAGATAGGCGATATTGTGGATTCTTGGATGTTTCCTACCACTAAGGTAAGTTTATTTCATCATTCTACCACGTACTTACTTCCTTTAATCCTTAGAATCATTAGAACTCTTTCATAGTGGAATTATGGGTTCAACCCTAGGTTGGATGAACTGGTATAAATTTTTTATAGGTGGGTTTAGATTACTTATGTCCTGATTGCTAGTTGCTCTTATTTAATTTATGTTTATGTATGGATTTTAAGTTCAGTCAGTTGATGATACCTACCAATCTATAGTATTCATACTGATACTACATGTTCTCTTCTTTTGTTAAGTGCAGAATGTGTTGCAAAGATTGAGACGATGCCTCGAACTTAGTTCGCGATCAAAACCTTTTTCGATTCAAAAATGAGCACCTACCTTCAGGCAGCCATTGGATCTTTTCATTGATCATGTCCACTCCTTTAGACAATGACAGTCCTTTATTATTTATTTTTGAACTATTTTTTTCAGACTTTAATTTTATTTTAAAATGTTCTTGTACGATGACTTTGGAGTCCTTGGGATAATTGTAATCGGTAGTTATTTCTGTGCTATTATCTATTTATTGAATTATGGAGATTAAATATTTGTTTTAGTTAAGATCATTGCTTATTATTGCTTAAATTGTTAAGTGATTATGTTAAGATTTGAGTTAGATAGTTCTCCCACTAGAGGGTTAGTGTGGGTGCCACTCACAACCATTTGGATCGTGATACAATCAAATTGACATATTCTTTAATTATTGTGTTTTAAATGATGGAAACACATGTAGGCTTGTATGCCAATAAATAATTTCAGCTATCGTTTGATAAATTTTGTTAGGATACAAACTAATAGTAATAGCATCATTTCATGAAAATAATAATGCTCATAGCTTTGCAAATACATTCCTATTTTTAAGGATAAAGAAGACCCCAACATAATAGGACTAGACATAAAAGAGGTAGAATGAAGCATTGACAATGACATATTTCAGATCTTGTGCAAAACAAAAGGAAAGTTTTTGTTTGGAATTACTAAGCCATTTTGTATAATAATTTTCTTAAATAAATCCAGATGTTTAAAATGAATTTCTATCATTTTTGGATAAACCAGAATATCATCAATATACACAATTATGAAATTGCTATAAGGTATGAAAATATCATTCATAATTTTCTGAAATTCAAAAGGTGCATTCTTTAATCCAAAGGGCATAACATTCCATTCAAATTGTCCCACTGAAACATTAAAAGTAGATCTAGTTAATGAATTAGATCTATTTATTCTAGTTGACAATATGATATTATCTGTATCAAAAGTTGGTTCTGCAAAGTAATTTTTACAGTACCATCCAGAGCTTGTTCGACTAGACTACTAGATCTGTCCTATCTCCCCCCCCCCCCCCCCCAATAATTTTTTCAAATAAAAAAAGACGATAAAATTGTCTATTTCTCAGCTTTTTCTAAATTATTAGAAGATGATACGGCCTCTATTACTGCTAGGCATGTTAATATTATGCTTAAACAACAGAATTATGCTAATATTTGTATGAGTGTGTTAGGAGAGCATATTATAATCAAAGTCGGAATCTAATTAAATTCGATCCAATAATGAACTACAATAGTATGGTTAAACTAATTAATATTAATTAAAAGACTAGTACTCATGTAAACAACTATCTTTACATGGTTTTTTATTCACTAACTACTATCAGTAGCAAAAATTAAAAAATTGTTCAATCTTCCAAAGCCACAAAACCATCACCAACTAAGTGATCTGTCTTTCCTTCAGGGTTCTCAAAGAAATCTGCTACATCCAAGTGTGTGATGTCAACATGATTTCCAGGGATAAAATAAGTTTTGGAATTTTTCTCTTTCTTCTTTAGTGATTCTTGATAAAGCTCAACTAGGTGTTTGAAAGTACGACAATCACGTGCATAATATCTTTTTCCTCCATATCTGAAGTAGCCACTTGCTCTAACCGCTTCACGCTTCTCATCTTTTTTTTTTCTTTTTGTTGGTGATTTTTCTTTGATAAATGATTAACACCATGAATCATTCTTCACCATAATCAGGACCAAGGGGGTCGCGGCCTTTTCTACGCTTAGCGTGGTGGGTGTACACCTCATTCACTTCAGAAAATAGTGTAGAACTAGTAGGTCGAGTCTCGTGATTTTTCATTAGCAAATCATTATTTTATTCAGCCATAAGAAGATGAGAAATCAGTTCAGAATACTTCTTTATACCTTTCTCTCAATATTGTTGCTGCATAAGCACATTCGAGGTATGAAAAATGGAGAACAGTTTTTCCATCATATCAACATCACTAATCGTTTCTCCACAAAGTTCCAATTGAGAAGTGATTCTGAACATAGCAGAATTGTACTCAATAAAAGACTTAAAGTCTTGTAGCTTTAAAAGCAGCCACTCATATCGTACTTTTGGAAGGGTTACCAATTTCAAGTAGTCATACCTTTCTTTCAAGCTATTTCACAAAACTAGTGAATCCTTAATGGTGAGATATTCAGTTTTCAAAGCATCATCAACATGATGATGCAAGAACATCATAGTTTTGGCGAACTCTTGATTTATGCTGTGTTTTTATCTTTAATGGTGTTTCCAAGACTCATTACATCCAGATGGATTTTAGCATCCAAAGCCCATGACAGGTAGTTCTTGCCTGAAATATCAAAGGCAACAAACTCAAATTTTGTAAGGTTAGCCATATAGAGAATTAAAAAAATAATACCTTAGCCTTCAAACAGTATCTTGAGATGGTAGAGTCTCGTGTTATGAAAAAATAATAAAACAGGAAGAAGAATAAGTAGAAATAAGAGAGAAAACTTCTTATTTCTTTTAGGGATGAATTATAATGAAGAGAACCTCTCTATTAATAAGAAAAAATTAGTTTGGTCCTAAAGTTAGGGTTCCTAACTTTTCTCCAAAAGATAGATATTTAATCTAACTTGATACTATCATTTATAACACTGAACAAATCAATGATAAATTCAAAAGAATAATAAAGGTTCAAAAAATTAAAGGTTTACATTAGTCAACAACAATTAAATGTAGATACATGTGTGTAAAAACTAATATTATATTCTTTCAGTTTTAATTTATTTATTTTATTTTCCTTTTTAGTCTGTTTAAAAAAATGAGTTTTTTCTTTTTTAACAATTCTCTAATTTCAACTTTCCACATGTCATGATTAAGATCACAAGATTAAAAGACATTTTGATACATTTGACATATCTTTTGTTTATGACTAAAAGATTCAAAAATCTTTCATATTTTCTTAAACCCCGTATCAAGTCAAAACCAGATTAACTAATTGAAATTATGGGAGTAGCAAGCAAATAACAGAATTTACAGAATAGTGAAAAGAGAAAAAATCTGTCTATGTATAATAGGAGAGGCAAATCACTCCTAGGATGACAAGTGTAAGCATAAGAAAATTCCTTTCTTTAAAAAAATAAAATATAAATAAATATTCAGAATCCTAAATATTTGAATTTAAATTCAAAAATCTATCTATATATTATAAGAGAAGCAAATCACTCCTAGGATGACAAGTGTAAGCACAAGAAAATTTCTTTTTAAGAAAACAAAATACATATAAAGATGTAAAATCTTAAATATTTGAAATTAAATTAAAAAAAAATTGAGAAGACAAAAGATAGAAAAAATAAAAAAGGGATAAAATTAATTAGGGGTGTCAATGGTACGATTCGGGCGGTTATTTTCTAAAATTTATACCATACCAATAATTCGGTTGTTTTATTTTATATAACCAAAACTAGACTTTTCAAAACCGTACCATTCTCTCAGTTTTTCTTCGGTATAGGTACGATTTGGTTAATTTTTGGTATTTTTTTAAAACCATGTTTACTTGTGTATGACTTTGACAAAACTACTCTAGACATTTATTGTTTGAAAGGTGATGAGTCAATAAAATAAAAATAGAGATTCATCCCATTATTTTACAATAGTGTAAAACAATACTAAGCAAATATAAAAAATATAATTTAGATCACATCACACGAACGGAAGGAAATCAATCAAGAATAAACTAAAAATATGAATCTACTTGAATTAAGTACCCAATAGGAGAAATTTAAGTCATGCATGAGGAAAAATATCTAATAACTTGTAGGTTGTTATCCAATATTGTTGGAATATGTCATGACCCAACTAATCGGATCGTGAGCGTACCTATTCTAATCCACCTATATAGGAGAACCCTTACCACCCATTTAGAATCATACGGAAGTCATAAAAGAAATTCATTAAACTCTTCAAAATACTTATAAACTTATTACAATTTCATTTAAAAAGATACAACAAGAAAATCCTTTACCCCAAGGATCTAGTCTAGACAGGTACAAGAGTTACTAAAACACAAGGATAATAAATACAAGACTAGAATTTTAGCATAGGAATAAGAAGACGGAAGTTGTTGAAGATCTCTAGACGCATCAAGTAGTGAAACCTCAACTGATCCTTAAACAGACTATACCCCAAAAAGGGTATAGCAAGAGTAGCATCAGTATAACCACATGTACTAGTAAGCATCATTGGTCGACCCAAGTTAAATTACGTAAATACAATATAAATATCTGAAACTAAACATGGACTTACAAAAAAAACACCAACTTATATTTCTTGACCACTTCTCCATCATCACTCTCCTCCTTATCTCCCACTCTTAACTATACCTCAAACACTTATTCAATTTATGATCCTAATGATATATATTACTGAGGGCCACTAAGGTAATTAATAAATCACTCAATTCTTGACTCCTCACTATACTTATTTAAACACTACCCAAATCAGGGACAAAACATGAATTAATCTTATACATATTGCTATAAAAGCCATTTTCTCCTACCAATACTTAACTCATAAGACCAACCTAGGCACATCATTTAAAAGCAGCATTCAACTAGCAATTGATAAGCAAGGAATAATGACGTAACATTTACGATTACTCTTCAATTAATCTTTCCTTCACAGATTCATTTATATACAATCAAGTAAACAAGGAAAACATATGTCAAGAACAATTATTCAACTCAAGTCAACCACCATGACTTATGAAACTGGCAACTCAACTCATCACAATTACCTCTTTAATGGACTTCAACAATATTAACTCGGTTCAAGTATATCAATAGCTCGAACCACTCATGGATCCAAATAACAATAATAATATATCTCGGTTCACTTAAGGAACCAAAATAACAAACAACAATATAACCCGGTTCACTCATAGAAATCTCCAATACCGTGTACACATATACTAAGGGTCTTATAACTGTCCACTAGCTATGACCTACAGGGAACGAGCTCAGTCCATGTATCAAATAACCCAGACAACTAGTGCATGTCACCCTTATCCCAAACCAAGTGTTATACCACCCTTATTCTAACGTCCCCACCCTTTTACTTCCTGAATTCCACATATTCTGTTACGATCAACCTTTATGGTTCATCTCACAATATCCAACAATACCACAACATTTCACCTAGTGATTTTCAGCGAGTATACCGTAAGAAAACATCGGGTTTTACCCCCTCTAAGCGTGCTCCTTCTTTTCCATTGTTCCAGAGCCTTGAGGCAACCCTAAGGGTTTTTTAGAATAAAGCCTCATTCTGGTTTACAACCTTAAAAAAGGGGTTTAAAAACTCGGGTAGACTATTTTTGGCACCTCTCTATAGCATGCACGTGGCAACCACGATGCCGCTATAGCGGGATATCATCAGTTCACTCCAAATAAATTTTTTCTAATCTAAGTTTATTTTAAAAAGCCTTTACAAACCTTTTTAAAGATATTAAGGAAATTTTCATACTCCATATTCTTAGATGCAATTATTGTAGTAATGACGGAATGGATCATTAAAGAAGATACTAATTTATCCATCGTCCGTCCCCGAATGATCCCAGTAGGAAGAAAAGTGTATCCGGGTCATTAATTCTCACTCATTGATTATAAAGTTTTATTCCAAAACATTGCTCACCGAACTTACACTAGAGTTCACACACATTATCTCACACCTATTTAATACAGCATCCTTACGTAATTCAATGCAACCAAAATTTGCACGAGGCTATCTTTGATAAAGGTTTACGAGTATCCAAGATAACCGAGGCCTCATGTTTTGCGGAAAAATGGTTTGACTTCAAAAATCATTTCAAAAACTTATTCAAATTTTTAAAATAATTTAAGAAAAAAGCAAGAGTTGACACTTAATTTTTTCAGAAAAATTAAGAAAACCTTTTAAAAATTTCTAAAGACTTAAAACAGTAAATCTTTAAAAAATTAAGAAATACGGGTAAGTGGTTCCTATTAATACTCTTGGAAGGATGTTATGGCACCAAGAGTATCCGCTAACTTGCAGTTGTCCAATATATTTAAAAACTAACTCTGCTATGACTAACTATAAGGAAAAAGATTTATTTTAGAAAAATCACTAATGAAACATGTTTATGAGTTTTCAAAAGAAACAATGATTCGATTTCAATTTAGTTAACTTGTAAAACAAAACAAA
The DNA here is from genome assembly GCA_031232105.1 of Capsicum rhomboideum. Classification (NCBI taxonomy): domain Eukaryota; kingdom Viridiplantae; phylum Streptophyta; class Magnoliopsida; order Solanales; family Solanaceae; genus Capsicum; species Capsicum rhomboideum. Next base: position 95,813,539 of record CP124715.1, read on the forward strand.
ATCGAACCCAAATAATTAAATGAACTAATTTAACGTTTGTTAGGTAGTTATGTATGAAAACTCATATGAAAGACAACGAAGCAATTTATTTTTGAAAAATAGCAACTCTTTAGGGAATCCAACCAAGTTAAATTTAAAAGGGTGTTAGAATTAATACAATATCAAGAGAAATATGCACAAATAAATAAAGAGAGGGAAAGAGATGGGGTTTAGGAAACTTGGGCCCAGGCTCCTGAAATGTCAAACTTTGGACTCAAAATTTTGGAATTTGGCCCACTCGGTAGCTGATCCTCTACTATCCTTTCTCTATATTTGCTTCCTTTTTCCTACTTTGAAGAATGAGGTTGACTTGATGAAATCATTGGGTTTTCACCGAATTTTGAAGAAGCAAAGAAAGAATAGAGTCCAGAATGGACTCAATCACACCATGTTTACATGTATCAAGCAAAAAGAGAAGGAAAGAATTCGCAGCGAGAGGATTCAATTCAATGCCTCAACCCAATCGGTCATCAGTGGAACCCACCCTAACACTACACTGGGAGAACCATCTCACCCAATCCTTAACCAAATAACAAGAATTCACCTAAACTAACTTGATCAATTCACTACTATTTACCTCAATAAACACAATAAAAGTAAAATGAGTTCTTTATTAACTCACTAAATACTCAAAAAAAAAAGAGTGCGGAATGTATCTTTACTCATTAAAAACACCTGGGACCCAAAAGTCACCATACAAGAACTCTAAAGAATGTCAAAAACCAAATCTAAAACAATATCCAGAATACAAAAATAAAGGAATGTCTCTGTCCTGAAACAAAAGGACATAACTAACATAAAGATGATCCAATGGCTGCTCGGACATGGTGTTCACCCTTGAATCAATGTATGAATCATGGACTAAAGTCGAGGTCTTGTCTCAAATGCTAGAACATGCTCTGCACTCAACAAAAAGAAGAGCACAGATAGTATTAGTACAATAACTAGCTATTGGTAGACATCATTGACCGACTTAATGCAACACCATACAAATAGGCAAGTTAAATGCAAGTAACAACAATCAAAACACAAATCACAATTAGTTAACAACCAAATACAGTCATAACACTTCATCTCATCAGGAATACAAGTATACAAGTACATCAATTACACTTAGGCAGATTCTTCAACAATGGTCACCACTCTGTCTCTGTATGTGTGTGTGTGTGTATATATATATATATATTCAAATGAAATAATAATTGCATGCATGCACGATGAACACACATACTAGAGTCAGTAGGGACTCTCAACTATGACCTGCAGGGGACTAGCTTAGTCTATGTACCAGTACCGATGTAGTACCCGATCAAATAATAATGTCGGGGTGACACCCAATCTATATGAAAATGTCGGCGTGACACCTGATCCATATATCATCTCAATACCATCTCAAAACCATATGTTTTATGCACGATACAGTTAATAATCAGAAATAATTCCCCAAAGCTAGTAAAAAACACCCAACTCACATATAAGCATAGAGTCAAGCTAACAAACACCCAACTCATATATAAGCATAGATTCAAGCTATTCTTTACTACTATTAAACTATAATCTACCTCTATTTCTTGCTCGTAAACACTATATAGCCACAAACTTGCCCTTCCTTTCAATTTTGGCCCATTCTTGATCTATAAACAACAACAACATAGCTTTTAACACAACAATTCACCCTTCCTAAGCATTAGGAATTCACATTTAACAAAATAACTCATAAACTTAACCTAGTTCATCATCTTAGGGTGGTTCTCTACCCTTTAAACTCTTTGAATTCTTCATAATTCAACTAACAATCATGAATTCTATCATAGAAACTGTTTTCTAACACCCTAGGATCAATAACAACTGCTAATAACATCATTCCCCACCCATTCCAACTAGTTCATAAATTTAGAGCTAATTCCCAAATTCTACCATGGTTATGATTCCTATAATCTCATGAATCTTGAGGAGTAATTCAAGTTTAAAGTGTAAAAGGAACTTCCCTCAAAGATGGAAAATCCCAAAACTTGATGAAAATCATCCTTTCTAAGCACTTGAATGTTTTTTAGAAAAGTTAAAATGAATAATAGATTTTCTAATTTAAAAACTGGAAAATTGTGCTTTGGACGCTATAGCGGTACTTTTGTCGCTACAACGGCATTGTTGTGGTAGAGGATCTGCTGCTATAGCGGCACCTAGCACTTTTGTTGCCGCAGCAACCCCAAAATAGTAGCTTGGTACTTGGTCCCAACTTTGGCCATTTCAAAACACACTTATCAAAATTCGATATTACGAACTAACCCTTTTAAAGTAATTGTGATAACCGGAGTTCTACTATCCCTTTTTACGCAACAGAAGCTTCTACAACTTTCTAAAATCATCCTCTAACAAAAAATATAATAAAAACACCAATCAACACTCTAATAATTCCCATATTTCCCTAGACTACCACATACTAAAAATATGCCTAAAACTAGGCCAACCCTGAATTTTCAAATTTTGGTCTAAGGGGAAAATAGGCGAAGGTTTTTCACTTTATTTCAGTGTAATGATGGTTGAGTCATTACATTAGATACCAATTTACCCCTCATTCCTCCCCAAAATGACAACTAACCAAAATGATGCAACATATGAGCAGAAGAATTACCTGAGTTGATGAACAAGTATGGATAGCGCTTGTTCATATCCTCCTTCGTTTTCCATGTGGCTTCGTCAACTAGACAGTTTCTCCACTAAAACTTCATAGGGGGAATGAATTTAGTTCTCATATTTCTCATATCTTTATCCAAGATAGCAATTGGCTCCTCTTCATAAGAGAGCTTCTTGTCAAACAAATCTAAATCCCAATGAATGATGTAGTCTCCATCTCTGTGGTACTTCTTGAGCATTGACATATGAAACACAGGATGAACCCCTGACAAGCTAGGAGGCAAAGCCAACCTATATGCCACTAACCCTACTCCATTCAAAACCTCAAAGGGTCTCATGTACCTCGGAATCAACTTCCCCTTCTTTTCAAACCGCATAACACCCTTTATGGGTGACACTTTTAGCAACACGTTCTCACCTTTCTAGAATTGCACATCTCTTACCTTATTATCTGCATATTCTTTTTGTCAATTCTGGGCTACTACCAACTTCTACTGGATGAACCTCACTTTCTCCATCGACTCTTTTAGCATATCAGTGCCCCAAGGTCTCACTTTGAAAACATCAAACCATCCACTAGGAAACCTACATCTTCTTCTATATAAAGCTTCAAAAGAAGCCATGTCAATGTTGGAGTGGTAGCTGTTGTTAAATGGAAACTCATACAAGGGTGGATATTGGTCCCACTGACCACCAAAGTCCATCACACAAGCTCGAAGCATATCTTTAAGTCCGTGGATTGTCCATTCTGACTGTCCATCGGCCTGCAGATGAAAAGTTGTACCTAGGTCCAACTAGTACCCAATTTTGAATGAAACTTCTCCCAAAAGTTAGAGGTAAACTTAGTACCTCTATCCGACACTATGGAAAAAGGTACCTCATGAAGTCTCACAATTTCCATTACATAGATCTTGGCCAACTTCGCTGTATCATAGTCCACCTTCACCAGAATAAAGTGTGCAGACTTGGTCAATCGATCGATGATCACCCATATAGAATCATACTTCCTTAGGGGCTTATAAAGACCCACGACAAAGTCCATAGTTATTCTCTCCCACTTCCACTCCAAAATAAGTATCCTCTGAAAAGTGCCACTAGGTTTTCGATTCTCATACTTGACCTGTTGACAATTTTGGCAATTGGTCACAAAATTCATAATGTCTTGCTTCATTATATGCCAAAAATAATGTTGTCTCAAGTATCTATACATTTTGGTTGAACCCAGATGTATAGAGTACTTTGAATTATGGGCCTCTGCAAGGATGGTGGAAATCAAGTTGCCCAAGCGAGGCAAACACACACGCCACTGAATCCTCAACACCCCCTCTTCATCAAGAATGAACTCCTTGGTCTCACCTTGTAACACATTTTCTATAAGGTTGTTCAACTTCTTGTGTTCAAACTGCCTACTTTTAATCTTCTCAACGAAACAAGACTTAGCCTCAATATGGGCTAACACTTCTCCTTTGCTATTCAACTGCAACCTCATAAAACCATTAGTCTGAGTTTGTACCTCTCTAGCTAATGAGTGTGCCTCGACACCTCCAACCATGCCAAACTTTCTATGCTTGCTGACTTTTGGCTTAATGCATCTGCTACTATATTGGCCTTGACCCGATGATACAGAAATGAGATATCATAATCTTTGATCAACTCCATCCACCTCCTCTACCTAAAATTCAGATTCCACTGAGTAAACACATGTTGCAAACTACGGCAGTCTGTGAACACCTCACACTTCACCCCTTAAAGGTAGTGTCTCCAAATTTTCAAAGCAAAGACCACTGCTGCCAATAACAAATTGTGAGTGGGATAGTTATTCTCATATGGCTTTAGCTGCCTCGAAGTATAAGCAATTACATTTTGACCCTTCATTAAAACAACACCTAAACCAGATCATGAAGCATCACAATACACAATGAAATCCTTACCTTCAATAGGCAAGGTAAGAATAGGAGTTGAAGTTAGCGAGGTCTTGAGCTTTTGAAAGCTCTCCTCACACTTATCATCCCACACAAAAGGTACCTCTTTTTGAGTCAGGCGATTCTTATGTGAAGCAATAGAGGCAAACCCCTTAACGAACCAACGATAGTAACTAGCCAACCCATAAAACTACAAACCTTTGTAACATTGGTCGGTCTGGCCCAGTTCTTACCAGCTTCAACCTTCTGTGGGTCTATTATAACCCCTTCCTTATATACTATATGCCCTAAAAAGGACACTAAAGACAACTAATATTCACATTTTGAATACTTAGCATAAAGTTGCTTCTTCTTAAACGACCCTAACACTGACGTAAGTGATCTTCATGCTCCTCCTTACTCTTTGAGTAAACCAGAATATCATCAATGAAAAAAATAACAAATGAATCCAAAAATGACTTGAATACTCCATTCATCAAGCTTATGAAAGCGGTTGGGGAATTGGTCAATCCAAAAGACACAACCAAAAACTCATAATGTCCATAATGAGTTCGAAAGACAGTCTTTGGGATGTCCTCCACCCGAATCTTAAGCTAACAGTAACCTAACCTCAAATCAATTTTTGAGAATACCGTGACTCCCTGCAACTGGTCAAATAGCCTAGGCAAAGGATACTTTTTGTGAATAGTCACCTTATTCAACTGTCTATAGTCTATGAACATCTGCCTACTACCATTCTTGTTTTTCACAAAAAGCACAGGAGCACCACAAGGATAAACACTCGGAAGAATAAAACCCTTCCCCAACAACTCTTGCAACTGGGATTTCAATTCTCTTAACTCTGTTGGTGCCATCCTAAAAGGAAGGATAGATATGGAGCGTGTTCCCAGCTCTAAGTCTATATAAAAGTCAAAACTCACAGTCAAAAGGCATACCAGGGAGGTCATCAGGGAACACCTCTAAGAATTCACACACTACTAAAACCAAAGAAATAGGAGGAATTGCTAAACTATCATCCCAAAAATAAGCTAGGAACGCCCTACATCCTCGCTTAAATAACTTTTAGGCACGAATAGCTGAAACAATTCTCAAAGGAGTAGGCTTAAGAGTACCTTCCCACTCTAACCTTTTCATCCCAGGCATAGCTACCATGACAGTCTTAGCATAGCAATCAAGAAAAACACGATGAGGAGACAGCCAAATCATTCCCAAAATAATATCAAACTCCTTCATATCTAAGATCACTAAGTCTGCCAAAGTTTTATAGCTTATAAACATCACAGGACATACCCGATAAACCTGATCAACACATACAGAAACCCTAACTGGTGTAAACACATACATAAGAGTATCAAGAAATTCATATTTTATGTCCTAACCCAAGGCAAATTTCACAGACACATAAGAGAAAGTAGACCCAGGATCAAATAACACAGAAGCCATAAGATCACAGACAAGAATAGTACCTATGATCACAGCATTATAAGCTTCAGCTTTAGGATGGCCAATAACAGCATAAAGATGAGCCTTATCACCATCTCTACCAGCCTATGCGCATGTTCGACCAACCTTTCCTCCACTATGGTTGGCTTGGTAGCCACCCTTCCCTACATTATGACCACTACGCCCACCAAGTGGATGAACCCTACCATATCCTCCACCACCATGACCTGCTGGAACTAAGGCACTAGACATTGGCTACTGAGTCAACTATCCAGCAGATACGTAGTTAGGACAAAACCTCCAAATATGACCCAATCCCCTACACTCATTGCATCTGATGTCTAAGGTAGGCTGCTGAACTGAAGATGCTGAAGGTGTATTACTATTTGTCCGAGAAGGCTAATAATTAACCCCTAATAGGTCCCCCCGCAGATATAGGCATAGCTGAATGGAATGGTTAAGAAGGGTAACCCTATGATCCACGACCCCGAAAATAATAACCATTAAAATGACCCAATTTTTGGGCCTTCTTTACCTCTGCCTTCATCTCTCTTTGATTCTTAATCCCTTTCAACTTCTTTGGAAACTCAACCACTTCCTAAAAAGTCTTTCCAGATGTAGCCACTGACAGTGCAGCCACCTGAAGACTTGAGTTCAAACCTTTTACAAAATACCTGATCCTCTCCTCCTCTAAAGTAATCAACTGAAGTTCATAGCGAGACAAGGCATGAAATTTGGCCTCATATGCTGTCAGAGACATATCACCCTACTCAAGTTTCAGGAACTCATCCTTCTTCTGATCCTTATAGGTACGAGGAACATATTCGGGAACTGAGCTCAAGTAACTGGAGGTAAGCAGCTCTACACTTAACAAAGGGCCTCCACCATTGTTTGGCCTCTTACTGCAACTGAAATATCACAAACTTCACACCATACCTTTCCATAATACCCATCTTGTGCAGACACTTATGAAAGTCAATCAAGAACTCAAATGCATCCACTGACACAGTACCTTAGAACACTGGAGGTTTCATATTTATGAACTTACAAAATAGTCCATGCTCATCATCAGTCATTATCGATTCCAATACCTATCGAGGAAACACTGCTGTCTCAGAGCTCTAATCCATCTGAGGTGCTACAAATGCGACATGGTGTAAGGTTAGGAATAGAAATGCAGGAACTGATGGCATAGTACCTGTGCCAGCCAAACTACTCAAAAACCCTAACACCTGCTGAATCAACTCTGCAGACATAGGTACCTGAGCTTCACATTCTGCACTGGCACCACATTCTCTGGAACCACCACTTCTTCCTCCTCAACTATCACCTCCTCATTCTGGAATATGATCGGAGTATCCTGCGGTGAGAGAGGGGATGGTGAACTCTGTATAGCCAGTCCTTCGGTTACCTGGGCTCCACCCCTGATAAGTGTTGCCCTTCGTCCTCCCCTTCTAGGCCTTCCCCTAACTCGAGGCCTGCCCCAAACCACTACCTCAACAGCTGGGGCTGGTACTGGTGCTACTGCTGCAGCTGTTACTGCTCTAGTTGAACGAGTGTTCACCATCTACGAAATAAGAGTGAAGGAGGTTAGATACCAGTTCGGATCACCAGTTACAATTGGAATCAAGTACTAGCACAAACAAAAGAAGGAAGTGAAAATTGTTTCCTAGAGCCTCGTAGCTTCTTAAAGAAAAGTACAAACATCTTTGTACCATTCGCAAGACTCTACTAGACCCATTCTTATACGACGAGATTGACGAACCCAGTACTCTAATACAATCTTTGTCACGACCCAATTGGTCATGAGTGGCACGAACCATCTAACACAACACTTAACCAATTAACAAGAATTCACCTACACCAACTTCATCAATTCACTACTATTTAGCTCAATAAATGCAAAATGAGTTCTTTATTAATAAACTGAATACTCGAAAACAAAGACAGTGCGAAATGTATCTCTACTTATAACAAACCCCGGGACCCAAAAGATACTGTACAAGAACTCTAAAGAATGTCAAAAACCAAGTCTAAAACAATATCTAGAATACAAAAATAAAGGAATATCTCCATCCCAAAACAAAGGACATAACCAACATAAAAATAATCCAATGACTGCTCTGACATGGTGCTCACCTTTGAATCAATGTCTCAATCACAGAATAGAGCTGAGGTCTTGTCTCAAACACCGAAACACGCTCTGGACTCAACAAAAAAGAGCATAGGTAGTATTAGTACAACAACTAGGTACTGGTAGACATCATAGTCCAACTCAACTCAAAAACATACAAATAGGCTAGTTAAATGCAAGTAACAACAATCAAAGCACAACTCACGATTAGTAGACAACCAAATATAGTCATAACACTTTATCTCATCAGGAATACAAGTACATTAATTACACTTAGGCAGATTCTTCAACAATGGTCACCATATTATTTATATATATATATAATAAAATGATGATTACATGCTTGAAAGATGTACACACGTACTAGAGTCAGCAGGGACTCTCAGCTATGACCTGCAGGGGATGAGCTCATTTCATGTACCAGTACCAGCATGGTACCTGATCTAATAATAGTGTCGGTGTGACACCGAATCCATATAACAGTGTCGGCATGGCACCTGATCCATATATCATCTTAATACCATCTCAAAACCATATGTTCAATGTATGATATAGTCAATAATCACAAATAATACCCAAAAGCTAGTAACAAACACCCAACTCACATATAAGCATAGAGTCAAGCAAGTCTTTACTACTATTAATCCATAACCTACCTCAATCCCTTGCTCGTAAACACTATATAGCCGCAAACTTTCCCTTTCTTTTGATTTTGACCCGTTCTTGTTCTATAAACAATAGTTACATAGATTTTAACACAACAATTCACCCTTCCTAAGCATTAGGAACTCAGATTTAACAAAATAACTCATAAACTTAACCTAGTTCATCATCTCTGGGTTCTTTACCCTTTAAAATCATTGAATTATTCATAATTCAACTAATAATCATAGGAAGTGTTTTCTAACACTCAAGGATCAATAACAGCTGATAATAATATTATTCCTCACTTATTCCCATCAGTTCATAAATTTAGGGCTAATTTTCAAATTTCACTATGGTTATGATTCCTACAATCTCATGAATCTAGAGGAGTCATTCAAGTTTGAAGTGTAAAAGGATCTTACCTCAAAGATGAAAAACCCCAAAAGTTGATGAAAATCGCCCTTGCTAAGCCCTTGGACAATTTTTAGAAAAGTGAGAATGAAAAATGGGTTTTTTGATTTAAAATCTAGAAAACTGTGCTTTGGCCGCTGTAGTAGTACTTTTGTCTTACAGAGGCACTACTGCAGCAGAGGATCTACCATTGTAGTGGCACCTAGGCCAAAAGAGGTTGCCACTACAGTGATACTTCTGTCGCTGTACATATGCTGCTGTAACGACACTTCTGTCGCTGCAGTGACCCCAAACTAGTAGCATGGTACTTGGTCCCAGCTCTGGCCATTTCATGACACACTTCTTGAAATTCGACATTACAAATTGACCCTTTTACGATAATTGTTATAACCGGAGTTCTACTAACCCGTTTTACACACAGAAAGTTTCTACGACTTCCTAAACTCGACCTCTAGCACAAAATACAATCAAAAATACCAATCGACACTCTAATAATTCTCAGATTTTCCTGGACCACCGTACACTTAATATACGCCTAAAACTAGGCTAGCCCTGAATTTTTAAATTTTGGTTTAACAGGAAACTAGGCAAGGGTTTTACTCTCCATTTCAGCGTAACAATGATTTAGATCATTACATTCAAAGAAACTTATTTCACACTAATAGAGCAGGACTTTAAACTCAAATCAAAATTATCACATATTAATAAACCTTGCAACTTAATTATTCACCAAAATTCATACTATGACTAAACAAAACACTATTTGAATGTCCAACTACTGATTTTAGTCGAACTTTCGAGTTTTAATACCCAAGATTATATAGCAAACACTAAAGACTAATACTACGAATAAATATTTTGACAAAGAAGTGAACTTAAAGCACCTATCAGTTGTTGTTCATGAATTAGAGCACTTTAAAAAGGAAATAAAAATGTGCACTGATAATGAAGAGCCCATGAAACACTTCAAAGTTTAGAACTTAATATCCACCTTTGCTACACACTGCTTAAAAGAATAATTTGCTCAGGCATGAGAATTAGTGAATAAGAAACCTTCAATTTTATAAAGACTTAAACTCAAGCAAATCAATTTAAGTGGCAACCAAGGTCCAGATTCAAGGAAAATCAATAGAATAAAATTTTGAGAATTCAGCTTGTAAAAATTCAAACTTCTACAGAGGAGAGAAAAAGGAAATCAAAACAGTACACCACACATAGTTAAAACAGTGTTCAAATTTAACAAATAGACATGAGAAAATTTACAGAACTTTACACAGTTTATAACAACATATAAGAAGGGAGAGAGGGAAAAGGGAACCTTGTTCAAGTATTTGAAGAAGAAAGAGAGATGGGGGGTAATGAACAATATGAGTGTTCATCCTCTAACTCTGTTACTCGTATTGAGCATTCCTCCATTCTTACATGTTGATCTTAAACAACCAAAACCAATGAAAGGGAAAGAGGCTTAATTGACTAACTTGAAATGAATACATGAAAGGTCGAAGCCAATTGTAGAGAAAATAGGCTCTTCTAGATAATATGAAACGAATAAAGCAAGAAACGAAAAATCTTGAGTAATTCATGGTAAAGGGTAAGCATAAGGTGATGAACAACATGATATGTTCATTTTTTACTTTTTATTGTTCATAATAACACCCCCTTTTCTTTGTACTCTTGCTAATAGGTAAATCAAAATACCGAGAAACTAAACATTCGGAAATTGAAACCAAGAAAGTAAAGCAACAAATAAAAAAAATAATTATTATGATATATACAGAAAAGAAATAGTAATATGACAGAAATGAATCATAGTAAGAAAAAACAAAGAGGAAGGGAGATTACCTTTTGTCGAGCAGCTCATTTGGATAACAAGCTTAAAGAAGAGCGATTCCACCACCGCCGGGGAAGATGAACTCAGATTCTTAATCAAGAATCAAGCTCAACGAAGTCCTAAAAAGTCTTAGACTAGAGAGCACCTCAAGACTACGATTATGACTTGATTTCGTCAAAATCGAACAAAAATACTTACTAAAAATCTCTAATTCCTTTGGCTAGAGTTAGAGAAAGACTCTCCAAAACTCAAAAGGAAAAAGAGAAATTTCCACAAAAATATTAGAAATGTTGGTGTCAATTATGTTTCCACTTATAGTCGACTATCGCTTCCATCACCCTAAAGCAAAAATTTTAATATTCTATTAGTTTTAAACTTATATATATATTATTCGGTATGGTTCAATATTTTTTTGGTTAATTTTTATAAAATAAAAAACCTACTTAATTATTCGATATGGTTATAAATTTATATAAAAACCATCGATTTTATTTTAAAAATCTAAAAATTGATTTGGCATTGTCACGACCCAATTCATGAATCATGCAGGCACCTACCCAACTCTATCCTAGATAGGAGAACCCTTACCATCCAACTATTCAATTAAGTGCAGAAAATATACGAATTATTTTTGAAAATGAAATAATCCTTTAAAAGAAAGAAAGATCTCCTGTTCAAATACATTTATTACATAATTACATTGCAAAACTAAAATAAAGTTTTACCAGAACCTAATTTAAATCGGTACAAGAGCGCTAAGCAACTTGAAAAGATGACCCGAGACACAGCATCCTTGTAAGAGTAAGATGACAAGAGCTGTGAGAAACGACCACCGATGTACCTATAGAAACTCCAACTGAACTGCAACATGGATATATCCCCAAATGGAGATATAGTAAATGTAGTATCAATACAATCACATGTATTAATAGGTATTATCATCCAACTAGGGTTAGAAACAAATAACAACAATAGAAAAGGAAGGAAATCATGGTAGCAAATAATATCCCAGACAACTAAACCCTTCCAAATCCCTTTTTCTAAGTTTCCCTAATTCTCACCTTACACCCTCTCTAACCGCACCTATGACCCTACAATCCACGTAACCATGACCCACTATTCTTTATCAAAAATACTACTGACCAGACCACTAGTCTTACTTCCTGAGGATATGATACAGACTAGACCAGATTACCTAACATCCACATGTGTGTGTGTGTGTGTATATATATATATATATTGCATACTGAAGTTAAGATATTTACTCAAACCAAGGCATACCTTACACCCGCATACTCCAATCCGCTACTCACTCTTAGCAAGTCAATTACACAATAATCACCACGATATATATATATATATATATAATGAAATGAATGAATCCATGCGAGGTGTACACACATACTAGAGTCAGTAGGGACTCTCAGTTATGACCTGTAGGGGATGAGCTTTAGTCCATGTACCAGTATCCATATAAAAGTGTCGACGTGATACCCGATCTATATAACAATGTCGACGTGACACCCGATCCATACAACATCACCTCAATATACAGAGTCTTAGTCCAAATCCTCAATGCATGATGATAATTCAATAATCTCAAGTAGTGTCCGAAGGCTAGTCACAACATTCAACTTATACACATATAAGCACAGAGTCAAATCAATTCTACATTACGCTCGAACTACTCATACTTACCCAACATAACAACCATACCCACCGGTCACCTCCTATACTTATACCGACTAACAACTGTAATCAAGGATAGTATACTATATTTATCCCTTCCCTTCCTTACTAATACCTTTATACTCATTCTACTACGAGAAACTAACCTTAACACTGTTCACACACCCACAACCTCTTCTATCTCCTCTCAACTTACTAAGGATATCTATATACCTACTACCTACTCCTTTCATTCTTAACCTGGACCCTACCATTTCCCTCTAAACCCACCAGAATGCACACTCTGGGCCTTAACTTCATGTTTATTATACTCATAGTCAAACTAACCCGCTCTCTAACCCGTGAAACACTCCCATTTATTGACCTACCTCTAGTTCATACAAGCCTTATACCTTTTGACAATTAAAGGAGCAATACAGTTCAATAACTCGTCAGGTAAAATCATTAATTCATTATCTTAGTTCTAGTTATTATTAATCCATAAATACTCCGTGTCCATAAGCCTAAACATGGAATCTCCCGACATAACTACCATTATTACGTGCGTCTAGCCTAAGACGAGTGAAGAATCATCCTTCGTTTGCCTTACCCTTAACCAGCACTGAAAATCCTGCTAGGAATGCTTCAAAAATAGCCTTCTTGGAGCTTGGCCTCTAAATCCTCTTCGTTCTAAGTATAGGGTTCAATTGGGGTGTTTTTGAAGGAGGGAAAAAAAGTCAGGAATCTCAGCTGAGTGAGGGTTTTAAATAACCCTCAGGCAGTTTACTGCTCGACTAACAATGTGGCAAGGGAAGTGTCACTACAGTGCCAGATCTGTCGATGCAGTGATGGGTCAACAGGCCTGGCCAAATTTTGCAATTGTGGCGGCTTTTTCCCACAAAATAATTCCTACAAGGCCCAAAATGAAAATTTCTTGGGTGAAATATTTATTTTGTGATGATTTTTAGCATAACAACGATTTGGGTCATTACAGGTACAGTTCGGTTCGGTTGGTTCGGTCGATTTTTTAAAAACAATTGACACAACACCCCTAAAATTAATAATGGAAAAAAGAAAAACCTAGCATTAATGATTTCACAGTTTTTGGTTTGAATTTTAGTTTCTGTAATTTAGCTACGGAATTCTTCTTCTTTAGCTTTAGAGATTTTTCTTCCATATTCTTCGATCATTCTTTAAAGAAATCATTGGGTTGTTGTGGAAACAAATAATCAAATCCCTAAGATTTTTCTTCCATTGACAAATCAGTTGGGAACTCTATTATTCGAAGGGATTCGACTACCAATCCAAGAAACAAAATTTAACACAAGCTGCTCAAGATGGCTTTCTTTTAGAAAGTTAAGCAGACAATAATTCGCATACTTTGGAAAAATGTGAGTGAGTTTTCCTTATTTTTGTTGTATTGTGTTTTTTCCAACTTATGTAAGTCATTAATCAATTCTCTCTTGCGTTTGATTGCAAATTGCATGGGCTCTCTTCACAACCCCTAAAGGCATTAGGAAGAGATTTAATCAGCTAGCATAATAACTTCAATCGATAGAGGATTCATATCTTTTGTTTTTTATTTTTAAAAAATTAAGTTTTTATATTATTTCGTATGATACAATTTGAGTAGTTCAAATAGAATTGAACTTTTGATGATCTGGATACTTGGGATCCTATGGATGAAGACATGCTTGGTTTCTATTACATCATTGTCTTTTGTTAGCACATGTAGGTATGACACATAAATTGTGGTTTTAAAACTTATGTTGCAGACAATAGATTCCTCAAATTTGCTAGGAAACTTGGAAAATGCTCTAACAATCCATGAAACTATTGGCATGATTAGTGCACATGATAACTAGAAATCAATTCTACAGAAATTGTCAAATAGAGAATCGGATTTGCTTCTGACTATTCTCGGGGTAGCCCTGGACAAGATTCAGACAATGAAAGCCATAAAGCATGAGCTTGGTAAGTGATATTATTGTCATAACACCTAAAAAATTCATGTGTCATCATAACTTGATGTTTGTGTATGTGCTTCATACATCTTCAACTTTAGACCCTATACATAACTACTCTTATGGATTTAGAGCCTAGTATTATGAACAGCGGTAGATCTGAGCTTTATGGTCATATTTTCAGCCTGATAACTTTGTTTTCCGTCAATCAGATGTTAGTAACAACTGGGTTAATGGTAATTATACCAGGAGTTCTTAGTTGACTGATAGCATTCTTGATGATGTTCGTAAAGAAGCTAATAATTTGATTGCCTGTAAGGTATTGGTTTAAATGTTTGTGTGTATTTTTATTTATTAATTCGTGTTGATTGTTTTGTTACTGTAAGTTATATTATTATATGCATTTGAAAAGAATAAATTATGTTTGCATACAAAGTATTTGTTTAAATGTTTATGCATTTATGTTTGCATACAAAGTATTTGTTTAAATGTTTATGCATGTGTTTGATTTATTAACTCGTGCTGATTGTTTTTGTTATTATATGTTTTGTGGTTTTAAATATTTTTGTTATTGTAAGTTTTGTGATTTTATACATTTGAGAAGATTAAAATTGTGATGAAGATAAGGAATTTGCTTAAATGTTTATGCATGTCATGATGTATTACCTTTGTATCTTAATTTATTTATTTGAGACACTTAGAATTGTGATTCCTTACATATATAGATAGATATTTGTGATTGCTTACATTCCAATTAGTGTTTGTTAGTTCTTCTGATCCCATATTAATGTGTAATCATTTTCAACATCTTCTCTAGACCTTTCATAAGAGCATGTTTGATTTAAGGGGAGAGGGGTAACAGAATGTCCATCAGTTCGTTGATTATAGACTCAATTTTTTATATTGTGTTAGATCTCCATTTTGTTGGTTCTCTTAACAAGTAGATACAAAAGTCCTTTGGACTTGGTAGTTTTTAAATTATTTTACAGAAATCTTTATTTTTAATTGGTTGAAGCATTGATTAAGAGACGTGTATAAAATCAAGTCCAAGCCGATGAAGAAATTATTAGAGTTAACTTTTGAAGATAGAATTGTTAACAAATATAAAGAAGGAAGTAGAAGAAGATAGAAAACTTGAATGCATAATTCAAGGAAATCATTTTCTTTTTGCGTTGCCTTTTAAGGTGCTTAGTCATGCTGTTTTGTCCTGGCCATAGACAATAAGAGTAGAGATCTCATTTGTCAATGCAATATATAAACTCAAGATTGGTTAATCTCCTTCACATAATTGATCTGCAATTGGTTACGAAAATAGAAACCAAAATTAAGATAGGACGATTTCTGTATAAATGCACATCAATCGATCAGTGGTCGAAGGGCAATTTAGTTTGGGGACAAGACACAGAACCAAGATAATTATTTTGTAAGATCAAGGAAAAAAGCTTTTCTTCAACATTTGTAGAATATCCTACATTGCTTCACATGGAATTGAAGTTTATTCTAGCATTATTGGCCTTTAGCTTAACTTATCTTTATCTTTTGTTGTTTAATTTTAAAAATAAAGTACGATGCCAAACACTAATCGAATGGTGATAATTTAATGGATTATGTAAATTGTTCTGATTTTCTTCACTTGATATAGTTATTTCTAAATACGTTTACATAATTTTGAACTTACAAATGTTGGTTCTATTTGAAATTTAAGCAGGTGAAAGGAGGTCGAATATTGTTTTGGGATAAACAGCTCTTATGAATGGCTTGACTGTCATATCAAAAACGCACGTTCTTGTGCATTTTTTCTTCTACTTAGAAGATAATCTTATTATTGTGCAAGTAATATGTCTTGATTTCTTCTCAAATGAATCATTTTGTATAATAGCCCCCCAATGACCTGCATTTCAGTACTTACAAACAACTCTTATCTGACAAAGACAGATGACGTCGTAACTGTATACTGAAGTATCAATCTCTTAGAGAATATGTGCTTGAGATTGCAAAGAAGTGGTTAGAAGAATATGTTGTATGTTGGACTCCCAGATAACCACAAAGATTCAACCACCATGTTTGCAAGTGTAGTCGGTACTCAGGAAATTACATAGTTCACTAGATCAAGAATCACATGGAGACTATGATGCTAAGAACAACTCTTAACAATGCTCTTCACTGCTAGAATCTGATTTGAATACAACTTATCACCAAAGAAACAACTCATACCAAAAACCCAATCAAATTAATCTCATCAACTGAGCAAAGTGAAGCAACAAAGGAAATTATGACTGGAGGAAAACTCATGGATGCATTTGATACTGCATTTCGAACTTGAGGAAGACCCAGTCTAAAAGACATGTAATTTCTCTAAAAAAAATTTAACAAGCAGATTTTACAAAGGAGGGACATCATCAGGTGTCTGAAGCCCTTCTTCATTCCAACTAATCATTATTAAACCACCTCTATGTGGAACTTTATAAATATGCCCAGACGATCTTTGCAAATCAAGAGCTGGACAGTGGGTTTATAAATGATTAGATAGAGTGTATATTTCTAGTTTTTTCTCTCGAAAATTACATCAAACCATATTTGAATCGTAATTTTTGAGTACTGTCGTTACACATGGAAAAGAAAAATCTTGATGGTGTCTGAATGTAGTTGTATTAAGTTTTACTTTGATTAGGCTGATTGCTTTTTCAGAATAAGGGATCTTGCCAAGGTGTTGCTGGATTTTTGGTGAAAACGTATTGGCAAAAGTTATTTTGTTTATAAGCAAGGGATCAAAAGCAAATGATATTCAATTTTTTTAATTGTCGTCAAACATTTAATTATATTAATGAGTTACAACTTGGATATTTTGTTCGTAAAACACTTCCTAATCTTCAGAATGACTACTTACTTTTATACAAAATGGAAGATTCTAAATTTTAATGAAGCTCAGCTTCACCAAATGGTTCATTTGCCAGTGCAAACACACTAACTCAGACACGACTAGCATTCATTACAAAGTGTTAACATTCATTCCAAAAGGTATATACATTGCAATGAGAAATAAGATGAAAATCAAACTTTAGTTGATGCAATATAATTGAAAGTGCTAGTATAAATCAGACCACAATTTGAAATAATTAATATTTTTAATATTATTCGTGCATCGCGCAGGTATGTATACTAGTGATAGATTAAAAGAAGAGAATTGATTGAGAAAAAATGAAGAAATAAAAAGATGAACACCTAGGTACTTAAAAAATAAACATGTATGCAAGCAGTAGAACTTGCTTAAAGTACAACTAAAACTGGTGTTGAGATATATGTATGTATCTATTACTATCTACAATAAGAGGGAATGTTTGAGGAGCTTAGAGTCAAGTTTCCAAAATGATAACTAGGTTTCTCAAAGTCTCACTTATTACTATTTGAGAAGTTTTTAAAATGATAGCTAAGCTCCTCAAAGTCCCACTTATTATTATTTGTACTTCTCCAAAATTACTTAAATTTATTTAAAATTTACATTAAAAAATACTATAAATTACAATAATTAATTTTAAAATATTTAAAAGGCATGATAAAAAAAACGATTGATTCTCAAAATGCTATCTGTGCCGCACAAATTGGGACAATTATTTGAAAATGATATAAAAAGTACTATAAATCATAATTAACAACATAAAATATTTAAAAGACATAAAATGAAAATGAGAGGAGCTTAGGGTCAACTTTCAAAAATTACAAATAAACTCCTCAAAGTCCCACTTATTACTATTTGAGGAGCGAGATGAGCTTAGAGTCAAGTTTAAAAAATGACAACTAAGCTCATCAAAAGTCCCACTTATTACTATCTGAGGAGCTTAGGGTCATTCTGCGAAATGCTCATATCGCCCTTCTACTTCTCCAGAATTACTTATATTTAATTAAAAATTATGTTAAAAAATAAAATGAATCACAATGGTTAAATTTAAAATATTTAAAAGACATAATAAAAAAATGACTGATTTTCGAAATTCTATCGATGCCGCATAAATTGGAATAATTATTTTAAAGTGATATAAAAAGTGTTATAAATTACTAATATTAATAATAAGAGGGAATGTTTGAGGAAATTAGGGTCAAGTTTTCAAAATGACAATTAAGCTCCTCAAAGTCCCACTTATTACTATTTGCGGACTTCTCCAAAATTACTTATATTTATTTAAAATTTACGTTAAAAAATACTTTAAATTACAATAATTAATTTTAAAATATTTAAAAGGCATAATAAAAAAATGTTTGATTCTCAAAATTCTATCGGTGATGCACAAATTGGGACATTTATTTGAACATGATATAAGAAGTACTATAAATCATAACAATTAACAACATAAAATATTTAAAAGACATATAAAAAATGGGAATGAGAGGAGCTTAGGGTCAACTTTAAAAAATTACAAATAAGCTCCTCAAAGTGTAACACCCCGTACCTTTCTAACCCTACTTGACGATGTTGAGCAATGCTTACTTAGGTGACGAGAGCCATACATACGTCTTTTGTAATGCTATTGATGAGATAATTGAATTTAGCCCTCGTATATGTGATTAAACCTTCATAGGAGGTGTTTTATGATTTTCGTGGAACATTTGTGGGGTTCAAAATGAGGCTAAGAGGACCCCTAAACAAAGTATATTAAGGTTGAGAAGTAAGTTAAAGAATAGGACTTGAAGTATCTAACCAAACCCGCGAAGAGAAGTCGAAAAATGGAATTTTCGAAAAAACTAAGTATGGGGCGCGTTTGGGACCGTGCCACGCCGCTCTGGGCTAAAATTTTTAGCCCATAGGCAGCAAGTTGGCGCGCCCAGGAGCGTGCCACCTTGGTTTTTCCACTTTTTCGAAAGTTGGAAATTTCTAAGTCCCAAGGGTATCCGGGGTCGTACCGAGCCGATTTTCGCCCCGTTTCTTATACAACCATGAGCATATACATGAAATGAATGACATATTATATTGGTATGATAAATTTACTCGAGAACGAATTTGGAGTAAAAATGACAGTTTTACCCTTAAGGTCAAAATAAGCCAAATGTGGCTAAAATCACTTGTTTTTGGGATTGAGGCTACGGATATGAATAGCATGAGTGGGAATATTATTGTAATACATATAATACGACTTAAACACGAGAAATTATTGATTTTACTAAGTTAAGTGAATTGGGCCCAAAAAGGATCCATAAATGAAAAGAAAACATGGCCCAAGAATGGGTCAAAAGACCCATTCTTGCATTGACCTTCTAGAACCCAATATTAGATGATAAAGAGTGGCTAAGTATGGACTTGGGGGCCTATAAAAAGGGCAATAAATCTGATTTTTATTGCTTCAAAAGTCTCATGCCTTTTTAATATTTCTCAAGCATTTCTCTAGTTCCAAAACCCTAAAGCAAATAATTCCTTTGGGCTCTTTGGTAAAGATCATCCTATTCCAAGCCTTGGTAAGTATTTATTCTCATGGATTAACATATTATATGCATGAAAGAGTATGTAGATCATGTTGGTTGTGTTTGGAAATGTTGGACATGGTACTTTGTGCTTTTGTATAAGATTTGTGATCCATGGGATTCAAGCTTGAATTAGGACTTGTGCCATTGATGAAAGAGCATGGTATGGATAAAATATGAACATGTATGGTGTTATTTTTGTTGTTAAACTTGTTATTGTCTATAAGTGTAAATTATGGGATTTTGGCTGATATGTGTTATGAAGTGTATTAAGGTGAATTGATGGATTATTTGTGATGTGGTGTGGATAAGAAAGTGTAAAGGAGAAGTGTTGTGGTGAAATGTGTTGATTATCATGTATTGGTCAACGTTGTGAATATTGTGGGATTTTTGGTAAGATAATTTCATAAATGGTATTGTCAAGGGGAAATGGCATGTTTAAAGGCAAACATGTAACTCATTGATATTATATGCATTTGTAAGGTAGTTGGTGGTTAATGTTGGTTCCATTATATACTTGTGATGTAGAGTGACACATAAAGAAGGAGCGGGACTATTGTGTGCATGTCTAAGGTTGTTTATTCGTATTGACACTACAAGGTATGTAAGGTTACTCTGTCCGTATTTTTCTGCGGCAAATAGTATTCACATTGACATTAAGCTTGTTCCATCCCGAAATGTGCTAAGGTATCTCATATCCGGTTACCCATAGTCGTGGTCATATATTTCCCTACTCATGGGTCAATTATGAATCTCATGTCTCATATTCATGGTTAATGTTCCAAAAGCTCAAATAAGGTTATGTTCCAATGTTCCAATAGAGATTATACTCATGACTCTTATTCATGAATTATTGTCCAAGGGTTCCAATAGTGTTATGTTTCCCCGAAGGTTATGTTTCCAATAATGTTTAGTGCATGTTTCTCATTAATTGATTATTGGTCTAAAGCTTCAAGTAAAGTTATGATTATCAAAAGTATTAGCAAAGAATCAATCTCTCACAAGTAAAGATATCAATCTCAAAAGTAAAGAAATGAAGTAAAAATAAAGTAATGCATATTGGTTGTGTTATTCTATCCATGAGGTGCAAGAACACCCGCATGTGTTATCCATGGGGTACACATACCCGCATGATGATGATAGTTTATCCATGGGGCGCAAACGCCCGCGTGATGATGGCCATTTATCCATTGGGTGCAAGAACGCCCGCATGACGATATGATCTTATCCATGGGGTAAAAGAATACCTGCATGACGATGATATGTTATCCATGGGGTGAAAAGAACACCTGCATGATGTGGGCCCAGAAAGTGTACGAGTGATGTAAAAGTAAAGTAAAAGCAAGAGAAAGAATGAATGTAATATACATGACTTCCAAAGTACAGAATAGTGACTCATCTACATTGTGACTTACCTATAATGGTTATGCATTTGAACTTGAGTTCTTAACATACTTTCATATCTTACAAGTTTCATATGGCCTTACATACTCAGTACATTCTTCGTACTGACCCCTTTTGGGGAATTTATTTTACTTGCTGCAGGCACAGGTACTAGTAGGCCTCCACAGTAGATTGTCAGTGTTGCAGATCTTTGGTGAGCTCCAGTTAATTCGGGGCTTCTCCGAGTCAGAGTGTATATATGTTTTGGTGATGTACATGTTGTATAAAGCGGGGACTTGTCCCGACTTTTGGTTTGTATTAGTCAATGCATCTGTTAGAGGCTTTTGTAGACGTACGTGGGTATATGTATAGAAGGTGACTCATGAAGTCTTGTTTTGATGGCCTCAACGGCCAAATTTCTCAAATGTGTATATATATGTCATGATTCCCAATATCCATGATTTCCAATACTAATGGTTTATGTTCTTACGTAATGGTGGTTATGATTACGATGTGCATATGATTGAACATAGGCCAAGGTTGGTTCTCTCGGGCCTTATCGGCTACGGGTGCCAATCATGTCTCGATGGGATTCGGGGCGTGACACAAAGTCCCACTTATTACTATTTGAGGAGCGAGAAGAGCTTAGGGTCAAGTTTAAAAAATGACAACTAAGCTCCTCAAAGTCCCACTTATTACTATTTGAGTAGCTTAGGGTCAGTCTGCGAAATGATCATTTCACCCTTCTACTTCTCCAGAATTACTTATATTTATTTTAAATTTAAGTAAAAAAAATAATGAATCACAATGATTAATTTTAAAATATTTAAAATACATAATAAAAAAAAATTAAAAAAAATCGACTGATTTTTGAAATTCTATCGGTGCCGCATAAATTGGGACAATTATTTTAAAGTGATATAAAAAGTGTTATAAATTACAATAATTAACAATTTAAAATATTTAAAAAACATAAAATATTTGATTGGCTCTCGAAACTCTATCATACTTACATAAATTGGAAGTAACATATATTATTTAAAACTTACGTAAAAAAATACTATAAATCACAATAATTAACAACATAAAATATTTAATACGTGAGAACATAAAGTAGCTTAGGGTCGAAAAGCAAATTGACTCATTCATCCTTTTATTTTTATTTTGTGACTATATATAAAGTCGTAAGTATTAGTGAAATCTAATTCATGTAATTTGATCAAAGAAACCGATAATTTTTCTCTTCATTATTAATTGAGCCTACTTTTTGAGATTTGTGCATTTCAAAGATGTAAAGAGAGAATTGAATTATTTTCATTCAACATGGTGTTTCTTTTTTACACATCAAAAAAAAAAAAAAATTAAAGTTTTTTAATTCAAGTTTTATCATAAAAATTAAATACTTCTATTAAATAAAGAAAATAATTACGTAAAAACTAATATAAATTAAAATACTAAACAAATCAAAATATATAAAAGGCATAAAAAATTGATTGACTCTTAAAATTCTATCAGTGTCACACGTAAAAGTATTATAGATCACAATAATTAACAACTAAAAATATTTTAAAGACATTCAAAATTTGGTTGATTCTCCAAATCCTATCAATGCGAGATAAATTGAAGTAGAGGAAGTAACATATATTATCTGAAATTATGTAGAAAGTATCATAATAATTAACAACTTAAATATCTAAAAACTATATTAAAATTTAGTTGACTATCCGAATTCTATCAGCGCTACAAAAACTGGGACAAAGAATAAATTACAATGCTAAACAAATTAAAATATATAAAAGGCATAAAAAAAATTGATTAACTCTTAAAATTCTATCAGTGCCACACATAAAAGTATTATAGATCACAATAATTAACAACTAAAAATATTTAAAAGACATTCAAAATTTGGTTGATTCTCCAAATCCTATCAATGCCAGATAAATTGGAGTAGAGAAAGTAACATATATTATCTGAAAATTATGTAGAAAGTACTATAAATTATAATAATTAACAACTTAAATATCTAAAAACTATATTAAAATTTAGTTGACTATTCGAATTCTATCAGCGCAACATAAACTGGGACAGAGAGAGTATCATATATTATCTAAAAATTATGTAAAAAAAATTACTATAAATGACAATAATTAGCAACTTAAAATACTTAAAAATTATACAAAAATTTTTAATACTCTTAAATTTCCTCCTATGTAACATGAATTGGTTGACAACAAATCATAATACTAATTAACAACTTAAAATATTTAAAATCATACAAAAAATTAATTGACCGTCTAAATTTCATCTGTATTGCAATAATTGGGACTAAGAAAGTAACATATATTGGGCCCGGGCTGACACGGGCTCTCCATATCTAGTGTATATATGTACTTATAATATGGGTAAACTACATAAATAGCCCCCATAGTGGGTGACTTTGCTTTTTTGTCCCCCATAATAAGAGTCTTAAAAAATTAGCCTTCCTTCTTTTTTATGTATGGAACAAATACATAATTGCCCTTCTGTATATCAAATATTTTCAAACAACTCTCCATGCACATTTATCTTTCAACTTCAATTTTTTTTTTCTCTTTTATTTTACTTTGATTTTTTATTTTTATTTCCTATTTTTTTTTTTTTTTTTTTTTTCTCAACCTTTACCTTTTTCCTTTTTTCCTTTTCTCCTTTCAACTTCTATTTTTTTTTTCTCTTTTTAATTTTTCTTTGGTTTTTATTTTTTCTTTTTTTCTTGTTTCTCATTTTTTTTCTCAACCTTTATTTTTTCTTTTGACTTTTTTTCTTTATATTTTAATTTTTTCTCAACCTTTCTTTTTTTTTTTTTCTTCTCTCAACTTTTTTTTTTTTTCAATTTCTTTGATTTTTTTTAATTTTAACAACCTTTATTTTTCTTTTATTTTTTATTTTTTTATTTTTCCGTAACCTTTATTTATTTTTCTTTTCTTTTCTTCGATTCCTTCCAAACAACAAGTCACGCCCCATAGGCAAAAGTTGATACTACCACATTGTGTTTTGATTTATGAGATGTTCTATTACTCTTGCCTTAGAGGCAAGACTTAACCTAAGGACATTCAAACAACAAGTTACGTCCCATGGGCAAGAGTTGATACTACCACATTATGTTTTGACTTATGAAATGCTCTATAACTCTTGTCTTAGAGGCAAGACTTAGCCCAATGACTTTTCAAACAACAAGTTATGCCCCATTGACAAGAGTTGACACTACCACATTGTGTTTTAATTTATGAGATGCTCTATAACTCTTGCCTTAGAGGCAAGATTTAGACCAAGGGCTTTCAAACAACAAGTTACGCACAATGGGCAAAAGTTGACACTACCATATTGTGTTTCTATTTATGAGATGTTCTATAACTCTTTCCTTAGAGGCAAGACTTAGCCCAAGGACTTTAAAAAAAGTTATGCCCCATGGGCAAGAGTTGACACTACCACGTTGTGTCTTGATTTATGAAATGCTCTATAACTCTTACCTTAGAGGGAAGACTTATCCCAAAGACTTTCAAACAGCAAGTTACGCCCCATGGGCAAGAATTGTCACTACCACATTATGTTTTGACTTATGAAATGCTCTATAACTCTTGCCTTAGAGGCAAGACTTAGCCCAATGACTTTCAAACAACAAGTTATGCCCCATGGGCAAGAGTTGGCACTACCACATTGTGTCTTGATTTATGAGATGCTCTATAACTCTTGCCTTAGAGGCAAGACTTAGACCAAGGGCCTTCAAAAAATAAGTTACGCCCCATGGGCAAGAGTTGACACTACTATATTGTGTTTTTATTTATGAGATGTTCTATAACTCTTGCCTTAGAGGCAAGACTTAACCCAATGACTTTCAAACAACAAGTTATGCCCCATGAGCAAGAGTTGGCACTACCACATTATGTCTTGATTTATGAGATTCTCTATAACTCCTCCTTAGAGGCAAGACTTAGCCCCAGGACTTTCAAACAACAAGTTATGCCCTATGGGCAAGAGTTGACACTACCACATTGTGTCTTGATTTATGAGATACTCTATACCTCTTGCCTTAGAGGCAAGACTTAGCCCAAGGACTTTCAAAAAGCAAGTTACACCCCATGGGCAAGAGTTGACACTACCACATTATGTTTTGACTTATGAAATTCTCTATAACTCTTGCCTTAGAGGCAAGACTTAGCCCAATGACTTTAAAACAACAAGTTATGCCCCATGATAAAGAGTTGGCACTACCACATTCTGTCTTGATTTATGAGATTCTCTATAACTCTTGCCTTAGAGGCAAGACTTAGACCAAGGGCTTTCAAACAGCAAGTTTCGCCTCATGGGCAAGAGTTGACACTGCCATATTGTGTTTCTATTTATGAGATGTTCTATAACTCTTGCCTTAGAGGCAAGACTTAGCCCAAGGACTTTCAAACAACAAATTATGCCCCATGGGCAAGAGTTGACACTACCACGTTGTGTCTTGATTTATGAAATGCTCTATAACTCTTGCCTTAGAGGCAAGACTTATCCCAAGGACTTTCAAACAACAAGTTACACCCTATGGGCAAGAGTTGACACTACCACATTGTGTTTTGACTTCTGAGATGCTCTATAACTCTTGCCTTAGAGGCAAGACTTAGCCCAATGACTTTCAAACAACAAGTTATATCCCATGGGCAAGAGTTGAAACTACCACATTGTGTCTTGATTTATGAGATGTTCTATAACTCTTTCCTTAGAGGCAAAACTTAGCCCAAAGACTTTCAAAAAACAAGTTATACTCCCTCATGGGCAAAAGTTAGCACTACCACATTGTGTCTTTGATTTATGAGATGCTCTATAAGTCTTGCTTCTTAAACTAGACTTAGCCCAAGAATCTCCCAAAGAAACAAATTACTCCCCATGGGCAAGAGTTAATACTATTTCATTATGGCTTAATTTATGAGATACTCTATAACTCTTGCCCTAGAGGCAAGACTTAGTTCAAGGATTTACAAACAACAAGTTAATGTTCTATAACTCTTTTCTTAGAGGCAAGACTTATACCAAAGGACTTTCAAAAGGCAAGTCACGCCCTTAAGTTTACTTTTATATTAAAGAAAGAATATCCCTTTTGCGGATTATCCAACTTTCTGTTCATTAGCAAAATATAATAGAAACTGAGAAAAAAGAAAAAAGAGAAGGAAAAAAATAAAGATTGAGAAAAAAAAAGAAGAAAAAAATAAAGGTTAAGAAAATAGAAAAAAAAAGTTGAGAAAAAAAAATGAGAAGAAAAAATAAAATAAAATAAAGTTTGAGAAAAATAAAAAAAAATGTGAAAAGGAAAAAATAAAAAAATAAAGGTTGAGACAATTAATTAAAAAAAGAGAAATGAAAAATAAATAATGTTTGAGAAATAAAAGAAAAAAAATAAAAAATAAATAAAGATTGAGATAAATGAATTAAAACAAGAAAAAAAATAAAAATCAAGTAACAGTAAAAAAGAAAAAAAAAAAGAAGAAAAAAAAAAGTTTAGAGACAAATGAACATGGAAAGAGCAAAACATTTGAGGTGTAGAGGGGCAAAAATGTACCTGTTGTATGCATAAAAATGAAAGAAGGCTAATCTTTAAAGACTTTTCTTATGTGGGACAAAAATACAAAGCCACCCACTATGAGAGACATTCCATGTAATTTCCTGATATAATACTCATTTTCCAACAAATATAAATTCCGCTTTTATTTTGGAAGGAAATAATCTATGCATTGGATACTATGAGGAATCAAATTCTTTAAGGCACTGTAAATTATGTGTGCTCATAATTAATTAATGTTCTATTCATATTCATTATTTGTTTCAAAGCAGTGGTTAACATACACATAACCACAATAAACTAATGTAATTTGATATAAACATCGTGTACCAATACTATCATCAAAATCTGCAATATGCGATCTAAACTGGTGCACAACTTGCTTCCATAAATGATAAATACCACAACAAAATATAGGAAAAAGGAAAAGAACAAACTAAAAAGGGCTTGTCAATTTGCAAATTGCAACCACCTCGTTCAAGAAACATCCCATCCGTATTCCCATACACCATAACATTATTTTCAGCCAACCAAAAATAGAAACTAAAATATCAAACCATCAAAAGAGAGCCTTTGGTGTCACTTCCTACTTTCTATTCTCTACCTACATTTTCAATGCTGATGTTGTTATCACGTTCCACTTCCACCCTTTAAAGCGTCATAATCCAATGCTTGGAATTCCCTTCTAGACAAACTTTGACTAATATGCTAGAACCTTCCAAATCTCACAGTTCATCCTTAGCATCATTATTAGTGGTGCTCTCTTGGCTCGAACTGACATCAGACTTGGTAGTTTTCTGTGTTGAGGCTGGCTTTTGAATCTTGAACGGAGTAGACGCATGCTTTTTCAGGAATTTGTAAAAGGCAACCACTGTACGATCTGTGTCAACAGTAATCTGGATAACAGGATGATCATTTAAAGATGCATCAGCTATCGTTTCTAAGAAGTAAAACGGAAGTAAGCATAGCAACATAATTTTAGTAAAGAATTTAGTTTACACTCACCGGATCAAAGCTCTTGTTGCCAGCTGGGAAGAACAGAAGTGTTGGGAATCCGTCAGCCTGCAATTAGTCAATGAATCGTTAACCCAATGTTTGAACAAGAACAATTACCCCCTCTCCCTCCACTTCCTTCCGAGAAGTAAAAATAATAAAACAATTCGAACTTTTTCCCACCTAAGCTTCCCTAACCTGTAAAAACTGTCAGAGGCAAAATAGCACACTGAAAATGAGTCTGTTTTCCTCATTCCTATTCTGCTTCAACATTTAAGTAGGTAACAACATTCTAGAGACTCTACTGTGTATTTTTTCATACTACAATCTTTTAACAAACCTGAACATTCATGAGAAATGAAAAGTGAAGGCAACATTCTCCTCCTACCCACTGTTTTGGACATTGGAAGCACGACTAAAAATGAAGCAAGCACACAATTCTAGTACAATGCACAAGCACAGTAACCTAAATTAGACAAAGAAGTTAACAGAAGAGAAAGCTTATAGTCCGTTTGTAACACAAGAAGATTTTCCCTTAGCTGATTAATTGTTATAAAATCAACAGTATAATTGTGACTGAATTTACAGCTGCACTAAGAGTAGATGATAGTGACTGAGCCAAACTTGTATCTGCCATCTAACATAACATAACTAGACTATTTAGTGCTTGGTTGCAGATATATCTACTAATGAAGTACTTAAATGACCTCTGTATGCTTCAATACCATGTTTAATAATGTGACCATCTATTATAAAAGTTTAAGCGATTTTGCGGGATACTTTTATTTTCTTATGTTTCAACAAATACTTAGGTTATTTAGAAATTTCCTTTCTTATAGATAAATGTTGGTATACTTACACAAGAATGCAGTATAACTTACAAGTATCTCACAAACATATCTCTAGGATATAGAATCTGACAAACCTCCTGCTGGACATAAGAATACGCAATCGTAGTCAAAAGATGAACTGGCAAAAACTACCTTCGCTCGGGGGTGCTCATTTGTTGTACCATCCATCTTGGCAATAACAAGGGAGTCGATGCCTCTTAAATGCTTGCCAAGCTTGTTGTATATGGGTTCTAGTGCTTGACAATGCCCACACCAAGGAGCATATATCTGTTTTGGATCACAAGTCAAAATCATCAATTAGACATCCAGAACAACCTCCAAAAAATCCGATGGTTTTCATCCAATTATTTGCATCATTGATTAATACATGCATACATTTAGTAGAAGATAACTAGTACCTCAAGAAAAACATCTTTTGATTCATCCAAAACAATTTCGTCAAAGTTATTGCCAACCACAATTTTGACATCCCCATCATTCTGCATTTGATCAAAGGGTATAAGAAACAAAAATTAATCTGAAGCTTAATGTTGGCAAATAACTGAACAACCCAAAAGACTTACTGTCTCAGGGATTGGATCAGATTTATAGAAGGGCTTTAAATTGTCTTCCAAAAATTTCTCCCCGAATGACTGCAAAACAAATTAAAAAAATATATATAAATTTAAGACAGAAAGGTAAACATTAGCTGAGAGAAGCCTTGCTAATATAATGTGAATGGGTATCCACGATTAGCGCAGTAGGACTATGATTCAACATCCTAATCTTGGACTTTTCACAATGGGCAATATCTCATTCGCTAAACCCAAAACACCAAAACTGAATTCCACTGTGCCCCACCAATTAAAGCCAAGCTTTACCATTCACCAACTAAGATCTTGTTGGCTAAAAACAATTTTTTCTGACTAACTCATCGATGCTAACATCATAAAATCAAAATTTTAATTTGATAAATCATTTTACTCTATGTAACTTTTAGAAGGAAAGGCCTATTGCTCCAATCTTCCGATTAATACGATCTATTTTCTCCCCTCCAAACCCCCACCATTTAAGGTTTTTCTTTATTTTTGATAAGTCACTATTGAAGGTTTTATTTTAAAAGGAAACCTCATGTACAAAAGGATTCATATACACATTCGATGTAATTTAACACAAGGGGAAGTACATCCTGACTTCGTTACACATTAGCTATCCAAAAGTTTGATTCTAAAGTTAGCAGTCAACAAACCTTAACACCATCCAAGGTTATTTCACCTTCCAGTAAAAACTTCCTCCCATCCTCATTTCCTGTATATGCGAGAACCTGCACCAAATCTCAAGCTGAATGCTAGGAAGTTCATGGAAATTAAAAACAGAACGTTTGCAAGGATCGGTATACAAAAAATATCTTACTTTCGGGGCATCACCGCTGACACCAAAGTACTCTGAAACTGGTTTTCCAACATCTTCGTTGTCGATTTCAACAAACACAGAGATAAGCTACAAGGAAAGGTTTAAAAAAACACATAAAAGACTTCGAGTAAGAGATTGACTAAAGCACACTATGCAGGCAGCAAAACCTATGCTTCATAAAGAGACTGGCTGTGCTAAATAAAGGCTTTTCTTTCTTCTAAGCATGTTCCAAAGGACTGTCATATGTCAAAACAGGTGAGACACACCCCTCTCCCCTGGAAAATCTCTTCTTCTACTTCCTTGTTCACATATGAGGCATTCATTAACGCCCATAATACTGTATATCTGAAAGCAGAGGTAAGATTATCACCTTTCCTTTAAAAGCTTTCACAGCTTCTTGAAATATTGGCAAAAACTTGTCTGAATCTTTCGAAGTGGCAAAAAGTATCAACTGTGAACAAGAAAGAGAACATGTAAAACAAAAGAAAGAAAAAACCACCCAAGATCAGCATGCTATTGTTAGCTCAATTGATCACCTGCTTCTTAATGGGATTTTCAAATATCTCTGAGGCACTTTCCCGAGTAAAATTGGTGACAAGAGGAAGCTTGTTCTCAAAAACAAACTCAGCTATTGCTGACTTGGTGAATTCACCGCCTGGAAGAAAGCATGCATTGGTAAATACTTCTCTAATGAAATGGTTAATGCATATATAATTGCATTAAACAAACTAACCAAAGTGGTTGATATTCTCGGCTTCCTTCTTAATTATGACAAGAGCTGGACGTTTGGCTTGAGAATCAAAATGGAAGAGTTTTGCCACATCTGGACTGGCAGTCTGATAGAAGTTGACATCATCTTCAAGTGCAGCAGCTGCAGCAAGCTCTTCACTTATATCACCCTGCAAACATGTAACATGATTTTAAATAAAATTATAATGCCACAACAACAAAAACATACCCAGTGAATTTCCACAAGTGGGGTCTGGGGAGAGTAGAGTGTACGCAGACCTTACCACTACCTCGTGGAGGTAGAGAGGCTATTTCCAAGAGACCCTCTGCACAAAAAATTAAAATGCTACACATTCTGGAAAAACAGAACTCAACAGCCATCTATCTCTTTTGATTTTTCTGGTGTTCCATTTTTCTTCTTAAAAATTACAAATCATATTTTTCCATCTAGCCATGGTATTCTTCATCAAATTATATTGCAAAAGTGATAATCATATTCTTCACTCGCATTATCATAGTATTACCCATATAATTGTAACTGGCATCCCAACTTTGTACATCACCATATTACCTGCCAATTGTCATAAAATTTGGCTTCCATGTATATTCTTTTTAATCTGTTGTATAAATCTTCTTTTATCCCTTTAGCCAGGTTTCGAATCCCCAACCAATCAAATTTACAAAAGTCATATCCACCTTCATAACCTGTGGTACATCTAGTAGTAAGAATATATAGCAGTTGAATATGATGAGACATCAAAATTTCATCCAATAAAACCTAAAGTCGAGAAATTCAATCAATTCTGAAGTTCGTTAGCAAGGTACAGCTACTTCTCTTGCCATCTATAGGAAATTGATGATTCATATAGTACCATATTGTTCAATTGACAAAAACTAAAGCCACTTTAGCTTGAGCGAAGGGAAATAATACAAATTAATCACCATAATCTTAATTGCATTCAAGTCCAATGATAGCCCAATAATGAAAAGAAAATTGTTAGCCTGGATAGAGGAATTTAATTACCACTAAATCATTCAAATAACCCAACACTACTTTTTTCTCATCTTTCAAGATACATTCTGCCTCCTCTACAGTCGTTATATTGGATAGAACAGGCCCGGTCTTCTTTTTTATCCATGAAATAATAGCATCCCTGCAATGAAAAACAAGTGAAAATCTACTTTGGACTATAACAAAGTAAAAAGGGATATGAAGATAGGAATACTTATGGTATGGAAGGAAAGAGTTTAACTCTTATATCTTTTTAACAATATTTACACAATCAGGTGACTTAAAATTAACTACAATTAACTGTTTGTATCAAACACAAAAGTGCAACCAGGAAAATATTACTTATAAGAGACATGCTACATGAGTTAAATTACATGTACATTATAAAATTACTAATGTATAAAATTTAAATCCGAGAGCAAATGAGTAAAATTCTCTTCAAGATGAGATTAATCAACATTTTCGACCATACAGAAAATTAATAGGTTTCAAATCCCTATAAACTTGTTCAGCCAAGAGCACATTATTAATTCATTGTAGCATTCACCAATAATTGGGACGAATTACAGATGAAACTAGAGATGCTAAAAGTTTAAGATGCACTCTCACAAGAAATTGCAAAGCTAGAAACATTTTCAAAACTAAAAACCAGAAGCCACTAATGTCAACTATGAAAAATGAGAAACACGCAAAGTCAAACGAGAGAGAATCAAGCGAGAAAGAAAACTTACTTATTCCTTTCACCATTGTAGGGCTTGTGAACACCATCAATGAAGAAGAAAACAGTGGGATATCCTTGCACATCATACTTTTGAGCCAGCTCAGCTTCCTCAGTAGCATCCACTTTAGCAAGCATAACACTCTCTCCTTTCAGCTCAGTCGCCGCGGCAGCATACTCTGGTGCAAGTGCCTGACAATGACCACACCACGGCGCGTAGAACTCAATCATAACATACTTATTCTTCGAAATAAATTCACTGAAATTCCCTTCCTTCAGTACAGCCACATCCTTCTCATCCACAATCGGGGGCTCGTACGAGTCGTGTCCATCATCGGAAGAATCGTCCTCGAGATCTTCGTAGTTCTCGTAATCATGCTGGTTACCATATGGATGATCGGAATCTGAATGAGCAGCAGAATCCTCTTCTTCCAGGAAACTGAGATCCTCTTCTTCGACTTCAACGGATTTGCTGTCTAAAGACAACGCAGTTCTGAAAAAGATGAGATTGAGTAGAAAAATGGAGAGAATTAGATATTTCTTCATTGCCATTGCTGAAGAAAGAAAGTTGAAACTAAAGCAGCACAGAAAAAGTCCAGTGTATTACTTAAAGGTTTATTTGCAAAGTGAGCTGTTAATTGGAATTGGCCTAGCTAGTAATTAGAAGATCATTTATTTGACACAAGTAAATTATTTGATTGCACAAATATAATTATATAATTATATTTAATTTTTAAAATAAAAATTAATTATTAAAAATTAAAAATTTATATTAGATAAATAAGTGTTTTTAAATAATATGAAAATTACATTAAATCACAAGAAATAAAGATTGAAAAATGAAAAAAATAAAATATAAATAATATAAAATAAAAAATATTTTTAAAAAATTAAAATAAAAAAAATTTAAAATAATAAAAATTTAAAATAAATTAAAACCAAAAAAATAATAAAAAAAAAAATAAAAAATAAAAAATATTATATAATTAACAGTAATTTACAGTATAGTCATTGTACGCTGCACCAGGATTTACTGA
Organism: Capsicum rhomboideum; assembly: GCA_031232105.1. NCBI lineage: Eukaryota > Viridiplantae > Streptophyta > Magnoliopsida > Solanales > Solanaceae > Capsicum > Capsicum rhomboideum. The sequence continues at coordinate 95,847,371 of CP124715.1, forward strand.
TTCCACTTGATTACAGCGAGATTTTTGCGCTGATGGGATCACATTCGATATGTCCACGTGTCATAATATGGTTGGGTTTTGTAAAAGAATAGGCTAATGAAAATTTGACACGTAGGAAGAATGAGGTGGTGAATTGAAAGTTGACTTTTGACTTTTTGGCGTGAGTCAAATCAGAAATGCGATAGGGAATGTGTCTTGGTTTTTGTTGAAGTAAACTATTGACACTAGACGAATAATATAAGAATATTGTCATATTTAAGGGTGTTAACCAAATTGAAAAATCCAAAGGAAATAGAAAATTGAAAACAACTGATACCTTTATTGTTTGATTTAATTTAAATTTAAATTTTAAAAATTGATTTGATTTTGATTTTAGGCAAAAAATATCAAATGAAACAAGTCAAATTATATAAATATTTACTTAAAAATTAAAAGCATATTATTTTATTATATTTTAAAATAAAATTTTAAAATTTTCCATTATATATATATGTATATTTTTTTTTGTACACGCTTGATTCTTAATTTAGATGTTTGCCTTTATAATAATTCATTTTTGCATTTTACTTTCTAATTTGATTTGTACTTTTTATTTTAATAAGTCAAGAATCGTTTCATGTTAAAATAACTTGTCTTTTGCTCTTTAATTATTGATCATTGTTTAATTCAATTATTATCAAAATATTTTGATAAATCTCAGCTCCTTAATATTATGAACAAAAATAATTCATTGAAAGAAGTTTTTTTAAGTTCTTTGAAAACGACTAAACTCTTGGATAATGCATATTGTTATTTTATGTTGACACCTATGCACAAAAGAATTTGGTTTTTCAGTCAATTAATCAAGAAATAACTATGAAATATTAATCAACACAAAGATTTTACATGGAAAATTCCTGGCTCTCGAGAGTCAAAAATCATGACCTAGCTCAATAGGATTTTCCTCAATTTTTCATTAAAACTTGAGCAATTTTATAGTTACAAACTAAAAGGGCTAACTCTAGCACATTTCAACCGTCCTAGTTGCAACTACTCTTTTCAAGATTCAACCTTAATCGTGAAAGTATTTACAACTCAATGAACAAACACCTAATAGAAATTATCTATGAATGTAAAAGATCAAAATTTAGGCTCAAAATTCTAACTAGACAACTAAGAATTTGTAGCAATAATATTGTTAGGAACATATTCTTTTTCATGTTGCCAATTGATTCTCTCTCTCTCTTTCTGTCACTCACTCAGACAAACTCTGAATATTTTTTCTTTATGTACCAGACTCTCTTATAATTCAGTGTTCTTGTCTTCAACAACACCAATGCGATTCTTTATATAGGAGTAGGAATCACTGTTTCTTGTTCTCCACATCCAAAAAGAAAAGGTTCAAGAATCTCAGTCTCACTTGTTTTTCTCCTCTTTCCAAAGATAGTACCATGTAATATTTTGATCTGGATTTTTTGTTCCTTTATTAATATGATTAGCTGTAATCTCAATTTGTTAAGAGTTTTTTATGCACTTGAAATCTCCTATGCATCTAATAAATAGTTTTCTTCAATCTACTGTGAAGGACTTGGTTCCTCCACTTTTTATAGTGTACTTTTCTAATCCAGTTCTTTCGATAGACATGTTAAGGAACTGTACTTCAGTAGATGTTTGTCATAAATACAGCCCGTCATTATTATTGAGACATTGATTCTTATATAATTTTTTTTATTTTTGTTAATTATCAAAACTTTATATGGAGGATAGATCATAGCTTAACAAATTCATGTTTTTAATGATGATAAACCCATAATAAAATCATAATAGTCGCATGTGCACTTAGTTGTAATATTCCCCCTAAGAACCAGTTTTAATCATGATCATGAAGTTAGTAAGATGTGTGCTCTTACCTAAGTCCACCTAGATACCTGTAACACCTCGGATTTCAAACCTACGAATACTTAGCACTTAGTACGGAAAAAAAAAATTGAAACTTGAAGTCCCAGGTTTGCACGAGATGGTTCACGACTTGGTTCACGAGTCGTGAACCTAGTCCACGAATCATGGATCAACTCATGGAACCAACCCCTCTCATGTTCCAACTCCCAGGTTACCATGACCCTCAGTACAAATTATGAAAGGGAACAATGAGTCATGAAATCACTCGTGGAAACCTGTTTAAGAGTTGGCAAATCCCATCAAAACCACCAATGACGGTATGACCCATAGATCAATCCATGAGCTGTACTGTCAAGACATGGAAGTGGCTCAGAGATTTGACAAATCTCCAAGGAAACCACGAACAGGACCATGAGTCGTGGAGTGACTCGTGGGACCTATCCTAAAAATTTTAGCTTTATTTTTAAAACGGTACTTATTCTATCTCACGATGTTTTGGCTACAAAAAAGTATAACTATGAGATCTATCCTTCCATAAAGTCAAGAACAAGTTTTAAGGAAAATCAAGCAATCTAGGGTTCCTAATCTAGCAAGCTAGTTAAGTCTTTTATTGTCAAGTTGTTGTCTTCATCAGGTACATAAGAATTCAGTGATGGATTTATTTCATCCTCAATCTAAGTACTTTCAAGATATTATGAAATTATGTTCAAATTTAGGATTTATGCCCAAACCATTAAAATTAATTTCTTTATATGTTTTACTTAATTTCTATGAAGAGGGTTTCCATGATCTTATTGTAACAACCCAGATTTTTAGCCCATGAACATTCAAGACTTAGCTCAGAAAAGAACCAGATGAAATTCTATCTTCCAGTGTTCCATGAGGTGGTTCACGAGTCGTGAAACAAGTTCATGACTTATAGACCAAATCGTGGAAACAAAGTCAAAATCCGCAGTGCACCAGGGGTCATATCATGACTCGTGTCGTGGAGTGACTCGTGAAGGTGATCCTCCAAAATAGTTTAGTCCCAGGTACTGCGAGTTATAGTACGACTTGTGGAATGGAACCACAAGCCGTACTGCCAAATCGTGAAACCATAGCAGCAAGTTGACATATTTCCTTCAGAACAATGAGTCACAGTAAAAGTCATGGAACCAGACCACAAGTCATGGAATGACTCATGGGTCACCATTTTTAGAAATTTTAAAATAGTTAGTAAGGGTGTAACACCCTAAAAAATTACCATGCTTAAACTCAACCTTAGATCGGAAAAACAGCAGAAAACCAAAGTGTCCAGACCAGTACGACTCATTGTACGAGTCATACAGTGAGACCACGAGTCGTATCTTGACTCGTGGTAAGCTTTCACAACACAAACCCATTGTGAGTGGTACCTACACTAACCCTCTGATGGGAGAACCATCTAAACCGAATGACTAACACCAAACACTTAACCATTTAAAATGAGAACAAAACCAATTCTATTGAATAAACCAATATCTTAAATTTTAATAAAATGTGAAATAAAATCATAATTTCTAAAACATCCCCAGAAACTGAATGTCACCGTGCCAGAACTCTAACTAGAACATGTCCATGGGTACAACCTAGAAAATACTAACAAATAAATAAAATTGTCTTTGCTCGAAACAAGTGGGCAATATCAAAATAGGATAGATCCATGGCTGTCCGAAAGATGAATGCTCACCCTTGGATCTGATGTTGCTCAGACAACTACAAGTGAGGTCTCGCAGAACCCACTGAAATATGCTCTGTACTCAATAAAAAGAAAAGCACAGGGTAGTATTAGTGCAAAACCACTATGTACTGGTAGGATCATAGGCCAACTCAACTTAATCAATGTGAGCACTAAACTAAAAGTGTATAAACAAGTAGCAAACATGTAACCTTAACAATATGTATTAAAATTAGTCTTTCCACCTCAATTACACTTTAACCAACCAAGTCAAGTAAATAAACAAAATCAATTTATGCATATAATGTTTCAATCCAAGTCAACTACAATAAGACTCATAAAAATAATTCAGTTCATCACTACCTCAGAAGCATCTTATTATTGTACAACATCAAGTGCTAGCTCATTTTAAAGACAATATCAATAAACAATGATCCGCACAAGGAACCCAAAATATGAACAACAAAATATAATCTAGTTCACTCAACGAACTGTCAAACCATCTGATTCACGGTGTACACACATACTAAGGTTCTTATAATTTCCCACTAACCATGACCTACAGGGGATGAGCTCAGTACATGTACCAAATGTACCAGACAACTAGTGTCTTTCCCCCCTTATTCCAACATCCCCACCCTTATCCTCCTTTATTAAATCGACCAATTCAATCATAAACAACCTTCATCCAATCAACTCACAACAAATAAATAGTACTACTTACAAGTACAACCACATAGTGAGTTCAAATTAACAACACTTGCATAACAATAAGGTCCTTTTATCAATCATGTTACTAGTCATTATTTACACACTCGTACTCAAGATTCAACAAGTACATCATATTACCAGCATGTGTTGCAACAAAATAAACAAACAATCAGTTAAACATATACACATACAATCAACTTGAGTCTTAATTTTAATTCAACTGTAACCTGTCTCAATCCAAGCTCTGAAATGCTCTAAATGACTTGAGCCTTACCCTTTCTTGTAGCCTCAGCTTGATCTCGGTGTAAAAACAACAAATAAAGAATAATTCAACCCATGTTCTACCAATTCTAGGTATTATCACCTAATTTCATAACCTTAAGGTCAAGTTCATGCACAATTCCACTATTCTAGGGTTTTTCTACCTTTCATCCCACTTAATTACTCCATAAATCAAGATTAAAAGGATGAACTCTAGTCTAGTAATTATAATTCCATCATTCTAGACTATAACAAAGTGTAATTTAAGGATTTGGAGATTGAATTTATTTTAGGAGGAAGGAAACTCGCTTAACTTAAGATTACAAGAAAATGAAATACACCAAAAGCCCCTAATTCGCCCTTCCTCGACCCCTACAACTTTGGAATGAAAAATAATATTTTTATAGTAAAAATTGCTATTAACTGTGTCTAGCCCTCTATAGCAGCCAGATTCCCGCTATAGTGGTGCTGACTAGAGTTGACTTCTGCTATAGTGGCCTGCCACCCTCTACTGCAGGGCAGGCGAGGTAGAAACTCGAGATTGTTCCTAGTTTTGCAATTTAGAACACACTTCCAGATTTTAACCTTATGAACTAACCCCTTTACGTCAAATGTTATATCTGGAGTTCTACTAACCCAATTTCCGTTCCAAAAATTTCAATAAACTTCCTAAGATCTTAGATAGCACATTATGATCTTAAATCCATGAATTACTACACCATCAATCACCAGATTTTTCTAGACCACACCACACCTGAAATTCATCCAAAACTAGCATAGCCTGAGTTTTCAAAAACTTTATTTGGGGAGAAACTTAACTCAAATTTTTGCATGCTAGGAAACACCATAACAATGGAAAGGGTTATTACAATAGGTACTAATTTAACCATCATTCATCCTCAAACAACAATCAAAAGAAAATAAGGGAAAAGTTAGCAAAGAAACTACTTGAATCCTCAAATAAGTGAGAGTACTTATTGCGTATGTCATATTCAGTCTCCCAAGTGGCCTCCTTAATAGTACAATGCTGCTATTGTACTTTCACAGACCTAATCTTTTTGGTCCTCAACTTTCAAACATCTAGTCAAGATTGCCACCGGTTCCACCTCATAGAAGAGATTTTTATCCAACAAATAGAGTCTCAATATATAATGTAGTTACCATTGTGGTGGTACTTCTTAGGCAATAAGACATGAAATATTGGATGAACCACCAAAAAACTCAGAGCCAACATAAGTTTATAAGCTACCGAACCCACATCCTTAAGGATTTCAAAAGGACCGATGTACCTAGGGCTAAGCTTTCCCCCTTGCCAAACTACATCACTCCTTTCATGTGAAGAACCTTGAGTATCACAAGTTCACCCTTCTTGAAAAATATATACCTTACTTTACTATCTTTGTACTCTTTTCATCACTTTGGGCTGCTAAAAGCTTTTTCTGAATGAACCATACCTTCTTTTGAGTCTCTTTTACCAAATTAGTGCCTAAGGGTTTCACATCCCCCACCTCAAACCAACCTATGGGTGATCTATATCTCCTTCCATATAGAACCTCAAATGGGGCCATGTCAATACTGGAGTGTTAACTATTGTTGTATGAAAACTCACACAATGGCAGAAACTAATCCTAATGACCCCTAAAGTCAGCCACACAAGCTCGAAGCATGTCTTCTAGCACCTGAATAGTCCTCTCAAACTGCCTGTCAGTCTGAGGATGAAAGACGGTTACTGTGATATAGCTTAGTGCCCAACTCCTCATGTAATTTGTGCCAAAACGTAGAGGTAAACTGTGTACCTCTATTCGATATGATGGAGACTGGAACCCCATGTAACCACAAAACCTCCTTAACATAGATCTTGGCTAACTTCTCCACATTATAATTCACCTTGACTAGAATGAAATGTGCGGACTTGGTTAACCTGTCAATAATGACCCAAATCGAGTCATAATACCCCAAGGTCTTAGGAAGACCTACTATAAAATCCATGGCAATCCTCTCCCACTTCCATTCCAGAATGGGCATTCTCTGAAGTAGACCTGCAAACTTTTGATGTTCATATTTTACTAACTGATAATTCTAACATGTTGCCATGTAATCTACTATGTTCTTCTTCATTTGGGGTGACCAATAAAGTTGTATTAAATCCCGATACATCTTAGTTGCACCAGGATGTATAGAATATCTAGAGCCATGAGCTTCTTCTAGCACACTAAGAATCAAATCATCAACACGGGGTACACACATGCGCCCTTTCACCCTTAACATGCCACTAGCATCAAAAGTGGCTTCACGGGCCTCACCACGTACTTTTTTATTTCGAATCTTATTCAACTTTACATCTTCAAACTGACTGGTCCTGATTTTATCAAGGAATGTAGACCTTGCTTCAACACTAGCCAACACTCCTCCTCTTTCTGACACCCCTAATTGCATAAACTGCATCGCTAGAGTTTGAATCTCTCTAGCTAATGGACGCCTTTTTACATTCAAGTAAGCTAAACTTCCCATTCTTACAGATTTCCTACTCTATGCATTTGTCACCACATTGGCCTTTCCCAGATGATACTGGATAGTAATATCATAATTTTTTAACAACTTCATCCACTACCACAGTCTCAAGTTCAAGTCCTTTTGAGTGAGCACATGCTACAAAATACGATGATCTGTGAAAACCTCACACTTAACGCCATATAAGTAGTGCCTCCATATCTTAAGTGCAAAGACCACCACTGCCAACTTCAAGTCATGAGTTGGATAATTCCTCTCAGGGCTTTGGTGTTGTTTGATCTAGGTTCTACCATTCCTTATGTGTCTATTAGAATTGCCTTGGGGTTGAATATTGTATGTGACATGCTTGATTTACCTAGTTATGTATCTACTCCAGTTGGGGATTATGTCGTAGTAACTCAAGTCTATCATGTTTGTTCAGTGATGTTTATGGGTTTTCAGACTTGGGTTGATCTGGTAATTTTGGATATGTTAGATTTTGTTATTATTTTGGGTATGACCTAGTTATCTCTATACCATGCTATTTTTAATTGTAATGCTAAGAATATGACTTTAGCTAAGCCAGGGATGGATAGGTTGGAGTGGGAGGTATCTATTAACCGGCTCCTTAGAAACTCATATCTTTTATTCATGCTAAAAGGTTAGTAGGGAAGGGTGTTCAGTCTTCTTAGCTCATCTCCAGGACACCAGTATAGAGGTCCTATCTCTTGAGCCAGTTCTTGTAGTGTGTAAATTTTAGGAAGTGTTCTCTACTAATTTGCATGGTATGCCTCCAGATCGGGACATCAATTTTTGTATTGATTACTCATCCCATTTCTATTTTTGCCTAGAGAATGGATCCGACCTAGTTGAGAGAGCTTAAGACTCAGCTACAAAAGTTGATTGATAAAGGCTTTATTCATCCTAGTGCTTCATCGTAGGGTGCTCCAGTGTTTTTTGTCAAAAAAATGGTAGTATGAGAATCTATATAGATTATCGATAGATGAATAAGGTAACCATCCGAAATAAGCACCCATTACCCAAGATAGATGACTTATTTGATCAGTTGCAGGGTGTTTTGGTGTTCTCTAAGATAGATCTGAAGTCGGGGTATCATCAGTTAAAGATTCGGCCTAAGGACATTCCTAAGATAGCCTTTTGGACTCATTTTGAGTATTACAAATTCTTGGTGATGTCCTTCGGTTTGACTAATACACTAGCAACATTCATGAGCTTGATGAATGGAGTTTTCAAATCTTTCTTGGATTCTTTTATTATTGTATTCATTGATGATATTTTGGTGTACTCTAAGATTAAAATGAAGCATGCAAAGTATTTGCTTATTGTTTTGGATATATTTAGGGAGAAGAAGCGTTATGCAAAATTTTGCAATTATGAGTTCTGGATGACGTTTGTGTCCTTTTTAGGGCATGCTATACCTCAACCTCAGATTTGCCCGGGAAGGCATAGCAATATACCCTATTATTGATCTGAGTACCTCTTTTGGCAGGTAGCGCACTACCTCTCCTATCATTACCACCTCCCTGATTACCTTTTCAACCTGCCTGATAACCACTACACCCACTTTGTGGACTATCTCTAACATTTCCCACTCTCTCTACTGGTTGGAGCTAAAGCTTTAGACTGCTGCTGAATCTGAAAACCTTGTTGTCTGCCATTAGGATAGTTTCTCTTCTAATGTCCAATACCACCATAAGTATGCATGCTATATCCAATGAAGGTCGATGAGCAAAATTATATGAAGCCACTTAACTATCCATACCCAAAGACTGCTGAGTAGTCTCTGATGGCCCCACTATAGAAACTGGCTAGGCTGACTAAATAGAACGTGCAGGGTAGGCCTGAGAACTATGGCCTCTAGAGTTTGATCCACTAGACCATATTCTCATCCTTCTTCCTAGCCATCTTCACATAACCATATTGTTTAACTCCCGATGCTTTCTTTATAAAATCTACTACCTCATTAAAGGTCTTACCTGAAGAAGTCATCTGAAGTGCTAAAATCTGCAGACTGGGGTTCAAACCCTTCACAAAGAGGTGAACCCGCCCTTCCTCAACATCAAGTAACAAGGTGAAAAACCTTAACAAAGCATGAAACTTAGCCTCATAAGCTGCAACGATCATATAGCCTGCTCAAGGGCAAAAAACTCATCTCTCTTCTTGTCACAAAAGGTGCATGACACATACTTCTCTAAAAATAAAGTGTGAAATTGAGTCCAAGTTAGTGGGGGCAACAATAAAGATCGACACTCAATATACGCCCTTTACCACTGCTTAGAATCTCCTTGCAGTTGAAAGGTCACAAACTCCACTCTGTGTTTCTCCACTAGACCCATTTTATGCAACCTCTCATGATAATCCACAGTAAATTCAAAGGCATCTTCCTTCTCAGAACCAAAGAAGACTGGGTGCTTCATCTTTAAGAACTTAAACAATAATTCACGCTCACTTCCAATCATAATAAGACCTAGTACTGAACGAGAAAACACCTCTGTCCTCGAAAGCTAATCTATACTAGAGGCTACTATAGTAGCATGTTGTACCTTTAGATGATGGTAATAAAGCAGTGTAGGCGTGGCCTCAGGATCGGCCAGCCCACTTAAGAAACCTAAAATTTGCTGAATTAGCTATGAATGTATCTGCACAGGGAATTCACCTTCCTAAACTGGTGCGGCATCCTCATGCTATGGAATTTCCTCATTCACTAGATCATCATGATAATCCTTGGGTGGGGTAGGTGACTCAGATCTCTGTCTGGCTGGATTAGCTGCAACACAAGCTCCATCCCTAGTAGGTCCTACCTTTTCCCTTCCCTTTTCTTTTCCCCTCGCCCATCCTTGGCCCCTAACTGCGGGCTCAACAATTAGAGCAACTAGTGTAGGACCTCTATTCTAGCTCCGTTTGCTCTCGTATTCACCATCTATAAAAAAAATAGAATAAAGAGGTTAGATACCAATTGGAATCAAGTCATAGCACAAAAGAAAGAAGAAAGTGAAGTTTTCCTAAAGTCTTGTAGCCTCTGGAAGAAATGTATAGACGTCTCCGTACCATTTTACAAGACTACACTAGGCTCATTCTGGTGCGACAAGATCAGCAAACTTAGGGCTCTAATACCAACTTTGTCACGACTCAAACCCATCATAAGTGGTAACCCACACAATCCTCCAGTGGGAGAACCATCTAACCCGAATGAACAACACCAAGCACTTTATCATTTTAAATGAGAAAAAACTAATTCTGTTGAATAAACCAATATCTCTAACAGTTTAATAAAATGCGGAATAAAATCATAATTTCAAAAACATCCACAAAAACTAAATGTCACCATGCCAGAACTCTAACTAGAACATGTATACTTGGTACGACCCAGAAAATACTAACAAAAAAATAAAACTGTCTTTGCTCGAAACAAGTGGAAAAGATCAGAATAGGATAGATCCATGTCTGCTCGAAAGATGAATGCTCACCCTTGCATCTGATGTTGCTCTGTCAACTACAAGTGAGGTCTCATAAAAGCCGCTGGAATATGCTCTGCACCCAACAAAAAGAAGAGCATATGGTAGTATCAGTACAAAACTACTATGCATTGGTAGGATCATAAGCCAACTCAAGTTAATTAATATGAACACTTAACTAAAAGTTTGTAAACAAGTAGCAAACATGTCACCTTAACAATATGCATTCAAGTTAGTATTTCCACCGCAATTTGACTTTAACCAACCAAGTCAAGTAATTAAACAAAATCACATTTATGCATATAATTTTCCATTCCAAGTCAACCACAATAAGAATTATAAAACCAATTCAGCTCATCACTACCTTAGAAGTATCTTATAATTGTACAACATCAAGTGCTAGCTCATTTTAAAGACAATATCATTAACCAATGGTCCGCATAAGGAACCCAAAATATGAATAACAAAATATAACCCAGTTCACTCAAGGAACCATCAAACTCTCCAATTCACGATGTACACACATGCTAATGTTCTTATGATTTCCCACTAGCCATGACCTGCAGGGGAAGAGCTCAGTCTATGTACCAAATATACCAGACAACTAGTGTCTAGCCACCCTTATCCCAAACTAAGTGTTATACCACCCTTATTTTGATGTTCCCACCCTTATCCTCCCTTAAATCTACCAATTCAATTATAAACAACCTTTATCTAGTCAACTCACAACAAATAAACTGTTCTTCTTACAAGTACAATCACATAGTAAGTTCAAATCAACAACACTTACATAATAACAAGGTCCAGTTATCAATCATGTTGCAAGTCATCATTTACATACTTGTATTCAAGATTCAACAAGTATATCATATAACTAGCATGTGTTGCAACTAAATAAACAAACAGTCAGTTAAACATACATACATGCAATCAAATTGAGTCTTAACTCCAATTCAACCATAACCTACCTTAATCTAAGCCTTGCAATCCTCTAAATAACTTGAGCCTTGCCTTTTCTTATGGCTCAGCTTGATCTCGGTCTAAAAATAATAAATAAAGAATAATTTAACTTTTTTACCAGTTTTAGGTATTATCACCTAATTTCATAACCTTTAGGTCAAGTTCATGCATAATTCAACTATTTTAGGGTTTTTCTACCCTTTATCCTACTTAAATACTCTATAAATCAAGATTAAAAGGATGAATCTAGTCTAGTAATCAAAATTCTAACATTCTAGACAATAACCACTTGAAATTAACCCTTTCATAATTAAATCATACCAAGTTCTTAACCGAGGGTTAAACCCACCATCCCCACCACTATTAATCTTATGAATTCTAAGCATTTGGGGATTTAATTTATGTTAGAAGGAAGGAAACTCACTTAATTAAGATTATAAGCTGATAAAATACACCAAAAATTGTCCCTAATTTGCCCTCTCTCGACCTCTGCAACTCTGGAATGAAAAATAACATTTTTACACTAAAATTACTATTAACTGCATTTAGTCCGCTATAACAGCTCGATTCCCTCTATAGCAGTATTGCTACAGCTAGATTCTCCCGCTATAGCAGTATTGCTATAGCTAGATTCTCCCGCTATAGCTATGCTGACTAGAGTTGACTTTTGCTATAGTGATATAATTCTCATTATAATGTGATTGCTATAGCATCCTGCCGCCTGCTACTGAAGTGTAGATGAGGCAAAAACACGGGATTGTTCCCAATTTTGCTATTTTTGCAACACACTCCTAGATTTCAACCTTACAAACTAACCCTATACATCAAATGCTATATTCCGAGTTCTACTAATCCAATTTCTGTTCTAAAAGTTTCTATGAACTCCCTAACCTCTTAGCTAACACATTATGATCTTAAATCAATGAATTACTATACCATTAATAACCAGATTTTCCTAGACTACACCATACCTAAAATTCATCCAAAACTAGCCTAGCTTTATATTTTAAAAACTTCATCCAAGGAGAAACTTAACCCAAATTTTGGCATGCTAGGAAACACCGTAAAAATGGAAAGGGTCGTTACATAAGCTGTCCAGAATTTCCCAAAAATTTCAGTCACCACGACGCAAACCATGAGTTATGGGACCAACATATGAATCGTGCATTGACTTATATTAATGAACCAAGAAGTAGTTCCTAAGGATTTAAAATCCTTCCCAGGAACCACGAGTCATTATATTCGTTGTAAGAGTCATACTTAGGATTAGTAGGTCCTTAAACAAAAACCATCCATGGCAGGTCCATGAGATCAGGAGTCTCAATATGACTCGTGGTATCAACCTATAAGTCATAGAATAGCTCGTAGGATGCCATTCCAGAAGCAGTCCATATTTTCCAGAACTTACGAGTCTAGACCAAAGTCCATGGTTTGATAGTATGAATTGTATTATGACCCATGAGACCTGTTTCCTAGAATATCAGTTACATTTTAAAAAGGGTATTTTGGTCTTTTTCCTTTTCTTAACCCCTAAATTACGTTGTTTTATGTATTACTTAAGGGAGTTTAAAGGGTTAAGTTATGATTAAATTACTAATTTTCTCCATAACTTTCAAACGTCAGAAAAGAAGTGATTTTAAGTCTCTCAGGTCAAGTTAGGGTTCTTCAGCAAAATCCCAGATTTCCAAGTTCTCAAATTAAGATTTCTCCAGTTCCAAGTATATGAAATTTCAATGAGGGTTTCCTTTCACCCTCATGCCTAAACTTCAAACCTTCAGTTATATTTTCATGATACCCAGATTTAGGGTTCATACGTAATTATGAAGATTTTCTTGGAATTTAGTTCCCTTATTGGATTTTTGATTTTGGTTCTTGTTAAAAATGATTATGCATGATTTCTAATGGCTTAAATCTAATTACTAGATTATTTCAATAACTTTGCATGATTTGATAGATTTTAATTTGTTAAGCATAATTTAGCATGATTTGACCTTATGATCTCAGAGCTAGAACCAATTGACTTTATGAACACAATTTCCTCATGATCTTATGAATTCTATGCAAAGATAATACTTATGCAACAAATCAAATGCTTTAAGGTTTCTTTATAAATTTTTAACTCTATAATGAGGAGACATGCTTTTAAATTTATGACCTTCAGTATATGACTTATGACATGACATGGAGCTTAGGCTCACAACAGTAAGGTTCATGATTAGCATGACATCTAGATATGTCCTCAATGATCTATGAACATTTTGTCTTCTATATATGTCACATGATTTTAGAACTCAGTATAATTAGCATGACTAGTTTTCAGTATTAAACCTCAGTAAAACAAAAATTAAACTAGTTCATGCTTTATTTTGAGATATCAGTTATTACTTATGAGCAACTAGTATATATGTTTTAGGAGTAGTATTTAGCATCGAGCAGACTAGGGTTCCAGATAACCCAAATCCTAAAACTACGTTGTTATCATAGGTATTTTTTAACCCAAATGCGCTCAGTTAGTAAATTCATGTCAGTCATGGCATTATACCCCTGGAAAGGTATAGTGTAGCCCCCTAACAAGGTGTATATATTGGACTCCATATTTGCTCACATGGTTTATATCGATTAAGAGAACCTCCCATAGAAATGGTTTTAAACATGACTTTGTACTTGATCCTCAGTTTCAGTTCAGTTAAGCTATCTCATGACTTACAACCTTACTTTATGTTTACAATTCATGATCTTACTTTTGCGTCATTTTACTACAGTTTGATATTTTATCCAGTTTTGTCTATTGCATCTCCAACATAGTTTACATCATGTTTTAGTTGTATTAACTACTTAGGATTTCATAGATTTTCAAATCAGATAAGTTTAAGCTTACTTTACATAAAATGACCTATGTCTTACAATTTTGAATTCTTCATTCTAAAATGATTTGTGCTCGCAGTTTTGAGTTCTTTTACTTCAGATTTTGACATGAACCTTAATGCTTGCTCATGCATTTTACTTCAATTTAAAAGTATGATCTAAATGTTTTCACATGATATTAGAACATCTCACATGCTCAGTACATTCAAAGTACTGACCACATACTTTTCTTGGGCTGTATTCTTTTATGATGTGGGTTTCGGTGCTAGCTCACATAATTATAGTCAGATAGATCATGATCTCCAGTTGGTGATGAATTCTCCTTATTCAGGAACTCCAGTCAGTTAGTAGTCATATCTGTTTATTTCATTCCTTATACATTGATTAAGGATAGCTGGGGGTTAAGTCCTAGCTAACTATAGTTAGTGTTAGTAGAGGCTTCATAGGCAGTTAGTTAGAATTGTTATATTTAGTTCTAGTTCCTTTTTTTAATAATACAGTTGTTGTTAACATTTTACCCAATGATGTATTGAACATGTTAGTCCATAATTTTGCTTCTGTAAAGCATTTTCAGTATCTATTTTCAGTACTATGCCAGTATCAAGGGCTAACTTGGGACCTCTTGTGGTTTTAAGTACTGTGTTACATCCAGGGTGTAAATTCGGGTCGTGACAAAGGGGTGATTTCATCTTTTCCCTACTTTCTAAGCCTATAGTATGATATTTAAGCTCCCAAATAGGGGTTATATTAGATCAATCTATCAATTCCCTACCTACCTTTATGCTCTATTTCTAAAAACACAATGACAGTAACTCAAGAAACAAGTCTAAGGTTCATCTCTCAAGCTTTAAATTCAAGCTTTCACTCTAGAACTTTTGTATCTACTAGGTATGTAAGACAACAATGAAGATTTCCTTTCATCCTCATGCCCAATATTTTAGAAATAAATTTCAGTTTTCATGAATTTTGATTTAGGGTTCTTACCCCAAAAGTTTCAGATTTCTTTTCTCTCAGTTCTAATTGCTCTTAATGGCTTTCATATAACCATGCTAACATAAACACATGAGTTTTATAGCTCTTTCTTAATTTATGTATGTTGGTCATGAACTTGGCTAAAACTCAGAAAATGTACTATTATAGTTGAATTCAGATTTAGAAAAAGCAATTATAGCCAAAGTTCCGCAGTTACTTTCAAACATACATATAGATTTAAGTTATTTATGAGATTATTATTATACAATTATTTTTAGAGGATTATTTAGCACCGAGAAAATTCAATTTCAGAAAATCCAAGTCCCAGAACTACGTGCCACTGTAGGGTTTGCGCACACCTAACTAGTCAGCTCTTTTAGCCCAAGAGGCTCAGTAGTGGATACATATTAGACAGATAGGTTTGGGCAGCCCTATCAAGGTTTAGGACAACCCTTCCAATTGGTATTATTCTTTGGATATCATGAGCTCACACGGTGTATGTCAGTTGTAAGAAACTCAACAGTAAGATCTTTAAGTCATTTTAAGTGTTAAGATTTCACAGCTTTCTTATTCAGACATGCTTTAGTTCTTGACATAGAAATCAATTTCTCTCTCACAACTTTTAATATTACATTCTTAAATGCTTATATCTTCAGATTTTAGACGTGGTTTTACTTATGGCATCTTTTGAGTATTGAAACATGATCCAAACATTGTTTCATATTATTTCCATATTCTTACATACTCAGTACATTCCCACATACTGATCACATACCTTTTCTTTATGTTGCATCTTATTATTGATGTGGATTCAGGGGTCCATTCTCAGAGTCATGGCTAGCCAGATTGCAACGTATCCAGTTAGTAGTTGGCGAGTCCTCCACATTCCGAAACTTAGTTGTTAAGTTGTTCTTCCTATTAGACATTGTTTAATTTTCTTTTAGTTCTCTTAGAGTTAGCTGGGAATCTGTCCCAACAACTCATCGCATGTAGTAGAGGCTTATTAAGATATTAGATATTCAGATGTGTTGGGTTTTCAGTTGTTGCTCTCAGTTAAAACATTTTTTATTTTGCTCATCTTAGTCTTGTTAAAGCTTTTGCCCATATTTGTTTATCAGTTGATCCACTAACAACATACCAGTACCAAGGGCCTGCTTGGGATCAATTGTGGTTTTAAGTGCCTATCCCACCTAGGGTGTATACTCAGGACATGAAAAAATTGGTATCAAAGCATCAGGTTAAAGTGTCCTAGGATGTCTGAAAATTGGGTTCAATAGAGTGTTCTTTATCGACGTGAAATGTGCCACACTTATAAGAAAGAGGTGATAGGGAATTTAGGAAACAAACCCTTCTTTCATGTTCTATTTTGTACAATAGAGTTAACTCTATATGTCTATTTAAATGTGTGCTTTACATGTAGTTCAAATCATACCTCCGTAAAGAAATGTTGAAAAAAAAATATCGTACTAACACCTCCACCTTAGTGGGCTATGCAGACTAGAAATGGAGCTAGCATCAATGATCAGAATGAAAATTCCCATGATACACCTACACTAGTAAATCAGCCCCTTCAAGGTGATGTCACAAATGTTGAATTCCGAAATGCCATCTAGATGCTTGCTTAGGTGATGACAACCCAAGTTAAACAGTAGGAAGCATCCCCTGCTAACCTTGATGGTGGTTTATATGCTTCTAGATTTAGGGATTTTGTTCACATGAACCCTCTTGAGTTCACTGGGTTGAAGGTTAAGAAGGACACACTGAATTTTATTTATGAAGTGCAGAAAATTCTCTGAGTTATACATATGTCAGATGTAGAGAGTGTTGAGCTTACTTTTTATCAGGTCAAGGACATTGCTCACTTATGGTTTGTTCAGCGGGGAGATGGATATGGAAAGAATGTAGCTCCTACAGAGTTAGATGAGCTTGTTGGGTGTTTCCTTGGTTGGTTCTTTCTGAGGGAGTTAAGGGAGGCTAAGGAAAAAGAATTTATGAATTTGAGGCAAGACTCCATGATATGGAGGAGTATAGTTTGAAGTTTACATAACTATCCTGATATGCTCCGGAGATGGTTACAAAACCCAGGGCAAAGATGAGTAAATTTATCTCAAGGATTTTTGATTAGGTAAAGAAAGAGTGCAGGACACCATGTTTATTGTGGACATGGACATATCCCGACTTATGAAATTTGCATAACAGATTAAAGAGGAGAAGCTGAAGGAAGAAAGAGATAGCAAAAGAGCTAGAATACAATTTTTTGACTCTAGCTAGTAGAGGACCGATAATAGGAATTGGTTATCTGGACGGGCTCTATCATCAACCAGTACTCCAACACTCATTCCTGAAAATAATCAGAAAGGTAGAGTTTCAGGTTCTCATTCTCAAGAGAGTGTTGCAAGAGGGTACCCTTCTTACCTTTTTTGTAACAAATATGGTAAAAATCATCCGAGAGAGTATTTGTATGGTACAGAGGGTTGCTACAAGTGTGGATAGGTAGGTCACATGTTGAACGATTATCCCTCTGCTAGGTAGGTCCATGGGGTTACTCGAACTCAGTCCACTTCATCAGCAACTCTAATAGGTCACAATGTTCAGAACGGTGACACTTCTAGTGAAAGCGGTAGCCAGAGTCAGAACCACTTCTATGCACTATTTTCTCATCAGGATCAGGAGAGTTTCCCTGTTGTTATTATTGGTTTGTTAAAGTTCTTCTCTTTTGATGTTTATACTTTTTTTATATCCAGGGGCCACTTTGTCCTTTATAACCCCTTATGTTGCAGTAAAGTTATGAGTCAGTCCTGAATAACTCCTAGAACCCTTTTTTGTTTCCACTTTAGTTGGAGATTCAGCCACAGATATAAGGGTGTACAAAAATTGCATTGTCTTAGTCCTTCATAGAGACACCACAGCTGATCTAGTTGAACTAGACATGACATACTTTGACATTAATCAAGGAATGGATTGGTTACACTACAACATTTTAGTCTTTTGGCCACCCTTTTAAAGTGTGGCCTAAAGTAGCAAAAAGTGTCTCTTTTGATCAAAGGCTGCGCTTTTGGCCTTTAGGCCACGATTTTCTAGAGGTGGTCCAAAAGGGCATAACCATTGAGTTTAGACTATGCTTTTTAAGTGTGGCTATAACAGCTATGCTTAAAAAGCGTGGTCTATAAGTTATAATGGCCACACTTTGTAGCATCCCATTAGCAATAATTTTATTTGATAAGTCTACACTTGTAAAGCGTGGCCTTAGCTTTGTTATTGGACACACTTTAAAAATGCAACCTTTTATACCTCTTCTACAACAACACTTATAAAGTGTAACCTTTTCTTATGTACAGGCACACAATTGACATTTCTATAGCCACACTTTTGAAGTGTGGCAACATTGTATAAATAGAAAATAATGATATTGGTTTGCATATATATATATATATATAACAAGAAATTATATATAATACATACATATATAAATGATATAAAACACCAAATTATCTAATAAATATTCAAATGTATAGATCATTTTCAACAAACTTCAAAATGTACACATCAGTACTAAAGGTAAATTCCATTACACAAAACAAAATGTCTTCTAACATATTTCAAAATAGTTCAAAAACTCTTTATCATTCACCTCAATAGGTCGAGTTGACTTGTGGCCACAATTCAAATTCGACCACTGGGATTTTTCTACACATTCAAAATGAAATTAAAAATTAGAAAACAATTATGTTCAATACATCAAGACCAACTAGTGATAACAAGAAAATTATACTTCCTAGATTATCCATTGGAAAGTTAGTATTTTCAAGTTAGGTGATTTTTGAGTTAGAAATTATAGTCAAGCGAGAAAAGTGATAGTTAAGTGGTCATCTGTGAAATTTACCCACAGAAAAAAAGGTGAACCAGAGTCAATTATAACTACTATTGGTGTGTTGCTCCTGCAAAAAAATTGTTTACACTTATCCATGGTTCTAACAATATATGCATAAAATTCCAAGGCACCATGTACGGTATTGGTAATTTATTTCACAAGATATTCTTTCATAATGTAGACAAATGCAGAGAACGCTACAGGTTTATTTGAGGAAATGTCTAAAGTAGGGATCGAGCTTAACATTGTGGGATGCATTTGTTTGGTTAGTGCTTTGGTAGAGAAAAGAGGATAGATCATTTGTTTAAGGTGTTTAAAGTCTCAGTACGGAAAGGAGTCAAGCCAGATGATAGACTTTGTGGATGCTTGCTCTCAATTATGTCCTACTTCATAACCAATTAGTTATAACATGACACATTCTTTATGTTAGCTAGATTCTGGTTTCTACTTCCTAACCAACTAAGTAGATGGAAATATATCCAGTATATAAAATAAATAATTACACAGTGCATCAGCTGCACCATGTCTAGCACACAAAGGCATTGAATCCTCCAAGATTGTGACCATCAAAACTAATGGAAAACACACATTGAAACCAATCAAAACCAAAACCAAACCATAACCAAAACTAAAACCAAAACCAAAACCAAACCAAAACCAAATGCACCTCCTGCAGTGCCTATTTACAAACCAAACCCAAACCCAATTCAAAACCAAAACCAAACCAAATCCAAAACCAAAACCAAACAAAAACCAAAACCAAAGCACCTCCTACAGTCCCCATTTACTAACCAAAACCAAAACCAAAACCCAACCAAAACTAAAGCCAAAACCAAAACCAAACCATCTCCTCAAGTCCCCATTTACAAATCAAAACCAAAACCAAATGCACCTCCTGCAGTGCCTATTTACAAACCAAACCCAAACCAAATGCACCTCCTGCAATCCCCATTTACAAACCAAAACCAAAACCTAAATCAAAACCAATACCAAAACCAAAATCAAAACCAAACCAAAGACAAAGCCAAAACCAAAACCAAAACCAAAGTACCTCCTACAGTTCCTATTTACAAACCAAAACCAAACTAAACCAAAGCCAAAGCCAAAACAAAAACCAAACCAAAACTGATATCAAAGAACCTCCTCTAGTCCCTATTTACAAATCAAAACCAAAACCAAAGCTTCCTCCAATTCCTATATACAAGCCCAAATCAGAGCTCTTGCCCCCCATCAGTTCCAAACCAACTTTTTTGAAAAAATAATTAAGCTAGCAGTACAGGAAAGAAATCATAGGTATATGCAAAGATATACTATATAATGTATTATCTTGTAATCTGGAACATTAACATACTTGACATGATACTTAATCAACACACTAATTAATTGAAACTAATAGTATAGTTTTATTACTGGTCTGCCAACAAAGCTATAATTTCATTCAAACAAGTGGTCAACTTCTGAGTCTAAGTAGATTATCTAAAACCCATAATGTAGAAGAAATAAAATAACACATATAGAAAATTGTTACTAAGTCATACAAGTAATCAAGGAAATGATGTATATTTGTGACAATAGACTCTCAGCTAACCAAAAATAGTGTAACAAATGATATTTATCACTAGTATTGTTTCACCCTTTTGTATATTTAAAAGTTTAGGATTTAATTTTCTTGTGAATGTAAAATATAAAGTACCTTTTTAGAAACCGAACCATGAGTTGAGCCATAAGAATTTGATAGATTCTGCCCTCTTATAGCTTATGCACTACTTGCATCAACAGGTGAAGGAATGTTAGATCTGGCACACCCTGGAATATCTTGAACATTTAATCCAATGTTGTTTTGCACCAATTGACTAAAAAAATGTCGCATTTCTTCTATCATTTCACGTAGTTCTTCCTTAAGAAAAGTTACTTCATTGGCATGCTTTTGTTTAAGCTAGTTGGTTTCCTCATCTCTTTTCAGAGAACTTGCGATCACTGATCTACCACATCATCTATGTTGACCAGGCTGCTTATTACCAAACACTGCCCTGAATACATCATCCACTGTTTCCCCAGAATTTTGATGATTTTGAAGTTCAGCCTGTGAAAAAAAAGTTTTATAAACAACATATAGAAACATAAAAATTCTCATAGTGACTAACCAAAGGGACAGCGATAGTGATCAAAGTACATAGATTATCAAGCTATGCACATGGAACTTCTTTAAAAAATTTCACATTCCCTCCCAACAAATAATGCAGCGACTCCGATCAAGAATTGAAAAGAAAAAATTGCCCCCTCCCAGCAAATAGCCCAGCAAAGAAGAAGAAGAATGTAGCACAAAAATGACTTACTATTACAATTTGGCTATCTGCTTGAACTTCTTTCCCAATGTTTATATGAATTGCAATAAACATTTCAGACTGTGATGGTTCCTCGTTATTTTCTTTGGTTGCACGCTACAATTATATTAAAATAAAGTTAAAAGAGACACCAATCTATACATTCTGACAAAGTATGAAAAAAAATGAAAATTTCACATTTTTCACAGTGTGTATCTACTAAATATTACCAATGTCATGCGTACTCTTGCAAAACTAATAGGTCCCATCAGATGCCTCCACTTTTTTTTTGTTTTTGTTTTGAGAATTCACCTCACTCAGTGCCTAAAGTTCAATAAACAAAGATATATTAATTTATAAATGAAAAAACAAAGAATAAAAATGATGCAAGTTATGTCCAAGAGTAGAAATCCACTGTTTTAGTCCCACTTGAACAGTTTGATGTTTCCAAAACTTGATCAACTGGATTAATTGAATTTTTGGCATGTCATTGGGAAGTTTTGCTAGCATTTCTTCATCAGTAAGTTTCTTATCAAAACATATCCATTTCATACTTCTTTTGCACTACCTCCAAGCATCACGAAGACCATCCATCACCCACTTCTTTCCTTCTATTGGAATTATGAATTTTGACTATGCAAAATAAAATATATGTAGCTTGAGTTAGTAATAACATACAGTAAATATACAATCTGAAATGTTGATTTTTCTTACATTGACATAGTCCACATGCGCCTTTTATTTTCCATTAGCATATAATGCCAACTAGTGTACATCAAGAAGATAAATCTAGGATTCCTTGCAATTGTTTGTATGAAGTTGCTTAAATTAGAAACTGTCTTGCTAGTTGGTCCCATTGCTTGTCCTTTGTAAAATATCACCTCCTCTCTTTCATCTAAATTTCTGGCATGAATTTTCTTACATATTATTTTTCCTCAAACTTTTTTATTCTCTGATATTTGATTGGTGTAATAGCCAAGAAAAAAGAAAAAACTTAAATTGAGTAATAAATTTATAAAGCTTAAGACATACCATTTGTACGATAATCAACGTCCATATCCTCATCTCTAGCACACCCACCCTCACCAATTTCTTCTTATTCCATAATATCATCCAATTCTTTATTAAGTTCATCAATAAAAAAAGCCGGCAGATCAGTTGTTATATGGATATCAAGTTGTTTTTCACCACTTATCTCTTATTTTTCTAGAAACTAATCAAGACTAGTCGCTGGTAGAACTGACTTCCTCTTCACCTGTTTGTAGTTTTGAATCCCTTCAATAATATGTTGTTTCTTTTCTTCACCTTGTGCTCTTCCAATGACATGTGACATATTAACATCTACCTTTGAAGATGCTTGGAATATGAGATTTTTCATAGGTAATTATATTCCTTTCTTTTGAATGGACTATCCAGTTTGAGATTGAACTAACCTCTGTGTGTTTTGTCCTTTTCCTATAATCATCTGTGAAGTAATCTCTTCCCTTGAGGACAATTGTATCATTGGATTGTGCCTAGGCAATTTACTCTTTACTTGTTGTGGAACAGACTCCTCAAGATTCTTTCTTTTATGCACCACATGTGCCTGCACTTTCCTAGTTTTATCATTGTGTTCTTTTGCAAGTTGTTCTCTCTTAATCCTATATTTGTTGGCCAATTCCATACTTGATCGGTATTGAAAATTAGAATTCACATTCATCAATAATTGTTCAATAATTATTTCTGGTACATCATTCCTTATTAAGACAACTTCACCATCATCATCTGGTATAGATGGGCCCATCAACTGTTCAGAAGGCTCAGTTCCATAACTTTGTTCAACCTGATCAATTACGTTAAACAAGTCTCTCAGAATAGTCTGCATAACATAATGTCTATCTTGATCATATGGATCTTGAACATAGAAGCATTAGTGCACTTGAGATGCTAGCACAAAAGACTCTTCCAGAGAGCATTTCTTGTTGAAGTAGCCGTAAGTAAGACCATACATATATTTTCCAACCTTATACCAGTTACACTTAAATAAAGCAACCTTAAAATGGACATAATAGTCTATCTCAACTATATCAACTATTCTACCATAATAAGTCAAATCTACATCAATTGGATTTTTATCCTTTGAGTTGGCCAAGCTTGTGGTTGAGGCAACCAATGTAACACCACTATTTTAGGTTCTATGCCTTGCATCATGAAGCCTAGTATGGAATCTATATCTATTAATAAGATACCCAGAATATCTTTTAGCAACTGAATTCGGTCCTCTAGCAAATTATTTTATCAGATCAGGCACATCCTCTTGCAAAGCACGAGTTTCAAACTACTGGGAGAATGTTTGACTATGATTCAACCTTGCTCCATTTAGATCTTTGTGGCTGATTATTAACCTCAAGTTCATGATTTCTACACAATAGGTATTTTTATTTGTTAGATCAATGAATAAAATAAGTTAAAAACTATATGTAAAAAGGAAATACTATAAGTGATTAAAGTACCTAATATACTCTTGAACTTCATCACAATTGGCCAATAAGTATGCAGGCGCCTGATTTAGTGACTTGTTATTCAAAACAGTACCAACATCTTTCTTTGCTCCTAAAGTAAAACCATTGTTAGGAAACAAACTGCAAGTTTGTGCATCACCTGAGCCATGTTCATCATCATTTTGGGGTCTTTTATTAAATCTAGTGCGTATGCCTGTATGCAAATATCTAGAGCATAAAGTTAAACACCCTTTAACCAGATATGCCTCTGCAATAGATCCTTCTGTATGATTTCTGTTGCATACATATGATTTGAAAGTACACATACCTCTTTAAGAGGGATACATCCATCGCTTCTGAACTGGACTTCCTAATCTTACCTTATTCGCCAAATAATTAGGCAAATGAATCATTATATAAAAAATATCTAACTAATTTATTGTTTCTCTGATCTCTACTTCTAAGTAATCTATTTCCTCCAGTGTGACAACTTTTTGACATAAACGACAAAAGAAAAAACTCAGACGAATCAAAGCAATAGTAACATGATCAGGAAGGATGCTCTTAATTGGTATTGGCAGCAAGTAATGTAACATCAAATGAGCATCATGGGTCTTATAACCTAATATTTTTCTTTCATCTAGTTGCACACACCTAGATATGTTAGAGGCACTACCATCATAAAACTTTACTGTCTTTAGAACTCCGCAAAAAACTAATTTCTCTCCATTAGTCATTGAGAAGCACGCTTTTGCCATCTTTGTTCTGTTGCCATCCGTTGTATGTGTTGGATGAAGGTTCTTTATAATTCCCATCTCTTTCAAATCATGATGAGCCTTTGCATGATCTTTTGTTTTGCCAAAAATATCCAAAAGAGTTCTAATTACGTTGCCAACTATGTTCTTCTTATGTGCATTACATCAAGGTTGTGGGGTAAGGGGATGTCCTCCCAATAAGGCAATTGAAAAAAGATTGACCTTTTTTTCCACGGGCCATCATTTGATCTCTTTTTCTGCTTCCCAAACACAATGCTCTTGTTTTGTAAGCTATTCAACACATCAGTTCCATTTAACAAAGAAGTAGGATACCTAAATTCAGTTTTTCCATTGAAATATCTTTTGTTAGATCTCCACAGATGATCCATGGGTAGAAAACAAAATGATCCACATAGTACATCTTCCTACTATGTTTCAGATAGCAAGAATTAGTGCCAAATTTACAACAAGGGTAGACAATCTTTCCTTTTGTAATCCAACCAGATAACATAACATATGCAGGGAAGTCACTGATCGTTCACATAAGAGTAGCTTGCATTTGAAAGGTTTGATTTCTTGAAGCATCATATGTTTCAAATCCAAGATTCCATAACAGATTTAACTCATATATCAACGGTTGTAAATAAATATCAATATCATTTCCAAGTGATAGGGGCCCTTCTGGTTTCATGTACATCCAAGGCGACAAATTATAAACCATTAACATAACTGGCCATGTGCTGTGAGATATACTTATGGACCGAAATGGATTGAATCCATCACTTGACAAGCTAAGTCTCAAATTACGAGAATCTTGTGTGAAATCTTGATACAACCTATCAAAGTCTTTCCATGCTTGGCCATCAGTGGGATGCCTTAGCTTTCTATATTTAGAATTCTCCTCGGCATGCCACCTCAATGTGTCTGCTGTCTTTGAGCACATAAATACCTTTTTAAGTCTAGGAATTAATGGAAAGTGTCTCAAAAAATTTTTTTGAACACGATGAGGTTTTTTAGAAGGCTCAACAACCTCACTGTCCACTTTAGTGGGTTTAATATATCGAGAAGCTTTGTAAATATGGCAGAATTCATCATCTTTACATTCAATCCTAAAAAACACGCAATCATTGGGACATGCATGAATTTTCTCATAGTCAAGACCGAGATCCTTAACCATAAACTTTTCTTTATTATAGGAAGGAGGAATGTTCAACTCGGGCATGACATCTTTTAATAACTCTACAAGAGAAGTGAATGATTCATTGCTCCATCCATGTAGACACTTTAACAAATATAAATGGATTGTGAATGATAACCTAGAGAATCCTTTACAACTGAGATATAGTTCTTGGCTAGCCTCTTCAACTAAGTTATAGAATTTCTTGGCATCTTCATTTGGACCTTTATAAACTCCGTCAGCTTGTGGAACATCTCTAAATTAATCATTTTACAACCCATCAATATCATCACATGGGTAATCCATATGATCATCAACATCCAACTGGATTTCCCATTCCTCGTGATTGATCCATCTTTTATAATTTTCAACAAATCCATGGTCTATTAGATAATTATACACTACATTCCTTTCCCTCCAACTGACATTGCCACAATGATCACATGGACACTGAATTTGTTTGCCTTGAGGCTCTCCATAAGTGTAAGCAAAATCTAAGAAAGATCCAACACCTTTAATATACTCATCCAAATACCTAAGTAAATCCATCCAATCCTTGGATGGAACATTTGAGTTCCTAAAAGCCCAACATTAATTACTGCACATTTTAATTCTAAAAGTCACAAGCAAGTTATCAGAATCACGTGTTGGAATTTCTTACCTAGTCATAGCCTTTATGCTAAGTCAAATCCAAGTTTACGTTGACAACAAATCCAATTCCCCTTCTCCTGCATATAAAAAAATTATGTATGCATTATTCTACATATTTTCCTACTCCTAATTACACATAAAAATGAAATCAGGTTGCTCTCAAAGTTCTTAAAGCCAAAACTTTTATGTTGGAAGACACATATTTTGGCTAGTCGAAGATACAATAACTATCTGTATAGGTTTACTAATAGTAAACTAACCGTAAAGTAAATGAAATCAGTTTACTAAATTACATATTTTAGGTTAAATGGAATTAGTATACTGAATTACACAAAAAAACCCAGATATTTAAGTACTCCTGAATTTCAGACAAGCTCAACAACTTTACCAGCTCATATCTTTACTAATTTAAAAGGGACATAGACAAATGATTTGACTACAAATATATCCTTAGCAACTTATAAATCCTAAATAAACTAATCTACATTAAGCAATTTTAACAAGAAGTAGGTTCAGGTTATAAACAGGATTTCAACTTAAAACATGTACAATGCTTAATTTACTTCAATCTTTATCTAGTTTAAACCTAACTTAGTTTTTCATAAAGTAAAGAAATGATATGGAGAAATAAATGTAAAACAACTTTTGCAGAAAAGATATCACGCACTCTAGTAAGCAACATTAGAGTAGATTGCTTACAAATGCAATATTAGTGAGCAAGATAATTTCCAGCAGTTCCCTAAGAATCAGAAGTTCCAGCAGTTCCAACTTTCCTAACTGACTAAGTTGAATAAAGCAACAGTCTGCAAACCAGTAAGCAAGCAGTTAAAAAATAAAGAATACAAGAGTCAATTGAAATCACACACACTTAGATGAAGTTAGTAAGCTATATGCCTTTTTATTTGTTACACTCTCAGTTCTAACTTAATCAGTATTAGGACATTCCAAAATACTCCTATTAATATCTTAAACTCGTGGCCAAGACTCAAACACCATCAAATAATATAAAATATAAAATGACCAACATCTGGTTATGATTTCTGTAAATGCAACTCAATAGAAATTTTACTTTGAGAGGGAGCAAAGTTTCTAATAAGAACCAGAATAAATGATTGAGAAATATTTAAGAAATGTTTTTTACTGAAACCAATGAGAAATTGTTTTAGATTCTCTAACTTAGTAGAAGCCTTTTTGTTTAGATGCTTGTGAAGGGTAGAAATGTGTTTCTAATGAAAAAAAAGCCTTCTCAAACCTTTTTGTTTCTTTAAGTATGCTCTAAACGTCCCCCTCCTCCTGCCTTTTTTTTGGTAACCAAATAAATAATAACAAAATAACCTCCTATGGAGTCTAGAGCAAAATATTTTTTCTTTAGTGGTTTTGGGAGGGGGGAGGGGGGAGGGGGGAGGGGAAAAACAACACATGACCACATGTAATCAAGAGACAATATCCATGGGAAACAAATCTTTGGGGCTAATACAACAGAAAACAGAGCATAAGGCTTGTGCTGGATAACTAGACATGTGGCAGGAGAAGAGGAAATAATAGATCACTAAAACTGAGAGAGAACTAAAACAAACAAAACAAAAAATAATATCCTAAATGTGCACATTCTCAAACTATTTTCCCTTTTACACTTACTGTAAACATGATAAGATAGATATACTCTACATTTGGGTGCACGCACATTTACACAGATTTGATTGATTACAGTTTCAGTCCATAGATACCAGTAACCATTCATTCTACAAAACAGTTACAGGAAAACAACTCATCTTCCCACACAATTGGACAGTAAAGCACCAACTTCACAATCATAACTTTCAAGACATGATAAATGAGCTTCTTCCCCACACTAGTCGCTACTATCCATATCTCACCCATTTTATGATCAACACCTTCAATAAACATTCCATAAAGCCCTACGTGAACAAAGAGCATATTTCAAACAAAGAATCACTTTCTAATATGCACAACATCACTAAATTCCCATATTAAATTAAAGTCCAACTAAATAGCACTAAATCCTATCACCACCTTCTAGGAAGGCCTCAAATTAGAGATTATTTACCATAAACAGAAATATAAAACATGCAGTAAGGAGTAAACTAGCTTGTTTCAAGATTAAAATCCCCATGCAATAAACCCACAAGCAATAATTCAAGATGTAAAATAGACATGCAATAAACCAGGCTCACTAAAAGAGTAAACAGAAGTGAAATTAAAATTTCTACTCTAATCACTGACCTGAGCTAAAATTTCCACACTAATTAATTAGCTAAGTTGAACTTTCCACTCTAATTACTGAAATTTCCACTCTAATTACTAAGCTGAGCTTAAAAGATTAAAATTTTTACCTTCTAAAATTTCCACGCAAACTGAGCTGAGGTGAGCTGAAATTTGAGGATTTTGGGCAAAGAAATTTGATGGATTCGATGGATTTGAGCTGAAAGAATCGATATTTGAAGATATTTGGGCAAAGGGTTTTGTGAGAGTGAGAGAATTGATATATCTGAGAGAGTGTAAATATTTACTTTTCTCAATTATTTTTGGCCAATTATAAATTTGAGGGAGAGTGAAATATTTTAATGCAAATTTTAGGCCATACTTTTAAAGTGTTGTCTTTTGAATTATAATAATATCACACTTAAAAGTGTATTCATATATGTGAATAAGCGTTGCCAATTATATCATGATTTGCTAACATTTGTAAAGTGTGGCCTATACCATTAAAGACCATGCTTTCAAATCATTGCCAAAATTAATGTGGCCATAAGCTAAAAACTAAGTTTACGCTTTAAAAGCGTGGTCTTTAATGGAATATTTACAAGAGTGGTTTAGATTTAGTATGGACAAAAGACTAAAATATTGCAGTTGTACATTCCTATTATGCCTTAGTTGACTGTAAAAACAGAGTCCTAAAGTTTCAGTTTCCAAATGAGCCCATCTTAGATTGGAAGGGTAGTCTTGTTGCCTAAAGATCATTTTATTCTCACCTTAAGGCTAGAAAGATAGTTTCAAAGAGTGCATCTACTAACTAGTTTAGGTCAAAGATTCTAAGTTTGAGACCCCATATCTTCAGTCAGTTCCAGTAGAAAGTGAGTTTCCTGAAGTGTTTCCTAAAGATCTACCCAGGGTCCTTTCTGACAGGAAGATTGACTTAGGGATAGACCTTCTTCTAGATATGCAACATATTTCTACTCCTCCTTACTGAATGATTCCAACTGAGATTAAAGAATTGAAGGAATATTTGAATGACCTTCTAGATAAAGGTTTCATTTAACCTAGTGTTTCCTTATGGGGTGCTCTAGTTCTTTTTGTGTGTAAGAAAGACAATTCTCTTAGAATGTGTATTGAATATCGTTAGTTGAATAAGGTCATATTTAAGAACAAGTATCCCATTTCCAGAATTGATGACTTATTCAACTAGCTTCAGGGTGACATGTGTTTCTCTAAGATTGATCTTAAATCTGTGTACCATCAGTTGAAGGTCAAGGAGTGTGACATCATGAAGACAACTTTCAGAACTCGATATGGTTACTATGAATTTGTAGTTATGTCTCTTAGACTAACAAATGCTCCTGCTATTTTTTGGACAGAATGAATAGGGTATTCAGGAAGAACCTAGACATGTTAGTTATTATCATCATAGATAACATTCTAGTTTACTTATGGCATAAGAAGGAGCATTCAGACTATTTAAGGATTATGTTTCAGACACTTGAGAATCGTCAGTTGTTTGCAAAATTCTCAAATTATGAGTTTGGGTTGAAATTAATTGCATTTATTAGGAATGTTATTTCCAGTAAGGGTATTCAGGTCAAATCTCAGAAGATTAAGACGGTGATGAACTAGCCTAGGCCCACTACTCCGATAGATATTAAGAATATTTTGGGTTTAGCCAATTAGTAAAAAAGGTTTGTTGAGGGGTTCTCATCTATTACTACCCTGGGAAACATAGAAGAATGTCAAGTTCCAGTGGTCTGAGTTTTGTGAGAAGAGATTTTAGGAGTTAAAGTTTGATTGACTTCTGCTCTAATTATGACTTTTCTAGAGAGTACAGATGGTTTTGTGGTTTATTATGATGTTTTATAGTTGTCCTTGGTTGTGTTTTGATATAGAATGGTAAGGTCATTGCTTATGCTTCTAGACAACTTAAGGCCCATGAGAAGAACTACCCAACATATGACCTTTAGTTAGCAGCTATAGTGTTCACTTTGAAGATTTGGCGGCAATACCTATATAATGTCCATGTAAATGTCTTTATAGATTATAAGAGTCTACAGTATGTGTCCAATAAGAAGAAGTTTAATCTTTGATAGAGAAAATGGCTTTAGCTTCTTAAGAATTATAACATGAGTGAGTTTTACCATTCGGGTAAGGCCAATGTAGTATCTGATGCTCTTAGCAGGTTTTCCATAGGTAATGTTGCCCATATTAAGGAAGAGAAGAAATATTTGGCTAAAGATGTTCACAGGCTTACTCAGCTAAGAGTTCATCTTACAGATTCAGAGGATGGTGGTGTAGTAGTTCAGAATAGGTCAGAATCTTCATTAGTGGCTGAAGTTAAGGAAAAACAAGACCATGATCCAAATTTGTGCCAATTGAAGAATGCTGCCCATAATAAAAAACTAGAGGTTTACTCCTAAGAGGGAGATATTTTTCTTTGTTATCTTGGTAGATTATGTGTTCCAAACATAGATAGGTTGAGAGTATGAAATTGATAAAGGCTCACAGTTCCTGATACTCTATTTATCTCGATTCCACCAAAATGTACCAAGACCTAAGAAAGGTTTATTGGTGGAATGGAATAAAGAAAGATACTGTAGAATTCATGATTAGTGTCTAAATTTCCAACAGGTGAAGGTTGAACATCAAATGCCTGAAGGTTTATCTCAAGATATTAGTATTCCTACTTGGAAATGGGAAATGATCAACATGGATGTCATTATAGATTTACCCCATACGTGATGTCAACATGATCCTCTATGGTTAATAGTAGACATGATGACTATGTTAGCTCACATTTTGCCTGTTAGGACTGCATATTCAATAAAGGACTATGCCAGACTTTATATCCAAGAGTTGGTAATATTTCATGGAGTTCCCTTGTCTATTATTTCAGATAAGGGCGCTCAGTTTACATCACAATTCTGGAAATCAATTTAGAAGGATCAATATAACTTTTCATGCACAAAGAGATGGGTAGGTAGAGTGTACCATTCAGACCTTAGAGGATATGTTTATGGATTGCATGATTGATTTCAAAGGTAATTGGGATAATCACTTGCAATTTATGAGTTTCCTTACAACAACAATTATCATTCCAGCATCTAGATGGCTCCTTTCGATGCTCTTTATAGGTGGAGATTTAGATCACCTATTGGTCGGTTCAAAGTGGGTGAAGCTACTTTTATAGGACTAGACTCAGTTCATCAAGCTATGAAGATGGTTCAACTAATTCAGAAAAAGGTTGCAGACTGCTCAGAGTCACCAAAAATCTTATTTAGATATGAAAAAAAGGGACCTTGAATTTAAAGTAGATGATTGGGTATTTTTGAAGGTCTCATCCATGAAAGGGGTAATAAGTTTTGGTCAGAAGGATAAGTTTAGTCCCCAGTACATTGGTCCCAATTGGATTTTAAGAAGGATCGAGAAAGTAGCATATGAGTTAGAGCTACCTGTGGCAGTGCTTTCGGTGTTCTACATATCTATGTTAAAGAAATGCATTGGTGATCCATCAATTGTAGTCTTATTGGAAAGTGTTGGGGTGAAGGATAATCTTTCTTATGAATAGGTTCCCGTTGAGATACTAGATCGGTAGATTCGCAAATTAAGGAATAAGGAAATTGTATCAGTTAAGGTCTTATGGAGAAATCAGTCAGTTGAAGAAGCTACTTGGGAAGCTGATGAGTCGGCAATTTTGTGACTCATTTAGCCTAAAAACGGTGAGAAATCAAGTCCTTAATGCCAATTTGAATTAATTTTAATGTTAGTTTGGTTGTTTTTCAGGGTTGAAGCCAGAAAGTGGTTACTAAAGCATAAGAAAGCAAAAAGATAGAGAATTGAAGCTAAAAAAGTAAAGATGGTATCGCCCAAGCAGTTTGACGAATTGCCAAATATAATGGCGTATCGCCTAAGTCATGGCCTATCATCAAAATTCCCAAATTGTTAAAGCTCCAAAGAAAGTAGTTTGTAATAATAGGAAGAGTTTGGCGTATCACCGCAGGGTCCAGTTATGGCAAAAGTACATCACCAAAGTTAACAGTTTCTGACCACTGAACCTTGTGTTCAATGCCAGTATGACAATAAAGACTCACTGTCGGTGTATCGCTATTGAGTTCGGCGATGTCATATATTTTTCACTGAATTAAGCTTGGTGGCAGTTTCACAAATTCTTGGTCCATTTTTGCTACAACTATAAAAGTCTTTTTGGTAGCTTTCAACCCTATCTTTTGCTAAAATTGAGAACTAGAAGCTTGTAATTAAAACCTTAGAGTTGGGATTAGTTTATAGATGACATCCTAGTTTATTCCAGAACCCCAAAAGACCATGCTAATCACTTACGGTAGGTGCTACAGATTCTTCGTGAGCGTAAGTTGTATGCAAAGTTCTCCAAGTGTGAGTTTTGGTTAAAATCAATTGCATTCTTGGGTCACATTGTGTCAGATGAAGGGATACAGGTTGATACACAGAAGATTGAAGCAGTGAAAAGTTGGCCAAGACCTACGACACCCACAGAAATTCATAGTTTTCTTAGACTGGCAGGTTATTATCGAAGATTTGTGGAAGGATTTTCCTCTATTGCTGCACTGTTAACAAAGCTTACACATAAGGCAGTGAAATTTCAGTGGACTGATGCGTGTGAGGAAAGCTTCCAAAAGTTGAAAGATAAATTAACCTCCACACCAGTTTTAGTGCTTCCTAAAGGTACCGAGGGTTATGCAGTGTATTGTGATGCTTTCGGGATTGGCCTCGGATGTGTATTGATGCAGCACAGTAATGTCATAGCATATGCCTCACGACAGTTGCGGCCACATGAGAAAAATTATCCCACACATGATCTTGAATTGGCAACGGTGGTATTTGCTTTAAAGATATGGCGTCATTACTTGTATGGAGTTCATGTTGATATCTATATGGATCACAAAAGTTTGCAATATCTCTTTAAGCAGAAGGAACTCAATTTGAGGCAACAAAGGTGGTTAGAGCTCTTAAAAGACTATGATATTGATATTCTTTATCATCCAGGCAAAGCAAATGTAGTGGCTGATAGATTGAGCCGCAAGGCAATAGAAAGCACTAGCGAGCAATTGACAGAAAAGAAAGAGATAATCAAAGATATACATCAATTAGCCAGCTTGGGGGTTCTTCTTCTTGAATCCTCCGATGAAGGAGTTATTGTGCAAAATGTGGCTGAATCTTTGTTAATAGCTGAGGTGAAAGAAAAGCAATTTACAGATCCTATGTTAATGCAGTTAAAAGAGAATGTAGAAAAGAATTTGAAAAAGGCATTTGATCTAACACAGGAAGGGGTGCTCCAATGCCAAGGTAGAGTATGCGTTCCAGATGTAGATGAACTGCGGAAACGAATCATGACGGAAGTGCATCATTCGCGCTATTCTATTTATCCGGGTGCTACTAAAATATATCATGATTTAAAAGCAGTGTATTGGTGGGGAAATATGAAGAAGAATATTGCAGAATTTGTCGCTCAGTGCCCGAATTGTCAACAAGTAAAGGTAGAGCATCAGAAACCAGGAGGTTACCTGCAATGTATTAATCTTCCAGTCTGGAAGTGGAATATGATTAATATGGACTTTATCACAGGTTTTCCCCGTACATTGCGGAAATTTGATTCTATATGGGTTATAGTGGACAGGCTTACCAAGTCAGCGCATTTTCTACCAGTCAAGACCACCTATACAACTGAGGATTATGCGAAGTTGTATATGAAAGAGATAGTACGATTGCATGGTATTCCACTTTCCATTATATTAGATAGAGGAGCACAGTTTACAACACACTTTTGGAGATCTTTTCAGCAGAGCTTGGGTACACAGGTGAACTTGAGTACGACTTTCCATCCTCAGACTGATGGACAAGCAGAACGTACTATTCAGACACTTGAAGATATGCTACGACCTTGTACGTTAGATTTTCAAGGTAGTTGGGATGACCATTTTCCTCTTATTGAATTTGGTTACAACAATAGCTATCATTCAAGTATTAAAATGAAACCTTATGAAGCATTATATGGATGAAAATGTAGATCACCAATTGGGTGGTTTGAAGCAGGTGAGACTGCTTTACTTGGGCCAGACCTTGTTCATCAGGCTATGGAGAAGGTTAAGGTGATTCAACAATGATTAAAGATGGCCCAGAGTCGACACAAGTCATATCCCGATGTTAGAAGAAGAGGACTTGAGTTCGCCATAGGTGATTGGTTATTTCTGAAGGTGTCACCAATGAAAGGGGTAATACGATTCGAAAACAAAGGGAAATTAAGTCCACGGTATATAGGCCCCTATGAAATTATTAGAAGATTTGGGCAAGTTGCATATGAGTTGGCTCTACCCCAAGAACTCTCCACAGTTCATCAGGTATTCCATGTGTCGATGCTTCGAAAATGCATAGGAGATCCATCTCGTTTTACTCCTATTAAGGATGTACAGGTTACAGAGGATCTTACCTATGAGGAAATACCTATTTCCATTCTAGATAGACAAGTGAAGAGGTTGAGAAACAAAGACATAGCATCCGTAAAGGTACTTTGGAGGAATCAGCAAATAGAAGAGGTCACATGGGAAGCTGAAGAAATGATGAAATCCAAGTACCCTCATTTGTTCCAAAAGGAAGAATGACAAGTAAGTATTTATAAGCTTTGAGTATATCTCTATATAATGACATGAAGAATGCTCCTAAACTTGTAATTGGTTTCTTTGAAATGATAACACTAACATTCGAGGACGAATGTTTCTAAGGGGGGGAGAATGTAACACCCCGTACGTTTTGGAGTCTAGATGACTACCGTAATAATTATGGAAATATGAAAATATGAGAGATTTGATGAATTATGTATTAAAATTTGTGGGCATTAATAAGTCTTGCACAATTGGGCCCAAAAAGAAGCCCAAAAGCATAAGGAAGACATGGCCCAAAAAGAATTTTTGACCCATTCTTGCATTGCTCATCCATTGACCAAGTAAACCCACCAAGTGTGCGGATAAGGATCACCCAAAAGGGACTATATAAACCCATAAATCATATTTTTAGTCATTAGATATACACATGCCTTTTTAACATTTTCTTAAACATTATTTCTCAAGATACAAACCCTAAGGCAACTACTTGTTGGGCCAAGATCACACTTTGGTAAGTATTTATTCTCATGGTTCAGTATATAATATGTGTAAAATTATGTATAAATCATTTTGGTTGTGTTGGCAAAGTGTTGGACAGTGTGCTATGTGTAAAACTGTCTATTTTTGCAATCGGAGAATGGTTTTGTCTTGTGAACTGGATCATGGACTCATGGTCATGAAGGAATTAAACTTGATGGATTAAATATTTACATATGAGATGTTATTATAGTCTTACCATGTTTTGTCCTTGTGTATAATGTTTGGAGTTGCAATTGTAAAATTGATTATGGTTTTGGGTGACGTATTGGTCGTAAAGTGCAGTTTTGGGTATGGTTATGTGTGTTGTGGGACCATGGATGAATGTTGGTGTTTGAGATGATCAAAAATATGTCAAAATAAGTTTGTTTATGATCATGGACCATGCATGGCATGAAAAGACCCAAAAGAGGCCATTTCGGACCAAAACGGGCATCCGCCCCGCAGACGAGGGCATCTGCGGGCGCAGATGCCCCTGGAATTTTCCAGAGGCCATCTGAACGCATACCTCAGGCACCTGTGGGCACAGGTGGAAGCGCAGGTCATTCTAGATTTTCGTTTTGGGTGCTTACGTTTCTAGTTTATCCCCGAAGGCCCCTATACCCTTTTTGGATGTAATTATCAACTTGTGATGTCGTTTTAATGATTTTAAAGTATTGTATGGAGGTGTTTTGGACTGTATTAAGTATGTATGGTCGTTCATATTTTGTTATTAAGGAGTAATTGTGACGAAATGATAAAGACAAAAGCGTAAAGGGTAAGGGTGGTGTGAAATGCTATCGATGTATGATCTCTTGGTCAATGTGCATAGTGTTATGGTGTTGTTGATATGATAATGCCTTGGATTGTATTGTAAGGGGTGACATGATGTTATACGGTAGTCATATAGTTCGTCATCGTCTTGTACGCTTTTATAGTGACTAGTTGCTAATGTAAGTTTCGGTATGAACTTGTATTATAGAGTAAGATGTAAAAAAGGAGCTGGGCTATTGTGTTCATACATAGAATTGTGTATTCATACTTGGAAGTGCAGGTATGTAAGGCTACTTTGTCCGTATCTTTCTGCAGCATATAGAATTCACATTTACGTTACACTTGTCCTATTTCTAAGTGTGTTAAGGTATCCTATATCCGATTATCAATGGTCATTATCATATATTTCCTACTCATTGGCCAGTTGTGAATCTCATGTTGCGAATTCATGAATAGTGTTCCAAAACCCCAATAAGGTTATGTTCCAAAGTCCCAATAGTGGTTATACTTGTATCTATTGTTCATTGATTATGGCTTAATGGTTCTAATAGTATTATGTTTCCAATAAGGTTATGTTTCCAACAATGTTTATTCTCATGTCTCTCACTCATTGGTTAATGATCCAAAACTTCAAGTGAAGTATAGCTACCATTGTATCAATCTCAAAGTAATGATTAAAGTAATGCATATGTGGTTAATGATCAAGTATGGGTGGTAGCTTTGGGGGGAAAATGCCTAGCTCAAGCCGATCCCGAGATTGTTGGATCAGGGGGCAGTCCTAGAAGCATAAGACTAGCTCGGACCAAACCTGACAGGGGGCAGCTCTAGAGGTCATTATAAACCTAGCTCGAGCCAAACCTAATATGTTGGTTAATGGGTGGTATCTCTAGAGGTAATAACCTAGCTCGAGCCGATCCCAATGCTTTGATTCTTAGGGTGGCAGCTCTAGAGGCATAAGCCTAGCTCGAGCCGATCCCAACATAATGATATGTTATGTTAAAACCCACTGTTCAGTTGGGGCCGGGTATCACAGGTCACAGGCAAAGATGAATAATCATAGAATCAAAGGAACAAAGAAAGTAAAGAAAGTAATATACATGGTTTCCAAAGTACAATATAGTGACTTATCCATATTGACCATTTATTGTATTTGAGTTCATTGGCATGTCTACATATTATACAAGTTTCATATGGCCTTATATACTCAGTACATTCTTCGTACTGACCCCTCTTGGGGAATTTACCTTACTTGCTGCAGGCACAGGTTCTAGTACGCCTCCACAGTAGGTTGTCGGTTGTTGCCGATCATCGGTGAGCTCCAGTTAGTTTGGGGCTTCTTCGAGTCACAGTTGTACATATGTTTTGGTGTTGTACATGTTGTATAAAGCGGGGACTTGTCCCGACTTTTAGTTCATTTTGGTCAATGCACTTGTTAGAGGCTTTTGTAGACAGATGTGGGTGTATAAATGTAAAAGGTACATGTCGTTTTTGACTTGATGGCCTCAATGGCCAAGTTTCATATATGTGTATATATGTCACATGTTTCATGAATTTCATTGTTAGCATTATAAACTCCTACGTGATAAGGATGTTTCGGATGGCATGCATATGAATGAACATAGGCAAAGCTTGGTTCTCTCGGGCCTTATCGGCTATGGGTGCCAATCATGCCTCGTTGAATTCGGGGCGTGACAGGTGAACCCTATTCAATGCATGCCTAAGAAGGGAGGAATTATAGTGGTTCCCAATGAGAATAATGTACTTGTACCCGTTAGGCCAGTTATGGGTTGGAGAGTGTGCATAGACCACCGGAAGATAAATTCTTAGATAAAAAAAGATTACTTTCCCATGCTATTTATGGATCAAATATTGGATAAAAAAAGATCACGAAAAAATGACCTTTACTTGTCCTTATGACACATTTGCTTTCAAAAGAATTCCCTTTGGTTTATGCTATGCACCAGCCATATTTCAAAGGTGCATGTTATCAAATTTCTTAGATATGGTAGAGGACACTATGGAGGTATTCATGGATGATTTTTTTTGTTGTAGGTGACTTTTTAAAGCATGCCTTGGGCATTTGAGAAAAGTTCTCCAAAGATGTGTTGAGAAAAATCTTGTTCTAAATTGGAAGAAATGCCACTTTATAGTGAAGAAAGGCATTGCACTTGGCCACAAGATCTCAAGGAAAGGCATTTAAGTTGACCAACCCAAAATTGAAATTATTGCGAAATTGCCTCCCCCAATCTCCGTGAAGGGTGTACGAAGCTTTCTAGGGCATGCTAATTTTTACAAAAGATTTATTAAAGACATTTCAAAAGTGTCTCATCCAATGTTCAAGCTTCTTGAAAAGAAAGCCAAGTTTGACTTTGATGGGGAACATGTGATGGCATTTAATTGCCAAAAAGAGAAGCTAGTGACCACCCCTATTATTGTAGCCCCTAATTGGTCACTCCCTTTTGATTTCATGTGTGATGTAAAAGGATTGGCATTGGGAGTGATCCTTGGAAAATGGAAAGATAATTTATTCCACCCCGTTTATTATGCAAGTAAAACTCTCAACGACGCCCAAAGGAACTACACAGTCACCGAACAAGAATTGCTAGCCGTTATATATGCTTTTGAAAAATTTCATGCTTACTTGTTGGGAACCAAAATAATTGTTCACACCAATCACACTGCTATTCGATACTTGATATCTAAGAAGGAGGCAAAACCTAGATTAATTCTGTAGATCTTATTGCTACAATAATTTAATTTTATTGTGAAGGATAGAAAGGGATGGAAAAACAAAGTGGTCGATCATCTATCCTGCTTTGAATCTGATAGTGAGAAGTTGGATGAAATTGACATTAATGAGTCTTTTACCAATGAGCTTGTCATGGCTCTTTTTTTGTATGTGTGTGTAAAACCATGGTATACGGACTATGCAAACTATGTTGTGTGTGATTCACTCCCTAAGGATATGAATCATTATCAAACAAAGTGATTCCTCTATGATGTGGAGAAATATTATTGGGATAAGCCCCATTGATATAGGAAATGCACGGATAGAGTGATCTATAGGCATATTATGGAATCAGAAATGCATCTCATTCTTTAGGCATGCCACTCTTCTCAATTTGGTGGTCACCATGATGGTGTGAGGACGCCTGCTAAAAGTGATTTTTATTAGCCTACGCTTCATCGGGATGATAATAAGTGGGTCCAGTCTTGTGTGAAATATCAAATGTAAGGAGGCATTTCAAGGAGGCACGAGATGTTCTTGAAGCCTAATCTTGAAGTTGAATTATTTGATGTGTGGGGCATCGATTTTATGAGGCCCTTTGTAAACTTATATGGTAACAAGTATATTTTGGTGGCCGTTGATTATGTATCGAAGTGGGCAGAGGTAATTGTATTGCCAAATATTGAGAGCAAGAATGTCTCGTTTCTCTTGAGGAAGCATATATTTACAAGGTTCAAGACTCCCTGGGAAATCATTAGTGATGGTGGCTCTCATTTTTGTAATAGAGTGTTTAGTGTGTTGCTTAAAAAGTATGCGGTCAAGCATTAGGTTGTTACCCCATACCATCCTTAAACGAGTGGGCAAATTGAAGTATCAAATAGAGAGATCAAAGTAATCTTAGAGAAGACCGCCAATGTTGGTCCAACCAATTGGGTGAGACAATTGGATGACACACTTTGGGCATACTGAACAAATTTCAAAATGCCAAATGGAATTTCTCCCTACTGGTTGAGCTACAACATTATGCTCTTTGGGATTTAAAGAAGATAAATATGGATTAAGAGAAAGCTTCTACGTCTATAGTGGAGCAATTGCAAGAAAGAGCAAATAATGAGATGACATGATGACAACGTATTAAAGAGGGAGTTTCGAGCTGGGGATAAAGTTTTACTTTTTAATTGAAGGTTGAAACTCTTTGTAGGGAAACTTAAGTCCAAGTGGTTGGGCCTTTTAAAGTGGTAAATGCTTATACTAGTGGTGCAATTGAGTTGGAGGACCATCAAAAGAGAAGGTTCATGGTGAATGGACAACGTTTGAAGAATTTCTAAGTTGGTAGCCTCGGATTTGCTAAAGTTGAGGCACTCTACTTCAAAGATGTTTGATTGATAAGAAGAAACATTGTACCACGATGATAACTACAGTGCTTCTTTGGAGGCATCCTAAGTTTTACTTTTTTTTTTTTGAAAAATGTTTGTTGCATGGTGCA
This sequence comes from Capsicum rhomboideum, assembly GCA_031232105.1. NCBI lineage: Eukaryota > Viridiplantae > Streptophyta > Magnoliopsida > Solanales > Solanaceae > Capsicum > Capsicum rhomboideum. Next base: position 95,888,303 of record CP124715.1, read on the forward strand.
GGTATGTGATGGGGTTTAAATGTGGAACACATATCAAAAAATAAGGCAGAGTAGAGAAATGTGGGAGATCGTGCACTAAGCTCCAGGAAAGAGGCTTCGACAATTTGCCAAACACTTTGGCGTATCGCCGAAGTCCTTCGCCTAACTCGATCTCCCAAGGCATGAGAACTATTATTTTTGGCGATGCTCGTTCATGTTTGGTGAATTGCTGAACACTTTGGTGATGCATCAGTCTATTACCAAACTCATTCAGCAACTTAAGCCTTAAAGCAGTGAAAACTGTGATTTTGGGTGATTCTAATTCAGTTTGGTGTATCGCCGATCACATAGGCGATGCACATTTTTATCACAAAAATTGAGGGTATTATAAGGACAATTTGACTTTTCAACTTTTGTCTCTTACTCTACTAGTCTTTTCGCATACCCCATTTTCCCTTTTTATATCTAACTTGTATAATATAATTACACATACTCAAAATCTCAATCAAATCACCAACAACACTACATACACATCACCGCCGTTGTTGTCGTCACCACTAAGCCAGAATCCCAACACTGTTGTACACATTTCTTTTCTAAATCACTTTTTATCTCTCATCTTAAGGTTAGAACTCTTGGTTTACTTTGAATAATGCATATTATGGTTCATGTTTGTTGTTTAAATTGTCATCCATGCTTTTTGTTAGTATTTTCAAGTTTATCTATGAAATAGTTATGGTGTTTTCTTGATTTTATCTCAACTAGTTAATGGGTAATTAGGATTAGTTGATTTGGGCAGAATTAGGTGTTGATTTTGTTCTTATTTGCAAATTGGGTTTAAACTCTTGTATGTGGGTTGAATTTCATTCAATAGGTGCTAATATTAAGTTGATGTTTGGATTGCACTTTGAATTTGAATGATTTTTCCCAATGATAGATTTGGTGACGTCGTTCTTAAGGGAAAAATTATCAAATTCGTTGCTTTGGTGTTGGAACCTAGGGAAGTCTGAGTTCCCATGGCCATACTTTCTTGAAATACCCATTGAAATGGCTTGAGGTGTTTAAAAATATTAATGTTAAGGAAGATGACATTTAGGCGATAGGGTTGAGAACTTTGGTAATGCACCAAACAGCGTGTCGGATCGTCAAAATGCTCCCTATATTACCTAAAATGATAGTGAGATTGGCTAATCAAGTTGGAAGTTTGGCGATGCTTTGGGAGTATCACCAAACTATTCAGCATATCGCTAAACTCCAACTTTCTTTCACCAAACTCCATGCCGTCAACTGTTAAGTTTTGCGATAGAGGTATTGCATCTCAAAACACTTTGGCGATCCGCTGAAGTAGTTTGGCGATGCACCTCTAAAATGTTTTTGTGATGGCCAACCTTTATCTAGTGCATTGCTTTTTTCATTTGCAGATATGGTGAGACCAAAGCACGTAGCCAAGAAACACACCCATACTCCTCCTCCTACCTCAAAGATCTACAAAGGGGTCTTAATTTTGGGAATATCATATCCCGATAGAAATGTTCAAAAGAAGAAAAGGGTAGAAACTAAAAAGGGGAAAATAAAGACTCCGGTCACTGAGGAGTCAAGCTTTGATCATAGCTCTAATTCTGTGAGGTATAATCTATCTACTTTAAAAGAGAGAAACACCACACCAATCCATGAACCACTCACTACTTTCAGGAACTGCTCCAAAGAAAATGAAGAAGGTTGAATAAAGCTCGAATGTTGCCTCAGACCCTCAACCAGTAGTGGTTCCTAGATTCCTTAATTGTCTCAAAGTTCCCCAAAAATGAATAATAATTAAAAATCAAAGGTTGAGCTTGAATGGATTGAAGGGAAAACATCCCAAGGTTTTGGTTTTGTTGAGGTATCATGAATTTGAGGTCTTTACTGAGCCTTTAAATCCATATATAGAGAGTCGGGTGCGTGAATTATATGAATCCTATGGGGATTTGTTACTTTCCAAGAGAAAGAAGAGCAAACCCCAAGAGAGGAAAGATTTTGTGATGGTTCACAGTGTGAAGGTCAAGTGTGATAAGAAACTCATAAATTCAATCTATTGTTGTAAGATGGATAATGTGCATTACTTTGCTATCCGGGAAGTGAAAGAAGTTGATGATCTTCGAGGTTGGTTAACCCCTTTGTTGTGTGATGGTACATCCCCATGGCTTGTACTGGGAGTCTCAGTTAAGAAGACTGACATCAATATTTAGTCCCGATATTGGTTGAACTTTATTTATAGCAACCTCATCCCCTCCCAAAATAAGAATTTCTTTGGCATACTAGGGAAGTGTTAGTGGGTACAATCATTATAAAAGAGAGGATAAATCTTACCTCTATAACTGCTCCGGAGATTGCAATATGGGACCAATAAAAACATACTTCCTTATGTTTACCTTGTCTTATCATCGAGTTATGCCATCCGGTAAAGGTTTCTTTTGACAAAAAGAAGTATGTTGAGTACACCCCTACCTCTACTATTGACATTACCAGACTTGAGCCCGTACAAGTTGAGAAGAAGAAGAAAACCTGGGTGGATTCTTACCCGATAATTGACATTGAGGCCCTTGATAGTGGTGCCAACCAGCCCACTCCTACTTATGTAGCTCCGACCCCTCCTGATTCCCCTACAGGTCCTTACTCATATCTCCCTTGTCTTAGTGCTCTGGGTCCTCAACATCCACTACTTCGACCACTTTGGGGGCCTCATTTACTAAGGTATCCATTATTTAGATAGGCTATTTGGCTTACTCGACTGATGTTAGGTCCACTAGCTTGGAGGAACAACTGCCTCAGATGATTAAGGATACAGTAAGGCAACCCTTGTGCTTATCACTAAGAAAATGGGAGGGATCCGTGAGACTCTATGAGTCTATGGTGCCAAGCTAGATGAGTTGAGCACCACACAACAGCCTCCAGTTCCAGATGCAAAGTTGTCCAAGATTAAGAATAAGCTAGCTTCTTTGTGAACTCATATGGATGAGCTTTGGTTTCCTGACTTGACACATCTATGGACTGCACCATCTCAGACCCCAACTCCAACACCTGTTTAGGAGAGTTTTTGTTGAAGATAAGAAAGAGAAGGATGAGAATGATCATGCTTCAGATGATAAAGAGATTGATGAGATAGAGATATTACTCAGTTGAGCGGATGCAGACTGACATGCTGGCTACTGTAGAGGCCATATTAGAGGTTACTTTGGTAAAGTCTACTCAAAAGACTTTGCAAATTGGTACTAGCAGGTCCACACCCATTAAGGAGACCTCTCAACTAGTTGCTGATATGGTGATAGCTGCTATCACACCAGATCCAGCCTACAAACCATTTCTGGAGTTGAGCCGGGTATTGATGCCCAGATAGAGGCTGCTTCTGCAAGCCAGTCACTACTGTAGACTTAGCATTGTTCAAGAGGAACCTTCTACTCATTCTTCTCTATTCTTTTTGTCATATTGCATTGAGGACTATGATTATATTTGAGTTGGGTGTTATTTATTTTTGGATCTGTAATATTGGGCTCTAATTTTGATACTTTGTTTTGCTTTTGGTGTATTGTTTTGGTTTTGATTTGGATACTATGATTTGGATGACATTCTTGGATATTTGATTTTGGTTTGTAATTATTCTAGATGATTTATAATTTTATAGGGTCATGTATTTTGGGATGATTTGAGTGTGTGTGATTTACATTTTGATTTCCTTACTTTTATTTTAGTATAATAGATCGTAGTGTAGTTGATAAATAAAATTCTTTTTGGCATTGGCACTTAAGAGAAATGTGTACTAGAAATAGAACACTTTGACTCGAATAGTACTCTTGGGGAGATTTTTCACATGCACGACTCTTAAAAATGACAAATTGTTTTGTGTATTGCTCTACCTTTAAGAATATGCCCATCTTTTTGAAATTGTATTTGGTTTAATTGAATTAGTTAGGCACCCATTTTTGTGAATGCCTACATCTTGTTTTGACTACTTGAGTACCTTTTTTGATATATGCTATGAATGTGATGTATCAATGAAGGAAGGGTTGCTTCGAGTGTGTGATTGAGTGCCATGTGTGGTGAGTTTTTGATTCAATCTTGCTCAATGAGTCCATCTAAAACTTGCTCGGTTGTTCTATCGCTAAGCAAAAAGTGTTGTGATGTTGGAGAAGTAATCTTAGGCCATTAAATGAGAGTGAGCCTTCAAATTGACATAATAGACACACCTATTATGAGTTGAGTGACCAATTTTTGCCCCAATTTGTTCCTTGGAACCTATTTCTTCGACAAACCCATTACAAGCTGTAAGCTGTCTTCCACAATTCCCTCTTTTGAACCAAACCCATCCTGAAGCATTTAGGTGAGATTGTAAAACAACTTAGGCCAAAAGCCTATGTTAGGGGTGGAGGAGCATTCGGGTGAGATTTGTAATCGAAAGTTTGTATGTTTGTGGACCATTCACTTTCTTTTCTAGTCATCCAAGTATTCCTTTTAAATACTTCGCATAAAAGAGTTGCATTTGTGAACTTAGCTTTAAAATATTTGAAAATGTTTAGCTTTTAAAAGGATACGAGGAGGAAGATGGCATCATAATGTTAGATAATTGGTCCATGGTGTGTCATAAGAAGTAAGCTTTGGGAAAGAAATTTAGTTGAGGTCTCATGTGATGCTTCAAGAGGGTAGAGTTACTAGAGCCCTAATTTATCCTACCTTACCCGTTGCCTATGCTACAAGCTGAAGCAAGGTCTTAGTTATCTCTAATTTAGCTTACTTAAGTGTGGTGAGGTGGAGCATATGTCAAGCTTATGGTATGGTACTTGTGTTCATGATTATCTTTGAGATTGAAAATGAGTCATGCTAATCCTTTATTTGAATTTTGATCGTATCTTTAGGGAAGGAATATTTTTGTAGTGAGTCCCCTTGATTGCACTACTTGAGCATATTCATTAACCTTAGTTGAGTTCTATGAGAATGTTCTTGGTTTGGAAGCAATTAGTCAACATTTGAAGCTTATGGATTGTGAATTGAGTGTTTGATAGGTGATTCTTATGCCAATATTTTCAAAATCATGAGGACAAAGTTTTTTTCATAAAGAAGCATGTGTCTAAGCTCCCAAGTAGTACCATTTGTAGACAATGTTGATTTTGTTGTGTGTGCATTAATTTACTCGAGGACGAGCAAAGATTTAAGTTAAGGGTGTTGATGAGTAGTCAATTTACGACTCATTTAGCCTAAAAATAGTGAGAAATCAAGTCCTCAATGCCAATTTGAGTTAATTTTAATGTTAGTTTGATTGTTTTTCAGGGTTTAAGACCAAAGGTGTTTACTAGAGCATAAGGAAGTAAAAATATTAAGAATGGGAGCTAAAAAGCAATGATGATATCGCCCAAGCAGTTTGGTGAATCGCCAAACGTAACGACATATCGCCTAAGTCAAGACCCATCGCCAAAAGTCATAGATTTTTCAAGTTTCAAAGGAAGTAGTTTGGCAATAAGAAGGAAGACTTTGGCATATCGTCATAGGTTCTGGTGATAACGAAAGTCCATCACCAAAGTTAATAGTTTCCAACCACTGAATCTCATGTTCACTGCCAGTTTGGTGATAAAGAGTCACTTCGGCGTATCGCTGTTGAGTTTGGCGATGCCATATCTCCTTCGCTGAAGTGAGAGGGGTAGAACTTTCATAAATTCTTGTCCTATTTTTTCTTTAGCTATAAAAGGCTTTTGGGCAGCTTTCGACCCAATCTATTGCTAAAATTGAAAACTAGAAGCTTGTAATTGAAACCCTAGAGTTGGGATTAGTTTATTTCTTGGTTGTCTATGTTTTATTCAGATTTTTGCTTGTTAATATTTGGATTCGATGGAGGATTTTAATGAGCATATAGGTATAATTTCTCTTTATCTTACAATGCTTGGCCAGTTTTCCCAATTTGGGGTTGTGTTATGATTGAGTAGTCAAAAGTGCATAGGTAGTGTTTATTTGCTTTTATAATTGATTAATTGTTGTGGATCCAGCCATTACTCCATGTTATGAACCTAAAATTGGAGGTTGCAAACTCTATTTGAGCTTAGATCCTTTATCATTCTTGATAAGGGGATAAGGGTGAGGAGTAATAGTTAGCAATGAGTTGATTTTTATCACTTAATGATAAATCTTAGACATAAGGCTATCAAATTGAGGTATTTGAATTGTTATGAAGAAACACATGTGAGGTGTTCGAAAGAACCCACATGTGAAATTTAGTCTTTTATTGAATGATTAACATTAAGACTCAAAATCTAGCCTATCCATGACATCAGTTGAATTAAAGAAAGTGTTCACTTACCCATGTATACATTCACACTCATGATAGCATGAACCCAAGTTATCTTGTCTATTGATTACAACTCTTTAGCTCTTGTTCTTTCAAATCAAACTCACAATTGATAATTTGAATACAAAAGCGTTCAAAACAAACCCCCATTTTACTTTTATTACATTTTCACTATTACGAGCAATCATTTACTGACTTATTACACTCTAAGGTGAACCTTTCTGATTCATTCCTTGTGGGAGCGACCTCAACTCAAGAATTGGGTAAATATATTGCTAACAATCATGTCTATTATACCGTTGTAATTGAGCGGTATTAGAAGCCGAAGTAGAGATGAAGAAGATATCCTCACTTATTCCCTTCTAACACTGAGATAGCTTGCGGTAATAGTTTTCCTCCTATAGTTACTATTCTATGTTTCATGTCTTAATTCACTGCTAGCGATTCTAAGGATACTTTTGTGCCATGTGTGCTTCAGCTGAGTTTTTGACTCTTACTCTTAACCAGTCAAAATTGTGTCATGTTAAAAATCTAATTTCAAACTAGCCAGATAGTTCTAGAAATTCCTTCTTTCCAATCTAGGTTTAGCCTTCATTCGAGGACAAACTATCCCAAGGGGGAGATATTATAACACCCTTGATTTTAGCCCATTAATAACTATGACTTAGCTAAAAAAAGAACTAGATGAAATTCTATCTTCCAATTTTCCACGAGGTGGTTCACAAGTCATAAACCAAGTCCACGACTCATAGACCAACTCATGGAAATAAAGTCAAATTTCTAGTGCTGAGTCATATCACGGCTCAAGAAATCAAATTATCAGTCGTGGAGTGACTATAAATGTGATCCTTCAATATAATTTAGTCTTAGGTACCACGAGTCATAGTACGACTCATGGAATGGAACCAAAAGACATACTATCTAGTCGTGAAACCATATCAGCAAGGTGACATATTTCCTTCAAAACCAGGAGTCACAGTAAAAGCCTTGGAACCTGACCATGAGTCATGGAATGACTAGTGGTTCACCATTTCTAGAAATTTTAAAACAGTTACTAAGGGGTGATTCCATCTTTTCCCTACTTTCTAAGCCTACACAATGATGTTTAAGGTCCTAAAGAGGGGTTATATCAGATCAATCGATCAATTCCCTACTTATCTTTGTGCTCTAACTCTCAAAACACCATGACAGTTTCTCAATAAGAAAGTCTAGAATTGCAAGGGTTCATTTCTCTAGCTCCAAATCCAAGCTTTCAGTATAGAACATTAGTCTCTACCATGTATTTAAGACTTCAATGAGGATTTCCTATCATTATCAAGCCCAATATTTCATAAATATATTTTAGTTTTCATGAATTTTAATTTCGGGTTCTTATTCCAAAAGTTTAAGATTTCATTTCTCTCAGTTCTAATTGCTCTTAATGGCTTTCATATTAGCATGATAACTAAAAATAATGATTTTTGTAGATCTTCCTTAATTTACGTATGTTGATCATGAACTTGGCTAAAACTCAAAAAATGTACAGTTATAGTTGAATTCAGATTTTAGAAAAAGTAATTATAGCCAAAGTACCACAGTTTACTTTCAAACACATAGACATATTTGAACTTATAATTATACAATTGTTTTGGGATGATTATTTAGCACCGAGAGGATGCAAGTTTAGAAAACCCAAGTACCAAAACTATGTGCCATCATTGGATTTGAGTACACCACTAGTCGGTCAGCTCCTTTAGCCCAAGAGACTCAGTAGTGGATCCACATTAGACAAATAGGTTCTATACACTGGCAAGGCATAGGGCAGTCCTTTCAATTGGGATTATATGTTGGACATTATGAGCTTACGTGGTGTGTGTTGGCTGTAAGACACTCCATATTAAAAGCTTTAAGTCATTTTAAGTGTTAGGATTTCACAGGTTTCCAATATAGACAAGTTTTAGTTCTTGACACAAATTGATTTATTTCTCACAGCTTTTGATAATGCATTCTTAAATGCTTATATTGTCAGGTTTTATACATAACTTTTACATGGTTTTACTTATTTCATCTTTTGAGTATTAAAGCATCATTTAAATGTTGTTTCATATTATTAGCATGTTCTTATATACTCATTACATTCCTATGTACTGACACACACCTTTTCTTTGTGTTATATCTTATTATTGATATAGATTTAGGTGCCCATTATCAGACTCGTGTCTATCCAGATTGTAACGTATCTAGGTAGCAGTTGGTGAGTCCTCCTCATTCGGGGTCTTAGTTGTTCTATCTATCAGACATTGTTTAGTTTTCTTTTATTTGGCATAGAGTTAGTTGGGGTCTTGTCCTAGCAACTCATCTCATGTAGTAAAGGCTTATTAAGACATTAGATATTTAGACATGTTGGGTTTTCAATTGTTGCTTTCAGTTGAATTTTTTTTTATTTTGCTCATCTCAGTCTCGTTAAAGCTTCCACTCATGTTTGTTTTATCAGTTTATCTTTTAAGAGCATTCAATACCAAGGGTTTGCTTGGGATCACTTTTGGAACTAAGTGCCGGTCAGACCTAGGGTATAAATTCGGGTCGTGACACTTATGATTTACTATAGAAAATCCTTACTGATGTATTAAAACTCATGATTTAAGATTTCTTTGCAAATTATGAACTCTATGTTGAAAATATATGCTTTTAGATACAAGATTTTCTACATCTGATTTATGACATTAAATTAAGCACAAGCATACAACAGTATATTTTAACATGATATGGTAAGAACACTAGTATGTTTTAGAAGGATTATTGAGCGGAAAAGATTTCAAATAACCCAATTCCCATAACTACGTTTCCAACATAAGTTTTGCCCAAGAGGCATGATTACAGGATCCTTATGTCCATGGTTCTGTACCTTGGACGATCAGAAAAACCTCTTTGGTATATGGGTGTATGAAACTAGGGATCTTGCGCTTGCATGGTGTTTGTCGGTTATGAGAAACTCCCTACCCCTATAATCTTTATGAAATTACTATTTATATCTTTATGAAATATTTTTGTGCAGACATGTCTACCATGATTTTCATCTTAATTTTTCAGTTGTTTAAGCTATCCTCTACATGATTTCATGATTAACTATTCTGTTTATGTTATATATATGTATATGATTGCGTAGAAATACATTCTATTATATTTACTACATTTTGTATTATATCTTTCATATGATGTAGATTCAGGTACTCGAATTTAAGGTTCACTGCTAGACATTAGGTAACACCTGACATTCAGTTGATTGCTGAGCACTCCTATCATCTAGGAGGCACAGAGTTACTTTTAGTTTCTACTTAGTTTGGTTAGATTTTGATTCAATTAAGGTTACAGGGCCTTATCCCGGTTGACTCTTATATTAGTAGTAGAGGCTTCATTTGATAGATAGTTATTTAGCAATTAATAGTCTATCATTTATTCTAGTCATAATTTAATAAAAAAAATTTCGTTTTAGATTCAACCCATTATAACTATTTATTTTTCCTCTTCAATTTCATTATTTATATTGCTCTATAGATATGCCATGACAAGGGTCCTCACGGACCACTAGTGAGCAACCAGTTATGGCTCATGACTAAGGTGTAGACTCAAGACATGACAAACTTGTAATCACAGTAATAGGTTCAAGTGTCCTAGGGTGTCTACTAAGCCATGTCTAGTATAGTATGACTTATAAGTGTGAAGCATGCCACATTTATAATTGGGAGGTTACAGGGCATTTAGGCATATTTCTCTTCTTTCATGATCTAGTTTGTGCGATAGATTTTAACTCTATGCCCCTCTTCTCACTCATGCTTTACGTATGTTTCAAATCATGGATCTAAAGAGAAATTCCATTTAGATAGTTGCTACTAATACTTGAGTGGAGTCCACTCTGGTACCTTCTCAATATACTATTTATACCAGGAATAGAGCTCATTCCTTCGATCAAAATGCTAGAGCGAAGACTCCACCTATGTTATCTGTTACACAGAGGGGTCTAGTTTATCTATTGTCCAACAACCATATGTTGATCTCAATGTTGAATTCAGAAATGCTATTAAGATATTGACTCAGATAGTGGCTACTCAGACCAATTGTTCAATCCCAACTAGGTTATATTCTCAAGTCGTTTCTAAGGTTTGTGACTTTCTCAAAAGGAACCCATTAGAGTTCACATGGTTAAAGCTTGGTGAATATCACAAAAATTTTATTGATGAGGTTTAGAAGATTCTCTGGGTTATGAATGTTATAGACACAAAAAAGGTTGAGCTTGTTTCTTATCAACTTAAGGATGTTGCTGGCATATGGTTTAAGTAGTGGGAAGATGTCTAAGGAAAAGATGTTGTACCTATAGAGAGAGATGAGTTTGAGGATGCTTTTGTTGGGGGAATTCCCCCCCCCCCCCCATATAATTGATAGGGGAAAAGGTTTGAAAGTTTATAAATCTAGAGCAGGGTTCTATGAGTACGAAGGAGTACAGTCTTAAGTTCACCCTGTTATCTTACTATGCTCCAGATATGGTGTCCAATATGAGGAATTAGATAAACTTGTTCATGTCAAGGCTTTCTAGACTTTTGAGTAAAGAGGATTAATGGTAATATCAATTAGAGACATGGAAATAGCTTGGCTTATGATTTATGTTTAGTAGGTCGAAGAGGATAAGTTGAAGGAGAGGGAAGATAATCAGAGTAAGAGAGCTAAGATGGCCAACTATGAGTATAGTCAGTAGAGGGATGAAAATAGGAACCGGTCTTCCTTCCATAAGGAATAATTTAGGTGGGCTCCATCTTCAGATAGTACACCAACCCCTAGATTCAGAAACAATCAAAAATTTAGATCTTCAGGCTCTCAGTCTCAAGGTAACATTACAAAGGGACCCTTATTCCCTTACTGCAACAAGTGTGGAAAGCACCATCTGAGCGTGTGTCTCTACAGTAGGGATGGGTGTTTTGGATGTGGACATTAGGATCATATAGTGAAGGATTTTCCATTGGCTAGACAGGGAAATGGGGGTAATAGAGCCCAAAGTACCCCATCGACCTAGATAAGTCATAGTACTTAGAAATGAAATGATTCAGGTTTCAGTAGTGGTTAGAACTGCTTCTATCCTTTATCCAACTGTTAGGATTAGAAGAGTTTCCCTGGTGTCGTCACCGGTATATTAAAAGTTTTCTCCCTTAATGTTTATGCTTTGTTAGATTCTAGAGCTAGTTTGTCTTTTGTGACTTCTTATGTTGCTAAGAAATTCAGAATTAGTCCCGAACAACTTCAAAAGCCTTTCTTTATTTGAAATTCTATTGGTGAGTCTGTCTTAGCTAGATGAATCTATAGAAATTATACCATTTCAATTTTTCACAGAGATACTATAGACGATCTAGTAGAGTTAGACATGGTAGAATTTGATGTCATATTAAGAATGAACTGGTTATGATTTTGTTATGCTTCATTTTATTATAAAACCCTAATTGTGAAATTCTAGTTTCCTAATGAAGTTGTGTTACAATGTAAAAGTAGTCTAGTAGTACCAAAAGGTCATTTTATCTATGATTTCCAAAGATTGTATCTACCACCTAGTCTAGGTTAAGGTTTCTAGTGTTGAGACCCCTTCTCTTCAATCAATCCCTATAGTTAATGAGTTTCCTAAGGTCTTTCCCGATGATATTCTTAAAGTCCCTCCGGACAGGAAGATAGACTTTGGAATAGACATTTTTCCTGATATGTAGCCCATCTCTGTTCCACCATATAGAATAGCTCCATCCGAGATAAAAAAATAAAAAGAGCAGTTGAAAGATCTCCTAAATAAGGGACACATCAGGCCTAGTGTTTCCTTGTAGGGTTCCCCAGTTCTCTTTGTGTATAAGAAAGATGGTCCCTTAGAATGTGTATCGACTACCGTTAGTTGAACAAGGTCATCATCAAGAACAAGTATCCCATTCCTAGAATTGATGACCTATTCGACCAATTTTAGGGTGCTACTTAATTTTTTAAGATTGATCTCAGATACAGTTACCATCAGTTAAAGGTTAGGGAGCTAGTGTGACATTTCAAAAACAACTTTCCTTACTCGGTATGGTTACTATAAGTTTCTTGTCATGTACTTTGGGATAACCAATGCTCTTCCAGCCTTTATAGATCTCATAAATAGAGTTTTCAAGCCATACCTCGACTTGTTTGTGATATGTTCATAGATGATATTCTGATTTACTCCTGTAGTACGAAAGAGCATGCCGATCACCTCAAAATTGTTCTTCAAACTCTCAAGGATAGACAGTTGTATGTGAAGTTTTCTAAATGTGAGTTTTGCTTGAAGTTCGAAGCTTTCCTTGGGCATGTTGTTTCTAGTGATGGTATTATAGTTGACTCCCAGAAGATTGAGGCAGCTAAGTATTGGCCTAGACCGATATCCCTGTTAGATATCAGGAGGTTCTTAGGTTTAGCTAATTACTACAGATAGTTTGTAGAGTGGTTTTCATCTATTGATGCTCCATTGACTAAGTTGACTCAAAAAATAATTAGATTTTAGTGGTTTGATGTATATAAGAAGATTTTTCAAGAGTTGAAAGCTCAATTGACTTGGGCTCCAGTTTTGACTTTGCTAGTGGGTACAGACGGTTTTGTAGATTGTTGTAATGCTTCCAGAGTTAGTCTTGGTTATGTGTTGATGAGAAATGGTAAGGTTATATGTGAAATGGTAAGGTTATTGCTTATGCTTCTAGACAGATTAAAACTCATGAGAGGAATTATCCTACCCATGACCTCAAGTTAGCAGTTGTTGTATTTGCGTTGAAGATTTAGCGTCATTATCCCTTTGGTGTGCATGTTTATGTTTCACAGATCATAAGTGCTTATTGTATGTTGTCAGTTAGAAAGAGCTAAATCTTTGAATAATGAGGTGTCTAGAGCTTCTGAAGGATTATGATATGAGTGTGCTTTACTATCTGAGTAAGGCAAATGTTGTTGTTGATACTCTTACCCGGTTGTCCATAAGAAATGTTTCCTATGTAGAGGAAGGTAGGAAGGTGATTTCTAAGGATGTTCATAGACTTGCATGATTGGGATTTTGTCTTACAGATTTAGATGATGATGGTGTGATAGTATAGAATGGTTTCGAGTCCTCATTGGTGATGGAGGTAAAAAAGAAGCAAGATAGAGACCCCATACTACTCCAATTGAAAGAAGTAGTTCTCAAGAAGAATGTATTGGCTTTCTCGAAGAGGGATATGGTGTTCTTCAGTATCAAGGCATATTATGTGTTTCAGACATTGATGAATTGATAGAGTGGATTATGACCGAGGTTCACAGTTATAACAAAGGCCCGATGGATTAGCTCAAGACATAAGTATTCATACATGTAAACGGGAGATGCTTTATACGAACTTCATTACATGTTTACCGTGTATGCGACATCAACATGATTCAATTTAGGTGACCATTGATCCCACGACTAAATCAACCCACTTTTGGTCTGTCAAGAGGACTGATACAACAGAGAATTATGATAGGATGTACATGAAGGAGATAATTAAGCTTCATGGGATTCCTTTGTCCATCATTTTAAATAGGGGTGCACAATTCATAGCTCACTTTTGGCAGTATTTTTAGAAAGGTTTAGGTATGATGGTAAACCTTAGCACCACATTTTATGCACAGATCAATAGTCAGGCCAAGCATAATATTCAGATCCTTGAGGATGTATTGAGAGCTTTCATTATTTATTTTAAAGGCAATTAGGATGATCACCAACCCCTCATTGAGTTTTCTTAGAATAATAGTTACCACACTAGTATTTAGATGGCATCATTTGGGGCTCTTTATAGGAGGAGGTGTAGATCTCCTATTGGCTAGTTTGAGGTTGATGAGTCAACATCGATAAGTCCAGATATTGTTCAAGAGGCTATGGAGAAAGTTGAGATGATTCAAGAGCGGTTAAGGACAACATAGAGTTAACAAAAATCATATTCAGATGCGAGGAGAACAGATTTAGTGTCACGACCCAACTAATTAGATCGTGTGAGAATCTACTCTAATATACCTAGATAGTAAAATCCTTACCACCTATTCAGAAAACATGAAAAAGTTACAAAGCAATTAATTTATCTCCTCATAATCATATAAAACTTATTACAATCTCTTTTTAATTACAACAAAAGAAATATTTTCCCTGAGGACCTAGTCTGGACATGTACAAGAGCTTCTAAAATAAAAGAAATAATAACACAAGGCCCAGCTTCTACCATGGAAATGAAAAGATAGAAGTTAGTGGAGATCTCTAACTGCATCATGTAAGAAACATCAACTGATCCTGCAACCAGACTATACACCCAAAAGGGTCTAACAAGAGTAGTATCAGTGCAACCACACGTACTGGTAAGCATCAATGACCGACCAAGGTTAAATCACATTAACATAATATAAAAATCCAGAATCAATCATGAACATATAATTTACCAATTTAGTTTCTTCATTTCATATTCCAATTATAACTCTTTTACAACATTCTCATCATTCTCAGTATATATGTATGTGCCAGGCGATCACCTCATTAAGATGACCACCAATAATCCACTTAGTTCTCATTTACACCTCGGTGTCAACTACTAAGTTCATACTACATCATCAAATAATATAATTAACTACCATATTCCACACACGTGCACCAGTTTTTAAGTCTCCGTCTTAAGCCAATATATGGGTGCACACTTATTAAACCACAAGATTAAGTCTACTTTTGATCACTAGCCAAGGATTCCCTAACCTTCACCTTTCATCACTCACATTGCCCAGTCAAACCAGTCAAGATATATCACATATTATAGAATTAGCCAACTCGTAAATCTTTATCATCATTTAATAAACCGATTCCATTACCTTATAGCATTCAAGCTATGTATAACCATTTTAGCTTGCCATACTTTTATGATTATGTTATCATATCAAGACAATTATGTGTCAATAGAAACACTTAGGTATCAACAACTTCAATTAGGCAATTTATGCTCTCTTACGAGATCAACATGGGTGATTATTCTCAATGCGACTTACTGTTTTGTTCATCATGAATTCATTACCTTTTCAACATTCCACAAGGATTCATATAAAATACACTTACTAGACTGTACAAGGATCCCAACATACTAATGTAATGTCAAATCATCAGACCATACAAGGATCCAAATGTAATATCAAATAATCGAACCATACAAGGATCCAAAGATAATGAAAAATAGTCGGACCATACAAGGATCCAAATATAATGTTAAATAACCAAATCACAAAAGGATATAAGGATAATGTCAAATAATCAAATCACACAAGGACCCAAAGATAATGTCAAATAACTCGGTTCACTCAAGGATCCAAAAATGATGTCAAATAACCAAATGACCCAAGGATCTAAAGATAATGTCAAATAACCGGACCACACAAGGATCTATAGATGATGTCAAATAACCAAACCACACAAGGATCCAAAGATAATGGCAAATAACCGAACCACAAAAGGATCCAAAGATAATGTCAAATTAAAAAATCACATGAGGATCCAAAGATAATGGAAAATAATCAAACCACACAAGGATACAAAGATAATGTTAAATTATCGGACCACACAAGGATCCAAAGATAAAGACAAATTTCCTATTCCACTCAAGAATCCAATGATAATTTCAAATAACTTGGTCCACTCAAGGAATTGTCAAACTCTCCAAATCATAGTGTACACATATGCTAAGGGTCTTATGGTTTCCCACTAGCCATGACCTGCACGAGACGAGCTCGTTCCATTTACCAAATATACTAAACAACTGGTGTCTTGCCACCCTTATCCTAGACTAAGTTTTATGCCACCCTTATCTCAATATCCCTACCCTTATTCTGCCTTAAATTCACCAATTCAATCATAACAAAAAATTAACCAAATCATCTCACAACAACAACCACCTAATATTTACAAGTATAATTATATAATATGTTCAGAATCAACAACACTTGCATACCAACAAGGTCCTTTTATCAATAACCTTGTAAGTTATTAATCACAATACTTGTATTTAATATTAACAAGTTCATCACTTATTAGCATGTATTACAAATAAATAAACAAACATTTAGTTAAACATGCACACATACAAAACAAATTGAATCCTAACTCCAATTAATGATACACACAAAAGTTTATAAAATTTTATACAATTTCCTTTACTCGAATTCTATTCAAATCTAACCATACACCATTATATCCTCTACCTTCCATGCCTATTTCTTACCACAATCCGCACAAAATTAATTGAAAACCCAATTACTCCACAACTTTCAACCTATCACTGTTACCATAATAGGTTAATTTAACTTACATAATCTAAAAATTCCTTTATCTGGAATACCAACAAGCATCTTGCACTTTTAACATAGAATGCACAAAAACCACATAGAAATAACAATTGAATTTTTGCATAATGAACACAATTTCACCATATTTATTTTGTATACATTAATTAAAACATTTATCAAGCCAAATACCATGCCCATAGGTCTAAACATGCAATCTCCCATTATCCTGTATCACATTCATGCTTTTTAACCATAGTCTATTACTGCTCAATTAACTATAACCTACATCGACACTAAGACGTTACAACAAGCAAGCTATACCACATATGCTCTTTCCCTTTGTCTATGTGTTAGAATGCTCAATCATCTAATAAACAAGTAGTTGTAAGGGTAATCAATCAACTACTCTTCAAATAAATACTTTGGAATTTCATACCCACTAATTCTACCCTTATTCATTGTCTACAACATTACCTAATGATCAATTACCCATTAAATAGTTCTATCATATTCAACCTATCTCCATTAGTGGAGTTTTTATGCTAAAGATCTCTTCTTTAACAAATTCAAGGTCCCCAACCATCAAAATTCATATTTTAGACTAACAAATTTGTGCTAGGAATCATTAGTTCACAATCTAGAAGCAATTCTAGGTGATATTACACATATCCATAGGTTTTCCCTATAATTTCATAAACCTAGGGTTCTAATCCCCAAGAATTTCACCATAATTCCCCATTCTAATGATTCTAGAAGAAGAATGGATTAATTGATGTTAAAAGGGAGTAAAAATCTTACCTCAATGGAGAATTTCATTCTAGACCTTGGAAAATCGCCCTTTCGGGTTTTGGAATGAGGTTTTTGATTTTTAGACATGAAATTAGGCAAAAATAGGCATATAAACTGCCCGAATACCACTACACCGGCCCCAAATCCGACTGTAGCGGCCCTCAGCTTTTCAGCACAAACAATCTTCAGTAAAACGACCATAACTTTTTACTCTAGAAGTGGATTAACAAAAAGTCAATAGTGTTGGAAAGAATTTTCAAAGATATTTAATTTTGTGGGTATTGGGCCCCATAACTCTTTATATTACATGAAGAGTGATCATTTGAATTTGACCCTAATAAAAACTCATACTAAAACTCAATCGTTAAGGATGCTTTCAACTCAACTTTGTGCCAGGAGAATTGCATAATCTTAATTCATATCTAATGTACTCCCACACTAAATAATTGGTCTTAATACTTATGAACAAATAAATTTAATTGGGTTTGGATCTATCTATATACGTCAAAAAGCTCAAATCTTAGCTTGAAAGTTTGAGGTAGTTTAATGAACAAAGTAACTATTTTGGACTCAAATTCATATTTGAGAAATAAAATTAAAAGAATTCATGACTTTACCACAAATAATTCAGTAATTATAGAATGGTTCGTTACTTTATATACCAATTTACCATCCGTTTGTCTCTGAATGGACATTGGGTAAAGAGAAGCATGAGGTCAGAATTAGAGAGACATTACTTTCAAAGTTGCTTATATTTCACCCTTACATGACCCACTTTCTCTCCTTTATTAACTAATAACATTTTATATTCGGCCTCTCTATGGATACCTTTCATAATAAAGAGGTTGGAAATCAAATGTTTACATGCGAATTAAAATTACCCTCACAATGGTCTAAGAACAAACCCTTGAGAGTTTCTGATGAAATAATGACTAAAATCAGAGAAATCTAAATATTTACTATTTAATTCCTGGCATAGCGGTCTGCTTCCCACTGCAGTAGTGGTGCTATAGTTGGATTTGCCCGCTGTAGTGGCCCTAGTCAACGTTGGACTTCTACTGTAGTGGCCTATATCCCGCCATAGCAGGATCACTGCGGCGGCCCTCATACCCATTACAGTGGCACTGAGATAGATAATTGGACAAATTTCTAAGTCTAGTACATTTCATAATACACTTTCAGGAATTCAACATCATGAATAAACCCTTTTACGTCAAACACTATAACCAGAGTTCTACTAACCTGATTTCCATTCTGGAAGTTTTAATGGGCTACTATGTACCCCACTTATAATGATATCATTTTGAGTTCATCAAACACTATAACTTGAGACATCAAATACCTCTAAACCACATAATATTGGATTTCTATTAGAACCTACCCTAGCATGAGATTTATCAACTTTCGTCCTAGGGAGAACTCTACCCAAGCACTTACACCTTAACCAATGCAATAACGAACACAACACCACCAAATACTACACTATTTTTTCCCCTTGAAACATCTATTTTATGACTTTTTTTCACACCTCTCTGGTCAACGCATAAAATAAATCATCTATAGTACAAACACTAACCAATAGACCACTATGGGTTTCATTAACATATAAATTCTCCAAGTCTACTCAACCCTCAATGATTAATCTTTCATTAACAAACCATCTCATTAGTTATCACACATGTACAAGCTATACTCATTTAGCCCCACAACTAGCTTACAGTTAGTCAAATTACCAACTCAATATGCCTTTACCACTCAAAACGTAATACCAACCAAGTATTATCATATAACAATGATACTAATATGAATATGCATAAAAATATATAATAACTATATTGCCTCAATTGACCCTACAACTAAGGATCATCAATCATAATCAAGCTAACTTATTTAATAAACCTTAGCAGTCCAATTATACCACATTCAAGGATACTATTAACCGATAATTATTCCCATACCATAAGCATATAGTTCTTGTGCCTAATTTGAAAATGTGAAATGAGAATGAAAATTTTGGTTTTTGAGCTTAAATGGATAGACCTCATTGAGTTTTGATTTTATTTTACTTGAGGAAAAGCAAAGTCTTTAAGTTGGGGGGTGTTAATAAGTGGAGATTTTGCCACTTATTTGTGTCTTTTTTCATATGATTTTGTATCATTAATCTATAGTATTAGGATAATTATTATTTGAATGGTGTTGATTTCAGGTAATTTAAGGTTTACAAGGAGTTCTGATGAAAGGAAGTAAAATCGCGGTAAAATGGAGCTGAAATGGAAAATTGAAGAATTAGATGAAAATTGCTCATCGCTATTGCGATGAGGAAGACTCACAATTGAGAGATGGTAAAATTCAAAGCCACACAATTTCATGGTCAATTACTGTAATCACGGTCAACTGGAAGTCAACCTATCATGATTACATGGGTTTGTACCGCAACAATAATGAAGAAAACTGCCAGACATCAAGGGCAGTTTTGGAAGAGATGGTAAAATTCAAAGCCACACAATTTCATGGTCAATTACTGTAACCACGGTCAACTAGAAGTCAACCCATCGTGATTACATGGGTTAGTACCGTAACAATAATGAAGAAAATTGCCAGGCATCAAGGGCAATATTGGAATTTCATGAATTTAGTCCCAAACATTCAAAACTTGATTCCCAACTATAAGCAAAATATATTTGGCATATTTATCAAGCTTGGAAGCTAGGGTTCTTCAACCAATACCCTTGGACTGAAGATTTTAAAGCTTTATAGTGATAAATTTCTAAATCCTTTCTTCAACTCTTTGTTTTGTAGAGATTATATTTGGATGAAGTCATTAATTTTTGTTTTGAATATTAATTTGGAAACATTCAATATTTGGGTTTTGATTTTATCTTATGCTTTTGTATTACTCGAATACTCTTTGATTTATGAATGAGTTTTGCTTGTCTAAATGAATCTCATGCTTTAACTGATTTTTGAAGGGAGTAGCTAACCCGAGGGCTCACCCATTTACTTTGGTTAAGCTTGAGAGAGTTTATTGAGGTTGGGAAAGGTTAATTTAGCATGATTTGGGACATAGGACCCATCTAATGGAATTGGGCTAGAAAAAAGAAATTCCTAGTGTAGCCATAAAATTAGAACTATTTGTGTTGGTACTTGGCTCGATTCAAGAGAATTCAACTAAGACATATTTGCTTTTGATCGAGAGATGTTGCTGATGCTTGAGGTTCCAAGTCTAATTTTCTAAATCCTTGATTAATTGTGAGTATTTGATATAAATATAATGGATCATTGATAGAATTGACTTCCCATTATGAATCCCCTTGTTTCCTATCGTTTGTGAAAGCCATTTATCAACTTTTTTATTT
Source organism: Capsicum rhomboideum (assembly GCA_031232105.1). Taxonomy (NCBI): domain Eukaryota; kingdom Viridiplantae; phylum Streptophyta; class Magnoliopsida; order Solanales; family Solanaceae; genus Capsicum; species Capsicum rhomboideum. The sequence goes on from CP124715.1 coordinate 95,909,063, forward strand.
TATTATTGTTTCTAACCATGTTTTGTTTTTATATTAACCCCCCCCCCCAAAAAAAAAAATAAAATAAAATACTTATATTAATTGTTTGGATTAAAGTGAATTACTTTTATCCCTTATTTTCTGAATTGCTAGTCACATTATTTCTCATGGGTTCTACCCTGACTCTATGGTTCAATAAATATATTGCTAAGAACTACATTTATCTTTTTACAAGTGTAATTGAGTGTTATCAGCTATCAATTGGGGCCTTAGGAAATATTAGGAAAACCATTTTTTATAATATAAAACATTGTTTTTAGTCTGTAAAAATCAGTGAAATTCTAGGTAAGGGTTTTGGTTACTCGAGGGGAAGGTGTTGAGCACCCCTCAGAGCCTATTCTAAGATAGTCCTTAAACTTAGGTTAAAAATAATTTGGGAAATTTCTTTCAATATTACCTATTAGAGAAAAATATTTAAGAAAGATATTATTTTAAATCAAATGTGAAAAAGGAAGTAAAATTATTTAAAATCATTTGTTTCTGTTCAAAAGAAATTATGAGGTATATGAAAGAAATATGTACATGTATGTAGAAATAATATATCAGGAAAACATGATATATAAAAATAAAATAGATGTGATATTGTGATGCTCCTTTAGGTCATTTTTGTTATTTTCGTGCATTTCCAGCATTTAGAATTTTTCTGCAGTTGCTCCAGGTCATTTATGACATGCTGGGACCAGTGGTTTGGTTCCCAAGCAATTCATTTGAGTTTTAAGTTAATTTCCCTGATTTGGAACTTTAAAGTTTAAAACTTTGACTTTGGTCAAAATTCTAGCAAATAACCTCGGATATGAATTTTGATAGTTTTGTTAGCTCTGGAACATGGATTTTGGGCTAGAGGGAACTTTGGATTGGGTCCCGAGGCTTCCAAACTTATTTTGGGCTATTGATTGATTTTTAATTAAAATTGGAAGATTAAGTGTGGGACCTACTTTTCAGCAAAATGACCTTTGTTGGGACTTTCATAAATTCCATTGAGTTCAAAATGCCATTTTTGATAGGGCAGCATATCTCATCTGTGTTCATGGGGTTCCGAACAAACCCCGAGGACCCATTCAGAGAATTTCCAACTTGGCAAAAGTTACTGGTGTACAGCACCTGGTGCAGCCAAAAATCCTTCATTGCTATCACGATCAAGACCTTGGTAATCATAAGGGTCAAGGATTTTAGGCATTGCTATTAATACAAGCTAAATCGACATTAACCTTTTAAGATCTATAATTCATGGACGACACAAAGGGATCCAAGACATGATCCTTTCAAGGATGCAAGGACACATTTGGAGGACCTCTTTCAAGCCCCCAAGAGTACAATACCACGTGTGAAGGATAGCTTAGAGTCAAAAAGGCCATTGGGTAGGTGATTGTAGAGTCAAAAGGAGCTTGGAGGCATTCTGGAGTGGCATGCACCCTCACTTGCACACGCAAGTGGTGATTTGCACCCACAGATAGCTTCTACATTGTCATCTGTGCCCAACACATACCACCTGTGTTCCCATCTGCAAGGGCATGTGGCCTAGGCGGGTCATTTTTATTTGAATTAGGTCACTTTTGGGCCCATATTTTTCATAAATAGCCCATGGCTATAAATAGTAGTTTCCTACTTCATTTTTCTTAGTTTTTGATGATATGATGAATTATACACTTAAGAGTGTGAGAGTTAGGATTATCTTATATTGAACAATCATTTGGAAATGTTGGTTGTGTGGGAGATTGATTCTCTCGTGGTCCACATAAGAGCTTGGTGCTTATAGTGAATTGGGAATAGAGGTCTTTGGGTTTGATATACCCTTAGGTTGCTTTTCCTTTCATTATTTGTGTCAATCTATCTATCTTTTTCCTTTTCAATTCCTTGTTTATCTTTGTTTTTGTATCTTGTTCTACTTTTTGTAATTTGTCCGTTATCAGTTATCACGAAGCTAGCTATCGTAATTGCGATGGGAAACCTAGTGGGGTTCTATATTTGCAATCATAGGGTCCCATGATCACAATGAGCAACCACCTGGTAGTATATATACTCCTTCTTCATGATTTTTTTAACCATTTCTAAGTATTTTCCTCCATTGATGAATCTTTGAGCTTAGAAATTATTGTGGGATCATCAATTGAAGCTAAGGAACATTGGTTGCTCATCACTTTATCACGTTGTCATCATTATTGCATACGTTTCTGGCCAAAATTCTAATTAATTCTTTGGTTAATCTCTTGTTTTCTTTTAACTATGTGGGGCGGTTTTAGGGCTCAATTTAGGTCTGTTATAATGACCCTCTAGGTTATTTTCTTCATTTTGTGCATTTAGAGCTTTTCTATAGCTCCCGTAAGTCATTTATGACTTGTTGGGACCGATAGTTCAGTTCCCAGAGAGTTTGTTTGATTTTTATGCTAGTTTATCTGTTTTGGAGCTTTTGAAGTTAAGAGATTGGTCTTCAACCATAACTTCTAGTAAATGGCCTCAGATGGGAATTTTAATAGTTTTGTAAGCTCCAAAATATGGATTTTAGGCAGGGGGACCTTTGGTTCAGGTCTTAAGGCTTCCAAACTCGTCTCGAGCTATCGGTTGGTTTTGGTTAAATTGGAATGGTGGTGAGGGAGATCCCCACATTTAATAGAGATGACTTTGATTGTGAATTTCATCAATTTCGTTAAGTTCAAAATGTCGTTTTTAGTAGGGGAGCATATTTTATTTGCATGCAAGGGGTACCAAATGAATCTCGAGCCCCTGATCTTAGTTTTTTTAGTCTTACCTTAAATTTCTAGTACAAGCAGTTGATGCAACCACTTTTGCAGCCCTTTAGTTGTTTATGTGGCTACAGAGATGCTTATGTGGCTAGAGCTGATGTCATCTCCCACTGCTTAGGCGGACCCTCATTTGCTTTTGCGGAATTGCTTATGCGAAGGGGCCGGTAAAAAGTGACCACCACTTAAGTAGTGGGTTAGTCACTTATACGATGTTTCTTAAGCAGCTAGACCTCCGCTTAAATTGAGGTTGCTATATATATACTTCTCACTTTGTCTCTTTCATTATTTTTCACAAAAAATCCTCCATTTCTGGACATTTGAGCTTGGAAATCTTCTTGAGATCTTCGATTGGATCTAAGGCTAGTTAGTGGCTTGATTCTTGGTCATATTGCCATCAAAATTTTGTAAGTTTCTGGCTTTAATTCAGTCTAATTCTCTAGTTTAATTCTTGTTTTCTTGGGACTTTAGGGTCTGATTTGGGCTTGAATTTGTGGGTTGGCCATGCTCTAATTTTGAGCACGCGATCCTTGTCGTACGAGGGAAACTATTGGGGGTACAATTTTTGGATTCCATAAGAAAGCCATGCAGGTTATTTTTAACTTGATTTTTGACTTGGAGCATAAATTCACAATGTGGGTATCCCTCTTATCGTATTGCTGTGTAGATCATTATTTTGGTAGCGTGGAAGCAATCAAAGGCTTCTGGGATAGGTAAAGCTCCAGTTTAGCGGGTTGTGAGTGCTCTCTTCAGCGTCCAGGTAGGTTACAACTTACCTACCCTTAGACTTGGCATGATAGAGGTATTTATATGATAAATTTGTAACTGTTGGTTGGGTATTATTTCTCGAAAAGCCGTCCTCTAGCTATATATTGATTCCGTTAGTTTGTTTAGGGCCTTAAGAGTAGAATTTCATCTAAAATTCTTAATCTAGATGATTTGCGTCATTGTATACCTAGTTTAGAGAAACCTGATAGCTTTAGGAGTTCTAAAGAAGCGTTAGTTTAGGTTTGGGTAGTTTCTCGATTCAGGTCAATCTTTAAAGGGAAAGTAGTAATTATATTAATCATGTTGACTAGATTTCCTTGGGTGGTATAGTCACAGGGTTCTGTAGGTCGAATATATGGTTGGCTAGGATTCTATCTCATGTTAGTGCTCTTTTCGAGCAGAATGGTCTTGCTTACTAATGTTCTCATTCTTTAGGCCGGTATTCGTCATTGGGTTGGTATTATTCTTCTTTACTTATATATGTTATCCATGCATTTTCCATGATTTATGGCTGTCTTGGTTTCAAAACATAGCACAGACTTTTAAAAAAGGGAACTTGGGGAATTTTCTACTATACATTGGCTCCCTACTATTAATTTCACTTGATAATCTAGAATACACCTGTCAAGTATCTGATTTGACTTAAAATACAGTAGGTGAGTCCAATATGGGACTTTACTTGGTTGGTTGGACTTCTAAAATTAAAAATGGACTATTAAAATCCTAGTCAAGTGTGGCCATCTAATATTCAAGCCCCAGTTGAGTCTTGACACTTGCTATACTTAAAAAGAAATCCCAGTGAGAAGTCTCGATCCAGTTCAGGCATCTGTACACTTGATGCGGTTTCCCTCTAAAAGCCCCGATCAAGGTTGGGCAACTTTAAGTCTTGAGACTCCTTTTTAATTATCATCTCTCTTACTTGAACGATCATAATGTTATTGTTTGTTGTTTGTTCCTTCCAAACTTATGGGGGTCCGACTAGGTTATAGTTAGATTCTTTTATGTACCTTAGAGTCATTTTTCCATATCCTGTTTAGTCTTATTATGACTAGTTTACTTTATATTCACACATTATTGTATTTATATCTTCTCGTGCCTACTTGTATTATGTTACATGCTGGGTACCATGTGGTTTGATACTCATACTACACTTTTGTATCTTTTTTCCTGATACAGATCCTAGTATAAATTATAACCGCTGATGCCTTTCTCATGTAGAGCTTGTGATCGGAGATACATGGTGAGCTCTTGGTGCTTAGAATTGATCCATATCCCTTTACTTTTTGGACTAGTCTTATTTTGTACATTCAAAGACAATATGTATATATTATAGATATCTAGTACTCCATATATTTGTAGTGGATCTTAGCTGGCCGATACTAGGTCTTGGGTGATATTTTTGTATATTTTTTTTCCCCTCTCTATATGTATGTATTTTCAAATTATCTCCTTTATCAGTCTCTTTATTTAGTATTACTATCCCGTTCTTCTCTTTTCTGCTTGTTATCCTATTAATTGTGGTTCTGGGCTATGAAATTGGCTTACTTATTGGTGTGTTGTAGTAGGTTCCATCATGACCTGAGTTTTTAGGTCTTGACAGTTTGGTGTTAGACCCTGGGTTCACCAATATCGTTAGTACAATAACTAGCATCTAATAGAGTCCCATAGATTGGTACGATAACGTCCTATCCTATCTTTGAGAGTCTATGGGACATTCTTAGGAAAACCTCACCTTTGATTACTTGTTATGCATTGTGTTCATGTTGGTTTCTGAATCTCACTTGTTTCACTCTTTCACAGATTATGATAAAGGCTACAACCAGTGGGGGCGGTGCCCCTTCACCTGTAGCTAGGGTCCTCGCTAGGGGCCGAGGTCGAGACCGACCGTAAGGAGGGGGCCAGGACAGAGTGCCAATATCTGGGTCAACTATTCCATCCTATGCTCCACCCAAATTTATAGCCATGCCAGTTCTACAGGATGCCCTAGACAACTTATTAGGTATTATTAGAGGTCGGTTGATGGATGAGGGGTGAACATCCGTTCAGTGATACTAGCACGGATGGTATGGACGACCCTAGCATGGATGACATAGATGACACATATGATGTTCATTAAAATGGAAGCTTGGGAGTTCGTTGGAGTGAAGTGGATGAAGAAAATGGGCCATTTGTGGAAGTGGATACCTCCTAAATTCAAGAATTAACAAGGAAGGCAACCAAACAAGGCACTTGTCTCATTAAGGGAAATATTATAAAAAGCCAATGTCTTCTTTGGTTTCTTAGTATAAATAGGATCTTTTTCATTTGGAAGAGTATACTTTGATGAATATTGAATATTGCTCTTGAAACGTGTAGTTTGTAGGTGAAGCCTAACATTTAGTTTGTAGTTTCTAGGTGAAGCCTAGCATTAGTGTAGTAATTTAGTGAGTAATTAGTGGTGGAATCTTGGAATTGTTGGTTGAAATTATTTTTCTTGATTAATCGAAGATCATTCATTTGTGGCTATCTTGGTTTCCTTTGATTTTTTAAGTAGGGTTAATCTTTGAGTTGTTAAAATCTATTGGGCGGTGAGGGTTTTAGCCCCTTGTTGCCCATAATTTCATTAACTTGAGTGTTACCCACATATCCTTCTCTTTCTTATTTTTCTTCTTGCCTTTGATTCTTATCATTTCGTATCAAGAGCCTAGGTATAGGTTTGTTTTCCCAAATCTAAATCTTGGGATTTTGATCTATTCAAAAATCCAAAAATCCAAAAAATCAAAATTATCCAAAAATCCCTAAAAATTCTGGAATTTTTTTTGTTTTGATTTGTTGTTTTTGAAACTAGATCTTGATTCCCTAGTGTCTTGTGAGTCTAGATGTCAAATTTCCTTCAATTCAGAGTTGTAGAAGTGAAGTTACCATTAAAAGATTTTCAAGCTTTTGAGTTTTTCAAACTTGGAAAGAGGTTTGTTTATTGAGGAGAAATTGAGACTTAAAAATCACTGGGGTTTGTTCCCTAAGTCATGGGGAAACTACTCCTAAATTTTGAGCCAATTCCGAGTTGATTTGAGGGTGTTAGGGTTTGTGTTTATTTGGTGTTCTTGATCTTCTTCATCTTGTTCTTGAAGAAGAAGATAGAAAAGTACACTTTCATCCAAAATTTTAAAGTCAAAGTTAGTCAAGTGTTAGTGGGTCCACTTGTGGAAATTTGAATTTTTTAATTTATTTTCACGTGGACGAGCCATATCAGCATTGACCAGTCAATGGGCTGCCATACCGGCGCCAGCGCAGCAGCTGACTAGTCAACCACCCAGTCAGTAGGAGACCAGGAAAGCCCACTCGCGCCTGCAGTACGTGACACCCAATTTCAGAGGCTAAAAATCCTAGGTTTTCCATAGTTTTTTTTAGGGTCCTAAGTTTTTGGGATCCAATTTTTTTTCTAAGTGTCCAAATTTCATGATTCTCTTTTTAAACTTTTTCTCCTTTAATTTCTCAACTATTTAATAAGTAATTAGCATATTTAATTACTTGTTAACTAGTTTTAAAACATCAAATCATTTCTTTGATTCATCAAATTAAGCAACACAGGTAATTTTTTTACTTAGTTTTTTTTTGAGTCCGTTTTCTTTTGTGCTTTTTTTTGTCTACTTTTCTGAACATAATTTGTTGATAAAATTATTGATTCAAGTTCTTTTAGCTTTAATCGATTCATCCTTCTTTTAAGAGCCATAAGAATCCACTCCACCACAAAGGACAAGTGATCTTGAATTGATCGAGTGAAGCTAGTTCACTACCAATTTTGGGACGACGCTATATGAGGTGAGTTGAGAGTTTACATTTGAGTGATGTGAGGATTTTACCACTAATATTGTTTGTTGAGTTTTGAATTTACCATGTCTAACAAAAGTCTAATTGGGGTGGGTTCGGATCACATCATGGAGGCCATTACCCATCTCACCAAACAAATAGCGGAAATGAATGCGGATATGAATGAATGAAAATGGAATTGAATGGAAGAATAGGAGGTATAGACAAAAGGTAGGTACGGGTGGAGAGAGGGAAATCCCTTCAACTATAAAATGAGGAGATAAGGAGGGTGTCGGTGCAATCCACCACCATTACTCTGTGACAAGCTCACGAATTATGTTACCCTCCTCAAAATCAAACCCGAAACATCCAACAACTTTCCTTTCAAATGAACAATACTCCAAACCAAAAAAGACAACCTACAACACATCTCCATCCACAACCTTATTATCTACCACAAGAGAACTATCTTTTTATGGAACAACATGTTTAATACCAAACTCCAATCTGAAATGCGTCAAGTGAATCCTTGCATAAATCCCATAGATCACCTCCACAAAATGCACCTTAAATATCCTATTAAGACTACCAATTCCAAAATACCCTCTATGATGAAATTAATAACGAGATCAACAATGGTAAGTTTTGGGAGCATAGAGGTAGATGTGGTTATAGAATGCCAAGGGAAGGAGTCTGGCCTCGAGACATGAGGTAGGACCAAGGCATAGAGGTCAGGAATATGGGAATAGAGGATATAAGATGGGAAATAGAGGAGATAGGATGGGATATAGAGGCGATAGGATAGGAAATAGAAGAGATAGGTTTGGGGAGAGAAATAATCAAAACTGAGGCCTAAACACTATCAAGGTCACACTTCTAAGGTTCAAAGGAAGTAGTGACCCCAGTGAGTTATTGGAATGGAAAGTTCAAAAGTGAGTGGATCTTTCCCAAAAATAATATTTTGGAAAATTTAAAGGTGAAGTATGATCTCATGCAAATCAAAGGGTATTCGTCTACTTGATGGGAGTCCAAGAGATGGGAAAGGGAGAGCCATCACAACTACGAGTTACCTACTTGGCAAGAGTTAATTTTGCTTATGGAGTTGAGGTACTTGAATCCAAAATGCTACCAAGAAGTGATCAAGAAGGTGTATATGTTGAGTGAAGGTTCCAAATGTGTGGAAGAATATTACAATGAATTTGAAAATTTGAGAATAAAGTCTAAGCTTAAAGAAAACATGGAGTGTACGGTGATTTGATTCGTGGAATATTTGAGGTATAAGATCTTGAAGCCTTTGAAGCTTAATCACTATAATACTCTAGAAATGGCTTTCTACGATGCCTCAAAGGTAGAAGTGGATTTGAAAGAAAAGAAGGCATACCAGGCCAAGAGTTCTTCAACTTTCCCATGGGACAAAAGTAGAGATAATTGGAAGATGACGTCTTCTAAGGGGAAACCTAAGAGTGGTGGTCAAGATACTCAAGTCAAGATTGATTACAAATCCAAAGCAAGTGAAAAGTCACAAGGAGGTAACCTATTAAACCTAACTTTCCTCGACCTTCTACCATTTAATATTTTTGATGTCAAGGGAGGGGACATGTTGCTAGTGAGTGTCCTAATAGGAGGACAATTGTGGCTATTCGAGATGGTTATAGAATCAAGGACGATGATTATTATTATGAAAAGAGTAAGGGAAAGGAGCATAAATATGAGGATGAGGAGTGGCCTCTAGAGATGAAGTGGAAATAATTAAGAAGAGGGTTAATTTGCTTTCCTTGTTAGGAGAGGAAGACTCATACTATAGGATGATTCTGAATTAATAGTGTATGACAACCCTTCTTATATTGAGAAAAGGAGGAGGTTGAAAGTGAGGACTCCCTACTTGTGCTAAAGGAGGATTTGAAGAGAATTCCTTACACTTATGGAGAGAAAGGCCTAGTGGAGCTCATTTCTAAGGATCCCTACCTTAGAGAGGGCAATGGAGAATTGAATTAAGGGAGGAACATGGGCAAACTTGCATAGGTTGATGGATACTTGATGGAAAGGGGTGAAATATCTAACCCTATGGATCTAAAGAAAGCTCCTATAATGAAGTGGGTGGATGAAGCCTATTGGTCCAAGATGGTGTATGTGAGGGAATATCCTTGTGATTCAAGTTAAAGGTAAAAGAAAACAAGTTCCAAGCCTTATTCCAAAGGTATGTACCTACCCCTTTCTATTCCTAGTAATCCTTGGATCCATGATGATAGCTTCCTTATGGTAAGTAGAATCTTGGAAATAAGTAATCTCCTACCCTACCATGAGAAGATTGAAGTCTCCAAGGTTCTTTCATGGTTTATTTCTTTTGTGCTTAAATTGTGTGAGCTCCAAGTTTTAGATGCTAAATATGCTTGTTGTTTGGGCAAGAGTCCAATGTACATACTTAATACCCAATTTGTGTGTCCTAATCCTTATCACATTCACGTGGATAGACAAGTTGAGATGTTAGGATGGACTCTAAGGATTAGATGATGGAGATAGAAGATTTGTCCTATAGTTCTCTCAACATCTCATGTGGCATGACTTATGTGAAAAACTCCCTCCAAGAGATTGTTTAATGAAGGATAATAAAGTGTATTTGAATTTCCTTATCTTATTATCTTGTGTTATAAATTGTAAATACTTTATTGTTAACATTAAAAATTTAAGATGTGTATTTGCAATTGAGAACCCTCGAGATAAGTTGAATGTCTTTCATTCCTTGCTTTATTACGTGTTTGCCTATGATGACCTTTTGCTCATATGTGGTCTCTTTATTATGAATTCTAAGGCAATTATGGGATTTCCTATCTTGGGAGTTGCAGATATGCTTGCATCCTTGTTTAACACACTCGTGCTTGAGTTGTATGGACCCCAACTAGCTGATGCTAAGTTCATTGTTCAATTGTGGAAGAGTCCATGGTTAGTGAAAACCTCTTGTCACCTTCATAGGGTTGGGCAAGTTAGATTTTCTAATTGTACTCTTGGAAAGTGTTTGATAGACAGGGTGACTTTGTGTTTAGAACTCCTCTTCTTATCTACAAGAACTCTTAACTCTTGGAGTACCTTAGATGAGGTTCATGATAGTAGCACCTTTCTCTTCTACCACTTTGCTCATGATGATACCCATTTTGGTATGGGATTTTTTCACTATAGAGGTAGAGGTATATAGGTTTTGCACTTCTTTAACCTGGATGAACCCTTATGGGTGAGTGCACCACTTTTGGTGTGGTGTTTTTATGAGATGATGAAACAATTGTGTCTTATGGCTCCAAAGTTAAATGTGATACCACCTTTTGGAATTCTTGATACAACAAAGATCTTTGTGTTTTCCTTTTCTCTTGATGTTTATCATAATCAAAACCATTACACCTTGTATGATGAGTTACTTTTATTTCAAGCAAAAAATATTTGGTTGTATTTCAAATTTGTTCCTCTTAGGCACAATGATATTGTTTCTAGCCCTTGTGCTAAACCTCGTGCTTTGAGGATATTTTGGTTGTTTGTCATTCTCAAGTGTTTTTAAGGTTTGGATTTGAGAGCGAATCCTTTTTAAGAAGGGAAGGATGATACTAGCACGGATGGCATGGACGACCCTAGCATGGATGACATGGATGACACTTATGATGTTCATGAAAATGTAAGCTTGGGAGTTTGTGGTAGATAATTGGATGAAGAAAAGGGGCCATTTGTGCAAGTGGCTACCTCTTAAATTTAAGAATTGACAAGGAAGGCGACTAAACAAGGCCCTTGTCTCATTAAGGGAAATCTTGTAAAATGCCAATGTATTCTTAGTATAAATAGGATCTTTTTCATTTGGAAGAGTAGACTTTGTTGAATATTGAATATTGAGCTTGAAGCTTGTAGTTTTTAGGTGAAACCTAGCATTTAGCTTGTAGTTTCTAGGTGAAGCCTAGCATTAGTGTAGTAATTTAGTGAGTAATTAGTGGTGGAATCTTGAAATTGTTGGTTGAATTTATTTTTATTAATAGGAATCTTGGATTTGTTGGTTGAACTTATTTTGCTTTGATTAATCGAAGGTCATCCATTTGTGGTTATCTTGATTTCCTTTGATTTCTTATGTAGGGTTAATATTTGAGCTGTTAAAATCAATTGGGAAGTGAGGGTTTTAGCCCCTTGTTGCCCATAATTTTATTAGCTTGAGTGTTACCAATATATCTTTTACTTTCTTATTTTCTTTCTTGTCTTTAATTCTTATCACTCAAGGGGCAGCATTGGGTGGACCAAGTATAGAAGCGCAGCTTGTAGCTGCGGCTCCTTGAGTAGTGGTTTTGCCTATGCTGATGGTTGCCAGCTAATGGCAGCCCAACTAGCCATGACTTCTGAGGAGCAAAAGATGCTGGGTCATTTTCTTAGATTGGTCCCTCGAGGTTTTCAGGTGCTCTAGGGGAGGATACGGGAATACTGCCTTAGACCCAGATAGTGTTTTTAGATTTGATGCCAATATTTATCTTTTGAGGGTTGGTGATTTGATTTAGTTGATGCTATACGAGGACTATTGTTCCAAATATTCCATTCATCCTGACACAACAAAGATATACATGGATTTGAGGAAACTTTATTGGTGGTTGGGGAATAAAGAGGGACATAGTGAGTTTTGTGTCTCAGTTCTTGAATTGTCAGCACATAAAGTTTGAGCATCGAAGGCCAGGTGGTTTGCTTTAAGGGCTTCCCATTGTTAAGCGAAAATGGGAGCAGATTACTATGGCCTTTGTGATTGGGTTACCATGTATTTTTCAAAAGCTTGATTCTATTTGGTTCATCCTGCATCAATTGACTAAGTCTACTTATTCTCTATCAGTTCAGATGTCCTATAGTGCAGAGAGGTTGGCTCAAATTTATATTCATAAGATAGTCCATTTTCATGGAGTGCCAGTGTATATTATTTCTGATAGAGGTACCTAGTTAACCTCTATCTTTTGGAGATCTTTCAGGAGGATTTAGGTACCTAGGTTGAGCATAGCACAACATTTCACCCTCAAACCGATGGCCAGTCTAAATGGATTATTCTAGTTTTGGAGGATACGTTGAGGGCCTATGTTATTGATTTCAGTGGTCAGTGGGATGGGTTTCTACCTGTAGTAGAGTTCTCGTACAATACTAGCTACTATTTAAGTATCCAGATGGCACTATTTGAGGCATTATATGGTAGATGGTGCACATTTCTGATAGGGTGGTTAGATGCTTTTAAGCCTAAGCTACAGAGTTGGATTTACTTTGTGATTCTTTTGATAGAGACCCGTTGATTCAAGATAGACTATAAGCAGCTCAGAGAAGAAAAAAAAAAGATAGACTAACCGTACGTATTGCGTCTTGGAGTTCAGAGTTAGGGACTGAGTATTTTTATTTGTATTTCCCATGAAGGGAGTGATGAGGTTCGGTACGAGGGGCAAGCTCATCCCTAGGTATATTGGACTATTTGAGATATTGTAGTGGGCTAGTGATATAGCTTATGAGTTGTCCTTGACTCCATCTTTTTTTGGTATTCATCCAGACTTCCATGAATTTATTTTGTTGTGGTATATTCCAAATGAGCCTCACGTGCTCTAGTGGGATTCGGTTCAGTTGGATGATAGGTTGACCTTTGATAAGGAGCCAGTTACCATTCTAGCCAGAGATGTCAGACGGTTGTGATCTAGAGAGATTCAACTGGTAAAGGTTCAGTAGAAGCACCGTCCAATTGGAGAGGCTACTTAGGATACCGAGCATGACATGCAGACCCACTACCCCTAGTTGTTCGTGCCTTCAGGTATCTTCTATCCTTTGACTTTTGAGGATGAAAGTCTCTTAAGTAGTGGATGTTGTAATGACCCTCTAGGTCATTGTCTTTATTTTGTGTGTTTTCTGCATTTAGAAATTTCCTATAGTTTCCACAAGTCATTTATGACTTGTTTGGGACCGGTTATTCAGTTCCCAGGCAATTTATTTGTTTTTTAAGCCAGTTTTCTATTTTGGAGCTTTTGAAGTTGAGAGATTGGTCTTCAGCCAAAACTTCTAGTAAATAACCTCAGATAAGAATTTCGACAGTTCTGTTAGCTCCAAATTATGGATTTTGGGAAAGTGGGACCCTTGGTTCAGGACCTGAGGCTTTTGGACTCGGCTTAGGCTATTAGTTGGTTTTGGGTTAAAGTGGAATGGTGGCTATGGGTCCCATATTTATAGTAGGGTAGCATATTTTGTTTGCATGGATGGGGCCAAATGAATCTCGACCACACAATCAAAGTCTTTTTAGATTTAGCTAATTATTAGTGCAAGCAGCTGGTGCACCCTCTTTTGCGACCCTTTTTTCATTTAAGCAGAGTTATTTTTACGTTGGGAGCTGATGTCATCTCCCATCGCATGAGCAGACTCTCCAATTTTTTTTTACAATCTCTTATATGGCTGGGGAGCCATTTATACATAGGGGCAGGTAAACAGTGACCACGACCTAAGCGTTGGGTAAGTCTCTTATGCAACGCCATTTAAGATGCCAGACCTCTGCTGAAGCGGAGGTAGCTAGATATATACTCCCCACTTTGTCTCTTTGATAACACCTAAATACACTCTCGAATATAAATGTACGTGGTCGCTGGCAATACTTTTACCCAACTTATGATTCATGGTCGAATCCACAGGGAATGAGAGCAACAGCTTCACTCTCAAGTGTCAAAAGCTACTACAAGTTGGCACGCAATGCTAAGAATTTAAACTATAAAGTAAAATGGGGTGGGTGGGGAGGTTGTTTCGAATAATTTTGTTTTCAACTTAACAGATTCAATCGCAAGTTTACCAAATTGAATAAGGTAAGATTGTAATCAATAAGTTAAATCACTTGGGGTTATGTTTTCTGGAGAATGATTATATGCATGGGTAGGTGAACGCACACCTAAGATTCGATAGCTAGCCATGATTAGGCATGGTTTTAGGTATTGGGAGTGATTTCTCAATCCACAACTAAATTTCACATGGGTTTCTTCTAAAACCCCAAGTGTATGAACTACTAAACAACCAATAGCCTCAAGATGGGTAATCTATTCCTAGCATCTCCACTTAAATGAGTTTGACTCAAGTGTTGTTAGCTGAATCTCATCACTCTTATATTCTCTTTCAAGCAACACAAGAGATCCAAGCATAAACCGAGTTTTCCACCTCAATCTATAAATTAAAAGATAGAGATTTATCTAAAATCATATCATACAATATAATACACAATCTAATACCAAGGTGAATAATCACCACCCACACAACAATCAATACTCAATTACGCATAACCCTAAGTTAGGGAAATTAGCTGCTCATACTATAGGAGAAAGAAAATATACCAAATTCTTCTTTCATATTCACCATAGAACTCTAATGATTCACAAAAAATATCCAAATTCCAAGCTCGAAGTAGTAAATCCCATTTATAGGATTTGATTACAAGCTTAAGATTCCCAAAAATTGACAAAAGATCGGGTTTCCAATGACCAAAAAGGCTTAAATAAAATTAGGAAAAATGGGTCATATAATTACAAAAATGCCACCGCTTGGCAATTCGGCTGAGCAGAGTCCATCGCCAAATAAGTCGGTGATGTTCTAAATTATACTTGGCTCGCCAATTCATTAACATGATAAGCTCCATGGGTTGGCTTCTATTCCTTTTGGCAATTCAGGGTTTAGCCCATCGATTAGTTCGGTGATGTAGCGATGTGATCAGCACGTCGCCGTCTTGCTTCTCTTTTTCTTGGACTTTTTCTGTTAGTTTTCCGATGAAGATGCCCTGCCAATCACTTTGGCGATGCATCGAAGTGCCTCTTTTATGCCTTTGTGCATTTTTTGCTTCAATCTTCCATCTTTTTGCCTTTTTCGTTCATTTTTGCTATTTTTATCACTTCTAGGCCTTTACCCTGAAATTAAACCAAATCAACATTAAAAACACTTCAATTTAGCATTGAGGACATGTTTTCTCCCTAATTTTTGGGTAAATGAGTCACAATTTGCTGACTCATCAACACCCCCAACTTAAACCTTTGCTCGTATTGGAGTAAATCAATGCACGCGCAACAAAACCACCAATGCCTCCAAATAGTAAAACTTGAGAGCTTAGACACACACTTCTTTTGTGAAAATGCATTACCCTCATAATTTTTAAAACCAAGGCCCATGTTTCGCCTATCAATCTCTCAATTTGTCAACAACAAGTATCTAAAATTGGCTAAATATTACCAAGCCAAGAACATGCTCATAGACTTCAATCGATATTGAAGAATACTCAATCATGATGATTAAGCACCCTCGCACAAAGAAGTCCCTTCCCTCAAAACACGATTATCAATAACTCTAGGGACTAAGACAAATCACTCACTCTCCAAAAAAAATTAAGGAAACAATTACCACACCATAGGCTTGCCCATAAGCTCCACTTCACCACATTAAAGCATGCTACTTCGAAGAAAACCTAGGTCTTAGCTCGACTTGTAACGTAGGCAATGGGTAAGGTAGGAAAGATTAAGGTTATAGTGACTCTACCTCAACAAATCATCTAGATAGATCTCAAATACTCTAATTTACCAAGGCTTGCTCTTTTACAAAACTTCTAGGACCAATCTTTCAAAGTCATTCAAGCTATTTGCCTCTTCCGATCCTTCCAAACTTTGATTAACTGCACATATTTACAAAAAGAACTAAGCTACAACTCTTTTTATTATTTATTTTTTATTTTTTATTTTTTTATTTATATCAACTAAGGATACAAGGATAGTTGGAAAAGGATGTTAGCGGTCCCCACATTTATGAACTACTGAGCACATGCAAATCCTGAGGTCTCCTCCACCCCCAACTTAGGCTTTTGGATTAAGCTGGTGTTTAGCCTTACCTAGACACTTTGAGAAGGTTTGGTTCAAAAGAGGGATTTTAGAGAATAGGGTTTCGGCTTGTAACAAGGATATTCAAGAAAATGGGTTCCAAGCCTCAAAAGAGGACAAAATTGGTCACTCTACTCACCAAGGGTTGGATCACTTTTTGTCCAAAGGGTGGTCCACTCTAGATTTATGGCCTAAGATAATCTGTCTAATTTCACACACTCTTTGCTTATGAGCAACCGAGCATGTTTTGGGTGGAATCGATGCACAAGATCAAATCTAAAGCTTTCCTCCACATGGCACTCAATCGCATACTTAAAGTACTCTTCCTCAATTGTTGTACCATATTCATAGAACATATCAATGAAGGTATTCAAGTAGCCAAAATAAGATACGAGTTTTCACAAAAAATGAGAGCCTAACTATCTTAACTATACCAATGGGAAACTTTTAAAGATTGTGATATTTTTGAAAAATTGGATATATACATCAGAATGAAGAATGAATTCTAGAATCGCGCATGTGAAATAACTGCCCAAGTGTACCATTTGAGACAAAGTGTTCTATTGCCAATACAATTTCCTCTTGAGAATGCATGCTAAAATGATTTTTTTTATTTGCAATGAAATTATCACTACTAAGCAAAAATCAAAATGAGATTAAAATAAAGAAATAAAACTCACACATCACACATCAAATAAAATCCAAAGTACCAACATATCAAATAAAATCCAAAGCTCCAATATCGAAAAATTACAACCCGAATAAAAATAAAAAAAGTATCCAAATGTCACCAAAAAATATCCAAAATGTATCAAAAGAGAACTAGGCACCAATATTACAACATCCAAATGTCACCCAAAAATATCCAAAATGTATCAAAAGAGAACTAGAGAACTAGGCACCAATATTACAGATCCAAATAAAAAAACTCCTCACCCCCAACTAAAAGGTATACATTATCCTCAATGCAATAAGACTAAATAAAGTAAAGAGAGAGAGGGTCCCCTTGAGTATGGCTAAGCCTGAGGCAGCGACTGGTTCACCGAAGTGGCCACTGTCGGGGAATCACTGCCCGTCTCAGCTCCATCTATCTGAAGAGGTGGATGTGGTACAACACCTGAGGTCTCCATGACAACAACTGAGCTAGAGGTATCAATCTGTGTAGTCTCATAGACCGACCTCTCCATGGTGGAAGCAAGTATAACATCCTCAGTCTTCTTCCTGTCAGTCTGCTCGGCTACCTATGGATCTTCCTAAAGCCCAACCTGGCTCTCATCCTTAAAGAACCAATTAATCTCAGTACTGTCCACCGTATCATCCAAAATACGATCAGACTCATCTAACCCCTCCTTCTCAATTACTTAGGCAGTTCCATGAATAGGTGTAGGAGCTGGGGATGATGTCTCAGATGAAGCTCCCCACAAATGAGTAACATCAGGGAACCATAGCTCATAAACATGCTTTTGAAGGAAAGCTACCTCACCCTGCATCCTAGTAACAACCTCAGATGGAACAGACTACTAGGGGAACTCAAATCATCTAACTTCTTCCCAAAATGTTTCAAGGTCTCCCTAAAACCCTGTATCTCCTCATGTACTGAATCCATAATAGCTCTCAAAGCACTAGCAATCATGTCTAGTATGTCTTTCTCAAGTTTTGCCGACCTAGTATCTCCTGAATAGGCCAACTACCCCATCCTAATGATGTCAGCCTGAGCTAATGGAGCCCCCGAGGAGCCCGCAGCAATGAAAGGCTGAGAAGTAGGGCCACTAGGTCTAGGCGGCTGTAGAGATGTGCTTATAGTTGGGGCAGTAGTAGTGAGAGTGGGAGTGGACTCAGGTAGAGTGGAATATGGAATAGAAATAGGAGTTATGGCACCACTGTCAAATGAACTCAAATCGACTATTGGGGCACTTTCCTTCAGGGCTTTCTTCTTTCTAACCTCATCAACCTACTTTATCCTAGTAATATCAACTATAGAGACAGGGGTGTATTCAAAATCCTTCTTCTTATTCAATTGCACTTTTACACAGCGACACAATTCAGTGATCAAGTATAGGAAAGTCAAAGAGGTTTGCTTCTACTGAGTCCGGCTAGCAATGTCTAGGACTATGAGCGATCCCAAATTCAAAGCCTCTTTGATAATGATTGAGCTAAAATAAAGCTCTCGATGACTAAGAAGAATAGACTAATTTTAGGAGAGAGAGATATTGCTACAGACAAAGCTCAACCAATACCGAGCCTCTAAGTGAATGTCTGTCTTATGTTTTGGTAAAGCATGGTACAACCACTTGGGGGTGACATCACTTAGCAATGGGGATAACCAATCCTGCACATCCTTCTTCGCGTATTTTGCTAGAGAAGCAAAGTAGTGCTCACTGATCTTCTTACAACCCAATACCTCATTAATCATCTTTGAATGATAAATCACCTCAACACCTTTCAACCTCACAACATCCTTTGTCAATTGCGGACCTCTCTTCTTCTTTTCCAGCAACAACCTTCTATATACCTCATAAAACTCCTTAACCTAAGTCTTAATATAAGGTTTGAAGGATTCATTGAATACCTAAAAATTATGATATTGAAGTGCTAAAAAGATCCTAGGATGTTTTCCCTCGAGGCCATGCAAGGTCAGACTCTGATCCTCTATGATAGTGCATTAGTATTGCACTTTGAGATGATTCAAAACATGTTGGCCTCCATGAGGGTGTAAAAAGGTGAAACTACAGTGTTAGAGGATTGCTCTACACTGGTTCTTTTTGTTGGAGCTGCTTCAGGAGTGCGGAGAGATGCATGGATGGGTGTAGTGTTGCCCATCTCTGAGAAATCAAGGTTGTCCCTTTTGATGTTTTAGCTATGCTCGGAGCTACTTTCCTCAACAATCTAGGCCTTAGACTTTCCTGCATCATCCCTCTTGCATTCGATAACCTACTCAAGCCTTTCACCCTATTAAATTACAACACCCTTAGCCATTTTTTAAGGTGGGAAGAGGTGACTTTGCTTGTTTCTTAGACACACTTCAAACAGGGAATACCTGCACATAAGGGTAAAAATGGTCTTGGCCAATGTTAGAAAAATAACACAGTTGAAAATTTCCAGTTATGCATCGCCAATCAATTTGGCGATACTATTGACTATCACCGAAATGGACAGAAATTTTGGGTACAAGTGGGCAAGGAAAATGGGAAATTGTCGATATGGAAAAGGATTCGATGATACTCTTCGAGCATCGCTAATTCACTAATTCTAACCTTAGTTAGCCGACCATTCGGTAACTTTCGGCCACAAGGGGAGTACTTCAGTAATGCACTACATAGTTCGACGTTTCACCGGGGTTTTCAACCCATCACCGAATCGTCATCTTCCCCAAGCTCAAAATCACGACCTTTCCTTCAATGGTGATTTTTCAAACTATTCGACCATAGGTACTCAGACTTCCCCAGGTTTCATTATGCACATAACTAAACAATGATTTTACCCTTAAGAACAATGTCACCCAATATATCATTGGGCAAAATATGTCGATTTAAAGATCAATCCCACAATAATACCAATTATTTTCTTAAACTCAATGCATAAACACTTAAAAACCACGCTAACAACTTCCATTTGTAACAATTGCATTAATAATGAATCAAAAGTAAACATTATACAAATCCTTAAAAACAAGAATGAATCTATATATGCAGAAATGAATTTAATACCAAAGTATTATGAACACTCAATTCAATAAAAATTTTAACCTAAATTGTAAAAATAAAGTCTAAACTTTCATGTTTGTGAAGAATTTGTCTAAAGATTCAAGAACTATTGCCCAAGGTGTACGTGTGATGTTGGTATGACGATTCAGAGAAGTGAAGTGTGTATGTGCAGGAGTTGATAATATGAGAGAGTGAATAGAAAGACGAAATGAGGGAAATGAAAGGGATTTGAATAAATACCAAGGGTCAAGGGTTAATATAAAGTCAAAGGTCAAGAAATTCAAACCATTACTTTAAAATCCGATTGATTCGGCGCTTCTTTTCCATCACAAAATGCGTTGATGTCGAGCTCTATCACTAATTTTGACAGTGTGTTGGCCCATTGGCCCTCACTTTAGTAGAGAAAATCGGCGATGGAGATATGTCACCAAACACATTGGGGATACACCGATTGGCACCTACCATCACTAATTGTAATAGATTATGCAAAGTTGGGAAACCCCTTTGGCGCACCGATTTGCTCGGCGCATCACCAAATCCTCCTCACTGGAGCTTGGCACATGAGTTCCCAACTTTTTCTTCTCTGACTTGGGTCATATCAAGTTCCCCATATTTCAAATCCATCATTCACCTACACAAGTCAACAAATGTTATTCAAAATGACAAAAACTAAACTTGGGTTGCCTCTCAAAAAGTGCCTTAGTTATAGTCGTGGCACGATGTTATTCTTCACTTATCAAGTATCATCGAGGTAGATCACTTCCAGGAAATCCACCCTTGGGAGCAATATTTTGACATGTTTAACTCATTTCCCATTCACGATAAATCGAGATCCCATGTCATTCTCCAATTCAACTCCCCTACTAGGAAAGCATTGTACTACTTTGAAGGGACCCGACCACCTAGTTTTGAGTTTACCCAGAAACAACTTATACCTTGAGTTGAACAATAGGACATCATCGCATACCTTAAACTTTCCTTTTAGAATCTTAGTATCTTGCCACCTCTTCATACATTCTTTATAGAGAGTTGAGCTTTCATAAGCCCTCAAATGGAATTCATCAATCTCTTGAAGTTGATCTACTCTTGACTTGGAGTCATCCTTCCAATTCATATTCTATCTCCTCAAGGACCATAATCTTGTGTTTAAATTCAACGGGAAGATAGATAGCTTTCCCAAATGCCAATTGAGATGGAGACATGCCAATGGGAGTTTTGAAAGCGGTTCTTTAGGCCCACAAAGCATCCTTAAGTTTTTGTGCCCAATCTGTTCTACTAGCATTCACGGATTTTGCGAGAATCTCCTTTACCTCTTAATTAGACACTTTCGCCAGCCCTTTAACTTGAGGATGGTATGGGAAAGGCACCTTATATTTGACCCTATATTTTGTAAGCAAGGACCGAAAATATTGATTTCAAAAATGAGGACCCCCATCACTCACAATAGCATGAGGAGTGATAAACTGAGTAAAAATGTATCTTTTTAGGAATTGAGTAACATTCTTAACTTTATTATTCGGTAAGGTAACGACTTCCACCCTTTTGGAAATATAATAAAATGCTACTAGGATGTAACGGTTTCCATACGAACTCACGAAGGGTCCTATGAATTCAAAACCCCATATATAAAATAACTCAACATCTATACTTGGTTACAAAGGCCTTTCATGTCGCCTCGAGATCCCTTTTTGCCTTTGGCATTGCTCACACACTCATACCAATTCATGCACATAATGATACAAAGTCGGCCAATAAAATCCACTTTGGAGAACCTTTGCAGTTGTACGCACACTACCATGGTGGCCACTAAACAGTGATGATTGATATGCCTCAAGAATAACCCTCATCTCCCCCTCCATAATACAACAATAAACCACTTCATTAGCACACTCCCTAAAGATATAGGGTTCATCTCAATAATATCTTTTCACATCATGAAGGAATTTTTTCTTTTGACCATATCTCAAGTCATCGGGTAATGCCCCACACACTATGTAGTTTGCAAAATCCACATACCAAGGCACTACCTCTCCCAAAAGAGTTATCACTAGATAATCGGGGAACTCATCGTTGATCTCCAATTTATTCATTCTCACATCATTAGATTCAAAATGATACAAGTAGTCTGCTTCTTGGTTCTCACATCCCTTTTGGTCTTTGACTTCAAAGTTGAATTCTTGCAATAGCAAAATCCACCATATCAATCTTGGCTTGGCTTACTTTTTCGCCATCAACTACTGCAACACTGCATGATCAGTGTGTACAACAACTTTCCTGCCTAACAAGTAAGCATGAAACTTTTCAAACCCATAAACTATCACTAGCAATTCTTGTTCCATCACCATGTAGTTTCTTTGTGCATCGTTCAATGATTTACTAGCGTAATAGATAGGATGAAAGAGTTTCTCCCTTCTTTGGCCAAACATTGCACCTAATGCTAACCCACTTGCATCACATATGAGTTCAAAAGGTTGTGACCAATTAGGGGCTATGATAATTGGGGTCGAGACAAACTTCTCTTTGAGGCAATTGAATGCTCTCACACATTCCCCATCAAACTCAAATTTATCTTCCTTCTCGAGAAGCTTGCATATAGGGTGAGCAATTTTTGAAAAGTATTTAATGAACGTCCTATGAAAACCCACATGGCCAAGAAAACTTCTCATGCGCTAGATAGATATAGAAGGAGGCAACTTGGAAATAACCTCCACCTTTGCTTGATCAACTTGGATCCCTTGATCGAAGATCTTATGTACGAGAGCTATACCTTCCTAAACAATAAAATATCATTTATCCCAATTCAAAACAAGATTAGTTGCCACACACCTCTCAATCACTTTCTCCAAATGTTCAAGGCAACTCTCAAATGTATCATCGATAATCGAGAAATAATCTATAAATACTTACATCGAATCTTCTTCCATATCCAAAAAAATATAGAGCCTACCATTGAAAAGTGGAGGGTGCATTGCATAGCCCGAAGGGCATGTGCTTGAAGCCAAATTTTCCATAGGGACATATGAATGTGGTCTTTTCTTGATCTTCGGGGGCTATTGAAATTTAATTGTACGCCTAGTATCTATAGAGGAAGTAATACCTACCCCTTCCAGCTAGTCTATCAAGCATCTGATCCATGAAAGGCATGGGGAAATGGTCATTCTCCATCCATGAATTCAATTTTCGATAATCAATACACACTCTCCACCCCATGACTGGACGAACGGGTATGAGATTATTATTAGCATTTGGAACTACTGTGATACCTCCCTTTTAGGGGACATATTGAACTAGTCTCACCCAAGTACTATTCGAGATAGGATATACTACACTGGTGTCAAGCCACTTGATGGTTTCTTTCTGTACAACCTCTTGCATGAGAGGGTTTAACCTTCGTTGATGCTCTACACTTGCTATGAATTTGGGCTTAAGATTGATCTAGTGAGTGCATATACCGGGAGAAATCCCAATAATATCGGTTATGGTCTATCCAAGAGCCCTAATATACCTTCTCACCACCAATTTCAATGCTTCAACTTGCCAAGATGACAAGTCTCATGCAACAATAATAGGTAGGATCTTACCCTTCCCCAAGAACACATAACAAAGATGAGGAGGCAATGATTTGAGTTCAAGTTATGGTGGATCTTCAATTAAAGTCCTGCAGTTTCCCAATTTTTCAAGTCAAGTCCAACTTGAAAGGACTTCTAGTATAGGACCCAAGACCTTTCAAAGATTCCACTATTTCATCATATTCTTCAATATCCTCACTCTTGAGGTTCCACAAGACTCCTACTAAAGGATCACTAACAAAGTTTTTCTCCATGACATTAACCACTTCATCATCGATCACATCAATAACGGAGATGACTTGCAAATCCATAGGTTACTTCATGGACTTGCATACATTGAATGATACTTCTTCATTATTTACCCAAAATTTATTTCATCACACTCAACGTCGAGTAAAGCTCGTCTGGTAGCCAAAAATGGCCTACCAAGAATATTAGGGACCTCATTGTCAATTTTACAATCCAAGATTACAAATTCGACTGGAAAAATAAAATGATCCACCTTCAAAAGTACATCATACAACACACCCACGAGGCTTTTTATAGAGTGCTCGACCATGAGAAACCTCATCGTAGTTATCTTGGTAGTACCAAAACCTAGCTTTTGAAACATGACCAATGGCATCAAATTACTACTTTCCCCAAGGTCACTCAAAGTTTTTCCAAACTTGTATACCCCAATGATGCATGGAATGGTGAAAGCTCCCGAGTCTTTCTTCTTCATAAATGTTGTGCTAGTCATGATAACACTATAATTATGTGTCACTTCAATTGTTTCAAAATCCATGACTCGCTTATTTATTACCATCTCCTTCATAAATTTAGCATACCCGGGCATCTCTTGTAAAGCTTCCAATAATGGAATATTGACCGATAGGTTTCTAAACTTTGCAAGGAACTTTTTGAACTTTGAGTCATCCTCCTTATTCTTTAGCCTTTATGGAAATAAAGGAGAGATTTTGATTTGTGGTTTTGAGACAATCGAGTTTTCCTACGGTTTTGAAACATTACCATAAACCACTTGCGGTGCTTTTTCACTTTCAACATTCTCCTCTACTATCTTTGGCTTCTCAATACTTGGTGGTGACTTCTTCATTCAACGTATCAAGCCACTTTCTCTTTCCACTAGCTTGTTTATCAATTCCCTTCTCATTAGAGTCCTCATTAAGATTCACCACATCATTACCAAGAGTTATACCACTTCTTGTGACAATTTACATAACATGGACATCATTCTTCAGGTTCGATACCATGTCACTAGGAAGGCCTCATTTTTTTCCTTATATTCAAATAAGATGAAATTTGACCCAATTGGGTCTCAAGTTGTTTGATTGAGGCTGAGTGTGAAGTGACCATTTGATTGAATTATGAGAATTCACTTTTCATCTCCCTCAACATCTTTTCCTTCAACCCCCAAGAGTATACTACAAACACATCTTCATTTATATACTTATTTGTGTCAATGGAGGTTGCCTCTTTACCCTTGATCTAATCATGTGGAGTAACATACCTATTATGGTCAAGATCTTTATATCTCCAATCACAATCCCTATCACAATCCTTATCCCTCCAATCTCTATCTCGATCATGATTTTTCTAATTATGATCTTTCTAATCATGGTCCTTTTTCTGCAAACCTTGATTCCCGCCTTGAGTTTGATAAGTAGGTCGAGAACCCTCTGTTTTAATTGATATTAATTAGATTTATTCGTCAAGATCCTCCACTTCCTCATCATCATATGCTTTTCGTAGCAACGACGTTGACAACTTTTGGGGTTGAGCCCATAACATGCTTGGTAAGGAGAACCAATTATGTCATAACTTTATCCATATTCTCATCTCTCTCCTCATCCTTTTTTATTTGTTCTTGGCTTACAAAAGATGTGGAGGGAGCCCCCACGTCCATATTGGTATTTGTCGTATGTCACCTCCAACTTTGCTTCGTCACTTGGTCCAACAAGGTCGATGCAGCCCCATATGTTTGCTTAATGATAGACCCTCTGGACGCATTATCCGCTACCATTTTTTCAATTGATCTATTGCTCTATAAAGGACTTGGAGACGCATCTCTTCCAGAACCTCATGATTGCGACATTGCAATAACTTTTTATTAAACCTTTGCCATGCCTCATACAATAGATCGCCACTTAGTTGTCGAAAGTTGATGATTTTATCCTGTAATTGGAGTATATAGGATGGTGGAAAGAATCAGTACAAGAACGCTTCGGTCAACTGAAGACTTGAAGTTATTGAACCTGCATGCAACTCCCGTAACCATAAAACTGCATCTCTTATCAAAGAAAAAGGAAAATGTCTCAACCGGATTGACCTTTGTGATATATGAGTGATTTCAAACAGGAGACATACATCAATAAAATTCTTCAAATGAAGGTTGGCATCTTCATGTGCTTGACCGACAAACAAACCTTTTATTTGAAAGAGATAGAGCACCATACTAGTCACATGGAACACATTGTTCCCCTCCGTGGGTGGAACGCAAATTGCACTAGCTCTACCCAAATCCCCTAAGTGATCCTCATCATCAATATGGACATCAAAAGATATGGCATCGGTCCCATTTAAGCTCATTGTTTCATAGATATAATTACCTGAACAAAACAGAAACAACAAAGAAGGTAAAGTTTACACTACGGCTAACCAAAGTAACTTATAACCCTTAGAAGAATGAACGCTACGTTTCATTCTCTGGAAATGACGCCATTTTTAATAATGCTTAAATATACTCTCGAATATGAATGTATGCAGTCGTTAGCAATACTTTTACCTAACTTAGGAGTCGGGGTCGAATCAACAGGGAATGAGAGTAATAGCTTCACTCTCAAGTGTCAAAAGCTACTACAAGTTGGCACACAATGCTAACAATTTAAACTATAAAGTAAAATGGTGTGGGGTTTGTTTCAAATAGTTTCGTATTCAACTTAACAGATTCAATCGCAAGTTTTCAAAATTGAATAAGGTAAGATTGCAATCAATAAGTGGCCGCATCAATAAGTTAAAAAACTTGGGGTTATGCTTTTTGGAGAATGATTATATGCATGGGTAGGTGAATGCACACCTAAGATTCGATAGCTAGTCATGATTCAACATAGTTTTAGGTATTGGGAGTGATTTCTCAATCCACAACCAAACACTACTAAACAACTAATATCCTCAATATGGGTAATCTATTCCTAACATCACCACTTAAATGAGTTTGACTCAAGTGTTGTTAGCTGAATCTCATCAATCTTATATTCTGTTTCAAGCAACACAAGATATCCAAGCATAAACCAAGTTTGCAACCTCAATCTATAAATTAAAACATAGAGATTTAGCTAAAATCATATCATGCAATCTAATACAAAGTTGAATAATCACCACCCACACAATAATCAGTACTCAATAATGCATAACTCCAGGTGTGGGAAATTAGCTACTGATACTATAAGAGAAAGAAAATATACCAAATTCTTCTTCCATATTCTCCATAGAACTCAAATGATTCACAATAAATATCTAAATTCCAAGCTCAAAGTAGTAAATCCCATAAATAGGGTTTGATTATAAGCTTAAGATTCCCAAAAATTGACAAAATATTGGGTTTCCAATGACCAAAAAGGCTTAAATAGCATTAGGAAAAATGGGTCACATAATTACAAAAATTCCACCGCTTGGCAATTCGGCTAAGCAGAGTCCATCGTCGAACAAGTTGGTGATGCATCGAATTTTACTTGGCTTATCGATTCATCAATATGAAAAGCTCTATGGGTTGTCTTTTGTTCCTTTTGGTGATTCAGGGTTCTGTCAACCGATTAGTTTGGCGATGCGCCAATGTGTTCAATGCATCGCCATTTTGTTTCTATTTTTCTTGGCCTTTTTCTGTTAGTTTAGGTGACGGAGATGCCCAATTGACGATCTAATAATCACTTTGGCGATGCACCGAAGTGCCTCTTTTATGCTTTTGTGCATGTTTTGTTTCAATGTTCCATCATTTTGCCTTTTTTGCTTATTTTTGCTATTTTGATCACTTCTAGGCCTTTATCCTGAAATTAAACCAAATCAACATTAAAAACGCTTCAATTTAGTAGCGAGGACATGTTTTCTCCCTAATTTTAGGGAAAATGAGTTGCAATTTGCCGACTCATCACTCTTTCATTATTTTTCATGAAAAATCCTCCATTTCTGGGTCTTTGAGCTTGGAAATGTTTGTGGGATTTTCAATTGGAGCTAAAGCTAGTTAGTGGATTGAATCATGATCATATTTCCATCAAAATTTAACAAGTTTTCTACTTTAATTTCATCTAATTATCTAGTTTAATTCTTATTTTCTTAGGACGTTGGGGCCTAATTTGGGCTCGATTTTATGGGTTTTCCATGCTCAAATTTTGAGCATGTGATCCTTGTCTCACACGGGACACTATTGCAGGTTCAATTTCTAGATTCCGTAAGACAGCCCCACGGATAATTTTTAACCCAATTTTTTACCTTGAGCGTAAATTTGCAATGTGGGTAGTTCTCTTCTTATATTGATGTGTATATCATTGTTTTGGTCATGTAGCAGCAGTTAGAGGCTTATAGAAAGGGAAAAAATCTAGTTTAGTGGGTTGTACGCATGTTCTTAAGAGTCCAGGTAGGTTACCGCTTACCTACTCTTAGACTTGTCATGATAGAGGTATTTATATGATAAATTGCTAATTGTTGGTTGGGTATTGTTGCTTGAGAAGCTATCTTCTAGGTATATCTTTATTTTGTTCATTTGTTTAGGGCCTTAAGAGTAGAATTTCACCAAAAACCCTTAGTTTAGATGGTTGGCCTCATTGTAGACCTAGTTTAGGGAAACCTGGTAGCTTTAGGAGTTCCAAAGAAAGCCTTAGCTTAGATTTGGGTAGTTTCTTACTTTAGGTCTGGTTTTTAGGGGCGATAGTAGTTGTATTAATCTTTTTGAGTAGATTTCCTTAGGTAGTATAGCCACA
The DNA here is from genome assembly GCA_031232105.1 of Capsicum rhomboideum. Lineage (NCBI taxonomy): Eukaryota > Viridiplantae > Streptophyta > Magnoliopsida > Solanales > Solanaceae > Capsicum > Capsicum rhomboideum. The sequence continues at coordinate 95,937,507 of CP124715.1, forward strand.
GGGATCTATTGGTTGAATATATGATTGGTTGGGGTTCCATCTCTATGTTAGTTCTCCTTTTGGGTAGAATGGTTTTATTGCTGAGGTTTTTGTTCTTCGAACTGACATTTTCTATTGGGTTGGTATTATGCTACTTTACTTATGTACATTATCCATGCATTTTCCACGATTTATAGCTGTCTTGGTTTTAAAACATGGTCACAGACTTTTAAAAAAGGGAACTTGGGGAGTTTTCTACTATACATTGGCTCCCTACTATTAATTTCACCTAATAATATGGCATACACCCATTAAGTATTTGATTTGACTTAAAATACAGTTGGTGAGTAAATATAGGACTAAATGAGTTTTACTTGGTTGGTTGGACTTCTAAAAAGGAAAATGTACTGTTAAAGTCCCGGTTGAGTTCAAACATCTACTTTTTAAGGCCCGATCGAGTTTAGACACTTTTTACACTTAAAAGGGATCCCACGGGAAAGCCTCGGTCAAGTCTAGGCACATGTACACTTGATGTGGTTTCCACTTGAAAGCCTCGATCAAGTTAGGGAAATGATAAGTCTTCAGACTCCTTTATTTTTATCTTCTCTTTTATTTAAAAGATTATAGTGATATTGTCTGTTGTTTGTGCTTTCCAAGCTTATGGGGGTCTGGCTAGGTTGTAGTTAGATTCTTTTATGTACTTTAAAGTCGTTATTTCATATCCTATTTAGTTTTATTATGCCTAGTTTACTTTATATTTACACTTTAGTGTATCTATTTATTTTCATTCCCAGTTGGCCTATGATACCTACTGGGTACCGCATGTTTTGGTACTTATACTACACTTCTTCATCTTTTTCCTTAATGTTTATCCTAGTATGAGTTATCACTGCTTATGCCTTCCTTGTGCGGAGCTTGTGATCAGAGGTATAGGGTGAGCTCTTATAGCTCAGAGTTGATCCATCTCCCTCTACTTTTTGGACTAGTTTGATTTTGTACATTTGGAGCCAGTCTGTATATATTGTAGCACTCAAGTACTTTTTATATTTGTAGTGGCTCTTATCCCGACTAATTCCAGGTCTTGAGGGATCTTTTTTTATATTTTGTTTTCCCCCCTCCTTATATGTATGCATGTTCATCTTATTTCCTTTATTAGTCTCTTTATTTTGTATTTTTGTCTCTCTTCTATTTGTTATCCTCCTACTTATCATCACGGGCTTTGGGTTTGGCTTACCTACTGGTGGGTTGTAGTAGGTTTCATCATGACTTGAGTTTTTGGGTCATGACATCTAATCATGCTCAGTTTTTGAGAATGTGATTCTTGTCCCACGACGGACATAATTGCAGGTTTAATTTTCATATTTCGTAAGCAGGCCGCACGGGTGATTTGACCTAATTTTCAGTTCGCAGTCTTAATTTGCAATATGGGTATCGTTCTTCCCATCTTGACAAATAGATTATTATTTTGATAGTGTGTCAATAGTTAAAAGCTTCTCGAAAGGGAAAAGCTCCAGTTTAGTGTTCGTGAGCGCATTGTTCGGCCTTCAAGTAGGTTATGGCTTATCAACTCTTAGACTTGGCTCGTTTAAGGTATACGTATGAAGATTTTCTAATTTTTAGGGGGATATTGAGGTTTGGATACACCTTACTCAGGTATTTATTACTTTATTTACTTGTTTAGGGGTCTTAGAGTAGAATTATGTTGTTAATCCTTAATTACATAGTCATTTTTCTACTTGAGATTTGTCTAGAATGATTGGTAGCTTTAGGGATTATCGTTGGATGCCTTAGCTTAGGTTTGGTTAGTTCCTTTACTTAGGTTGGGTTCCTCGAGGATTTGTAGTATAATATTGTTTTTGTTAGGTAGTTTACTCAAGAATAGTGTCCTTTCTATAGCGAGATGGTCCTGGTTTACTGTAGTACTGGTTGGTACGTTATGTATTGGCTGATCGATTGACTTTATTCACTTTATTGTTCTTATTATTTATATCATATTCATGGTATATTTGTGACTTGGCCTAAAAATGTTGTTTTCATTTAAAATGGGACTTGAAGAACATTTTACTGGATTTCGAGTCTTAAAAAGATAAAACAGACTACTTTTCATCCCAGTTAGATTCCAAGCACATGACACTAGTGATTATTATTTGAAAGTCCCAGTTTAATTCTGGGCAAGGTATACAGATATCGCGAGTCCCTCATTGGTCCATCCTTTACACGCCATAGATATTGGAGAAGGAGTATATGATATTGTTGGACATGACATTCATTACATATTGCATTTTATGGCAGCTATTCATACTTATTTATTCTTACGCATTGCTTGAAGCTAGTATTGTTTGTTGCTTGCATCCATTGTGCTTATGGGGGCCGAATAGGTTATATAATCTATTGTTTGCACCTTATGGGCTTATGGGGGCCCATTTAGGTTGTAGTTAGATTATTATTATTATTCTAGTTTTTGAGGTAGTTTAATTGTATTTCCCTTATTTGTCTTGCTTTGACTTGTTACTCTCTTTCTAGTCCTTCTTTACTTAACCTTAGTTATATTCATATTTTATTATGCTTATACCCTATTTAAGCTCAGTCGACCTCTGATGCCTACTGATTACGAAGTGATTTTGTACTCATTCTACACTTCTTCAACTTATTCCTTGATGCACATCCTAGTATGAGTTATCACCACTGACGCTTTCCTCATGCGGAGCATTTGGACTCGGAGACTTAGGGTGATCTTTTAAAGATCAAAATTGATCCATTTCCCTCAACTTTTTAGGATAGTGTTATTTTGTATAATCAAGGATAGTTCGGTGTATATTGTATCTATTTCATATTCCTTGTATATGTAGTGGCTTTTGCACTGACTGATACCAGGTGTTGGGGGATTGTTTTGTATATTTTGTTCCTTTCTCCTAATATATGCATGTTTGGGTCTTATTTCTTATGTTTAGACTTTATATTTGGCCTTTTTGCCTTGTGTATCTCGCCTTCTTATTGGTCTATTTCTTTTCATTTTGGGCTATGGGTTTGGCTTACCTACTGGTGGGTTATAGTAGGTGCCATCATGACCTGAGATTTTGGGTCATGACAGTTTGGTATTAGAGCCTAAGTTCACTAGTATCATTGGTACTGGAGCAAAATGTCCAGTTGGGTCCCATGGATCGGTGTGATGATATTCGTATCCTATCTCTGGGAGGCTATAAGGCATTTTTAGGAAAATTTCACCTTTTGATTCTTTATCGTGCGCCTTTATTCCTATAAGTTTTGGGTAATGTCATTTGTTTCACTCTTTCACAGGATGGTTAGGATGAGGGCTACAGTGGTTGAGGGCGAGGCCCTCACAAAACAGTTAGGGCTCCTGTTAAGGGTAGAGGTAGATGTTAACCTCGAGGTCGAGGCCGTACTTGAGCTACTGCACTAGGTCTGTCCCAAGCCAGATAGCCATCACCAGAGCTAGTTATTGATCTAAAGCCAGTTATAGCTCCACAACCAACGCCTGAAGATCTGGCAACTCAATAGCTAGTAGGTCTGGGGCCAGCTTATACTCCACCTAGTTTTGTGGTGATACAAGTAATACAGGTTGCTCTGGTTTGCTTATTGAGTATTCCATGAGGTATGCCACAGGCATCAACTTAGGGTGCTCAGGATATAAAAGCACAACCTTCTACTATAGCTCCCCATATCAAAGTGCTACCAATGTCGATGGTTGCTCAGCCGATGGCTGTCACAACCCAAGACTACCCCCTAGTCGAAATATAGTGCCTAGAGTCACAAGTGACCCCAATCTAACCCATGGCCTGGTATGACACTATGAATACTGAAATAACTAATAAAAACACAGTACAGAAGCTAAACTGAATGATGAAATAATAATTCAAAACCAAGAACAATATTTAAGTTTAAAAGCACAAAGCTGAACATCTAACTGTATGTCTAAAAGCCTCTGCTAAGACGAGTTGCTGGGATAAGCCCCCATCTAACTCTGACTTCTAAAAACTAAAAGGACATAAATGAAATATACTTATAAATAACCCTCGAATGATGAGGAATCACCAAAGTACTACTATTGATGTGGTAGGAGATAGTACTATGCACGATCTAGATACTGAATGATAGAACCTATATTATAAGAAAATATAGCACAAAGAAAAGAATGCGATCAGTATTTTGAATGTATTGAGTATGTGAGATAGGAAATAAATGACATAGGTTAAACATGATGCATGTAACATGACAAACTGATGCAAGACCAAGTAATAAACATGTGCTCTATGATATGTTGAATAACTGAATACGAAGTCATGCAACTATCTAAATTTGAACTATGGACTGTGGGAGCTACTATTAACTAACATACTCTAATCTGAGCTAACTGAGGTCTAATATGTAACCCCAGCTGGAAGGGTGTTCAGTACCTTGCCAGGGGCATGAACACTGACTGATGTGGATCCACTAAATTTATGTTCCAAAGGACTAAGGTGTCAAGCCTGTTCTAATGGGTGACCCTTTAGAACCTATGGTGGCGCTGTAGTTCTGGGACTTAGGAACTTCTACTAAAGGTCTCTACCTAACTGATGGGTGAGCCTTCATCCCTACATCCTCTCGATGCAAAGTACTATTCCTAACTGAAATAACAATTGATAACCGAAATGCTCAATAATATTAGTATTCTGAAGACTAAAAATAAGTACTTTATCTGAAAGCATTCAAATTATGAAAATGAAAGAATTAAATATTCACAAATATATACATGAAATCTTAGGTCATCGGGTGTTCATAACCCACCATCTTTGAAGAATGCAACTACTATGACGATCCCTACAAACTGAATAAAATAAGGAATTTTATTTCTCAAGTCTGAGAATCATAGATAACATAATATAATGAGGGATTTCAATTATAGACATGAAATGATACTGAAATTTATGGTAAAACATACGTTTATATCTCAATACTAACAAGGAACTGAATTATCAAGGAATTCACAATATTCATGAACCTTAGGCTCTGAGGATTTGAGTTCACTTTGGGACTCAATGGGTGAAATGAAATCCATTGATGAAATACACATACCTGAAGATGGAAACCTTGAAGAATTTCTTGAAATTGGGGACTGAAAGTGAAAAACTCTACTTTTTTACTTTTTGAGAGAAAGTCGCCTCTTTTCTTGTTTCTGATTAAGTATCGGATGTTTTTGAGTGAGTGAGAGGCTTAGGGTAATATTAAAATTAATAACCAGCCTTGGAATATATTAAACGACGTATTTTTGATATTAAAAGATTAGGAAAAGACCAAACAACCCCTTTGAAAATGATAAAATAGTGCAGAAGAATTATGTCTGATGGTTCGGGTGACAAACAGTCAAAACCTTGACTAACCGTCACTCGAACAATCACAAAATGAACAAATTTTGGTCTTACTGGTCAAGCCTGATGGATTTCCTTGACAGGACATCACTGGTGTGATGGTTTGTCACCCGAGCCGTCATATTATGACAGACAAACACCCTCTGGTAAATTGAGCATAACTTCTTACACTTGTAACAGATTAACAAACAGTTGGTGACATTGGAAAGAAGACTCAAAGGAAATTTCATTTGGTGGGTCTTGAGCCCTAAAACTTTCTATATGCTAGGAGTTATGATGGTTTGAATTTGACTATAGAAAGATTCTTTGCAAAACTCAATCGGTAATGAAGGTTTCAACTTGGCTATAAGCTAGAAGTTACTTGTGGCCTTAGTACATGTCTAAATCACTTCTCATAATACCAAAACATGATATTTGATTGTACATGAACTTTAAGCATGGTTCTAATCTTATCTTGGATTCTCGAGGTGTTACAATATCTCCCCCTTGGGGTCATTCATCCCTGAATGAAAACTAACTACGCTGAAAAGTTAGGAAAAGAGCTGCAATCCCAATGCAGAATTTCTAAGAGTTGAATACATACATGATAACTGAGTTTATAACTTAAACATTTACTAAAAAAGACTCATAAATGCATACTACGACATGAGAATGACTGGGTGATATGAAACAGAAAGAATTAATTAAAGGAGAAACTATTACCTCAAGCTGGAACTAAATTTGAAGCAAAAAGATGGGGGTACTTAGTCATCATATCCACCTCTATTTACCAAGTATCTCCCTCAACTAACTAGTTCCACCAATGAACTTTTACTAAAGCGGCCTCCTTATTCCTCAACTTACGAACCTGACAATTAAGAATCTCAACTGGGACCTCCTCGTAAGAAAGAATATCTTTCACACCCACACTATATAAAGGCACAACTGATGCGGGATCACCAATTCATTTCTTCAACTGATACAGATGAAAAACTGGATGCACTGATGCTAAGTCTGTGGGCAAAGCTACCTCATAGGCAACATTGCTAAAATGACCCACAATCTTATAAGGACAAACATAGTAGGGACTGTGTTTCCCTTTCTTACCAAATATCTTTACCCCTTTCATGGGTGAAACTTTGAGGTAGACAAAATCACTAATAGCAAACTCAAGATCCCTCCCCCTCATATCTGCATAGGATTTATGACGACTCTGAGCTATTTTAAGCCTCTCTATAATTAACTAAACTTTTTCCATAGCCTCATGAACTGAATCTAGCCCTATTAAGGTAACTTCACCAACTTCAAACCAACTAATAGGATATCTACACCTCCTACAATAAAGTGCTTCAAACGACGCTATTTGAATACTGGAGTGATAACTATTATTATAAGAAAACTAAATCAAAGGCAAATGATCATCCCAACTACCTTTCAAATCGATCACACATGCCCTCAATATATCCTCTAAAGTCCAAATGGTCTGCTCTTCCTGAACATCTGTCTATGGATGTAAAGCCCTACTAAGACGAACTTGGGTAACCAAGGCCCTTCTGAAAAGTCTTCCAGATCTGAGAGGTAAATTGAGTAACCCTATCTAAGATGATAGTCAAAGGGACACCATGAAATTTCACCAACGCCCTAAGATAGAGTTTATCATAATCCTTGGTTGAATCTATAGTGTTAACTGGTAGAAATTGAGCTGGCTCACTCATTCAGTCTACAATAACCCAAATAGAATCATGTTGTCAGCGAGTACGAGGCAACTCTATAATGAAGTCCATATTCACCACTTCCCACTTACAAGTAGGGATACTAATATCCTGAAGCAAACCACCAGGCCTCTGGTGCTTAACTTTAACCTGCAGGTAATTTGGACACTTAGCCATAAATTCCATAATATCTTTCTTCCTGGCATTCCACCAATAGACTTCCCATAGGTCACGGTACATCTTAATGGCTCCTGGGTGAATAAAATATCAAGAACTATGAGCTTCTATTAGCATCCGCTATCTCAAGTCATCTACATTTGGAACACATAGTTGGCCCTGACAATGAAGAACACCATCTCCCCCTTGGGAGAAAACCTCAACTTTCTGACTTTCAACAGTTTCTTTCAAATTAAGCAAAATAGGATCACTATCTTGATTTTCTTTCACCTTAACTATCAATGAAGATTCTGAACCATTTTGAACCAAGATATTACCTTCAGCTGAATCAACCAATTGAAATCCCAATCTAGAAAGCTGGTGAACCTCGCAAACTAACCCTTTCTTTTCATTTTACATATGAGCAACACTTCTCATAGACAACCTACTAAGAGCATCAGCCATAACATTGGCTTTACTTTGATGGTACAAGACACTCATATCGTAATCCTTCAACAACTCTAGCCATATTTTTTGACAAAGATTTAGATCTTTCTGGCTGAACACATACTGAAGGATCTTGTGATCTATGAACACATCAACATGAACCCCATAAATATAATGCCTCCAAATCTTTAAGGAAAAAATAACTGTTGCCAACTTAAAATCATGAGTCAGGTAATTCTTCTCATGAGGCTTGAGCTGTCTAGAGGTATATGCTATAACCTTGCCATACTGCATCAGCACATAATCGAGCCCAACTTCAGAAGCATCATAATAAACCTCAAACCTATCTGAACCCTCAAGTAGAGTCAAAATTGGAGCAGAGGTGAGTCGAGTCTTCAACTCTTGAAAACTCTTCTCGTAAGAATTAGAACACTGAAACTTGACTTTCTTCTAAGTCAGTCTGGATATGGGAGAAGAAATAAAGGAAAATCCATCACAAATCATATGTAGTAACCAACTAGACCCAAGAAAATCCTGATATCTGACGGAGAGATGGGCCTAGGGCAATTCCTCACTACTTTGATGTTTTAAGGATCAACCCGAATGCCTTTATCAAAAATTATATGACTAAGGAATGCTACTAATTTCAACCAAAATTCACACTTTCTAAACTTAGTGAATAATTGGTGACCTTGGAGAGTCTGTGATACGATCATGGGTAGCTTGGGGAATATTAGGAGGAGCTTTCTGATGAGTTGGAAAATTATGCCTCATTTGCCCTAAAATTAGGAAAAAAAACATGTACTCAAGGCTAAATTGAAGCATTTTTAATGTTTATTTGGTTTGATTTTAGGGTAAAGGCCTAGAAATGATCAAAACAGTAAAAAGAAGCAAAAAAGGCAAAAAAATGGAAGATTGAAGCAAAAATTGCACACAGACATAAAAGGGACACTTTCGTGCATCATCAAAGTGATCATAAAATCACCAAATAATCACTTCCATTGACAAATCTAACAGAAAAAGGCCAAGAAAAAAAGAGGCAAAACAGCGACGCAATAAACATATCGATGTATCACCAACCTTATCAGCGGATCAAGCCCAGCATCTCCAAAAAAGCATAATACAACCCTTGGAGCATGTCATATTGATGAATCATTGAACCATATGCAATTCGACAATAGCTTACTTGTTCGGTAATGGATTCTGCTCAGCCAAATTGTCAAGCGATGGCATTTCTGTAATTATGTGGCCCATTTTTCCTGATGCTATTTAAGCCTTTTTGGTCATTAGAAACCCTATATTTTGTCAATTTTACTTGTACTTGAGCTTGTGATCAAACCCTAATCTTAGTATTTACTACTATTAGCTTGGAATTATTTTTTTTTGGTGAAACGTTTGGATTCTATGGCAGATATGGAAGAAAAATTTGGTGTAATTTCTTTTTCCTTCGTTATGAGTAGCTAATTTCTGATACTTGGGGTTATGTAATATTGTGTAGTGATTGTGAGTGGGTAGTGAATATTTACCTTTGAATTAGCTTGTATGTTATGATTTTAGCTAAATCTCTTTGTCTCAACCTATAGATTGAGGTTCAAAACTTTGTCTATACTTGGATCTCTTGTATTGCTTGAAAGGGGATACAAGAGTGATGAGATTTATCTATCGAAACTTGAGTTACACTCATTTAAGTGGTAATGCTAGTGATATATTATCCACTTTGAGGCTAACGGTTGTTTAGTAGTGTAGACACTTGGGTGTTCAAGAGAAGCCCATGTGAAATTTGGTTGTGGATTGAGAAATCATTTCCAATAAATAAAATCATGCATAATCATAACTAGCAATTGAATCTTAGGTGTATTTTTACTTACCCACACATACAATCATTCTCGAAAGGGCATAACCCCAAGTGTTTTAACTCATTTGATTACAATCTTATTGCATTTTGTTTTGGCAAGCCTAACACTGATACTATTGCGTCGATACTAAAAAGTTGTACAAACAACCCCCCTCCCCAATTTTACTTTTATATTTAATTTCGACATTGCGTGCAGGCCTAAAGTAGCTTGTGACACTTAAAAGAGAAACTAGTGCTCTCATTCCCTGTGGATTCGACTCAGACTCCTAGTTGGGTAAAATATATTGTAACAACCACGTATATTCATAATTAATAGTGTATTTGATCATTATTAAAAATTGCACCGTTATCGAAGAATGGAATGTATCGTTCATTATTTTTAGTGTTTTAAGTCACTTTGAGTTAGCTGTAGTGTAATTTTTACTTTGTTTGCTGTTTTTGTTTTCTTTAGGTGACAACCAAAGTCTTCACGAATCAATGAGTCAAAACGGTAGCAATATCTCTTCTTTTGACGGACATCTAGATGATGGAGACCATTTGAGAGACGCTAGGAGAGCTAGCGCCATCCATATCCCACCTGCAGAAGGAAATAGAGTGTTCCATGTTATTAGTATAATGTTCCATCTACTTCAAATGAAGGGTTTATTTAGGGGTCAAGCCCATGAAGACGCCAGCTTTCATTTGAAAAATTTCATTAATGTGTGCATTCCATTCGATATTGCCCACATTTCATAAAAATCCATTTGGTTGAGACTTTTTCCATTCTTTTTAATGGGGGGAGGTTGTACTATGGTTGTGGCAATTACTCGTAGGTTCAATAACTACATGGGTGGAATTGAAAGAAGCATTATGGATCGATTCTTTCTACCTTCCCGGATGTTTCAATGGAGAGACGATATTATTAACTTCCACAAATTGAGTGGTGAACCATTACTTGAGGGTTGGCAAAGGTTTAATAAGAAATTATTGCAATATTTGACTCATGTGGTCCCAGACAAAATGCTCCTTCAAATCTTTTATTGAGCATTGGATCAAATGAATAAGACAGTTACAGATAGTGCAACTGGAGGGTCTATAGTAAAGCAAACGTTTGGTGTGGTATCGACATTATTAGATCAAGCAACCAAGCAAACTTAAAGTTGGCATATAATAGATTCTGAGGTGGCTGGTGGGGGATCCCTCAGTATTTTTTGTGAGCCAAGATCAAAGAAAGAAGAATGAGGAAAGAAATGAGAACATGGCAAAGGTGATAACGTAATTAGATTTCCTTACCAAACATGTAATGGGTTAAACTCCAAAAGCACTAAATGTCATGGCTTCTAAGGGTTCTAAGGAATATGATGAAGATAAGGTAGAAGCTCTTGATGAAGAAATCTGGTCTATGTCAAATTAAACAAAGGGTTCCCGACCTACCTATCAAAGGTAAGGGATCAACTAATGGATCAATTAACAGTTGGTGGAATTGAAAAGAAGAATAGAAGACCTTTAATTTGGTAGGTCTTGAGCCCTAAAACTCTTTATATGATAGGAGTTATGATCGTTTAAAGTTGACTATAGAAAGATTCTTCATAAGAACACAATTGGTAAGAAAGGTTTTAACTTGGCTATGAGCTAGGAGTTACTTATGGCCTTAGTACATGTCTAAATCACTTCTAATAATACCAAAACATGATGTTTGATTTTACATGTACTTTAAGCATGGTTCTAATCTTAGCTTGGATTCTCGGGGTGTATTAATGGCAGCCCAACCAACCATGATTATAGCGGAGCAGAAGATGTTGGGTTGATTTATTAGATTGGCTACTCTAAGGTTTTCAGGTGCTCCAAGGGAGGATGCACATAAGTTCCTTATCAGTAGCTAGGAAAGGTTGCATAACCTTGGCTTAGTATATTCTCATGGAGTGGATTATACCACAGTTCAGCTAGATGGATTGGCAAGACAGTGGTAGAGTGTGTACATTGAGTGTAGAACAGTTGGATCCCTAATTTAAGGTCTGATCATGCTTCATTTTCATGATTTGAGGTCTGATCATGCTAAATTTTTAGCATGTGATCCTTGTTACACGAGGGACATAATTGTGAGTTTATTTTCTGGATTTTCTAAGCAGGCCCCATGATTTATTTTTTGAACTAATTTTTGGCCCAGAGTGTTAATTAATTTGCAATATGGGTTCGTTCTTCCTACTGTAACTAGTAGATTATTATTTTGATAGCATAGTGGTAGTCAAAAGCTTCTCGAAAGGTAAAAGCTCTGGTTTAGTTTTTGTGAGCATGTTGTTCGACCTCCTGGTAGTTTACGGCTTACCTACTCTTAGACTTTGAACATTTAAGGTATACGTATGATGATTTTCTAATTGTTAGTGGTGAATTGAGGTTTGGATACATCTTATTTAGGTATTTATGACGTTATTCACTTTCCTAGTGGCCTTAGAGTAGAATTATGCTATTAATCCTTAGTTAGGTAGTGTTTTCTCTACATGGTCTTATTCTAGCATGCTTGGTATCATTAGGGATTATCATCGGATGCCTTAGTTTAGGTTTGGCTAGTTTCTTGCCTTAGGTTGAATTCCTTGAAGATTTATAGTATTATAATGTTTCTATAAGGTAGTTTACTCTAGGATAGTCCTTTCTATTATGGGTTGGTCCTGGATTACTATATTACTAGTTGGCAAGCTATGTATTAGTTGTTGGATTGACTTTAATTTCTAGATTTCGTAAGCAGGCAGAATGGGTGATTTTGTCATGATTTTTAGCTCGGAGTGTTAATTTGTAATATGTGCATTATTTTTCCAACCTTAATGAGTAGATTCTTATTTTGATAGCTTGGCAATAGTTAGAAGCTTCTCGAAAGGGAAAATCTCCAGTTTAGTGTTTGTAACCGCATTGTTCAGCCTCCAGGTAGGTTACAACTAACCTACTCTTAGACTTGGCTAACTTAAGGTATATGTATGATGATTTTCTAATTATTGGTGGGACATTGAGGTTTGGATACACCTTACTTAGGTATTTATTACTTTATTCACTTGTTTAGGGGCCTTAGAGTAGATTTATATTGTAAATCCTTAATTAGGTAGTCGTTTCTCTACTTGAGATTAGTCTAGAATGCTTGGTAGATTTAGCGATTATCATCGGATGCCTTAGTTTAGGTTTGGTTAGTTCCTTTCCTTTGGTTGGGTTCTTTGAGGATTTGTAGTATAATATTGTTTCCATTAGGTAGTTTACTTTAGAATAATGTCCTTTTTATAGCAGGATGGTCCTGGTTTACTGTAGTACTGGTTGGTGCACTATGTATTGGCTGATCGATTGACTTTATTCACTTTATTGTGCTTATTATTTATAGCATATTCATGGTATATTTGTGACTTGGCCTAAAATTGTTTTTTGTTTTTTTATTTAAAATGGGACTTGAAGAACATCTCACTGGATTCTGAGTCTTTAAAAGGTAAAACAGACTACTTTTCATCCCAATTCGATTCAGATCATATGACACTAGTGATTATTATTCTAAAGTTTTGATTTGATTCTGGGAAAGGTATACAGATATCACGAATCCCTCATTGGTCTAGTCTTTACAAACCATAGATACTGCAGAAGGAGTATACAACATTGTTGGACATGGCAATCATTACATATTGCATTTCATGGCATCTATTCATACTTATCTATTCTTACCCATTGCTTGTAGCTAGTATTATTTGTAGCTTTCATCCATTGTAGTTATGGGGCCAGATGGTTTATATTGTCTATTGTTTGCACTTTCTGGGCTTATGGGGCCCCGTTAGGTTGTAGTTAGATTATTATTATTATTATTATTATTATTATTATTATTATGGTTTTCGAGGTAGTTAATTTATATTTCTCTTATTTGTGTAGATTTGACCTGTTACTCTCTTTCTGGTCCTTCTTTACTTAACCTTAGTTATATTCGCATTTTAATATACTTATATCTTATTTAGGCTCAGTCGAACTATGATGCCTACTGATTACCATGTGTTTTTGTACTCATTCTCCACTTCTTCAACTTATTCCTTGATGCACATCCTAGTTTGAGTTATCACCACTGACGGTTTCTTCGTGTGGAGCATTTGTAATCGGAGACTTAGGTTGAGATCTTAACGATCAAAGTTTATCCATTTCCCTCTACTTTTTAGGCTAGTATTATTTTGTATATTCAGAGATAGTTCCATATATATTGTATCTATTTCGTGTTTCTTTTATATGTAATGGGTTTTGTACTGACTGATACTAGGTCTTGGGGGATTGTTTTGTATATTTTTTCTTTTTATCCCTATATATCTATGTTTTGGTCTTATTTCTTGTGTTTAGTCTTTATATTTGGCCTTTTTACCTTGTGTATCTCTCTCTTATTAGCCTGTTACTTGTCGTTTCGGGCTATGGGTTTGGCTTACTTACTTGTGGATTATAGAAGGTGTCATCGTGACCTGAGATTTTAGGTCATGACAGTTTGTTATCAGAGCCTACGTTCACTAGTATTGTTGGTACTGGAGCAAAATTTCTACTAGACTCCCATGGATCGGTGCGATGACGTCCGTATCCTATCTCCGGGAGGCTATAAGGCATTTTTAGGAAAATTTCACCTTTTGATTCCTTATCGTGCGCCTTTATTCCTATCAGTTCTGGGAAATCTCATTTGTTTCACTCTTTTACAAGATGGTTAGGACGAGGGCTACAATGGTTGAGAGAGAGGCCCTCACATTGACAACTAGGTCTCCCATTAAGGGTAAAGGTAGAGGATGACCCCGAGGTCGAGGCCAGGCTTGAGCTGCCGTACCAGGTAGAGGCCAAGCCAGATAGCCATTTCATGAGCTATTTATTGATCCAGATCCAATTATATATCCACAACCAGCGCCTGTAGATCTACCATCTTAATAGTTTATGGGTCTGGGACCAGCCCAGACTCCACCTAGATTTGTGGCTACATAGGTAATACAGGTTGCTCTGGTCTGCTTGTTGAGTTTTCTAGGAGGTATGCCACAGATATCATCTCTAGAAGAGGCTCAGGGTGTTCTGGATATAAAAGCACAACCTGCCACTATAGCTCCCCATGTTGAGGTGCTACCAGTGCCGATGGTTGCTCAATCGATGGCAGCCCGACCAACCATGACTACAGAGGAGCAGAAAATGCTGGGTCGATTTATTAGATTGGCTCCTCTGAGGTTTTCAAGTGCTCCAGTGGAGGATGCACACAAGTTCTTTATCAGTTGCTAAGATAAGCTGCATAACCTCGATTTAGTAGATTTTCATGTAGTCTATTATACCATAATTTAGCTAGATGGATCAATGAGATAGTGGTGGAGTGCGTACATTGAGTGTAGATCAGCTGGGTCCCTAATTTAAAGTTTGATCATGCTCAGTTTTCATGATTTGAGGTCTGATCATGCTCAATTTTTAGCATGTGATCCTTTGCCCACGAGGACCATAATTGTGCGTTTAATTTCTGGATTTTATAAGTGGTCCTCATGAATTATTTTTGACCCAATTTTTGGCCTAGAGTGTTAATTTGCAATATGTGTTCTTTCTTTCTATCGCAATGAGTAGTATATATTTTCATAGCATGGAAACAACTAGAAGCTTCTCAAAAGGTAAAAGCTCTGGTTTAGTGCTAGTGAGTGAGTTGTTCAGCCTCCAAGTTTTCTTACAGCTTACCTACTCTTAGACTTGGAACATTTAAGGTATACGTTTGGTGATTTGCTAATTGTTAGTGAGACAATAAGGTTTGGATACATCTCATTTAGGTATTTATGACTTTATTCACTTTCTTGGTGGCCTTAGAGTAGAATTAGGCTATTAATCCTTAGTTTGATAGTCGTTTCTTTACTTGGGCTTAGTCTAGCATGCTTGGTAACATTAGGTATTATCATCGGATGCCTTAGTTTAGGTTTAGTTATTGGTGTTGAAAGGAGCACATCGTTAAAATTTTGTAGAATTTGGAGCTAAAACAAAGAAGTTATGAATTTTTGAAGATTCACCTTGTTCTTAGTGTTATTCATAAATTCATATATTGTTGTGAAACATTTTCCAAAAAGGTGTTGTTTGATCCAAAAAGAAAGAAAGGGAAACTGTTAAAGTGTTTGTGGGCCCAAAGGAGTGCAAAAAATATATAAAAATTGAAAAAAAAGGGGATTTTCAGCACTTTTCTCAACAAATCAGACACTGCCAGCGCAGTAAAAGAACACGTGTGTTCCAGCTGTGGCCTACATCAGCTTAGGTAGCCACACAGACACAACCAACAGTCCAATAGTCAGTGTCTGCATCATCAGTAGAGGCTCGCATCAACTCCATAGCAAGCGGCTTGCGTCTGAGCCATTTTTTCGTCAGCTTGCGCGTCAACCAAATGGCTTCCACATCCAATCGCTATCAAGAATTAGCTCCCGCCCAAGCCAATGCCCAAAAACCACTCCAGGCCCTTCAAATCGGCTCCAGCTCCATTTTAAAGGCAATTTTCAGCTATTTTCTTTATGTTTTGAGCATTTTCTCCATGTATTTCAACCAAATTTCTTCTTAAATATTTTTTTTAAGTCCAAATATTTGTAAATTAGTTTTTTAAAATTAATTTTACCATTTCTTTCACTTCGTAACTTGATTTTAATTAGTAGATTACCGTACTAAATATTATCAAGTTCTTTGAGTTTGATTTATTTTTTGTGCATTTCTTTGTGTGCTTTTCTCATTTTATTTTGTAGTTAATTTCTTGATTCAAGTACTTTTTGAATTATTTGAGTCGTCCTACTTTCAAGAGTCACAAGATTCTATTCCTCCGCAAGCATAGATAACCTTGAATTGATTGAGTAAAGCTAGTAATACTATTAATTTGGGAAAGAACACATAGAAAGTGAGCTGAGAGTTCATATAAAGAGTGAAGTGAGGTTTTTATTACTAACTTGTTTGCTAGTTTTATAGGTACAAAAGGAGTTATAAGGAAGAATGTCATCCATAGCCTTGGAATCTTTTGAAGATGAGTTTTATGAAGGCTATGATTCTGATCATGAGCAATATGGTGGTGAGAACTACTACTCCGGTGATGAATGTGAAATGAATGGGGCTTATGTCTATTAAGATGAACATGAAGGAGTAGAAGTATCTTATAATGAATTCAATAGTGAAGATGACGGGGATGGGGGTTCTCATATTACACACCATGGTAATCATGACGATTTGAGGTATGATACTGTCTCCTATATGTCTTATGAATACTTTGAGGAGGATTGTGATAGAAGGGGAAGTTGTGAGGACGAATTACCTTCCTCGTCTCTTTATACTTCCTATCCTAGTCGAGGGGGCATAGATGTGTGCGTTGAACCAATTCAAAGACATAATATGGACAATAGTCGAAGAACATTCTCTATTTCTTATAGTGCAAGAACTTGTAGTTCTTATCCTCATTCCAATGTGACTAGTTCTCCATATGGTAATGATGTTGGAGGAAGGGTGGGAGGATCAATAAGCCATAGAAGTAGAGGGAATTCATTGTTTCAAGATGTGTATGGCCGGGAGAGGCGGATTCTTAAAACAAAAGTTACAATTGAACCACTCCCAATTAAGGATCGTAGTACTTTGAGGACAAATGAATTGTTTGATTCCATGCAAAGAACACTTAACAATATCTCCCAAATGGTCTCCTAGCTTAAAACCAAGGAGTCAAAAGCAAAGCAAGCTACTCCTTGTGGAAATGTGATTGAGAAGGAGCCCATAAAAGAAATAAAGGCTACTCCTAGCAACCCAAAAAGGAAGTTAGAGGTGAAGGGATCTCCAAACCCTTCACAAGGAATTCTTGGCACTTGTCCTAACTCCCCAAAACTTGATAGACAAAATATTGGGAGGAGTAAGGGTGTGAAAAGTGACAACTCGAGAGAGGAAACAAGAGATATTGAGAGGAGTGATGTGAGAGGGTTATCACAACCTTATCCTAAATCATGTATTTTTTCTTTCTCTTGTTGTTTTGATGTATGTACAGGTGTCCTTGGAAGAAAGCCTAGCAAAACACCTCAAATTGTGGAGAATCAAGATGTGTTAAAAAGCTTTCCAAAGGAGCATTTATGCTCTAATGTTGAAAACCAAGGTGAAGACAATCATTCATGTGAGCTAAAAGGTAACAAAGCTAAACCTCATACTTTGTTGAAAGTAAAAGATCATTGTTTTGACTAGTATCCAATTAAGTATAAGTCATTGCTTGTTTTCATGTGAGCTTAATGATTCTTTTCCACATAGTGATAATGCATTTGTTAAGAGTGTTCATACACTAGTTCATCCTATTGATGACCGAATTGATTTTTCTTGTAAGATCAATTTGTGTCCACCAAGTGTTGACACTTGTGCCTTGAATGATAGTACATTTTTATATGATTCTTTGCTAAAAAATTGGAAATTAGACCCGCAATTATGTCCTTCATGGGACAAGGATCATGTGCTAAAAATTTGAGCATCATAAGCCCCTAATTTTGAGTCCAAATCAGACCACAAACCAAAGTTAAAAACAAGAATTAAAACTAAGGAATGAATGGTATTAGGACTAGGAGACTATGAATTATCGACAACAAAAATGAGCTAGGATCAAGCACTAATCGGCCCAAGCTCCAAATTATGGCTCTAAAAGGTTTTCCAAGTACAAAGGAATAACTATGGTGGAATTTTGGGTGACAATGGAGGAAAAATCAAAGTTGGGTGTATCTATATAGCTAAGTCCGCTTAAGCAGAGGTTTGACCGCTTAAGCGGTGTTCACTATTTTCCCCGACCCTCTACATAAGTAGCTCCATAGCTACATAATGGGACTCGCTTAAGAGAAGGAGAGAACGCTTAAGTTGTGGGATCTGACATCAACTTTAACCCCATAAGTGGTCCCTTAGCCGTATAAGCGACACAAATTAAGTGACCAAAAGGCGTCTTAAGCGGTTGCACTAAAATATTTATGCTAAGTCTAAAAAGACTCCGATCGGGTGCTCGAGATTCATTCAAAACCCCTTGGACGCAAGAAAAATATGCTACCCTATCAGAAATGACATTCCAGACTCAACGAAATCAATGAAATTCCCAACGGAGGTTGTTTCAATGGAAAGTGAGTCCTACACCCAACATTCCATTTTAATCAAAAACCAACTAATAGCCCAAAATGAGTTCGAATGCTTCAAAACCTGAAATAAGTGCCCCCCAGCCCAAAATCCACATTCCGGTAACATAACTGTTGAAATTCTCATATGAGGTCGTTTGCTAGAATTTTAGGCAGAAGACCTATTTCTCAACATGAAAAACTCCAAAACAAGAAAACTAGCATAAAAATTAAATGAACTGCCTGAGAACTGAACAACCAGTTACATCAACTTACAAATGACTTGGGACAGCTATTAAAAAACTCTAAATACAGAGAAAGTATGAAAAAGAGGAAAATAACCAAGAGGGTCATTACATACTGCTGACACCCAATATTTGCCCTCCATATTTCAAAATTTTTGATCTTCTTTAATTTCAAACAATTTCAAATTAATTGTTTTATTAAAATGAAATGATTTTCAAATCGTTTTAAAGCTAATTTTGTCATTCTTAAGTAAGAATAAATAGTTCTATATTTAATTATATGGAATTAAATAAATTTTACTTAAGAAAATATTTGTTTTTGAAATTAGTTCGAGTGAAAATCATGCTTAAACTGAAAGATTTTTAATTTCCCTCAAAATCAATTTTAAATTGAAATTAATTGTCTAATTAGTTTTTGATTTTAAATAAAATAATTATTTTCAATTGTCAAAATAAGGAGCTCATTTAATTTATTGGATTTTATTTTATCTTCAAATTCGATTGTTTGAATTTTGTTCAATTAATTTAACTTAGCCACTTTATTAATCCAGTTTGGTCAAGAATCTTATTGGACCCATTCTACTCTATTTAAATCCTAATCTCTAGTCCAAAATCTTCCTCAACCCAATTTCCATTCCAAATACCTGGCCCACTTCTTCTTTAACACCTAAAACCCCTAATCTTTCGTCATCTTTTCCTCACTAGCAAACAAAACAGAATCCTAACTGCCCCAATTTCAAATCCCAACACTACAACAATTTCAACTCCTACGAGTAAATAGAAGCTACTTAAGGTTATTTCTAGTAATTTCCCAGGCTGTACGAATCTATCCAACGGTAATATCCATTTCTCTTTTTTTTTTCTTTTTGAATTTTCATACAAATCTTGCTGGCAAAGAACTTTCTCAGAAGCTTTCAACATTCTATTCTCCCACATCGATTACACTACTATTTGTTCTAAATTCCTACTCGCACATTGAAATTTCATCGAGAATTTGGAATTTTGTGGTTTTATATAAATCCCTCCCTTTCAATGTTCATGACAATGATTTTTGGCAACAAAAATGTCATGACCCAAAAACTCAGGTCATGATTGCACCTACTATATCTCGCTACTAGGTAAGAAAAACCATATCCTAGAACAACGAGTAATAGGCTAACATGCAGAAGAGAGAAATAGGATAAAATAGTAAATAAGGTGACTGATAACCGACAAGAAATGGAAAATGCATATATATAGGGAGGGGAAAGAGTAAAATATACAAAACGAGTCCCCTAAGACCTGTTAAAGCCAATAAAAAATCCACTAAACATAAGGAATACTAGACAAGAGCAATATATACAAAATAACACTAATCCCAAAATAGAATGAGATAGATCACCTCTAGATGCTGAAAGCTTACCGTAATATCTAATCAACAACTCCACTCGAGGGTGACCTCAACAACAATGACTCATACTAGGATCTGCATCAGGGAAAAAGATACATAAGTGTAGTATGAGTATCAAAACATGCAGTACTTAGTAGGCATCATAGGCGGACTGAGCTTAAATAAATTTAAAGCATAATAAAGTGAGAATATAAACTAAAGGTAAGAAAAGAGGGGTCAGAAAGATAATAATAGGCTAAATCTAGACAACCACGAGAAATATAAGTAACTTGAAAGGCATAAATAAGCGACTAACTACAACATAACTGGACCCCCATAAGCCCAAAAGGTACACCCAATGAAAAACGAACCCAATATAGCCCCCATAAGCAAGGTAGATGCAAACAACAAGTAATACTAACATAAACCAAGTACCACTGTAAGGAATGTAAAAGTAAGCCATGATATGAAATGAACATACTATACAGTCCTCCTCCTGCCATATCCATAAGCCATACAAAACTCGAATTGAATTCCTAACAAGAAGTTAATACCAAAGCATGTCAGAGCCGAATCAGGACCAAGTATATAATAAGCAGTAAAATCGAGTGACGAACTCAAATAGAAACTGATTATACAATAAGGGATAAAATCAAGTGCCCAAACTTGAATGGGGACAAAATAGTCTATTTTCCTTATAAGAAAACTAAGTTTCTTTAAAGAATTTCAAATTCCCATTTACTAAGTTAAGAATAGTGCTCGAAGGCTAGAATGCTAAATTGCCAAGAATACTGAATGAAACAATTACAGCAGAATGAGCAAGCCAACCCAATACCAATAATCAGGCCACTAATACATAACCTAGGCATACACTATCCTAAGGTATTTTATCTTAAAAATAGAAATCATGTGTTGCGTCCAAACACACACACAAGTGTAAGCAATCGTACGAGTAATAAAGTGGCTTTTGCGAGCCGGACGTCGAACCCACAGAGATTTGTTGATAAACTATTTACTAAATTAGACTGATACTACTTATTTATTGAAGCGGTAGATTCTAAGATATGTATTTAAATTAACTAAACTAAAATTAAAAAGAAAATAACTAATGAACAATTAACCAAGAGAAGAGAAAATTTTACGCAATCAATGAATGAATCGATCTAGGATTATGAATTCGCTAACAATTTTGTTGAGTAAATAACTTCATCGACTTGTTTGTTTATCTAGTTGTTAATTTACAGGGTTGATTATATGATCATGGTCTTCTGAACCTCTAATCTTCTATTTTGATTGACCTCACTACTACATCGTTGAGTGGGGATGTGATAACCCAATCCGAATACATTTATATATCTTACCGTTTTGTAATCAAGTAAGGCCATCTTGGTATATTCCTATCCTAGCCACAAATGAATTTATTATTTTACTAAAGTAAAGATCTTACTCCCTATGCTCTTTTTTCTATCGCACGATTCCCCTTCCAAGTTCACAATGAGAATATAGATTTATTTTAATTGTAGCTAAGCATTAAAATAGTAAGCACAAGAATATAAGAAAAACTATGATGATAATCAAATAAATCGAATGAAGTAATTACTAAACAATCATGTTGTTAGCTACCATAATCCTAGAATGAGAAGTTTAACTCCACATAGACATGGAGTAATTACAATAAATCATCTAAAGAAATAACGTAAAAATGAATAATAAAGGAGCAGAAAGTATGAAACCAAAATTCTCCGGTCCCCACGGCAGCTTCTAGCTCTCCCTAGGTCAAAAGTTATGTAAAACCTGATTTTATGAATATTTATAGGTGTAGAAAAAATCCCAAATTAAATAACTAAATCCAAAATAGACTCGGAAGAATTATTTATGGAACTTCTCCCTCCGTGCCACGCTGAGAACGCGGGGCCAGTGCTTTGTGTCACGCTAATATGGCGGACACTCACTGAATTGGGCGTTGAATTTAATTCAACTTAAGTTCACTTTTTAATATTTTATTAAATTTACTCCACTAAGTTGCCTGCTTGATTTTCTTCTATAATCTTCCGTCTTTAATTCGTTTTAGCTCCAAATCTCTTCATCTCCACATCGTTTTAATTCTACATATTAAAATATAATATTAGGTACAATTCATATAATGATCAATGATCAAAAAGGACAAATAAAAATACTAAATATGAGGCAAATAATGACTAAAAATATATATTTGGCTTCACATCACCACCCCACACATAGACACTTGCTCGTCCTCGAGCAAAAATTAGAGCTTATCTCAATAAATCAAGCCTAGGAATACCACTACTTTGGTTGATTCAAACAATTAGACCATATAGAAATTCATAACGTCAAGTACACATCTCAATCATTATGCAAGAAGCACAAACATACAACAAGCCTCTAACCTCCTAACCTCAAAGACGGACTCTAACTCATCAAATTTAAATTCGCTCACATACTCTATCAGAGAAAGCTAATAAAACATCACCTATCTTTCATGACACAAGTTCCCTCTCAAGAAGAAATAGTTCACCCACTCAATTCAAAAGATTGAATATAATTTAAGGACTTATCATCAAAGCACAACTCTCTCACTCACAAAAAATTCACATGTATGCACAAAGAACCATAGGCTTGACCATTATGTACATCTCTACAAATTAAGTATGCTCGAATAGAATAAAGTAGGACTTTAAATGGGTTGTAATGTAGGCTAGTGGACGGGTAGAAAAACTATATAATAGTGACTATGCTTTCCTAATCACTTTGCACTTGTCTTTTCATCACCCATTATTTTTTTCTCTTTATTTTTGGCCCTATCTTTACCAATTATTTTCACTAGTATTCTCATCTTATCTGGAATGCTCCAAAAATAATTTTTTTCACATAATTTTCTCTTCTTTTTTTTCACATTCCTTCAAATAGGGCCTTTTCATCATTTTGTAGCTCTCATTTGTCACCTTCTACACTCAATCATCCCCGTTCTTCAGATCTAACAATTATAATAAGTCTATGCTACAGTTCTCAAGGAAGAAAAGTGCAAAAACTAGGCATTCAACAAAAGGATCTAGGTAAAAATATGGCTACCAAACAAAAAGCTACATGCTCAAAGGGGCTAACTAGTGGTATAATATCTGAAAAGGCTAAAATTCTCAAGACAAATCAAAGAAAGCCTATATCATATTTTAAACAGAGCAATACTTTTATTTCATTTAAATAACATGCAGGGCAAGTTCTAGACTAGGATGCAAAACATGGAATATGCAAAACCTCACCACACATGGCACAAGTATCAATCAAGATGGATTAATTCCACTTCTAAACAAGACACGATCATAATGAATTATAAAATAAGAAAAAGATGTATACAGAGTCACAACCATGTGCTTAGGTGTCAGAAGGTCTGCTATTTTATTTACACTCAAGCACTCACAGAAAAGTACTACACAAACTAAGGCCTAAATTACTAATATCACACAAGTCAGAAAGGTATTTTCTTTTCTCTCCAAAAAAATAAAATAAAATCTACTCCTAAAAAAGTAAAAGATACTCGGTTCAAAGGGGCCCTTCTAGAAAAAGAACTGAAAAAAACAAGGGGTGGGCGAAGTATACTCTAATAAAGACTAAAAAGCTAAAAACCAACAAAAACTAATCTAATCTAAAGAATAGAATAAAAATCTTTTTGCGTTTTTAAACTTTTTCAATTCTTTTTTCCTTAAAGCAAGCGACTAAAAAAAATCCTATAGCATACTTCACTCTAAACAAATAGTGGAAGATATCCAACCCCACAATTAAAATCATGCTTTATCCCCAAAGTAATAAATAAAGTAAAACAAGGATTAAAGATACTCTCTGAGGCCATCTAGGGCCTAGCTAGAAGCATGTCAATTTTTACTTTTTCCATCAAGGGGTCCAAACGACCCTACACTTAGCTTTTAGCATACTCCTTAACTTAGATTGTGGGTACTCAAACTTTCCCTACATCTGCAAAAACAAAAACAACAAAACAAGTGACACTAAAATAAAATAAAAAATAAAAATAAAAACTACTTAATACATGTTGGGTTAGCTCCCAACAAGCATCTAATTTAATGTCGCGGCATGACACATCAATGTTTTTCTCTACCTTTAGGATATGAATTTCACCCTCAACATCACATCCATCTTTCTTCTTCTTTCATATGGTGGTGATAAGAAGATGGTAGAGCCAAGTAATGGGTGGTGCATATAGAATTGTTTGGCCCTAAAGTGAGGGATGTTGTATATTCTCTTGTCGGGTGCAAACTTCAAAATGTAGGAGTCTTATTCTGCATCCTCCCAATCCTCCACTAGTATGGATGACTCCACATCCATATCATCATCTTAACATAATGTAGGAAAGTGGTTCAAATGAAGTCCAATACGTCCCACTTCAAAACTTACACCATATGCCACATGCTCACTTTTGGACACCTTCTCAATGTCTGGCTCAAGTAAAAGGTGATAGTTGAATGGTTGAAATTCTTCATCCCTCTCTAAGGATTGGCTAGTATACATAATTATTAGTGATTTAACGTTAGACATTTTAATCATTTGATTCAATTGGACCTCCAAGTCATAGACATCTGAGTTAAATTACTCTGTCTCTTGTATGAGCTCATCTCTTCCCTTGCTTATTTGGGTTACCATAATTGTGAGACTATCCCGAAGACACTTTTGAAATTTGATTTGCTACTCTAGTTCCATTAGACAATCTTGGCTTACTATGTCTGCTTCATCACAACTTTCTTCTATTAGTACCTCCCCCTCTACATCAATCAGGGGATTCTCTTGAGTGTAGGATAAGACTATAACTTGTTGATCAACACAAGTTTCAGAGCTGGCCTATAGCTCTGTGACTTGAGAACTCATCTTCTCTATGACTTATCATTGTTGTTTCATTTTTTGTTCATGCAGCTCCAGTATCTGCTTAAGCTTATCTATGAGGTGAGCAACATGTTCTACCTCATTAGCTCCATTAGCCTTTCCAACATCACAGACAACAAAATGATCATAATAGGGGTTTAGGGGAGGGGAATAATAGTTGGGATAGCCATTCCAATGACTTTCCTGACCGCCACATATATTGCATACATCCAATTCAGTAGATTGAGTAGGTGCACACCACTTCCTTTCCTGAAAATTTTGACAAATACTCTCTTGGTGGGGTCCTCCACAAAAACAACAAGAATCATTACCATTTGACCACTATCTATCCAAGGCTGACATATAAAAAAGAGTGATAGAAAAGTAAAAGAAACTAAAAAGATAACTACGTACAAAAAATAAACTATGTACAACTCAAAAAAATAACTAGAAAAAGTCTAATCTAGATAAACAATTAACACCAAAGTCTCCGGCAACGGTGCCAAAAACTTGTTGCTTACAAACGTACACACAAGTGTACGCAGTTGTACAAGTAATAAAGTGGCTCGTGCAAGACGAATGTCGAACCCATAGAGATTTTTTAATTAACTATTTACTAAATTAGACTAATACTAATTTTTTATTAAAGAGGTAGATTCTAAGATATTTTTTAAATTAACTAAAGTAAAATTAAAAAGAAAATAATTAATGAACAATTAACCAAGAGAAGAGTGGATTTTACGTGATCAATATATGAATCGATATAGGATTATAGATTCGCTAACAATCTTGTTGAGTAAACAACTTCATCGACTTGTTTGTTTATTTTGTTGTTGATTTACGGGGTTGATTACATGATAATGATCTTCCGAACCTCTAATAGTTTATTTCGATTGACCTCACAACCACATCATTGAGCAGGGATGTGATAACCCAATCTAGATGAATTTATGTATCTTCCCATTCTATAATCAAGTAAGGCGATCTATGTATATTTCTATCCTAGCCATGAATCAATTCTTTATTTTTCTAAAATAAAGATTTTACTCCCTATATTCTTCGTTCTATCTCACGATTCCCCTTCCGAGTTCACAATGAGAATATAACTTTATTTTAATGGTAGCTAAGCATGAAAATAATAAGCACAAGAATATAAGAACAACTATGATGCTAATCAAATAAATTGAATCAAGTAATTACTAAACAATCACGTTGTTAGCTACCATAATCCTAGAATGAGAAGTTTAAATCCATATAGACATGGAGCAATTGCAACAATCATCCAAAGAAATAATGTAAAAATAAAAAATAAAGGAGAAGAAAAGATGAAACCAAAATTCTTCGGCCACCATGGCGGCTTCTTACTCTCCCTAGGTCAAAAGTTGTTTAAACACAGATTTTATGAATATTTATAGGTATAGAAAAAAAACCCCAAATAAAATAATTGAATACAAAATAGACTTAGAAGAATTATTTATGGAACTTCTCCCTCCGTGCCACAGTAAGAACGCGGGGATAGTGCTCTGTGTCACGCCAATATGGAGGACACTCACGAGATTGGGCTTTGAATTGTAATTAAACTTAAATTCACTTTTAATATTATACTAAATTTATTTTAGTAATCTGCCTGCTTGATTTCCTTCTATAATATTCCATCTTCAATTCACTTTAGCTCCAAATCTCTTCATCTTCACACCGTTTTGATCCTACACATTAAAATATAATATTAGGCACAATTCATAAAATCAATGCTCAAAAAGGATAAATAAAAATACTAAATATGAGGTAAATAATGACTAAAAATGTATATTTGGTTTCACATTATCATGCTAACTACATGCCCTGAGAACCCAACCTGAGGCAAGCAACTGCCCAAACCTATGCTAAGGAATATAAATAAAAACCCAAGGTTCCTAGTTATGCTAAGTCAAGTACTTAAGAAGAAACAACTACTGGGCCTAAGGATTCCAATCCAGAAAACTACCTTAAACCCCCCAACCGGCTATAAGAACTATAATCACCTAAAGGATCATTTAAACCACAATACCAGACCAATAATTAACAATTTACCATGCCAATACAATAAATGAGAAAAGTACAAAAGTAGGTAAGCTATAGCCTACCTAGTCGATGAAGAAGCCACTTGCAAATCACTAAACCAGAGTTTTTCCTTTCCAAGAACCCTCCAACCACTGCCACACTATCAAAATAGTAATCTAGATGTCAACACGAGAATAACAATACCCATTTCATAATTTTATACACTAGGTCAAAAATTAGCTCATGAGGTCCACTGATGGAATTGGAAATTGGATTTGTCATTAGGTCCCTCTCAGCTCAAGGATCTCATGCTCTAAAGTTAAGCACAATTCGAGCCTTAAAATAGTCCCAAATCAGCCCCAAAAGGTAGAGAAATTTCAAGAAACCAATTATAGAATTAATCATATTTTGAGCCGTGAACTTACGAGTTTAATACAAAAAAATAATCAAAAAGCAAGAACCCAACGATCGTAAGCTTCAATAGATGATCTCAGTACAATTTCCTAAGCTCAAGGGTGTAACAATGGTGAAAAATACTGTTGAAATGGGTTTGAAATCGTGAAGGATAAGGTATAAATAGTACCAGGATTGGTTACTAAAGCGGACAATTTGATGCTAAGGTGGACTTTTGACAGTGAAAACAGTCCTTTCCATGCTAACCAACTCCCACTAAGGTGGCTCCCTAGTTGCTTAAGCAGCTTCGCTATGGTGACGAATGGGCCACATAGGCGATGGATGTTGACATCATCAGCAGCTGCTAAAGTGGCTCCCCAACTACTAAGGTGTCTCTACTTAGGTGACAAAAGGGCCATGAAGGCTGCTGCACTAGATTCTTTACAATTATTTTTTAGCCAAGTTAAAAAATTTTGAACGGGTGTTCGATATTTATTTGGAACCCCTTGCACGCAAACAAAATACACTACCCTATCATAAGCAACATTCTGAACTCAACAGATCTATTTGAATTCCCAACTGAGGCCATTTTGACAAAGTGTAGGCTCCACACCTACTATTCCATTTTTATAAATTTCTAACCAATCCAAAATGAGCTCGGAAGCCTCATGACCCAAATCAAAGGTATCTCTAGCCTAAAATCCACATTACGGAGCTAGAGAGTCTGTCAAAATTATCATCCAAGGCTGTTTACTTAAAGTTTATGCCAAAGACCTATTTCTCAATTTTAACAGCTCCAAAACAGGGAAACTGACATAAAAATCAAATGAAATGTCCGAAAACCAAATTATCAGTCCCAGAAAGTCAAATGACTTGGGAAATCTATAGAAAATCTCTAAACATAGAAGAATCAAAAATAAATAGAAAATGACTTGGAGGATCATTACAGAAAAAAGTCTAAAATTTTTTTTACTTGGCTAGGATTTTGGACTTCGATCCCCAGCCTTAGAGTAGTGAATATTTTTTCATTTCTCAAGAATTTTCCCTTCTTTTATTTTTGAGTGAAATAGGAGGTGGAGTCGATCTAAGTCAAGCTCATCATCTCAGTTTGCTGCTCGAAAAGAGGTAACATTTTTCCTTTTAGTTCTTGATCTTGTATATGCTTTAGTTTACTGTGGTAGAGTAGTGTAAATTTATTTATTCTTCAATAGTTTCCTATAATGATATTGGTTTAAGTATGTTACATCTTTTCCTTCATGCATTTGGCTATTCTTTGTTGATTTGGTTCCATTTTTTTTCATGTTTAAATTAAGTTACAATCAGTAGCTTGAGGTGCTTAAAAGATTTCTTTGTGATACCCGTCTCGTTCATTTCTATGTTTTGATTGTGATTTTATTAAAATAAAGTAATTTGATTTAGCTCAATATTGGATAAATAATGTTGTCTTCATTTCCAGCTTCCGAGAAGTTGCTGCCCTCCCATCTCATTCAATAATTTGTTAAAATCAATGATGGTTTAACATGATCCCTTTAAAGTTATTTTCTTTATCTAAAGTATGGTTTCTTTTGAGGTTTGTGGGTTGATCAGTTTAGTAGTATAAATCTAACGTATTACTTTCAACTTGTTGAGATGCTACCACATAACTTGTCCCTCTCTTCCTTGATTTTACTAGTAAGAAGAAGATTAAGTCATGAATCTACCTCTAATTTCCCTAGAGTCTCTTTTAAATATGTTATTTGGTTTAATAATGCTTTATTTTGAGCATATTGTGTGCACTTATTCTTGAAGTTTTGAGGGTTAAAAGGCATTTTCTAGTAAATAAGATTTAGTATGGTCACTAAGTAATTCTAAGTATTAATTTTCCTTCTCTCCCTGATATATTAGTGTCTTTGGAATGCCAGTCAAATCACTAACTATAGTCCTATCAATTGTATGCTCTTTTTTAGTTTAAGTTTCGATAAATTAATATTTGTTTACTTAAAGAATCAGCCATTTAATTATAGATTATCTTCTTGGGTTACTATTCATTTCCTTAATTTGATACATGAAGACCAATTATATTACTAATCCTTTCTTTTTATTTATTGTTCATGTAAACTTGCCCAAGATGGGTCCATTTGGATTCTCCATTCCCTTGCATCCGATGGTCTTCAAGCAAATCTCCATCAAATCATTTAAAGGGAATCATGTATAAGGCCAAAGGCCTGATAATCAGTAACAGTACCCCCCAAAGGAATGAAAAAAGAGGAAATCTTGGACTTAAAAGTCCAATTTTGGAAGCAGTAAATAGAACAAGAAGAATAGAAAATGGGGTTGAAACCCAGCTTATGTTTTTTTCTTTTGTTTATTTGTTGATTGTTTTGAATACTAATCCTTATTTTGTTAGACATGGATGAATCCCCTGGAGTTACTTTAACATTATTTTATCAAGTTTGATTTATGATTATTTCAATATCTTTGCCTCACAATTACTTATCATAATTTGATTCTAAAAATAGACAACAACCTATAATGACCCTCCTGGTCATTTTCTGCATTTCTATATTATTTTGGCATTTAGAGATTTCCCATAGCTTCCCCAATTCATTTATAACTTGTTGGAGCTGATAGTTCACTTACCGGGCAGTTCGTTTGGTTTTTAGAGCAAATTCCCTATTTTGAAGTCTTTGCTATTCAAATTTGGCTATCGGGCCTAAACTTAAGGTAAACGACCTCGTATGCCAATTTTGATCATCCATTAGCTCTGAAGCGTCGATTTTAGGATAAGGGGATGATTGGTCTGGGTCTCGAGGTTTTTAAACTCATTTTAGGCTATTGGGTAGGAAGTGATGAAACAACCATTTGGGTGTGGGACCCATTTTTCATCGAAATGACTCTGGATATAAATTTTGATTGCGTCATTGAGTTTGGAATGTCAAATTTGATAGGGTAGCATAGTTCCTTTACATTCACAAGATTCCGAACAAATCCTGAGAGCCCATTGGAAAGTTCACAAAATATTGCCAAGTGTTGATTCTGCTTTAGCTGGTGCGACCGCTTAAGCAAGCATTTGGCCTCTTAAGAGAAACTACTATAGTGGCCTGGGAACCGCTTTAGTAGCTAGCACTGGTCCTAGATGGACCTCTTAAGCGGAGTCCCTACCACTTTAGCGGGGTGCACTTAAGCTTCACCTGTCCGCTTTAATAGAGGTCAACCCAGGTCTTCAGACCGCTTTAGTGGTCGAGTGGCCACTTTAGCGA
Organism: Capsicum rhomboideum; assembly: GCA_031232105.1. Taxonomy (NCBI): domain Eukaryota; kingdom Viridiplantae; phylum Streptophyta; class Magnoliopsida; order Solanales; family Solanaceae; genus Capsicum; species Capsicum rhomboideum. The sequence continues at coordinate 95,968,239 of CP124715.1, forward strand.
TACCTGCAGTTCATTGAATCCCCTTTTCACCTATTTTTCTCTCATTATTGTCTAAGTGTTAGGCATTAAAAGCCCTATAAAGATAGAGAAAGAGAGAGGGAGATTCTTGGGAGATCAAGGAAGGTTGGAGAGTTCGTCAAAACCTTTTTCCTCATCTTAATCCTTTTAAGATCCATCTAATTTTTTGATAAATTCTTCATTTTAGTTTTGAAGCCCTAATTCATTTATGGGTTATTTTTGGATGTTTTGGAGCTTGGAATTTACCCATTCTTAAGGCTTAATGATCCTTGAGCCTTGAGGGTCGTTTTGACTGTTTCAAATTCATGATTCCGTAAGCGGGCCCTATATGGAATTTTTAGCTTGATTTTGGACCCAAAGCAATTATATGCCACACGGGTATTATTGTTCTTGTATTAATGCGTAGATCATTATTATGATAATGTGGCATCGAGCGGAGACTCCTTGAAAAGGAAAATCCACAATTTAGCAAACTTTATCGAGCATTCTTCGGCATCCAGGTAGGCTAAGCTTACCTTAATTATATATTGAGCTATATTATGGTATTAGTATGATATTTTGCTAGTTTTGGGTTTGAAATTATGGTTTGGTCACTTAAATAGTGAAGTTAATTTATTTGGCTGATTTCTGAGCCGTTTCGAAGGTAGAATCGACCCATTGACCCTTTCTTTAAGTCAAATGATGCTTTTAAGATTTATTTATACTTATGTGATAACCTGTAGTGGAAATTTTTAGACTTTGTCATTTTCGGGTAGTAATCGCCTTAGTATGGGCTTTTGGGTTTAGAAGCGCGCCCTGTCGGCTCTCTTTTAGGTTGTGAAATATCTTTTAGCTCCTTTTGTACTTAGGAGGCCTTCGTTCGGAATATTATAGTTAATATTGAACCTTAGTCTATATAGCATTTATCTAGTTTAGGGCTAGGCCAGTTATTGTGAATTTTCCTTATTAAAGATCAGTTTGAGTCCGACATCTATGATATGGTTATGGTATAAAAGACCGGTTCGAGTACGACATGTATGATATGGTTATGGTTTTACTAGACCGGTTAAAGTCTAGCATTTATGATATAGTTATAGTATTAAAGACCAGTCTGAGTCTGGCATCTATGATATGGTTATGGTGTTAAAGACCTATTCAAGTCCGACACTTTATGGTTCATCTATGATATTACGAATCAAGTTCGAGTCCTGTATTGCCTAGTACGAATGGTTTGACAGATATGGAATTATTAGTTGGTTATATTATGCTTAATGTCCATAGATCTCCTCTTGATTGTATCCATCAGGCTTATGGGAGCTCGTTTGGGTTAGTCTTCTCTTGTTTGCACCTTTTAGGCTTATAGGGGCCTAGTTAGGTTATAATTAGTTTACTTTCACTTTGGTATTGCGTGTTTAATTATTTATTTATCTGTGTTGGATCCTGATCTCAGGTTTTACCCTTTCTCTTTGACTTTACTTACATTCTCGCATTTTATTATGCTTTTACTATGATTTAGCTCAGTCGGCCGATGATGGTACTAAGTACCCATTGTTTTGTTACTCATACTACACTTCTGCTTCCTTTTCTGATGCAGATATGAGTGCTAAGCACTGTTGTTGGTATTCCTTCCATCTTGCTTATAGGATCCGGAGATAGGGTGAGCTTTCAGATCCAGAGCTGATCCCCTTTCCTTCCTAGATTTTGCGACAGTCTTTACATTCGAGACTATCTGTATATTGATACTACTAGTACTCTTATTCTTTTGATAAATGGCTCTTGTACTGGCCTTACCAGGTCGTGGGATGTTTCTTTTGTTCTTCCTCTTTTCCATTTGGTATTTTGGGATCGTATTCATATTTGTATCGCCTTCAATCTTATTTTTATACTTATTTCCCTGCATTTATCCCGTCTTCCGCCTTTTAGCCCATTACTTATCGTTTTGGGCTATGGTTTGACTTACATACTGGTGGGTTATGGTAGGTGCCATCATGACTCCGAAATTGGGTCGCGACACAACCTAAGCTTATGGAATAACTTGACGATTTGTTTATATCCTTTTGATAGTTATTAATAACATGGAATTCATGTTTAAGAAGTTGGGCAAATTATTTAACTCAAAGTCTTGATTTGAATAAAAATTGTTAAAGTTTGAATTATTTAGAAACTTTGACATTCAATATATTTTATTATTTGGAATAAATTGGGATGTTTAAGTACTAAATAAATTTTATTCATTTTAATAAATTTTCAAAAGAACCTTAAGATTATTCAAGTAACTTAAATTTTTTTTTCAAAGTTTAGCCAAATAAGTTGAATCCGTTGGGAACCACACTTTGTGAATTTTCGAAAGTATCTAACACCTTCTTTCAAATTTAACTTGAACCCTTACCTAGGCTCTGGTTTTTAATAAAAGGTTATCTCTCAAAATTACCTTTATTTAAATGGTTTTCCTAATTTCCTAAAAATTAAGTGGTGAGTCTAAATTATTTTTTCAAATAAAATCTAATAGGTACTTTTTGCTAGAAGTTATGAAATTTTTGACTTTTCAAAAATGATCATAATAAAATAATGACTCTTCTGTGGATTCATCCAGGTTCTAACCATAAAGATTTTATTTGTTTGGCAAAAATTTATTTCTAATAATTGTTACATTTTGCAATTGCATGGTGAATATTACAATTAGAATGTATTAGGAAAAAGCGATTACATATCTTTCGTGGTCGTTTCTCTACTCAAAAGACCAAATATTTTTCGAAGTGATAAAGAATTAGTCGGTTCTTGATCTTTTGACAATTTTTTATCATTTCAGCCCGTGGTTGTCCGTCTGTGTTCCTGGTCTCGTTTTAAAACTCACTCTAATCAATTAGCGTAGAGTGAAACCAAATCCTTGAAATAGGCATTTTCACCTAAGAGACCCGGTACTCCAAGGGTATCAAACCCATTAGAAGAACACCTTACGTCTATTGGCCACAAGTCAATAACAGGGGAGCATTCCTTACGTGTTTAATTGAAGCATGTAATGCCAAATTTTACAGACCATTTGTCATTCCAAAGATGTTCAAAAATTTAAAAAAGTTCGAGACTGGAGGATCTCTAAGGCAGATTTAGTTTAGAGTTATTCCCCTGCACGGGATTGATATTATTTATTTCCCCTTTTCCCTCATTTTGTATCCCCATTTGTTTTGTTCATAAAAATTTCTATAATATATATTTTTTGGGGGCATATACATCTTTCAAACGTTAGGCCTACCTTTGGCTTAAAAGGTCACATATATGCTAGGGCGTGTTGTATCTTATTTATGTGCTAAGTGCCACATAATTTACTTGTCTGTGCTTACTAGTTTATGTGTTTAAATACATATGTTTTTCTTTGAACATGATTAGTCCATTATTCTCTTCCAAGTCTTACAACATTATCAGGCATATAAGATTCAAAATCTGAATCTTCTTAAAGTACCCTTCAAAGTCCATCGATAAAATCCTTTCTAATTCACCCAAGTATTATTCAAACATCAATTCGGTCATTTTTTGATTCACATCGATCATGTTGTTCTTACAAATCGCCTTCTCGCACTTAATTATAGCCAGAGTTAACAAAATACTCTATTAATTTTAGGAGTCCATTATTTTCAAAATAACTTTCCAAATAAACCTTTTTGGAAGTTTACTTATGAGCACAAAATTTCTTCCAATCGCTTAGTTCACTTTGTTCGAAATTCTATTTCTCAATCAAAATTCAAAGTTCGTCAAATGATCAAAATTATGATCATTCAGTTATTTTCAAAAATTGTCCTATTCCTCAAAGTTTGGACTAATTTGTTTGAGCCAAACAAATGTTATTTTCTCCATATATTACTTTGATTAACTATTACTATTCATGAACTAACATTTTCAACTTTTGAGTGTTTTTCTTTATTTTTTTAGAGAGAGGCTAATTTGTGTTGGTAGTCAAACTTTCTCACTTCGCAAATACCGAAGCAAATAAGTTTTAGCTAGAAACTACGTGTGACCTGATTCAACGGAATACATAGGCACTACGTTAGTTTGGTCATATACCCTGTTAGATTTCCATTTCCCTTTATGATAGAAACAGGGGTAGAAATTTTGAAAGGATCTCAAAACATCACTACAAGAAGATTTTCTCCTAAGTCAGAATTAGAGATGACATTGAAGAATGCAATTGGGAAAGAATTTTTGAGAAGGTCTAAAAATTTCCACATAATTTGACATTTGCTACAGGTTGAGCACCTGACTTTATTTAAGTTTAAACCGGGGCAGAATTTTTGAGGAGATCCTAAAAATTCCATGTTAAACTACGTCAGAAGAAATTCAAGGGTATTGCATTCTATACTGGGGTAGAATTTTTGGGGAAGGTCCTCAAAAATTCCACCTACTCAGCATTTTAAGGCCAGACAAGTTTGCAAATCAGAGACAAGAAGGAGCACTAGGAGAGCAAGGCAAAGACAACACGAATTAGTTTCTCAAAACTAAGAATTTTTCTTTGGATACAATAGTGATGAAGTCATAAAATTTAGAATGCTGAAACCACCAAATATGGCTAAGGACATTGCTATACCTACCGTGGCCTCATCATCATAATTCAAACAACTTCTCTTATAACTTTATCCCTTGATTTATTTCTGTTATTTTTCTTTGAGTTTTGCAGGAAAAATTATCAGGCATGACGACCAGGATATAGAGATATTATCTGGACCACTATATCAAAATCATCATAAGACGAATGAATTCAGTTCAAACTTTATGTTCTGATATAACTTTTGCTTTATTACGATAATTCTATTGGGTTAAGCTATTGTATCTAAGTTATGCAGGTAACGTTAAACAAACCTGCTTCTAAGACATAGTAAAAATGCTAATGATCCTCCCAAAGTTTGAGGAATTAAGCTAGAAGATCACCATACACAAGACATACACAAGTATTTTCAAGGGTTCTCGATACAAAGGATCTAGTTTGACAAATCGACTTCTACTTTTTCTCATATATTGACAAATATAATGGTTCATCTTTCTAATCAAATCTTACATTATTTGATGATTCTATCAGTTTCAGACTCGAACTATATCTAACCCGCTTCTTGTTCCATAAGAATACATAGGCAATCCTACATAAGGATTCTTTCTTTACACTGTTTCAAATGACAGTCCGTCGGAGAAAATAGAGACATGTCTTTGTAACAGTCAAATCTTCTGTTGAAAACTATTTCAATTAATTGCTCTTGAACTGGAAATAGGGGCATCTTTTTGAAATGGTTTATTGATTTCAAAAATCTCTGTTCAATTTCAATTTTATAATTGTTCCTTATCAATAAATCCTCTCTTTACAAGAAACTCCAATTAAAGCAGGGATGAACCTTATATGACATCCCTAATCGGCTATTAGATCCTTCAATTAATATTTGAATCCCTCTCAAGAAATTTGTCTGGGATCATAAACTTCATAGTTACCAGATCTTTATGACATGTTCAAATGGTCTAATATATGTCGATTTCTTTATTATCAAAACTAACAAATTTCGTGAGTGCATGTAGGTTCGTCTGTTTTTCAAAGAGACAAGTTGGATTGTCACTTCATTTGAAATTGATATATCTTATTTTATTGAGTTTTACTACCCTCTAAGGAAGCATACCTGATGTCGCCCAAACTACACCTCTAAAGTAAGTCTAAAATGGTCGCTATTCAAATATCGAACCCAATCAAGGTTAGGGTTGGTACCACGATGAATGTGGTTAGGACCTAGGTTAATGTGATTACTTAGGCTTTTAGTCGGTTATTTTCGTAGGAGGGGGAGTTTTGTAACAAGTAATAGTTTTAATTTGTAAGTAACAAAGTATCAATTAATGTTGTTTGTAATCAATGGCGAGAGTTAACTAGGATTATGTTCCCCTTTACTTTATGTCATGACCCAAAAACTTAGGTCTTAATAGCACCTACTGTAACCCTCTAATAGGTAAGCCAAAACCATAACCCAAGACGACATGTAACGGGCTATCAGGAATAATTATGAAATTGAAATTTCCAGCCTAGATATTATACTTTTTCTCCAGCCATAACCATAAATCATATCGATCTCAAACCAAATTTCCAACCCGAGATCAATAATAATGAATGCCGAACTCGAATTGGAACTGATAAAGAATAACCAATAAAATCAAGTACTGGACTCAAACAAGAGCTAAATATGCAATACGTAGTAATAACCCCGAGTTCCAATTTAAATCAAGTCTAACTAGTCCTTTTTACCATATTAGAAGACCAAAATTCATTAAAATATGAAAAGTTCCATTTTATTAAGTTAAAAACAGCGATTTAATGCCATGTTATTAAAAATACCAAGGATACCAAAGCTAACAAACACAATATAGTGAACAATCCAACAAAACATAATAAACAACCTCTCGAAGCAATTCTATAATCCTTTACATCTAATAAGGGCATTACCTAAAGTAACCAACTCTAAAAGGAACGATAATACTAACTAGAAGTCCTGAATTCCCCATCTAAGGCAAGACGTTGTCCAAGCCTAGACTAATGCATCAAAATCCCATCCTAAGGGCCCTAGGTATGCTAAGTTAAGTTCTAAAGGAGAGCATCTACTGGGCCTAAATGAATTCAAGGTAGAAATCAATCCTTAAGTCCCCTAACTAGCTATAAGACTCATAAAGCTGCTAACAGACTATCCAAACCATAAAACCCTCACCCACAATTAGCAAAATACCACGGCAATACCATAAAAGAGTCGTAATGCTAAATTACACCCAAGAAAAGGATGTACGTGGTCGTTTGCAATATATATACCCAATTATAAAGTCAGGATTGATCTCACGAGGAATAATGCGACTAGCGATTGAGAAAATACATAATAAAAACAACTTACTCTAATCCAAACAATTGATTCAAGTATTTTTTTATTTGGCGGGGGGGGGGGAGGGTTTCAATATAAAACAAACACACATGATTAGAACCAATTATTAAATGAATAAATTGATTAATGGCTTTCACAAATGATGAAAAACAAAGGGGTTTGATACGGGGAATTTATTCTATCGATGATCCAATATATTTAAATCAAGTACTCACAATTAATCACGGATTTAGAAAATTGACATTGGAATCTTAAGCATCCGCCACATGTCTACATCAAACTCAAATATTTCTTAGCTAAATTCTCTCGAATAGAGCTAAGTATCAACACAAGTAGTTCCGATGGATGGTTAAATTAAAAATTTCATATATCTAGCTCAATTCCATTAGATGAGGTTTAAAGCCTTAAATAATGCTAAATTAACCTTTCCCAACCTTAATTAACTCTCCCAAGCTTGATCAAAGGAAATAGGCAAGTCCTCGGGTTAGCTACTCCTTTCAAAAATCAATCAAAGCATGAGATTAATTTAAACAACCAAAACCTATTCATAAATCTTAGAGTATTTGATTAATACAAAACCAAAAGATAAAATCAAAACCTAAATATGGTTGTGTTTCCAATTCAATATTCAAAATCAAAATTAAAAACAACACCAAAATATAGTGAATGCAAAGCAAGAAAATGAAGAAAGGATTAAGAATTAGTCACTCAAAGCATCCAAATCTTTACTCCAAGGGTGTTGGTTGATGAACCCTAGACTCAAAGGTTGATAAAATAACAAAGTTATTCTTGAAAGAGGTGGGAATTGAGTTTTGTATGTTTGGGATCAAACTATGATGTCATGACCCAAAAACTAGGTCATGATAACACTTGTTGCGGCCCAGCCTTAACAAGTAAGCCAATCATCCAAAATCAAATGAAAAGTCACAACATAATGAAATAATAGTAAGGCGAGACTTCTAGAATGAAGTCAAACCAATACAAGTAAAATAATAGTGGAAGTCTGAAAGAAATATTGTCACATCCTAAGACATGGTGACATAGTGTAAGAACATCTAAGTACAATATTCGAAAAACTGAAAATACATATCTGTCTCTGAATTATAAATAAAAACAAGTAAGGATAGATGAGATCCGAATTAGACCCAAACTCTAGAGTGAATTAGTACCTCAAAATCTGAAACTCCATATAAAATCAACCGCCACACATAGTGCTTGAACTGGGATCTACACCGAAAGGGCACAGTAGGGGTGAGTATGGTCCAAATATACTCAGTACGAATCATAGGCCGAATGATCAAAGAAGACAATAACATAAGTAAAGAAGACTATGAGCATGTCACCTGCCAATAGAAAAGTTCCCAAATGGTAGCTCACACCGTCTCCACTAACAGTTCTAATATAATACTGAATTGAAACAACATGGATATAAATGAAAGTATGCAGAAACCAAATGGTGATTTTCCACCATGGATTACACAAACCTAGTTGTGAGGTTTTTAGCCACTCAAGGTGGAAAATAAGATGAAGAAGATTATTTTCATAAGAGAAAGAGAAAACCTTACAGTAAAATAATCACAAATCCTGATCCTTGATATTTAACACCCAAAGACAGTAGTTCCAAAATATTTCTCATGAGAAAGTAATCATTAAAATACCTAAGTATGCCAGCCCTATTCTGAAACCTAAACTAGGTATTTAGATGCTCCAAATAAAATAAAGATTAAAATTTGATATCTAGTTTGCTGCATCAACACAGATAGTAAGTGCGATGGCCCGTCAGAGAGGTGATGGTCCATCACCAAAATATACTAAATAGTGCAATTTTCTTAAGGCTTGGCAGACCAAGTGACTGCCCATCGTAAGCTCGATGGTTCATCACTTGAGCCATTGCTGGATTCCATTTTGGCCTTTATTCTGGTTAGCCTATGGCGGTAATGATGACAGTCCATCAAAGCCTTGATGGGCCGTCAGGGAATCTATCAACAATCTTCATTGAAGAGCACATTCTGGTTAAGGATTGATGGATAGAGCGGCGGTCAGCCAAGCTCTTGATGGTCCGTCAGTAATACCGTCAAATCCTCTTTTTCAATTGATTTTTCTATCTTTCAAAGGATTGGATTTATTACCTAAAACTGAACATAAACCACATTAAAGACACCATATATTGCTTGAAAACTCACAATTATCCTTAGTTAAAGATGCTAAATATGCCGTCATAAGCCGGCACATCAACACCCTTAACTTAGAACAATTGCTTGTGCTCAAGCAACTTAAACAACATAGTATCATGCAAATAATTAAGACCTCAAAAGAACAAGCAGCTGGTGTATCATTCACATGGACTTCACTCTAAGACTTGCAACAGGTGCAACAACTCTGTTTAATCACAACTAGCAAGTATCCATAATTAGCATTACACTACAACCCATTGATCTATAAACACTCAAGATGTAAAATCTAATAGTCAGCAAGTTAACATATCAATCTGATGCTCTCACTAGAAAGAAGTCCCTCAAACATAAGTAAAATAATACAAAAGTTAGGGAGTAATAAACCAACTCTCACTCTCACAATAAAATTCTAACAATGCTCATGCAATACCATAGGCTTGCCCTTACCATTTCACAAGATTCATTAGTTGGTTGACAAGGATCACTACAGGACTTTATCCAGCTTGTAAGGTAGGCTTGAGTGCTGGTACGGTATATTTAGGATTAGTGACTTAGCCTTCCTTGACGTTCACTAGTTCATAACACCACTTATTCTTGTAATCACAAGCATTAATTTCATCCTTATTCTCTATTACCAGCAATACTTTTCCCCTTTTTGAAAGCGTTCTTTTCAAGGATTCATTTTCAAATCATTCCTTTTCCTTTTCACTTGAACAGCTCATTGCTTTCCCTTTTATTTTACACATTCTTAGGGCTTCCTTACATTCTCACTCACTCTTTTCATACCCAACTTCCCTCATCACCTTTCTACAGTAGCCACCCTTAACTTAGGCAATTTACCTGAATTGAAGTGCACGATGAAGGACCAGGGCCAAAATAAGAGATAAATGATAGAGTAGGGAAGGTTAGTAAGTGCTGAAATAAAAGAAAATCATTAAGGCTCAACATAGGGATCAAGTTTTTTTTTGTTTAATCATAAAATTTTTAATACGTTCATAGTTTCAATGTGCTTATTCACGTAATAGGTTAGTGTTTGGGTCAAGTAATCCTATTCAATCTTATTATAATTTGTACATCATTTGGACAGCTTCATTTAGGTAAAGTGAACTTTAAATCAAACAAGGTCTATGATCATATCCTATGTCATCCACCTATCACCTAACAAAATAGACTGGGAAAGTTCTAGATGCATGCACAAAGTAAGAAAATAGAGCAAGAAGTCTCACACACACATAGCACAAACTAGTAGTGACCTTGTCAATTTTCAAATTCACACTCAAGCTTCAGTAATTTGTAACTCATTATAGAATACTAATGCCAAGTAGAGATCTATCAAACTCCATAATTAAGCGGAAATTAATTGTATAGTCACAAAAAAAAGAAATTTTTTTAGAGGAGAGGTCTTCATTTCATTCGATACAACACCACACAAATTTTCATTCATTTGATTTCCTTTAAGGCACAATACATAAATAAATAATCATGATGCAATAACATAATTTAAATGACAACCTAAACATACCGATTCTACTAGATAGCGCATGAGGGAAAAGAACACAGACACCAAAAACTCTCATGGTGACAACAGACTCACAAGTGCCTCCACCCCACCAAAATAAACATGTTTTATCCTCAAATACATACAAAAAAAAATTAAAAGTACAGGGGGATGGTATACTTGCACACCTTTAAGAGTGAGAGTCATCATCATTAAAGGTTTGAGTAGCCTCGGTAGCAGCAACAGTGGTCCCGGTGGTGTCTGGGGTGATCAAGTTAGCCATAGTGTCCCCATTGTTTGCTGGGGTACTCAAATCATCAACAAAAAATTCACCTACGGGAGAAGGTCACCTAGTGGAGACTTCTGCCTCTTTATCAGCAACTTTGATCTTTCTCACATTTTTATCTTTCATCGATCTCTTGAGGACTTTTCTAATTTCCTTCTCTTCATCTATCTCATTTGCATGCTTCCTTTTCTTAGACTTTGTCTTCTTTTCGGGTTCAATACTAACAACTTTTCCCTTGTCGGTCATCTTTTGACCCATGAGATCCACAATACCTTCCTCTTTTTTTTGACCTCTACAATCCTAGGTTACCAAAATGATCCATAATCTGTTCTTATTCAAATTGTTTATATCTTCTTGGGCCTATTTCAGTTTAGCCTAAAACTTGGCCAAGTCAGGAATGGACAACTCATTCAACCTTTAGTTCACCCTTTCCTCCATGTGGTCCATAGAATATGTAGATTTTCATATGGCTTCAAAGCCTATTTCACAATTTCATCCATGAAAGGCTTGAAGTGTCCTAACAAAGCCTTTAACTGCTTTTCAAACCTCTTCTTCTAGTTAACCATTTTAGCAAAGTTTTCCAGAGTGAACCAACACTCTAAAAAGGATGGGGGCATAGTTGTCGTATCTACAATTTTAGTAAAAGTGGACAGAGGAGTAGGCCCTGATGTACTCGAGCCAACCTGTGGATCATAAATATCAAGGGGTAAGTCAGTACCTATGAGAACCTGTGATAACTCTGGGATTGGTTGAGACTGAGTCTCTTATGATGATTGCTTTTAAACCTTCAACTTAATCTTCAATTCATCTTTTATCCTCTCAATGTCTTTCTTATGAGTAGCCAAAAATTCATTGTCAATCTCACTCAAGATAGGCACCTTAGCTTGCCTGCACAGATCCATGATGAGTCACTATAAAGGTAAAGCACTAGCAGTCTTGTGTGCATGTATAAATAACTCATCAGCTATTATCTCCCAAAAATTAATCTTTAGCCGCTCTATCAAATATGCTACCAACACCACCCTCTACGGATCGAGGTTTGCATCTCCACCAGTAGACAACAATCGAAGCCTAACCATAGCCCACCATAACTTGGCTTTAAAACTTAAGGACAACTTTGCTATCCTCTCATTGTTATTAAACCAAGAAGGCTTTTCAGAGTCTACCAGTGTGTATGCCAACCATACGTACTAGAAAGACACTGTACCCATTCTATTATCGACTTTAGGTGTCACACCTTAAGGAGTATAGGTCTGACCAAATAGAATCCGGTTAATAGTGTGCTATAAAATGTCAACTGACACTCAGTAAACCCGAATCATCATCCTGTTCTGCATATCCAAAGCCTTTTTCCCCTTGGGCAAATCATTCTTGATATTTTCCAAGTAGTTGGCAAAGAATTCACCATCATCAGATAATATGTTCCTGGAGATGTACCAAAATGGTGCAATCCATACCTATTGAACCTCCTCTCAAGTTCTGGATACTCAGATAATTTTGTGGTCACAATTTGGTATTCTTCAGCAATAGGTCTCTTCAAATATTGTGCCTTAGTTGGCTGCAGCCCTTCATGATAGATTGTCTTATATTCTTCAATTGCCCACCTAATATTCTCCCAAACCCCGGGGAGCTTGCTTCGAATCACCTCAACTGGTTGTGCTTCCAACCTTTTTTTTAGGTCTGGGTCTAAGATGGAAGAGCTCTCTATTGCAACCTCGACAATTGGGGTCGATTAAAAAATGTTATCACTTTCCTCCATATCAATAGGTTCACTGCCAGATGAACTACCCTCCTCTTCAGACTGGGAAGGTATGTATCATTTTCTTCCACTTTACCTCATGTTTTGGTATGGGGCCTGATTTTCATCATTCTTTGGCTTGGATTCATGCCTTGACGTGTTTACCTTGTCGAGGCTCCTCCACGTCTTGATGAAAACATGGGAGGCATGGTACCTGAGCGTTAAAGTGTTAGATATAGAGAGAAGAGTAGAGCAAAATTGAATGAAACAATGCTGACTGCTTGGTCTTGACGACATAAGTAATGGTTCATCATGAAGGTGACAGTCCGTCAGCTTGGCCGTCAGACTTTAAGCAGAAACCTTAAGAAAATTTTATTCAGCAACGGTTAGGCTGACGGTCTTCCATAAATGCGATGGTCTGCTAGTGGGGCCATCAACTGCTAACCAGTAAAGGCTATTGGTGAAATCTTTGTGACTGTCAATCTGACGGTCCACCGTGGTTGTGACATCAGTCAGTTTGATCATCAGGCCTTCCAGTTTTCAAATTTCTTCCATTGACATTTTGTCAAACCCTTGGTGGGAAACCTGACTTTTGTTGTGTAGTTGCATTATTTTCTCATGGAAATTTAACCACGATATCATTAGGTTACTCGAACTTCACTTTATGGGATGCCATACCACACAACCATTACGAAGGTGCAGAATATAATGCATAACAAAACTATACAACGGAGAAGGAAAATAAAGAGTTCACTAAAAATAAAAATAAAAACTACATTTGAGAAAGGAAATACCTAAGTAGCGAATATGAATGCTAACTTTTCAAGGTACACAGAAAACAACTACGAGTACAAACTTTTATGAACTGAAATAGAAAACTTAGGGCTTATTTTTGTTGTGATGATTTGTGATGGAAGGTGTTGGTTTAAATAGGAGGATTAGGTGAGAAGGGGTGATGCATTTTTTTGTTAGTGGGTTATTATGGGTGATGAATGTGGTTTAATAGGGTGTGAATGTGGGGTGTTGAACTTTTGGGAATATGAAGAGGAAAAAATAAGATTTTTAAATGGAGGGTTTAAATATTATTAAAATCGGGTCGGTTCGATTTTAGTCATGGGTTTAGGTTGGGTCAGGTTGAATTTATGGTTGGGTTGGGTCGGTTAAGGGGAAAAATGAAAAATTTAAAAACTCACATGGGACGACATAGGTGACGGTCCGTTACTGGGGCGACGGTCCATCAACCTGTCTGTTAAGAAGAACCAAAACATGTTTCACGTGTAAATCTCGTGACGGAGTGCAGGACGGTCTGTCAGCTGAATGATGGTCCATATATGTGTCCATCATTCTTATCTAGAATAGCATGTTTTCATAACTTCTTGATGATAATCTCAACAGTCCATCGAAGGAGTGAAGGTCTGTCAGCCTGGACGTCAGTGCTTATCCAGAATGCACTCGTTTTGGTCTCTTGTTGACGACCCATTATAACGGTCCGCCAAGCTTATGGCAGTCTGCGACTAGGACCATCGAGCTCAACCAGTTTCAGTTTCTCACCTTGTTTTTCACCTAGATTCCTGCACACTTAACACCCACGTTAACTATGCTCAACTACAAAACAATAAATTATGCTATGGTACAATATATTGTGGGTTGCCTCCCACTAGCGCCTGATTTAACATCGCAGCACGACCCAGTTATCTTGACTACTCATACTTCATCAAGATTACCAAAGACAACACTTTTACCTCTTCCTGTGGACCCACATACTACTTAACTCTTTATCCATTAACTTTGAACAACTTGCCCTCTTTGTTCTCCAATTCCACCAATTTGGATAGTTTAAACCTTGAGTTGAAGAGCAACACCAAATCCCCAACATGGAAATCTCTCTTGTCGATCTTCTGATCAGGGTACCTCTTCATTTTATCATTGAAAAAGTAAGATCTCTCTTAGGCATAAGTATTGCTTGCTATCTCAGACTCCCGGGTATGCCAAGCTCTACTAGGTTTTGTCAATCAGTCAAGTATCTCAGTGGCTTCCGCATAATTATGCGCCCCAAAAGCACCCCCAGCTCCATTATCCACCACCAATTTTGTTATAAAGTTTAGTGATCTATAGAATGTTTGCATCATATGTTCATCAGTGCGATGGTGATTTGGGCATTGAGTTAACTTTATCTTGAACCTAAGCCATGTCTCATGCAATAGATCATGTGACAATTGTCTGAAATTGATGATCTCATCCCACAATTGTAACATTTTGTAAGGCGGAAAGAACCTTTCTAAGAAAGCCCATTTCTATTACCTCCTGTGCGTTATAGAAGCGGGAGGTAGTTCATTCAACCACAAGGTTGCATCCCCAGTTAGAGTCAATAAAAACAATCTCAGCCGAATTACGTTCAGTGACACTCTTGGATTATCAAATGATCTGCAAATGTTAATGAAGTTCATTAAGTGCAAATTCGGATCGTCACCAAATAGACCCTTCAGGTTCAGTAGTTGGATCATAGTGTTGGTGATGTTAACTTAGTCCCAAGAACAAATGGAAGTTGGAAAATGGCTCCAGTGGCCCCAACTCCATCTAAATCAGCGTCATCCTCATCATCATCCAAAGCAAAGATCACCGCCTGCTGTTGGCGTCCTCTACTTATTTGTCCCTGGTTTCAATTAACTGGGGAAAAATTATCAACATAGTGGCCATCAAACGTATTATTCAATTCCTCATCACCCAGGTCTTTATCATCTGTATGTGGTACATGACCGGGTGGAGGTGTACGCCCAAAAGTGTATTGTTTACCCTCAATGTTTCTCCTTAGTGTTCTATTCAATTCTTGATCATAAGGAAACAATGGTTCACCTAAATATCAGGTAATTGACATGCACCACTATTTATCTGTAAGTACAGAAACAACAAATAAAAGTAAATTTAGGAAACCAGACAAATAGTCAAATTACACAAATAAAACTTATTTGACAACTGTATTCCCCGGTAACGACGCCAAAATTTGATACGCCTAAATTACAGGTAGGGGTCAAATCCTAGAGGGAATATGGTGTTAAACAAATGTTATGTAGTTTTGATGATAATTAACCAACAATTTTTGAGAAATAGGGGTGTTTTGTTTTACTAATTGTGAATCAATATCAAATTTTGTAAACAATGATAATTTTTCAAAACTTAATTCAATGGAAAGGTACAAACTAGGATTGCTTCACCTAGGTCTCCAATCACCACTGGGTCATGAGTGAATTATGAAATTGTGTTAAGATGAGTGATTATCAGACAATCGATTATTTAAAATATCTAAATGTTTTTCAACCAATTTAGATAAGTTTTCACTCTAATTCGTTCGAACTTAAAATGCAAAATATATATGATTCGAGTTCAACCTCAATTGATAAAGAGTTAATCGTTAGTTTAGAGGTTAGCAATTCCAAACTCTTGCTATGAATCCCTTATCTTTACAGTTAAAATGTTTAATCAAGCAATTTAATAAAACATGTTTTTCCAATGTTTGCAACCATCAAGAATGAAATAAAATTGAAGGGATTCATAATACAATCACTTAAACCACACAATCTCAACATCCATGAATCCTAAATGGTTATTTTCCACCATGGATTACACAACCCTAGTTGTTGTGTTTTTAGCCACTCATGGTGGAAAATAAGATGAAGAAGATTATTTTCATAAGATAAAGATAAAACCTTACAATAAAATATTCACAAATCTTGATCCTTGATATTCAAAACCCAAAGACAGTAGTACCAAAATGTTTCTCCAGAGAAAGTAATCGTAAAAATACTTAAGTATGCCAACCCTACTTTAAACCCTAAACTGGGTATTTATAGGCTCCAAATAAAACAAAGTTTAAAATTCAAAATCTGATTTGTTGCATCAATGCAGATGGTAAGTGCGACGACCCGTCGGAGGGATGACAGTCTGTCACTGGGGTCGTCGCCAAAATATCCAAAATAGTGTAGTCTACCAAAGGCTTGGCGGATCGAGTGACGGCCCACTGCAGCCCCGACGATTCATCTCTTGAGCCGTTGCTGGATTCCTTTTTGGCCTCTATTCTGGTTAGCCTATGGCGGTAGTGATGACGGTCTGTCGAGGCTTTAACTGACCGTCAGGGAATCAATCACTAATCTTCATTGAATAGCACATTCTGGTTAAGGAATGACGGACAAAGCGGTGGTCCGCCAAGCTCTTGACGGTTCATCAGTCACAACATCAAATCCTCCTTTCAGCTGATTCTTCAATCTTTTAAGGGATTGGACTTATTACCTGAAACCGAACATAAACCACATTAAAGACTCATTTTCTTTCAAAAATAGTGTTCTTTAATGGTACTAGTATCTCATGAATGTATATGTATGAAATGCAGATGTAATGCTCACAAATAAATCAGTATGAACATATACAATCCATTCAATATGTATATAAGTTAGCCTAGAAATAAACTCAATATGTCCATAATTAATGATATCAACTCTAACCAGGTACCATCAGAATAAATATGCACGTAGACATCATTAATATCATATCAACCCTTAACTCAGGAATTTTAGTCATGATAGGCAATCAATAATCAATAAGGCCTATAATAACAATTTAAGCCCCTGCAGAGGTATCATATCTAGAATAAAGGCATTTGAATGCACATATAAGGCCAATGAAGTCAAATAAGGCCCCTAATCGGACAACATGCAATATTAGATATCACAAGTCAACAACCACAAAATATAATCCTCCACTTGAGCACACAACAGTAATAATAAACTCGAAATATAAAACTCGTAGTTCTTTTCCCCAACCCATAGCATGTTTTACTTATTTATTAACTACCTAACTCAATCTGAAAGAAGTTAAGCCATAACCTACCTCGAAGCGATGAAATCCTAGACTTAAGTCCTTCAACATAATGCTTTACACTTTCAAATGGCCTTAGAATCAACTAAAACATATAAATATAGTATCTACACGTTAAAAGAAAGCCAACAATACCCATATTGCCTATATTTAAGCTGGGTCTAAAACGGACTTGAAAAATAAGTTCAAAAAATGAGAGGAGTAAAATTGAAATTTTTCTGTAGAAACACATTCCCCAAATTTATAGGAGTCTACAGTTGAAAAACCACACAAAAAAAGCTTAAAACGAGGTTCAAATCTTAGAAAAACCATTTTTAAGCTTTACCAACAAAACCCACAAAAATCCATTTTGAAATCAAGAATAAAAGGTGTTTTTGATGATATAATCAATAGGAAATAGTGGGATTATGCTCTTAGAAGTTAACCACAGAAAAATCAATGCTGAAACCCTCAAAAATCACTTTTCCCGAAGCTTAAAGGTTTAAAAATGGAGTAAAATCACGAAAATGTAGCATTCTATGATATACAGTGAATAGTACTTCACGAATGCGGTCAACCCTTCGCTTTTACGAGGATCAACGCTGGTCGGCTAATAAAATTATCCTTTGCATTCGCGGCTAGGGCTTTGCGTTCATGAAGGTCTATAACCAGGACCCTCACATTCACGACAGTCCTGTCGTACTCGCGAAGAAGGAATTTCGACTCGATCCAACCCGATTACCCTTCGTGTTTGCGGTCCTACCTTCGCGTTCACGATGAAGGAACAATTCCTTCCCCGCATTCGTGTCCAGAGGCCCTTATTTGCGAAGAAGGTATTTCACTTGCACCAAATTCAGCAAACCAACTGATTTTGCATATTTTCTAAAATCTTCGAATGGACCCTCCAGATTTGTTTAGGACCCAATAGAAGTAAAATATATATGGTACTAGGTTAATTTTGACGTTTCGGACTCAATGGCGAAGTCGAATTTTTGATAAAAGGATTGTGTTCAATAAGTTAACCCCCTCGGGACCCTATTTTCACTATTTTTCAAACCAAGGGTCAAAATGAGATATAAAGGTCCCAAATCCAAACCAACCCCGCTACTAACCCAAATTTAACATTTCATATCTACTGGCAGAATCCAAATTTCAATCCGTCACTCAGATCAAGGAATGTTTACCAAAGTCAACTATTGGCCCTTAAAGCCTCAAAACAACCTTAAACTCACTCAAATCACTCCCGATCATATCGAGAACTATCCCAAACATTCCCACACCCCAAAACCAATATTAACAGCTACAGGGAAGGGCAAAATGGTTAAAACATGAAAAAGGCAAGTTTTCACAAAATAGGTCTTTACAATATACACCACTAGGACTGTAGTTCATCCTCAAACTAATGAGCAAGGAAATACTTGAATCCATGAAAAGCTATGGGTAAGTACTACACATATCAGACTCGACCTCCCAAGTAGCCTTCTTAACGGAACAGTGCCTCCCCTGAACCTTAACTATAAGAATATCTCTAGAACGTAATCGCCTAAAATACCTGGCTAAAATGGAAACTGGCTCCTCAATGAAGGTCAACCTCTCATCCAACTGGATCGAATCCCAATAAAGCAGATGCGAATCATCCAGAATATAGCGTCAGAGCATGGATACATGAAAAATTGGATGAATGGATGAAAAGTCTAGGGGTAAAGCCAACTCATAAGCAACCTCCCCAACTGTTCGGAGAATCTCAAAAGGTCCGATGTACAGAGCTAAGCTTGTGTCTCTTCCCGAACCTCATCATACCCTTCATGGGCAACAGATAAAGGAAAATGCGATCTCTAATACCAAACTTCATGGCATAAAATCTGCAGTCGGCATAGCTCTTTTACCTACTATAGGCTGCCCAAAGCCTTTCCTGAATCACCCTAACTCTATCCAAAGACTATCGAAGCAAGTCGGTACCACGGGGTATGGGCCTCGGAAGTGTCAAACTAACTAATCGAAGATCGACATAGTTTACTATACAACACCTCAAAAGTGTCATCTGGATACTCGAATGGTAGCTAATAGTATAAGCAAACTCTATCAAGGTTAAATGCTGCTCCCATTGACCTCAAAAGTCTATAACATAGGCCCAGAGCATATCCTCAAAAACCTGAAAAGTCCGCTCTGACTGACTATCAGTCGGGGGGTAAAAAGTTGTGCAAAGGTCAACCTGAGTACCCAACTCCTCCTGAAACATCCTCTAAAAGCTAGAAGTGAACACTGAACCTCTGTCTGAAATAATAGACACGGGCACTCCATGAAGACATACTACCTGTCGAACATAGATACGAGACAACCTTTTAGCACTGGATTAAATTTGGATATGGATGAAATAGGTAGATTTGGTTAATCAATCCACGGTGACCCAAATACTTTCAGAACCACAAGGAGTACGAGGCAATCTATTCACAAAGTCTACAGTGATCTGCTCCCACTTCCATTCTAGAATGGGTAATCTCTGAAGCAAACCACTCGATCTCTGATGCTCGGCCTTCACCTGTTGACAACACAAGCAATGAGCTACAAAATCTACTACATCCTTCTTCATACCACACCACCAGTAGAGCTGCCTAAAATCATGATACATCTTAGTCACCCCAGGATGAATGGAATATCTAGAACAATGCACCTCCTCCAAAATCAATCTCACCTATCCACCGACTCTCGGCACACAATCTTGGCTACCCATCCTAAAAACACCATCAGGATCAAGAGATACCTCCTTGGACTAGCCACTCAACACCTTATCCCGAATCACTCTCAAATCATCATCATCAAACTATTGAGCTCGAATCTGCTCCATCAAAGAAGATCTAAAATCAACAAAGGCTAAAATACATCCAGGTGTCAAAATATCAAGCCTAACCATCTGGTTAGCCAAATACTGAACCTCTAAGGCTAATTTTTCTCATGAGACTTTAACTGATGAGAGACGTAAGCAATCACCTTACCCTCCTGTAGCAACACTGCACCTAAATTCACACAAAAAGTATCACAAAACATGGTAAAACCCACACCCTTATTGGGCAAGGTCAAGATAGGAGCTGAAGTCAATAACTCCTTGAGCCTTTTGATGTTGGCCACACAAACATCTGACCACTAAAATACAGTTGTCTTCTGAGTCAACTTGGTCAAAGGTGCGGCAATAAAAGAGAAACCCTCACCAAAACGCCCATAATAACCCGCCAAACCAATAAAAATCCAAATCTCAGAAGGACTAGTGAGAGTAACCCAATCATGAATTACAGTAATCTTGGACGAATCGACCATAATATCATTATTTATCACTACATGACCCAAGAATGAGATAGAATCCAACCAAAACTCAAACTTGGAGAACTTAGCATACAACTTCCCATCATACAATCTCTGAAGTACAGTCCTCAAGTGTCTCACATGATCAACCTTATTCTTGGAATAAACTAAAATATCATCCATAAATACAATTACAAAGGAGTAGAGATACGGTCAAAACACCCAGTTCATCAACTCCATGAATACTGCTGGGGCATTGGCTAACCCAAATAACATGACCAAAAACTCATAATGACCGTATCGAGTCCAAAAAGCTATCTTTGGAACATCCGAAGCTCTAATCCTCAACTAGTGATACGCCGATCTCAAATCAATCTTAGAAAACATGGATGCACCATGAAGATGATCAACCAAATAATCAATGTGATGAAGAGGATACTTTTTCTTAACTGTTACTCTGTTCAACTGCAGATAATCAATACATATGCACATAGAACTATACTTCTTCTTCACAAACAAGACAAGCGTGCCCCAAGGAGATACACTAGGTCTAATAAAACCCTTACTCAACAAATTTTGCAATTGATTTTTCTATTCATTCAACACAGTCGGGGCCATTCTATAAGAAGAAATAGAAATGGGCTTGGAGCCTAGCTCTACATTAATAGCAAAATCAATATCACGATCTAGAGGCATACCAGGAAATTACATAGGGAACACATCCATGAAATCGCGAACAACCCGAATAGTATCCATAGGAGGCATTGAGGCTACACTAGTATAATGAACATAAGCCAAATTAGACAACCAACCCCATTCTACCATTTGATGAGCACGTAAAAAAGATAACACTCCCTTCGAACCCGAATTAAGCGTACCCCTCTAAGCTAACCTTGGTATAGCCAACGTAGCTAAAGTCACGGTCTTGGCATAACAATCCAATATTGCATGACAGACAGCTAACCAACCCATATCAAAGTCAACCAGATCTTGAAGGATTAAGTCTACCCAAGTATCACATCTCTCAAAGGTAACCACAAAAGATTAAGACACCCGATCTACCACTAAAGAATCTCCTATGGGGTATATACATGAAGAGGCATAGCAAGGGGTTCACATACAACATCAAAACTAGAAGAAAAATATGCAGACACATAGGAGAATGTAGATCTAAAGTCAAATAACATGGAAGTAGATCTGTAGCAAATTGGGATGATACCTGTAATGACTACATCAGAGGTATAGGATAACATTGTACACGTTCGCTCCTGGACTAAGCAACACTATAATTACTACCATAAGCTCTCTTACCTCTATCTCGAGCACCTCTAACACCATCCCTACAACTCTGTGAACCACCTCAGACTACAGAAATAGGATTAGGGCAAAGCTAATCCCTGCTGAATAGGTCTAAACATACATCGATGGCAATCCTTGGCCATATGGCCAAACTCATCACATACAAAATATCCTCTTCAGCCTGACTTAATCTAACAAGGTGTGGATGAACTAGAATGACCACCCTAGCTTAAAGAATCAAACCAACAACCTCTACTTGCATGTCTTGATACTTGGCTACCAGAAGCCGTAGAACCTAAAAGGTCTACCACTTGATCCCTGTAATGTGGCCAGAACTGGACTACCATGATAACCACAGTAAGCTCTACTAGAGAAGTCTCTACCTTAAGTAGCGTGTCCACTAAACTCACCCTAATGACGCACTTTCTTGGCACCTCCCTAAGTAGCCAGGATAATCAACTCGATCATCTTGGCATGCTCAATAATACTATACAAAGATGCCCTAAAACTACCATTTGGGTTGTGGCCAACTGATATAAACCATCTAACCCCTTCACAAGCTTTTGAATCCTCTCAGACTCTGTGGAGATGCTAGTAGTTGAATATCTAGATAGAGCATAGAAACGTGCCTCATATTCGGCAATAGACATGGAGCCCTATTCCAAATAATCAAACTCATCCCTAATCTAATATGTCAAGCTATATGGTATAAATTTCTCCAAGAATACCTCATAAAACTAAGTCCAAGTCATAGCAGGTGAACCTAAAGGCCTACCACTAGCCAGCGACCTCCACCAATCTCTAGGCACATCCATCAACTGATAGGTAGTATAAGCAACTCCATCAGACTTGAAGGATCCAAGATTATGTAAGTTTTCCTGGAAATTAGTCAAAAAATCATAGGTATCCTCGCTAATAGCACCACTGAACTTGGGCTGACCCAAGAGAATAATCCTCTCAAACCTCCTTCAATCATTAGAAGACATAACTGTACCTAAAGCAACCATAGGAATAGTAAGTCTGGTGGGGAAGGAGTTTGTATGTGGGGGTACCATATATGATGGTTATACCCTAAAAGTTGGAATACAATAAGCAGATGTCAATATAGATGGCGGAACACCACTCAAAGTCTGAAGAACACCTGGTGCACTCAAAGAAGCACCATCCAATCCACTCAAATGGTGAATCAACAAATCCTAAAACACTGGGGTGTCAACTGAACCTTGTGGGACCTGAGTTGGCCCCATAATTTCTTTTTGATAATCATCTCTACTATACTCAACTTTGATCTCGAGAGAGGCCTCCCTAGTATGTCCTCTAGCTGGGGCAACTCCTCGTGCCCGTCCTCCACCTCTGGGTCATCTAAGACCCCTGCCTCATCCCCAAACTACGGTCACATATCAGGAGTTGGCTTAACATCCCTAGTATCTCTAGACCTAGTCATCACCATCTGCGTAGAAAGAATGACATACAAGCTTAGAACATTGAGTATGAACAACCTGCATGATAAAGAATCAAATTAGAAAAGTTTTTTTCCTAAAAACATCTTATAGCATCTTAGATATAGATATAGATGTCTACGTACCGATTCGTGAGATTCTACTAGACATCCTGCTCTTACACTTATGAGATCGATGAACCTGACGCTCTGATACCAATTTGTTATGACCTAAAAACTAGGTCTTGATGGCACTTGTCGCAGCCCATCCTTGACAAGTAAGGCAATCACCCAAAATCAATAGAAAAGTCACAACATAGTGAAATAATCATAAGGCAAGACTTCTAGAATGAAGTTAGACCAATGTAAGTGTAATAATCGCAAAAATCTAAAAGAAATATCATCAAATCCTAAGACCTGGTGACATAGTGTAAGAGCATCTAAGTACAATAATCAAAAAACTAAAAATGTACATCTGTCTCTAAATTATAAATAAAGACAAATAAGGATAGATGAGGACTGAATATGCCGCGAACTCTAGAGAAAATCTGTAACACCCCGTATGTTCCTAACCCTACTGGACGACATTAAATAATATGTACTTAGGTCTCGAGAGCTATAAGTATGCATTTGGTAACGTTATTGGTGAGATAATTGCATTTGGCTCTGGTTATGTTATTAAACTTGCATAGAAGGTTGCAATTTTCATTGTGCATTTGTGGGGTTCAAAATGAGGCTAAGAAGACCTCTAAACAAAGTATAATAAGGTTTAGAAGTGAGTTAAAGAATAGGACTTGAAGTATCTAACCAAACCCGAGAAGAGAAGTCGAAAAATGAACTTTTTGAAAAAACTAAGTATGGGGCGTGTTTGGGAACATTCCACGCCGCTCTGGGATAAAATTTTTAGCCCAGAGGCAGTAGGTTGGGGAGCCCAGGGGCGTGCCACCTTGGGTTTTCCACTTTTTCGAAAGTTGGAAATTTCTAAGTCCCAAAGGTATCCGGGGTCTTATTGAGCCTATTTTTGCCACGTTTCTTCTAAAACCATGAGTATATACATGAAATGAATGACATATTACATTTGTATTATAAAATTACTCGAGAACGAATTTGGGGTCAAAATGACAGTTTTGCCCTTAAGGTCAAAATAAGCCAAACGTGGCTAGAATCACTTATTTTTGGGATTGAGGCTACGGATATGAATATCATGAGTGGGAATATTATTTTAATACGTATAAGACAAGAAATTTTTTGATTTTATTGGGTTAAGTGATTTGGGCTCAATAAAAGCCCAAAATAGGATAAAAGACATGGGTCACATGACCCAATCTTCTATTGACTTGGTCAATTGAAGCATTAAATATCAAGGATGACTAAGGATGGCCCCAAGGACTATAAATAGACCCCAAAATCAGATTTTATTCACTTAAACTCTCATGTTCTTTTAGAGATTTTCTCCAACCTTCTACAATATTCTCTCAAACCTTAAAGAACTCAAAGGCAATTTTGGAGCAAGATCCTCACTTTTCAAGCTTGGGTAAGTGAATATTGTTATGGATTAATATATTATATGCATGAAATAGTATGTAAATCATGTTGGTTGTGCTTGGAAATATTGGGCATGGTACTTTGTGCTTTTGTATAAGATTTATGATCCATAGGATTTGAACTTGAATTAGGACTTGTGCCTTTAATGAAAGAGCATGGTATGGATAAAATATGAACATCTATGGTGTTATTTTTGTTGTTACACTTGTTCTTGTCTATAAGTGTAAATTGTGGGATTTTGGCCGATATGTGCTATGAAGTGTATTAAGGTGGATTGATGGATTGTTTGTGATGTGGTATGGATAAGAAGGTGTAAAAGAGAAGTGTTATGGTGAAATGTATTGATTATCATGTATTGGTCAATGTTGGGAATATTGGAGGATTTTTGGAATGATGATTCTATCAATGGTTTTGTCAAGGGGACATGACATGTTTCAAGGCAAACATGTACCCCATTGATGTTATATGCATTTGTAAAGTAGTTGTTGGTTAATGTGAATTCCGTTATGTATTTGTGTTGTAGAGTGACACATAAATAAGGAGCGGGACTATTGTATGCACAACTAGTATTGTATATCCGTATTGAGAGTACAAGGTATGTAAGGTTACTCTGTCCGTATCTTTGCGACAAATAGTATCCACATTGCTATTTCACTAGTCCTATCCCGAAATGTGCTAAGGTATCCTATATCCATTTATCAATAGTCATTGTCGTATATTTCCTACTCATGGATCATTTGTGAGTCTCATGTCTCATAATCATGGTTAATGTTCCAAAAGCTCAAACAAGGTTATGTTCTAATGTTCCAATAGTGATTATACTTATGTCTCTTGTTCATAGATTATTGTCCAATAGTTCCCATGGTGTTATGATTCTAATAATGTTATGTTGCCAAGTTATTCACATGTCTCTCACTCATTGGTTAATGATTCAAAGTTTCCAACAATGTTATGTTCCAAAGTTCAAAGTGATGTTATGACTATCCTAGTATCAATCTCAAAGTAATGACTAAAGTAAAGCAAATATGGTCAATGATCAAGTATGGGTGGCAAGTCTAGGGGCATAAGCCTAGCTCGACTCAATCCCGAGGTATTGATTTATGGGTGGCAAGTCTGGGGAATAAGCCTAGCTCGACTCGATCCCGATGCATTGCTTTATGGGTGGTAGGTCTTAGGGGCATAAGCCTAGCTCGACCCGATTCCAACATGACGTTAAGTCATATAAAGACCCACTGATCAGTAGGGTCCCGGGTACATTGTGACATATGTATTGACAAGTGAGTATTGAATGTAAAGAAAGTAATGAAAGTAATCAAAGCAATTCACATGGTTTCCCAAAATGCAAAATGGTGACTTATCTACATTAATTATTCATATGTTTTGAGTTCATTGAAATATTCATGTATTGTACAGTTTTATCTGAGCCTTGCATACTCAGTAATTATTTTGGTACTGACCCTTTTTGGGGAATTTACCTTACTTGCTGCAGGCGCAGGTACCAGTAGGCCTCCCCAGTAGATTGCCAGTGTTAGCAGTTCTTTGGTGAGCTCTAGCTAATTTGGGGCTTCTCCGAGTCAGAGTGTATATATGTTTTAGTGATGTACATATTGTGTAAAGCGGGGAATTGTCCCGACTTATGGTTTATTTTGGTCAATGCTCTTGTTAGAGGGTTTTGTAGATGAATGTGGGTGTATCAATGAAAAAGGCATATGTTGTTTTGACTGGATGGCCTCAACGGCCAAGTTTCATATGTATGTATAAATATGTCCCATGTTTTCCTTTATTCGTCTTTCATGTTATTACGTAATGGTGGTTATGATTATGATATGCATATGATTGAACATAGGCAAAGGTTGGTTCTCTCGTGCCTTATCGGCTACGGGTGCCAATCATGTCTCGATGGGATTCGGGGCGTGACAAAAGTGGTATCAGAGCAGGTCGTTCTAAGGGCGTCTACAAAGCCGTGTCTGGGTAGAGTCTTACTTATCGATGTGTTATGCACCACATTTATAAGTAGTAGGCTATGGGACATTTAGGATGTTGTTTCTGTTCTTCACTTCTAGATCGTGCAATAGAGCCAGTGTTGTCAGTTGAAGTCTGTCTGATCATGGTATTTGTTTTTCTTTGGTATAGTTAAAATGCCAATCACGAGAGGTAGAGGTAAAGGGAAGCAAGTAGATGTGCCTGATGGAGAAGGAATGAGCAGATTACCACCTGACCAAGATAGTCAAGGTGGAGCGAATGCTGAAATATCATCGCGGCCTTTATCTACTTTCCCAGTTCCGGAAGAACCAATTGGTAGAGAAGTACCTGTAGTGCCACCGATGAATTCCATGGATCAGGATCTTAGGAATGCAGTACATATGTTGACACAGTTAGTGGCGGCACAAAGCCAGGGACGAGCTGGTGCAATGACACATGATGATGATGCGGCTGGGTGGCAAGTCGCAGAACACAAGATTTCCTAAAACTTGACCCTCCTATTTTCACTGGGTCAGATCCAAAAGCAGATCCACAGGACTTCGTGGATCAAATTCAGAGGGCCTTGGAAGTTATGCATGTGACAGGGGTTGAAACAGTTGAACTTGCTGCGTATAGGCTGAAAGGAGAGGCAATATTGTGGTACGAGGATTGGAAGAAATCCCATGATATTGGTGCAACTCCACCTACGTGGGAAGAGTTTAAAATTGCTTTCCTTTATCATTACTTGCCCTATGAGATCCGTGAGTCACGTGCGGATCAATTCCTAAATGTCCATCAAGGAAAGTTGAGCGTGAGGGAATATAGCTTGCAATTTAATTCCTTGGCTCGATATGCGCCAAATGTTGTGGCTACGATGACAGACAGGGTCCATAGATATGTGGACAGACTAGAGCCATATTTGGTATGGGATTGCACTATTGCTGCCTTGAATAAGGACATGGACATTGCTCGAATACAAACCTTCGCTCGGAAAATGGAAGACCAACGACAGAGAAGAAGAGTGCATGAATTTGATAGGGGACAGTCCAAAAGGGCTAGGCCTGTGGGACCACCTATGATGTCCAATGGAGGATATAGGCCCCGTATGTTTCCTAGACCACCTAGACCGTCGTTCTCTTATTCCACAGGGGGTGACATTCACAGTTTCGAGGGTTTAGTGGTAGTCCATCAGGGCAGAGTAGCGGAGTTCATGGGTCACAGGCAGCAGGTTTTCCTCGTCAGCAGTGTCAGCACTGCGGGCGTATGCACACAGGTACATGTCGGTCAGGGACGAATGTCTATTTTTGGTGTGGTATGCCAGGGCATATAGCGAGGAATTGTCCACAGCGGAGCATGGGTGGTATAGCATGACCTACTGGGTCGGCTGTTGCATCATCAGCATCGGTTCCTTCACTGGGCCGAGGGGTGCAACCTATTGGCCATGGTAGAGGTGCCAAGGGAGCAGTCAGTACTAGCGGGGTCCAGAACCGCACTTATGCTTTGTTGGACCGCCAGAATTCAGAGGCTTCCCCTGATGTTGTCACAGGTACATTATCCATATTCTCACATAATGTATATACATTAATTGACCCAGGTTCTACATTTTCCTATGTTACCCCATTGGTTGCTGCGAAATTTGCAAAGGCACCAGAATTATTAACTAAATCAATTGAAGTGTCTACACCGGTTGGCGAATATATTATTGCAAAGAGAGTGTATCATAACTGTGAGGTAACTGTGTGTGGTCATGATACATTGGCCAATCTCATTGAATTAGATATGGTGGCTTTTGATGTGATCATGGGTATAGATTGGTTGGCCTCTTGTTATGCTACGGTAGATTGCCGGGCCAAGAAGGTACAATTTTGTTTTCCACAGGAACATGTTCTAGAATGGCAGGGTAATGTAGGGACACCACGAGGAAGATTTATTTCCTATTTGAAAGCTAGAAAAATGATTGCCAAGGGATACATATGTCACCTAGTACGGGTGACAGATAATGATGTGGAACCACTAACTCCGCAGTCGGTCCCATTGGTCAATGAATTTCTAGATGTATTCCCAGAGGATCTTCAGAGTTTACCCCCAGTACGGGAAGTGGAATTTGGCATTGATGTGATTCCGGGCACTCAACCTATTTCTATTCCTCCGTATAGGATGGCTCCAGCAGAACTGCTTGAATTGAAGGAGCAGTTGAAAGATTTGCTGGACAAGGGCTTCATTGGGCCTAGTATGTCCCCGTGGGGTGCACCAGTGTTATTTGTGCGAAAAAAGGATGGTACCTTAAGAATGTGCATTGATTATCGGCAATTGAATAAGGTAACGATCAAGAACAAATATCCACTCCCTCGCATTGATGATTTGTTTGATCAGTTATAGGGTGCCAGGTGTTTTTCAAAGATCAACTTGAGGTCGGGTTACCATCAAGTCAGAGTTAGAGACGAAGATGTACCCAAGACAGCTTTCCGAACACGGTATGGTCATTATGAATTTTTAGTTATGTCATTTGGACTAACAAATGCTCAAGCTGTGTTCATGGATTTGATGAATAGGGTGTTTAAGCCATTTTTGGACGTGTTCATCATGGTATTAATAGATGACATCCTAGTTTATTCAAGATCACCGAAGGACCATGCTAATCACTTACGACAAGTGTTACAGATTCTTCGTGAAATGAAGCTTTATGCAAAGTTCTCCAAATGTGAGTTTTGGTTGAAATCAGTCGCGTTCTTGGGTCACATTGTATCAGATGAAGGCATACAGGTTGATAACCAAAAGATTGAAGTAGTGAAAAATTGGCCAAGACCTACGTCACCCACAGAAATTCGTAGTTTTCTTGGACTGGCAGGGTATTACAGAAGGTTTGTGTAAGGTTTCTCCTCTATTGCAGCACCGTTGACAAAGCTTACACATAAGGCAGTAAAATTTCAGTGGAATGACGCATGTGAGAAAAGCTTCCAAAAGTTGAAAGATAAATTAACCTCCATACCAGTTTTAGTGCTTCCCGAAGGTACCGAAGGTTATGTAGTATATTGTGATGCTTCCGAGGTTGTCCTCGAATGTGTGTTGATCCAATATGGTAATGTCATAGCATATGCCTCACGACAGTTGCGGCCACACGAGAAAAACTATCCCACACATGATCTTGAATTGGCAGCGGTAGTTTTTGCTTTAAATATATGGCGTCATTATTTATATGGGGTTCATGTTGACATCTTACGGATCACAAAATCTTGCAATATCTTTTTAAATATAAGGAACTCAATTTGAGGCAACGAAGGTGGATGGAGCTTTTAAAAGATTATGACATTGATATTCTTTACCACCCAGGCAAAGCAAATGTAGTAGCTGATGCATTGAGCCGTAAGGCAGTAGAGAGCACTAGTGGTCAGTTGAATGAAAAGCATGAGATAATCAAAGATTTGAATCAATTAGCCAGCTTGGGAGTTCGCCTTATGGAAACCTCAGATGATAGAGTTATGGTGCAGAATGCAGCAGAATCCTCCTTGATAGCTGAAGTGAAAGAAAAGCAATTTGCGGATTCTATTTTATTACAGCTAAAGGAAAATATGCAGCAGAATTTGACCAAGGCATTTGATATTACACCGGAAGGGGTGCTTCAATGTCAAGGGAGACTATGTGTGCCAGATGAAGATGAGTTGAGGACACGAATTATGACAGAGGCACATCATTCGCGCTATTCTATTCATCCGGGTGCTACTAAAATGTACCATGAATTGAAAGAAGTGTGTTGGTGGGAAAATATGAAGAAGAACATTGCAGAGTTTGTTGCTCAATGCCCGAATTGTCAACAAGTGAAAGTAGAGCATCAGAAATCGGGAGGTTACATGCAATGTATCAATCTTCCAGTTTGGAAATGGGATATGATTAACATGGATTTCATTATGGGTTTGCCTTGTACACTGCAGAAGTTTGATTCTATTTGGGTCATAGTGGACAGGCTTACCAAGTCAGCGCATTTTCTACCGGTCAAGACGACCTATACAGCTGAGGATTATGCAAAGTTGTATGTGAAAGAGATAGTACGATTGCATGGTATCCCAACATTTTGAAAAAACTAAGTATGGGGCGCATTTGGGACTGTGCCACGCCGATATGGGCTAAAAT
The DNA here is from genome assembly GCA_031232105.1 of Capsicum rhomboideum. Taxonomy (NCBI): domain Eukaryota; kingdom Viridiplantae; phylum Streptophyta; class Magnoliopsida; order Solanales; family Solanaceae; genus Capsicum; species Capsicum rhomboideum. The sequence continues at coordinate 95,999,333 of CP124715.1, forward strand.
TTTTAGCCCAGAGGCAGTAGGTTGGCGCGCCCAAGGGCGTGCCACCTTGGGTTTTCCACTTTTTCGAAAGTTGGAAATTTCTAAGTTCCAAGGGTATCCGGGGTCGTATTGAGCCTATTTTCGCCACGTTTCTTATACAACCATGAGTATATACATGAAATGAATGACATATTACATTGGTATGATAAAATTACTCGAGAACGAATTTGGGGTCAAAATGACAGTTTTGCCCTTAAGGTCAAAATAAGCCAAACGTGGCTAGAATCACTTGTTTTTGGGATTGAGGCTACGGATATGAATATCATGAGTGGGAATATTATTGTAATACGTATAAGATGAGAAATTATTGATTTTATTGGGTTAAGTGATTTGGGCTCAATAAAAGCCCAAAATGGGATAAAAGACATGGGTCACATGACCCAATCTTCTATTGACTTGGTCAATTGAAGCATTAAATATCAAGGATGACTAAGGATGGCCCCAAGGACTATAAATAGACCCAAAAATCAGATTTTATTCATTTAAACTCTCATGTTCTTTTAGACATTTTCTCCAACCTTCTACAATATTCTCTCAAACCCTAAAGAACTCAAAGGCAATTTTGGAGCAAGATCCTCACTTTTCAAGCTTGGGTAAGTGAATATTGTTATGGATTAATATATTATATGCATGAAAGAGTATGTAAATCATGTTGGTTGTGCTTGGAAATGTTTTACATGGTACTTTGTGCTCTTGTATAAGATTTATGATCCATAGGATTTGAACTTGAATTAGGACTTGTGCCTTTAATGAAAGAGCATGGTATGGATAAAATATGAACATCTATGGTGTTATTTTTGTTGTTACACTTGTTCTTGTCTATAAGTGTAAATTGTGGGATTTTGGCCGATATGTGCTATGAAGTGTATTAAGGTGGATTGATGGATTGTTTGTGATGTGGTGTGGATAAGAAGGTGTAAAAGAGAAGTGTTATGGTGAAATGTATTGATTATCATGTATTGGCCAATGTTGGGAATATTGGAGGATTTTTGGAATGATGATTCTATCAATGGTTTTGTCAAGGGGACATGACATGTTTCAAGGCAAACATGTACCCCATTGTTTGCACCCCATTGATGTTATATGCATTTGTAAAGTAGTTGTTGGTTAATGTGAATTCCGTTATGTATTTGTGTTGTAGAGTTACACATAAATAAGGAGCGGGACTATTGTATGCACAACTAGTATTGTATATCCGTATTGAGAGTACAAGGTATGTAAGGTTACTCTGTCCGTATCTTTGCGGCAAATAGTATCCACATTGCTATTTCACTAGTCCTATCCCGAAATGTGCTAAGGTATCCTATATCCGTTTATCAATAGTCATTGTCGTATATTTCCTACTCATGGATCATTGTGAGTCTCATTTCTCATAATCATGGTTAATGTTCCAAAAGCTCAAACAAGGTTATGTTCCAATGTTCCAATAGTGATTATTCTTATGTCTCTTGTTCATAGATTATTGTCCAATAGTTCCCATGGTGTTATGATTCTAATAATGTTATGTTGCCAAGTTATTCACATGTCTCTCACTCATTGGTTAATGATTCAAAGTTTCCAACAATGTTATGTTCCAAAGTTCAAAGTGATGTTATGACTAACCTAGTATCAATCTCAAAGTAATGACTAAAGTAATGCAAATGTGGTCAATGATCAAGTATGGGTGGCAAGTCTAGGGGCATAAGCCTAGCTCGACTCGATCCCGAGGTATTGATTTATGGGTGGCAAGTCTGGGGAATAAGCCTAGCTCGACTCGATCCCGATGCATTACTTTATGGGTGGCAGGTCTTAGGGGCATAAGCCTAGCTCGACCCGATCCCAACATGATGGTAAGTCATATAAAGACCCACTGATCAGTATGGGCCCGGGTACATTGTGACATATGTATTGACAAGTGAGCATTGAATGTAAAGAAAGTAATGAAAGTAATCAAAGCAATTCACATGGTTTTCCAAAATGCAAAATGGTGACTTATCTACATTGATTATTCATATGTTTTGAGTTCATTAAAATATTCATGTATTGTACAGTTTCATCTGAGATTTGCATACTCAGTACTTATTTCGTACTGACCCCTTTTGGGGAATTTACCTTACTTGCTGCAGGCGCAGGTACCAGTAGGACTCCCTAGTAGATTGCCAGTGTTAGCGGTTCTTTGGTGAGCTCCAGCTAATTCGGGGCTTCTCTGAGTCAGAGTGTATATATGTTTTGGTGATGTACATATTGTGTAAAGCGGGGACTTGTCCCGACTTATGGTTCATTTTGGTCAATGCTCTTGTTAGAGTCTTTTGTAGACGAATGTGGGTGTATCAATGAAAAAGGCATATGTTGTTTTGACTGGATGGCCTCAACGGCCAAGTTTCATATGTATGTATAAATATGTCCCATGTTTTCCTTTATTCGTCTTTCATGTTCTTACGTAATGGTGGTTATGATTATGATATGCATATGATTGAACATAGGCAAAGGTTGGTTCTCTCGTGCCTTATCGGCTACGGGTGCCAATCATGTCTCGATGGGATTCGGGGCGTGAAAAAATCAGTACCTAAAAATTTGAAATACCGTATAAAATCAACTGCCACATGTACTGCACTAACTGGGAGCTGCACCGAAAGGGCACAGTAGGGGTGATTACGGACCACATGTACTCAGTAGAAATCATAAGCCGACTGAGCAAAGTAGACAATAACATAAGTAATGAAGACTATAAGCACTTCACCTACAAATAGAAAAGTTCCCAAATGGTAGCTCACACCATCTCCATTAAATGCTCTAATATAATACTGAATTGGAACAACACAGATATACATAAAAAGTATGAGGAATCTAAACACAATTCGTAGAAATACTAAAAGAAATAACAAAAGATGTGTATGCAATTCTATGAAATAATGATAGGGTGGAATAGTGAAAATTATTGCATGACTTTCTGTATACACCTACCATGGTCGCAGCTCTGTAATAGGACCCATGGGGGTTTCGCAACCCATACACTATAACTCATATCTCTAGATCTAAAACCAACTTTCTGGATCGTGTTCACGGAAAGGGTTTTCATAAAATATCTCATTTTCTTTCAAAAATAGTATTCCTCAATGGTATTAATATCTTATGAATGTATATGTATGGAATGGGGATGTAATGCTAACAATAAAATTAGTATGAAGACATCCAATCCATTCAATAAGTATATAAGTGAGCTCAAAAATCAATTCAATATGTCCATAATTCATGATATCGACTTTATCTGGGCTCCATAAAAAAAATGCATGTAGACATTATTAATATCATATCAACCCTTAACTCAGGCATTTCAATCATGATAAAGGCAATCAATGCTCAACTCAACAAGGCCTATAATAAAAATTTAAACCCCTGCTCGAGCACCATATCTAGAATAAACACATTTAAATGCACATATAAGTCCAATGATGTCAAATAAGGCCTCCACTCGGGCAACACACAATATCAGGTATCACAAGTCAACAACCACCAAATATAAGCCCCCACTCGAGCACACAAAAGTAATAATAATCTCAAAATATAAAACCCATATTTATTTTCCCTAACCTATAGCATGCTTTACTTATTTATTGACTAATCAACTCAATCTGAAAGAAGTTAATCCATAACCAACCTCGAAGTGATGAAATTCGAGCCTAAAGTCATTAAACATGTCTTTACCCTTTCGAACGGCGTTGGAATCAACTAAAACATAAAAATCATCTATGTGTTAAAAGAAAGGAAACAATACCCATATTGCCTATATTTAAGCTGGGTCCAAAACAGACTTGAATAATGAGTTCAAACATGAGAGGGGTAAAAACATAAGTTTTTCTTAAAAACACATTTCCTGGGATTATAGGAGTCTACAGTTGAAAACCCATGCAAAAACAAGATTAAAACAAGGTTCAAATTGACGGAAAATTATTTTTAAGCTTTACCGGCAAAACCCCCAAAAATCCATTTTGAAATCAAGATTAAAAGGTGTTTTTGAAGATATAATCAATGGAAAATAGTGGTATTATGAGTTTATAAGTTACCCACATGAAAAACGATGATGCAACCTCCAAATTTTCCTTTCCCGATGCTTGGAGGTCCAAAAATGGAGTAAAATGGCAAAAATGGGGCATTTTATACTGTTTAGTGAATAGTACTTCATGAACACAGTCAACCCTTTGCGTTCTCGAGGGTAAAATCTAATCGACAAATAAAATTTGCATTAATCGACAAATAAAATTTGCATTCTCATTCGTGTCCAGGGCTTCGCATTTGTGAAGGTCCATGACCCAGACCCTCGCCTTCGCAACAACCTTGTCACGTTGGCGAAGATGGGATTTCGACCCGAGCCAACCTGATTACCCTTCACATTTGAGGTCCCTCCATCGCGTTCGAGATGAGGGAACAATTTCTTATCTGTGTTCATAGCCAGAGGTCCGCATTTGTTAAGAAGGTTTTTCACTTCCACCAGATTTGGCAAACCAGCTGATTCTGCATGGTTTCCAAAATCTCCGAACGGACCCTTGGGATTTGTTCGAGACCTAACAGAATTAAACCATATATGCTACTAGGCTAATTTCGACGTTCTGAAATCAATGGTGATGTTGGATTGTTGAAAAAAGGATTATTTTCAATAAGTTAACCCCCCACCCCCAGAACATTATTTTCACTATTTTTCAAACCAAGGGTCGAAATGAGATATAACGGTTCCGAATTCAAACCAAGCCTGCTATTAATCCAGATTCAACATTTTTTTATCTATTTGCGTAGTCCAAATTGCCATCTGGCACTAAGATCAGGGAATGTTGATCGAAGTCAACTATTACCCTTAAATCCTCAAAATAACCTTAAACTCGCTCAAATCACTCCCGCTCGCATAACGAACCGTGCCAACCATCCTCACACCCAAAATTAACATGTAGAAACTATGGGGAAGGGTAAAATGGTCAAAATATAAAAAGACAAGTTTTCACAAAATAGGTCTTTAATGTGAATTTACAAAAATGCCCTTGACGCCTGAAATAGTTTCTTCATTGTTGCCGTGAGTTCGAGTCACGCAGTCATCATGATTTGATGTTTAGTTGACCATGATCGCACAATTTACCACATGATTGCATGGCTTTGACTTTGATGGGCTTGCGATCGTGACCCTCTTTCATCGCGATAGAGATGAGCAATGTCATCCAGTTTTTCAACTTTTCCGTTTCAGCTCCATTTTACCTCGATTTCACTTTTTTACACCATTCAAATGATAATTAGCATCACATTATAGATTAACGCGGCATAATCATTAGAAAAGAGACACAAATAAGTGGCAAACCAGCCACTTATCAACATCCCCAACTTAATGACTTTTCTTGTCCTCAAGCAACACAAAATCAAAACCCAATGAGGTCTATCAATTTAAAAATAGGCACAAGATCTATGACTTTGGTTGGCACTAATAATTAGTCAACAATATGTGAGTCTTTCCCAAGCAACGCCCTCAATTTCAAACAAAATATCAAGAATACAACGAAATGTCAAGAATAATCAAGTAACAACAACAAATTCTCAAGAGGTGATTCAAAACCACTAGTCAACCAAAAATTCTCTCTTGACTCATATTTGGAATTTATCAACTTCACCAATATATCCTGGTTCACATGCCTTCAGAAGAAAGAATGTCCCAAACTTACAATATATACAACACTTACGCAAGGGAAAAATGCACGAACACTCAGACTTAACAAAGAATTTACAATGTGAACAAGTCTCATACCATAGGCTTGCCCTGATTTTCAATCACCACTAACTAAAAAGCACTTGATTGGAGATCTCGATAGAGTTTTTGTAGCTTGTAATGTAGGCTTAGGGAAGGTTAGTATAAGCATTTGGGATAAAAGTGACTACACCCTTCTTTAACTCTACCAAACATTTTTCAATTCAAACTTTGATCATTTTGCTATTCATTTCCATACAACACAAAGCACTTTTCCTTTTCATTCTAGTGTACCCACTTATTGAAAACTTTATCTTTTTCTTTTCTTTTCTCTTTTTATCTCTTTTTTTCTTTCATTTTTATTCCATCATTGATTTACTCTTATGTAATTCATATACAAAATCACAATGCATGATCACCTCTTCCAAGTGTTTTTCCACCACCCCCAACTTAGGCTTTTAGCTTCAAGTTGGAATCTTCAAGTTCAAGGAGGGTAGGGTTCAAAAGAGGGAATTTTTACTCTTATGGTTTAATATATTATATGCATAATAGGGCGTGTAAATCATGTTGGTTATGTTGAGAAAGTGTTGAGCAGTCCAGTATGTGTAAAATAGTCCACTTTTTTTTAATCGGTAAAGGACTTGCCTTCTATGTGGTTTAAACTTGAAAGGGGACTTGAGGTCTTGAAGGAATTGAATTTGATGAATTAAATTTTAAAATTTTAGGATGTGTTTATGTCCCTAACTTTCTTTCTCTTTGTGTATGACTTGTGGAATTATGGTTAGGAAATTGTGCATGGAACCGGTGGTGTATTGAAAAGAGAATATAGTTTTGTGATGTTCATGTGTGTTTTGGAAACCATAATTGTTCGTTGGCATCAAGGTTAACCTAAAATATTAAAAGAGAAGCTTACTTATGGCCATGGACAATTTATTGAAAAGAAGGACCCAAAAATGACCCCTGGCAGCCGAAACAGGCATCCGCCCTCGCGGATGAGGCACCTGCGGGCGCAGGTGGCACCGCAGGTGGCCCTGGACAAGGCCAAGGGGGCACCTGTGGCCGTACCTCACCACCTGTAGGTGCAGGTGGCTTTGCAGGTCCTTCCAAAATTGTTTTTAGTTTGTTTTTGCTTCTCTTGGACCCTCCAAGGCTCCCTACCCTTCTTAGATGCAATCATCAACTCATGGTACCTTTTGGAAAGCTCTAAGAGGGTAGTCCGGAGGCATTTTGGATTGTATCAATTGTGTATTATTTTAATGTGTTGTTGTGAAAGGTATTTAGATGACTTGATGGCGTAAATGTGACATTATGTTAAGGAGGAAGTGTAAAGTATAAACTTGGTATGAAATTCCATTGGTTTGTGATAGCTAGGTTGATGTGTGGAATGTTTTGGGGTTGTTTGTATGGTGATGCAGTAACTTGTTTTGTAGGAGGGTGGAATGATGTCCTATGGCAGTCACGTATCTCATTATCGTCTTGTGCACTTGTAATGTAGTTAGCTGTTAATGTAAGCTTCATTGTGTGTTCATATTGTAGAGTAATGCTTTAAGGAGGAGCTAAACTGTTATAGTTGCACATTGGAAGGATAAGGTATGTAAGGTTACTTTTTTTCGTATCCTTTGGCATCACCTATTGTTCTCATTGTTACCGAATTTGTTTCTACTCCAAAATGTTTCAAAGTATCTCATTTCAGGTTTGTTATCAATTGTTATTCACATGTCTCATGTTCATTGACTATTGTTCCAAAGTACCAATAATTTTATGACCACCAATGTATCAAACTCACAAAAGTAAAGGAATGAGGTAATGTATAGTTGTTTAAGTATGGGTGGTAGCTCAAAGGGGCGAAAGCCTAGCTAGAGACGATCCCAAGATTTTTGGATCAGGGGGCAGCTCAATGGGGAAAAAGCCTAGCTCGAGCCAAACCTGACAGGGGGAAGATCAATGGGGAATATGCCTAGCTCGAGTTGAACCTGCTTTATTGATTTATGGGTGGCAACTCAAAGGGGCATAAGCCTAGATAGAGACGATACCAATGTTATTTTCCCACTGATCAGTTGGGCTCGGGCATTATATGATTAATGATAATGATATGAACGTAAAAGCAAAGAAAGTAATGAAGGCAATGTACATGGTTCCACACATACATTACGGTGGTTTATCACTATTGTCCACTCACTTGTATTTGATTTCATTTGAGTTTCCATATGTCATACATTTACTTATGGCCTTACATACTCAGTACATTCTTTCGTACTGACGTCCCTTGGGAGACTTACCTTACTTGCTGCAGGCACAGGAACTAGTAGACCTCCACAGTAGGATACGGGTCATCTACAGACTATTGGTGATCTCCACATTGATTTGGGGCTTTCCAAGTCATATGTACATATTGGTTTTGGTACTATGTAACAGTTGTATAAAGCATGGACTTGTCCCAACTATAGGCATGGTCATGTATCTGTTAGAGGCTTTGTAGACAATGTAAGACGAATGAAAGAATGTATTACCTTTTTGATGTGGTGGCCCTAACGGCCAAGTTTCATATCTATTTAAATATCTTTCCATGATTTCCTTCCTTGATATCTTGTATCTTTATGAAGTAGAATATTGTTCATTTAGTGACATGCATATGAAGGTATACAATCATAGGTTGGTTCTCTCGGGTCTTACCGGCTTCGAGTGCCAGTCCGACCCAATGGGATTTGGGGTGTGACAAAAGTGGTATCTGAGAAGGTCGTCCTAGGGTGTATGCAAAGCCGTGTCCGAGTAGAGTCTTGCTTATGGATGTGTTGTACACCATATTTATAAGCAGGAGGCTATGGGGAATTTAGGAGTTAGTTCTATTCTTCATTTCCTAGATCGTGCACTAGAGCTAAAGTTGTAGGTAGAATAATATCTGACCATTGAAATTATTTTTCTTTCGTTATAGTAAAATGTCGATTACAATATGAGGTAGGGGCAAAGGTAAGAAGGTAAACATGCTTGCCGGGGAAGGAACTAGTAAATCACTACCTGACCAAGCTAGTTAAGGTGGGGCTGAAACTGAGTTTGCATCACGAGCATCTTCTCCTCTCCCATTTCCAGGGGGCCCACAAAGAAGAGGAGTATCCCCAGAACCACCTGTTAATGCTACTGAGCAGGATTTAAGAAATGCGGTGCAAATATTGACTCGTATAGTTGCTGCACAAAATAACGGACAAGATGGTCCAACTGCAAGTAATGAAGGTGTGGATAGGGTAGCTAGTCATCGGACGCAAGATTTTCTGAAATTAGATCCTCCCACATTCACCGGGTCAGATCTTAATGAAGACCCCCAAGATTTCATAGACCAAATTCAAACGGCTTTAGATATTATGCATATATCTGGTATAGAAACGATTGAGCTTACGACATGTAGATTGAAAGGAGAGGCTATATTATGGTAAGAAGATTGGAAATGATCTAGAGGTATCGGTGCAATTCCAGCTAGTTGGGAAGAATTCAAAGTGTTATTCCTTGATCACTATTTTCCATATGAGATTCGAGCATACCTGGGGTGCCCTTGGCATCGGTTGAAGGTGGGTCACGTGGGGGTAAGGCTGGGTCCCCTATAGTGACATCAGCAGTAGTGACCTCGATCATAGCCAAGGTGGGAGCCATCTCTGAACCCTCTCTAGTAGTCTGACCCTCCAGAATAACTACCCCAGGGGTCTACTCAGTAGATCTTTCTCTTCTTCTCTTCTTATTACCTGATTTTTTTTTACTTGGCTCTCCAGATGCACTATCAGTCAGCCTCTTCCTCTGCTCAGGGCCTCCATACTCCTCCTCATTAACTTCCTCCAACTATTCAATAGGAGGAACGTAAAATTGAGTAATCGTTGAGTCAATGTCCTTCTTAGGTGATGCCACTGCCGGCATAGATGGTGGCAGGGGTAGAGGAGTCATATCAACTCTGTCACCAAGGGTCTGAATTGCATTTTTTAGCTCATCAATATCTGTCCAGATTGGTGCCAAGTCGGGTAACTGTACTATATCGAGTAGGGACTTAACTCGGCACTCCATACTATCCATGCATGTTTGTACCACCCAAACTGCTGCACAATCTGATCATCAACGTAGGGCTTAACCCCTACATCTAAATTATGGATCCGAGCATCATGTAATTTCTGGTTTCGAATAATGTCTGCCAACTGAGCGGCTGAAATCAAAGTATAGCCTGCTGGAACCAATGGCCTAGGCTGAGTAGTAGCAGATGGTGATGAAGAAGCACCGACGTCAGAAGCAGAGGGTATATCAGTTGGGGTATCCCCACCTACCTCTAGGATCCCCAAACCTCGAGCTGGCACTACTGGGTTGTTTACATCTTTAATCATGGCCAAGTCTGCTATCGTAGTGGGCTGAAGAAATTTGTCGACTAATGTTATCTGAGGCACCTCTGTATCCTATAGCAGCTGAGTTACCAAATATGGGAATGGCAGTGTGGAGCTACTCTCAATAGCTCTATCTTAGATCTCTTGGAAAAATAATGCGTGGAACATTCATCACCAACCCTACTAGAAAAAAGGCAACCAGGCATGTATTCTTCGCACACAGTATGTTTTCATTTGTTGTGGATGCTAAACGATGCCATACAATGGACCACCACTCTTTAGCGATGAATTTCAGGCTCTTCTTTGTGATAAAAGAACCATTTACCCAAGTAGCCTCTGTACCATCCTCTGTAATAATACCTGCCAGCCAAGTGAAATGCATTGTCTTGTCCGTAGCGGTCACCATTTTGACCTTTTTCAACTCGGTTATCCGATAATCAAACTCTAGAATTTCTACTGGAGGAGTAAAATTAGCCCCAAATAAAACCCTAGATATATCCGCCTTAGAAATATAAAATGCTATCCCTCAAACCATGAATATGTCAAAATGGGGTTGCTTTTTCATGTCTTGATATTTGCTGGAATGTGTCATGTTCTTTATGGTCGCGGTATAATCCTCATAGAACTCCCTCACTAGCTCTCTACTATATATGCGAAGTGGCCTAGTCATCCACCTAAGCTGGTACTGCTGAAATACCTAGGCCACCTCCGACAACTTCGCAAAAGATATAGTCAGAATGCGAGGTTCTTCTTAGATGCTCCTTTGTGTGTTACCATTTTCCTTAAAGGCAACCCAGTGCAAGTAATACTGCTTGGCATTAAGAATAAGCCACCTTCTTGGACCAAGTCCCCTCTGACTGGACTCTGTTGTAACTTTACTATTGGAAGGTTTCGAGTGTGACTCCTCATCACTCTCTTCTGAAAAAAAAAGCATCATCATCCTTATCTACTCCTTCGTAGGACTCCTCCGTTCCCTCTTAAGACTAGGGAACATGGACGGGGGTAGCAGCCTGAATAATGGCCTTGGAGGTTGTAGCCTTCTTGGCCTTCTTCTTGTTCCTAGTCTTCATTATGGTAGCCTGATCAAAAGAAGATCTAATATCATACTCTTTCTCCGACCTGCTAGCACTAGACCGACTCTTTGAGCTACTTTGTAGGTCCCTCTCCTTTTAAATCTTCTAGCGGAGAGCCTTCTCAGTAGCTACCTTAGATTTGGATGTTATCGTACCTGTATTAGTAACCCATTAGTTTACAGATTAAAATAGGCATAGGTGCAGTCAAAAAATCAGACAATTATAACCTATGATCATGTAATGATTGTACGATCATACCTTCTGATCGTAGGTTGGTCTCTTAAAGTATGACTTGCAGTATAAAATTCAAACGATCACAACATATTATTGTGCAATGAAGGTACGATCGTACCATTGGGTCGTAGGTTGTGTATCTGAAACTAGTCATTTTTAGTAACATCAGATAATCACATACCACAATCGTATAATGATATCACGATCCAGTGTCCCACAACAATCTAGTGTCCTACAACGATCTAACCTATGATCTTAGGTATAAACCATAATCTTGTGTTGTGTCGTAATTTCACAAACACACCAGATTTGAAAATATCAATATTGACCCTTTTCTTTGACCCCTCTTTTGACTAGCTATATATATATGTATATATATTGTGCAAAAAAGAAGAATTTTACAAAAAATAGCACTACCGGGTACTCAGACTTTCCCTGTGCATGTTGAACCAACCAGTCCCATTACATACTTCTCTTACGCAAAGTTAAACAAACCCACTTAAATAACAAAGGAAAAAATCATCCTTGTTAAGTTCTAAAATTTATGCAAACTTACTAGATGAGTTAGAATTGATGAGATCTTGAACAAATTTAAGGAATCTAACAAATTTGGGAGAACCATAGTTTGTTTTGCCTTTGAAAGAGGAAGGGTTTGCTTTGAAAATGGTTTGAAAACATTTGGATAATGAATGGGACGGTTTCAAAATATATTTATGCCCTTTCAATTTATTTTGGGTCGGGTCGGGTCGCGATTTAAAAATTGTCGATCCTCTCAGACGAAGGGATTGTACGATCGTGGTTTGATGGCATGATCGGGCATTCCTTCCATACATTGATGAAACTAATAAAATTACCTAGGAACACATGATCAAAAGGTACGATGGTATGTTCCATCCACGATTGCGCCTTTGTATAGTATGTGTGGTGCCCAATTTTTGTGGTTTGCAAGAGTATCATCAAACGATGGGGAGACACGATCATACAGTCACGATCGTACAATGTTTGTACGACCGTTTAATCCTTGTCGTGAGTTTAGTCTGGAGTTCAGTTCAACACCATTATTTTCCTGTAGCTTCTTGCATCATGAACAAACATTACCCTATAAAACTAAAGTACAAAAACTTAGTTTGCCTCCCAGTAAGCGCTTGATTTAATGTCGCAGCACGACAAGGCTATGTTGGTTACTCAGACTTCACCAATAAGCCTATGGTTTGCCTCCAATCAAGCACTTGATTTAACATCGCAATACAACTCAGCTCCCTTGGCTAATCGGACTTCATCAAGGTTAAACTTCTCACACATCCTTATTTCTCTCATAGTTACCACATAGTGCTTCACATGCTGACCATTCACCTTGAATAGGACAACCTCATCACCTCTCAGCTCAATTGTCCCATGTGGGAACACCCTAACCACAGTGAATGGTCCCGACCATTTGGACCTTAATTTTCCAGGAAACAACTAAAGTCTAAAGTTATAGAGCTATACCACGTCTCCCAGGTGAAATTTTCTTCGTTCACTCTTTCGATCATGATATAACTTCATCTTCTCTTTGTACAGCGCTGAACTTTCATAATCCTAGAGACAAAATTCATCCATCTTATTCATTTGCTCTAATCACAATTTAGCCGCTGAGCTCCATTCCAGATTAAACCTCTTCAATGCCCATAATGCCTTATGTTCAAGTTCGACAGGAAAATGGCGCGATTTACCAACCACCAAATGATATGGAGATACACCAATCGATGTTTTGAATGCAGTTCGATATGTCCATAATGCATCATCCAATCTTCTTTCCCAATCAGTCCTATTGGCATTCAAAGTCTTCTATAAAATAGACTTAATCTCACGATTCGACACTTCAACTTGCCCACTCGTCTGAGGATGGTAAAGTGTTGCCACCTTATGTTTGACACTATATTTTTCAAGCAGGGCTTGGAATAGCTGATTACAGAAGTGGGATCCTCCATCACTAATAATAACTTGGGGTGAACTGAACCGTGAAAATATGTTCTTTTTCAAGAACGCCATAACACTCCTTTCTTCATTATTGGGAAGCCCAACTGCCTCCACCCACTTAGAAACATAGTCAATGGCTACCAAAGTGTATTTCATCCTATACGAGCTCACAAATGGGCCCATAACGTCAATACCTCACACATCAAATAACTCGATCTCAAGAATAGTTGTCATAGGAAGTTAATGTCTGTGCGAGATGTTCCCCTGTCTTTGACATTAGTCACAATCTTGAGTATAGTCATGAGCATCTTTATTGATGGTGGGCCAATAATACCCACATTGTAAGATATTATGAGTAATCCACGCACCTTTATGATGACCCCTAACTGGAGATGAAAGACATGCTTCCAAAATACTCATCATCTTGACCTCCAAAATGCACCTTCGAATCATACCATTTGCACACACCCTAAAAAAATAAGGCTCATCCCAGAAGAATTTTCTCACCTCGTGCATGAATCTATTCCTCTGCTGATATGACATATTTTTTGGGACTAGATCACTAGCTAAAAAGTTGGCAAAATCTGCAAACCAAGGGATTAAATCTTGTGGTGCTACCAACACTTGTTCGTCTGGAAGAGTATCATCAATATCAAGATCATCCCTTAATTTAAGCATGGCCTCCTCCTCAAGGCATGATAGATGGTTTGCAACCTGATTCTCAATCCCCTTTCAATCCTTGATCTTAAAATCAAATTCTTGCAATAAAAGCACCCACCAAATCAGTCTTGGCTTGGCGTCCTTCTTTGACATAAGATATCTAAGTTTTGTGTGGTCTGTATGGATAATCACCTTCGTACCAATCAAATAAGATCAAAATTTATCAAAAGCAAAGACCACTGCCAGTAATTCTTGCTTGGTTATAGTATAATTTTTCTAAGTTGGATTAAGTGCTTTGCTAGCATAATAAATTGGATGTAGAATATTCTCACGCATTTGGCCAAGGACTGCACCCAATACCATACCACTAGCAGCACACATAACCTCAAATGACATCGTCTATTCTGGAGAAACAATAATAGGGATTGAAATCAACTTCTCTTTTAGACCCTCGAACGCTTTTAGGCAAGTCTCATCAAACACAAACTTCACTTCCTTCTCTAAAAGCTTGCATAATGGATATGCAATCTTAGAGAAATCCTTGATGAATCTTCTATGGAACCCTGCATGTCCCAAGAAACTTTGAATTTCTTTCACCGAAATAGGTGGAGGTAACTTTTGAATCACCTCAATCTTGTCTTTGTCAACTTCAATACCCTTCTTTGAGATTCGATGCCCCGATATGATACCCTCATTAACCATAAAGTGACATTTTTCCTAATTTAGTACTAAATTATACTCCTTGAATCTTTGCAACACATTAGAAAAGTGGACCAAACAGTCATCAGATAAGTCTCCCACGTTAGAGAAATCATCCATAAAAACCTCAATAGTGTATTCAACCATGTCGAAGAAAATAGACATCATGCAATGCTGAAAAATGGTCGATGCATTACATAAACCGAAAGGCAACCTTTTGAACGCGAGCATCCCATATGGACAAGTGAAAGTAGTCTTCTATTGGTGCTCAGAAGCAATAAAAATCTAATCATACCCTAAATAACCATCAAGAAAACAATATCATCCTCTACTAGCAAGACGGTCTAACATCTGATTCATGAAGGGCATAGCAAAGTGATCCTTTTCGGTCCAAGAATTTAGCTTTTGATAATCCATGCAAACTCTCCATCCAGTAACCGACCTCATTGGGATTAGCTCATTCTTGTCGTTTGGAACCACAGTGATTCCTCCATTCTCTGGCACACACTTAACTGGGCTCACCTACTTGCTATCGGCAATAGGGTAAACCACACTCGCATCTAACCACTTGATGATTTCTTTCTTCACAACTTCTTACATAGATGGGTTTAGGTGATGTTGATGCTCAATGCTTGGTATCCACTTAGGATCAAGCTAAATTTTGTGAGTGCAAATACTATGTGGAATACCGATAATATCAGCAATGAACCAACTAATGGCCCTCTTAAACATTTTCAACACCAAAACAAGAGCCTTTACTTGCCACTCCACCAACACAGCAGAAATAATAACGGAAAAAGTATTGTTGGCTCCCAAGAATGCATAGTGATGGTGAGCCGAAAAAGCCTTAAGCTCAAAAACTGGAGGCTCCTCAAAAGAAGGACGAGCAGGTAGGGTCACCCTATTCTTCAAATCAAGAGCAAGTTTATTTGGAGCATAAGTGTATAATCTCTTACCAGCAAGTGCACCAACCATCTCATCGTACTCCTCAATATCATCACTATCAACATTCATAATCATGGCAGCAAGGGCTTCAACTCCTAGCGTTTCTTCAATAGGAACCACCAAATCTGCTTCTTCAGCTGTATTAATCACCGAAATTACATGCATATCTCTTGGTTGCTTCATGGAATTGCAAACATTGAAGGTAACCTGCTCATCATTCAACCTGAACTTCATCTGCCCAGTTTCCATATCAATTAATGCATGACCGGTGGCATGGAATGGTCTTCCCAAGTTTATGGGAACCTTAAAATCAACCTCACAATCTAGAATTACTAAGTCACCCAAAAAGATAAAAGATGCCACCTTTACCAAAACATCATATAAGATGTCAACCAGCTTTTTCACAATTCTATCCGCCATAAGAAGTATCATCAAAGTCTGTTTTGGTGCTCCCAATCCTAACTATTTAAACACAGCTAGTGGAATCAAGTTAATGCTAGCACCCAAATCACACAGTGCCTTTGTAAAGCTGTAAGACTCGATAGTACAAGGAATTGTGAAGGCTTTCAGATCTTTCTTTTTCTCGATAAGTGAATGAGAAGCAATTGCACTACAATGGTGTAAATTATCTGCCAGCTTAAAATTGATAGTTTACTTCTTTGTTACCGAATATTTCATAAATTTTGCATAACCTGGCATCTACTCCAAAGCCTCACAAGAGGGATATTTATCGATAACCCCTTTAATAGTGAAATAATTTTTTGTTATTTATGCTCTTCAACTTTCTTTTTCAACCTTTTAGGAAAGGGAGGAGGAGGTCGTGGAATGGGTTTCAGATCTTGAGTAGCCTCCTTCTCCTTCCTCTTTTCAAACTTAGTTTCCTTATCAAAATTTTGGGTCTTGTGAGTTGTGTTGTCATCAACCTCTAAATTCTCTTGCTTTATTTCAGCCTCTTTATCAACTACCACCAACTCATCTTTTCGACCACTATCCACATGCATAGATGGATTAGTTATGAACATCCCACTTCTAGTTGTAATGGCCAAACAATGACTATCATTGTTCGAATTTTGGACTGTGTTGCTTGGAAGGGTGACTGGTTGACGCTGGTTCAATGCCACCAATAACTGCCCGAACTATTACTCCAACTATTTTATGGCAGTCAAATGAGATTCTACCGTCTAACATATTCCCTAAATGTACAACCTAATCTCCTTTAAGTAACTCTCCTAACTATCTGACCCCTTAAACAGTTTATTAAGAAGGGCTTCCATTCTTGAATTTTCGAAATTAGTGTCATGGTTCCCCAATGGAACATATGCACAACAGTTCCCTTTGTAATCATCCTTTTTTCTCCAATCACCGTCATAATCTCATTCTCTGTCTCTATATCCTGACTTGTTGTAACTGTTTCCGTTGTAGTTCCAACCTTGATTCCCTTACCTCAAGTTCCAAGAGTCTTGATGTAACACCCCGTAAATCCCCGAACCCATGAGTCCATTTAAACATGAAAGATTTGGTGAATATATGCATTAATTTGTTGGCTTTGAGTGAATCATGTGCCATTGGGCCCAAATGAGGCCCAAAAATCATAAAAAGACATGGCCCAAAATAGAATTCGACCCAATCTTCCATTGACCAAGTAAACACGTTAAATGTGTGGATAAGGGTGATTATCAAGGGACTATATAAGCCAATAAAATCAGATTTTTATTCATTCAAACCCACATGCCAATTTCTAGAATATTCAAGAGATTTCTCTTCAACCTCAAACCCTAAGACTTCACTCTTTTGGACAAGATCACTCTCTTGAAAGCTTTGGTAAGTATTTATTCTCATGGTTTAATGTATTATATGCTTAATTTGGTGCATAAATCATGTTGGTTGCGTTAACACAGTGTTTGGACAGGTCACTATGTGTAAAACTGTCTATATTTGCAATCGAAAAAGGGTTTTGCCTTGTAAACTTGAAAATAGACTTGTGGTATTGAAGGAAGTGAATTTGATGGATTCAATATTGAAATGATATATGTGATTATAGTCTTAACTTGTTTTATTCTTGTACATAATGTTTGGAATTGTTATTGCAAAATTGAGCATGGATTTGGTGGTGTATTGAAGGAAAAGTGTAATCTTGGTGATGTTCATGTGTGTTGTGAAACCATGGATGATTGTTGGAATCCAATATGATCTAAAATATATCAAGGGAAGTTTATTTATGATCATGTACCATTCATTGCACAAAAAGACCCAAAAGAGACCCATTTTGACCAAAACGGGCATCTGCCCCCGTAGACGAGGGCACCTGCGGGCATAGATGCCAACGCAGGTGCCTATGTCTTCTTCCAAAGGTCACCTGTGGACGCACCTCAGCCACCTGCATGCACAGGTGTCTTCACAGGTCACCCCATAGACTCATTTTGTATGTTTTCGTCTCTCTTTGATCCCCGAAGACCCCTATACCCTTTATGGATGTAATTATCAACTTATGATACATTTTAAATGACTTTAAGGGGTAGTATGGAGGCATGTTTGATTATATTAATTATGAATTTTTGTTCATATTTTGCTATGAGGCAATTTAATGGAATAGTTGTGACGGAATGATAATAAGGAAGCGTAAAGTGTAAGCGTGGTGTGAAATGTTATTGGTTTATGATGCATTGGTCAATGTGTGGTATGTTATGGTATGGTTGGTATGTTAAAGTAGTGGATTGTACTGTGAAGGATGAAATGATGCCATATAGCATTGACGTAACTCATTGTGACACTTATACATTTGTAAGGTAGTTGATTGTTAACGTACGCTGTTATACACTTGTGTTGTAGAGTGAAATGTAAAAAAGGAGCTGGACTATTGTGTTCACATATAGGATTGTACTTTCATATTGAGAACATAAGGTATGTAAGGTTACTCTTCCCGTATTCTTCTGCAACATATAGTGTTCATTTTGCTATTGTACTTACTCATTTCCAAAGTGTTCTAAAGTATTCCTAGCTCAGATTGACAGATATGGTTATTCACATGTTTCTTATTCTTAGACCAATTGCGATTCACATGTCTCTTATCCATTGACAGAAATTCCTAAGCTCTCATAATGTTGTAACAA
The DNA here is from genome assembly GCA_031232105.1 of Capsicum rhomboideum. Classification (NCBI taxonomy): domain Eukaryota; kingdom Viridiplantae; phylum Streptophyta; class Magnoliopsida; order Solanales; family Solanaceae; genus Capsicum; species Capsicum rhomboideum. The sequence continues at coordinate 96,018,105 of CP124715.1, forward strand.
CTAAAAGAACTACCTCAAGAAAAGTAATGATGTAGGGAGAATCCATTCATTCATGATTAGCATTTCTAATACATTCTAAAGTTCCCATAATGTTATGACAGCGAATGTATCAATCTCTCACAAGCGAATGTATCAATCTCTCTAAAGTAAGAAATAAAGTAACTATGTGTGTTCCCCATAATGTCATGATCCTCAACGTGTCAATCTCTCAGAAGTAAAGCAATGAAGTAATGTATTACTCTTCTATTGAAAGAATGAAGTAATGGAGGTAATGAATAATGGTTTCTCTAATATTGGGTGGTATCCCAGGGGTTAAATAACCTAGCATGGGTCGATCCCAATAACATGGGTGGTATCCCAGGGCCAATAGAAAAGCCTAGCATAGGTCGATCCCGATACATCCCAGGGGTCAAAGTAACTAGTATGGGTTGATAACATCCCAGGGGTCAAAGTACCTAGCATGGGTTAATAACATCCCAGGGGCGACATGAAAGCCTAGCATGGGTTAATCTAGCATCCCAAGGGTTAAAATACCTAGCATGGGTTAATATCATCCCACGGGCGACAGAACAGCCTAGCATGGGTAGAACAATAAAGATGAATAAATGTGAAGACAAAAGAAGTAAAGAATGTAATGTAAATAGTTCCTAACTTTCAGATTTATGGTTTGTCCATATTGGGTATTCTCTTATAATTATTTCCCTTGAAGTTTTTATGTATTGATGTAGTTTCTTATAGCCTTACATACTCTGTACATTCTTCGTAATTATAACACCCTGCACCTTCCCAACCCAATGTGACGACGTTGAATAATGGTTACTTAGGTTTCGAGATGCCATAAGTATGTGTTTGGTAAGGCTAGGAATGAGAAAATTAAAATTTGGCCTCGTACATGTGATTAGCCCTTCATAAGAGGTGTTTTGTGATTTTTTTGGCACATTTGTGGGGTTCAAAATGAGGTTAAGAGGACCTCTAAACAAAGTATATTAAGTCTAAGAAATAAGTAAAAGAATAGAACTTGAAGTATCTAACCCAACCAGCAAAGAAAAGTCGAAAAACAGAATTTTTTGAAAAAAAACTAAGTGTGGGTGCACTGGGGGCGTACCACGCTACTTTGGGCCAAATTTTTGTGCCCACAGGAAGTAAGCTGGCGCGCCCAAGGGCGTGCCACGCTGGTTTTGGCATCAAAACGACAGTTTTGCCATTATGGTCAAAATGGGTCCTACGTGGCTAGAATCACTTGTTTTTGGGATTGAGGCTACGGATATGAATAGCATGAGTGGGAATATTTTTGTAACACGTATAAGATGACTTAAACATGAGAAATTATTGATTTTATTGGGTCAAGTAAATTGGGCTCAAAAAGGGCCCAAAATGTGAAAGAAAACATGGGCCAAGAATGGGTCAAATGACCCATTCTTCCATTGACTAAGGCACACACATGTAATATTGTATAAGAATGGATTAAAGTCTTATAAAAGGGACCAACAAATCATATTTTATTCATTGGAAAAATCTCATGCTTTGTAGATATTTCTCATCTATTTTTCTCTCAAACCCTAAGAACTCAAAGCCCACTTTTGGAGCAAGATCATCATTTTTCAAGCTTGGGTAAGTGATTATTGTTATGGATTAATTTATTATATGCATGGGAGAGTATGTAAATAATGTTGGCTATGCTTGGAAGTGTTGAACATGGTACTTTGTATTTTTATATAAGATTTGTGATCCATGAGATTCAAGCTTGAATTATGACTTGTGACTTTGATGAAAGAGCATGGTATGTATAAAATATGAACATGTATGGTGTGATTTTGTTATTAAACTTGTTATTTTTCTATAAGAGTAAATTATGGGATTTTGGCCGATATGTGCTATGAAGTGTATTAAAGTGAATTGATGGATAATTTGTGATATGGTGTGGATAAGAAAGTGTAAAGGAGAAGTGTTGTGGTGAAATGTATTGATTATCATGTATTGGTCATTGTTGGGAATATTGTGGGATTTTTGGAATAATAATATCATCAATGGTTTTATCAAGGGGAAATGGAATGTTTAAAGGCAAACATGTGACTCATTGATGTTACATGCATTTGTAAGGTAGTTGGTGGTTAATGTGAATGTCGTTATGTATTTGTGTTGTAGAGTGATACATAAAGAAGGAGTGCGACTATATACATAAAGAAGGAGTGGGACTATTGTATACGCGTCTAAGATTGTGTATTCGTATTGAGAATAAAAGGTATGTAAGGTTACTCTGTCCATATCCTTCTACAATATATTGTTCCTATTTACATTGGGCTTGTTTCAATTCCGAGAGGCTTGAAGTATATCAATTCAGGGTGACGTATATTGTTATTCATATGTGCCCTATTCTTAGATGAATTATGATTCACTTATCTCTTATTCATTGATTGAAGTTCCAAAGATGTCATGACGTTGTAAATTCTAAAAGAACTCATTCAAGAGGGTAATAATGTAAGCGAATCTATTTATTCTTGAAAAGTATTTTCCAATCATGTCATGTTCCAAATCCCTATAGTATGATGATTATCCTTGTACCAATCTTTCATAAGTAGAAGTACCAATCTCATAAGAGTAATAAGAGAGGTGATGTACAAGCTAGTATAATTAGTCCTCATAAGTAAGGATGTCAAAATCATGAAGTAAAGGAGTGAAGTGAGATGTGTATATAAGTGTGTGCTTTAATGCCGTGATCTTTAGCGTGTCTTTCTCATAACTAAGTAGAGGGTATAAGATTGTAAAGAGGTAATGCGCATGGTTGCTATATGTTTCATTGAGTATGGATCACATTCTAGAGGGTATAAGTTCAATATGGAATATATAAGTTCAATATGGAATACTCCCAATATTATGCTTTGTTATCTATTATAGCCCACCAAAGGTGGAGGCCCGGTATCATATACCTACTTATATAAGATCTCATAAGAATAGTGAAGGAGATAAAGTGTGAGCTAATATATCTATCCCTCATAAGTTAAGGTGTTAATCTCATGAAGTGTAGGAGTAAGGTAAAGCATATTTTGTGTGTTTCATAAGTGAGTATATCAATCTCTCATAAGTGAATAAATCACCTTTTCCAAGAAGAATAAGAATAAGAATAAGAAGAGAGTTAGTTGATAAGAATTCTCAGGTGGCAGCCCAGGGGTGAAAAGAACACCTAGCATGGGTCGATCCCGTCATTATTCTCCCACCATAGAGTGGATGTATGTTCTCCCACCATAGAGTGGATTTATGTTCTCCCACCATAGAGTGGATATATGTTCTCCCACCATAGAGTGGATGTATGTTCTCCCACCATAGAGTGGATGTATGTTCCCCCACCATAGAGTGGATATATGTTCTCCCACCATGAGAGTGGACGTAGGTTAAACCACCAATAGAGTGGATGTACGTTAATAGAGTGGATGCACGTTAATAGAGTGGATGTACATTAATAGAGTGGATGTACGTTATTATTAATTCCCCAATAGAATAGATGTATGTTATATTGTTACCCCACCACTAGAGGGGATGTATGTGGATGAATGTTATTTTTTTACAACCTACTAACCAAGTAGATGAACAATAGTGTTAATGAACATAGAAGCAAGAAAGAATCTCTTGGGTATAGAAGAATCTATTGGAGGCAAGTCTCTTGAGTGAAAGTAATTTCCCTTGAAGGAGAGTAGTTATAAGAGATATTATATAAAATAATGGTTTATACACATTGACTATTCTCTCATATTTTATTCTATTGACATTCTCATGTATGATGCTATTTCTTATGAGCCTTACATACTCAGTACATTCTTCGCACTGACCCCCTCGGGGTACTTACCTTACATGTTGCAGGTGCAGGCACTAGTAGATTTGTAAAAAGACAGTAAGTTGACAGTTAGTTGCGAATCTTTGGTGAGGCCCAGTTGCTTCGGGACTTATCACATTTGTACATTTGTTTTGATGTTGTAAAGATAAAGCGGGGACTTGTCCCGAATTTTAGATGGTCTTGTAAATGCATCAGTTAGAGGCTTTTGTAGACGTATGTGGGTATATGAAAGCAAAAGATGTATGATCATTTTGACTTAATGTCCCTAACAGCCAAGTTTCGTATATAGATATGATATATGTTTCCATGTTCATGACTTCCGCTTAGTTGCATGAGGAATAATAATATTTAATAAGATTCATACGAGGATATGCATATGGGTAGACATGAGCAAAGATTGGTTCTCTCGGGCCATATAGGCTTCGGGTGCCAATCACGTCTCAATGGGATTTGGGGCGTGACAAAAGTGGTATCAGAGCAGGTCGATCTATGGGTGTCTACAAAGTCGTGTTTGAGTAGAGTCTTACTTATCGATGTGTTGTGCACCACATTCATAAGTAGGAGTCTACGGGACATTTAGGATGTTGTTTCTTTTCTTCACTTCTAGATCGTGCAATAGAGCTAGTGTTGTAAGTTGAATTGTATCTAATCATAGTGATTGTTTTGCTTTGGTATAGTAAAATGCCAAACACAAGAAGAGGTAGAGGTAAAGATAAGCAGGTAGATGTGCCTGCCGAGGAAGGAATGAATTAATCACCACCTGACCAAGTTAGTCAAGGTGGGGCTGACACTGACATTGTATCACGGTCTTCTCCTACTCTTCCATTTCTTGAAGAGCTGAGAGGTAAAGAAGTACCGATAGAACCTCTTGTAAATGCGACTGCTCAGGATATAAGAAATACGGTGCACTTGTTGACTCAGATAGTCGTTGCACAAAATCAAGGACAAGTTGGTCCAGTCTTTGCACAAAAGAGGGGTAGTCAAATGCAAAGGGGAATGGCACAAGCATTTGAAAGAGAGCCGTCTAAGAGGGCTAGATTTAGGGTACAACCCATGGTATCCCGAGGAGGATTTGGGCCTCAGATTGTTAACAGACCTCCCAGGACATTATTTTCTCATTCTACAGTAAATGCTCTACCTCGACCCCAAAGGGTTAGAGGCAGCCAGTTTAGGCAAAGTAGTGAGATTCAGGATTCACGATCAGTGGGGTATCAGGTACAAGGAAATATGAGCCAATTGAAATCTCCCCGTCAGGCGTGTCAGCGTTGCATAAGGTATCATTTGGGTGAATGTTGGTTAGGGACAAATCTTTGCTTTTGGTGTGGTACAGCGGGGCAAAAAATGAGAGAGTGTCCACAGAAGGGCATGAGTAGTATGGCACGACCTATGGGGTCAGCCGTGACATCCTCCTCATTAGGAGTACAGTTGAGGGGACATGACAGAGGTTCTAGAGAAGCATCTAGCTCTAGCGGAGCCCCGAATTGCATAAATGCTCCAGTAGATCGGCAAAATTCAGAAGCTCCTCCTGATGTAGTGACAAGTATATTATCCATATTTTCATATCAAGTATATGCATTAATTGATTCATGGTTTGAACTATCATATGTTACTTCATGGATTGTTAACCAATTTGAAAAAACACCAGAATTACCAGTTACGCCATTGAAGTCGAATATATGGTAATTAAAAGAATATACCGCAATTGTATAGTAACTATTTTGGTTGATCTTATTAAGCTGGAAATGGTGGATCCTGATGATTATAATGAGTATGGATTGGTTGGTTTTTATACCACGGTAAAGTGCCAAGATAAGAGGTTACAATTTCATTGTCCAAAAGAGAATGTTCTTGAATGGAAGGGTACATATGTCACTTAGTCAGAGTGAAGGATACTAATGTTAAAGCTACTAATAGGAAGGATACTAGTCTATCCTCGTAAGGTATACCAGTATAAATTGTACCAACAAAAGATGACACATCAAGAATGTGCATTAACTATAGGCAATGGAATGAAGTATCAGGTAGCTCTTATGTATCGGGCATATCTATGAGCTAAAGAAATGCATTATGGTAAGAGCACATCATTCACGATATTCCATCTAGTAGGGAGTGAGTAATCAATATGTACCATGATTTGGAAGCGACTCATTGATAAGAATATATGAAAGGAATATTGCAAAATTTATGCTTCAGTAATTGAAGTAATAACAAGTACAGGTAATGTGTTTGAAATCTGAAGGTTATAGGCTATGTAGAGATTCTTTTAGTTGCAAACAGATGTGATGCCATATGGGTAATAATTGATAGGATTATTAAGTTAACATATTTGTGGAAATATTTTTTTTAGAGATACTGGGACCCAAGGGAATATAAGTATGGCTTTTCGTCTTCAGACAGATGGACAAGCAAACCATACTATTTCAACATGGAAAGTTAGTCCTATATAGCGTACCTTACAAGGTTATGCAAAGATATGGTCAAGTTGTATATGACTTTGAGATATCCCAAGAATTCTCCATAGTTCATTCAGTAGTTCACTTGCGATACTTTGAGAGTGTATGGGAGAGCTATCTCAGATTGCTTCCAATAAAGATGTATAAGCAATAAAGAAGTAGCTTATGTGAAGGCACTAGTGGAGATACTAGCACGTAGAAGGAGTCATAAGGGAGACCAAAGAGGAAAAAAAAATATTCGTGATCATAGATGATTATGTACTCTTAAAAGCGTTACTCAGGAAAGGTATAATGGAATTCAGAAAGAAGGGAAAATTGACCCTATACAACATGTCATGTGAAATTGTTGAAAGTGTATAAGAGTTTCCTTTCATGTTGTTTCCATTGAAAATATAAAAAGTTCGGGGGATCTCACTAGGAAAAGATATCTATGGCTATTCTAAAGTGTCAAGTGTGAAGGTTAAGAAATAACGACGTAACTTCCATAAAAGTTCTTTGAAGAAATCAACAAGTCGAAGAGATACCCATGTTTGTTTCAAATGGAAGAAAAATTTCAAAGTGTGGAAGTAGACCTATAACAAGTAAGTATCTATGAGCCTTAAGTGTTAATGCTTACATATGCTAATATAGAGATGTATTTGTTGTAATTGAAGCGAAATCATTAACATTCGAGGATGAATGTTTCTAATGGGGGGAGAATGTAACACCCCACACCTTCCTAACCCAATGTGACGACGTTGAATAATGGTTACTTAGGTGTCGAGATGCCATAAGTATGTGTTTGGTAAGGCTAGGGATGAGAAAATTAAAATTTGGCCTCGTACATGTGATTAGCCCTTCATAAGAGGTGTTTTGTGATTTTTGTGGCGCATTTGTGGGGTTCAAAATGAGGCTAAGAAGACCTCTAAACAAAGTATATTAAGGCTAAAAAGTAAGTTAAAGAATAGAACTTGAAGTATCTAACCCAACCCGCAAAGAAAAGTCGAAAAACGGAATTTTTTGAAAAAAACTAAGTATGGGGCGCACTGGGGGGCGTACCATGCCTCTTTGGGACAAATTTTTGTGCCCAGAGGAAGTAAGCTGGCACGCCCAAGGGCGTGCCACGCTGGTTTTGGCCACTTTTCAAAGTTGGAATTTTTCTTAAGTCCCAAAGGTGCCAGGGGACGTACCAAGTCGATTTTTGCCACGTTTATTATACAACCACGAGTATATACATGAAATGAATAAAATATTATATTGGTATGATAAAATTACTCGAGAACGAATTTGGCATCAAAACGACAGTTTTGCCATTATGGTCAAAATGGGTCCTACGTGGCTAGAATCACTTGTTTTTGGGATTGAGGCTACGGATATGAATAGCATGAGTGGGAATATTTTTGTAACACGTATAAGATGACTTAAACATGAGAAATTATTGATTTTATTGGGTCAAGTAAATTGGGCTCAAAAAGGGCCCAAAATGTGAAAGAAAACATGGGCCAAGAATGGGTCAAATGACCCATTCTTCCATTGACTAAGGCACACACATGTAATATTGTATAAGCATGGATTAAAGTCTTATAAAAGGGACCAACAAATCATATTTTATTCATTGGAAAACTCTCATGCTTTGTAGATATTTCTCATCTATTTTTCTCTCAAACCCTAAGAACTCAAAGCCCACTTTTGGAGCAAGATCATCATTTTTCAAGCTTGGGTAAGTGATTATTGTTATGGATTAATTTATTATATGCATGGGAGAGTATGTAAATAATGTTGGCTATGCTTGGAAGTGTTGAACATGGTACTTTGTATTTTTATATAAGATTTGTGATCCATGAGATTCAAGCTTGAATTATGACTTGTGACTTTGATGAAAGAGCATGGTATGTATAAAATATGAACATGTATGGTGTGATTTTGTTATTAAACTTGTTATTTTTCTATAAGAGTAAATTATGGGATTTTGGCCGATATGTGCTATGAAGTGTATTAACGTGAATTGATGGATAATTTGTGATATGGTGTGGATAAGAAAGTGTAAAGGAGAAGTGTTGTGGTGAAATGTATTGATTATCATGTATTGGTCAATGTTGGGAATATTGTGGGAGTTTTGGAATAATAATTTCATCAATGGTTTTGTCAAGGGGAAATGGCATGTTTAAAGGCAAACATGTGACTCATTGATGTTACATGCATTTGTAAGGTAATTGGTGGTTAATGTGAATTTCATTATGTATTTGTGTTGCAGAGTGATACATAAAGAAGGAGCGGAACTATTGTATACGCGTATAAGATTGTGTATTCGTATTGAGAATACAAGGTATGTAAGGTTACTCTTTCCGTATGGATCACATTCTAGAGGGTATAAGTTCAATATGGAATACTCCCAATATTATGCTTTGTTATCTATTATAGCCCACCAAAGGTGGAGGACCGGTATCATATACCTACTCATATAAGATCTCATAAGAATAGTGAAGGAGGTAAAGTGCGAGCTAATATATCTATCCCTCATAAGTTAAGGTGTTAATCTCATGAAGTGTAGGAGTAAGGTAAAGCATATTTTGTGTGTTTCATATAGTGTCATGACCCTAGATGTATCAATCTCTCATAAGTGAGTATATCAATCTCTCATAAGTGAATAAATCACCTTTTCCAAGAAGAATAAGAATAAGAATAAGAAGAGAGTTAGTTGATAAGAATTCTCGGGTGGCAGCCCAGGGGTGAAAAGAACAACTAGCATGGGTCGATTCCGTCATTATTCTCCCACCATAGAGTGGATGTATGTTCTCCCACCATAGAGTGGATGTATGTTTCCCCACCATAGAGTGGATGTATGTTCTCCCACCATGAGAGTGGATGTAGGTTAAACCACCAATAGAGTGGATTTACGTTAATAGAGTGGATGTAAGTTAATAGACTGGATGTACGTTAATAGAGTGGATGTACGTTATATTATTAATTCCCCAATAGAATATATCTATGTTATATTGTTAGCCCACCACTAGAGTGGATGTATATGGATGAGTGTTATTCTTTTACAACCTACTAACCAAGTAGATGAACAATAGTGGTAATGAACATACAAGCAAGAAAGAATCTCTTGGGTATAGAAGAATCTATTGGAGGCAAGTCTCTTGAGTAAAGGTAATTTCCCTTGAAGGAGAGTAGTTATAAAAGATATTATATAAAATGATGGTTTATACACATTGACTATTCTCTCATATTTTATTCTATTGACATTCTCATGTATGATGCTATTTCTTATGAGCCTTACATACTCAGTACATTCTTCGCACTGACCCCCTCGGGGGACTTACCTTACATGTTGTAGGTGCAGGCACTAGTAGATTTGTAAAAAGACAGTAAGTTGAAAGTTAGTTGCGGATCTTTGGTGAGCCCCAGTTGCTTCGGGACTTATCATAGTTATAAATTTGTTTTGATGTTGTAAAGATAAAGCGGGGACTTGTCCCAACTTTTAGATGGTATTGTAAATGCATCAGTTAGAGGCTTTTGTAGAAGTATGTGGGTATATGAAAGCAAGAGATGTATGATCATTTCGACTTAATGGCCCTAACGGCCAAGTTTCGTATATAGATATGATATATGTTTCCATGTTCATGACTTCCGCTTAGTTGCATGAGGAATAATAAGAATTAATAAGATTCTTAATAGGATATGCATATGGGTAGACATGAGCAAAGATTGGTTCTCTCGGGCCATATCGGCTTCGGGTGCCAATCACGTCTCAATGGGATTTGGGGCGTGATAGTACTGACCCTCTTGGGGGATTACTTTAAATGCTGTAGGTGCAGGTGCCAGTAGACCTCCAAAGTAGGTTGCCGATTATTTGTAGATCATTGGTGAGCTCCAGTTGGTTTGGGGCTTTTCGAGTCACAACTGTACATTTGTTTTGTTGTTGTAAATGTTGTATAAAGCGGGGACTTGTCCCTACTTTAAGTTGGTCTTGTAGATGCATCTGTTAGAGGCTTTTGTAGACGTATGTGGGTTTATGAATGAAAGGCAAGTATGTCCGTTTTAACTTAATGGCCCTAACGGCCAAGGTTCGTACATATATAGCATATGTTTCCATGACTTTCGCATTGTTGCATGAGGTATAATGAGGTTCATATGAAGACATGCATATGAATAGACATGAGCAAAGGTTGGTTCTTTCGAGCCTTATCGGCTTTGGGTGCCAGTCCGCCTCAATGGGATTTGGGGCATGACAAAAGTGGTATCAGAGCAGGTCATTTTAAGGATATCTACAAAGCCGTGTCTGAGTAGAGTCTTGCTTATGGATGTGTTGCGCGCCACATTTATAAGTAGGAGGCTACGGGAAATTTAGGAGTTGTTTCATTTCTTCATTTCTAGATCGTGCAATAGAGCCAATGTTGTAAGTGAAAAATTGTATCTGACCAGGGAATTGGTTTTCTTGTTTATAGTAAAAATGTTGATCACAAGATGAGGTAGAGGCAAGGGTAAGCAGGTAGATATGCCTGCCAGAGAAGGCACCAGTAGATCACCACTTGACCAAGTTAGTCAAGGTGGGGCTGACGTTGAGGTTGCATCGCGGTCTTCTTCTACTTTTCCAGCTCTGAAAGAGTTGAGGGGTAGAGATGTACCGGTAGAACCTTCTATAAATGCCACTGACCAGGATTTAAGAAATGCAGTACATATGTTGACTCATCTAGTTGCTGCACAAAGTCAAGGATGAGCTGCTCCAATGATAAATGAGGATGATGCGGCTAGGGTAGCGAGTCGCAGGACACTGGATTTTCTGAAACTAGACCCTACCATATTCACTGGGTCAGAACCGAAAGCAGATCCACAGGACTACGTGGATCAAATTCAAAGGGCTCTAGATGTCATGCACGTGACTGGTGTTGAAACAGTTGAACTTGCGGCTTATCGATTGAAAGGTGAAGCAATATTGTGGTATGAAGATTGGAAAAGATCGAAGGGTATTGAGGCACCTCCAGGAGGTTGGGAGGAATTTAAAATGGTATTTCTTGATCATTACCTCCCATATGAGACCCAGGAGGCACGTGCCGACCAATTTCTAAATCTTCGTCAAGAAAGTATGAGTGTTCGAGAATACAACCTTCAGTTTAATTCTTTGGCTCGGTATGCTCCAAATATGGTGGCCACAATGGAAGATAGAGTCCATCGATATGTGGACAGGCTGGAGCCATACTTGGTAAGGGACTGTACTATTGCTGCCTTGAACAGAGATATGTACATCGCCAGAATTCAGGCTTTCGCACAGAAAATGGAGGACCAAAGGCAAAGAAGAAGGGCACTGGAATCTGAGGAAGGGCCATCAAAAAGGGCTAGAACTATGGGACAGTCTATGGTGTCCCCTAGAGAATCTAGACCTCGGATGTTACCGCCTAGACCCTCATTCTCTTTTTCCATAGCAGGCACTCAACCCCAATTTTGAGGGCTTAGGGGTAGTTAATCTGGACAGAGTAGTGGAGTGCAAGGTTCAAAAATAATAGAATTTTCTCACCCTCCATGTCAGCGTTGCGGAAGGTATCATTTAGGTGAATGCCGATTGGGGACAAATGCTTGTTTTTGGAGTGGCACAGTGGGGCATATAATGAGAGAATGCCCACAAAGGGGCGTGAGTGGTATAGCACGACCTACAGGATCAACCGTTGCATCATCATATAGTGTTCATTTTGCTATTGTACTTACTCATTTTCGAAGTGTTCTAAAGTATTCCTAGCTCAGGTTGACAGATATGGTTATTCACATGTTTCTTATTCTTAGACCAATTGTGATTCACATGTCTCTTATCCATTGACAGAAATTCCTAAGCTCTCATAATGTTGTAACAACTAAAAGAACTACCTCGAGAAAAGTAATGATGTAGGGAGAATCCATTCATTCATGATTAGCATTTCTAATACATTCTAAAGTTCCCATAATGTTATGACAACGAATGTATCAATCTCTCACAAGGGCATGTATCAATCTCTCAAAAGTAAGAAATAAAGTAACTATGTGTGTTCCCCATAATGTCATGATCCTCAACGTGTCAATCTCTTAGAAGTAAAGCAATGAAGTAATGTATTACTATTCTAATGAAATAATGAAGTAATGGAGGTAAAGAATAATGGTTTCTCTAATCTTGGGTGGTATCCCAGGGGTTAAATAACCTAGCATGGGTCGATCCCAATAACATGGGTGGTATCCCAGGGGCAATAGAAAAGCCTAGCATGGGTCGATCCCGATACATCCCAGGGGTCAAAGTACCTAGCATGGGTTGATAACATCCTAGGGATCAAAGTACCTAGCATGGGTTGATAACATCCCAGGGGTCATAGTACCTAGCATGGGTTAATAAAATCCCAAGGGCGACATGAAAGCCTAGCATGGGTTAATGTAGCATCCCAGGGGTTAAAATACCTTGCATGGGTTAATCTCATCCTTGGGGGGACAGAACATCCTAGCATGGGTAGAACAATAAAGACGAATAAATGTGAAGACAAAAGAAGTAATGAATGTAATGTACATAGTTCCACACTTTCACATTTATGGTTTGTCCATATTGGGTATTCTCTTATAATTATTTCCATTGAAGTTTTTATGTATTGATGTAGTTTCTTATAGCCTTACATACTCAGTACATTCTTCGTACTGACCCCCTTGGGGGCTTACTTTAAATGTTCCAGGTGCAGGTGCCAGTAGACCTCCACAGTAGGTTGTCGGTTATTTGCAGATCATTGGTGAGCTCCAGTTGGTTTGGGGATTTTCGAGTCACAACTGTACATTTGTTTTGTTGTTGAAAATATTATATAAAGCGGGGACTGGTCCCGACTTTAAGTTGGTCTTGTAGATGCATCTGTTAGAGGCTTTTGTAGACATATGTGGGTATATGAATGAAAGAGAAGTATGTCCGTTTTGACTTAATTTCCCTAACAGCCAAGGTTTGTATATATATAACATATGTTTCCATGACTTTCTCATAGTTGCATGAGGTATAATAAGGTTCATATGAATACATGCATATGAATGGACATGAGCAAAGGTTGGTTCTCTCGAGCCTTATCGGCTTCAGGTGCTAGTTCGCCTCAATGGGATTTGGGGTGTGACACTAGATTAGACCCTTGGCTCAAAAACCCGTCACCTCTTGATCCAAGTACTTAGCCTCCTCATCAGATTTATAATCATCATGCCTAGGTGCATTATCTTGTGCACCTACGGTATGCACCTTTTCAGTACCTCCAGACGTAAACTGTGTGGCTAGCAAGCCAATTTCTATCTTCAACTGTGGGACTTCTTGAGTTACAAATTCATCCAAAGCCCATTGTGCTATCGAGGCTCTAATAACATACATCCCAATAAGTGTATATGCCTCCCGAGTATTCCATCCTTGGGTGGTCTTAGTAATTTGATCTAAAATATCTGAAGCTTGTTCCTACCCTAGACTCATAAATGATCTGCCAGTGATAGTATCTGCTACAGCCTTGGTATTGGCGTTTAAAGCTCTATAGAAGATCTAAAGTAATTTTCAACTATTCATCATATGGTTTGGAACATTTAGCAACTTTTTATTGAAATGAAGCTAAGTCTCATAAAGTGCTTTAGAATGTAGCTGTCTGAAAGTGTAAATCTCATCCTTCAACTATAGCATCTTGGAGGGTGGAAAATACCTCTCTAGAAACTGATTTCTCAATTCTAGCCAAGTGATGGAACCTCATGGTAACTCGGCCAACCACAAAGTCACTTTTCTTGTTAGAGAGAATGAAAACGTTCTCAACTGAATAGCCTTTTGGTCAACTCCAGACAAATTATATGAATTGCAGACCCCCACAAAGTTCATCACATACATGTTTGGATCATCTGTAGGAAGACCGGCGAATACGCCTTTCAAGTTTAGCAGGTGGATCATGGCACTTGTAATATTGAACATACTGCCCTGAGGTAACTCTGGTGGAATAATGGAACCATTATCAACTGGCTCAAAATAAGCCACATCTTATTCTTTGGGATCCTCATAAACCGGCGCATATGGTCTTTAAGGTGGTTTTTGCACCCTCAGTTTTCTTTGGCTCTCTTCAAGTGCAACAAGATTTTGTGCTACCTCTTGCATTCCATGATGATCTATGTATGCTTGTCTAAGAGCTGTTTGTCGTATTCTCCTCAGGCTTTAATCGAGCAGAGATTTGATCAGCAATTTTATGATTAACCTGATGAATTGGTAGCTGATTATGAATATCTCCCGCGGCTGCGGGATCCTGAACTCCATCCGTGTTCGCCATTCTTTGATTAGCTCTCAATGTTCTTTCTATCTCAGTATCAAGTGGAATCAGGTGGTAGCCTTGACTCGTAGTGTTGGTCATACATTGGCGTGTTCCCTCAAAAGTATAGAAAAATAAAACCAATCAACTACAATAAGCAAACTAATCCACTCCGTAACCGTATTCCCCGGCAACAACGCCAAAATTTAATGTTACCCAAACTATACCTCCAAAAAAGTATAAAGCAGTCGTTGAATCAAATATAGAACCCAACTAGGTTGGGGTCGATCCCACAGGGAATAAGATGAAAGTCTATCGAGTGTTTTTCTGAGTAATTGGCAAGTAAGTAAGAAGTGAGGGGGGAGAGGGTTTGTAAATAAGTAGTAATAGTAAAAAATGTTGATTTTCAGAGTTGTGATCAGTACGAGAAAGGAACTAGGACTGTGATCCCCAAGATTACTTAACTCCACCGATTACTTGTGCTGGCAAACTATCCCATTGCATTGCATTCAAAATCTAACAAGATAGGTTAATCTAAACGTCTATCGACCTTGGTTAGATGAATTTCACACTTCTCCTCTCGGTCTCCGTGTGTCATGCTACTAACCCTTTTTCTGGATCTCAGATAACTATCCCTATTATGGCTCAAGTTATTAGATGAAGGTTTATAGCTTTAAATTTCTATTGTTATTGTAATACCCCATACATTTTAGACCCTATTTGACACCTTGGATTCATGTATACTTAGTGTTGATATCAATAAGTAAGTATTTTGTAGTATTTTGATAGGGTATTGGATGATAAGCAAGTATTGAAGAAGTGGCCGGAAAATTCAGCAAGGTGCTAAAACTTGCGCCACTCCCTGTTTCAGGGGGTGCGGCGCAATCCACCTGATTTAGAGGGCATCCATTTCTTGCGCCACTGCCTTGCTTTGCAGCAGTGGCGCAAGGCACAAAAAAGTATGCCCTTCCGGGCTCGTTTCGCAACGCAATGCTACGTCGATTCTTCTATGGTTTCTTTTGGTTCCTTGGAGTTCCTTGAGCATTTTAAAGGATTCATATACCTCAATACACTCCTACATACTTCTACATTATCAAACCACGGAACATAAGTAGTTATCATAAATGTTTAATGAAGCCATGGACGACTAGAATTTCTATTTTTGCGATTAAGACGACGAATGAGAATCTCGTAAGAGGATATTGTCGTGACATTATGGAATTATTTAAGCATGATACATATGATGTATTATACATGAAAATTGGTGGGCTAAGTTGAGATAATTTATTGGGTCCAATTTGAGGCCCAAAATGAGCCAAAAATGAAAGGCCCAAAGGGTAACTTGACCCATTCTTCCACTTTGACCAAGCAACCATTGCATTTAATGAAAGGAAATGGATAAGGATGACTTGAGAACTATATAAAGGTCCCAAAAATCAGATTTTTATTCCTAAACACACACAATACATTTTGAGAATTTACAAGACATTTCCTTTTGGTTCTCTCAAACCCTAAGAACCCTAAGCCCTTTTCTTTGGACAAGATCATCCAATTACAAGACTTGGTAAGTATTTATTCTTATGTATTATATCTTATATGCTTAATATGGCATGTATGTCATGATGGTTATGTTGGCAAGGTGGTGAATAGTGTATTTTTGGCTTTTGGTAAAAGATGTGTCATCTTTGTGATTTTAATTTGAAAAGAGACTTGATGTCTTGATGAAAGAGCATGGTATGGATAAAATATGAACATATATGGTGTGATTTTGTTATTAAACTTTTTATTTTCATATAAGTGTAATTTATGGGATTTTGGCCGATATGTGCTATGAAGTGTATTAAGGTGAATTGATGGATTATTTGTGATATGGTGTGGATAAGAAAGTGTAAAGGAGAAGTGTTGTGGTGAAATTTATTGATTATCATGTATTGGTCAATGTTGGGAATATTGTGGGATTTTTGGAATAATAATTTCATCAATGGTTTTATCAAGGGGGAAATGGCATGTTTAAAGGCAAACATGTAACTCATTGACATTATATGCATTTATAAGGTAGTTGGTGATTAATGTGAATTTCGTTATATATTTGTGTTGTAGAGTGACATATAAAAAAGGAGAGGGACTATTGTATGCACATCTAGGATTGTATATTCGTAGTGAGGATACAAGGTATGTAAGGTTACTCTGTCCGTATCTTTCTACGACAAATAGTATTCACATTGACATTTTGCTTGTCCTATTCCGAAATGTGCTAAGGTACCTTATATCTAGTTATCAATGGTCATTTTCACATAGTTCCTATTCATTGATCATTTATGAATCTCATGTCTCATATTCATGGTTAATGTTCCAAAAGCTCAAATAAGGTTATGTTCCAATGTTGCAATAGTGATTATACTTATGTCTCTTGTTCATGGATTATTGTCCAATGGTTCCCATGGTGTTATGGTTCTAATAATGTTATGTTGCCAAGTTATTCACATGTCTCTCACTCATTGGTTAATGATCCAAAGTTTCAATCAAAGTTATGACTTTCATGATATCAATCTCAAAGTAATGAATGAATTAATGCATACGTGGTCAATGATCAAGTATGGGTGGCAGCTTTGGGGGCGAAATGCCTAGCTCAAGTCGATCCCAAATCAGGGGGCAGTCCTAGGGGCATAAGCCTAGCTCGGACCAATCCTGACAGGGGGCATCTCTAGAGGTAATAACCTATCTCGAGCCGAACCTGAAATGTTGTATGGGTGGCAGCTCTAGAGGTACTAACCTAGCTTGAGTAGATCCCGATATATACATTGATTCATAGGGTGGCAGCTCTAGGGGCATAAGCATAGCTCAAGCCAATCCCAACATAACGCTATGTTATGTTTAAAACCCACTGTTCAGTCGGGGCCCGGGTATCACAAGTTACAGGCAAAGATGAATAATCATAGAAGTAAAGATACAAAGAAAGTAATTAAGGCAAAATACATGGTTTCCAAAGTTCAGTATAGTGACTTATCCATATTGCTCATTCAATTGTATTTGATTTCATTGACATATTTACATATCATACAAGTTTCATATGGCCTTACATACTCAGTACATTCTTCGTACTGACCCCTCTTGGGGGATTTACCTTACTTGCTGCAGGCGCAGATACTAGTAGGCCTCCACAGTAGGTTGCCAATTGTCGCGGATCATTTGGTGAGCTCCAGTTAGTTTGGGGCTTCTCCGAGTCACAGTTGTTCATATGTTTTGGTAGTATACATGTTGTATAAAGCGGGGACTTGTTCCGACTTTTAGTTCATTTTGGTCAATGCATTTGTTAGAGGCTTTTGTGGACGAATGTGGGTGTATAAATGTAAAAGGTATATGTCATTTTGACTTGGTGGACTCACCGACCAAGTTTTGCATATGTATATATATATATCACATGTTCCATAAATTCTGTTTTTGGTATTTAAAGCTCTTATGTGATCATGGGTTTCTTATGGCATGCATATGATTGAATAGAGACAAAGCTTGGTTCTCTCGGGCCTTGTCGGCTTCGGGTGCCAATCACACCTCGATGGGATTCGGGGTGTGATAAAAGTGGTATCAGAGTAGGTCATTCTAAGGGTGTCTACAAAGCCGTGTCTGAGTAGAGTCTTACTTATCGATGTGTTGTGCACCACATTTATAAGTAGGAGGGTACGAGACATTTAGGATGTTGTTTCATTCCTTCATTTCTAGATCGTGCATTAGAGCTGAAGTTATAGGTGGGTTTTTTTCTGACCATACATATTGTTGTTCTTGTATATTATAGAAAAATGTCGATGACAAGAAGAGGTCGAGGTAAAAGTAAGAGAATAGATAGAATTGCTGGAGAAGGAACCAGTATACCACCACCTAATCAAGTTCGTCAAGGCGAGACTGAGAATGAATTTGTGTCGCGGGTTTCCTCCACTCCCTCTGTTCCAGAAGAGTCGAGTACGAGAAGCGTACCTGTAGAACCACCAGTCAATACTACGGACCAGGATCTTAGAAATGCAGTTCATATGTTGTCACAGTTAGTGGCGGCACAAAGTCAAGGACGAGCTGGTCCGATGACACATGATGATGATGCGGCTAGAGTGGCGAGTCGCAGAACACAGGATTTCTTGAAACTGGACCCTTCCATATTTACTGGGTCAGATCCGAAAGCGGATCCACAGGACTTCGTGGATCAAATTCAGAGGGCCTTTGAAGTTTTGTAGGTTACTGGGGTTGAAACTATCGAACTTGCGGCATATAGATTGAAGGGTGAAGCGATATTGTGGTATAAGGATTGGAAGAAATCCCGTGATATTGGTGTAAATCCACCTACGTGGGAAGAGTTTAAAGTAGCTTTCCTTGATCATTACCTTCCTTATGAGATCCATGAGGCACGTGCGGATCAGTTTCTAAATCTCCGTCAGGGAAATTTGAGCATGAGAGAATATAGTTTGCAATTTAATTCCTTGGCTTGATATGTGCCAAATATTGTGGCTACGATGACAGATAGAGTCCATCGATATGTGGACAGACTGGAGCCATATTTGGTAAGGGATTGCACCATTGCTGCCTTGAACAAAGACATGGACATAGCTAGAATACAAGCCTTCGCCCAGAAAATGGAAGATCAAAGACAGAGACGAAGGGTATATGAATTTGACAGAGGACAGTCCAAAAGGGCTAGACCTATGGAATCATCTGCGATGTCTCAAGGAGGATCTAGGCCTCGTATGTTTCCGAGACCACCTAGACAATCATTTTCTCATTCCACAGTAGGTGTTCACTCTCAGTTTTGAGGGTTTAGGGGTGGTCCAGCAGGGCAGAGTAGTGGAAGTCATGGATCATAGGCAACAGGTTTTCGTCATCAGCAGTGTCAGTACTGCGGGCGTATTCATGCAGGTACATGCAGAGTGGGGACAAATGCTTGTTTCTGGTGCTGCATGACAGGACACATGATGAGAGAGTGTCCTCAGAGGAGTATGGGTGGTGTAGCATGACCGGCAGGATAGGCCATTGCGTCATCAGCATTGGTTCCTTCATTGGGCTGAGGTGTGCAATCTGTTCGCCGCGGTAGAGGTGCCAGAGGAGCAGCCAGTACTAGTGGGGTCCAGCATCGCACTTATGCTTTAGTGGACCGACAGAATTCAGAGGCTTTCCTTGATGTTGTCACAGGTACATTATCCATATTCTCATGTAATGTATATGCATTGATTGACCCCGGTTCTACATTTTCCTATGTTACTCCATTGGTTGCTGCAAAATTTGCAAAGGCACCAGAATTATTAATTAAATCAATTGAGGTGTCTACACCAATTGGTGAATATATTATTGCAAAAAGAGTATATCAAAATTGTGTGGTAACTGTGTGTGGTCATGATACGTTGGCCGATCTCATTGAATTAGACATGGTGGATTTTGCTGTGATCATGGGGATGGATTGGTTGGCCTCTTGTTATGCCACGGTAGATTGCCGGGCCAAGAAGGTGTAATTTTGTTTTCCGCAAGAAAATGTTCTTGAATGGCAGGGTATTGTAGGGGCACCACGAGGAAGATTTATTTCCTATCTGAAAGCCAGGAAAATGATTGCTATGGGTTACATATGTCATTTAGTACGGGTGAAAGATACCGAAGCGGAACCACTAACTCCGCAGTCAGTTCTAGTGGTCAATGAATTTTTAGATGTATTCCCAAAGGATCTTCCAAGCTTACCCCCAGAACGGAAAGTAGAATTTGGCATCAGCCTATTTCTATCCCTCCGTATAGAATGGCTCCAGCAGAATTGCATGAATTGAAGGAGCAATTGAAAGACTTCCTAGACAAGGGCTTCATTAGACCTAGTGTGTCTCCGTGTGGTGCACCGGTATTATTTGTACGGAAAAAAGATGGCACGTTGAGAATGTGCATCGACTATCGGCAATTGAATAAGGTAACGATCAAGAAAAAATATCCCCTCCCTCGAATTGATAATTTGTTTGATCAGTTATAGGGTGCCAAGTGTTTTTCAAAGATCGACTTGAGCTCGGGTTACCATCAAGTCAGGGTTAGAGAAGAAGATGTACCCAAAACAGCTTTCCAAACACGGTATGGCCATTATGAATTTTTAGTTATGTCATTTGGACTAACAGATGCTCCAGCTGTGTTTATGGATTTGATGAATAGGGTGTTTAAGCCATTTCTGGACGTGTTCATCACGGTATTTATAGATGACATGCTAGTTTATTCAAGATCACCGGAGGACCATGCTAATCACTTACGAAAGTGTTACAGATTCTCCG
The DNA here is from genome assembly GCA_031232105.1 of Capsicum rhomboideum. Taxonomy (NCBI): domain Eukaryota; kingdom Viridiplantae; phylum Streptophyta; class Magnoliopsida; order Solanales; family Solanaceae; genus Capsicum; species Capsicum rhomboideum. The sequence goes on from CP124715.1 coordinate 96,038,896, forward strand.
TGAGCGTAAGTTGTATGCCAAGTTCTCCAAGTGTGAGTTTTGGTTAACATCAGTTGCATTCTTGGGTCATATTGTGTCAGATGAAGGGATACAGGTTGATACACAGAAGATTGAAGCAGTGAAAAGTTGTCCAAGACCTACAACACCCACAGAAATCCGTAGTTTTCTTAGACTGGCAGGTTATTACAGAAGATTTGTGGAAGGTTTTTCCTCTATTACTGCACCATTAACAAAACTTACACATAAAGCAGTGAAATTTCAATGGAATGATGCGTGTGAGAAAAGATTCCAAAAGTTGAAAGGTAAATTAACCTCCACACCAGTTTTAGTGCTTCCTGAAGGTACCGAAGGTTATGCAGTGTATTGTGATGCTTTTGAGATTAGCCTCGGATGTGTATTGATGCAGCACGGTAATGTCATAGCATATGCCTCATGACAGTTGCGGCCACATGAGAAAAATTATCCCACACATGATCTTGAATTGGCAGCGGTGGTCTTTGCTTTAAAGATATGGCATCATTATTTGTATGGAGTTCATGTTGATATCTATACGGATCACAAAAGTTTACAATATCTCTTTAAGTAGAAGGAACTCAATTTGAGGCAACGAAGGTGGTTAGAGCTCTTAAAAGACTATGATATTGATATTCTTTATCATCCAGGCAAAGCAAATGTAGTGGCTAATGCATTGAACCGCAAGGCAATAGAAAGCACTAGCGACCAATTGACAGAAAAGAAAGAGATAATCAAAGATATACATCAATTAGCCAGCTTGGGGGTTCGTCTTTTTGAATCCCCAGATGAGGGGGTTATGGTACAAAATGCAGCAGAATCCTACTTAATAGCTGAAGTAAAAGAGAAGCAGTTTACGGATTCTATGTTATTGCAGCTAAAGGAAAATGTACAACAGAATTTGACAAAGGCATTTGATCTTACACAAGAAGGGGTACTTCAATGTCAAGAAAGATTATGTGTTCCAGATGTAGATGAGTTGAGGAAATAAATTATGACAGAGGCACATCATTCGCGCTATTTTATTAATCCAGGTGCTACTAAAATGTACCATGACTTAAAAGAAGTGTATTGGTGGGGAAATATGAAGAAGAACATTGCAGAGTTTGTCGCTCAATGCCCGAATTGTCAACAAGTGAAAGTAGAGCATCAGAAACCGGGAGGTTACATGCAATGTATCAATCTTCCAGTCTGGAAATGGGATATGATTAATATGGACTTCATCACAGGTTTGCCCCGTACATTGCGGAAATTTTATTCTATATGGGTTATAGTGGACAGGCTTACCAAGTCAGCGCATTTTCTACCAGTCAAGACCACCTATACAGCTGAGGATTTTGCAATATTATATGTTAAATAAATAGTGCAGTTGCATGGTATTCCACTTTCCATTATATCAGATAGAGGAGCACAGTTTACAGTGCACTTTTGGAGATCTTTTCAGCAGAGCTTGGGTACACAGGTGAATTTGAGTACGGCTTTCCATCCTCAAACTGATGGACAAGCTAAACGTACTATTCAGACACTTGAAGATATGCTACGAGCTTGTACGATAGATTTTCAAGGCAGTTGGGATGACCATTTGCCTCTTATTGAATTTGCTTACAACAATAGCTATCATTCATGTATTAAAATGGAACCTTATGAATCCTTGTACGGAAGAAAATGTAGATCACCAATTGGATGGTTTGAAGCGGGTGAAACTGATTTACTTGGGCCAGATATTGTTCATCAGGCTATGGAGAAAGTTAAAGTTATCCAACAGCAGTTACAAACGGCTCAATGTCGTCACAAGTCATATGCCGATGTTAGAAGAAGAGGGCTTGAATTCGCCATAGGTGATTGGGTATTTTTAAAGGTGTCACCAATAAAAAGGGTAATGAGGTTCGGAAAGAAAGGAAAATTGAGTCCACGTTACATAGGCCCATATGAAATTATTAGAAGATTTGGGCAAGTTGCGTATGAATTAGCACTACCCCAAGAACTCTCCTCAGTCCATCCGGTATTTCATGTTTCGATGCTTCAAAAATGCATAGGAGATCCATCACGAATTGTTCCAATTGAAGATGTTCAAGTTACAGAGGATATTATGTATGAAGAGGTACCCATTGCTATCCTAGATCGACAAGTAAAAAGATTGAGGAATAAAGACATAGCTTCCGTGAAAGTCCTTTGGAGAAATCAACAAGTAGAGGAGATCACATGGGAAGTGGAAGAAATGATGAAATCCAAGTACCCCCATCTATTTAAAATGGACAAAGAAGTTCACAATACGGAGGTGGAGCACTAACAGTAAGTATCTAAGAGCATTATGTGTAAATGTATATATATGTTAAATTAAAGATGCCTTTGTTGTACATGAGACGATGTTGTTAACATTCGAGGACGAATGTTTCTAAGAGGGGAAGAATGTAATACCCCATACATTTTAGACCCTATTTGACACCTTGGATTCATGTATACTTAGTGTTGATATCAATCAGTAAGTATTTTGTAGTATTTTGATAGGGTATTGGATGATAAGCAAGTATTGAAGAAGTGGCCGGAAAATTCAGCAAGGTGCTAAAACTTGCGCCACTCCCTATTTTAGGGGGTGTGGCGCAAGCCACCTGATTCATAGGGAATTCATTTCTTGCTCCACTGCCTTGATTTGCAGCAGTGGCGCAAGGCACAAAAAAGTGTGCCCTTCTGGGCACGTTTCGCAACGCAATGTTACGTCGATTCTTTTATGGTTTCTTTTGGTTCCTTGGAGTTCCTTGAGCATTGTTAAGGCTTCATATACCTCAATACACTCCTAAATACTTCTAAATTATCAAACCACGGAACATAAGTAGTTATCATAAATGTTTAATGAAGCCATGGACGACTAGAATTTCTATTTTTATTGAGACGACGAATGAGAATCTAGTAAGAGGATATTGTCGTGACATTATGGAATTATTTAAACATGAGACATATGATGTATTATACATGAAAATTGGTGGGCTAATTTGAGATAATTTATTGGGCCCAATTTGTGGCCAAAAATGAAAGGCCCAAAGGGTAACTTGACCCATTCTTCCACTTTGACCAAGCAACCATTGCATTTAATGCAAGGAAATGGCTAAGGATGACTTGAGAACTATATAAAGGTACCAAAAATCAGATTTTTATTCCTAAACACACACAATACATTTTGAGAATTTACAAGACATTTCCTTTTGGTTCTCTCAAACCCTAAGAACCCTAAGCCCTTTTCTTTGGACAACATCATCCTATTCCAAGCCTTGGTAAGTATTTATTCATATGTATTAATATCTTATATGCTTAATATGGCATGTATGTCATGATGGTTATGTTGGCAAGGTGATGAATAGTATATTTTTGGCTTTTGGTAAAAGATGTGTCATCTTTGTGATTTTAATTTGAAAAGAGACTTGATGTCTTGATGAAAGAGCATGGTATGAATAAAATATGAACATGTATGGTGTGATTTTGTTATTAAACTTGTTATTTTCATATAAGTATAATTTATGGGATTTTTGCCGATATGTGCTATGAAGTGTATTAAGGTGAATTGATGGATTATTTGTGATATGGTGTGGATAAGAAAGTGTAAAGGAGAAGTGTTGTGGTGAAATGTATTGATTATCATGTATTGGTCAATGTTGGGAATATTGAGGGATTTTTGGAATAATAATTTCATCAATGGTTTTATCAAGGGGGAAATGGCATGTTTAAAGGCAAACATGTAACTCATTGACGTTATATGCATTTATAAGGTAGTTGGTGATTAATGTGAATTCCGTTATATATTTGTGTTGTAGAGTGAAACATAAAGAAGGAGAGGGACTATTGTATGAACATCTAGGATTGTATATTCATAGTTAGAATACAAGGTATGTAAGGTTACTCTGTCCGTATCTTTCTGCGGCAAATAGTATTCACATTGACATTTCGCTTGTCCTATTCCAAAATGTGCTAAGGTACCTTATATCCAGTTATTAATGGTCATTATCACATAGTTCCTACTCATTGATAATTTGTGAATCTCATGTCTCATATTCATGGTTAATGTTCAAAAAGCTCAAATAAGGTTATGTTCCAAAGTTCCAATAGTAATTATACTTATGTCTCTTGTTCATGGATTATTGTCCAATGGTTCCCATGGTGTTATGGTTCTACTAATGTTATGTTGCCAAGTTATTCACATGTCTCTCACTCATTGGTTAATGATCCAAAGTTTCAAGCAAAGTTATGACTTTCATGGTATCGATCTCAAAGTAATGAATGAAGTAATGCATATGTGGTCAATGATCAAGTACGGGTAGAAACTTTGGGGGTAAAATGACTAGCTCAAGTCGATCCCAAATCAGGGGGCAGTCCTAGGGGCATAAGCCTAGCTTAGACCAATCCTGACAGGGGGTAGCTCTAGAGGTAATAACCTAGCTCGAGCTGAACCTGAAATGTTGTATGGGTGGCAGCTCTAGAGGTACTAACCTAGCTCGAGTAGATCCCGATATATACATTGATTCATAGGGTGGCAGCTCTAGGGGCATAAGCATAGCTCAAGCCAATCCCAACATAACACTATGTTATGTTTAAAACCCACTGTTCAGTTGGGGCTCGGGTATCACAGGTCACAGGCAAAGATGAATAATCATAGAAGTAAAGATACAAAGAAAGTAATGAAGGCAAAATACATGGTTTCCAAAGTTCAGTATAGTGACTTGTCCATATTGCTCATTCAATTGTATTTGATTTCATTGACATATTTACATATCATACAAGTTTCATATGGCCTTACATACTCAGTACATTCTTCGTATTAACCCCTCTTGGGGGATTTACCTTACTTGCTGCAGGCGTAGGTACTAGTAGGCCTCCACAGTAGGTTGCCAGTTGTCGCGGATCATTTGGTGAGCTCCATTTAGTTCGGAGCTTCTCCGAGTCACAGTTGTTCATAAGTTTTGGTATTATACATGTTGTATAAAGCGTGGACTTGTCCCGACTTTTACTTTATTTTAGTCAATGCATTTGTTAGAGGCTTTTGTAGACGGATGTGGGTGTATAAATGGAAAAGGTATATGTCGTTTTGACTTGGTGGCCTCAACGGCCAAGTTTCACATATGTATATATATATATCACATGTTCCATAAATTCCATTATTGGTATTTAAAGCTCTTATGTGATCATGGGTTTCTTATGGCATACATATGATTGAATAGAGGCAAAGCTTGGTTCTCTCGGGCTTTGTCGGCTTCGGGTGCCAATCACGCCTCGATGGGATTCGGGGCGTGACAGTTATTCCCTTTTCCCAATCTCTACCTCTCTCTTGAGAAAGTCTTGAATACAAGCGAGTTTCTAACATTTGCAACCGTTAGAAGATCAATTATAATGAAAGAAATAACAATACATGCAGTCACACCGGTTCAGAATTGCTTTACACCTAACCCATTTTGTTAATTCATCATGGTTCACACAACCCTAGTTATGGGGTTTAGCTACTCATGATTGCAAGAACACAAGAAGAATTTATGAAAGAAGACATAAATTGAATCATGCAAAGATGAATAAACTCAAAAATCTCTACTTGAATTAAAATCATAAAAATTATACTTGTAAAATTCCAATTAAACTGTCTTGGAATCCCATAGAACAATGCAACAGAATAACAATATTGTCCAATACTTAAAAATAACCCTAAAAGTGTATTTATAGAATTGGAAATCCAAATCCTAACTAAAATAGAAAAATGATGTCGGCTGCTTCGGACGAGAGGATTGTACGGTCGTGCATCAAACATATGACCGTACCTTCCCTATCGTGCCTTCATACTGGATTTTTTTGCTTTTTTGGCCTTCCATCCCAAGACCATATTGTATGGTTATGCGATATTCCTATGGTCGTGTTATCCTTCGTCTAATCATGGCACACTTAACTCCAGCAGGTCTATTTTTCTTGACATTGTACGATCCTAATGTACGATTGTGTCTTCTTTATACGATCGTACAACCTTGCATGTAATGAACGCAATTAACCTTTCTATTTCAATGTATGATAGCCTAGGCACGATCATGGTGAGATTTCACAATTGTGGTATGGCTCGTCTGATGCCACTTTAGTCGAGTTTTTTCTTTTTCCTATCTAAGTCCTTCATAGTCTGCAAACACTTAACAAACACATTAACTCCACAAAAAGTACCCTTCGACTAACAATTATTCATTGTTTTAAGCGTCTCAAGTGCCACATGTAAAATCTTTAAATTGAAATTATCACAGCATCTCTCACAGCTCAAGGATCATTTGCCCTGAATTTGGGCATGATCCAAGCTCTATTATGCAGAGAACTTACGGAGAAATATGTGTACAATGATCACTTAACGTCTCCCAGCTAATACCAACCTTAATTAACAATTACCTATAATTTTCGAGATCCCCAAGGTCAAGAATGGAGGTTTTATACTAAGTTCTATAAGCTGAAATTTGTGCTGAAGACATATATATAGACACAACAGTGGTCTCTTAAGTGGCTAAATGAATGCTTTAGCGGCCACCACTTAAAATCTAAGAGGACCACTTTAAAAGACCCTGCCAAGCTGGCCAACCTCCACTTAAGAGGCTGCTTGGCAGCTAAAGCAGATACACCAACAATTTGGCACCAGCCAAAATTACTAAGTTGTAACGGACTCCGATCAGGTGCTCGGGATTCATTCTGAACCTTGTGCATGCAAATGAATATGCTACCCTACCAAATTTAACATTCTGAACTCAACGAAACCATTAAAATTTCCATCTGAGGTAGTTTTGATAGAATATGTTTCCCACACCCAAGTTTTTGATTTTACCAACATCCAACCAATAGCCCAAAATATGCCCAAAAGCCTCGGGACCCATACCAAAGGTCCCTCTAGCCTAAAATTGACAGTCCAATGCTAACGGAACAGTTAGAATTGGAATACAAGACCATTTATCTGATGTTTAGGATTGAGACTTTTTCTCAACTTCAAAAGCTCAAAAATAGGTAAATGGCTACAAAAACCAAATGAACTACTCGATAACCAAACTACCAGTCCCAACAAGTCACAAATGACTTGGGGCAGCTATAGGAAAGATCTAAATACAAAAAAGCATGAAAATTAAAAAAATGACCTGGAGGGTCATTACATTTTATATGTTCTTGTGTATATTTTTGCATATAAGATGTATTTTTATGTCTATGTGGAGGAAAATAGGATCCAAAAGAAAAAGTGGAGAGTGATATGAATTTTTCCAAGTGTTGACCCAATATTTGACGACTCAATAAATGGAAGTGGGTCATACTGTGACTCTTGGAAGTTGAACTGAGTTAGTGAAAAGTCATGATAATACAATGACTCATTCAACGACTCATAAAATTGAAAACCAACCCATACTATCGTAAATGCTGATCTGAAGATGTGCAAGTTTGACTTCATTCCATAAGCCATTGTACGAACCATGAAACCAATTCAAGGTTTATGCTGTGACTCGTAGCTTATATGAACAACAAGGATACAAGATAGACTTCAAAACCACGAGCCAAACCATAAATCATAGTTCAAGACCACAAGTTGTGGAATGACTTATGGTAAACTGTGAGGATTTTTCTAGAATAATAAAGGACAGATCGTGTACTTCTTTTCATAAGTCATGAAGTCAAATCATGACTCATGGACTACTGATGGACAAGCAATACTACTAGATCTATGACGGACATGCAATACTACTAGATCTATATGTGATATTGATGAGAAATGATATACTCTTGAGTTTTTAAGTTATTAATTGACACTTAGATTCTTGGTTTTTCATTGTGTGATGACACTTTTTTTAAAATCAAAGGCGGGGTACATGGCCTATTTATAAAATAAAATCCAGCAATATTTACATAAATTGGCCAGGTCCAAAGTGACCCAGCCCAAATGAAATAAGAAATAAATAAACAAAAGGCAAATCAATAGGAAAATCTAACGACACAGTCTAAAATTTCTAATACGATGAGAGTGGAAGAATCTGGTAGACACACCTCATCTTGTCTCAATCAATCTAATCTAGGCTTCCTCAGCTTCAATCAGTATTTCTATCTTTGCTTCCTCTTCTTTGACTTAGGATCCTACATGAATAAACAAAACTTAAATCTTATAATTCTTCAGCTCAACAGCTCAGCAAATCTATGGAATCAATGGTGTTCAGTTGTATAGGAGTTGTTCGAGCTAGAGATTAATATCCAGTTTAATAGAGCTCAGATTCGAATAAAGATTCATCTTATTACTTCAACAGCTCAACATATGTATGAAGTCGATGATGAAGCTCTTTGTAGGTGTTCTTCAAGCTCTAGATCCATGTTGAGATCTATTCAAAGTCAACCCCTTCACAACTTAGATAAGTATATCCATTTATGAACTTCTTTGAAACATAATTATTTCCTTTTTGCGATAGATTGATGGAATGAACCTCTAATGAAGTTAATACCACCATCAGATTTGAAGTCAAAAGGAAATAAAATTTTTTTTAGAGTTTCATATGGTTGTTCATCTCTTTGCAGGTTAAACTAGGCTACCAGATCTCGTTATCAATAGTAAAGAGACTAGATATGTACTTGTGTTGATTTTGTATCAAATGAACACCCAAAAATTTCTCACATGTGAGGATGCACAAAACCTGTTGAAATGAATTCATACATGCGTAGCTATCTAGTTACTTACACTATTTTCAATTCCAATTCCAGAAAAAATTAATAAAAACCTAGTTAAAGATTATATCCAAATAGATGCATGTTCATGATGTATTTATAGAAAACCTCCATAGATTAGGATTTCCAACATTGTCTAGATTGAGTATCCTCTTGCATGTGCAAGGAATATCTTGAAATTTATTTATTTGAAAGTCACCTGCAAAACAAAAAACAAGATTAGCAAAAAAATCAGCAAGATTCTTTCCCTCCCAAAGTTAGTGTTGTACTCTTACTGTTAAGGAACTCCATATATTGTTAATATAATTCACTTCCACTAATATGCTCCATGGGATCTCCCATTCCCCTTATAAAATCTAAACTAGAGAATTAGAATCAGACTCTAGAATAACATTATTGATACTGTTATCCCTAAAGTAAATAGAACCCTCTCTGATAGTCCCACACTTCAGCCACTAAGTTAGTGGTATCATTTAGTCTAACACCTTTAGCAATCATAAAATCACTCTGAATTTCTAAAACACAACATACCAAATTAGGGCAAGGATTACCCCTAAATGCCTCATCTGTATTGCATTTGAACCAGTTAACAGAAGGGGGAACCACTTAACAATTTCCAAACTATAACATGGCCTTTATCCATCCAAAACATCAACTATTTCAGGACAATTTTTCCATCACAATAAACTTTGAATCTTCTTTTAATGAATTTATTTATAGAGTCTGTTGTCTCTCAAATGATTTTTCCACTAGAGTACTTACCACCATATTGTACTTTATTTCTCCTTTTCCACAAGAACCACAGTATTAATATAGGAACCTATTGATAAAAACCTTTAAGTATAGAATTATCATCAAAGCTCCACCATTTCCTAATAATCTACTTCAAATTAAGTAAAGGTCTAAAGCCTACTACTCTAGTAAAATATTGCCAGAACACTTGAGAAATTTCACCCTTCAAAAAGAGATGTTCTATAGATTCAACTTCTTGTTCTGTAGAGCGCATAAAAAATTAAGAAACATTACAATTCCATATATGCATTAACTATGACACTTGTACCTGACCTTTCCAAATTCTTCAAGCCAAGAAAGTGAACTTGAAAGGTAGTTCTTTACACCACAACAACTTCATGTCTTCACAAATTTCCCCTATATTTTTCAAAAGCTCCCAATCACTTTTGACACTGAACTTACCTGTGCTTGTAACAGTCCACCAAGGTTTATCACTATGGTTAACAAGTTTTTTATAACTCATGTTGTTCTTGATATGTGCTACTACATACTCAGGGACATAATTCTACATTTCTTAAAAATTCCATCCTTGATCACTAAGAAATTCTTCAGTATCTCTAATTACATGACAAGTGTGTACATCAGATTGATGCTTGAAAAAAGGACATAGATTAGTCCAGTTTTCATACCAAATACTAGAAGTACCACCTTTTGGTTCCCATCATTAAACCTTCTCAATCTTATCTTTATTTCCAGCATATATTTCCATAACTAAGAACCTCATTTCTAAAGAATAAGTTCTTGGATTTGTTTCATACAATATTTGTTCAAAAAAATTAGACGACATATTGTTCTGAGTTCTGAGATCTCCACCAAAGTTTAGCATACAAGGCCTGAGATATTTCAAACATAGATCTAAAGCCAAGAAACACTTCTTGCTTTGGAAGACATACTTTATTCCATGATGACCAATGCTTTCTCCTTACTGATTCCTTGTAACTCCAAAAGGTTTTTGCAAAGATTCGATGAAGACATTTAATGACACAAATAGGGGGGAACAATGGCTGATAAAACATAAATAGGAGTTCTTTGCAAAAAACTAGAGATAAAAACTTCTTTTTCTCCAAAAGACAATATCTTACCTTTCCAAGCCTGCAGTTTGCCTTTCACTTTCTCAAACAATTCAGCATAGTGCTCTTTTTTTTCCTTGTGTGTGTGATAGGACATCCCAAATACTTTATAGAAAAAGATCCCTTTTCATAATTAGACATTGTTTAACCAGATCTGAAGTATTTCTTGCTGCATTTTGGTGCATATATTAAAAGCTATTTCAGTGTTCACTTTCTGCCAAAACTGCCTCTCATAATCTTATAAGATACCCATAATCTTCTTCAAAGAAAATTCAATAGCAGAGGAAAAAATAATTCTCTCATCAGCATATATGTCACGACCCAATTCCTCATGTCATGATGGCACCTACTATAACCCATCAGTAGGAAAGCCAACCAGTAGTTCGGAACATCTAGTAACGGACTACCAATAGAAATGAAGAAAGCAACGGAAAGTAATTCAATAAAGAGAACAAAATAAATAAATAATCCCAAAACCTGATAAAGTCAGTAGAAGAGCTTCTAATATAACAGGAGTACAAGTAAAATACAGGATAAATATATATACAAAGATGTCTCTGAATACAAAATAGAGATTAGTCTAACAATAAGAGGGAGAGTAGGAAAACTCCAATCGTCAGGAGCTCACCCCAAATCTCTGATCCATAGCTGCTCTACACAATGCACACATCAATGGTAAGAACTCATACTATGATTAGCAGGCTGTAGAAGTGTAGTATGACTACCAAACAAGTGGTACTCAGTAGGAATCGATCGACTGAGCTCTAACAATAATGCAAGTATAAATAACATGTAAAGCAGAAACATAACTATAGGCAGCTATCCAAGAAACTAAACATAATAACGGTAGTAAAGTAATAGGGATAAACTAACCTATTCTACCAATAATCAGGGGCAAAATGTGGTTCCATAAATAGCTAGTCCATATATGATAGTATAGTGAAGAATGAGATATACAATAGTAGTAAAATGGAAGTTAATAATATACAAAGAATAGACAAAGAAGAATATAAATATAAATATATAACTTCACTATACGAATAACCAAATACGAAAGTACTACTCTGAGGAACTAGTCTACATCACCAGGATCATATGAGATAAGGGAGTTAATTCTAGCATAGTCAAGGTATTTAATCGAAATATTCCTCAGAATGGGATAACCTAATCATAATAAATCTTACCATAATAGAGAGAAGATATCAGAAATGTACCGATAATCTTGGGTACCAGTTTGTAATCATCCTATCACGAACTAACCATAGTAACCAATAATAAAGTATCCAGCTAGTCCAAAAAAATAATAACCTAACCGTACCCCCATAATCCCGAACGATTCAAGAAAGCACACAACATACAGTAACCATAATTTATACCTATATGTCTTTATATTGTAAGTTTTCTGGTCAATTTTAGCTTAAAGTAGCATATTGGTTTGTTATTCGGTGTTGCTGTTGTTGGTACTGGTTTTTAGCTAATATTTAATTTAAAGATATATCATGTGACTATTGATCACTGAGCTATTTGTGATGCTATGATGGTTTTGGTTTCGCAATTTCGCATGTCAGCCCCACGTGGGATTTTTGATCATTTTTTGACTTGGGCAATATGGGTATCAATCTTCCTATTTTGAGATGTAGTTTATTATTTTGATAGTGTGGCATCAATTGGAGGCCTCTCGGAAAGGGAAAGCTCCTGTTTAGCAGGCTTTGGCAGGCGTTAGGCGGCGTCTAGATAGGCTAGGCTTACCTTATAACTAGACTGAGTTTATTTATAGTATTTGCATGCTATTGTGCTAGTGTTTGGGCTGGTAGTTGTATATTAGCATTGGTTTGCTATGGTTAGGCCTTTGGGGCCAGTTAGGTCCTTGTTCGGGTAGGTTCCAGACCCATTATCCTTGTGGTGTACCAAAGATGACCTTTATAGGGTTGGTTAATGTTGTACTACTATTTGTAGGGGGTTGGGGAACCATAGTCCAGACTCGAATAGGTTTAGCCTAGACTTGGTTCTGAGACCCCATAGCGGGACCCGCTACCCTTCACAGTTGGTATTGTTTGATTTAAGCATTGTTAGCCTTTGTTAAGCCTTGAGATGATCTTTCAGGATAACCTTTGAGTTGGTTTACCCTAGTTATGCTCTTTTAGCCTGTTAGGCTTTATTAGTCATTAGTCCCTTATAGCTTAGTACTTAATCGGGATTGGTATCCTTGGCCTAGTATCAGTACCCGCCATTCCATGATATACTTGAGATACCCAATTTGGCATATATATCACCTAGTAGTAGGCAGTTGACCTAGGAGGACCTAGGGATTGGCCTTTTAATACATTATGGGTTGGCTCCTTTATTTATGTTTCAGGTTCAGTCTGGGGCTGGTATGTCCCAGTTTACTAGTAATATTATGGATTTTTGCAGTATTCTATCACTCAGTTACTGATTATTATGAGTTACAGTTTGACTCCGTCCATTGACTATGATATGATGGTTACTGATTATTATGAGTTTCGGTTCGAGTTCGGCCGCTGATTCAGATATAATGGTTACTGATTATTATGATTTTTAGTTAGAGTCGAGCATCTGGTTATGAGTTCTGAGACATATTATATATGTGTCCTCTCGTTATTACCCACTATATCCAATTTGATCCCTGTGTCTGGCCTCTTGTTAGTACCCATTGATGCTGGTTCAAGGCCGGTACACACTTGGATGGTTACAATGGTTATTGGATACTGGTTTAGCCACATATTATGGAAGGTTCTACATTTACTTTTCTGATGTGTCCCATTGGTTTATGGGGACCAGGCTGGGTTATTGTCTTCTTCTGTATGCCTATCGGGTTTATGAGTGCCCAGATAGGTTATGTTTGACTTGTATGTTTACTTATGCATTTACTTAGCCATTATTCAGTCTTGTATTTAATTATCTCCTGATCATGTCTACTCATCTTGGCATTCACTTATATATTTATTTTTCTTACCCCGGATTTACAATGCACCCTCGTATTTTAGTTATGCTATGCTATATTAAGCTCAATAGGCCTATGATGCCTACTGAGTACCCATTGCTCGGTACTCAAACTGCACTTCTGCATCCTTTTCCCTGATGCAGATCCGGGTACTTGCCGGCGAGTTTGAGGAAGATCCTACTCCATCTCTACTGTATAGTCTTTTGCACTCGACACTGTGGTACTTGTTGTATATATTTGGTTTATGTCGTGTACTTTGGGCATGCCTAGTAGTGCTCTTTATCTACCTCACCATGTCTTTGGAGGGATTCTTGTCTTTATATACTGTCCTCTTCCTTCTCAGTCTTGGTATGCATATATATATTTTGATTCTGTTTTTACATTTCTAACATGTTTGTTAGTATGGTTACTTCCACTTCATCTATGTTCTTCTGAGATTCTGTCCGTTAGCCCGTCACTTGTCGCTCCAGGCTAGGGTTTGGCTTGCCTATTAGTGGGTTACAGTAGGCGTCATCATGACTCAAAAATTTTGTCGTGACAGGATGCATGTTTAAAATCAGGAAAATCCACCTGGACTACTTTTCTATCGGGCAAGCAAGTCATTTCAATAATCAGTCTTTCTAAAATATCATCTTTCTCAATGCATATGAGTGAGTATGCATAAAACATATTAATAAAAAACCACACAATATCTCAAATCAAGGCTGTCAAGCCCAAAATTCATAATTTTAACTAATATAGTCTAAATCTAACACATCAAAAGGATATAACATCGATATCAACGCCTATCAAGTTCAATATCACCACTAAACCACTTTTCACAAGATAAATCTAGAATAGGGAAATATTCGACAAGTCATTAAATTCCATTTTTATAAAATTATTATACACCAATACCTTCATACATACTCGTCATCTCATCTACAGTGGACCCCTATTCTCATTACTGCTAATACAAGCAGCTAACACATAAGCACTTCAAAAAAAAAGTCTCAACTTGTCTTATTAGATAACCACCAAAGTGAAACTCAAGTTTTGCCCTTCCTAATCACCTACGAATGAGATCAATCTATTCAAATATGAATTATACATAAGAATACGAAACTATGGACACCCATATTGTTATAGTTCTAATCTGGGTCCACAATGTCAACCCACAAGTCAACCCCAATCCATCAAGGGAAAAACTTGAATTTTAGTGAAAGATAAATTACCTATAACTAAGAAGTTCAAAAATAAAATTTCATCAAAAAATAGAATTAAAATCGACCTTCAAATCATCAAAATACTACTTCTTAATTTTATGGGTAAAACCCCAAATGTCCATGTTATACTGCAGTTTAAAACAAAACAATTTGGTAAATTTATGTTAAAATAAGTTTCATATAATACAAGAACCTTAATTTATAAAAATCAATGCAAACCCAATACAATTTTATCCTAAAATGGAATTTCTTTTGATTTCATAACATTGGGGTTTCAGATCTCAATTTTATGAATCAAAAATATGAAAAAAGAATAGATATTCTTGGAAAAAAAAAAAGCAATACAGGGTTAGAAATACGTACCCATTGATATTATGAGGTAAACACTTCAAAATTTGCCTCAATGGGAGCTTCCTAGCTTCCAAAATATCAAAAATACGAAAATACTGAAGCCAACACCCTATTTGTACTCAGAGATAACGCAATTGTGGAAAATTGATTGCATTTACGGTCCTAGCCACATCTTACCACATTTATGGTGCCACAATTGTGGTCATAAGTCTAAAATTGCGTCTGCACCAGCACAACACAACTCAATACGGTAAATAGGTCATAAATTCCTCATACAGACTCCAAATCTGTCGATTCTTTTTATGTTGGTCCAAAATTTTGATATGGATCTAATTGTACCAGTTATGAGCATTTTACAAAAGTCAAAAACTTCATAAATTCTAGTGAAAATATCTATTAGATTTTATTTAAAAAAGTAATTTAGAGTCGCCACACAATTTTTAAGAAATTAAGAAAATCACTTAAACAAAGGTTATTTTTAAAAGAAAACCTTTTATTGTAAACCAAAGTCTAGGTAAGGGTTCAAGTTAAATTCAATAGAAGGTGTTAGGCACTTTTAGAAATCTGCAAAGTGTGGTTTCTGACGGATTCAACTTATGTGGCTAAACTTTGAAAATTTGTTTTAAGTGACTTGAAAAATCTTAAGGTTATTTTGAAAATATTATTTAACAGTGAATAAAATTTATTTAGTACTTAAACATCCCAATTTATTCCAAATAATCAAATAAATTAAATGTCAAAGTTTCTAAATAATTTAAACTTTAACAATTTTTATCCGAATCAAAACTTTGAGCTACATAATTAACCCAACTTGTTACACATGGATTTAAAGCTATTAATAAATATAAATGGATATAAACAACTCCTCAAGTTATTCTGTAAGCTTAGGTTGTTGCCTATTTTGAAAATCAAATTATGATAAGTAATTGTAGGCAAAGATATTGAAATAATGGTAAATGAAATTGATAAAATAATTTTAAAGTAACTCCAAGGGATTCATCCATATCTTACAAAATAAGGATTAATATTCACAACAATAAAAAAATAAACAAAAGCAAAAAAAAAGTTAGTTGGGGTTTCAACCCCTTTTTCTATTCTTCTCGTTCTGCTACTGCTTCCAAAATTGGACTCTGAATTCTAAGATTTCTAATTTTTTCAGCCTTTAGGGGGGCACTGCCGCTGGATTTTCAGGCCTTTGTCCTTATACTTGCTTTCCTTTAACTGATTTGATGGAGGTTGATTCGATGAAGATTAGATGCAAGGGAATGAGGAATCCAAATGAACTCATCTCGGGCTAGTTTACATGCACAATAAATAAAAAGAAAGGATTATTAATATAACTAGTCATCATGTACCAAATTAAGGAATGAAATAGTAATCCAAGAAAACAATCTCTAATTAAATGGTTGATTCATTAAGCAAACAAATCTTAATTTATTAAAACTTAAACTGAAATCGAGCATACAATTTATAGAATTATAGAAAGTGATTAGTTTGGCATTCCAAAGACATTAATATATCAAGGGAGAGAAGGAAAATTAATAATTGAAATACTGAGTGACCATACTAAATCCTATTTACTGAAAAATGCCTTTTAAGCCTCAGAACTTCAAGAATAAAGGCATACAAAATGCTCAAAACGAAGCATTCATAAATCAGAAAACATATTTAAAAGAGACTCTTGGGAAAATAGAGATAGATTCATGACTTAATCCCCTTTTTACTAGCAAAATGGAGGAAGAGAGGGACAAGTTATGTGGTAGCATCTCAACAAGTTGAAAGTAATACTTTAGATTTATACAACAAAATTGATCAGCCCACAAATCTCAAAAGAAAACCATACTTTAGATTATGAAAATAATTTTAAAAGGATAATACTAAACCATCATTGATTGTAACAAATTCTTGAATGAGATGGGAGGGTAGTAACTTCTCACAATTTGGAAATGAAGAAAACAGCATTTATCCAATATTGAACTGAATCAAATTACTTTAGTTCAACAAGATCACAGTCAAAACGTAGAAATGAACTGGACGGGTATCACCCAAAAACCTTTTAAGCACTTCAACCTATTGATTTTAACTTAATTTAAACATGAAAGAAATGGAAACAAATCAACAAAGAGTAGCCAAATGCATGGTGGGAAAGACTGTAACATACTAAAACTAATCTCATTATACAGAACTTTTGAAGAATAGTTAAATTTACTCTACTCTACTGTAGTAAACTAAATCATATACAAGATCAAGAATGAAAGGGAAGAACTTTACCTTTTTTTGGGTAGAGATTTGAGACAGCAAGCTTGACTCGGATCGACTCCACCTCCTATTTCACTTGAAAAGAAAATAAGGGAAAATTCTTGAGAACTGAACAAAAATTCTGACAACTCTAAGGTTGGGGATCAAAGTCCAAAATCCTAGCCGAGTAAAGAGAATTTTAGCCCTTTTTGGTTGCAAAAGCTCATCGTTATGAACTATAACAATCCGTCCAATTGTTGCTTTAGTCACCTCGTCCAAGGGGCACGAGGTGTTAGTAATTTCTAAAAGTTCCTGGATGTCCATTAAAATTTGTTTGAGATGAACTCGGAAGTTAAAAACTTTTGGGGAAAGAACTAACATCACCCCTCTATAGTGGGAATTTTCCCGCTATAGTGGCATGCAGGCTGCTATAGCAGGGTCACATATTATGTTTATGCTATTTATCTTAGGTCGGAATGATTCCTACCAGTACATGTCATTGTACTGATACAACTCTTGCTATACCCTTTTTGAGGTATAGCCTGGTTGAGGGATCAGTGGATGTTTCTTACATGAAGTTGTTAGAGATCTCTAACAGTTTCTCTCTTTTCACTTCATGGTAGAAGTTGTGTTTTATGTTATCTTCTCTTCTATCTTAGTAGTTCTTGTACATGTCTAGACTAAGTCCTTTGGAAAAGTGTTTTCATCTATGGTATTCTTGAAAAAGGTTGCAATATTTATCAAATTTTTAAATCTTTAATAAAATTATTTATAAATTCTGCATGTATTTTGAATGAATGGTAAGGGTTCTCCTATCTAGGTAGATTAGAGTAGGTAACCGTACAATCTGGTTAATTGGGTCATGATAGTTGGTATCAAAGTGTAGGTCATCGATCTTACATATTCAATAGCAAATATTGAGTAGAGTCTTGCATATTGGTGAGTAGATGTCCACATCTAATCCTCGGGATATTGTGAGGATTTTTAGGAATTGTTTCCCTTCTTCATTCCTCTCAGTTGTTCCTAATGATTTTTTGTATGGGTTGAATTCAATTGGTAGATCCTGATTCCAATTGGTATCTCGACCAACCCAATTCGGACTATATGACTCCCCTTTGGTAACTTTGATTGAAACTTGAAAGGTCCCAATTGGTAGCTGGCCGTAAAGGCTTTGTTAACCCATGAAAAATCATTTAGTGGTCATCAAGAATGTAGTAATTAATTGTGTGTCTTAGAAAAGCAAGGGCTATGTTGAGTTGACTGTCCAAGGAGATTCTCTGATTTTATTTTCGTGTTCGTTGAAAGTTTAACTTCTTGTTTAAGAGTCTGTGGATAAGTGAAATGTTTGTGAATTGGTTGAGTGTTGTTGATGGTGAACATGTATGATGTGCGATTTAAGTAAATTCTTGACTCATAAATGATAACCAATGCATATAGAACATGTAAAAGTTGAAAATGAAATTGGCTAATTATTAAGGTCTTCTTGTTTTGACCATCTACGTTACAAATAACCTAGGTATGCTAACACTAGAATGTTCGAGGAAGCCTAAAAGTGTTATTTAATATTTGATTTTACTTGGTAACCGGAGCGTATAAATTAGATCTTTGCTTAATCATCATACTTATAAGTTGCAGGGTCACTGCCAGTAAGCCACCATAGGGGAGATTATCCCACTACTGTGACCTGGTTATTATAGGAATTTTCCCACTACTACGACCCTGCTATAGCTGGAATTTCCCACTATAGCGGAGCCTCTGTAGTGGGAGGGTGCCACAATAATGGGAGCCAGGCAGTGTCCCTATCTTATTTTCCCCTATTTTGTACTCTTCCCCAATATGTTCGAAAACAATCATAAGCTGTTATTAAGTAAGAAATTCAACCTGTAACTTGAGAGATAGGATAATAATGATGCATTTATTTCCTAGATTACAAAAATAAATTATTCAACAATGTGGATAATAAAGGGTTGTTTGTTACAAGCTAGAAGCGGGGGCAACTTGAAATTAGTAGTAATAATAAAATGGTGAAAAGGGCAAAATAATATAGTGTGCATGCTTAAGAATCAAGCTGGAGGCCCCATCATTATTAAGGCTTAGAGCATCAGAGCCCTTCTCTTCCATACCGCTCAGGAAAGACAACTCATGCCCATCTTTCTTCTTCAATCCCTCAAGATGTTTGCATAGGCTTGAGCTGCATCTAGTGGGCTTGTGGAACTAGAAGGAGTCGAACCATAGGGAGGCAAGTGGGATGCTCCAAATAAATCCTTACAACAACTATATCTCCCTCTAGACGTTTATAGGACAAATGAGGCTGCATGGAGGGGGGTTACAAGTGTCTTCACCATTTTTATCTTTGTTGCACTCTCCCTCAATCTCTACATTCCTATTCTTCTTGCACCACCTTGATGCACCTTTCACTTTTAGTGGGTTAAAAGATGTGTCGTACTCCACATTTCGAAGAGTCTTCCCTAGGCACATCTGTACTAGAGCATAGCTCCAAAATCAAATCATAAAGAAAAGGGGCCTTCTTGTTCCCTCTATAGAATTCCTCTAACTCAGACATAATCTGGGCCCTCACATTGAGAAAAATTCTTTGAAATGTGGAAGACGCCACTAGAGCCCAAGGGTAGGTCACGTATGTGGTGTTACCCAATGAAAAAATCATCTAAGTCACCATATTAAGACACCTCCAGGCTTTCGCTCAAAAATGCATACTCTTGATCCCCGAAACGCTAGTTCCGTAGATTTTTCCCCAGTCAGCTCTTCTATCAAAGTGTCCCATAGCTACCATAGGTTCATCTCTACAAGCTTTACCTCAAACCCAATACTGGAAATATTAAGCACCACTAGAACCTCATTTATTGTAGCAACGTCCATGAAAAGATGCACTTAACGGATGCAGATAGTAGGGTAAGGGTTATTCAAGTGTACAATCAGGAACATAGCATAGAACTCCCAAACCCAGTCAGAAACACCATCACGGGCAAGCTCCACTAGCGGAATCCACCAAAAATTTTGTAGTAGGGCAAGAATTATGGTGTCTCCTTTTCCATATCTTTCATCACAAAGCCCCTCTCATGAAAAACCCCCATCCACTAGTAATATATGTATCTTTGTTGACAAGTCCTATCAGAAAACCTCTAAAAGGAAATAGGAGCATCGTCTTGGTTTTTGTCGGCCCTGATGTTATTATTCTGGTAAAAATCATGCTCAATCCAAATTTAGCATCTATAGAAATGCTAAATCAGTTACAATTTTCAAAAATAGTAACTTAAACTTTTAGCAGAGGCTATTGTCAACCTCCTACTATAGCAGAAGACAACTAGCTATAGCGGGGTTGCTATAGCAAGAAAATCCTACTATAGTAGGAGGGGTCACTATAGCAGCCTTCATCTTCCCCATACCACCTTCATTGTATCGATGGCATATTTTTGTAATTTTTTCAATTTTTCAACTTTTTATCTTAGATTAGTGTTGGTGAATTAGTATAGGACTGCTAAATACCAAAATTCATGTGTAAAAATCCCGTTTCAAGCTCTTACAGCCAAGAAATTTTCAAAATCTTCACCTTCTACCATTTGTTCAAGTCCCAAATTAGTCATGAACTCCATTAATTTCATGTCTAGAATGCCATAGGAGTATTAGAAACGTAAGAGAAACTAACATGCATCAAAATTTAAATCCAATTTGGTGAAATCAAACCAATATCAAAATCAACCCTAATTACCTTTATTGCTTTGAATTCTAGCCTTACTATTTGATAATAAGTGTAATAAAGTAAAGAGATGATGTTAGAAAAAGAATTTACCTTAATTCAACGCGTGGATGTAGTGGTTGATCAGGTAGGGGAGGGGAAGTTTGAGTTTGAAAAGAGAAATAGGTTGAAGCCCATTTCTCTTCCTTTTTAAAACTTCCAGCAGCCTGCTATAGTGGCTGGTCTCCCGCTATATCGGTAGAGGTCCCACTATAGTGGGGACCAGGCAATGGGATGGGATGGAAAATTTAGTCCCTTTTTTGTGTTTATTTAGAGGTTATGGAGTATTTACAAGGCCCCGATGACCTTGGGAACTCATATACTTAGATCAAAAATAGTTTTGTACATTTTCAATTATGGTACATGATGCAAGGGCACTCGTGTGAGTAGGTGCATTATAAGTTCATATAACCTTTTTATGAGGCCGTTGAGTGAAGATTGCGAACAAGAGTTCCTTAATCGATAAGTAAGTAATTAATGACCCTATCATCGCATCAACTTAGTTTTCTTCCCTCCTATCATTATTTGGGGATGAGAAATGGGTAAATTTATATATAGCATAATAACCCATCGTGTTGTTACTGTAGTCACCTTTTCCAAGGGGCACATGGTGTTAGTAATTACTAAAAGTTCTTGGATGTCTGTTAAAATTTATTGGAGACAAACTCGAGAGTTAAAAAACATTTAGATGAACTGACATCACACTTCTATAGAGGGAATTTTCCCGCTATAACAGTGATGTTATAGTGGCATGTATGCCGCTACAGCGAGGTTCCAAGCAGTCTCTCTACAAATTTTTAAAATCCTTTTTTTTTTAAATTTTAAACTAGGACGTCGCCTCCTTCTAAACATACCCTAGGGTTGCCTCCAGAACCTAGAATAATTAGAATGAAGGGGTGTTCTTAGGAAGGATGAATCTTGAAGGTTCCTCACAGTTTTCACACTATAAATTGCTAGAACTAGTCATGGAATGAGAGTTCATACCTCCATAATAGCAGCTTGGTGTCCAAGTAGGCTAGGTTTAATTTGAGTAGTAGACCTAGATTATAAAACATATTCATAATATATATTGATAGGAGATTTCATGCTTTGCCTTGCAGGCATGGTGTCTAGATGGATTTAAACAAGTAAATTAGGGCAAACACGAATGAATTAGTGTTAATGGTAATTGTGTTGCATGCTCTAGTTGTCTGGTATATTTGGAACATGGACTGAACTTGTCCCTTGTAGATCATGGCTAGTGGGCAAACATAAAACCTAGCATGTGTGTACACCATGGTTTTTGTGAGTTTGATGGTTATTTGAGTGAACCAGGTTACATTTTGTTGTTCATATTTTGGATTCCTTGTGTGGACCATTAGTTGCTGATATTTTCCTTTAAGTGAGCTAATATTGTTGTTTTACAATAATAAGATGTCTCTTAGGAGTAATAAACTAAATTGGTTTTATGAGTCTTATTGTGGTTGACCTTGAATCAAACCATATATGCATAAATGTGATTTTGTGTACCTTCTTGATTTGGGATAATATAAAAAGAAATTGTTGTGAGGTGGTTCAACTTAATTGTGCTTTTAATAATCTAGTCTATGATCTAGGCATAAATATCGGTTGTAGTGCTATTAGTGTAATACATGGATGATGAGTAGTTGGTGGTGGAAAGTGATAGTGAGAAAGTAATCAATAGCCAATAAGTGTCGTATTTAGAATGTATCGATTATTAGTGAGAAGTGATAGGAATTGAATATGGACCGGTAGTGAGAGCATGGTAAAAAGACTAGTAATTGGGGCATGAGATTAAGTAATTAAATTGGCATATTACATGCTCATTATTGATTTTGGATTTTTATATTATATCTATGTGATTTAACATGTGTCGACCGATTATGCCAACCAGTACGCGTGGTTATACTGATACTACCCTTGCTATACCCTTTTTGGGGTATATCCTAGTTGAAGGATTAGTGGATGTTTCTTGCATGATGTTGTTAGATATCTCCTCCAGCTTCTTTCTTTTCACACCATGTTAGAAGCTGGGTTTTATGTTATCCGTTCTTCTATCTTAGCAGCTCTTGTACATATCTAGACTAGGTCCTCAGGAAAAGTATTTTTATTTGAGATATTCTTGAAAAAGGTTGCAATATTTATCAGATTTTTAAATCTTTAATAAAATTGCTTATAACTTCCTCATATGTTTTGAATGGGTGGTAAGGGTTATCCTATCTAGGTGGATTAGAGTATCTGCCCGCATGATCTAATTAGTAGAATCCTGATATGAACAGTCAATGGGAGGTGTTCATATAGAACCTCAAAATAAAAAATTCTTGATGAAATTTTGACATGGGACTAGGAATTTAGACACAATAGTAGTGTAATCGATGTGGGTGAATGGAATGTGGAAAACTTCTAAGAAATTGCTTTGCCAACGAGATTCATACAAAAGTTCAAAAAGAAAATTCCATAAGGAAAGATGAGAAATGGATTTTACCATTGGATAGATTTATACAACATAGGAAACTACCCAAAATAACCTTGAGGAGCTTAAATTTGCTTGTAGGAGTTGAAATCGTTCTAGGGTTGGTATTGGAAATTGGGGAGGCTAGAGTTCTGTTTTGTTTGCTGGTAAGGAAAAAATGATGAGAGATTAGGGATTTTAGGTGTTAAAGAAGAATTGGTCTAGGTATTTAAAATGGGAATTGGGCTGAGGTAGATTTAGGCCTAGAGATAAGAATTTAAATAGAGTAGAATGGGTCCAAAAATAGTCTGGACCAAATTAGATTAATAAAGTGGCAAAGTTAAATTAATTGAACAAAATTCAACCAATCGAAATTGAAGATAAATTAAACCCTAATTAATTAAATGAGCTTATAATTGTGACAGTTGAAAATAATTATTTTATTCAAAATCATGAAAGCTAATAACACAATTAATTCTAATTTTAAATCGATTTTTAGGAAAATTAAAGCACTTCAGTTTAAACATGATTTTCTTTTGAACTAATTTCTAAAAAAATATTTCCTTAAGTAAAACAGTAAAATTTATGTTATTCCATATATGTAAATATAGATGAATATATTCTTACTTAATAATGACAAAACTAGCTTCAAATCAATTTGAAAATCATTTTATTTTGACAAAACAATCAATTCAAAATTGCTTGAAATTAAAGAAGAGCAAAAATTAATATGAAATGTGGAGAGCAAAAATTGAGTGTCAACAATTACCCTTCCCTTTGTATAAATTGGATGCAAGTAAATTTGGGCAAAGGGAATTGACGATCCCAAGTTTATCCGACTACAAATTCATCTCTTAGAAGCAGTTGATTTTTTGCATTAATTTCAAGGAGTTATGGTAAGACCTTGACATCAGGTTTCCTAAATATCTCAGGTAATATGAGAATTCAGGCCACTTGTAGTTCAAGCCGCTTGATTTTAAACACAATTTTCAAAAAAGTCAAAAAATATCCATCACAGTTTTAAGTTTTGGATAGACTGAAAAGCTGGTGAATGAGGAGATTGGGAGGAGTTTGGAATGTAGTGGAGTTTTCAACAGAGAGCCCGCATACATATTTCGAGTCTAAGGGAATCAGACTTCTTGTAGTTCAACTCAATCGGTAGAAAATGCGATCTTGTATGTGAAGACAATCTTTTGCTCCAGATGGGTGTCAAATAAATCGAGCTTATAGAGAAAAGTCTTGCAAAATCTCAACTAGGAGTGTGGGCCCTCACAAACATGACTAAGGGCTACATGGACATAATTTCTGAATTTCTAGGTGTATTGTCACCCATATTTGAAGAAAATGGGTATTGCCTCCAGTGTGCGTTTAAAAAATACTCTGGATGTGAAACTGAAACTGAAAATAAGAAAAATTCCCAAGTGAATTCTGATAGGGTGTGTTTTATTAGTGGTGGAAGTCATTCCTCAGTTCGCTTCAGAAGAGTTTTTTATTCCACTTCGGACAATGTCCCTATTTGCTGCTAAGAAAAAGCTCCATGTTGTGTTGCATTCTTTTTTGATTTAGTTCACATCTGTGGTTTTGATTTGAGAATTTCATCCTTTCGAATGATCTCGACAACATCTGAAACAAGATGGTTAGTAGTAAAAGAAGCATGACACCAATATAATTTATACAAACCTATTTGAACATGTCACGCCGAAGGAGTTGACGATTGATAACGCTCAAATACAATGTAGAAACGAATGTACATGGTCGATATGCAATATAATTACCCAACATAGAGTCGGGGTCGATCCCAAAAGAAACAATGTAACTAGCGATCGAGAAAATAAGGAATAAAAGCAATGTACTATAATCCAAACAAAGAATACAAGTGTTTTGGGGGATTTTCAATATAAAAATGTAACAAGGATAGAACCAATTATATTATGGACACGTTAATCAATGACTTTCACAAACGATGGGAAAAAATGGAAATGATAGCGGGGAATCTATTCTATCAATGATCCATTGTATTTAAATCAAATAATCATAATTAATCATGGATTAGGAAATTATCCTTGGAATCTGAAGCATCCCCCATGTCTTTTGACCGATTGACGAATATTTCTTGGCTAAATTCTGTCAAATATTCATCAAGTATCAATACAAATAGTTCCAATCTATGGCTACACTGGAATTTTACCATGTCTAGTATCAAATCCTTTAGATGGGTCATTCATCCCAACTCGCGCTAAATTAATCTTCCCAACCTCAATTAGCTATTTCAAGCATTAATCAAAATAGATGGGAAAGTCCTCGGGTTAGCTACTCCCTTTGGAAATCAATAAAGCATGATATTAATTTAAACAAGAAAAACCCATTTATAAATCAAGAGTAGTCAATCAATACAAAAGCATAAGGTAAAATCAAAACCCAAATTCAAAACATAAACATTGCATTATTTCTAAAAATAATATCCAAGTATGAATTTATATACACCCAAATATAATCTTTACAAAGCAAGCAGTTGAAGAAAGGATTACGAAATATTCACTACAAAGCTTCCAAATCTTCACTCTAAGGGTGTCGATTCCTAGCCTCCAAGGTTGAGAAATATGCCAAATATACTCTTGGAATAGCTGGGGATCGAGTTTTGATGTTTTGAGATTGAAATTGTGAAGTTCCAAATTTTCTCCTGATGCCTGACCACTTTCTTCATCGCTGTCACTATCATGAGCCTCGCGATCGCGGGGCGCTATTTTTTTGTTGATCATGATCGCGGCTGTTGACCACGTGATTACAATGCTTTGACGTTGAACAACTTGAGATCGCAAGCCTTCTTCATTGCAGGCGTAGTGAGCAGTTTTATCAAGTTTTCCAACTTTTTCATTTCAACTCTGTTTTGCCTCGATTTCACTTCTTTTCATCAGAACTTCTTGTAAACCTCAAATTACCTGGAATCAACTCTTTTCACATGATAATTAGCCTCATATTATGGATTAATGACATAAAATCATAAGCAAAGAGACACAAATAAGTGGCAAAATCGCCACTTATCAACACCCCCCAACTTAATGACATTGCTTGTCCTCAATCAAAAACAAAATCATACTCAATGAGGTCTATCAATTCAAGTTCAAGACACAACATCAACATTTTCACTTCACATTTTCAAAATAGGCACAATGACTATGGCTTTGGTTAGTACTAACAATTACTCAACAAGGATTTGAGTCTTATCCACACAACTCCCTCAATTTCTAACACACTTCAGGAACACAATGGAATTTCAAGAATGATCAAGTAACAACAACTAATTCTCAAGAAGTGACTCAAAACCACTAGTCAACCAAACATGCTCCCTTGACTCATTTTCAGAATTTATCAACTTCACCAATCTATCCTAGTTCATATACCCTCACAAGAAAGAAAGTCCCAAAACTCATACTATTTACAACACTTATACAAGGGACAAATGCAAAAACACTAACACTCAACAAAGAATTTCCCATTCAAACAAGTTTCATACCATAGGCTTGCCCTTATTTTCAATCTCAACTAAGTCAAAGCACTCGGTTGGAGATCTCGAAAGACGTTTTCTAGCTTGTAATATAGGATTGAGGAAGGGTAGGACAACAATTTGGGATAAAAGTGACTACACCCTCCTTGAACTCTACACAACACTTTACAATACAATTTTTTATCACTTGCCTCTTCATTTCCATGTAATACAAAGTACCTTTCTTTATCAATCTAGTTTACCTACTCATTGACAACTTTATCTTTTTTCTTTTCTTTTCTCATTTTCTTTCTTTTTCTTTTTAACTCGTTTTATTTAATCATTGATTTGTTCTTAAGGAACTCACTCACAAAACCATGACACATGATCACCTCTTTCAAGTTCCACCACCCCCAACATAGGCTTTTAGCCTCAAATTGGAGTTTTCAAGTTCAAGAAGGGTAGGGTTCAAAAGAAGGAATATTTCAAAAAATATTCAAGGCTTGTAATATGGTTGCCAAAGAAAGGATATTAGGCTCGTATGTGGTAACTAGTGATAGAATTTATGTACAGGTGGGCTTTTATGGTTAAAGACGTTTTCAAAAATCACAATGAAGGCCTAAGATTGTTTCTCCTGCCAAGACTAGCATTAAAATACCAATCGGGTAAGTTCTAGATGACACAAGTAAGCACAAGAATTATTCCAGAAAACTAACCACACGTGGCATGCAAACTATTCAAGATGGATCACTTTCATTTTCTATACAAGAACAAGAGGAGTCATGTTTCATAATCAAAACTAATACCACCTAATGAGTTAAGAGTCACAAAAAGAGAAAATAAATCCAAGCCCGACTAGGGCACAAATGTATCAAAATAAAATAACACCAGTAGCTAATAAACTACCCCACCCCTAACTTAAAGAAATCGCATTGTCTCTAATGCAAACAAGATAAGAACATAGAAAGAGGTAGGGACTCCCTGAAATACATCAATCAGAACTAAAGCTACTGGGCTCCTTGAGGGCTATGTCATCCTCATCCTTTTCCTCCTTTTCCTGACCATCTTTGTAGCCATAAATTTCCTAAGTGTAACCATCATCTTTGTGAGGAACTTGTTTTTCTTTTTCTAATGCTCTTTCAATTTTTGTTGCCTCCTTTCAACCTTTGTCAATCTTTCCTTAATATAATGCTGGTCTCGAGCTATGGTGATCAAGGTCGGTGCATTAGCTGTCGGTCAAGAGAAGGAGCACTCTCCTGGGCTAGTGGGAAGGTCAGCTACAAGCTACCAAATCTATACATCCATGTTGTGCACCTGGCCAAATATGCATCCGAGTGTGGGGGGTCCAGTCTGAAGTGGCTCAATAGACGATGAAGCTCTGATTGGATCAAGGTTCTCACTAGCCGTAAAAAAGGTACCAAATGCTGGTGAAGCCATATTAATCTTTCTTTTCTTAAGCACATTTCTGACTCTCTTTTTCTTTAATGGATGTATAAATTTTTCAGGACCCTTCAGACAATCCTTATCCCTCTTGTCAACCCCAGCTTTGTTGCATAACTATGTAAAAAAAGAAGGGGAAAATAAACTCTTAGACCTTTCTAGAACTACCTCCTGAATCTGTTGTGCAATGATTGCCCCAAAATTAACTTCAAGACCCTCCATAATGACATAAATGATCTGGGCTCTCTAAATTGAGACATCCTTATGATACAGACAGAAATGATGGAAAGCCAAGTTTTGGCTTCAGCAGTGAACTCTAAGGAGTTGACCCGCACATTATTTATGATCCACTTAGGCAAATGTCCACCATGCAAATATCTAACATACCACTCCGATCCCTCATCGTATGCCATTACTTTATACACTTTATTGTCCCCATCAGAAAGGCCATAGTAAATTATTGATAAGAGCAGGGTCAAACTGGACTTGCTTCCCTCAAACCGACACAGCCAAGTCATTCACAATGTCGGTCTCGATGACATTAGTATAAAATTCTGACACAATTTGTAAATTTGCATTTATTGGCTCATGGGAAAAGCACAAAAATCCGCTATCCCTCAGTCTCCCATAGAAATCAGCCTATCGGGCTTTAAGCTTCTTTAAAAGAACACCCCTTTCTCGGGTATAATTTTTCAACTGTAAATGATTATACAATTAGAAGCATTTGAGTAAGAGGAAGGTATTTTGATCAAAGTACTCATCTTTGACCACTTGGTCGACATTCTCTTACATATTAACATTTGATTCTGCGGCCATTTTGAATAGTAAAGTACCTATAAAATAAGCTAACACGTCAAATGAGTGTATAGGTTTGTAAAGCAATGTATTAGCATACAATTAGGTCAAAGAAATGGGTGGAGTAGGTGCCAGACAGTTCGAGATAGAGTTACTATTTTGGTATAGTGTTCAGGTCTTCATTGCAATTGCAGCATGGTAACACATGATCGCCAAGGCCTAAATTATTACAAGTGACATAGTACATTGCAATCGTGGCATGGTACATCGCGATCGCCAAGAGAAATATTTTTTTAGAAAAAATTGATTCATTGCTCTCGTGGCATATTTCCACACAATAACCAAGGGATAACTCTTTTTAGAATATTTTTGTTCATCGTGATTGCAGCACTTGGCCTCGTGATAGCGAAAGGCATCAGTTTTACCCAAAAAAAAATTCTCTTGGGCATTTCGTCGAGCACACTATGGGCATCAAATTTTTTTGCTCATTTTTAGAAAACTTTAAGTTTCTTTTTGCCCAAACATAAGAATATACACAAACCCAAACTCCACCCAACTTTTTCAGTTCAAAGAATCCATGTTTACACACAAAACTAAATCAAAAATATCCCTAACCATGGTTGCCTTATCATCCATTCTTTACAAATCTAGAGAGCAATAAAACTCAAGCAAGAGATTAGTTACATACCTTGAGATTGAAGGGGAGAGGGATCTACAAACTTGAGAAAAAATTGGAGACCTTATTTGATGCAAATTTTCTTTATGATCTTGGATTTTTGAGGAGAGTATGAATGATATTTTGAAGATGGAAGCAGTATGAACAGAAAATTATTGTTTAACCTTTCAAACTTCTTACCTAGGCCCACTCTTTCGTGATCGTGAGGATTAATCCCACGATCGTGATAAGTTAAATTTCTTAAATCCACGTGATCATGACGTTAAGTCACGCAATAAAGATAGTTACCAAAATTTAACTCTATGGGATCATGATGATCCTTCACGCGATAGCGATGGGTAATAGGGGTCATAGACCTAGGCAACTTCTGTCATTTTTAACGATGCCCAAGTGAAATTTAGAGATACGCTATCAACTTTGGTGATTCGAACACTCCTAAAAAGTGGTCAAACTTTCATTTTCAAGTTAGTACAACCCTAAACTCCATTCCAATCAAATTTTTGCTTCCAAACCTGTTCAATCACTTCTAAAAACTCTAAATTTTGTGGATTATTTAAAAATAAAATCCTAAGCTATTCTAAAAATTAAAATTTCAAAAATAATTCCAAATTTTTTAGAATGATGGGTAGCCTCCCATCAAGCACTTGATTTTACATCGCGGCACGACACAAGAAACCTTACCATTGATCTCTCCACTTTTAGGATTTGAACCTTTGACCCAACTTGACATCGAGATTTTTATGAAGCTCATGGGACAATTGTAAGGAAGCAATAAGACTAAATTTGTCTCTCCATTTGAAAGACTTGAATTTTTTTTAGCAAACTTCATATCCAAATTTTGTTTAGACTCGTTGGGTATTAGTGAGAAGATCAATAGGCCACTTGTTAATCATTAAATTTTACACTTATAGGCCTTCAAGTGAGGGACATCATTTTTCCCTCTTGGTATGACAAACTCCAAAATGTAGGGGCATTGTCGCTAATCTCAACAATTCTCCATTTGCCTGGTTATTTTGATTTCCATTATATCCACCAAGCATAATGTTGAAAAATGGTTGGAACGAGGTTTAAGCCTCTCTATTTTTGATTTATATCTTTCATAACATTCTCATCCCGAGATGAACTAGAGTCTTCACGAAGGATTTGATATTCTTTTCCTTTCAACTCTAGTTTCATTCCTTCAATTTTGACATCCTTCATTATTTTTGACTCAGTTGGTTGGCAAATCACCATAAATTCTTCAACATCAATCTTGAACAAATATTTATTGTAAACTATTTCATTACAATTATTCATGACCATTTGACCTTGAAAATCACATGCCTCAATTTTTGCATTCAATTCGATTTCTGATTTTCAAGTAGCCATCTTAATTTGAATTACCACTTGACATCTCTCAACATGCATTTTGATGGATTCATCCTTCATTAGTAAAATTATATTAATTTGATCCTCATTGACTTCAAGTTGTTAATATCTATTCAATTGCCACTCTTGACTCACAATTTTGTCCTTGTTAAGTTTTTCTTCGTTTTGGAACTCAATCACCGCATGAAAGAATACACCCATGGAAAAATTAATGTTTTGAACAACTTAATCATTACTATGTTGGATTAGGTCCCACCATTTAGCCAAGACTTCCCCATATTTTTCACTTTTATCCATTGTGCTTTTCAACATCTCCTCAATTTGTTTCCTTGGAGAATCTGAGATTTCTTCATCATAATTTTGTTGTTTTTCTTCAATTTGAGCCACTTCTTCACTTTGACAACTTTCATTGTGTTCATCACAGATATTTTGCTCAGCCACAAAGCTTGTAAACTCTTCTTCAACAACTTAATTTTGAGGATTAGGCAAATCAATGGCACTTGAGACATTGACATCTTCCCAAGGGTCTTCTTCTTTTTCATATTCCATTCCAAATAGAGCCACAAATTGGTGCAAGAGATACACATTCTCGCCCACACTAGTCACCCGATCTAATATAGTTTGAAGCATGGCATTAATAACCTTGTGTTCGGGGCACATTCCTCTTCCTTTTCCACATCATGATTCCTATCAAACTTAAAATAACAACTAGCATTTTGGTTAGCATAACTAGGGGAAGGGGCATAATAATTGGGATAATCAATTCAATGTCCATCTCGACCACCACAAAAGCAATAGTCATACTTCATATAGGATCGTGATAATGCACACACCTCTCTCCTGAGGCATTTTTCACAATCTTGGCAAAAGTGAGGTCCTCCACAATACGGACATAGGTCATCAACATAAAATTTGCAACCACCAAACGCATTTTCATTCTATGATGCCATAGTAACAATATAAAAAAACAAAAATCTACCTAACACAAGAAACAAAAGAAAATCAAAAACACATATTAACAAGTTCGAATCAACTCAAATAAGCTAAAATTCTAAACTAACTCAATACGCCAAATTTCCCCCCGACAATTGTACCATTTTTAATAATGCTCAAATACACGCAAGAAAGAAATGTACGCAGTTGTTATACAATATGTTACCCAACTTAGAGTCGGGGTCGATCTCACAGGAAACAATGTGACTAGAGATCAAGAAAATAATGAATAAAAGCAAGGTACTACAATCCAAACAAAGGATACAAATGTATTTTTTTTTTGGGGGGGGGGGGTCAATATAAAAATGTAACAGCGATAAACCAATTATAATATGGACAAGTTGAGCAATGATTTCCATTAACAATGGAAAATAAGGTAAATGATAATGGGGAATCAATTCAATCAATGATACATTGTATTTAAATTAAATACTCATAATTAATTATGGATTAGCAAATTAGCCTTGGAAACTCAAGCATACACTAATAGTTCTAATCTATGGCTACACTAAGATTTTACCATGTATAGTATCAAATCCTTTAGGTGGGTCATACGTCTCAAATCTATCAAAATTAATCTTTCTAACCTCAATTAGCTCTTTCTAGCATTAATCAATGTAGATGGGCAAGTTCTGGGGTTAGCTACGCCCTTCGAAAATCAATAAATCATGAGATTAATTTAAACAAGCAAAACTCATTTATAAACCAAGAGTAGTCAATCAATACAAAAGCATATGGTAAAATCAAAAACCAAAGTCAAAACATAAACAGTTCAATATTCTAAAAACAATATCTAAGTATGAATTTATATACACCCAAATATAATCTGTACAAAGCAAGAAGTTGAAGAAAGGCGAGATATTCACTACAAAGATTCCAAATCTTCAGTCCAAGGGTGTTTGGTCAAGAACCCTAGACTCCAACATTGAGAAATATGCCAAAGATAGTGTTTGAATAACTGGGGATTGAGTTTTGATGTTTTGGGATCGAAATTGTGAAGCTCCAGATCTGCCCTTGATATCTGACTGGATTCTTCATTATTGTTGCAATTATGAGCCTCGCGATCGCTAAGCTATGACATTTTATTGATCGTAATTGCAACTGTTGACCTTGTAATTGCACGACATTGACTTTGACCCAAATTTTGAGCCACCTGTATCACAGTCCCAAGGAACATTTTCATCCAATTTTCAAACTTTTTTGTTTCAACTATGTTTTGCCTCGATTTCACATCTTTTCATCAGAGCTTCCCGTAAACCTCAAATTACCTGGAATAAATATTTTTCACATGATAATTAGCCTCATATTATGGATTAATGACACAAAACCATAAGCCATGAGACATATATAAGTGGAAAAATAACCACTTATCAACGATCCAATTTGCATGATCTACTTTGAACATAATATGCCACTTTTAATGAGGTGACTTCCTAACATGTCTTATTGAAAGGCGGATGATCTATCTTAAATGTGTACCACTTTGAATAGTGTGATAAGCTAATATTTCTTGTTGAACAGTAGATGACATTGATGCTGATAAATAAATTGAATCACACTTGATAATGATAAATAAACAGAATCACACTTGATGCTAGTAAAAATTAGGATCACACATGATTAATATAAATAAATGAATCACATTTGATGCAAATAAATGGAATCAAACTTAATGCTGATAAATAAATGCAATCATACTTGATTTTTGATCTAAGGCGTATTTATATGCCTTAGTGTCGACTTTAATCCATGTTTACCTTAGTTTTGAGAACAATACGTATGTATTTCATATGGTTTTGATGGAATATGTGATATTGTGCTAGCCAATGTGATTAGACCCTTGAAGGTGGAATTTGTGACTATTTGGAGTGTTTTTGGCGTGGAAAGCGAGGCTTGGAGAAGCTACGAGAAAAGGATACTGAAGATAAGGGGCAATCCAAAGAGTTGAACTTGAAAAATCACGCCAAATCCGCAAAGAAAAGTCAACGAAAGAAGAAAATAAAAAAATTAAGGGCCTGGCGCGCCAAGGGGCATGCCAGGCCGCTTTTGGTGAAAATTTTATTCAGGAAGGCAGCAATGGGGCGCGCCCAGGGGTGTTCCAGGACGCCTGGGAGCACCTTTACAGAGGCAAAATTCACCTAAGTGCCAGGCGCGCCCAAGGGAATGCCGGGCCGCTTTTTGACGAATTTTTACCTCAAAATTCTCTCTATAAATAGGGCTTTTGAGTTATTGTATCACATTCCATCAACACTAGACTACTTTGGGCATTTTTGGGCATTGAAATTTTGTTTCATTCTTCATCTTTTCAGTTTTTATTTCTTTTTAAGGTATTTTATTACTTTTGGATGTATTTCATATGGTTTTGATGGAATATGTGATATTGTGCTAGCCAATGTGATTAGACCCTTGTAGGTGGAATTTGTGACTATTTGGAGTGTTTTTGGCGTGGAAAGCGAGGCTTGGAGAAGCTACGAGAAAAGGATACTGAAGATAAGGGGCAATCCAAAGAGTTGAACTTGAATAATCACGCCAAATCCGCAAAGAAAAGTCAACGAAAGAAGAAAATAAAAAAATTAAGGGCCTGGCGCGCCAAGGGGCATGCCAGGCCGCTTTTGGTGAAAATTTTATTCAGGAAGGCAGCAATGGGGCGCGCCCAGGGGTGTTCCAGGACGCCTGGGAGCACCTTTACAGAGGCAAAATTCACCTAAGTGCAGGCGCGCCCAAGGGAATGCCGGGCCGCTTTTTGACGAATTTTTACCTCAAAATTCTCTCTATAAATAGGGCTTTTGAGTTATTGTATCACATTCCATCAACACTAGACTACTTTGGGCATTTTTGGGCATTGAAATTTTGTTTCATTCTTCATCTTTTCAGTTTTTATTTCTTTTTAAGGTATTTTATTACTTTTGGATGTTACTTTACATTATGAGTGGCTAAAATCCCTTTTTCTTGGGGTTAAGGCCAAGAACATGAATCTCTTGGGTTACTTTTATTGGTTTTTGCGGAAGTTTGTTATTCGTATATTCTTAATTTCACTATTTTGATGCTTGATCACCATTGAAATAAATTCCTTGTCCTAAGGTGTGCTCGAGAGAGAAACTAAGAGATAGAATGTGGAATATAAGAAGTGTGGTCTTTCTTGGGGAAGGAATTCCAAGGGATTGACATGTGGTTAGGACTGAGAGGTACCTAATCCACCGCACTTGGTCAATTACGAGAAGAAAACTTAAATGCACTAGAATTGGTTAAACTTATCACCGCTCACTGATGTAGTTAGGTTTCCAATTTCTAGTAGAAGATTATAGTTTGGAGACGAATATAATTGTAAAATTAACATCGGGATCAATAAACAAGATAAATTACTCAAATTGGTTAAACCAATAACAATTATGCTCAAGAGACGACGTTCAGAGTGCCTTAGCCCTGGGAATTCACTTTTTATTGATTTTTCAAGCATATTTGGGAAAAATAAAGTTACGGTAGCGAAGATAAGAGTTCATAGTCTGCAATTATTTAGTTTTTAGTTCCAAATCCCTTTCCCTTTTTGCAACACTAGTTTTAATTATTGTTTGACGTCTAGAATTGATTTCTGTTGGCAAAAGTCCCTTGGGTTCGATATCCGTCTCTTTTAAAGGAGCCACTTTATTACTTGAACGATCACGTACACTTGCGTGTACAGCTGGGTCGCAACATGTTTTTGACGCCATTGCCGGGGACTTTCAAATAGATAGATTTCAATTATTGACGTTTTTACTTTAATTTTCAGCTAAGTGTTGACAACTTGATCTTAGCTGTTCTATTTTGCAGGCTAACTTCATCTAAACACTGGAAAGGAACAAATATTTGGTAGCCCCACTGTCTGAACCTGAAAGATATTTCCATAGATTGAGGAGACAGACTGCAGATTACCCAATTTTGCAAGTCAAACTGGCTGGCGAAGGCATACAGGGTAATCCCGTAAGAATTGAAGAACCAGTTGCAGATACACGTGAGCCAGAAGTAATGTCAGTTAGAACAGTTCGCGACGTGGCAATCCCACTTGCCACTAATGTGACCTCCAGTATTTTCTAACCGGCGGCTGGAGTTAGATTTGAGCTTAAACAGAATATGGTTCAACTCTTGCACTCAAGTGGACAGTTTACAGGTCTTTCTCATGAGGACCCGCAGAGACATATCCATAATTTTTTGGAGATCATTGACACATATATTCCTGTGGGTGTGTCTTCGAATTATGTGAGACTTACTTTGTTTCCCTTTTTTCTATTGGGGGAAGCAAGGAGGTGGTTAGATGCAGAGCCGGCTAATTCTATCACTACTTGGGATGATCTTGCTCGGAAATTCTTGATAAGGTTCTTTCCGTCTGGAAAGATAGCAAAGCTGAGGAGTGAGATATTGAGTTTCAGAAAGAGAGATAATGAGAATTAATACCAAGCTTGGAACCGATTCAAATCCATGTTGAGGGATTTTCCTCATCACCACCAAGCTAATGAAGTGATGGTGCATACTTTCATTGAGGCTCACAACTCCAACACTAAAATTCTACTTGATTCAGCGGCAGGTGGACAAGCTTTAGAGAAGACTTATGATGAATTATATGCTCTGTTGAATCATATTTTGCAGGGAAATCCAGACTAGCATGGTGATAATTCCAGGAATTCTACAAAGAAAGTTGCTGGAAAACTAGACGTGGATGCAGTCACGACATTATCTGCCCAAATATCAGCTATGCAAAATATGATGAACAATCACTTCAGTAGTTTGATTTTGGGGCAGCAACAAGCTCCTGTAAATGCAGTACAACAACTAGTTTTTGTAATGTGTAGTGTATGTGGAAACGGGGATCATATCAGCGAGTTATGCAGTGCAAATCCAGATTCCATAAATTTTGTTGGTAATACCCAAAGAGGAGTTGGAGCATAGAATTATGGAAATACTTATAATGCTGGGTGGAAAAATCACCCAAACTTATCTTGGGGAGGTAATCAGAATGAATATAGACCTCAAGGATATGCACCACAATACAACCAATAGCAGGGTCAAGGAAATCAAGGGGTGCTAAACCTGGAGATATGAGCGTGAAAGATATGTTGAAGCAAATTATGGCAGAGCAAGCTAAGCTATCAGTAGATATGAGAAACAATCAGTTGGCTACTCAGAATCTGGAAAAGTAAATTGGTCAGTTAGCTAATTCATAGAATACAAGGCCCCAAGGAGGTCTTACAGGTGATATCGAACCTAATCCAAAGCAGGTGAATGTTATTGTCACTCGCAGTGGTAAACAACTAGAGGATACAGTTCCACCAGCAAAGGAATTGGAGCTGAAAGTAGTGGTGATTGAAGACGAACAAGTGGAGTCTACCAAAAGCTCCAAAGATGATAAAGTGATACATAGTGTAAAGTTTCCTCCTCCTTTTCCTCAGAAGTTCAAGAAGAAGAAGGAAGATGAATTCTTTGGTAAGTTCATTGAACTACTTAAACAAGTGCACATTAATTTGCCTCTTGTGGATATCTTGCAGGGTATTCCAAAGTATGCCAAGTTTGTAAAAGATATTGTGGTAAACAAGAGTAGATTGACATAGTATGCCATAGTTGCATTGACTGAGGAGTGTAGCTCTCGCATTCACAATCGGTTGCCCACCAAGCTAAAGGATCCTGGAAGCTTCACTGTAAAAATTACTCTCGGAGATCGTGTCTGCGCTCGTGGATTGTGTGATTTGGGGGCTAGTATAAATCTGATGCCCACTTCAGTTTTCAAGGAGTTGGGTTTGGGTCGTCCTAAGCCTACTACTATTATTTTGCAGCTTGCAGAGTGATCCGTGACTAGACCTGATGGTATTGTTGAGGATGTTCTGGTTCAAGTGGGTTCGTTGATCTTCGAAAGCTAGTGAAATGGTGCAGGTTCTTGATCTTATGGGTATCTATGCTAAAGAGGGTGTATGGGAACATTTAAATCGTCCACTCGGTCCTCTAACTAGGCCATCAATTGAGGAGGCATCGAAGCTTGAATTGAAAGAACTTCCATCTCATCTTCAATATGCTTTCTTAGGTGATAATGGGACCCTTCCTATTATTCTTGAACCAAATTTGTCAAAGGAACAAGTTGATGCGGCATTTTTGATACTCAAACGAAGATAGAAGGCTATTGGTTGGTAGATGTCTGACATCCATGGTATTAATCCGGGTCTATGCATGCATAGAATTTACATGGAGGAAGGGCATAAGCCAAGTGTGCAACACCAATGATGCTTGAATCCGGTGATGAAAGAAGTAGTAAGGAAAGAGGTAATTAAGTGGTTAGATTCGAGCATTGTTTACCCTATCTCTGACAGTATGTGGGTTAGTCCAGTACAATGTGTTTCAAAAAAAAGTGGTATGACGGTGATCACGAATGATAATAATGAATTGATTCCTACAAGATCTGTGACTGGGTGGTGTATTTGCATGGATTACCGGAAACTCAATGATGCTATGAGGAAAGACCATTATCCAATCCCTTTTATTGATCAGATGTTGGATCGTTTAGCCGGGCTGGAATATTATTGCTTTCTTGATGGGTATTTCGGATACAATCAAATTGCTATAGATCCTCAAGATCAAGAGAAGACTACATTCACATGCCCTTAAGGCACATACGCTTTCAAGCGTATGCCATTTGGATTGTGTAATGCACCGGCTACCTTTCAGTTTTGCATGATGGCTATTTTCTATGACATGGTGGAGGAGTTCGTAGAGATTTTTATGGATGATTTTTCAGTCTTTGGTGCCTCTTTCGAGGTATGCTTGCAAAACCTTGATAGAGTCCTTGCTCGGTGTGAAGAAACTAATCTTGTTCTCAATTGGGAGAAGTGTCATTTCCTTGTGATGGAAGGTATAGTTCTTGGGCATAAAGTGTCAAAGCATGGGCTCGAAGTTGATAGGGCAAATATTGAAGTTATTAAAAAATTACCTCCACCTGTATCGGTGAAAGGGGTGCGTAGTTTCTTGGGACATGCTGGGTTTTACAGAAGGTTTATTCAAGATTTTTCCAAAATTGCACGCCCCATGTTCACGCTCTTGGAAAAAGATGTGAAATTTGTATTTTGTGAATCATGTGTGAAGGCATTTGAAGTTTTAAAGAAGAAGTTGGTAGAGGCACCTATCCTTATTGCTCCTAACTGGGCTTTATCATTTGAGCTCATGTGTGTCGCAAGTGATGTTGCAGTGGGTGCAGTTCTTGGTCAGAGGAAGAATAAGGTATTTCACTCTATTTATTATGCGAGCAAGACCCTTGATGCAGCCCAAGTAAATTACACGGTGACTGAAAAAGAGATGCTAGTGTTGGTGTACGTATTTGAAAAATTTAGATCATATTTGGTGGGAACTAGCATCATTGTATGCACTGATCATGCTGCAATACGGTATTTGTTCAATAAAACGGATGCGAAGCCGCGGTTGATTAGATGGATTTTATTGCTGCAAGAGTTTGATTTGGAGATTAAAGATAGGAAGGGATCAGAAAATCAGATTGCCGACCATCTTTCTAGACTTGAATGCTTGACACATGTAATTGATGATGGGCGTATTTGTGAGGAATTTCCAGACGAGCAATTGTTAGTTTTGGATATTGATGAGTTGCCATGGTATGTAGACATTGTGAATCTATTGGTAAGTGGGCTATTTCCTCATGATTCGAGTTCTCAACAGAAGAAGAAGATGTCCTATGAGGCACATTCTTATATATGGGATGAGCCTTATTTATTCAAGCAAGGGCCTGATCAAATAGTAAGAAGATGTATTCCAGATGCGGAAGTAAAGCAGGAGTTAGAGAGATGCCACACATCATATTATGGTGGCCATCATGGTGGTGAAAGCACAGCCCAAAAAATTTTGCAATCAGGTTTCTTCTAGCCTTCTATATTTAAAGATGCTCATGCATTTGTGAAGAGTTATGACCAATGCTAATGTATGGGGACGATTGCAAAGCGACATGAGATGCCTCTAAACAATATGCTAGAAGTTGAAATCTTTGATGTATAGGGGATAGATTTTATGGGCCCTTTCCCAAAGTCAAATGGAAATCAATACATACTTGTAGCAGTGGATTATGTGTCTAAATGGGTAGAGGTTACAGCTCTCCCTACAAATGATTCCAAGGTTGTGGTAAAGTTCCTTCAAAAACACATTTGCACAAGATTCGGAACTCCAAGAGCTATTATTAGCGATGGAGGTTTACATTTCATCAACTATTGGGTGAAGAGTGTGTTGGTAAAGTATGGTGTGAGACATAAGGTCTTAACGGTGTATCATCCCCAAACAAGTAGCCAAGTGGAAGTCTAATCGCGAGATAAAACAAATCTTGCAAAAGACGGTGAATACTCAGAGGAAAGATTGGTCACACAAGCTGGCTGATGCTCTTTGGGCTTATCGAATGGTGTATAAGACTCCTATAGGGACTTCTGCCTATCATCTTGTCTTTGGGAAATCATGTCACCTCACCGTTGAGCTGGACCATCGAGCATATTGGGCGGTAAAGAAGTTGAATCTAGATCCGGGGTTGGCTGGTAACTGGAGGTTGTTACAACTTCATGAGTTGAAATAATTTAGTTTCCATGCATATGAAAATGCAAAGATCTACAAGGAGAAAATGAAGCGATGGCATGACAGCATATTCTCCCCCGCACTTTCGAGCCGGGCCAATTGGTACTTTTGTTTAACTCAAGACTTAGGTTGTTTTGGGGCAAGCTAAGATCTAAGTGGAGTGGGCCTTTTGAGGTAAGTCGCACGACGCCTCATGGTGCGGTGGAAATTTTGAAAAAAGAGGATGGTACGAGATTTATGGTAAATGGCCAGAGATTGAAGCACTATTTTGGTGAAGAAGAGAAGCAGAGGGAGGACGTGCTTCACCTTGATAATAATTGAGCTAAGTATGGTCGAGCCGCGACATTAAACCAGGCGCTACATGGGAGGCAACCCATTAATGTGTTGTAATAGTTAGGATTTATAAAGTAAAAATACAAAAAGAAGAGTCGTGCCCCGACCAAAACTAAGGTGCTTGATGGGAGGCAACCCATCTCTTTTAAAATTTTTCTTTTCTAACTTAGTTCTAGGATCTTGTGTTTATGCAGAGGCACGGAGCATTTTTGTCACACCCCAAAGCGTGATTGGAATCCATAGCCGATAAGGCCCGAGAGAACCAAGATTTACTTTTATTCATTCATATGAATGCCATAGAAAACAACACCACCACGTAAGAACATAAGAGGCCAATAACAGAAAGCATGGAACACGTTATATATATATACATATGTGAAACTTGGCCATTGAGGCCATCAAGTCAAGGTGGACATACATTTCTTCATTCACATACCCACATTGGTCTACAAAGCCTCTAACAAGAGTAC
The DNA here is from genome assembly GCA_031232105.1 of Capsicum rhomboideum. NCBI lineage: Eukaryota > Viridiplantae > Streptophyta > Magnoliopsida > Solanales > Solanaceae > Capsicum > Capsicum rhomboideum. The sequence continues at coordinate 96,080,559 of CP124715.1, forward strand.
ACATATAAACATCTTAAATTCGGGACAAGTCCCCGCTTTACACAACATTACAATACCAAAATAATGTACACAAGAGACCCGTAAAGCCCCGAACCAACTGGCGCTCACCAAAGATCGACAAAAGATCCGCAACCTACTGTGGGGTCTACTAGTACCTGTGCCTACAGCAAGTAAAGTAAATTTCCCCAAAGGGGTCAGTACGACGAATATACTGAGTATGTAAGGCCATAAGAAATTATATGATACATCAACACTTCATTGGAATAAAATATAATTAAAGAAACAATATGGATGAGTCATCACTCTATATGTATGGAAATATGTATATTCGATAGATTAATTCTTTTATCTTCACGCTCATTCGTTCCTTCATCATTCACCTCTTTATTCACAACTCATCCTTCCATTCTTACAATGCCCGAGCCCCAAGTTGATCAGTGGGTAATCAACAATTTTCGGCATCGACCCATGCTAGGCTTTTCCTTTGCCCCTGGGATACCACCCGTAGAAGCGGGATCGACCCATGCGAGGTATTTTGACCCCTTGGGATACCACCCGTAGATATTGGGATCGACCCATGCGAGCTATTTTGACCCCATGGGAGACCTCCCAAGAACACATCACTTCTCTTCACAATATTACTCCTTTAATCTTGGGAAAAGTTCATTCGATGATTATGTCATTATTAGAGAAATACATAGATACTTACTTTATGCCATTACGTTCATGAGATTGATACTTTTGGAATTGTAACATTATTGGAAGCTTTGGAACACAACATTATTGGAACTTGAAATCATGTCTATAAGTATGTTGTACATGAATGACAATAGATCAAGGATAAGATATGTGTGATTAACAATAGACGATAACCTGGAATGAGATGCCTTAGGAAATTTCGAAACTGAACAAATACAATAACCAGGTATATTCTATATGCTGCAGAAAGATATGGGAAGAGTAACCTTACATACCTTAATCCCTCAATATGGATACACAATCTTACTTGTGAATACAAAACTTCAGCTTTCCCTTTATATCTACTCTACACACAAGTACATAATGAAGCTTACATTAACCACTTACTTCATTTCAAGTGTATAACATGATAATAAGTTACTTAATTGTCACACAACGCCATTTCACTTTCGTAAAATATCATGTACTGCTTTACCATTACCAAAACAAGTCACACATAACCCATGATATCATACATTACTACCATTCCACACTAAGATCATACTTTACACTTCCCCTTCAATACTATGTTACGGTTAAGTCATTACGTCGCATAAACGTCTTTCACACAACACATTAAAGTCAATCCATACTTGATATATTTCACCACACCTCAAACGTACTCCTTTAAGGTCATTCATAAGTTAATAATTGCATCCAAGAAGGTTAGAGGGGTTTCGGGGATCATTACGGGACAAAAACATGCAAAATGGGACCCTGGGGGGTCTAGAGGGGACACCTGCACGTGAAGGTGGGTGACCTGCAGCCGCAGGTGCCCTTCTAGATACTTCCAGGGTCACTTGCATTGGCATCTGCGCCCGCAGGTGCCCGTGTGCGTGGGCGGATGGCCAAATTCGGCCACCGGGGTTCGTTTTTGGGTCCTTTTTCACATTAAATGGTTCATGGACATAACCAAGCTTTACTTTAAATATTTTTTGATCAAAATAACACCAATGAACAATCATGATCTCAAAACACACAAAAGCATCACCAAAATCACATTTTCCTTTCATTATGTCACCAATTCCGTACACTTTTTCCATAACAACAATTTTCAAAAATGACACATAAAGAGAAATCAAATTAGGGACATAAACACATCATACATGTTGATGTTCAAACCATCAACTCACTTTATTCAAGACCACAAAGTCACTTTCAAGTTCAAGTCACCAAAATAACACAACTTGTGTCACATAAGCAAAAGTGCACCAATCAACACTTTTAGACATAACCATCACACCCCACACAATCTCTCATGCACATAATATATTAAAACACAAGAATAATAACTTACCAACATTTACAAAGTGATTATCTTGGCAAAATAAATGTAGTTGCCTTGGCTTGAAAAGGGTTTCTTTTTGGTCTCTTGGAATTATCTAGAAAATGCAAGAAATGGCAAGGTGTCTCATATGATAAAAATATGATTTTTGGACCTCATTTATATCATACTTAGTCACAATTAAGTCAAAGATAAGGTGTCTATTTGGTCATAAATACATGGATCAAGAATGGGTCATTTGTTCCTTTTTGGGCCATGTCTTCTTGTTAATTTGGGCTGATTCATCAAGATGAATTAAGTCCAACACTTTACATACATAATATACCCTTTGTTGCATGTTCAATTAATTCCGTCACTTAGTCGCTTTCATTCGGAATTTTACGGGGTGTTAAAATTTTGCCATGGAAATCCATAAGAAAAAGTTAAAATTGGTGGATAGATGATTATTTGAAGATGCCGGGCAGGTAGGACATGTTTTGGAGCGAAGTTTTGAGTCTTGGGACTTGTAAAAGCCCCAAGATTATGTGAAAAGTGTGGAAAATTGCTCAAGTATGATGTTAAGTGTTGGGCGCACTACCTGGCGTGCCAGGGCGCACTTGCTCAAAAAATTTTCTCGACTGGCAGTGGGCAGGCGAGACATAGGGCATGCTAGGCCGCCTGCCCCAAATTTTTTTCTAAGAATAGCAGTAGGCAGGCGCGACACAGGGCATGTCAGGCCGCCTATACCCCAATTTTTTAAGCGACTGGCAGTGGGGTAGCGCGCTAGGCAGCATGCCAGGCCGCTACACCCTTAAGTTTTTGGCACATTTTTTTAAAAGAATAGGGGCTCCATTACACGTCCCGCCCCAGCCCTTCTCTTTTAAATCCCTAATTTTCTTTATTCTTCACAATTTTTCCAAACTCCACAACAAAGACCCGATTTTACTCCCAAAGCATCCACAATTCTCTCTTCTTTTTCTCTACTCTTGCCCACACATAGCTCAAATTCTTGCCTTCTGCTCTTGGGATTGTGTTTACAAGACTCTATTAAAGCTATCAAGGTATGTTTCCTTAGGCTTTCTCTCTCTATATTGCTATGATGATAATGCAAATTTGGGGAATTCTTGGATTTCATTTGTGATGCCCAATATGTTCTTGGTATGTTAACTTGATTACTATGATATGGTTGGAATTTATGGGGTGTCACTAAGATGAACTTGAAAGGCATGTGCAATTGTTTTTACTATTCTTGTTTTAGTTGAAATAATTGGAAGTGGGTGTAGCTTTATTGGTGATAATTGAGCAAATTGGTGGTTGAAATCACTTGATACAAATTATATATTGTTGAATATGTATGAGTCTTGTTTGAATTCTTGAGTAAAGCAAGTAAGTCATTCTAATGATAAGTATGGGATTGTTGCACTTGTGTTGGGTATGTGAAATTTGTCTATGGTTTGGACTTGGTAATTGGGAGTTCAGTGATAAGGGGAAGTCTAAGTACCCTATACCCATATATTTTGAGTGGTGCTAAGCAACTAGGTGTGGGGTAGCCTTTAAAGCCAACGCCCATTGAGTTGATTAGCTATCTTTACGTGGGAAATTGACTTGCTTGTGGATCTTTGCTACAGGTACAATGTCAGATGCTAATGTGGCTGCTTCTAGCTCTCACAAGTAACGTCAGTCAGGAAATAAGGTCCCCGCCGCTCCCCCAGTCCCGGAAGGCTAGAAACGCAAGTATGGGATTCATATTGTATTTAGTGCTGGCAAGAGTTGGTACAAAAGCCACACTAAAGCTAAATACGTTGCGGATGAATGTATTGATAGGGCCAATCTAGCTCGGACTTACCCTAGGATATTGGCTCGGATTGTGCAATTAGGGATGGAGTTCATCTTCGACAGACCTATGGATTGTAACCTCATCTGGTGAGAGAATTGTATGCAAATTAAAACCCGAATGCACCTACCTACTCGGTGGTTGTACGAGGGACGGAGGTTATACTTGATTCCTTGGGCCTTACAGGATTATTGGGAGTACACACTCAATCTAGTCCCCATGACCTCCTCCAGCTAAATGCTAGGCCCCCCTATGCTGAAATTCAACACACTCTTTGCGGCCAGCATTCGCCAGTGAGATGGTTGTGCCATCACAAAAGAGGGTACCACTTGAGTCTACCCTATGCTCATTTGAATAAAGAGGTGCGAATCTGGTTGAAGATTATATGTTGTTGCTTGATTTCGGGTAGCCACATGACAGAGGTCATGCGGGATCGTGTCTGTCTGGTGTATGCTCTCATGACTGATGAGGAGATTGATATAGGGTCTGTAGTGCTGTCGGCTATGCACCGAGCTCATTTGCAAAGAATTCTTCGTTATGCTTTTGGAGGGTTATTGAATAAATTGATGCGAGCATTCGAAGTTCCCGAAGAGGCATTTGATTATCATCTTCCTATAGTGCAGACCCCTGTGGATGTCACCCAAACTAGGGCACCTGATGCACTCGGCCCCACTCTCACCTTAGTAGAGCATCAAGCTCGAGATGACGGGATTTTAGCCCGTATGTATGGGTTGGAGATGCTACGGCACAGGACTGGGGTTGGCCCTCTACTAAGGAAGAACTGAGCCAGGTTGAGAGGGATTATACTCTTAACAAGCATGCCATGGCATTGTTGAGAATTGGGCCTGATTTTGTTGAGCCAGTGGATGATGATATTCCCACAGATAAGAATGCCCACCAGAACGATTTCGATGATGACGAGGTGTAGGCGGATGATACACCGCTAGAAGTCCGCGGGTCGGAGGACGATGATTTCCTTAACTTACCAGGGAGCTCCTTACACGCTACACTTACATTGTTTATTTTTTGTTGCATTGGGGACAGTGCTAATCTTTTAAGTGTGGAGTGGGGTGTTATGGGATTTCTTTGTATGTATGTATATATGTGTTTTGGTATACTTCTAGTTGCTTTTATTTTGGGTTCCTTAGCCTTTGTTTTCGATTCTTTTACTAAGGAGAGTCCCTTTGAACCGTAGAAAACCCCAAAAAGAATTAAATTTTTATGTTGTTTTTGGTGTTTATTACTTTTGATTCGCTTTTAGTCATAGGATTAAGGGCTTTGCTCTATGATGGATGGAAGACGACCGTCTTAAGAGCGAATTAGTCATGTAGTGTCGGGTGTTCTTGTTTTCTATACAACTGTGCATACACGTGTTAAACATTCTAGGATATACAATAGCAAGTGTTGAGACGCCTAATTCTCACTTAGTTGACTGGCTAAGTTGCTAATGTTGAACTTATGCATGATTTCGGATATTTTATGGTGAGCCTGCTGAGCTGAACATGTGCCATGTATGAGTAAGGTTTTTGTGATATTCCATGTTCATAATGATATCTAGAACTTTCCCGGTGTATTTGCAAAGCGAAATAAAAGGTGTTGAGTTTAGGAGATGATATAGGCATTTCTTTGATAGCCATGTTTTAGACCTACTTTATCTACCCTTTTTGCATGATCTTAGTTAGCCCCGTTGAGCCTTTAGCCTTTTCTTTGGTAGCTTTACATGTAGCTTGGTCCTTTTCTTTCAATGAACCACAATTTGATTCAACAAACTCCTAAGTGCTTTAATTGAGAAATTAAGATGTGAAGGAGTGTAAAAAAATTGAAGAAGGAAAGAGTTAAGTTAAAGCCCCAAGTATATATCCTTTGGGTGTGTGAAAAAGTTTGTGTGTGTTGGTAGGGAGTATGGTAAGGAGAAAAAAAATAAATAGTTTTTGAATCAATGGTTGATAGCAGTTACTCCCTACCTAATATGCTTAAGCTAGCTTTAAAATATGAGGGCAAAACAAAAGAGTGTTGGGAAGATAAAAGTGGTGGAAAATAGGTTGGTTGAAGGTGGTTTGAATGTAATTTGTAGTGTATTAAAGCGCTTAGGGAAGATAGTCACTATTCTTGACCAAATAGTTCCTACCCGTCCCTTAGCCTACATTACAACCCTTAAAGTCCTACTTGATCTTGAGCTTTAACATTTTGACATTAGTGGAGTATTAAACTAAGAGCAAGCTTATGCTTCATCTTGTGTTGCATGTGAATTATTTTTGAGAGTGAGTGAACTTTTATTCATGCACCCATTTAGTAATTACTTTGTGTGAAGTGTTGGGTGATTCTCTTGTGGTGAGGGAGCATGTTTAGCGAAGTGTGGTGATCTATTAGTAACGTGTCATGCATGAATTTGCAACTAGTAAAGTTGTTTTGTGAGGATAGGTTGTTTCAATTTGTTATTCACTTTTTTGTGATACTAGTATGTTGGTGCATAACTTGCTAAATGGGGTTGTGTAGCTATGCAAGAATGCCTATTGGGTGTCAGTTTTTTTAAGTCGCCCGGGTTTGAGTGTAGTCATTGTTCGAGGACAAACAAAGGATCAAGTGTGGGGTGGTGATCTAAGGCATGTTTACCTTAGTTTTGAGAACAATACGTATGTATTTCGTATGGTTTTGATGGAATATGTGATATTGTGCTAACCAATGTGATTAGACCCTTGTAGGTGGAATTTACGACTACTTGGAGCATTTTTGGCATGGAAAGCGAGGCTTGGAGAAGCTACGAGAAAAGGATATTGAAGATAAGAAGCAAGCCAAAGAGTTGAACCTGAAGAATCATGCCAAATCCGCAAAGAAAAGTCGATGAAAGAAGAAAATAAAAAAATTAAGGGCCTGGCGTGCAAAAGGGCTTGCCAGGCCGCTTTTGGTGAAAATTTTATTCAGGAAGGCAGCAGTAGGGCGCGCCCAGGGGCATGCCAGGCCGCCTTAGAGCACCTTTGCAGAGGTAAAATTCACCTAAGTGCTAGGCGCACCCAAGGGCGTGCCGGGCAGCTTTTTGGCAAGTTTTTGCCTCGAAATTCTCTCTATAAATAGGGATTTTGAGTTATTGTATCACATTCCATCAACACTAGACTACTTTGGGCGTTTTTGGGCATTGAAATTAGGTTTCATTCTTCATCTTTTCAGTTTTTATTTCTTTTTAAGGTATTTTATTACTTTTGGATGTTAATTGACATTATGAGTGGCTAAAATCCCTCTTTCTTGGGGTTAAAGCCAAGAACATGAATCTCTTGGGTTAATTTTATTGGTTTTTGTGGAAGTTTATCATAAATTGGTTATTCGTATATTCTTAATTTCATTATTTTGATGCTTGATCACCATTGAAATAAATTCCTTGTCTTGAGGTGAGCTCGAGAGAAAAACTAAGAGATAGAATGTGGAATATAAAAAGTGTGGTCTTTCTTGGGGAAGGAATTCCAAGGGATTGACATGTGGTTAGGACCGAGAGGTACCTAATCCACTGCACTTGGTCAATTACGAGAAGAAAGCTTAAATGCACTAGAATTGGTTAAACTTATCACCACTCACTGATGTAGTTAGGTTTCCAATTTCTAGTAGAAGATTATAGTTTGGAGACGAATATAATTGTAAAATTAACCTCGGGATCAATAACCAAGATAAACAACTCAAATTTCTTAAACCAATAACAATTATGCTCATGAGACGACGTTCGGAGTGCCTTAGCCCTGGGAATTCACTTTTTATTGATTTTTCAAGCATATTTACGAAAACTAAAGTTACGGTAGCGAAGATAGGAGTTCATAGTCTGGAATCATTTAATTTTTAGTACCAAATCCCTTTCCCTTTTCGCAACAGTAGTTTTAATTATTGTTTGACGTCTAGAATTGATTTCTGTTGATGAAAGTCCCTTGGGTTCAATATCCGGCTCTTTTAAAGAAGCCACTTTATTACTTGAACGATCACGTACACTTGCGTGTATATCTGGGTCACAACAATGTCAATAATAACTGGGATCACACTTGATGCTGATAAATAAATGGAATCACACTTGATTACCAATAAAAAAAATCACACTTGATGCTATTAACTAAACAGAATCACACTTGATACCGATAAATAAATGGAATCACACTTGATGCCAATAATAATTAGAATCAAACTTGATGCCAATAATAAATGGGATCTTACTTAATGCCAATAAATAATCAGGATCACACTTGATCCCAATAAATAAATAAAATCACACTTGATACTGATAAATAAACAGAATCACATTTGTTGCCATGAATAAATGGAACCACATTTGATGCCAATAATAAATGGGATCACACATGATGTTGATAAATAAATGACATCACATTTGATGTCAGTAATAAACAAGATTAGAATTGATGCCGATAAATAAGTGGGATCATACTTGATGTCGATAAATAAACTAAATTACACTTGATGCCGATAAATAATATGAAGTCACATTGACCCATATGTCGATGTATTTTTATCACTTTAGATGATCCAAACATAATATGTCACATTAAAGGAGGTGAAAATCTAAAATAATAATATGTCACTCCAAACAAAGTGATGGACGGATGTGTAATAAGTCAACTTTGAATGAAGTGACAGTTTGGCATTTATGTGTCATGGTTTTATGGCACTTTCAAAGCCTAAAACAAAGGATTGTTGTGCGTTATTAAGTACTTATTAGTAGATTTGATGTATGTTTTTGAGTTGTGTAGGAAAAAAGGTATGGGAAGTGAGCAACAAAAAAAGACTAAAAAAGTACCAAGAGTTGATTGTTAGAGCCAAGGGATGACTATTAAGGTCAAGCCATGAGTCATACCCTGATGGCAAATGATAAAGTTTTGAAGACTAAAATTCAAGTGCAACATACAACTACAAAGTACGATTCATGTTGTCAAGTAACAAATCCTCTTGACTCATTCTGAGAGACTGTGAAGTAGAGAAGCCAAAAGATGTAATGTTTGCCTAGTAACCACGGATTGATTGAACGGCCCATTGAGTCAACATACGAGTTCTATTGACTCATTCTAATAGTTCACAGGAAGAAATATCTGAATGTTAAAAAGTTGGAGTTAGTCACCACAGAAGGAAGCTATGAATCATGATGAGAAGGCATGGGTTATGGTGACTCATTCTGAGAAGTCGTAGGTAGAAATTACTAAAAAGGTGCAAATCAAGTCGTAGTGGATATGATTTACTGTACGACTCATATAGTCAATCAACAATTCATACTGAGCCATAGCAGTAGAGATGAATAAGTACACAGAACAAGCTATGACCATACCTTAAAAGCTGCGACTTCACCCTAAGACTCGTAGGCACTGCCGAGCCTATAATCTAATTATGTATAGGATAGGTTTTGATTTTGTTTATAAATACCTTTACTAGGTTTTCTTTTATTCTTTATGCGTTATTACACTCTTTGAAGCCTTAAAAATATATACATTATTTTGTTCTTGGTTTTGGAAGAGTTATTGATATATTGATTCTTGGTTATTAAATTCCCTTTGGTAATTCAAGTTTTAGGATTCCATCTACTCAATCTCGTAGTTCCATGATTATGATGTTGCTTATAACTTCTAATTGTGATTCTCAAAGCATGAGTAGGTTAATTCCCAACTATGGCTATTGGAACCATGATGAATTAACAAAGTAGGGTAAAGTATTTAGTGATTCTTGAATGGTGTTTATGCATTTATTGTTCTTCCATTTCTATTGAATTATTTTTAACAGTGGTTAACGTTAGAGCTCACCTTAATTCTTTACTTTCTGAACCAAAGAGGTAGAAAGCAAGAAAAGGGATTAAAAATTGAGATTTGAGGCTATTAACCCTCATCTAATTGTGTGAACTTGTCCAAGAATAGCTAATCTAGGATTAAGGGTAATGGTTAGTAAGGTAAAAACTCATAGACTGACCAAGTTGCGTAGTAATGTTCATCTATAGAGGGGACACCAACCATTTAGGTGAACTTAACTTACCGATTTTGTACGCGAAGCACTAGGATAGATCGCTAGTATGACACTCTTACTAAGTTATGAAATCATGGGAAACATAATCTTAGTCAACTCTCGTCATTGATTATAAATAATGTTAATTGATACTCTGTTAGTTACTTGCAATTTTCAACTATTACTTGTTACAAAACTCCCCCTCCTTCAGAAATTACAGACTAAAAGCCTAAGTAATCACATTGACCTAGGTCCTTACTATATTCCTCGTGGGATCGACCCCAACCCTCAGTTGGGTTTTTTATTTGAACAACGACCACTTTATACATAATTTTAAGGGGTAATTTTAGCGACATCAAATTTTGGAATCATTGTCAGGAAATACAGTTTAGGATAAGATCAATTGTGTTGATTTGACTCTAAGTCCTTATTTCCTTATTTCCTTTTTTCTGTTGTTTTTGTTTTGTTCTTAGTGTGCTCACTTGTGCATGCCCAACAATCAAAGTCAAGGCAATCCCTTGATTCCACTTGATCAAGAACTTGAATGAACTTTGTAGAGAATGGAAAAGCAAGGAATCCAAGCAACTACAGACGAGGCCACAGTAAGGATGTTGGCTGAGTAACAAGAGAGGGCTCAACAATGTGAGGTAGCTCAGCTAGATGAGTAGGAACACCAATATACAACTAATGAGCTATCTAGAAAAGATGAGCCAGCCCATTAGAATGCACTGAATGAATAGGCTAGCCAAAAAAGGAATAGGGGCTATGAGCAGCAACACTATCGATATGTCCCTCAGTATAATAATAATGATGATGATGCTGACCTAGATGATACAGGTGAAATATGTGCCAAAGTTTCACCCCCCCCCCCACTAACTTCTGGGCAAAGTTTGACATTACTAGTATAATGATCAATTGATAAACATAAAAGGAGTATTTGCTAGACACATTACAAATGATGCAAACATGTACTTACTGAACTTCTTGGGGATTTGTAAGGCGTATAAACTACCCGGTGTGACTCAAGATACAACCATTATAGGTGTCAAAGCAACTCTGTGATTGACAAAATTACCTAATAACTCAGTCACTAACTAGAGAGAGTTGAAGAGGGCATTCTAGTAAAGGTTTTTTTCTATCCAGAATGTTGCAGCTAAAAGATAAAATATATTACTTCAGGAAACTAATTACAGAAGCATTGTATACGACATGGTTGAGATTCAACAAGAAGCTGAAGCAAGTTTCTAATAACAATATACCTAATGATATTTTGGTTAAGATCTTCTATAGGTCTTTAAATGCCAACATCAAGGTGATAGCTAATAATATTATTGGAGGAACTTTTATGAACTACACCATGCAAAAGCAACAAAGATGCTTGACAGAGTCACCAAGATCAAAAGGATATGGCACATATGAAAATTTAAAGTTCCTGCTATCACTTATGTTATAGGTATTTTGGTGGAGCAGTAAAAAAAAATAGGAGCAACATCAAGAAATAGTAGAGATGAGAACTAAAATAAGTCTTATTGCAAAGCATTGTATGTGGCTGGGCTAAAAAAGTAAATGCAGTAAGTTCATAAGGAAAAGGACCAAGACATGATGATTTTGATTTTAATAAAGAGGCAAACTACTTGAATGATCAGGTGGCCGGCTTTTCGTCTAATGCCCAAGGGTCTAATCAATACTCTTGGCATCAAGGTAAGAGAATGAAGGACTAAACTATTACAAGGACAACAACTATAACTCGTTGAGGTATAGAGATAGAAATAGAGAAATAGATAGAGATGGTGATTGGAAGAAGAGGGATGGGTACAAGAATTATAGATTCAATTTATATCTTCCTCCTTATAGCCACAAAGTTGAGTCAAGCAATTCTAGGATGGAGAAAATGTTAGCCAAAGTGTTGGAAAGGGTAGAATCTAGTGATGACATCCGTAAGGAGATTCATGTGGATATTTGTGGGATGAACCAAAAGGTTAAGTCGCATGCTACTGCGATTAAGTAGATTGATCTGTAAATTAGCCAAATGCTTGTAGCTCTAAACCAATGAAAAAATGGTGCACTTCTTAGAAATGCAGTCCAAAATCTAAAAAATTATGGTCACTACATGACTATAAATATTAGATATGACAAGATGACTGCTGACCTTTCTATGCCAATTGTGGCTGACGATACGGTCGAGCCCGAGATGATTGATATTGAAAAGGTTGTAAAATCCAAAGAGCAGGTTATTGATTAGAACTCGACTGAAAAAGCTATCTCCAGTTGTTGAAAAGAAGATCATGGATACAAAGGGAATAAGAAGAATGTCCTACAAGATCTTACTCCTATCCGATGACCTCCTCCACCTTTCCCATAGAGGTTAAAGAAAAGGGCAGAAGAAAGGAAGTATCACAAATTTTATCTCTATGTTGAAGCAACTCTCTGTGAGCCTTTTCTTTAGTTGAGGTACTTGAGCAAATTTTTGGCTACACCAAATTCATAAAGGACCTTGTTATGAAAAAAAGTATCTTGAGTTTCAAGCATACGAATAATTTGCACTACTAGAGTGAAATAGCTTCTCGATCACTTTTGTACAAAAAGAAAGATCCTGGAGTATTCACCATCTTATGCATTATAGGAGCCTTCAACATGTAAAGGTATTGTGTTATTTGGGTTCTAGTATTAATCTCATACCGCTAGCAGTGGTTAGATAGTTCGGCTTGGGAGAGGCCAAACTGACTTCAATGGAGCTTCTTATGGTAGATCGTATGGTAAACAAGCCTATGGTCATACTTTATGATTTTATTGTAAAGGTTGAGTCATTTTATCTTTCCAGAGGATTTTTTTATTCTAGACTATGAGGTAGATATTAGGGTCCTCATCATCTTAGGGCGACTATTCCTTACCATGTGACGAGCTTTAGTTGACATAGAAAGTGGGATGTTAAAATTCAAGTTGAATAATTAAGAAGTGATTTTAAATGTTTTCCAATCAATGAAGTAGCCTAATAATATACGTATGGTTTTGGTGATTCATATTATTGAGAGAAGCTACTAATAGTACCTATCGAGGAGAGATGGGATGTTGAGGTAGTAGCAGATATGATTATAAATTTTGTAGGAGATGGTATAGATGAGTATGATGAGATGGCTAATACACTCGCCAGTATGGTGTCGAATACTTATGATCCAAAAAAAATAGATCTTAACTTGAGGAATTAGGCAACTCAACCAGCCAAGCTTTCTATTGAGGAGCCTCCTATTTTAGAGATTAAGGTTGTCCCATCTCACTTTCGATATGTATTCTCGAGAGTCGACAATAACTTTTGGTCATTATAGTTACAGATTTTGTTGAATGGAAAGAGAAAGCTCTAGCATCTATGTTTAAGTAGTTTAAAAGGGCCATTAGTTGGTCCATTACTAACATTATTGGTATTCTACCAGGTATTTACAATCATAAAATCCAGCTCAAGCATGCTTGTATTCCTTGCATTGAGCATCAGCATAGGCAAAATCCACCAATGAAAGAGGTCATCAGAAAGGAAATCATCAAGTGGTTAGATGAAAGTGTAGTTTATCCTATTGCAGACAGTAAATGGGTAAGCTAGGTCTACTATTTACTGAGGAAGGATGGAATCACTGTGGTTCCTAATGCAAAGAATGAGCTTATTTTGACGAGGCTAGTCACAGGCTGCTGTGTGTGCATGGACTATAAGAATTTGAATGCAAGGACTGAACAAGATCACTTAAGATGATATTTATGGATTAGATATTAGAATGTCTTACTGGTAAAGAAGTGTATTGCTTTCTTGATATTTATTTGGGGATATAATTTGATCTTAATTGCTCTTAAAGACAAAGAGAAGACCACTTTCACTTGTCCATATGGTACGTTTCCATTCAAGAGAATGCCTTTCTTGTTATGTAAAGCAACGACAATCTTTTAATATTGTATGATGTCTATCTTCTCAGACATAGAGGAGGACACTATTGAGGTATTCATGGATGATTTTTCGGATGTAGGTGACTCTTTTGAGGATTGTTTAGCCTATTTGAGTAGTGTGTTAAAGGGGTATGAATATTGTAATTTGGTTCTCAATTGGGAAAATTGTCATTTTATGGTGAAACAAGGAATAATACTTGGACACAGGATCTCTAAAAAAGGGATTGAGGTTGATAAGGTTGAGATTGATGTGACCACCGATTTTTGTGAAAAATATTTGAAGCCTTTTGGGACATGTAAAATTTTATCATAGATTCATCAAGGACTTCTCTAAAATTACAAACCCTTTCAGAAAATTATTGGAGAAGGAGGTGAAGTTCGTGTTTGATAATGCCTGTATAAAGGCATTTGAGTGCCTTAAGGAAAAATTGATATCGGCTCCTTTGATTGTTTCATCCAACTGGTCCATGCCTTTTGAGATTATGTGTGAAGCTAGTGGAGTGGAGCTAGGATCAGTCTTAGGCCAAAGGTGTGAAAAGATTATCCATCCTATCTATTACTCTAGCAAGGCACTTAATGCAACTCAGAAAAATTATACTATGATAGAACAAGAATTGTTTGTTGTGGTTTTTTCTTTTGAGCAGTTTAGATCCTACTTACTTGGCACTAAAGTGATTGTGCACACTGACCACGTAACTCTTAGGTACCTTATGGTGAAGAAAGATATAAATCCTAGATTGATTTGTTGGGTACTTCGGTCACAATAATTTGAATTTGAGGTCAAGGACCTAAAGAGGACTAAAAACCAAGTAGCTGATCATTGTCAATGCTTAAAAAGAAGCAATGCTGAAATCGACAGATGACATCAATATTAATGATACGTTTCTAGTTGAGCATGTATTGGCCACACTAAAATAGTTGATTCCATGGTTTGCAGATTTGTCTTATTATTTGGTGAGTGATATGGTGCCTTCAGACTTGTCCTTCCAGTAGTAAAAGAACTTTATGTCCGATGTGCAAAAATTATTTTGGGATGCACCATACTTGTTTCACATTTATGTTGATGGGATATTTCGTAGATGTGTGCATAAAGTTGAGATGACAAGCATATTGGAGGTATGTCATTCATCCCATATTGGGGGTTATCATAGTGGCATCCGCACAGCCCACAAGATTTTGAAATATGAGTACTATAGGCCAACAATTCATTAAGATGTTCGTGATTATGTGAGGGCATGTGACCAATGCTAAAGTCAAAGGGGTATATCAAGAAAGCATGGACTTCCTCTCGCTCTTAATCTTGTTGTTGAGTTATTTGATGTTTTGGCTATTGATTTTATAAGTCTAGTTATGAGTTCGAATAGGATAAAATACATACTTGTAGCTGTTGTCTATGTGTCCAAGTGGGTAAAGGTAGTTGTGCTTCCTAATAATGCATAAACGAGTGTCACTACATTCTCAAAGCAAAACATTTTTGCTAGGTTTTGCACCACAAGGGTAAACATTAGTGATGGAGGTTGTCATTTTTGTAATTGGTTGCTTCGGGCCCTACTTGAGATGTATGGAGTAAAGCAATATATTGAAACACAGTATCATCTGCAATTTACTGGGAAGGTTGAGGTCTCTAATCAAGAGATAAAGGCAATCCTTGCGAACACTGTGAATGCAAATAGAATGGATTGGTCTTAGAAGTAGGATGATGCTTTATGGGCTTACCATACTTATTTTAAGACCCCTATAGGTAGGTATACCTATCATCTTGTATATGGAAAATCATTTCAACTACCAGTGTGGTTTAGCACAAAGCCATGTTGGCGCTCAAGAAGCTATATTTGAACTACGGTGATGCCTCTAACTTGAGGATTGATCAATTGAATGAGTTGGATGAGTTTTGACTAAAAGCTAGTGAGACTTCATCTCTTTACAAAAAAAAAGATGAAGATGTATAATGTTCGAAAGATAGAAAAGAGATAGTTTACTCCAGGTGATTTTGTCTTGCTTTTTAATTAAAGACTTCGGTTGTTTCCTGGCAAGTGGAAGTCTAAGTGTATGGGGCCACTTTGAGTGGTACATGTGTTCCTGCTTGGTGCAATTAAACATGAGAACCATGAAGATAAACGGTTCAAGGTAATTGTCCAGTGTGTGAAGGCATACATAGGAACTGATGATGAAATAAAGGTAGTTGATATTTGGGCCGTTAGTGAAGTCTGAGTAACCATAAGACCCAAGTCGTGTCAAGATGTTAAATCAGGTACTTCATGGGAGGCAACTCATGGGGTATCTTGGTGAAGTCTGGGTAATTAAGATACCCACATTGTACCGATGATGGTATGATTCGTGAGGTTAATCGTACTGATTGACCCAACTTTTCTTCCTGTAGGAACTTTTTACTATGAGTCTTAGGGTGATTTGTATGGTCTCACAATGAGTTATTCCATCTCTCATGGGAACTGAAACAAATAATATCTATTGGCTACGACTTACAAGTCAAGACACGAGCCATGTCATCATGTTACGAGTCGTACCATGTACTCGTAAAGTCCTAGGTATGTTTTCTAATTTATTTTCTTGTAGCATGTATAAATGAGTCGTTGTGACTACCAATAACTAGTAGGACTGGGTCGTGGTCCATGAAAATAAAACAGTTAATTTCTATAAATAAAATGTGATCACTCGCGTATTTCCCCATTACCCTTTAATCCCAAATCTACACCCAATCACTCTTCTTCTTCTTCCTAATCAAACAAAAATCACTCCCTACATAACCATAACTTCAAATTCTCCAATAATCACTCTGAAATTCTTCCAAATAACTGCTAAAATTGATATTCCACCCACTCCTTGTACTTAATTTTGATTTTTTGGAACAAGCTACATAGAGATTTGAAGTCTCATCCTCTCACACATCACAATCCGAATCAAAGTAAGTGAGTCCATTTATTTTGGATTGAATGGTGATTTTTGATTCTCACCTATAGGTTGCCTTATCATGATTGAGTATTTTCAAGAACCCTAGGTCCATTTTGAGGAACAATTCTAGTGTTTATGTGTACCATATGTGGGTAACTTTATTTTTGTGTTACTTTTGGAACATTAAAACCTGTAAAAGAGGGAAATTGAATCTCTTCTATTTATGCTTGACTTGTCATTATTGGCTTGAGTTTTTCATACCCATTGAGTAAGTGGCATTATGATCCATAATCACCTCAGAAATAAAGCTCAGATTGTTTTGCCCGCCCAAGTCCAAACATTAATGTTTAACTAGTGAACATGGTAAGTCTGAGTACCCAAAAATGCTTTAATATTTAAATGAGAGGAATTTGTGATATTCACAATTCCAATGATCATAAATTGGTGATTAAAATTGAGTAGTATAATTGCATGAAATTAACAAGTGTATAAACTTATTCTTCCTAAGAAGAAAGTCAAGAGCAGGGCTTAAGAATGACTTCACGGCTCATAGCTTCCAGTAAAGAGTTGTGATATCACTTATGACCACTTCTCCTGAGAAAGTGAAAGTGTAAAATGTTAAGAACTTTAGGTACGAGCCACTTAAAAATTTTTATGGTCACCTAACAACTCATTCATTGACTCTTACTGATTGAGGTTATTTTTAACAGTTTTAGGAATTTGACTTCACGAGTCATACCCATAAGTTACGACTCGTTACCTAACCCGTACTAGTATTCTGTAGTATAATTCTAGTGTTTTTTCCTTGATATTTTGGGTCACTTACTCCTACAGGTACCATGCCTCAAAAGAATATTGTAAAGAAGGGTAGAACCACCATACCCTTCAAGAAACATGTAATGTCCTATTTTGTCATTATTAAAAGACACCTCATTTTGGGTACGGGTGATAGAAATTTCAAAAATACAATCTCAAATTAGTATGGTGTGATATCACTAAAAATTTCAAATGTTGATGTCATCCCACTACAACGGGAATTTTTCCTCTATAGCGGTGCTGCCATAGTGGCTGACAGGCTGCTATTGCGAGACGACGGGACCAGAAACCCTGATCGCAAATTTTTTAATTCTCTTTCTCCTCTTCAGTTTCAAAAAAGATGAGGTTCATTCAAAAATCATCATAGGATTAATTCATGTCCTGGGAGCAATGGAGTTGAGGGATTTCTGCATTAATTGGGTAAAACCCATGGTTTTCCACTAATTTTCACATTAAAATCATCTTCTTAGAGCCAAAAAAACTCGCATTCATACCTTTGTTGCAGCTGCTTGGCATGCAGGTAGGCTAGGTTTAACTGAGTAGTTTAGACCTAGGTTATAAAATATAAGCATGATGTAGATTGATGGGAGGTTGCATGCTTAAGCCTTCAAGCACAGAGTTTGGATGGATAAATGGATTAAACACGGATAATTGCATGGGAAAAATGGTTTTTATGATTATATTATTGAGTTGATGCATTGAATTATGTGTTAAATTTTTATTGCTCATCCTTGGTTAGTTTATAATAGTGTAGTACTCGAAAATCGGAGAAAACTAAATTATATGCTTCTTTCATTAGAGGAGATTAGTGTTGGTGGATTCCAAAGAATCTATGACGGTAACCAGAGGAATGGGAAATTGGTAATGTGTAAAATAGAAGGATGGACAGTTGGGGGTGGGGTATACCAACCATTTATGTACATGTGCAAATTTAGGTGATAATTTTAATATAGTTGAAACACAATGTGTGTTATATGTGTATAATAACTAATTTGTAGTATTTCTTATACAGTGCATATTCAAAGAAAGTGAATGACTATGTTATATCCTAAATGTTAATCGCATGCAATAAACCTATATGAAGCTTATTGGATTTTACAAGTATTATCCATTATCATTTGTGGTTGTGATTATCGTGATATTTGTCATTATTATGGAATGTGTCGATATTTAGACATAGCCACGGGGTTGATGATATAAGGTTGTCAAGTACTTATGTCTGGGATTGGGTACAAGGACAAGGACTTGTCCCCTACTGGTCATGACTAGTGGTCACACACACAAGACCCTTGGCCTGTGTGTACAAGGTATAAGTGTGTATGTGACGGCTCCTTGAGTGAACTGGGGATTACGTGTTTTCTTGATTTATTAGTTCCTTGAGTGAACCAGGCTTACTTATTCTCATTATATGTGGGTTCCCCAAGTGAACCGGGTTTGTATACTTAACTGCTAAGGTAGGTTCTTGTGTAACTTGGATGCATGATATTGATGTTATTGTGGTTGTTTCTAAGGATCCTTGAGTGGTTCGGGTTGCGTGCAAGTTCTGACTGGTTATTTTTGTTCACTCTATATGACTAGACCCCATGTTGTACTTGTTACAAGGTTAAGTATTATGAACTTGAAATCTAGTTGCATGATAGGGTTCAGGAGTATGGTACTGTTATATGCCTATATTGACTATTCTTGTTAGAGATTTTGAGGTGGGCAGTGATGTGTTACTTGAGATGTTGTCTATGTTGTCCCTCACTAGATAAGTGTCTATGACTATATATGGTCATATGCTAGGTGGCCTAGAGGTTATTGTGTTTAGGGCTGGGATGGAAGGTGTTGCCATTTTCTGAATTATGTTGGCTAACTTAAATGAGCTGATGGATGCTAGAGTGTCAAGTGTGACCAAGTAGGTAGAACAAGGCTAAGGGTAAGGAACCTTGAGGGTCAAAATGGTAGGTCTAGTAGATAATTTAGAGATTGAGCTTTAATGGTCTAGTAGATAATTTAGAGATTGAGCTTTAATTTAGCAAGTGATGTATAGGGTTGTTAATATCTAAATAAAATAATCAGCTAAATGTATGAATTAGATAATACCCCGTAAGTTATATGTTCTTACAAATATTTATGTGATTTATTTTTGTTCAAGCAATGATACTTACCAATACATGTGGTTTTGTACTGATACTACTTTTGCTATACCCTTTTCAAGGGTATAGTCTGGTTGCAGGATCAGAAGGTATTTCAGGCTTGACATGGTAAAGATCTCCAGTAGCTTCCGTATTTGTTCCCATGGTAGAAGATGTGTCTTTTGTTGTACCTTCTCCTAGCCGCTCTTGTACCTACTTTGACTAGTTCCTAGGAAAGGGTTACAATTATATTGAAAGATTTTTAGTTGTAATTAAAGTTTTACAAACTGGTTATAATATTAGAAGCATTTCTTTATTTTCTTATTAACTTCCTTATATCATTTGAAATGGGTGGTAATGGTTCTCCTATCTAGGCGAATTAAAGTAGCTGGCCACACGATCCGGTTTGTTTGGTCATGACACAATAAAAGGACACTCTGACACATGAGTTGATAGATGAGTCAAGTAACTCCAAAGAGTCAAGTGGCTTTGAGGAGGTGTATTCAATCGAAGAGAAATAACTAGAGCATCGTACCACCAGGATATGGACAAAGAATAGGAATATCACTCAGACCTTGGTACTTTCCCTAGTTCCAGTTGCCTCTCCCCAGTTTGAAGAGGAATGGGAATCATCCAGTAAGGAAGATGGTAGTGCAGCAGATGATGAAAATGGAAGCGAGTCCAACACAAAGGACTCCATTGTGGAAAATATCGGGACCAAGGATTCAGGTGCTACAACTCCACTTCTGGCTACCGAAAGACAAGGTAAAAAAGAGTAGTTGATTTAGAGATGTACAGTTCTAGGAATGCAAGAAATTTATGACATGGACTTAGTTGTGAATGACAGAGGCTACTTAAAGTGGAGTATTTATGAGAAGCCTTAGTTAGTAATAGGAGGGATCAAAGATATGCCCAAGATTGATGAGTTGTTCAACAGATATAGATTTATCTGGATGGGTGAACCTTTAAGCAGATATAGCCCTGAGATGGTCCTTGAGTTTTATAGGGCTTATGTAGTGAAAATGAAAAATTAAAATCTGCGTGATCAAGATTGGAAGAAACACCCTGCCTACTGTCTTATTTCGAGGCACCCCTATTTATATATCTAAGTGCATGATCTCGCGCTTTCTATATGGTGCTGAGTATGAGGCTCCGATGAACACTATTGAATATTCCTATAGGGATGGGGATTTAAAAAGGTAAAAACAAAGAAATGGAGTACGAATGACAAGAAAATAAGATCACAGAGATCAGGCTAATTCGAGATGTCACAAACCCCATATCCAAGGAAAAAATTTAGCTTGCTATCTCATCGGTGCAGCTATAGTTGCAGAATTATAACAAATGGGCCTACAAATTGAGACTCCAAGTTTTGTTGATATTGAGACAGTTGCTACTGATTCAAAGGCTAAGGGTGATGTTCTCGAGGCTAGAACTTCAGCAACTACCCGTACTACCCCTACTACAACACTAGCTTCTTCATCAACTCCACCAGCTGCCAAACCAGCCTCCTTCGTTCCTCTTCCTTAAACTGTCAACCTTCTCAAGGTTCCACATGAGAATATAACAAACTGGACTAGGTAGTTAGTTCATAATAAAAAGTATCAAGCTTGAACTGACTTGCTACTTAAGGTTTTTATAAAGAATGTGAAACCATGGTTTGCATAGGAGCTCTAGAGGACTGCAAGAGCCTTGCATGGTCGTTTAGATTCTTTTGAGTGGAGGATGGATGAGTGACTAGCATCACTAAATGCATCGTAGTTGGCCAAGTGGTATGAGGAGCTCGAGTCATTACAAGTCAAGGTGAGGGAGATATCCGCACGATAGGTTCCCATGATACCACCACCAGTTATTTAGGTTGCTATGGACGAGCCTGAGGAGGATTTACTATTAGCATGTCATGATGGCTAACGACAAGAGATGAAAATGAGTTATATGGGGTAGACAAGCTTGGAGATATTCAAAAGGAAAATAAAACCTTAGATACTGATTATTATGTATGCCAGATTGAGCAAGAGCAGAGACAGCTAGGTGCATCTGCTAGTTAAACACTTGTGGGTGTCCAAGTTTCTGGAGGTAAAATCCATGCAGCTTAACCTTCACCATGGAATGCATCGTCCACCGTCTGTGCCACTATTGCTACTGAGGTCACTATGAGTGCGCAGGACACCTCCGGCACCATTGTTGGTGATTCTGGGGTTGCACCTGCAGCCCACACTGATCCACTAGACTCATGCGCCTAGGGTGCCACATCTATGTCCCTACCACTTGTATTAGATTTTTCTGTTGCATTAGGGACGATGCACCTTTTTATAGGGGTGTGGTGTATTTGTGAGAGTCTATACTTTTGAAACTAGGGGTTTTTGCTACCGTGTTTCTTTTCCCCTGAGTGTTCTATAATAGTAGAATTGGCATGTGTAGGAGTAATTTTTTTATGTGTTTTATTTTATTTTTGTGTGTTTTGCTGAGGTAAAAGAAAAATAGGAAAACTTAGTATAGTCTTGGTAGAAAATAAAGGGCATGATATTTTGAATGGAAAATGGCGACCCCTCTAAAATTTGGTGTTGTGTGTTCATAGTTTGATAAAATGATAGCTATGGATCTCTGTACGACATTATGTATGTTGATGTGTTAATCTTTGCTTAAGCAAGGATATGGATCTGACAGTTAGTGATTGATAGTGAGACCATGTTCCATGTATTTGTCTAGTTCTTACATGTGTGTGCGATCTAGAACTCGCCTGGTTAGTCATACTAATGTTGTTGGGCAGTTGATTAGGAAAGGATTCATAGGCCATTATTGCTTTACAGTCCACTCTAGCCTAAATGACTGTCCAATGAATGCATTTATCCCTTTATCCCTATTTTGAGCCTAAATTGACCTTTTTATTGAGTAACCTAACCACCTTACAAATTTTACTTTGACCTTTATTTTGGTCCTAGTTCCTCATTGGACATTGTGCACCTCAACTCAAGAAAATTGCCTAAAGTGAGAGTGGCTACTATAGGGGAAATGAAAAGAAAAAAATGGGTATAAAAATAATAGATTAGTCTTCAAAAGATAGAGGGTGTTGTTGTATCTCTTTCTTCTTTTTTTTTTTTTCCATTTCTTTTCTCCTTTTCATTTTTTTCTCGATTTTTTATATCTACCTTTTTTCTTTTCTTTTTTTTCCCTTTTTTCGTTTTTGTTTCTTTTTTATTTGCAATTTCTTTTTTTCTTTTTTCGTGTTTTTTTTTCTTTTTTCGTGTTTTTCATATTTTTTTTCTCGTTCTTTTTATTTTTTCTTGTTGTATTTGATATTTTATATGTTTCTAATATTTTATATTTATTTTATCAAACAATAGATTTCAAATAAATTTATTATTTTTATTTGGATAGTTTAGCCGTGAATATATACAAATTATCATTTGTAAATATATACAATTAAGTATATGGATTAATTGTATTTGCTTGAGTCTAAAATATACAAATATACAATGTATCATTTAATACAAATGTATCGTTAGTATTTATTTATCAAATTTATCATTTGTATTCGTATATAAACAAGTATCATTTGTGTGCGTATGATTCAAGTTGTATAAACATGATCATTTGATGAAAATGTAACATTTGTATTTGTATGGTTTATCGGTTGTATTTGCAATGTGTAATCTATATCAATAAAATATAATTCATATCAATAAATATAAATACATGTGTTCATAGAAAAAAAAATAACAATTCTTTTTCAATTGTTTAAAATATAAATGATGCAGTCTCTACAAATTCAAATACAAACAAATGAAACAAATTAAATTATAAATACAAATACAATATGTGGTAAAATTAAAAATACAAAAACAAAATAGTTCTATAAAAGTACTAGTGTATCGATGAAAATAGAATACAAATACAAATACAAACAAAATGAAACCACAAAATACAAATACAATTTGCAGTCAACTATAAAATACAAATACAATGAAGTTCTTTAAAATACAAGAGAATCAACGAAAATAGAAACGTATAAAAACATATCATTTGTATTCGGATGGTTCCATTTGTATCAAAAAATAAAAAAATATCATTGATCGTGAGAATACAAATATAATAAGCGGTTGTGATATTTTCATTATCATCCATGGCTTGTGCTCGTTGTAGCCATTTTTTTCGTAAATACAAAAATTATATAAAATAGAACCAAAAGAAAAAAGAAAAAAATGAGATAGAAAAATAAATAAAAAACAAAAAAGGAAAAAAATTGAAAAGGAAAAAAGAAGAAAAAGAAATAGAAACTAGAGATATAACAGACAAAAAAGGGAAAAAAAATGAAAAGAAAGAAACGAAAAAGCAAAAAAAAATTGAAAAAGAAAAAGAAAAACAAAAGAAGAAGAAAAACGAAAATGAAAAAAAGGAAAAATAAAAGCTAGAGATAGAAGAGAGGAAAAAAAGCAAAAATAAAAAAAACAAAAATAGAAAGAAAAAAGAAGGGAAAAAACCAAAAAGGAAAAAAGATAGAAAAAAATGAAAAAGAAAGGGAAATAAAGGCTAGAGATAGAAGAAAGAAGGAAAGAGAGAAAAATAAGGGAGGAATAAGGGCCCACTAAAATATTGCTATTTTTGTTGTGCTTGATAGTTATTTTAAATTGTTGTTATGAATCATAATTAAGGGCTTGTGTTTGTTATATTGTGTATTTTTCTCTATTAAATTCTCTTTGACAATTCAAGTGTCCGCATTTCATCTACTCAATATCGTATGCAATTAATTATGATGTTATTTATAACTTCTAATTGTGATTCTCAAAGAATGAGTAGCTAAATCTACAACTAGGGTTGTGGGAACCATGATGAATTAACAAAGTAGGCTAAAGTACTTAGGAATTCTTGAATGGTGTTTATGCATGTATTGTTCTTCCCTTTATATTGAATGCTTTTAAATGGTTGCAAACATTAGAACTCACATTAATTCTTTACTTTCTAGACAAAAGAGGTAGACAATAGGAAAAGAGATTAACAATGGAGATTTGAGGTAATCAATCCTTATCTAATAGCTTGACCTTGTTTGTGAATAGCCAATACGGGATCAAGGGTAAGGGTCTGTAAAACAAACACTCATAGAGGAACCAAGTTGCGTAATGATATTTATCTATCTAGGGGACCAACCATTTAGGTGAACATAACTTACCGATTTTACATGTTAAGCACCAGGATATATCGCTAGTATGACACACTTACTAAGCTATGAAATGTAATGACCTTCCAGGTTATTTTTCACTATTTTCATGATTTTCTATGTTTAGAGTTTTATTATAGATACCCCAAGTCATTTATGACTTGCTGGGACTAATAGTTCAGTTTCGGACAGTTCATTTGGTGTTTATAGCAATTTCCTTGTTTTGAAGCTTCTGAAGTTGAGAAAATAGCCTCAGACCAAAACTTCTGGTAAATGGCCTCAGATGATATTCCGACAGTTTTGTAAGATCTGGAATTTGAATTTTAGGCCAGAGGGACCTTTGGTTTGGGTCCTGAGGCTTCAGGCACATTTTTGGCTAGTAGTTGGATTTTGATAAGAACGGAACATTGGGTGTGGGGCTTACTTTTTGTCGAAACGACCTCTATTGAAAATTTTGATGGTTCTGTTGAGTTTTAAATGTCATTTTTGGTAGGGTATCATATTTTATTTTCATGTACGGGACTCCAAATGAATCTCGAACACCCGATCGAGATATTTTGAGATACCTGAAATTTTACTGGTGCAGCCGCTACAGTACCCCTTTTACTACTTTAGCGGAGACACTTTAGAAGCTAGGCTTCCGCTTTAATGGTGCCTGATGGCGTCAGCACTAGCCGCTTAGATGTCTCCTTGTCCACTTTAGCGGAGCCACTTTAGTCACTAAGGGTCAATTTTAGCGAAGTCGGGTGACATCACCAGCGACCGCTTAAGTGGTATCCTTTTTACTTTAGTGGTTAAATGGTCCGCTTAAGCAGCCAAATCTGGTGATATATATATATATATATATATATTCCCCTTCATTTTTCAGCCATTATTTTCCAAGTGTAAAGACCATAGTTGATTGTTGGAGCTCCGAATATTATGGAGAAATTATAAATTGAAGCTGGGACTATTTAGGGGTTGATAAAGTGATCACTTTCCAGTCATTAACTCGTAAGTTCCCGGTCCAATTCCCATTTAATTCTCTAATTGGTTCTTGATTTTTTCACTATTATTTGGGGCTATTTTGGGGACCGAATTTAGGAGTTGGTGGTGCTCAATTTTTTAGCACAAGCTCATTGTTCCCTAAGGTACGTATGTGTGTTTTAATGTTTGAATTTCATATGTGGGCCCCATAGATTATTTTAGCCTGATTTCTGTCCCGGAGCATAATTTCACAATATAGGTATTGTTATTCTCGTATTGACCCCCAGATTACCATTTTAATGGCGTGGCAGCAGTTGGAGGCTTCTCAAAAGGGAAAAGATCCGATTTAGTTGATTTCGAGAGTTTTCGTCAGCGTCCAGGAAGACTAGGCTTACCTTTCCTTTGGATTTTTCTCTTTTATGGTATTGGTGTGGTATTTTGCTAAATATGGGTGAGGGTTTTATGGTTTGGATAGTTCATTAGATGGTTTACGAGCCTTATTAGATTTTTAGGGGACTTTAGGATAGATTTCTACCTTGAATTGTTTTAGGCTTGGTAGATGGTCAATTTTAGAACTTAACTTAGCATACCTAGGACCTTTGGGATGTGATTTTGATGCCTTAATCTAGGTTTAGGTAGCTATTTTCCTTAGATGGGGCCTTCAGGAATTGTAGTTAGTTTATCGTTCCTTTTAGAGTAGGTTACATTAGGATAACACCCTTTTTAGATATAAATAATTATAGGATTGCTTCGAGAGGCAGGTTACTGGGTTTGGTTGGATTATTCTCTATATTGTAATTGTTAGGTTTGGTATCCTTTTATTTTTAATAATTTTTCCTTAATTGTTGTTTTAACTTAATAAAATGGAACTTTCCATATCTTTAATTAATTTTGGTTTTCTAAAATTGTAAAAAGGACTAGTTAGACTTGGTTTAAATCGGAATTCAGGGTTATTACTATGTGTTGCATAGTAAGCTCCAGTTTGAGTACAACACCTGATTTTACTAGTTATTATTTACTAGTTCCAATTCAGGTCTGGCATTCATTATTATTGATCTCTGGTTGGAAATATGGTTTAAGGCTGATAAGATTTATGGTTATATCTGGAGGAAGAGTATATGGTATACTTATAGTACATGTTGGATAGTTTCAATGTTTATTACTATGTACTTTGTTTTATACTGGTATTACTCCTTGTTTGCACCCACCATGATTATGGGGGTTCGGTTGGGCTTTGTTTCTATTTTGTGTACCTTCTAGGCTTATGGGGGTCCTATTAGATTATAGCTAGGAATTTGTATTTTGCTCTTGAATTATTTACTTGTGATTCTTGTCTTTGCTTAGTATAGCCTGTTATTTCCATTTCTGACACTCTTTTATTGCCACTTAGTATAGATTCACACTTTATTATTCTTTTAATTTAATTGAGCTCAGTCGGCCTATGATTACTACTGAGTATTGTGTACTTTGGTGTTTATATTACACTTTTACACTTTTTCCCTGATGCAGATCCTAGTACCAGTCATCGATATTGATGTCGACTTTAATCAAAGTTGTTTATAGGGGATTGGGGTGAGCTTTCAGCGTCTGGAGCTAATCCATCTCCATCTACTTCAGTTCTACTCTTACTTTGTTTCTTTGGAGACTACTTTGTATAATTTTTAACCTGTCTAGTACTCCTTGTATGTAGTTGCTCTTGTATTGGCCTTACTAGGTCTTGGGGCATTCATTTTTTATATTCCGTCTTTCCCCTCTCTTTTTGTATACCATGAATGTGTATTTTTCCCTTGTAGTTATTTTAAATTATTATTTTACCCCTGTTATCTCTCTTCCATTTGATAGCCCGTTACATGCCATTTTGGGATATGGTTTTGGCTTACCTACTGGCGTGTTAAAGTAGGTGCCATCATGACCTGAATTTTGGGGTCATGGAAGTGTGGTATTACACCCTAGGTTTACCGGTATTGTTGTTAAAAGGATCAATTGATTGATAGAGTCCCACAGATTGGTACGATGACGTTTGTATCCTATCTTCGGGAGGCTACAAGACATTCATAGAAAAATCTCACCTTTTTGATTTTTATCGTGTGTTGTGTCTATATTGGTTTATAGATTCTCATTTGTTTCACTCTTTCATAGATGTCTAGGACGTGGGCCACAACGGCCAAGGGCGAGGCCCCCGAGGCTACAGCTAGGGCGCTAGCTAGAGGTAGAGTTAGAGGTCGACCCCGAGGTTGATGTCGGGCTAGAGTTGCAATACCTACTCGAGGCCAGGCCAGACAGCCTTCACCAGAGCCAATTATTGATTCGGATTCAGAGATTGCACCAGATGATTTTCCACTACAATAGCCAGTACAATTAAGGCTCCACTCAGATTCATATCTTCATCTGTCCTCCGAAATGTCCTTGTTAAATTATTGAGTAGGGTGGGAGGTCAACCAACAAATGGGCCCAAACATCCGCTCAGGGTGAAGATCAGGGTGGACAAGGTACAGAAGCGCAACCTATAGTTGCGGTTCCCCGAGAAGAGGTTCCTCCAGCACCATAAGTTCCACAGCCAGCAGAAGCCCAGCCAGTCATGACTTCTGAGGAGAAAAAGGTGTTGGGTAAGTTTTTAGATTAGTTCCACCGAAGTTTTCTAGAGCACCAGAGGAGGATGCACATCAGTTTCTATAACGACCCAAACCGTCATTATGTGTGAAAAAGCCCCAAAAATAATTTTTAATAAATAATAGGCTCAAAATGGACTAGGAAAAAAATTAATTTGGGGTGGAAAGACGAGGCCCAGAGTAATTGGGCCAAGAGGCCTAAAAAAAGGTTGGGCTAGACTATCGATAACCTCTATAGCGGTCGGGTACTGTTGCAGCGGTAAAATGAGTCACTACAGTGGTTGATGATAGTAAGCCAACATAGAAAATTTTAAAAATCTGCTTCCTCTTTATTTTCCTAGCCCGTGCCCTTCCTTCAAAAACACTCTGAAAAATCCTATCTCTCTAGCCATTAGATTTCAAAGGCCAAGGTTCATCAGAGTAATTTAAGGCAAATCGGAAGGGAACCCGACATCGAAATACGCTTAGTATGCATGGGTGAGCTCACCACTCTGTGTAGTAGCATGTTACATCTAAAAGGTAAGTTGTGGCTTAATTTGTAGCAACTAGACTTGGGCTAGATTCATTTAAAGTTGATAATAATGTCGGGAATCTCATACATTAGTCCTTTGGGTAGGGAATGGAAGGTTGGACACATTAACATATGGTTAGGCTCAAATATGTTGTGTGGATGTACATTATGTTGATACTTATTATGATAAGGAACGGATAAAATTGTGTAGCGAATATGGATAGCTAAATATCTTCCTGGTATTTTGAGTATAGTGGGAAGATAGATGATACAATGAGGATTAACAAATGGAGCTAAAGAAACCTGACTAATTCTAAATGTCATACATGTTATTGCACTAAAGTAAGTCACTAAAAGGTGAGGTGTAGCATGTTGTGGTTAGTAAGTAGCATAACCAGATACTGTGGCCGATGAGTGGATATTAAAAAGTAATATTGTGAAGTAAATAATAGGATTCGCATTAGAAGCAATTAGGGAAGATTGGAAGGTAATGTGAAAAAACATAAAGTTTGGATGTGGATAGAGAGAAAGTGCGTGATAACGTGATTTTGGGTTACGACAGCCCCTTAGGGGTGTATGGCAAATCATGGTTGTGAATATATATGTGTGAAGACTAAGTTCACTGATAAATGAGTTAGACGGTTGATGTAACATTAGAATAGATTGACCGGTGTTGGGTTATGAACTGAATATCTGTGATTATCTTTTGCATGAACTATGATTTATTGATTTCATACACACATTCATATGCATTGTGATGACATTGTGTGTTGACGATCGTGTATCACGCTAGTACAAATGTGATATGTTTTGATATGGATCGGGTACCACAAAGGTACAAATATGATATGTTGTAATATGGGTCGGGTACCACATTAGTATGATGTGATATGGTTGATGTTGATGAGATGGATGAGAAGGTATAAGGAGACATGATGCACACATCTTACTTACCTGCATTCATTCATATGCATTTTTATGTGTTTCCACTGCATATATATATATATATGTATATGTATATATATATATATGTATATATATATATATATATATATATATATATATTCACATATGTTCGTGTTGTGCTGAATGGTGAAAAAGAGTTACTCCCTCCGTTTCAAAAAGAATGACCTCCTTTCCTTTTTAGTCTGTTTCAAAAAGAATGACCCTATCTTTTTTTGGCAATACTTTAATTTCAACTTTCCACGTGGCATGTTTAAGACCACAAGATTAAAGGGCATTTTGGTACATTTGACACAATTTTACTTTATGACCACATGATTCAAAAGTTTTCTTTATTTTCTTAAACTCCGTGCAAAGTTAAACTAGGTCATTTTTTTTGAAACGGAGGGAGTATAAGAGTATAAAGGGGTCCATGCGCAGATCAACTATTTGTCAAAAATCTATGATCTCTTGGGTGGACCAGGTTAAGATAGAATTGGGTTGCTAAAACTCTGAGTTCTTAGAAGTAGTGTAGTTTGTGGTGTCTTATGGTAGTTATTTACGGGGGAAATTAGGGGCAGAGGTGGATTCAGAATTGTGGATACCATAAAGGTAATACAATTAAAAGTAGAGAAGGTATGGGTTGGAATGTATAGTTAAAGTATATTAAATGGCAGGTAGGTCACAGAGATGCTAAGTGTAGGCCACACAGATGCTAAGTGTAGGTCATGGAGATGTTAAGAGTTGGTCACAGAGATACTAAGTGTAGGTCACAGAGATGCTAAATGTAGGATGCTAGGAATTGTTTGATTTAGGATTCAGAGTCAAAATTTTATTTGATGCTATGTTCACTCTGTATTTGTTATTGAGGCTAGTGAGAGGTTTGATCCTACTTGGCTGGACCCTCCACACTCAGACACATCTCTAGACAGGTGTATGGTATGGATTAACAGATTCAACATCTTGTAGTTGGCTTACCATCAGGCCTAGGAAATAGCTCCTCCACTCTCGCTCCTAATAAACCAACCTTAACCACCTTATCACATGACCAACAACATATAAAGAAAAGGTTTGCTAATATTGAAAGGAGGCAACAAAAGATGAAAGGGCATGAGAGAAAGAAGAGCAAGTTTCTTATGAAGATGATGGTCATACTTAGAAAGTTCAGCAACACCAAAGATAATGAGAAGGAGGATGAAGATGTGGATGACATAGTCCTCAAAGGTCTCAATATCTCCAGCTCAGATTTACGCACTTCAAGGAGCCCCCTTAAGCTCTCTTTGGATATGATGTTATGTTGTAGGGACACTGTATTATTTACTAGTTACGGGTGGAACCTTATTCTTGTGTTTGACTTGTTCACTTGTTGGGTTTGGTTATTGTTATGCTTTATTTTGTACCCTTGTCGGGCTTTACTTATTTAGTGTCACACCCCAAATCCCATTAGGGTGGACTGGCACCCGAAGCCATTAAGGCCCGAGAGAACCAACCTATGATTGTATACCTTCATATGCATGTCACCAAATGAACAATATTCAGCTTCATACAGATATAAGATATCAAGGAAGGAAGTCATAGAAAGACATTTAAATAGATATGAAACTTGGCCGTTAGGTCCACCACATCAAAAAGGTAATACATTCCTTCATTTGTCTTAGAACACCTACAAAGCCTCTAATAGATACATGACCATGCCTATAGTAGGGATAAGTCCCCAATTTATACAACTGTTACATAGTACCAAAACCAATATGTACACATGACTCGAAAAGCCCCGAATCAATCTGGATCTCACCAACAGTCTGCAGATGACTTGTATCCTACTGTGGAGGTCTACTAGCTCCTGTGCCTACAGTAAGTAAGGTAAGTCCCCCAAGGGACGTTAGTATGAAAGAATGTACTGAGTATGTAAGGCCATAAGTAACTGTATGACATATGAAAAATCAAATGAAACCAAATACAAGTGAGTGGACAATATTGATAAACCACCATAATGTATGTGTGGAACCATGTACATTGCCTTCATTACATTCTTTGATTTTACATCATATTATTATCATTAATCATATAATGCCTGGGCCCAACTGATCAGTGGGAAAATAACATTGGGATCTTCTCTAGCTAGGCTTATTCACCTTTGATCTGCCACCTATAAATCAATAAAGCAGGTTCAGCTCGAGCTAGGCTTATACCCCATTGAGCTGCTCCCTATCAGGTTCGGCTCGAGTTAGGCTTTCGCCCCATTGAGATGCCCTCTGATCCAATAATCTTGGGATCGTCTCTAACTAGGCTTATGCCCCTTTGAGCTACCACCCGTAATCAAACAACTATGCATTACCTCATTCCTTTACTTTTGTGATATTGATACATTGGTGGTCATAACATTATTAGAACTTTGGAACAATAGTCAATGAACATGAGACATGTGAATAATAATTGATAACAAACCTAAAATGAGATACTTTGAAACATTTTGGAGTAGAAACAAATTCGATAACAATGAGAACAATAGGTGCTGCCAAAGGATACGGAAAAGAGTAAACTTACATACCTTATCCTTCCAACATGTGACTATAACAGTTTAGCTCTTCCTTAAAGCGTTACTCTACAATATGAACACACAATGGAGCTTACATTAACATCTAACTACATTACAAGTCCACAAGACGATAATGAGATATGTGACTACCATAGTACGTCATTCCACCCTCCTACAATAGAAGTTACTGAATCACCATACCAACAACACCAAAACATTCCACACATCAACCTAGCTATCACAAACTGATGGAATTTCATACCAAGTTTATACTTTACACTTTCTCCTTAACATATCGTCATATTTACGCCATCAAGTCATCTAAATACCTTTCACAACAACACATTAAAATAATACACAATTGATACAATCCAAAATGCCTTTGGACTACCCCCTTAGAGATTTCCAAAAGGTACCATGAGTTGATGATTGCATCTAAGAAGGGTAGGGAGCCTTGGAGGTCCAAGAGAAGCAAAAACAAACTAAAACTAATTCTGGAAGGAGCTGCAAAGCCACCTGCACCCGCAGGTGGTGAGGTACAGATGTAGGTGCCCCCTTGGCCCTGTCCAGGGCCACCTGCGGTTCCACCTGCGCCCGTAGGTGCCTCATCCGCGAGGGCTGATGCCCGTTTCGGCTGCCAGGGGTCATTTTTGGGTCCTTCTTTGCAATAAATGGTCCATGGACATAAGTAAGCTTCTCTTTTCATATTTTAGGTTAAACTTGATGCAAAAAAACAATTATGGTTTCCAAAACGCACATGAACATCACAAAACTATATTCTCCTTTCAATACACCACCGGTTCCATGCACAATTTCATAACCACAATTCCACAAGTCATACACAAAGAGAAAGCAAGTTAGGGACATAACCAAATCCTAACATGTTTAAATTTAATTCATCAAATTCACTTACTTCAAGAACTC
The DNA here is from genome assembly GCA_031232105.1 of Capsicum rhomboideum. NCBI lineage: Eukaryota > Viridiplantae > Streptophyta > Magnoliopsida > Solanales > Solanaceae > Capsicum > Capsicum rhomboideum. Next base: position 96,113,784 of record CP124715.1, read on the forward strand.
AAGCCCCTTTCAAGTTTAAACCTTATAGAAGGCAAGTCCTTTACCGATTAAGCAAAAGTGGACTATTTTACACATACTGGACTACTCAACACTTTGTCAATATAACCAACATGATTTACACACCCTCTTATGCATATAATATATTAAACCATAAGAGTAAACACTTACCCAAGCTTGCAAGATAATGATCTTGTCCAAAAGAAGTGGTTACTTAGGGTTTGAAAGAGAAGAGAAATATCTTTTGGAAAAGTCTAGAATTACGCAAGTGTGTTGTGGTGAGTAAAAATCTGATTTTTAGCATTATATTTTCCCTCATGGTCATCCTTATACAAACACTTGGTCATAATTAATGTGTTTACTTGGTCAACTTTTGGAATGGATCAATTTCCCTTTTGGGGCCATGTATTTCTTGCTTAATTTTTTGTTCTCATTTGAGCCCACTAGCATAACATTAATTTAGCCCAATAAAGTTAGTGTGTAATTCACCAACTATCTCAAGTTTAAATAATTCTATAAATGTTAAGATAATCAATTAGGTTCGGAAAGGTACAGGGTGTTACATCCTTCCCCCCTTAGGAACATTCGTCCTCGAATGTTAATAACATTATCCAATCTAAACACATTCAAGTCTAAGTTCATTCTTAAGGTTATCATAACACATAATGCTTATAGATACTTACTTGTTATTGCTCCAATTCTGCATCTGGAACTTTTTCTTCCATTTGAAATAAATGCGGGTACTTAGACTTCATCATTTTCTCGGCTTCCCATGTGATTTCTTCTACTTGTTGATTTCTCCAAAGTACCTTTACAGAAGCTACTTATTTACTTCTTATCCTCTTAACTTGTCGATCTATAATAGCAATAGGTACTTCCTCATATGTGAGATCTTTCGTAACTTGCACATCTTCAATGGGAGCAATACGAGATAGATCTCCTATGCACTTTCGAAGCATCGAAACATGAAACACTAGATGAACTGTGGAGAGTTCTTGGGGTAGGACTATTTCATACGCAACTTGGCAAAAACTTTGAGTAATATTATATGGCCCTATATAATGTGGACTCAACTTTCCTTTCTTTCCAAACCTCATTACCCCTTTCATTGGTGACACTTTCAAGAATACCCAATCACCCTTGGCAAATTCTAGCCCCCTTCTTCTAACATCGGCATATGACTTATGTCAACTTTGAGCCATTTGTAGCCACTGTTGTATCACCTTAACCTCCTCCATAGCTTGATGAACAAGATACAGACCAAATAAGGCAGTTTTACCTACTTCAAACCATCCAATCAGTGATCTACACTTTCTTTCATATAAAGCTTCGTAAGGTGTCATTTTGATACTTGAATAATAGCTATTATTGTAGTCAAATTCAATAAGAGGTAGATGATCATCCCAACTGCCTTTAAAGTCCAATGTACAAGCTCGTAGCATATCTTCAGGTGTTTGTATAGTACGCTCTGACTGTCCATCTGTCTGAGGATGAAAAATTGTGCTTAGATTGACTTGGGTACCCAAACTCTTCTAAAAAAACTTCCAAAAATATGTAGTAAATTGAGCTCCCCTGTCCGATATAATAGAGATTGGAACTCCATCAAATCTAACTATCTCTTTAATAGACAACCACACATAATATTCAGCTGTATAGGTGGTCTTGACCGGTAGAAAATACGCTGATTTGGTAAGCCTGTCAACTATTACCCATCTGGAATCAAATTTCCGAAGTGTACTGTAATACCCCGTACATTTCCGACCTTACTTTCACATTTTGAGCCATGTTTACCTTAGTTTTGAGAGCAATAAGTACGTATCTTGTATTGCTTTGATGGGATATTGGATAGTATGCTAATGTTTGCAAAGAAAAGTCGAAGAAAGGAAGAAAATCAAATTTTTGGAGTCAGGCGCGCCAGGTAGCGTGCCAGGCCGCTTTTGCCAAATTTCTTCTACGATTATTAGTCTATAAAGAGGACTCTTGGGTTATGGTATCATTATTACATCGTAGTAGGACTACTCTTAAGCGAGTTTGGAATCCAATTTGGGGTTAATTCTTCGTCACAAGTATTTTATCAAATTATGTTCAATTAAGCCATGAGTGGCTCACACTGTTTATTCTTAGGATTGAGGCTACGAACATAAATCTCGTGAGTTGAATACTGTCGTAACATTTATGGAATTATTTCAAGATGAGATAATTGGTGGATTATGCATTGAATTTGATGGGCTAAGTTAACATGTATTAGTGGGCTCAATTTGAGGCCCAAAATGAAGCCAAAATGCATGGCCCAAATGAGAAAATGACCCATTCTTGTGTTGACTAAGTAAGGCATGGTATTTAATTCCAAAGAATTGGATAAGGATGACTTGAGGGGTTATATAATATAAGCAAAAATCAGATTTTTATTCACATAAACACTCATGCCATTCTAGACAATTCCACAAGATATTTCTCTTACCTCTGAAAACCCTAAGTCATCTTTTTAGAAAAGATCATCATTTTTCAAGTTTGGGTAAGTGTTTAATCTCATGGTTTAATATATTATATGCATGGGAGTGTATATAGATCATGATGTTTATGTCTAAAAGTGTAAGTAGTGCACTTTTGCTATTTCCTAAAAGATGTGTCATCTATGTGATTTAAACTTGAAAGGAGACTTGAGGTTTTGATGAAAGTGAATGGTGTGGATGAAATATCAACATGTATGGTGTGGTTATGTTCCTTAACTTGTTATTTTTCTATAAGTATAACTTGTAGGATTGTTGTTGATACGTTGTTATGAAACGTATTGAGGTGACTTGATGAAGTAATTGTGACGTAGTGTTAATGAGGAAGCGTAAAGGATAAACTTGGTATGAAATGCTATTGGTTTATGATGTCATGGTCAATGTATGGCATGTTGTGGTATTGTTAGTATGACCATGCCATGAATTGTATGGTAAAGGGGAAAATGACGTTATAGGGAAATCATGTAACTCATTGTCGTCTTATGCTCTTGTAAGGTAGTTAGTTGTTAACGTGAGCTCCGTTATGAACTTGTGTTGTGGAGTGAAACATAAGGAAGGAGCTAGACTATTGTATTCACATATAGGATTGTGTATTCATATTGGTAAGATAAGGTATGTAAGGTTACTCTTTCCGTATCCATCTGCAACACATATTGTTCACATTGACATTGTATTTGTTCCATTCTGAAATGTCCAAAGGTATCGCATTTCAGGTTGTCGTATCGTATTACTCATAATGGCAATTGTGATTCATATGTCTCTTAAACAATGACTGAAATTCCAAAACTTCCATAATGTTAACTACCAATGTATCAATCTCACAAAAAGTAAAGGAATGAAGTAATACATAATGGTTTAAATAATCTTGGGTTAATCTAACATTCCAGGGGTTAACATACCTAGCGTGGGTTACTCTAACATCCTAGGGGCGATATAAAAGCCTAGCATGGGTTATCACAGTAACATCCCAGGGGCGACATAAAAGCCTAGCATGGGTTAATATAATATCCCAGGGGACACATAAAAGCCTAGCATGGGTTAATCACATCCCAGGGGCAATGGAAAAGCCTAGCATGGGTAGAACAATAAAGATGAATAAACGTAAAGGCAAAAGAAGTAAAGAATCTAAGGTACATGGTTCCACATATCCAAATCGGTGGTTTATCTGTACTGACTATTCTCTTATATTTGATTTCATTGAAGTACTTACATATCATGCAGTTTTATATAGCCTTACATACTCAGTACATTCTTTACAGACATCCCTTGGGGGACTTACCTTACTTGCTGCAGGCACAGGTGCTAGTAGCCCTCCACAGTAGGTTGTAGGTCATTTTCGGATCATTGTTGAGCTCCAGTTGGTTTGGGGCTTTCTGAGTCACATGTATATATTAGTTTTGGTGTTGTAAATGTTGTATAAAGTGAGGACTTATTCCAACTGTAGGTTGGTTATGTATATGTATCTATTAGAGGCTTTGTAGATGTGTGTGGGAACAAGAATGTGAGGGAGGTATGTTCATTTTGACTTGATGGCCCTAACGGCTAAGTTTCATATATAGCATATGTTTCTATGACTTCCGCCATTGATATTTTATAGTTACATGAGATAGAATGATATTCACACAGAGACGTGCATATGAATGTACATGAGCAAAGATTGATTCTCTCAGGCCTCAACGTCTTCGGGACCAGTCCGCCCCATTGGAATTCGGGGTAAGACAAAAGTGGTATCAGAGCAGGTCATCCTAAGGGTGTCTACAAAGCTGTGTCTGAGTAGAGTCCGTGTCTGAGTAGAGTCTTGCTTATGGATGTGTTATGCACCACATTTATAAGTAGGAGGCTACGGGACATTTAGGAGTTTTTTCTTTTCTTCATCTCTAGATCGTACAATAAAGCCAATGTTGTAGGTGGAATCATATCTGACCATGGTGGTTGGTTTTCTTTGTTATTGCAAAATGCTGATGAAAAGACGAGGTAGGGGGAAAGGTAAGTAGGTAGTTGTGCTTGTCGGAGAAAGAACAAGTAAATCACCACCTGACCAAGCTAGTCAAGGTGGAGCTGACACGAAATTTACTTCGCGGGCTTCTTCTACTTTTCCAGTTCCAGTATAGCCGAGAAGGAGAGGAGTATCTTCAAAAATGCCCGTTAATACTATTGAGCAGGATTTAATGAGTGCGGTGTAAATATTGACCCGTGTAGTTGTTGTACAAGCTCGAAGAAAATCTCTTGCACAACGGATGGAGGGACAGAGGCAAAGAAGAAAGATGCAAGAATTAGAAGGAGGATCGTCAAAGAGGGCTAAACGCATGGGAAAGTTTATGGCGTCCCAAGGAGGATTTGGGCCTCAGATTTTTCACAGACCTGCTAGTCCATCCTTTTCTCATTCTACAGCAAATGCTCCCCCTCTATTCAAGGGTTTAAAAGCAACCAGTTTGGGGAAAGAAGTGAGATTTGGTATTTACAGACAGTGGGGTATCAAGCACAAGGAAGTATGAACCACTCGAGGTCTATTCTTCAACTGTACCAGCACTGCGGGAGGTTTCATTCAGGTGAATGCCGGGTTGGAATGAATGCTTGCTATTTTTGTGGCGTGCCAGGGCATATGGTAAGAGAGTGCCCACAAAAGGGTATGGATGGTATAGCGCGACATACGGGATCAACTATTGCATTATCCTCATTGGTTCCTTCCTTAGAATGAGATGTACAATCTTCTGGTCATGGTAGGGGTGCCATAGGTGTAGCCAGTTCTAGTGGAGTTCAGAACTGTACCTATGCCATAGCTGACCGACAGATTTTAGAGGCATCTCCTGATGGAGTTACAGATATATGGTCCATATTTTTAAATAAGGTGTGGATTTATTGATCTGGGTTCTACCCTATCATATGTTACTCCATCGCTTGTAGAAAAAATTTGAAAGAACACAAGAATTACTAGTTAAACCATTTGAAGTATCTACACCACTTGGTGAATCTATTGTAGTTAAAAGAGTATATCATAAATATATAGTAACTATCTGTGTTTATGCTACATTGGTTGATGTTATTGCATAGGAAATGGTAGATTTTGATGTTATAATAGGTATGAATTGGTCGGCTTCTTGTTATGACACAGTAGATTGCTGAGCTAAGAAGTTACATTTTCATTTTTCCACAAACGAATGTTCTTGAATGGAAGGGTAATGTGGGAGCACCGAGAGGAAAATTTATTTCCTATCTTAAGGCTAGGAAAATGATAGCCAAGGGGTACATATGTCATGTAGTACGAGTGCAAGATACCGATATGAAGCCACCAACTCTTCAATCGGTTCTAGTAGTAAATGAATTCCTGGATATGGTTCCTGAAATGAAAAGTAGAGTTTGGTATTGATGTGATTCAACGCAATCCATCTATCTCTATTCCTCCGTATAAAATGGCTCCAACAGAGCTATAGGAGTTAAAACGAGCAATTAAAAGACTTGTTGGACAAGGGATACAATAGATCTAGTATGCCCTCTTGGGATGCATCCGTGTTAATTTGGAAAAAAAATGAAATGGCACACTGAGAATGTGTATTGACTATCGGCGACTCCATAAGGTGACAATTAAGAACAAATACCCCCTCCCCAGAATTGACAATTTTTTTGATCAGTTACAGGGTGCCAAATGTTTTTTTTAAAGATTGACTTAAGGTCGCGTTACCATCAAGTCAGGGTTAGAGAAAGAGATATACCCAAGATAGCCTTTCGAACACGATATGGCCATTATGACTTTTTACTATGTGGTTTGGACTAACAAATGCACCAGCTGTTTTCATTGATTTGATGAATAGGGTGTTTAAACCATTTCTAGACGTTTTCGTGACGGTGATTATAGATGACATCCTGGTTTATTCTAGATCGCAAGAGGACCATGCGAGTCACTTACGATAGGTGTTACAGATTCTTTGTGATCATAAGTTATATGCGAAGATCTCTAAATGAGAATTTTGATTAAAGTCCGTAGCATTCTTGGGCCACAGTGTGTCAGATGAAGGAATAAGGGTACATACACAAAAGATTGAGGCAGTGAAAAATTGGCCAAGGCCTATGACACCTATAGAGATTCGTAGTTTTCTCGGATTGGCAGGTTATTATAGGAGATTTGTTGAAGTGTTTTCTTCCATTACTGCACCTTTAACGAAGCTAACACACAAGGCAATCAAGTTTCAGTGGAATGATGCATGTGAGAAACCAAGAGTTGAAAGATAAATTAACTTCCACATCAGTATTAGTACTTCCCGAAGGCATAAAAGGGTATGCAGTATATTTTGATGCTTCCGAGATTGGCCTCGGATGTGTATTGATGCAGCTTGGTAATGTAATAGCATATGCCTCATGGCAGTTGTGGCCACATGAGAGAAATTATTCAACACATGATCTTGAGCTAGCATCTGAGATATTTGGTTTAAAGATATGGCGTCATTATTTGTATGGGGTTCATGTTGATATCTACACTGATCACAAAAGTTTACAATATATCTTTAAGTAGAGAGACCAAAATCTGAGGCAACAGCGGTGGCTGGAACTCTTAAAAGATTATGATATTAATATCCTATATCATCCAGGGAAAGCAAGGGTAGTAGCTGATGCATTAAGCCGCAAAGCAATATGAAGCAATAATGGCTAGTTAATGGAAAAGCAAGATATAGTTAAGTATCTACATCCACTAGCCAGCTTGGGAGTTCACCTTCTTGAATCTCCAGACAAAGGGGTCATTGTGCAAAATGCAGCTGAATCTTCTTTAATAGATGAAGTAAAGGAAAAACAATATGCGAATCCTATTTTATCACAACTGAGAGAGAATGTACAGCAAGAGTTGACAAAGGCATTTGACCTTATGCAAGAGGGAGTACTTCAATGCCAAGGTAAATTATGTGTACCGGATATAGATAAGCTGAGGAGATGAATTATGACAGAAACGCATCATTCACGATATTCTATTCATCCGGGAGATACCAAAATGTACCATGATTTGAAAGAAATGTATTGGTGGGGAAACATGAAGAAGAACATTGCAGAATTTATAGCTCAATGTCCGAATTGTTAACAAGTAAAAGTAGAGCATCAGAAACCTGGAGGTTACATGCAATGTATTAATCTTCCAGTCTAGAAATGGGACATGATTAACATGGATTTCATCACAGGTTTGCCTCGTACACTGCGAAAATTTGATTCCATATGGGTAATAGTTGAGAGGCTTACCAAGTCAGCGCATTTCCTACCAGTCAAGACCACCTATACAGATGAGGAGTATGCAAGGTTGTATGATAAAGAAATAGTGCGATTACATGGGATTCCAATTTCCATTATATCAGACAGGGGAGCTCAATTTACGGCACATTTTTGGAGATCTTTTCAGAGGAGCTTGGGTACACAAGTGAATTTGAGTACGACTTTTCATCCTCAAACAAATGGACAAGCGGAACGTACTATCCAAACACTTGAAGATATGCTACGATCGTACACGTTGGACTTTAAAGGTAGTTGGGATGATCATCTACCTCTTATGGAATTTTCTTACAATAATAGCTATCATTCAACTATCAAAATGGCACCTTATGAAGCTTTATATGGGAGAAAGTGTAGATCGCCAATTGGATGGTTTGAAGCGGGTGAAACTACTTTACTTGGGCCAGATCTTATTTATCAAGCTATAGATAAAGTTAAAGTGATCCAACAGTGGATACAAATGGCCCAAAGTCGACACAAGTCATATGCTGATGTTAGAAGAACAGGGCTCAAATTTGCCATAGGTGATTGGGTATTCTTGAAGGTGTCACCAATGAAAGGGGTAATGAGATTTGGAAAGAAAGGGAAGTTGAGTCTCCATTATATAGGGCCATATGAAATTGTCCAAAAATTTGGGCAAGTTGCATATGAATTAGCATTACCCCAAGAACTCTCCACAGCTCATCCAGTATTTCATGTTTCGATGCTTCGAAAGGGCATAGGAGATCCATCTCGCATCGCTCCCATTGACGATGTACAAGTTACGGAGGATCTCACCTATGAAGAGATACCTATTGTTATTCTGGATAGAGAAGTGAACAAGTTAAGAAATAAAGACGTAGCTTCCGTAAAGGTACTTTTGAGAAATCAACAAGTAGAAGAGATCACGTGGGAAACTGAAGAAATAATGAAGTAAAAGTACCCATATTTGTTTCACACGGAAGAAAAAGTTCAAAGTACGGAAGTGGAGCAATAAAAAGTAAGTATCGATAAGCATTATGTGTATATGTATATATATGCTAATATAGAGATGCATTTGTTGTACATGAGACGTTGTTATTAACATTCAAGGACGAATGTTTCTAAGGGGGGACGAATGTAATACCCCGTACATTTCTGACCTTACTTGCTAATTTTGAGCCATGTTTACCTTAGTTTTGAGAGAAATAAGTACGTATATTGTATTGATTTGATGGGGTATTGGATAGTATGATAATGTTTGTAAAGAAAAGTCGAAGAAAGGAAGAAAATCAAATTTTTGGAGTGAGGCGCGCCAGGTAGCTTTCCGGGAAGCATTTGGCCGAAATATTTTTGGCATGGGAAGCAAGGAGGAGCGCCCAGGGGCGTGCCAGGCTTCTCTTGCACCCATTTTCTAGAGCTGAAATTCAGCTAAGTCCCAGGCGCGCCCAGGGGCAATATAAAAGCCTAGCATGGGTTGTCACATTAACATCCCAGGGGCGACATAAAAGCCTAGCATGGGTTAATCACATCCCAGGGGTTAAAATACCTAGCATGGGTTAATCTCATCCCAGGGGCGACAGAAAAGCCTAGCATGGGTAGAACGATAAAGATGAATAAACGTAAAGGCAAAAGAAGTAAAGAATGTAAGGTACATGGTTCCACTTATGCAAATCAGTGGTTTATCTGTACTGATTATTCTCTTATATTTGATTCCATTGAAGTACTTACATATAATGCATTTTCATATAGCCTTACATACTCAGTACATTCTTTACAGACATCCCTTGGGGGACTTACCTTACTTGCTGCAGGCACAAGTGCTAGTAGACCTCCACAGTAGGCTGCAGGTCATTTGCGGATCATTGGTGAGCTCCAGTTGGTTCGGGCTTTTCGAGTCACATGTATATATAAGTTTTGGTATTGTAAATGTTATATAAAGCGGGGACTTGTCCTGAATGTAGTTTGGTTATGTATATGTATCTGTTAGAGGCTTTGTAGACGTGTGTGGGAATATGAATGTAAGAGAGATATGTCCATTTTGACTTGATGGCCCTAACGGCCAAGTTTCATACATAGCATATGTTTCCATGACTTCCACCATTGGTATTTTATATTTACATGAGATAGAATGATATTCACACAGAGACGTGCATATGAATGTACATGAGAAAAGATTGGTTCTCTCGGGCCTTAACGGCTTCGGGTGCCAGTCCGCCCCGTTGGAATTCGGGGCGTGACATGTACAAGGCAAACCTGTGATGAAATCCATGTTGATCATGTCCCACTTCCAGACTGGAAGATTTATACATTGAATATAACCTTCATGCTTCTGATGCTCTACTTTTACTTGTTGACAATTTGGACATTGGGCTACGAATTCTGTAATGTTAGTCTTCATGTTACCCCACCAATACATTTCTTTCAAATCATGATACATTTTGGTGGCTCCTGGATGAATATAGTACCGTGAATGATGTGCCTCTGTCATAATCCGTCTGCTTAGCTCATCTACACCAGGTACCCACAATCTACTTTGGCACTGAAGCACTCCATCTAGCGTAAGATCAAATGTCTTTGTCAAACCTTGTTGCACATTCTCTTTCAACTGCAATAACATAGGATCTGCATACTTTTTTTCCTTCACTTCAGCTACTAATGAAGATTCTGCTGCATTTTGCACGATAATTTCTTCATTTGGAGTTTCAAGAAGACGAACCCCCAAACTATCTAGTTGATGTAGATCCTTAACTATACCTTGCTTTTCCATGAGATGGCCATCAGTGCTTCCTATTGCTTTGCGGCTTAATTCACCGACTACCACATTTGCTTTTCCCGGATGATATAAGATATCTATATCATAATCTTTTAGTAATTCCAGCCACTTCCGCTGCCTCAAATTGAGATCCTTCTGCTTGAAAATATACTGCAAACTCTTATGATCGGTATATATGTCAACATGAACTCCATACAAGTAGTGGCGCCATGTCTTTAAAGCAAATATCACAGCTGCTAGCTAAAGATCATGGGTCAGATAATTTCTCTCATGTGGCCGCAACTGTCTTGAGGCATAAGTTATTACATTACCGTGCTACATCAACACACATCCTAATCCAACTCCTGAAGCATCACAATACACTAGATACCCTTTTGTACCTTCTGGAGGTACCAACACAGGTGTAGAAGTCAATTTATACTTCAGCTCTTGAAAACTCTTCTCACATGCCTCATTCCATTGAAACTTGGTTACCTGATGTGTTAGCTTTGTTAAAGGTGCTGAAATGGAAGAAACCCTTCAACAAATCTTCTTTAATAACCTGCCAACCCGAGAAAACTATGAATCTTTGTAGGCATCGTAGGCCTTGGCCAATTCTTCACAGTTTCTATCTTTTGTGTATCAACTCTTATTCCTTCATAAGATACGATATGACCCAAGAATGCTACAGATTTTAATCAAAATTCACATTTAGAGAACTTTGCATATAATTTACAATCACAAAGAATCTGTAACATCTGCCCTAAGTGATTAGCGTGGTCCTCTTGTGATTTTGAATAAACCAAAATATCATCTATAAACACGGTAAAAAACACATCCAAAAATGGCTTGAACACCCTATTTATCAAATCCATAAAAACTGCTGGTGCATTTGTTAGCCCAAATGACATAACCAAAAATTCATAATAACCATACCGTGTTCGGAAAACTATCTTGGGTATGTCTTTTTCTCTAACCCTCACTTGATGATAACCCGATCTCAAGTGAATCTTTGAGAAGCATTTGGCACCCTGTAATTGGTCAAACAAATCATCAATTATGGGGAGGGGATATTTATTCTTGACTGTTACCTTATTCAGTTGCCGATAATCAATGCAAATTCTCAACGTGCCATCTTTCTTTCGTACAAATAGCACTGGTGCACCCCAAGGGGACATGCTAGGCCTTATGAATCCCTTTTCCAGCAAGTCTTTCAATTGCTCCTTCAACTCCTGTAACTCTTCTGGGGTCATCCTATACGGAGGAATAGAGATAGGCTGAGTGGCTGGAATCACATCAATACAAAACTCTACTTCCCGTTCTGGAGGCAAACCTGGGAGATCTTCAGGAAATACATCAAGTAATTCATTTACCACTGGAATCGATTGAAGAGTCGGTGGCTTCACATCGGTATCATGCACTCTTACTAGGTGACATATGTACCCCTTATTTTCCTTGCCTTAAGGTAGGAAATAAATTTACCTCTCGGTGCTCCAACATTACCCCTCCATTCAAGGACGGTCTTTTGTGGAAAATGGAAATGTACCTTTTTAGCTCGGCAATCTACCGTGGCATAACAAGAAACCAACCAGTCCATACCCATTATAACATAAAACTATACCATTTCTATCTCAATAATATCAGCCAACGTCGTAATCACAAACAGTTACTATACAATTATGATATACTCTCTTAGCTATAATAGACTCACCAACGGGTGTGGATACTTCAAATGACTTAGCTAATAATTCTGGGGTTCTTTTAAATTTTTCCACAACCAATGGAGTAACATATGATAGGGTAGAGCCCGAATCAATCAATGTATATACATTATGTGAAAATAAGGATAAGGTAAATATAACTACATCAGGAGAAGCCTCCGAATTCTGTCGATCTGCTAAGGCATAAGCACGGTTCTGTACTCCACTAGAATTAGATGCTCCTCTAGAACTTTACCACGCCCCATAGGCTGTAAACCTGATGATGATGATGCAACGGTTGATCCCGTAGGTCTCACCATACTACCCATGCCCCTTTGTGGACACTCTCTCACCATGTGCCCCGACATACCACACCAAAAGCAAACATTAGTCCCAAACCGACATTCACCTAAATGAAATTTCTCCCAGTGCTGACATGGCTGACTAGAAAATCCCGCTGTCTGTGAACCCCAAATTCCACTACTCTGCCCCACGTGGCCGCCTCTAAATCCTCAAAATTGGGATGAAGTACCTGTTGTAGGATAAGAAAATGATGGTCTAGGCGGTCTATTAATAACCCGAGGCCTAAATTATCCTTGGGACGCCATGAACTATCCCATAGGTTTAGCCCTCTTTGACGTTCCTCTTTCAAATTCTTGCGTCCTTCTCCTTTGCCTCTGATCCTCCATCTTCTGTACAAAAGCTTGTATCTTGGCTATATCCATATCTCTATTCAAGGCATCAATAGTGCAATCCCTAACCAAATTTGGGTCCAATCGATCCATATACCAGTGAACTCTATCGGACATAGTAGCTACCATATCAGGAGCATACCTGGCCAAAGAGTTAAACCGAAGACTCTACTCTCTGACGCTCATATTCCCCTGACAAAGATTTAAGAATTGGTCTACACGATCCTCCCTTTCCCCTATGTTTTCATTTTCTTATCTGATTTTGTACAATGAGGACATTACATTATTTCATAGTTAGGGTAGGGGTATACCACAATTGAGGGTTTTTGTTGCCATGTATCTTTTCCCTCGGCTGCATTATCATAGTAGAACCGACATGTCTAGGTGTATGTTTTTTTAAGTTGTTTGTTTTTGTAACACTCCAGGTGCTTCGAACACATGAAAATATACAATGGTTGGGGTATAAGGCTAACTGAAGAAAAGGTGAAGAAGCGTGTACTGGAAACGAGCATGCGAAGAAGAGGAAAAAAAAAATAAAGACAGGACTCACGTGACATGAGTCACACTCACGCCACGTGAGTGGTGCCGTGAACCAACTTCAGAGAGTTGGAAAAAATGCTCTGATTTTCACGTCAGGACCCACGTGGCGTGGTTCCACTCAAGGGTGTCGTGGATAACTTCAGAGACTTGAAAAATAGGTTCTGAGTTCCACGACACCACCTACGTGGCGTGACTGGGTTCCACGACACCAGTCACGAAACCGTGAAACTTTGCCGGCTTTGTTGACCAATTTTGACTAGATGAGATATTTGAGTGTGAGACCCATTAAAGGTGTTGGGCTGGACCTATATTCTGTCTTTGAGGCCCAAATAGCATGTAATAAGCCATGGGCCTCAACAAATAAAGGAAAGACCCATTCAACATGAATCAAACTTGTGGCCAAGGATTAATTGGACTTGAGGGACTTTATAAGACACAAAAATCAGATTTAATTCATTATAACTCTCATCTCCTTCTAGATATTTCTCAAGGCTCCTTATCTCACAACAAAAACCCTAAGGCAACAACACTTGTTTTGGACAAGATCATCTCTTTGCAAGTATTGGTAAGTGTTCCCTCTTGTGCCTTAATATATGATGTACATGAAAGGTGGTGTAGGTCATGATGGTTGTGTTCTAAAGTGTTGAGGATTCCACTTTGTTTGTGGTAAGGTGGAATAAGTGATATAGTAGTAGTAGGGAAGATGGAATGATATATCCTTTGATGAGTATGTGGGTGATTTCATTAATGTATTGTAAACTTATGCTAGGTTTGGTTACTAATGCAAGTTCCCTTGTGTATGTATGTATATTGTAGAGTAGCATTTTATGGAAAGGTGGAATTATTGTAGTCACATATTGAAAGTCTAAGGTATGTAAGGTTTCTCTTTCCTACGACCTTTGGTCACACCTATTGTTCATAATTTGCCCGAACTTACCATCCCTCCGAAATGTCGTAAAGAGTCTCACTCCAAGCACATGATTGTTGATTGTATGCCTCTTATTCATGTCCTATGGTTTCCAAGTGTCAATAATGTTGCAACCACCAATGTATCACTCTCTTAATGAACGAATTGAAGTAATGCATATAGGTGTTTATTGAGTATGGGTGGTAGCTCGAGGGGGCGTAAAGCTCAGCATAGAGACTATCCCGATTGATTATTGGACACAGGGGGTAGCCCAAAGGGGTTAAAACCTAGCTTGGGCCGAACCTGTTTTATTAACTTATGGGTGGTAGCTCAAAGGGGCATAAGCCTAGCTAGAGACAATCCCAATGTTATGACACACTGACCACTTGGGGCTCGGGTACGATATGAGTTATTGATGATGTTAATGAACGTAAAAGTAAAGTAATGAATGTAATGTACTTGGTTCCACACATGCAGAATGGTGGTATATCCCTACTGCTTATTCACTTGTATTTGCTTCTATTTGCGTTCCTATATGTCATGCAGTTACTTATCGCCTTACATACTCAGTACATTCTTTCGTACTGACCCCTTGTGGGACCTACCTTACTTGTTGCAGGAACAGGAGGTAGTATACCCTTACATGAGGATTCAGATTCTTTACGTACAGTTGGTGAGCTCCAGGCTTATTCGGGGCTTTCCGAGTCATACGTACACGTTGATTTTGATGTTATGTACATGTTTGTGTAAAGCGGGGACTTGTCCCAATTATAGACTGGGTTTGGTTTCTGCTAGAGGCTTTGTAGATGTTGTACAGTAAATAAAGGGATGTCTTCTTATTTTGACTTTGCGGCCCTACCGGCCGAGTTTCTTATATATATAAATGTCTCTCCATGCTTCAGTTTTACAATGTCGTGTCTATATGCATACATATTGTGTTCCATACGAATGTATAGGTTGGTTCTCTCGGGCCTCAACGGCTTCGGGTGCCATGTCCGCCCCGTTGGAACTCGGGACGTGACAAAAGTGGTATCAGAGCGGGTCGTCCTAGGGTGTCTACAAAGCCGTGTCTAAGTAGAGTCTTGCTTATGGATGTGTTGTGCACCACGTTTATAAGTCGGAGGCTACGGGACATTTAGGAGTTGTTTCTTTTCTTCATTTCCTAGACCGTGCAATAGAGCCAAAATTGTAGGTGGAATCACATCTACTCATTGAAGTTGTTTTCTTTGTGTTATAGAAAAATGCCGATTGCAAGGAAAGGTAAAGGTAAAAGTAAGAGGCTAGACAGGATTGCTGGAGAGGGAACTAGTAGGCCACCACCGGGTCAAGCTAATCAGGGTGGTGCTGAACCCGAGTTTGCATCGCGGGCTTCTTCTACTTTGCCCGCAGAGCCGCCTATGAATGCCACTGAACAGGATTTAAGAAACGCAGTGCATATGTTGACTCAGCTAGTTGCGGCACAAACGCAGGGATGAGCTGGTCCAACGACGAATGAGGATGACGCAGCTAGAATAGCGAGTCGCAGAACACAGGACTTTCTAAAACTGGACCCTCCCGCATTTACTAGGTCAGACCCACAAGCAAATCCACAAGACTTCGTGGACAAAATCTAAAGGGCCCTAGAGGTTATGCACGTGACGGGTGTAGAAACAGTTGAACTTGTGGCTTATAGATTGAAGGGTGAAGCAATATTGTGGTATGAGGATCGGAAGCGGTCGAGGGGAATTGATGTACTTCCAACTGGATGGGAGGAATTCAAAACAACATTCCTTGATCACTATCTCCCAAACGAGACCCGGGAGGCACGTGCAGACCAGTTTCTAAATTTGCGTCAAGGGAATATGAGCGTGAGAGAATACAGTCTGCAGTTTAATTCTTCGGCTCGATACGCTCCAAATGTAGTGGCCACAATGACAGACAGGGTCCATCGATATGTAGACATATTGGAGCCATATTTGGTGCGGGACTGCACTACAGCTTCTTTAAACAGGGATATGGACATAGCCAGGATTCAGGCTTTTGCTCAAAAGATGGAAGATCAGAGGCAGAGAAGAAGAGTACATGAATCTGATAGGGGGCCATCAAAAAGGGCTAGACCCACGGGACAGTCTATAGCGTCCCAAGGAGAATTCAGGCCTCGGGTTTTCAGAGACCGCCTACGCCTAGACCATTATTTTCTCATGCCACAGCAGGCACTTCATCCCAGTTTCGAGGGTCTAGGAGCGGTTATGTTGGGCAAAGAGGTGGCTCTGGTTCATAGACAGCAGGGTTTCCTCATCCGCCGTGTCAGTATTGTGGAAGGCCTCACCTAGGTGAATGCCAGGTTAGTACAAATGCTTGTTTTTGGTGCGGTATAACAGGGCACATAATGCGAGACTGCCCACGAAGAGGTTTAGGTAGTGTGGTGTAAACTACGGGATCGATCGCTGCATCTTCTTCATCGGTTCCTTCCCTTGGTAGAGGAGTACAACCTATGGGGCGTGGTAGAGGTGCGAGAGGAGCAACTAGTTCTAGTGGGGTACAGAACCGTACTTATGCTCTAGTAGACCGGCAGAATTCGGAGGCTTCTCCTGATGTCGTTACAGGTACATTATCTGTTTTATCACATCCTGTATATGCATTGATTTATCCGGGTTCTACATTATCGTATGTCACTCCATTGATTGCGGAAAAATTCAAAAGAACGTTGGAATTATTAACTCAGTCATTTGAGGTATCTACGCCTGTCAGTGAATCCATTATAGCTAAGAGGGTTTATCGTAACTGCATAGTCACTGTTGGTGGTCATGATACCTTGGCCGATCTTATTAAGCTAGAGATGGTGGATTTTGATGTTATAATAGGGATGGATTGGTTGGCTTCTTGCTATGCCATGGTGGATTGCCAAGCGAAGAAGGTATCTTTTCATTTTTCGTAAATAACCGTTCTTGAATGGAACGGTAATATTGGAGCACCGAGAGGTAAATTTATTTCTTATCTCAAGGAGAGGAAAATGATATCCAAGGGATATATATGCCACCTAGTAAGGGTGCAGAATACTGATGTGAAGCCACCGACTCCTCAATCGGTCCCAGTGGTCAATGACTTTCTTGATGTATTTCCTGAGGATCTTCCAGGTCTACCTCCAAAATGGGAAGTAGAGTTCGGTATTGATGTGATCCCAGGGACACAACCAATCTCTATTCCTCCGTATCGAATGGCTCCAGCTGAATTGCGGAAATTGAAGGAGCAAATAAAAGACTTGTTGGACAAGGGATTCATACGACCTAGTGTGTCCCCGTAGGGTGCACCAGTGTTGTTTGTACGAAAGAAAGATGGAACGTTAAGAATGTGCATTGATTATCGGCAGTTGAATAAGGTAACGATCAAGAACAAATATACCCTCCCCAGAATTGATGATTTGTTTGATCAGTTATAGGGCGCCAAATGTTTTTCAAAGATTGACTTGCGATCGGGTTACCATCAAGTCAGGGTTCTAGAAAAGGATATACCCAAGACAGCTTTTCGAACATGGTATGGCCATTATGAATTCTTAGTTATGTCATTTGGGTTAACAAATGCACCAGCTATTTTCATGGATTTGATGAATAATGTGTTTAAGCCATTTCTAGATGTGTTCGTGACAGTGTTTATAGATGATATTCTAGTTTATTCACGATCAGAAGAAGAACATGTTAACCACCTACGACAAGTGTTACAGACTCTGCGTGACCGTAAGTTGTATGCCAAATTTTCTAAATGTGAATTTTGGTTAAAATCCGTGGCGTTCTTGGGCCACATTGTATCACATAATGGAATTTAGGTTGATTCTCAAAAGATTGAAGCGGTGCAGAATTGGCCAAGACCTACGACACCTATAGAGATTCGTAGTTTTCTTGGATTGGCCGGTTATTATCGCAGGTTTGTGGAAGGGTTTTCTTCTATTGCTGCACCATTAATGAAGCTAACACACAAGGCAATTAAGTTTCAGTGGAACGATGCATGTGAGAAAAGTTTCCAAAGGTTGAAAGATAAATTAACTTTCACACCAGTTTTAGTGCTTGCCGAAGGTACCGAAGGTTATGTAGTGTATAGTGATGCTTTCGGGGTTGGCCTCAGATGTGTATTGATGCAACACGGTAATGTCATAACATATGCCTCACGACAGTTGCGACCACACGAGAAAAATTATCCCACACATGATCTTGAATTAGCAGCGGTGGTCTTTGCTTTAAAGATATGGCGCCATTATTTATATGGAGTTCATGTTGATATCTATATGGATCACAAAAGTTTGCAATATATCTTTAAGCAGAAGGAACTCAATTTGAGGTAGCGAAGGTGGTTAGAGCTCTTGAAAGACTATGATATTGATATTCTTCATCACCCAGACAAAGCAAATGTAGTAGCTGACGCACTAAGTCGCAAAGCAATAGAAAGCACCAATGATCAGTTGAGAGAAAAGCAAGATATAGTCAGGGATCTACATCAACTAGCCATCTTGGGGGTTCGTCTTCTTGAATCTCCAGATGGAGGGGTTATTGTGCAGAATGCAGCAGAATCTTCCTTAATGGCTGAGGTAAAGGAGAAACAGTATGCAGATCCTATTCTATTACAGCTGAGAGAGAATGTGCAGTAAGAGTTGACCAAGGCATTCGATATGACACCAGAAGGAGTCCTTCAATGCCAAGGGAGGTTATGTGTACCGGATGTGGATGAGCTGAGGAAGCGGATTATGACAGAGGCACACCATTCACGGTATTCTATTCATCCGGGATCCACTAAAATGTACCACGATCTGAAGAAGGCGTACTGGTAGGGTAACATGAAGAAGCATATTGCCGAATTTATAGCTCAATGTCCAAATTGCCAGCAAGTCAAGGTGGAGCATCAGAAACCAGGAGGTTACATGCAATGCATCAATCTTTTAGTCTGGAAATGGGATATGATTAACATGGACTTCATCACAGGTTTGCCTCGTACACTGCGGAAGTTTGATTCTATATGGGTGATAGTGGACAAGCTTACCAAGTCAGCGTATTTCCTACCAGTCAGGACCACCTATGCTGCTGAAGATTACGCAAGGTTGTATGTCAAAGAGATGGTGCAATTACATGGGATTCCACTCTCTATTGTCTCAGATCGGGGAGCACAATTTGCTGCACATTTCTGGAAATATTTTCAGAAGAGCTTGGGTATATAGGTGAATTTGAGTACGGCTTTTTATCTTCAAATGGATGGACAAGCAGAACGTACTATCCAAACACTTGAAGATATGCTACGAGCGTGCACATTGGATTTTAGAGGCAGCTGGGATGATCATTTACCACTTGTTGAATTTGCCTACAACAATAACTATCATTCAAGTATTGAAATGGCACCTTATGAAGCTTCATATGGAAGAAGATGTCAATCGCCAATTGGATGGTTTTAAGTGGGTGAAACTGCTTTACTTGGGCCCGATCTTGTTCACCAAGCCATGGAGAAAGTTAAAGTGATCCAACAACGGCTACAGACGGCCCAAAGTCGACACAAATCCTATGCTGATGTTAGACAAAGAGGGCTCAAATTTTTCGTAGGTGATTGGGTATTCTTTAAGGTGTTGCCAATGAAAGGGGTAATGAGGTTTTGAAAGAAAGGAAAATTAAGTCCACGTTATATAGGACCATATGAAATTGTTCGAAGATTTGGGCAAGTTGCATATGAATTGGCATTACCCCAAGAACTCTCCACAGTTCATCCCGCATGTTTCGATGCTTCGAAAGTGCATAGGAGAGCCATATCAAATTGCTCCCATTGAGGAGTTGCAAATTACAGAAAACCTCACCTATGAAGAAAGACCTATTGCTATTCTGGATAGACAAGTGAAGAGGTTACGGAATAAAGATGTGGCTTCCATAAAGGTACTTTGGAGAAATCAGCAAGTAGAAGAGATTACTTGGGAAGCAGAAGAAATGATGAAATCAAAGTACCCATATTTGTTTCACACTGAGGAATAAGTTCAAAGTATAGAAGGAGAGCAATAACAAGTAAGCCTACATCAATTTGTCAATATTATAGGTATGTGTATATATATAATGTCTACTTGGACTAGCATTTGTGTATCCTGGATAACGTTACCAACATTCGAGGATGAATGTTTCTAAGAGGGGAAGAATGTAACACTCCAGGTGCTTCGAACACATGAAAATATACAATGGTTGGGGTATAAGGCTAAATGAAGAAAAGGTGAAGAAGCGTGTAATGGAAACGAGCATGCGAAGAAGAGAAAAAAAAAAGGAGACAGGACTCACGTGACCTGACACTCACGCCACGTGAGTGGTGTCGTGAACCAACTTCAGAGAGTTGGAAAAAATGCTCTGATTTTCACGTCAGGACCCACGTGGCATGATTCAACTCACATGACGTGAGTGGGTGCCGTGGATAACTTCAAAGACTTGAAAAATAGGGTCTGAGTTCCACGACACCACCTACGTGGCGTGACTTGGTTCCACGACACCAGTCACGGCACCGTGAAACTTTGCCGGCTTTGTTAACCAATTTTAACTAGATGAGATATTTGAGTGTGAGACCTATTAAAGGTGTTGGGCTGGATCTATATTCTGTCTTTGAGGCCCAAATAGCATGTAATAAGACATGGGCCTTAACAAATAAAGGAAAGACCCATTCAACATGGATCAAACTTGTGGCCAAGGATTAATTAGACTTGAGGGACTTTATAAGACAAAAAAATCAGATTTAATTCATTATAACTCTCATCTCCTTCTAGATATTTCTCAAGGATCCTTATCTCACAACAAAAACCCTAAGGCAACAACACTTGTTTTGGACAAGATCATCTCTTTGCAAGTATTGGTGTTCCCTCTTGTGCCTTAATATATGATGTACATGAAAGGTGGTGTAGGTCATGATGGTTGTGTTCTAAAGTGTTGAGGAGTCCACTTTGTTTGTGGTAAGGTGGAATAAGTGATATAGTAGTAGGAGGGAAGATGGAACGATATATCCTCTGATGAGTATGTGGGTGATTTCATTAATGTATTGTAAACTTATGCTAGGTTTTGTTACTATGCAAGTTCCCTTGTGTATGTATGTATATTGTAGAGTAGCATTTTACGGAAAGGTGGAATTATTGTAGTCACATATTGAAAGTCTAAGGTATGTAAGGTTTCTCTATTGTAGTCACATATATAAAGTCTAAGGTATGTAAGGTTTCTCTTTCCTACGACCTTTGGTCACACCTATTGTTCATAATTTGCCCGAACTTACCATCCCTCCGAAATGTCGTAAAGAGTCTCACTCCAAGTACATGATTGTTGATTGTATGCCTCTTATTCATTGCCTATGGTTTCCAAGTGTCAATAATGTTGCAACCACTAATGTATCACTCTCTTAATGAACGAATTGAAGTAATGCATATAGGTGTTTATTGAGTATGGGTGGTAGCTCGAGGGGGCGTAAAGCTCAGCATAGAGAAGATCCCGATTGATTATTGGACACAGGGGGTAGCCCAAAGAGGTGAAAACCTAGCTTGGGCCGAACCGGTTTTATTAACTTATGGGTGGTAGCTCAAAGGGGCATAAGCCTAGCTAGAGACAATCCCAATGTTATGACACACTGATCACTTGGGGCCCGGGTACAATATGAGTTATTGATGATGTTAATGAACGTAAAAGTAAAGTAATGAATGTAATGTACTTGGTTCCACACATGCAGAATGGTGGTATATCCCTACTGTTTATTCACTTGTATTTGCTTCCATTTGCGTTCCTATATGTCATGCAGTTGCTTATCTCCTTACATACTCAGTACATTCTTTCGTACTGACCCGTTGTGGGACCTACCTTACTTGCTGCAGGAACAGGAGGTAGTATACCCTTACATTAGGATTCAGATTCTTTACGTACAGTTGGTGAGCTCCAGGCTTATTCGGGGCTTTCCGGGTCATACGTACGCGTTGATTTTGATGTTATGTAAATATTTGTGTAAAGTGGGGACTTGTCCCGATTATAGACTTGGTATGGTTTCTGCTAGAGGCTTTGTAGATGTTGTACAATAAATGAAGGGATGTCTTCTCATTTTGACTTTGCGGCCCTACCGGCCGAGTTTCTTATATATTTAAATGTCTTTCCACGCTTCAATTTTACAATGTCGTGTCCATATGCATACATATTGTGTTCCATACGAATGTATAGGTTGGTTCTCTCGGGCCTCAATGGCTTCGGGTGCCATGTCCGCCCCATTGGAACTCGGGACGTGACAGTTTTGATTTTGTGTTTGCAGGTGTTATAGTTTAATTTGGGGTAATAAAAGAGAACTTTGTGCAGTCTGAATATTTGAGCACGCTTACCTTTTTTTTCAAATGTTTTAAAATAATACCCTCTAAAAAAATGATAATGTTGATGATGTAATGTGTGGATGTGTTGTACTGAAACAAATGTAGGCTTTAGAAATGACGTTAGGATTGAAAATAGAATAACCTAACTGAACTTGTTTGAACTAAATAGGTAGTGACCTAGATGAAAGCCCTGATCCACGAGTAAGTGATGTCTTACCTAGTTGGTGTGTGTGTGCTATCTAGAACTTGCCCGGTTAGTCTTGCTAAAAGCCGTAGGATTAAAGGTTATGAAAGGATCATAGGCCGTGTTTTAAATTAAGCCCACTTAGCTTAAAATGACCTACCCCAACCTTCATATAATAACTTGAGAAGTAACAGGGATAGTTATCTTTATCTAAGATCCAGAACAACGGTTTGTAGTGCTACACTCATAAATCGAGAGGAGAAGAGTGAAATTAATATAACCAAGGTTGAGAGACGTGTAGATGAACCTGTCATG
Source organism: Capsicum rhomboideum (assembly GCA_031232105.1). NCBI lineage: Eukaryota > Viridiplantae > Streptophyta > Magnoliopsida > Solanales > Solanaceae > Capsicum > Capsicum rhomboideum. The sequence continues at coordinate 96,136,903 of CP124715.1, forward strand.
TTAGATTTTGCATGCACTATAGTGGGACAGTTTTCCAGCACAAGTAATTGTTGGAGTTAAGGAATCTAGGGGATCACAGTCCTAGTACCTTTCTCGTACTGATCACAAATCTGAAAATTAACAATTGTTACTGATACTACTTGCATACAATCCCCCCTTTTTTACTTACTTTCCAATTACTCAGATAAACAGTCGATAGAATTTTGTCCTATTCCTTGTGGTATAGACCCCAACCTAGTTGGGTTCTATAATTGATTCAACGACCGCTTTATAGTTTTCTGGAGGTATAGTTTGGGCAACATCAACCCGATGGGGGAATTTTTAGCTCGGTTCTTGAACCAAAGTGTAATTTTACATTATTGGTATCAATTTTCTCATCTTTACATATAGAAAAATATTTTGATCATTAGGCAACAGTCGGAGGCTTCTTGGAAGGGAAAAGCTCCATTATAGAGGTTCCTGTCTGCTTTCCATAACGTCCAAGTAGGCTAGGCTAATCTTTCTCCTAGATTTTTATTTCATAGAATATTCGTAGGATATGGTTCTAATTATGGGTGGGTACTTATGTCTCCATTGCTGTTTTAGCATTTATTAGCATATTTAGCCGATTAGGGGCCCTTTCAAGTAGAGTTCGACACCGTTTTCCCTTATATTAGTCTACGATTATCCTTTTGGACTAGACTTAGTTTCTTTAGTTCCTTGCAATGGGATTGAGAAGCCTTAGCCTAGGTTCAGATAGGTGCTTGCCTTAGGTTGGGTTTTCGAGACTGGTAGTGGGCCCTACCGCCCCTTTTTAAATAGGATGCCTAGAATAACATTCCTTTAGACTTAAATGAACTAATAACCTCTTACTTAGGCTATTAATTTGTTTTAGGTTGAATTAGATTTTATTATGATTTCACAACCCTGGTAGGGAAGTATTTGACATTAAACTGTGCTTTCTAACGTAATAATCGAAACCTTCTTCTTCTTAAAAGATCTGGCTGCATAATTTTGGATTGATGATAAAATGGACTTAGGATGGGTTAAATTCTGGGATATTTCTACTTAATGCTTAGATTATGAGTTTTGGTTTGAGTCCGCATCTATATATCGATTATTACTTATGAGTTTTAGTTTATGTTTGGCATCCATATATTAATTATACCTATCTGTTTTGGTTCGAGTCTGGAATATGTTATAATGTTATTATTTCCAAATTCATGTTTGAGTTCGGCATATTCTATAATGTTATTATTTACCAGTTTCGACTTGAGTTCGACATTTATTATTATTACTATTATCGATTTGTGTTTGAGAATACGACAATACCGATAGCATGGGGGTTATGGCTGGAAAAGGAGTATAAGTACACATATTGCATATATTTGGATCATTTTACTTTCATTACTTTTATATCTTGTTCTTACTTTAATATTACTCTTTGCTTGTACCCACCGTGCTTATGGGGGCTCAGTTGAGTTTATTTCACTTTATATGGGCCTTCTGGCTTATTGGGGTCCAATTAGGCTATAACTAGGCCTTTATTTCTACTGTCGAGTTTCTTATTTTCTAGTTATTGCATTTTTCTAGCATAGTTTATAATTTCCATTTCTTCCCCTTTTATTATTTACTTTAGTTTACATACTCTCACCTAATTCATACTTTTACTATATTTAAACTTAGTCAGTTGATAATGCCTACTGAGTACCGATAGTTATGGTACTCGTACTATACTTCTTCATCTTTTCCCTAATGCAGATCCATGTACGAGTCACCACTATTGACGACCTTCTCGGGTTGTGTTGCTGATCAGAAATTGGGTGAAATTTTAGAGTCTGGAGCTGACCTTCCACCTTCTGTTGCCCTGATAGTCTTATTTGTATATTCTAAGACTATGATGTGTGTTTGACACTATCTAGTACTCTCTGTAGTTATAGCAGCTCATGTGCTAGTCTTACCAGGTCGTGGGGAAACTAATTTTTGAATATTTTTTCCTCTCCTTTCTCTTGTATAGCATGTTATATATATATAAATCTCAACACTCGTTGCCTATTATTACAGTTGTATTTTTGTTTTTTGTGTTTTTTGCTGGTTAGCTCGTTACTTACCATTCCGGTCTAGGGTTTGGTTTACCTACTGGTGGGTTAGAATAGGTGCCATCATGACTTGAGAAATTGAGTCGTGGAATTTTTATTTCATGTTTTAAAGATCAAATGTGTTGTAGAATCACGATACATCAACATCCTCAACATAGAACGTGTTCTTGTCCTCAAGCAACAAAGTTAGGACTACACTAATACGACGCTAAAGTAAAAGAACATAGGTGATTTGGGGAAATCTCATGGTATTTGGAAACACATATTTAATAAGTTTCAAGAACCTCTTTTTATATAGCAAATCAAAGCAGATGTGCAAAATTAAAACTTGTCAAAGTAACAACAATGGTCTATGAGTGATATCATGCTATCAATAGACCATCATGCGTATACAAGTGAAAAAAAATACCCAATAACCAGCAGTCATATAATTTTACCCGAGTTGCCTCACAACAAAAAAGTCCCCAACACATTTAATTTAATTAGACCGAGACTAAAATAAATGCGCTTGCTCTAAAAAATAATTCAAACATTGCATGTACACATACCATAAGCTTGCCCTTATTTTCTGTACTTACTCTTTCAGTAGTGGGACTAGGATCACTATGGGACTTTACTCAGCTTGTAATGTAGGCTTGGGGACAGATGTGGGAGATTTTGGATAAGTTACTCAACCCTCCTTGGCACTTAGCTATTTTCATCTCACTTCACCATTTTTTATTTTCTTCCCTTCCCTTCTTTTTGTTCTTTTTTCAGTTGAGGGTGTGGTTTTATTTCTAGCTCATATGTTAAACTTTTCTTTCTTCTATTTCTTTTCTCTCTTTTTTTACAGCACATATCACACCCTTTTTCATTTTTGATGACTAAGGGTTGGTAGCCTCAAGGCTCAAGCTATTAGATAAGGGTTGGTAGCCTCAAGGCTCAAGCTATTACATAAGGGTTAATAGCCTCAAACCTATGTTGTTAATTATTTTTCCCATTAGCTACCCCTTTGATCCAGCAAGTAAGAATAAGGTGAGTTCTAACGTGTTCCTTGTTACAAAGTAATCAATACGAAGGGAAGAACAATACATGCATAAACACCATTCAAGAATCACTATGTACTTTAACCTACTTCATTAATTCATCATTGTTCCCACAACCCAAGTTATGGGATTTAGCTACTCTTGTTCTTAACATCACAATAATAAACTTATGAATCAAGTAAATGAAATCTGGAATCTTGAATTATCAACGAAAGCTTAATTATTAAAACTCAAAAGTGTGAATAATTTCTCAAAACCCAAGAACAAAACAATGTTACATGTTACCAAGGCTTAAGATTTAAAAATTAAAATAAAGCCAAGGAAAGGTATTTAAAGACATTACTAAACCTATCCTAACACAACAAGGAAAACTAAGTCGGTAGGTTTCCACTGTTCATGAACTGCTATCCTTGATCCATGAACTTCAAAGAATGGCTCGTAGATTTGACTTTTCCGCTTAGGTACTTCTAGTTTTCCATAAACTCATTCTATGATCAGCCATCATGGTTAGTGGGTTAGTTCACGGGTCATAGAAATCTATGTAGGAGTTGGGCCACTTTTCACATCTTTAAGATAAGGTTCACGGACAAACAAGATGGCTTGTAGAAGGCCATGGAACAGTTTCCATGAGGATACACTTGATCATTTTTCAATTTTTTCCATTGACTTTTCTTCAGAAACTTGTTTACCTGCGTAAGTACAAAAAACATATCATATCAACCAAAAAATTTTGAAGAACATACAATAATCCCATGTTTTAAGAATCGAAAGTGTCGTAAAACTGCGAAACATCAACACCCTCAACTTAGAACATTTGCTTGTATTCAAGCAACAAAATAAAAAAATATACTAACATGAAGCTTAAGCAAAAGAAAACTGGGAACTACGATAGTCACAAGGTTTTTAGACAATACATCTCACAAGATCGTCACCCCTTTTTTCTTATTACAAAACAACTGCGCGTACACCACTTATCAAATTGACACGAGAGGATCTCTGAATTATATTATAATATCAATGGAAAATTTTGCATAAACAAATGATAATTACCCTAACAATCAGCAATCAACAGTGTTACCCAAGTGCCCATACCAAAAAAGTTCCATTCACACAATAAGCAATTCAAATTGGGACTAGTATAAATATTCTCACTTTTACAAAGAATTTCAGACAACTTATGCACAATACCATTGACTTGCCCTTATTTTCTATGTCTCAGTTTTTTGATCAGTTGGACTAGAATCACTATAGGACTTTTCTTGGCTTGTAACGTAGGCTTGGGGACAAGAATAGTACATTTGGAAATAGTTACTACGGCCTCCTTGACACTATGCTATCTTTATTCCACTTTAGACCAATAATTTTCCTCCCATTCTTATTTTATTCTATTTTCTTTCTTCTTGTGACGGTTATGGCTTTATTTTAGACTCAACTTTCTTTTTTTTTTTTCTTTTTCTCTTTTTTTTTTCCGTTTTCTTCTAGCACATGCCACACCCTTGTTACCCACTTTTATCACTAACTTTTTATTTTCATACCCCATTATTCTTTTCATGTACCTCTAAAGTAGTCATCCTCAACTTAGGTGATTTTCCTGAGTTGAGGTGCACAATGTCGAAGGAGGGACATGAACCAAAACAAAGTTTCAAAAAAAAAAAAAAAAAGGTGAATAGGTTAATCAATAAAAAGGGTCAATTTAGGCTCAAAATCAGGGATCAAGGGAATTTACATTATTGGATGGTCATTTAGGCTAAGTGCGTTGAAGTCAAAAATGGCCTACGATCCTTTCCTAACCAACTATCCTATGACCTAAGCAAGAATAACTGGGTAAGTTCTAGATTGCACACACAAAGTATGAATAATACGAATGCAGGCTTACACACAGTTGCACTATCAATCATTAACTATCAAGTTCATGTCCTAGCTTAAGAAAAAATTGTTGCATCCATATATATAATGACATGCAAAGATCCATTTTCATGACCCAAAATTTGAGGGAATGACCCAACCTTGGTGGGTAAGCCTATCTCCAAAATAAATATAGTACGAGAAAAGATATATATAATCACAAAATACAAGTCTTTAGGATAAAGTTGAGTCAATACAATAAGATAGCAAATATTAGAATAAATACAACTCCAAAACTCCGAAGATCTAGTGTCATGAGTAAAGAGCACTCTATTGACCATCATAAGTATGAATACATAATCATCTATCTCTTAAGTAAGGTAAAGGCATAAAACTAGAAGAAGATGGACTCAGACTCTGAATGGAGAGTTCACCCTGACTTCAAAAGATCCCAAAAGGTGTACGAACAATCACGGTCTTTAGATAGAACCTGAACTAGGATCTGTACCAAAAGGATACAGAAGTAGTAGTGAGTACGCTCTACTTATACTCATAGGCATAATAGGCCGACCAAGCTAAGTAGACAACTAAACAAGTAAAATTTACTACAAATAACGTGTACACCCTGCAAAAAAAAATAGTCCAACGACTTAAGACATATAACTCCTAACAGTATAAATAATACAATCTCAATAATAGTATAAGAAATATCAACACCACATATATATAAGGAAGTCCAATACACAATATAAATCACATAAAAGAGATGGATTGTAATGCAACATAATGATATGGTATGTATGCATTGCTCAAATGTTCACCTTATTTACACCGAGCCTAATTTTCCAGGATAAGACCCATGGGGGTTTCACAACCCATATACTAATAACAATCTCATCAATCAACCTTATCGAGGCTGGCATTTTATAAAATGGTACATTTTATTTCGCAAAGAAATCCAAGTTCCATTGTAATATATATTTCATGAAAATGAGTAGGTAATAAGTATGCATGATCATATAAAAATCAACAACATACAATAATTAGCCCAACAATGGAATAAATAAACTCAAATCACCCTAAATTTTGATAAGTCATGATTTAAGCCCTCTCATTGCAACACAATAGTAAAGAATCATGTAAGACATCAATAATATCAATCCAAACCCATGCACGAGCATCAAAACAATGATAAATAACAAATAATGCTCAAATAAGACCAATCCCATCCCCGGCACATGCTTCTCAATGATAATAATCTCTCAAGTTAAAAATATGGTTCACATAAGCCCCCACATGGAGAACACAATAATAATTGTTCCTAAAGATGAATGTAACAATGAACTCCTCAACCCATAGCGTACTTTACATGAATGGTTATCTACCCAACCTGCTCTGTAGAAAGTTAAGCCATAACATACCTCAAAATCTTAAATCATGAGCCTAGACCCCTCAACAAGTAGCGTTCCCCTTTCGAGCGGCATCAGAATGCTCCCAATCTATCAAAAATAGATTTTATACATAATTAGGGGTCTATTGATACCCATATTGGCATACTTTAGTTTAAAGTCTAAACACTTTAAAAATTGACACCAAAAATAAAAGGGTAAAATTAGAATTTTGATAAATAACAATGTTACCCATACTTGAAGGGTTCTAAATATGAAAACCCAACAACAATCAAGTTGAAATTGAACATGAAATCATTGAAAAACCAATTTCTCACTTTATAGGGTAAAACTCAAAATCTCAAGTTTTAAAGATATTTTAGCAATATTATGAATTTGTACTAATAGAAATTAGGTTTAGAAGCTTGCCCAAAACAAAGTTGATAAAAAACCCCGCTTGAAATCACACAAAATCGTGCTCCCCAAGATCAAAAATGGTGAAAATATAGTAAAATAGCAAAAATTTGAGTATTTGTAGTGTTCTGTGACCAGTACCTCGCGATCGCTGCACCCCCCATGCGAACACGAGGGTCAAATTTGACCTTGCTTAAATTTGTTATCGTGGGTGCGGGGAGAGGTCATGCAATAGTGTTGTGTACTAAACCCAGAACTCCTAATCTCGGTGTCCCACCTCATGATCTCTATGAACAAAACCCCGACCCTTCGCAATCATGACACCTAAGAAAGCAATGGGAAATTGGCTGCTGCACTAGAAACCAGGCACCAGTAACCAGTACAAGACTAAAAATGCTACGAATGGACCCTCGAGATTTGTTCGGGAACCCATTGAAATAAACCAATAATGTTACTAGTCTAATTTCGACGTGCAAACTTAATGGAACAATTAGATTGTTTAAATGAGGCCGATATCAACAAGTTACACCCTAGAAACCCATTTAGGCGAAATAAACTATTTCTTGTCTAAACACTCAAAACTCATAATAAATTCTCCAAACCCAAACTAAACACACTACTAACCAAAATTGGCATTCTGTATCTAATAGAATTACAAAATCATCATTCAACTCTTGAATCATAAAATGTTGACCAAAGTCAAATATATCACTTTAAAGACTACTCAAAGTTAACCTCAAATTTATATAAATCACTCAAAAATGCTTTGAGGACCGTACGAACCATCCCCACAACACATAAATGATATAAGACAACTACAAGGAAGGGAAATGTTTTCAAAAAACTGAAAAAGCTAAAAATCACCATGAGGTCTCTTACAGTATCCACCACTAAAACAGGCATTCGTCCTTGTTTGATAAAGCAAATAAAGTACCTAAATAGATAAAAATAGGGGTGTCTACTCTGCATATCAAACTCAACCTCCCATGTAGCCTCCTTAATCTGGCAATGTCTCCATTGAACTTTTACAGGATCATTATTTTTGGATCTCAACTTTCTAGTGTGTATCAAAATTAGCAATACGCTCCTTCACAAAGGACAAATCATGATCTAATGCAACTGAATGCCATCAGATCACATGAGAATCATCAAGATGGTATCACTTTAAAATCGAAACTAGGAATGCTGGATAAATCATTGACAAGTTTTAAGGTAGAGCCAACCTATATTCCATATCTCCAACCTTCTCAATAATCTTAAAAGGTCCAATAATCCTCGAACTAAGCTTCTCTTTATTTCCAAATAGTGATACCTTCAACAAAATTCGCTCACCTAGCATGAATACGACATCACCAACCCATCGATCAGTGTAACTTTCCTTCCTAATCTGGGCAGCCAGAAGCCTCTACTGAATCAATCTCACTTGATCCATTGAGTCTCTCATCAAGTAAGTACCCCAAGGCTTAACCTCGAAAGAATCAGAACATCCCACAGGGGACCTACACCTCCTCCAATCTATAGCCTTAAAAGGTGCCATCTGAAATAATAACTATTATTGTAGGAAAACTCTGCTAAAGGCAAGAACTGGTCCCAATGACCACCAAAATCCATAACACATGCTTAAAGCATGTCCTTCAACACCTTAATAATCTATCCAAACATGCCATTCATCTGAGGGTAAAATGTCGTGCTCATCTCAAGTTTTGTCCCCAACTCACTCTATATAGAACTCTAAAAATTAGAGGTAAACTGAGTACCTCTATCAGAAATAAAAAAGATAGGCACACCATGTAATCGAACAATCTCTCGAATGTAGATCATCACCAATTTCTCCATATTGTACTTTACCTTCACAGGTACAAAGTGAACTGATATAGTCAATCTATCCATAATCACCATAATGGAATCAAACATCTCCAAAGTCAAGGGTAGACCAACGAAAAAGTCCATCGTAATCTACTCCTAATTCCACTCTGGAATAGGCATCCGCTGCATTGTACCATCCGATTATTGATGCTCGTACTTCACTTGTTGACAATTTAAACACTTAGTCATAAACTCTACAATGTCTTTATTCATCTCACACCATCAAAAGTGTTTCGTTAAGTCATGTTACACCATAGCTACTCCTCGGTGGATAGATACCTCAAACAATTAGCCTCCTCCAAGAACTGTCTAATTAAATCACCAACTATCGACACACAAACACGACCACTAATCCTTAAAATGCCCTTAAAATCAAGAGATGCCGACTTTGCTTCATCACTCAACAATTTGTCATGAATCACTCTCAATTTCTCATCATCAAACTGTCGAGCTCAAATTTGCTCCGTCAATGAGGATCTAGCCTCAACATACGCCAAAACACATTAACTGGTTAGCTAAAGACTGAACATCTAAGGCCAAAGGTTGCTCCTTCGTCAAAATATAAGCCAAACTACCCATACTCGCCGCCTTTTGACTCAAGGTATCCGCTACCATATTAGCCTTGCCCGGATGATAATGAATGGTGAAATCATAATTCTTAAGCAACTACAACCTTCTACGCTGTCTCATTTTAAGATATCGCTAGCTTAAGAAGTGCTGAAGGGTATAGTGATTAGAGAAAATCTCACAATAAACCCCATACAAATAGTGATCCCATTATATCAATAAGAACACAACCGCCACGAACTCCAAATCATAAGTAGGGAAATTCTCTTCATGGACCTTCAACTATATAGAAGCATAGGCTATCATCTTACCCTTTTGCATTAGCGCACCACCCAAGCCAACTCCAAAAGCATCATAAAACATTGTAAAACCCAGACCTCCTTCTGCAAGGTCAAGATATGAGATGAAGTCAAAAACTTCTTGAACTTTTGTAATCTCCTCTCACTATCATCCAACACTGGAAGCCACCTTTTTTTGAGACAGCTTAGTCAAAGGGTTTGCGAAGAAAGAGAAGCCTTACACAAACCGATGATAATAGATTGCTAAACTAACAAATCTTTAAATATTAATAGGGGTAGTAAGTCTATCACAATCATGAACCGTGGACACCTTCATCGCATCGACCATGATACAATCCTTGGTCATCACGTGACCGAAGAAAGAAATAGAGTACAACCAAAACTCACATATAGAGAGCTTGGCATACAATTTCCTATCTCTCAATTTTGGAAGTACGACCCTCTAATACCTCATGTGCTCAACCTTATTCTTGAAAAACAAAGAGATCATCGATGAACATAGTAAAAAAAGAATGAAGATAAGGGTGAAACATCCTGTTCATCAACTCCATAAATGCCACTAGGGAGTTGGTCAACCCAAAGGAAATAACAAAGAACTCATAGTGGCTATAACGCGTCCATAAAGCCTTCTTTAAAATGTCCAATACTCTAATCTTCACTTGATGGTTACTAAACTGCAAGTCAATCTTAGAAAACACAGAAGCACCCTGAAGCTGATCAAGCAAATCATCGATACACAGAAAAGGATACTTATTATCGATTATCACTTTGATCAACTATCGATAATCAATAGGCATATGCATGGTCCCATCTTTATTCTTCACGAACAAGATAGGATCACCCTAAGGTGAAAAATTTGGCCTAATAAAAGCCTTACTCAACAGATCTTGCAATTGCTCATTCAATTTCTTCAATTCTAAAGGGCCATTATGTAGGGAGGAATAGAAATAGGCTTGATGCCATGCTCTACATCAATAACAAAATCAATATCCCTATCTGGAAGAATACAAGGTAAATCCATAGAAAATACATCTATGAACTCTCTAACAACCCTCACAAAATCCAAGGGAGGGGGTGAATCAATACTAGTATCACGCTGATAGGCCAATTAAGAAAGGCACCCCTTTTCTACCATACAACGAGCACAAAGAAATGATATAACCAATTTAGGACATGGACTAGAAGCAAAATGTCAAAGCTATCCTCAGTGCATCAGGAATAGCTAAGGTACTATTATTGGCATAACAATCCAAAACTCCATGATAAGTAGATAACCAGTCCATACCTAAAATAACATCAAAATTGATCGTATCAAGAATAGTCAAATCTATAGAAGTCTAACGCCCCAAATGGTCACTACACATAATCGTTACACAAGATCCACTACTAAAGAATCACATAGGGGAGTAGAAATAGGAATGGGTATGATAAATGAATCACAAATACCATCAATACTAGAAGAAAAATATGCACATAAAAAAGAGAACGTATACCATGGGTCAAGCAACAAGGAAGAGGGATGACGATAAATTGTGACGATACTTGTAATTATAACATCTGAGGTTTCTGCCTCAGGTCTTCTAGGAAAAACATAGCAATGCCTGCGTCTACCATAAAACTATGAAACTCCTCATCCCCTACAATGAGCTCTCTAAGCTCCACCTCTGGTACCCCTAGATCTACCTCTACTGCCCTGTGCACAACCTAATACTAATGACGTTGATGCCGGACAAATCTAAAGATGAGAATATTATTGGGGAGGACTAATCACATACCTGGGATAATCCCTTTCTAAGTTCCCAATCTCACCACACATGTAATATCCTCTACTAGAACTAGAATGCCCTCCTAAAGTTGATGAACTAGAATGAGATCCTCGCCCTTCATGACTTGATCTTTGACTACACAAAGCCTTAGAACCTATAAACCCACTATCAAAACCCTACAATGCTGCCTAAATAGGTTTGTTATGGTAACTATGGGAACCTCTCCCAAAAAAATCCCTACCTCGAGATGAATAACTATTGAAACTGCCCCATCGGCTTACCTTCTTACCACTACGACTCTGAGCACCCTAGTAAATTATCTCAATACTCTTGGTATGATTAATAATACTCTAAAAGGATCCACTTGTAGTCACTAAATGAGCCATCACCAACTGAAGATAAGAAGTCAAACCCTTAAGAAATTTTCTAATCCTCTCGAACTCTGTCAAAACACTAGTTGTGGCATACCTAGAGAAGGCATAGAAATGAGCATTATACTCAGCAGCAGTCATAGAACCCTGTTCCAAATCATTAAACTCATCTCTTATTTTGTTCCTCAAGTTATAGGGCATAAACCTCTCAAGGAAAATCTCTAAAAATTGGGTCCAAGTCAAATAAGGGGAACCCACTGATCTGCAACTAACAAAAGATCTCTACCACTGCTTAGACATATCAGTCAAGGTTATACAATATCTCCTTGTAATTAACTATGAACTAATAAGCATATTTACCAATAGCACCACTATACTTGGGAGGGGCGATTCTCATAAATCTCTCAAACCACCTTTACTCATTAATAGACATCACAAGACCAGGAAGTACAGGTAGAATAACAAGTTTAGTAGGTAATGCCTCAATATGTGGGTCGACAGCAGCAAGTGATTGTGCCTCAAGAATTTTAAAACCCTAAATAAAAACCTACCCTAGTAGTTGAACACCCTCTCTTATTTGAGAACCATCTAGTCTACCCTGTAGACTACCTGCTTGAGATGTTCTATCCAAATGACTCAATAGTTGAATCAGTACATCCTACAACACTGGAGTAGCAATTGAACCCTGAAAGTCCTAGGTTGGTCCTGCACCCTCTGGCTAATAATTCACCACTATATGATCAATCACTAGTCGACAGAGGCTTATATAGCTTACCCTCTAGCTAGAGCCGCTCCATATGTCTGGCCTATACCTTGGTCTCTACTGCAACCCATGTATCATCCCCTAACTGAGTCTCCTATAATAGTTATTGGCTCTGCATCATCGATAGCTCCTGATTAAGTTCTCACCATTTGAGCAAAAAGAGTGAGATATAAGTTTATAATACTAGGTATGAACAACACACATTATAAGGATTAAAATTAGAAAAGTTTCTTAAAAATATTCCATAGCCTCCCACAGATAGATAGGAGATGTCAATGTATCAATCCGTGGGACTCTACTAGACAACTTATACTTTTACTCATGAGATCAGTGAACCTAGTACTCTAATATTATTTTGCCATGACCCAGAATTCGAGGTTATGATAGCACATACCATAATCCCAAAATTGGTAGGTAAGCATAATTCTAAAAGATATATAGTATGAGAAAAGATATATCATAACGTGGAATACAAGGCATTAGGATAAGATCGTGTCAATAGAATAACATAGCAAAATATATTAATAATACAACTCTAAAACCCCAAAGATCTAGTGTCAGGAGTAAAGTGCACTCTAATAACTATCATAAGTATGAATGCATAATCATCTATCTTTGAAGTAAGGTAAAGACATAAACTAGATTAAAATAGGCATAGACTTCGAACGGGGAGCTCACCAATTCTGTAAAATCCCAAAAGCTACATGAATAATTACGTTCCACGGATGGAACATAAACTAGGATCTGGACCAAAAAGGTACAGAAGTAGGAGTGAGTATAGTCCACTTATGCTCAGTAGGCATCATAGGCCGACAAAGCTAAGTAGAAAACTAAGCAAGTAAAATATACTATGAATAATGTGGTATACCCTGCAAAGAGAAAATGTCCTAATAGTTTAATCCATACATCTCCTAACAGTATATATGATATAGTCTCAATAGCAGTACAAGAAATATCGACATTACATATATATAAGAAAGTCCAAAACACAGTATAGATCACATCAAAAAGATGAATGGTAATGCAACACAATTATATGGTATGTATGCAATGCTCAAATGTTCACCTTATGTACATATTCCGAGCCTAAGATTTTAGGAGGTCTCATGGGGAGATTCACCACCCATATACTAATCACAATCTCATCAATCAATCTTTCCCACACTTACCTCAGCTAAGGCATTTTATAAAATGATACTTTTTATTTTGCAAAGAAATCCAAGCTGTATTGTAATATAAGTTCCATGAAAATGAGTGATGAGTGAGTTTACATGATCATAGAAAAATTAACAGCATAAAATAATCAACCTAACAATGACATAAATGAACTCAAATCATGAAAATTTTGATGAATCGTGATATAAGCCCTCTCATGGAAACACAATAGTAAAGAATCATGTAAGAAATCAATAATATCAATCCAATCCCCCACACGGGCATCACAACAAAGATAAAGAACAAATAATGTTCCAACAAGACTAATACCATCCCCCACTCAAACATGTCAATGATAATAATCTCTTTAGTTTATGATATGGTTCACACAAGACCCCACATAGGCAACACGATAAAAATAATGGTTCCAAAAGATGAAGATAATGATAAATTCCCTAACCATAACATACTATACATAAATGGTTATCGATCCATCCTGGTCTGAAGAAATTTAAGCCATAACCTACCTTGAAAGTTTAAAATAAAATCCTGGATCCCTCAACAAGAAGCTATCCCCTTTCGAGGGGCTTTGAATGCTCCCAATTTATCAAAAAATGATTTTATCCATAAGGAGTCTATTGATGCCCATATTGGCATACTTTAGTTTCGGGTCAAAAATCACTTCAAAATTGACCCCAAAAATAAAAGGGTAAAACTAGAATTTTAATAAAGAATCATGCTACCCATACTTTAAGGGTTCTAATTATGAAAACCTATGAAAAAAGTTGATATCACGTTTCAATTTATTAAAAAAACAATTTCTCACTCTATCTGATAAAACCATAAATTTCAAGTTTAAAATCTAAATTTTGAAGATGTTTTAGCAATACTATCAATGGGTAATGATAGAAATTAGGTTTAGAAGCTTACCCAAATTTAACTTGACAAAAAACCCTCTTGAAATAGCCCAAAACTGTGCTCCCCAAATTCAAAACTGGTGAAATTAGAGTAAGATCACAAAAATGGAGAATTTATATTGTTTTGTAAATAGTACCTTATGATCGCAAGATCTCTCACGCAACCGCGAGTGTCAAAGTTGACCATGCTTAAATTAGTCATCGCGATCATGGGAAGATGTCACACAATCGCAATGAGTATCCAACTTGAACCTCTCAATCGCGATTTCCCACCTCATGATTGCTATGAACAATACCCCGACCCTTCATGATTTTGATACCCAGCAATGGAAACACATTGGGTAATTGATTGGTGCACCAAAAATTGGGTACCAACAACCAGTACAAGACTAAAAATACTCTGAATAGACCCTCAAGATTCATTCCAGATACCACAAAATAAACAAATAATGCTACTAGGCTAATTTCAACATTTGAAACTCAATAAAACCATCAGATTTATCAAAAGAGATCATTATCAAAAAGTTACACCCCAGGATCCTCTTTAGGCTAAATAAACTAGTTTCTCTTCTAAATACTCAAAACTTATGATAGAATCTCAGAATGCAAGACAGCCAAACTACTTAACCAAAATCAACATTCTAGATCTAACAGAATTGACAAAATCATGTAACACCCCATACATTTCCGAACCTATTTGATTACCTTAACAATTATGGAATTATTTAAACTAGAAATAGTAGGTGAATCATCTACTAAAATTCTTGGGCTGAATTAATTCCATGCTAATGGGCTCAAATGAGGCCCAAAATTAAGCAAGAAAGACATGGCCCAAAAGGGGAAATGATCCATTAAAATGTTGACCAAGTAAACATGTCATTTAATGACCAAGTGTTTGGATAAGAATGACCATGAGGGACTATATAAGGCAAAAATCAGATTTTTAATCACCACAATACACTTGCCAAATTCTAGACTTTTCTAAGGATATTTTTTTTCTCTTTCAAACCCTAAGCAACAACCCTTTGGATAAGATCTTCTCTTTCCAATCTTGGGAAAGTGTTTACTCTTATGATTTAATATATTATATTCATAATAGGGTGTGTAAATCATGTTGGTTATGTTGACAAAGTGTTGAGCAGTCCACTATGTGTAAAACAGTCAACTTTTGCTTCTTTATTAACGAACTTGCCTTCTATGTGGTTCAAACTTGAAAAAGGACTTGAGGTCTTGAAGGAGGTGAATTTGATGGATTAAATGTCAACATTTTAGTATGTGGTTATGATACTAACTTGATTTCTCTGTGTGTATGACTTGTGGAATTATTGTTATGAAATGGTGCATGGAACCGGTGGTGTATTGAAAGGAGCATATAGTTTTGGTGATGTTTATGTGCATGTTGAAACCATGATTGTCCATTAAGCATCAAGTTGACCTAAAATATGTAAAAAGAATCTTACTTATGGCCATGGACCATTTATTACAAAGAAAGGACCCAAAAGTGACCCTTCGTAGCCAAAACCGGCACCCGCCCTTGCAGGTGAGGCGCCTGTGGGGGAAGGTGGCACCGTAGGTGGCCCTAGACAGGGCCAATGGGGCACCTGTGGCCGTAACTTACCACCTGCGGGCACAGGTGTCTCTGGAGGTCCTTCCAGACTTTTGTTTGGCTTGTTTTTGCATCTCTTTGACCCCCCAAGGCCCCTCTACCCTTCTTAGATGCATTTACTAACTCATGGTACCTTTTGGAAAACTCTAAGGGGGTAGTTTGGAGACATTTTGGATTGTATCAATTGTGGATTGTTTTTAATGTGTTGTTATGAAAGGTATTTGGGTGACTTGATGGAGTAAATGTGACGTTATGTTAAGGAGGAAGTGTAAAGCATAAACTTGGTGTGTAATCCTATCGGTTTGTAATGTAGTTGAATTCTAATGTAAGCTCCGTTATGTATTCCTATTGTAGAGTAGCGCTTTAAGGAAGAGCTAAACTGTTATAGTCATACGTTGGAAGGATAAGGTATGTAAGGTTTCTCTTTTCCGTATTTCTTGGCAGCTCCTATTGTTCTCATTGTTACCGAACTAGTCTCGACTCAAAAATGTTCCAAAAGTATCTCATTTCAGGTTGTTAGCAATTGTTATTCACATGTCTCTTATTCATTGACTATTGTTTCAAAGTTCCAATAATGTTATGACCACCAATCTATCAATCTCACAAAAGTTAAGGAATGAAGTAATGCATCTATGGTTACTTGAGTTCGGGTGGTAGCTCAAAGGGGAGAAAGCGTAGCTAGAGATGATCCCAAGATTATTGGATCAGGGGGCAGCTCAATGGGGCGAAATCCTAACTCCAGACGAACCTGACAGGGGGCAGCTCAAAGGGTCATAAGCCTAGCAAGAGACGAACCTGCTTTATTGATTTATGTTATTTTCCCACTGATCAGTAGGGGCACGGGCATTATATGAAGGATGATAATGATATTGTCACGACCCGATGTCCCATTCTGGCCGGACTGGCACCCGAAGCTTATATGGCCTGAGAGAACCAATCTTTGCTCGTGAAACATTCGTATACATATCCTCATATGAATCTTATTATACCTCATGCAACTATGTGAAAGACATGAACATGAGAGCATATACTACATATATATTTCTGAAAACTTGGCCGTTGGGGCCATCAAGTCAAAACGGTCATTCGTCTTTTACATATTCGTCTCTTACATCCATATACCCACATATGTCTACAAAAACCTCTACCAGATGCATCTACGAGACTAACTTAAAGTCGGTACAAGTCCCCGCTTTATACAATATTTACAATATCAAAACAAATATACAACTATGACCCAGAATGCTCCGAACCAAATGGAGCTCACCAAAACTCTGCAAATGATCCTCAGTCTACAGAGGAGGTATACTAATGCCTGCGCCTGCAACATGTAAGGTAAGTTCCCCCGAGGGGGTCAGTACGAAGAATGTACTGAGTATGTAAGGCTCATAAGAAATAACATCATACATAAAAATGTCAATAAAATAAAATATGAGAGAATAGTCAATGTGGATAACCCATCATTTTATATAATATCTTTTATAATTACTCTCCTTCAAGGGAAATTACCTTCACTCAAGAGACTTGCCTTTAATAGATTCTTCTATATGCAAGAGATTTTTTCCTGGTTCTATGTTCATTACCACTATTGTTCATCTACTTGGTTAGTAGGTTGTCAAAGAATAACATTCATCCACATACATCAACTCTAGGGATGGGGTAACAATATAACATACATCTACTCTATTAGCGGGTTAACATACATCCACTCTATTTGTGGGTTAACATACATCCACTCTCATGGTGGGTTAACATACATACACTCGCATGGTGGGGCAACATACATCCACTCTATTAGCGGGTTAACATACATCCACTCTCATGGTGGGTTAACATACATCCACTCTCATGGTGGGGAAACATATATCTACTCTCATTGTGGGTTAGCATACATCCACTCTCATGGTGGGTTAACATACATCCACTCTCATGATGGGTTAGCATACATCCACTCTCATGGTGGGGCAACATACATCCACTCTCATGGTGGGTTAGCATACTTGGGATAGATTGATATATTAACTTATGAGAGATTGATATATTGAAGGTCATGACACTATTTGAAACACACAAATATGCTTTACCTCACTCTTATACTTCATGAGATTAACACCTTAACTTGTGAGGGATAGATATATTAGCTCCACTTTACCTCCTTCACTAATCCTATGAGATCTTATATAAGTAAGCATATGATATCGGGCCTCCACTTTTAGTGGGCTATAATAAATTACATAGCATAATATTGGGATTATTCTATATTGAACTTATGCCCTTTAGAATGTGATCCATACTCAATGAAACATATAGCAACCATGCGCATTACCTCTTTACCATCTTATACCCTTTACTTAGTTATACGAGTGACACATCAAAGATCATGACATGAAAGCACACACTTATATATATTACTTCACTCCTTTACCTCATGAGATTGACATCTTCACTTATGAGGAATAATTATACTAACTTGCACATCACCTCTCTTTTACTCTTATGAGATTGGTACAAAGATGATCTTCATAATAAAGGATTTTGGAACATGACATGGTTGGAAAATGCTTTTCAAGAATAAATAGATTCTCTTTATATCTTACTCTTTTTGAGATAGTCCTTTTAGAATTTACAACGTTATGACATCTTTGGAACTTCAGTCAATGAATAAGAGATAAGTGAATCATCATTCATCTAAGAATAGGACACATATGAATAACAATATACGTCAACCTGAATTGATATACTTCAAGTCTCTCGGAATTGAAACAAGTCCAATGCCAATGTGAACAACATGTTGCAGAAGGATATGGAAAAAGGAACCTTACATACCTTGTATTCTCAATACAATTCTACAATATTAAGTGCGCATACAATAGTCCCGCTCCGTCCTTATGTTTCACTCTACAACACAAGTACATAACGGAACCAACATTAACCACCAATTACCTTACAATGGCATACAGTAACAATAAGTCACATGTTTGGCTTTAACATGTCATTTTCCCCTTGACAATACCATTTATGAAATTATTATACCAAAAATACCACAAAATTCCCAACATTTACCAACATATCATAAACCATGAGCATGTCACACCAAGTTCATACTTCCTACTCTCCATCATCACAACATCACAATTATGCCATTAATTTACTTCAATACACCTCACAACAACAAATCAACCAAAATCCCATAATTTACACTTATATGAAAATAACAAGTTTAATAACATAATCACACCATACATGTTCATATTTCATCCATATCATGCCCTTTCATCCAAATCACAAGTCATATTTCAAGCTTAAATTCCATGGATAACAAATCTTTTACCAAACCACAAAGTACCATGTTCAACACTTCCAAGCATAACCAACATGATTTACATACTCTCCCATGCATATAATATATTAATCCATAAGAATAATCACTTTCCCAAGCTTGAAAAATGATGATCTTGCTCCAAAAGTTGGCTTTGAACTCTTAGGGTTTGAGAGAAAATAAGTTGAGAAATATCTAGAAAACATGAGAGTTTCCAAGTGAATAAAATCAGATTTTTTGCCCCTTTTTATAGGCCTTTAATTCCATCCTTATCCACTCTTGTGGCATGTAATGTTGTGTCTAGAAGGTCAAGGCAAGAATGGGTCATTTGACCTATTTTTGGCCCATGTCTTTTTCTCATTTTGGGCCCTTTTTGAACCCAATTCGCTTAACCCAATAAAATCAACAATTTCTCATGTTTAACTCATTTCATATGTGTTACGACGATATTCCCACTAACGGGATTTATATTCATGGCCTCAATCCCAAAAACAAGCAATTCTAGCCACGTATGGCCTATTTTGACCAAAAGGGTAAAATTTCATTTTGATGCCAAATTTATTGACGAGTAATTTTACCATACCAATATAATAATTCACTCATTTCATGTATATTCTCATTTTTGTATAAGAAACGTGGCAAAAATCGGCTCGGTACGTTCCCGGGCACCCTTGGAACTTAGACAATTTCCAACTTTTAAAAAAATGGCCAAACCTAGCCTGGAACGCCCTTGGGCGCACCAGATTGCTGCCTCTGGGCTAAAAATTTTGGCCCAGAGTGGCCTGGTACACCCTCTGGCGCGCCCCACTCCAATATTTTTTAAATTTTTGTTTCTTCGACTTTTCTTCGCGGATTTGGTTAGATACTTCAAGTCCTATTCTTTACCTTACTTTTTAACTTTAATATAACTTGTTTGGAGGTCCTCTTAGCCTCATTTTTAACCCCACAAATGCTCCATGAAAATCATAAAATACTTCCTACGAAGGGCTAATCACATGTACGAGGCCCTATTTCAATTTTCTCATCATTAACATTACCTAATGCATACTTATGGCTCTCGACACCTACGTAACCAGTGTTCAACGTCGTCACATAGGGTTGGGAGTATACGGGGTTTTACAGCTATGAATGTAAAATCAAAAAAGTATTGAAGGAAATGTACATGGTTCCACACATACAGAACGGTGGTTTATCAATATTATCTATTCACTTGTATTTGATTCCATTGAAGTTCTTATATGTCATGCAGTTACTTATGGCCTTACATACTCAGTACATTCTTTCATTTTGACGTCCCTTGGGGGAATTATCTTACTTGCTGCAGGCACAGGAGCTAGTAGACCTACACAGTAGGATACAGGTCATCTGTAGACTGTTGGTGAGCTCTAGATCGATTCAGGGCTTTCCGAGTCATGTGTACATATTGGTTTTGGTACTGTTGTATAAAGCGGGGACTTGTCCCAACTTTAGGCCTGATCATGTATCTGTTAGAGTCTTCGTAGATGTTGTAAGATGAACGAAGGAATGTATGACTCTTTTTGATGTGGTAGCCCTAACGGCTAAGTTTCATATCTATTTAAATATCTTTCTATGATTTTCGTCCATGACATCTTGTATCTACATGGAGCAGAATGTTGTTCATTTGGTGACATGCATATGAAGGTATACAAATGTATAGGTTGGATCTCTCAGGCCTTAACGGATTCGAGTGTCAGTCCGCCTCAATAGGATTTGGGGTGTGACAAAGTGGTATCAGAGCAGGTCGTCCTAGGGTGTCTACAAAGTTGTGTCTGAGTAGAGTCTTGCTTATGGATGTGTTGTGCACCACATTTATAAGCAGGAGGCTATGAGGCATTTAGGAGTTGTTTCTGTTCTTCATTTCTTAGATCGTGCAATAGAGCTAAAGTTGTAGGTGGAATCATATCTGACCATTGAAATTGTTTTTCTTTCGTTATAGTAAAATGCCGATTACAAGAAGAGGTAGGGGCAAAGGTAAGAAGGTAGACATGCTTGCCGGGGAAGGAACTATTAAATCACCACCTGAAAAAGTTAATCAAGATGAAACTGAAAATGAGTTTTCATCACGGGCTTCTTCTACTCTTGCACTTCCCGGAGAGTCTAGAAGGAGAGGAGTATCCCCAGAACCACCTGTTAATTCTACTGATCAGGATTTAAAGAATGCGGTGAAAATATTGACTCGTATAGTGGCTACACAAAATCAAGGACAAACTGGTCCAACTGCAAGTAATGACGGTGTGGATAGGGCAGCTAGTTGGCGGACACAGTATTTTCTGAAATTAGACCCTCCCACATTCACCGGGTCAGATCTTAATGAGGATACACAAGAATTTATAGACCAAATTCAAAGGGCTTTAGATATTATGCATGTGACCGGTATAGAAATAGTTGAGCTTGCAGCCTATAGATTAAAAGCAGTGGCTATATTGTGGTATGAAGATTGGAAACGATCTAGGGGTATCAGTGCATTTCTAGCTAGTTGGGAAGAATTCAAAGTGGCATTACTTGATCACTATCTTCCATATGAGATAACAGAGGCTCGTGCAGACCAGTTCTTAAATCTTCATCAAGGAAATATGAGCGTCAGAGAGTACAGTCTTTGGTTTAACTCTCTGGCCAGGTATGCTCCTAATGTGGTAGCTACTATGGCCGATAGAGTTCACCGGAATATGGATCGATTGGACCCATATTTGGTTAGGGATTTTACTATTGCTGCTTTGAATATAGATATGGATATAGCCAGGATACAAGCTTTTGCACAGAAGAAAGAGGATCAAAGGCAAAGGAGAAGAATGCAAGAATTTGAAAGAGGCCCATCAAAGAGGGCTAGACCTATGGGATAGTTCATGGCATCCCAAGGATAATTTAGGCCTCGGGTTTTTAATAGACCGCCTAGACCATCATTTTCTTATTCTACTGCAGGTACTTCATCCCAATTTTGAGGGTTTAGAGGTAGTCACGTTGGGCAAAGTAGTGGAATTTAGGGTTCACAGACAGCGGGGTTTTCTCGTCAGTCGTGTCAACACTGCGGGAAGCTTCATTTAGGTGAATGCCGGTTTGGGATGAATGTTTACGTTAGGTGTGAAATGTCGGGGTATATGATGAGAGAATGCCCACAAAGGGGCATGAGTGGTATGGAGAGACCTACGAGATTGGGCGTTGCATCATCATCGTCGGGTGTACAGTCGATGGGAAGTGGTAGAGATGCTAGAGGAGCAGCTAATTCTTGTGGAGTACAGAACCATACTTATGCCTTAGCAGATCGGCAGAATTTGGAGGCTTCTCCTGATGTAGCTACAGGTACCTTATCCGTATTTTCACATAATGTATATGCATTGATTGATCCGGGCTCTACCCTATCATATGTTAATTCGTTGGTTGCTAAAAAATTCAAAAAAACACCAGAATTATTAGCTAAACCATTTGAAGTATCTACACCCATTGGTGAGTCTATTGTAGCTAAGAGAGTCTATCGTAATTGTATAGTAACTGTTTGTGATTACTATACGTTGGCTGATCTTATTGGGATAGAAATGGTCGATTTTGATGTTATAATGGGTATGGACTAGTTGGCTTCTTGTTATGCCACGGTAGATTTTCGAGCTAAGAAGGTACATTTCCATTTCCCACAAAAGACTGTCCTTGAATGGAGGAGTAATGTTGGAGCACCAAGAGGTAAATATATTTCCTATCTTAAGGCAAGGAAAATTATATCCAAGGGGTACATATGTCACTTAGTAAGAGTGCATGATACCGATGTGAAGCCACTGACTTTTCAATCGGTTCCAATGGTAAATGAATTCCTTGATGTGTTTCTTGAAGATATTCCAGGTTTGCCTCCAGAATGGGAAATAAAGTTTGGTATTGATGTGATTCAAGGAACTCAGCCTATCTCTATTCCTCCAAATTGGATAGCCCCAGCAGAGTTATGGGAGTTGAAGAAGTAATTGAAAGACTTGCTGGAAAAGGGATTCATAAGGCCGAGTATGTCCCCTTGGGGTGCACCAATGCTATTTTTGCATTCACTATCTTTGCAAGAATTATATTTTTTACCGGTTGGAGTACTCAACCAGTCCACTAGATTATGGAAGATAAGATGTGTCCACCCTATGCTTCACACCATACTTCTAATGTAAGGCAGAAAAAAACTTATTGCAAAAATGAGAGCCTCCATTCCTAATAGATGCACTTGATGTACCAAACCTAAAATTATGTTTCGCTTCAAGAATGTTGTGACACTCTTGCCTTTATTATCGGGAAGCGCAGCTACCTCCAACCACTTGGAAACATTGTAAACAACTACACATATGTATTTCATCCCATTTGAGCTCACAAATGGACCCATAAAGTCAATACCCCAAACAACAACTAACTCAATCACAAAAATAGGGGAGAGATAAAGTTTATGCTTTCTTGATATTATCCCTTGCTTGTATTATTCACATGATTTTGTGTAATCATGAGTATCTTGATGAATGGTTGGCAAGTACCCACATTACAAAATCATGTGGGTTGTCTGGATGTTACTATGATGACCCCCAATAGGGGATTAGTGACATGCCTCCAATTTTCTGATCATCTCGACCTCAAGCACACATCTACGAATCTTCCCATCACCACAAATATGGAATAAGTATGGATCATCCCAGATAAATTTTAGCACATTAGAAAAAAACTTCCTTTGCTAGTGGAAGGACAAATCTAAAGGCATCACATTACTCACCAAATAATTAGTAAAATCCGCAAACCATGGAATCAAATCCTAAGATACAACAAATACTTGCTCATCCGAAAAAGTATCATCATTGTCAATCTCATCTCTCATCTTCAGCATTGCCTCTTTCTCAATTATGGATAAATGGTCAGCCACTTGAATTTTTGTCCTTTTTCGATCCTTGACCTCAAAGATAAATTCTTCCAAAAGAAGTACCCAAAGAATTAATCTAGGCTTTGAATCTTTCTTCACTATTAGGTACCTAAGAGAAGCATAGTCAGTGTGCACAATCACCTTAGTGCCAAGAAAGTAGGCTCTAAACTTCTCAAAAGCAAAAACCACAATAAGCAACTCTTATTCTGTCACACTATATTTTTTCTGAGCCGCATTATGTGCTTTGCTAGTATAATAGATAGGATAAAGAATATTTTCATGCCTTTGGCCTAGGTCTACTTCTAGCGCCACTCCGCTAGCATCGTATATAATTTCAAAAGGCATGGACCAATCAGGAGCAACAGTGATAGGGGCCGAGATTAACATCTCCTTATGGCATTCATACGCCTTTAGACACGCATCATTGATGTGAGGCCAAAATTACATATATTTAGTCATTATTTGGCTCACAATTATTAGTTTTTTACCTTTTTTGAGAACTAATTTTATGGATTATGCTTAATATTATTTTTTTTATATGTAGGATTACATTGGTGTGAAGATGAAGAAATTTAGAGAAAAAATGAATTAAAAATGAGAAATCATATAAGAAAATCAAGAAGGAAGCTTAATGGAATAAAGTTAATATAATAATAATAATATATATATATATATATATATATGCAGCAAGTCACATTCACAATTGAATTGAGAAGTGGCTACTGCACTACCACGTGGCAGCCAAGTTATGAACATCAGAAATAGTTACGAGGTGTACAATCATCCAATATAGATAGGTTTTATATTTTACTGTCTATTTTGGATACAGTTGTTTTATTTTGAATTTTTTGCGACACCTATAAATATTGCATAAAAATAATTTGTACATAACTTTTGGAGAAAGATGAAACTTTTGATTAGAGAGAGTTAAGAACTGTCGTGGAGGTTCGAGAAAATTGATTCATTCATTTCTTCTCTGTATTTATTAATTTTTGTTTGAGAATCCAGGATTCCAGATTTATTCTACTCAATTTGTAAGTTTATAATTATGATTTTGTCTATAATTTCTGATTGTGATTTGCAAGTAGTGAGTAGTTAAATTTTACAACTAGGATTGTGGGAACCATGGTAAATAAACAAAGTAGGTTAAAGTACATAGTAATTCTTGAATGGTATTTATGCATGTATTGTTGTTCTCTTTGCTTTGATTGCTTTCTAACGGATGCATACATAAGAACTTTCCTTATCCTTACTCGCAAAAAAAGAAGGTGAAACAGATGGGAAAAGGAAATTAACAATGAGACTTGGAGCTATCAACCTCCACTTAATACCTTGAGATGGTAACTGAGATAGCTAATTTGGGATCCATGATAGGGCTTAGTATTGCAAAACTCATGAGACAATAATACATGATTGATGATAGTCGTCTAATAGGGGTATAAAGTCTTTTGAATGAACATAGCCTATCGATTCGGCATGCTAAGCACCAAGATAAATCACTTGTACGTAGAACCTATGGAGTTATGAAATCATGGGGAACACAATCCTAGCTTATCATTCTCATTGATTTTCTCACTATAAATTGATATTTGTTTACTTGTTACTTCAATTTAAAAACTGTATACTTGTTCTTTTAAATCCCCACATTGAAAATAAATGATTAAAAGCCTAAATAACCGCATTGACCTAGGTCCTAACCATATTTCTCGTGGGATCAACCCAAACCTTGGTTTAGTTCTATATTTTACAACGACCGATTTATACTTCATTGCGAGGTGTAATTTGGGCGACATCAAATTTTAGCGCCCGTTGTCGGGGGAATATGATTTAGGATTAAATCAATTGTGTTTATTTGACTATTAGTCCTTATTTCTTGTATATATTTGATTTTATTATATATGTATATATATATATATATATATTTTAAATATTTTACTACTCTTCTTGATATGACATCTTTACAAGATAAAGTGTGGAGTGATCGGGACTCCTAAGTTATTGATCCTTTTCCTTTTGATATAGTGCATTATTGCAGGGTAGTGATAGATTTATTGTGGAATCATAATGAGAGAATGATAGAAACGTTGTCAGGCCTTGCAAATCACAACTTAAAAGAAGATTTGAGTGCAAAGGTCGATGCGTGCAACGTTCAACAATTTAGTTATGAGATGTGTGAGGCTGCCAAATTGAGGAGTTAATTACTCAACCATACTTTTATTGATGTTTTCTCTGTTGAGAAGAGTATATTAGAGTTATGTTAGGAAGTAGATAATATTATTTTAAAAACTCTAGTTTGTATAAATATGAGGATGTAAATAGTAATACAATTCAGGAGTTAAGGCGGAATGGACCTCATTCCAATTAATTTTCCACATAATAGACCTCATTCCAATTATTTTTTCACATTGTGTTTAGATAGTAATATATTAATCGAACCATATGAGCCTATAGAAGAGTGTAAGGAGGAGGAAAAAATGTCTACATTCTTGAATTTGTTGTGTCAAAACCAAAAAATTACATTCCTCATTGAAGGGCCAAGAATTGCAACATGCGACCTCCGTTGCTTGATTCCTTTATTTTTATATCACCGCCTTTTGAGCATAGTAGAAAATTAGAAAAAACATTAGGGGTACAATTCATAAGTTCAAAGTGGAAGAAAAAGTGGGAGGCAACCCAACTAGTAGTGTAACTTCTTATTTTTATTTATTTTTATAATTTCACGTTTTCTGTTTTGGTTTGTTTTGTTTTGTTTTGTTTTTGTAGATTTAGGGGAAGTCTTAGTATCCGAATTTGAAGCTAAGAAGCATGTTTGAGCTTAAGTGTTGGGGTACGCACGACCCTTGATGAAAATTGAAGAAACATGATGCTAGCTAGACCCTAGAGGGTCTCAGGGAGTATCTTTAACCCTTGTTTTACTTTATTTACTGCTTTGGGGATGATGTGTGATTAAGTGGGGTGATATATCTTCAAATATTTATTCATGGTGAAGTATGTTATAGGATTTTTATTTATTTATTTATTTATTTTTAGTTGAATTTTTTTTTAAAAAGTCCAAAAATACAAGAAAATTTTACTTTTATTCTTTATATTAAAATAGTATGTGTTGGGTTTTATCTTTTTAGTCTTTAGTAGGGCATACTTCGCCCACCTCTTGTTTTTTTTTTTCGGTTCTTTTCTGAGAGGTGGCCCTTTGAACTGAGTTTGAGAGGTGGCCCTTTGAACTGAGTTATCTTTGTTTTTAGGAATAACTTTTATTTATCTTATTTTTATTTGTAGAAGTATTTTTTATTTTTAATTTTTTTTGGAGTGAAAAGAAAACACTTTTTTTTATTTTGTTGATACTAGTGATGTAGGCCTAATCTTGTGTAGTACTTTTCTGTGAGTGGTTGAGTATAAAATAAATAATAGACTTTGTGACACTTAAGCTCATGATTGTGACTCTGTATATAGCTTATTCTTATTGTGTAGTTTGCTATGACCCTGTGTAGTTCGCATATATTTTAATGTTTTGCATCTTAGTCTAGAACTTGCCTAGCATGTTATTGAAGCGAAATAAAAAGTATTATTTTATTTAGAATATGATAATAGGCTTTCTTTGATATGTCTTATAAATTTTAGCCTTTTTAGATATTATATCACTAATTATCCCCTTTGAGCCTGTAGGTTTTTTTTTGGTAGCCGTATTTTTACGTTAATCCATTTTTTTTCAATCCCTATTTTTTGCACCCTGCTCTCTTGAGCACTGTAGCATAGATTGATTTGAATTTGAAGAAAAAGGATGATTGAGTGTAAAATATAACCAATGATAGCAACAAAGTGATGAAAAACCCTCTTTGAAAGAATGTGATATGAAAAAAAATTGTGTGAAAAAAAAGATTGAAGGATTCTTGATATGATGAGAAATACTAGTGAAAATAATTGATGAAGAGAAGTATGGAAAAAAAAGTGATGAAAATAATGGGTGATGAAGTCTAAAAAGTGCAAAGTGCTTAGGAATGTGTAAGTCACTATTATATAGTTTTTCTACCCATCCACTAGCCAACATTACAATCTATTAAAGTCCTATTTGATTCTATTCGAGTATGCTTAATTAGTGAAGATGTACATAATTGGCAAGCCTATGGTTCTTTATACATATATGTGAATTCTTTGTAAGTGTAAGAGTTGTTCTTTGATGTTAAGTCCTTAATTTATTTGATCTTTTGAATTGAGTGTGTGGACTATTTCTTCTTGTGAGAGCACTTGTTTCAGGATAGATAGGTGATTTTATTAGCTTTCATTGACAATGATAGGTAAGCGAACTTAAATTTGATGAGTTAGAGTTCATCTTTAAGGTAGGAAGGTTAGAGGTTTGTTGTTGGTTAGTATTTCTTGCATAATGATCAAGAAGTGTACTTGATGTTGTGAATTGCTATATGATTTAATTGTTTATATCAACCAAAGTGGAGCCATTCCTAGATTTGATTAATTGAGATGAGCTTTGGTGCTTGATCGAGGATCAACACGAGTCTAAGTGTGGGATGTTGATGTGAGGCCAAAATTACATATATTTAGTCATTATTTGCCTCACAATTTTTATTTTTATTTGTCCATTTTGAGAATTAGTTTTATGGATTATGCCTAATATTATATTTTTATGTGTAGAATTAAATTGGTGTGAAGATGAAGAAATTTGGAGTAAAAACAAATTAAAAATTAGAAATCATATAAGAAAATCAAGCAGACAGCTTAATGGAATAAAGTTAATATAATAATGTATATATATGCAGCAAGTCACATTCACATTTGAATTGAGAGGCGGCAACTGCACTGCCACATGGCAGCCAAGTGATGAACAACAGTAACAGTTAGGCAACATACAATTGTCCAATTTAGACTAGGTTTTTATTTTTCCGTCTATGTTAGACTCAGTTATTTTATTTGGGATTTTTTTCAACACCTATAAATATTCCGTAAAAATAATTTGTACATAACTTTTGGAGAGAGACAAAACTTTTGATCTAGAGAGAGCTAAGAGCCGTCGAGGAGACCGGAGAAAATGGTTTATTCTTTCCTTATCCATCTTTATTTTGTGTCACGACCCGAAATCCCATTCGGGACGGACTGGCACCCGAAGCCGATATGGCCCGAGAGAACCAATCTTTGCTACTGAACATTCATATGCGTAACCTCGTATGAATCATAGTATACCTCATGCGACTACGTGCAATACATGAATCATGGAAACATATGCTATACATATATATTTAGGAAACTTGGCCATTGGGGCCATCAAGTCAAAACGGACATTCCTCTTTTACATTTTCGTCTCTTACATCCATATACCCACATATGTCTACAAAAGCCTCTAACAGATGCATCAACAAGACCAACTTACAGTCGGGACAAGTCCCCGCTTTATACAACATATACAACATCAAAACAAATATACAACTATGACTCAGAAAGATCCGAACCAAGTGGAGCTCACCAAAACTCAGCAAACGATCCCCAGTCTAGCCAGGAGGTCTACTAATGCCTACACCTGCAACATGTAAGGTAAGTCCCCCGAGGGGGTCAGTACGAAGAATGTACTGAGTATGTAAGGCTCATAAGAAATCATCAGACATAATAACAACAATAATGGAATCAATATAAAAGAATTAATAAACGTGAATAAACTCTCTTTCTGTATGTGGGGAACCATGTATATTACGTTTTTTACTCCTCTTGTCTTTACATACTTTCATCTTATTTGTTATACCCATGCTAGGCTGTTCTGTCGCCCCTAGGATGAGATTAACCCATGCTAGGTACTTTGACCCCTGGGATGTTATGTGAACCCATGCTAGGCTTTCGTTTCACCCATGGGATGTCATTAACCCATGCTAGGCTTATCTCCCCTGGGATGTTATATTAACCCATGCTAGGTACTTTGACCCCTGGGATTTTATGTGAACCCATGCTAGGATTTCGTGTCACCCCTGGGATGTCATTAACCCATGCTAGGCTTATTGCCCCTGGGATGTTATATTAACCCATACTAGGTACTTTGACCCCTGGGATGTTATGTGAACCCATGCTAGGCTTTCGTGTCTCCCCTGGGAGGTCATTAACCCATGCTAGGCTTATCGGCCCTAGGATGTATCGAGATCGACCCATGCTAGGCTTTTCTGTCGCCCCTGGGATACCACCTGTGTTATTGGGATTGACCCATGCTAGGTATTTTAACCCCTGGGATACCACCCATGATTACTTATTAATTACATCTCTTATTATTCTTATCCTTCTTGGAAGAGGTTGATTTATTCACTTATGAGAGATTTATACATTGAGGATCATGACACTATTGAAGCACACATATAAATTACTTTACTTCTTTAGTTCATGAGATTGACATCTTCACTTATGAGAAATAGATATATTGACTTGCACATCACCTCTCCTATTACTCTTATGAAATCTTATGAGATTGGTACTTTTACTTGTGAAAGATTGGTATAAAGATAATCATCACATTATTGGACTTTGGAACATGACATGATTGGAAAATACTTTTCAAGGATAAATACATTCTCTTATGTTATTACTCTCTTGAGATAGTCCCTTTTAGGAATTACCACATTATGACACTTTTGGAACTTCAATCAATGAATAAGAGATAAATGAATCATAAGTCATCTAAGAATAGTACACTTATGGATACAATATACGTCAACCTGAATTGCTATACTTCAAGCCTCTCGGAATTGAAATAAGTCCAATGTCAATAGGAACAATAAATTGTAGAAGGATACGGAAAGAGTAACCTTACATACCTTCACTTCCAAGTATGAGTACACGAGTCTATATATGAACACAACAGTCCAGCTTCTTCCTTACGTCTTACTCTACAATACAAGTACATATCAGAGCTTACATTAGCAACTAGTTACTATACAGGCGTATAAGACGACAATGAACTATATGACTGCTGTATAACATCATGTCACCCCTTACAATACAATCCACTACATTCTCATACCAACAACACCATAACATTGCATACATTGACCAAAATATCTTACATCAATAGCATTTCACATTACACTTACCCTTTATGCTTTCTCGTTAGCATTCCGTCACAATTTCTCCTATCAACTTGCCCCATAACAACATATGAACAATAATCCATACTTAATACAGTCCAACATTCCTCCATACGACACTTTAAATTCATTAAAACGGTATCACAAGGTGCTAATTATATCCATAAAGGGTATAGGGGCCTTCGGGGGTCAAAGGGGAGCAAAAACATGCAAAACGGGGTTCTGGAAGTGACCTGCGAAGCCACCTGCGCCCGCAGGTTGCTGACCTGCATCCACAGGTTCCCTTTGGCAGTAGCCAGGGGCATCTGCGTTGCAGGTGCCTCACCTGCGAGGGCGGATGCCCATTTTAGTCCGAAATGGCCTCTTTTGGGTATTTTCATGCAATGAATGATCCA
Organism: Capsicum rhomboideum; assembly: GCA_031232105.1. Classification (NCBI taxonomy): domain Eukaryota; kingdom Viridiplantae; phylum Streptophyta; class Magnoliopsida; order Solanales; family Solanaceae; genus Capsicum; species Capsicum rhomboideum. The sequence goes on from CP124715.1 coordinate 96,168,629, forward strand.
TGATCATAACTAAACTTATTTTAACAAATTTTTGATCATATTATATTCCAAAAATAATCCATGATCTCACAACACACAATAACATCACCAAAATGACACTTTCCTTACATTACGTCATCAAATCCATAACCAATTTCACAATAAAAATTCCAAACACTATACACAAGGATAAAACAAGGCAAGAATATAATCACATCTCACATGTAAATATTTAATCCATCAAGTTCATTTCCTTCAATATCAGAAGTCCATGTTCAAGTTTACAAGACAAAACCATCCTCTGATTTAGCAAACACAAATTGTTTTACACATAGTGAACTTCTCACACTTCACCAACATAACCAACATGATATAAACCATATTACATGCATAAAATATATTAAATCATAATAATATACACTTATCAAGTCTTTCAAGATGATGATCTTGGTCAAAGAGGAAGGTGGCTTAGGGTTTGAGTTGAGAGAATAATCCCATAGAAATTTCTAGACTTGGCATGGATGTCTCAAATGAATAAAATCTGATTATTGCCACTTTATATAGTCCCCTAATGGTGATTTTTAACCACACACTTGTTCCAATCCTAATATATCAACTTTGTCTTGCAAGAATGGGTCATTATGCCCTTTTTGGGTTATGTCTTCATGCTAATTTTTGGGCCTCATTTAGCCCATTAAAAAATTGTTAATTGAGCCTACTAATTTAATGAATAACTCCTCATATATATATATATATATGTCCCTTAAGTCACTCTTATCCACCTCTTGGCATTAAATGCATGGTTGATTTGGTCAAATGGAAGATTGGATCATTTTGCTCCATTGGGCCAAGTCTTCCATGTGATTTTGGGCCTCATTCAAGCCCAATGGCTCATGACTCATTAATGCCCAACAAATTAATGTATAATTCATCAAATTTCTCATGTTTCACTAATTCCATAACTGTATACGTAGTCGTATAGGTTCGACAACATACGGGGTGTTACATCTCCTACAAAGGTCTAATCCCATGCACTAGGCCCACTATCAATTATCTCATCAATAACATTACAAAATACAAACTTTTGACTGTCAACACTTGAGTAACCATTGTTCAACGTTGTCATGTAGGGTTTAGTAGGTACGGGGTGTTACATTTTGTTTTTTTGATAATTCAAAATTTCAAATTTATTCTACTTAATTTGTAAGTTCATAATTATGATTTTTACTATAATTTCTAACTTTGATTTTGCAAGCCATGAGTAGCTAAATCCCACAACTAGGATTGTGGGAACCATGGTGAATTAATGAAGTACGTTAAAGTACACACTAATTCTTGAACAGTATTTAGGCATGTAGTATTATTCTCTTCGCTTTGATTACTTTCTAACGGATACATATGTTAGAACTCGCCTTATCATTACTCGCAACGAAAGTAGGTGTAACGGATGGAAAAAAGGAATTCACAAAGAGACTTGGAGCTATCAAGCTCCAGTTAATAGCTTGAGTCGATAAACAAGATAGCTAATCTGGATCCATGATAGGGGCTAGTAGGGAAAAACTCATGATACGATAATACTTGATTGAGGATAGTTGTCTAATAGGGGCGCAAAGTCGTTTAGATGAACAGAGTCTATTGATTCTTTATGCTAAGCATCGATATATATCACTAGTATGTAGCACCTATATAGTTATGAAATCATGGGGAATACAATCCTAGCTCATCATTCTCATTGATTTTCTCAACATAAACTGATATTTGTTTACTTGTTACTTCAATTTAAAAACTGTTTGCTAGTTCTTTTAAATCCCCCCATTGGAAATAAATGATTAAAAGCCTAAACAACTGCATTGACCTAGGTCCTAACCATATTCCTCATGGGATCAACACAACCTTGGTTGAGTTCTACATTTGACAGCGACTGCTTTTTATTTCATTGTGAGGTGTAATTTGGGCGACATCAATCATCAACAACTTGCACAATGGGGTGCAATTTTAGAGATATCCTTGATGAACCTATGATAAAATCCAGCATGCTCTAAAAAACTTTGAATACCATTTATGGAAATCGGTGGTGGTAATTTTTCAATCACCTCGATCCCATTTTTAGAGATCTTGTGTAAAAACACTATACCTTCATTCAACATAAAATGACATTTCTCCCAATTCAGTACCAAGTTGGTCTTCTCATGTTGCTGTGATAGATTACTCAAATGAACCAGGTATGACTCGAATAAATCACCTACCACCAATAAATCATCCATAAATACCTCAATAGTGTCTTCCTCCATGTCAAAAAATATTGACATCATACAATACTGAAAGGTAGTCGGTGCATTACACAATTCAAAAGACATCCACCTGAATGCAAACGTCCCATATGGACAAGTGAAAGTGGTTTTTTATTCATCTTTAGGAGCAATCAAAATATGATTATATCCCGAATAACCATCAAGAAAATAATATCATCCTCTACCAACTAGAAAGTCTAACATCTGATCTATGAACGACATTGGAAAATGATCTTTTTGACTCCACTCATTTAACTTCCTATAGTCCATGCACACTCGCCAGCCTATGACTGTACTCATTTGAATAAGACCATTCTTGGAATTTAGAACCATAGTGATTCCACCCTTTTTTGGCCCATATTGGACTGGGCTTACCTATTTAGTATGATAGAGAGGATAAATCACTCCTGCATCCAGCCACTTGATGATTTTTTTCTTCACTACCCATTGCATAGGTGGATTCAGCCTACGTTGATGCTTAGTGCTAGGAATATAATCAAGCTCAAGTTGGATTTTATTAGTGCAAATAACCAGCCAAATACCAATGATATCAGCAATGGACTAACCAATGGCCCTTTTGAACTTCTAAATTACTTATACTATAGCTTTAACTTGCCATTTAACAAAATCTACTTCTTTAATAACCATCATGGCATTGTTAGCTCCCAAGAAAATATAACGAGGGTGGGATGGGAGAGATTGAGTTCCAAGACTGGATGCTAAGGCTTGACCGATAGAGTTGAATGATTATTCAAATCGAGATATAAATTTATTGAAAATCACTTGTTCATTATTCAATCAAAATTTCAATTATCCGATTTCTATGTCAACTAATGTTCATCCGATGGCAAGGAATGGTCACCTCAAGATGATGGGATTTCAAAATCTACCTCACAGTCAAGAATGACAAAATCTACTGTATAGATAAATGACTCAACTTTCACTAAAACATCATAAAGAATGCCCATAAGCTTCTTTACCATATGGTCTGCCATAAGAAGCCTCATGAAGGTTGGTTTAGGCACTCCTACGTACAGCTGTCTAAATAATACTAGCAGCATAAGATTAATACTAGTACACAAATCACACAAAGTCTTTGCAAAATTAAAGGCTTATATGGTGCATAGAATAAAGAATGCTCCATGATCTTTCTTTCTCTACATAACAGATTGGGATTCTATTTCACTATAGTGATGAAATTATTAGTAGGCTCAAAACTCATGGTCCACTTATTCATAACCAGATCCTATATGAACTTAGTGTACAAGGTATTTGCTCAGGTACCTCGACTAAAGGGTTACTCACAGATAACTGCTTCAGCATTGAAATAAACTTATGACATTTCTTTCCTCTTCCTTCTTCTTCAATCTTTGTGGGAAATAAGGAGGAGGTCACAGAATAGGACTCAAAATTTATGGGCCCTCTTTCTCCTTCACTTTTGTAGCCACAGTCTCCTCTTTAACAACTGGAGACAACTTTTTTATCAAATTAAGCAACACCCCAAAAATCTGAGCTAAAATTAAAACCATGCTTCAAGTACTTGTGGAACTAAAATTCATGTTTTGGTAGTATGGGAAGTGAATTAGATGTGTATTTAGGCCACAAATAGTTTCTAGCTCATGGAACAGTTGAAAGCTTCCTTACTGATCGAGTCCTTGTGTAGGATCTCTCTATAGTCAACTTCAAATAAGTATAACTCCTAGAATATAAATATTTTTGTGGCTCAAGACCCACCAAATGAAAGTTCTTTGAGTCTTGTTTCCAACACCACTAATCGTTTGTCAATCTGACTCCTGAGTAAAAATTTATTCTCATTTTACCTGAGGGTGTTTTTCTGGAAGGGATTGACGACCTGAGTTGACGAACCATCAATTGGTTGACGACCCGTTAACTGAAGTCATCAACCTTATCCATTAAGATAAAAAAAAAATGCTATAGATTGACGATAACATAAAAAAATGCTATAGATTGATGACCCATCAACTATAGTCGTCAACCTTAACCAGTAAAGATCAACAATGGCCAGAGATTGATGACCTGAGTTGATGATCCATCAACCTATTCGTTAGATAGAACTTTTTTCAATGTTAAGTTTTTTTCTAAGGGGTTGTTTGGTCTGTTCCCACTATTCTAACATCAAAACTATGTCATTTAGGCCATCCCAAAGCTGATTGTTAAGGTTAATATTACCATAAGGCCCCCATTAACTCAAAATTCATTCGACACTTAGTTTGAAATAAGAGAAAGAAGAAATTTTCCTCCTCTTCAAGGCAAACTAGGGTTCTCCAATCTCATGCTACAATTTCAAAGATTTCTTCAAGGTTTCCATCTCCAGATATGTGGGATTTCATCAATGGGTCCCTTTCACCATTGAGTCCCAAAGTTAACTCAATTTCCTCAATTAAATTCATTCTTCAAAGCTAGGGTTTCATGAAAAATATGGATTTTGTTGTAGTTTAGTTTCTTATCATTAGTAATACATGAATATGCGTCCCTCTTGAAAGTTTAACTTTATTATGGAGTTATTATTGTGAACCCTCATTATATTTATCAAATTCTTTAGTTTAGGAGTTTCTTTTTCTGAAATTTCATGTCCTATCCATATCATAGAAATTGTCATAAGTAGTTGCATTTTTCAGAGATGGTGGGTTATGAAAACCCGATGACTTAGGACTTCATGCATTGAAATATTTAGTCCTTAAGTTTCATATGTTCTATGATGCTTTTAGATAAAGTGTCACTCACTCCGTATCAGACATCAGAATTAGTGAACTCCAACATTATCTGTTTTGCAGATCCTTATAGTGATTTTTGATAAAATATATTCTAAACAATATTTTCAGATAATACATACTATTAAACTATTAGCATCTTTATGAGTCAAGGTTTGGTTTTAGGTTCATCCTTGTAGAGTCATTTTAAAACTTAGCCCTCATATGTTACCTTATGAATTTTACTCCTTCCATCTCAGGTCTCCCATAAACTTACAAATGGTCGGTCCCCTATCTATATGAATGTCACTACACAACTTGGTCTGTCTATGAGTGGTTGCTTTACTAACTCTTACCTTTGATTTCAGATTAGCTATCCTTGGAAAAGGCTCAAACTATTAGATGAGGGTTAATAGCCTCAACTCTATGTTGTTAATCCTTTTTCCTATTTGCTACCCATTTGATCCAGTATGTAAGAATAAGGGGAGTTTTAATGTGTGCACTCATTAATAAACAATCAATACAAAAAGAAGAACACTACATGCACAAACACAATAAAAGAAACACTAAGTACTTTAACCTACTTCATTAATTCATCATGGTTCCCACAATCCTAGTTATGGGATGCAGCTACTCATATTTATAAGATCATAATAAGAATTTTTAGAAGAATTCATAATCATAAACTTACGAATTAAGTAAAAAAATCCAAATCTTGAATAATCAATGAAAGCTTAATTATAAATAATCGAAGTGTCAATAATCTCTCAAACCTCAATAACAAAACAATGTTATACGCTTCTAAGGCTTAAGAGTGCATAAACTGTAAAATAAAATCTAGGAAAGGTAATTATAGACATTGCAAAACCTATCCTAACACAACTAGGAAAACAAAGTCGGCAGGTTTCCATTGTTCGTGAACTGCTATCCACGATCCGTGAACTTCAAAGCATGGCTTGTGGATTTTACTTTTTCTTTTAGGTTCTTCCAGTTTTCCACAAAATCATTCACGAATTGTGAGATCATGTACGGGTTCATGGACTTGATTTCCAAATTGGAAAATCATTAATTTTACTTATCACGACCAGACAACACATTTCGTGGGTTAGTTCATGGGTCATGGAAGACTTCATAAGAATGGGGCCACATTGTACTTCTTCAGGATTGATACAAACCAAAATATGGAAACAAACACAAAGTACAAAAATTGAAAGATAATATAGTAAAAGGGATAAAAGATAGATACAAGAAAAGGAAACATAAACAAACCAATGGTGTATTAAACCAAGGGTCCTTAAATTATTAACCTAATAGAAGCATCTAAATCCTACAAAGACTGAGAGGGAAATTACACCCCTCACAACAAACTTGTTTAAGAAAATCAATAAGTTCCCAACAAGCTCAATAAACACTCAAGTGTAAACTCATCCAAAATCATCTAACCTTAAGAAAAGAAGAAAGCTACCTATTTATAGCCATGGGCTTTATTAAAAAATGGGCTCGAAATTGACCCTAAATGCCAAATGGGCCCAAAAGTGACCCAAGTGCCAAACACTCTAATCAACAAGACTTCTCCAACGCCCAACATCATCATGATGGGTCACAATACTCCCTCTCTTCTCTAAAAGGACGCTGATTACCTTGAGTGAGGATCTTTGGGGTAATCCCGCTTGTATCAAAGATAAGGTTCACGAATAAATATGATAGCTCGTGGAAGGTTCCACAACCTATGAATAGCCTCTTTAATGCAACACTTGATCATTTTTCAATCTCTTTTCTTGACTTTGCTTCTGAACCCTATTTCCCTACAAAAGTACCAAAACTACATTATATCTACCAAAAAGTGATTAACATACAACAATCCCATATTTTAAGCATTGAAAGTGCATAAAACCATTGCACATTATGTTTCACATATCTATGTTGAAGAAGTGTAATGATGATACTACACATGTTATGCCTATATTGAATGCTGGGGCTAAGGAAAACTTATCATATGAATAGGTTTTGATTCATAGTTTAGATCTTCAGGTTTGCAAGTTGAGAACCAAAGAGGTCATATCACTTAAAGTCTTTTGGAGATGTAAGACAGTTGAAAAATCTAAATGGGAAGCCGAGGAAGATATGAAAGCAAAATATCCACATATTTTCACTCCATCCAATAAAAGCATTTAACGTATTTGCATCATTCTTAGCATTTAATGTATTTGCATCATTGTTACAATGACTCATAGGATTCTTATGTTATATCACCATGAGTAAATTCTTTATTTTTAATATTTTAGTCGTGAGACATCTTTACCTCAAGTTATATGCATTGCTCTAATCAAAATTCAGCTTCTTGAGCACCTACAAGGCTTTGTTCTCAAGCTCCACAGGTAAATGACTTGCTTTTCCAAACACAAGCTGATATGGAGTAACCTATGGGAGTCTTGAATTCTGGTATTCCCATAGAACATCTTCCAATTTTCATGACCAATCTATTCTATTCACATTCTCAGTCTTTGTGAGGATATTCTTTATTTCACAGTTGGAGACCTCTACTTTTCCACTTGTCTGCAAATAATAAGGTGTTGCCACCTTGTGGTGTACTCCATACTTCTTAAGTAAGGCTTTAAATAATTTATTGCAAAAGTGAGACTCTTCATACTGATTATGGCCCTCAGTGTACCAAACATAGAAAAAATATTCCTATTCTAGAATGATGTGATACTTTTGCCCTCGTTATTAGGAACCACAACAACTTCCATCCATTTAGAAAAATAGTCTACAACAATGAGTATGTACTTCATCCTATAAGCGCTCACAAAGACCCATGAAATTTATACCTCATACATCGAAAAGCTCCACCTCACGAATTAATGTTAATGACAACTCATGCTACTTTTAAATATCCCCTTGCCTTTGACATTGATCACAAGCCCTTGCATAATCATGTGCATTGTGATGAAATTTAGGGCAATAATACACATATTGCAAGATTTTGTATGTTGTACGAATTCCACTATTATGACCCCAACATGGGATGAATGACATGCCTCTAGAATGCTCATCATCTCAACCACAACAACGTATATCCAAATCATATTAGTAGCACACACTCAGAACAAATATGGCTCATAAAAAAATAACTTCCTAACATCATAAAGAAAGTTTTTATGCTAGTGGAAACTCAAATACTCAAGCATTACATCACTCACCAAGAAATTAGCATAATTATCAAACCATGGGATCAAGTGTTGAGATGCAACCAACACTTGCTCATCATGAAAAGCATCATTAATTTCAACTTCATTCTTCAATATTGCATAGTGCTAAGGTCTGAGCACACTTTACCCTCCTCAGACCTCACGTGGCTTTTATTGGGTATGTTGTTGTTGTTGTTATATTATTCAACATTGACTCTTCCTTAAGTCTTGATAAGTGATCAGCCACTTGATTTTTTGTGCCTTTTCAGTCCTTGACCTCAAAATCAAATTCATGAAACTATAGTACCCATTAAATAAATCTCATCTTTACATCTTTCTTCACCATAAGGTATGTTAGAGTTGTGTGATCAGTATGTACATTAACTTTTGTGCCAAGCAAGTAGATCCTAACTTCTTAAAAGCAAAAACCACAATAAAAAACTATTACCCTATCATAATATAGTTTTTTGGGGTTGGATTAGTTGCTTTGCTAGTATTGTAGATGTGATGAAGAATAATTCCATGCCTTTACCTAGGACAACTCCTAGCGCCACTCCACTAGTGTCACACATAACCTCAAATGGTAAAGACCAATCAGGAGCAACAATAACAGGGGCTGAAGTTAATTTCTCCTTAAGGCATTAGAATGCATTTAGACAAAAATCATCAAAAATGTATTGCACCTCCTTTATAAGAAACTTACACAAGGAGAGTGCAATCTTATAGAATTCCTTGATGAACCTGCGATAGAAACTAGCATGCCCCACAAAACTACGAATACCCTTCATAGAAATCGGTGGGGGCAATTTTCTCATCGCCTCTATCTTTTCTCTATAAACCTCTGTCCTCTTTGTAGATATTTTACGTTCAAGCACTATACCTTTTTTTTTTTTACCATAAAGTGACATTTCTCCTAATTTAGAATGAGTTTCATCTTCTCACATCTTTTAAAAACATCGCCTAAATGGGCCAAGCACTTATCAAAGAAATCACACACTATTGAGAAATCATTCATAAACACCTCAATATTGTCCTCCACCATATCACAAAATATAGACATCATACATCGCTGAAAATAAGTAGTCGCATTACAGAACCCAAATTACATCATATTGTGTAATGACCCTCCAGGTCATATTTTAATTTTTTGTGCATTTCGTACATTTTGAGCTTCCTGATATAGTTGCTACCCATCATTTATGACCTATCGGAGAGGTGGTTTGATTCTTGGATAGTTCGTTTGAGAATATTATTAATACCAAACTTTTTCTAAAATATTAAAATTAAATTAGAATTAGGTAAACGATATATTTTACTACCTTTCTAAAATGTTTTAGATATTTATGAAAATTCTTTAGTTATGATATATTAATAATATTTTATAATATTTTTATAATTTATTGATATTTGAAACGGAGATAGTGAGTCTAGTTATCTTGAAAAATTCTTATTATATAATAGAGGCTTTATTCGAAATATTTTCTATTGATTCTGATATATTTAAAATGTTATATTTATTTTATCACAAGCCTAGCAATACCTGAGTGTTTACAAATCACAATAAGAATAATGTTGTATCAACAACTCCACTTCTAAATGTAAAGTGGAGGAGATGGAACCAACAATGTTGCAAGATTAGTGGGCTGCCACATGTCAAATCATCTACCTCTTTAAATTCCTATATATATAGCCTAGAGGTTTAATTAGTCTTGGAGAGGGAAATATATTTCTATCTTTGTATAAATGAAAATCTGCCACTACTTTTCTATTTTTGCTTTAGTAATTAAACATATTACATGTTGCATGCTACTAGATGTATATTCTTATGTGATGAATTTTAGAAGAAAGATTATTTTAAATAATTCATTTTATCCGCAAAAGAAAACAAATTATCTACATCATGTTATTCAAGCTCGGGTCCTAGTGGGACATTATTTGGAGTCTTCTCGGTAAGGCCAGGCTTCGGTGAGGTGTTCAGAAGCTTAGTATTCGGACTCCAGGTAGGCTTCGGTATACTTATCACAATGAGATTGTGTATTGTATATTTCGCATGCTAGGTAGGGATTATAAGTTGTGTTATACCTAGAATATATCATGGCTTGACTTAATTAAGAGATTTAGAATAAAAATATGACCCGAACCATAACCTAGAATACATGTTAAGGCTGTAGGATCCTATTACACCTGGTTATAGACTTGATTAACCATAGATTTTCATAAGTGATCCTTTAGTAAAAGACTTACCATATTACTTAGTATTTTGAGCGATATTTTTCGAATAGACCCTTTTAGTAACATTATGCCCTTATTTACCCTAGTTTCCTAACTTTTGGCATTAATATCGTGTTGAGTTATATATTATAGGTCCCAAGGCCGTGGTTACAATACCAGTTCGATTCCACGTTAGTCCTCTACCCTTTAATTGAGCTATGACTTTGCTTATAGATGCATAAACGCGAACAGTTGTATTGTTTGGATACTGGTGATGGCATGCATACATTTAGGTGCATTTACACTGATTAGTGAAACGATTCCAATTTAAGCTTTAGTTTTACTACTGTTTTCTAAAAAGGAGATTTGTTCCCACTTTTTAACTTTAAAACTAATTCTTTAAACGGAATCGTGGCACCTTTATTAAGGACTTAAGAGCTTTTAAACTAAACATATTACTTTAAAAACTTAGACCGAGGTTATTTCCAGTTCGTTTTTGATCCACTCTCTTTTACCACTACTTACTCATTTTGGTCGAAGGAGATTTTGACACTTCCTACATTACTATACTGTTTTAGTCTCAGATTTGATCTGGGAAATGTATTTACAGAGATTTACTCATTCAATTTCGGTTCAAGTCCAGCATTCCTAATGATACTATTTATATATCTTCATTAAGGGATAAAGTAGATTTGTTATGATGGATATTCAAAATCCTGGTTTTAGACAAGGTAGTGTATACGGACATTCTGAGTCCCCTTTAGGACCCTTCGCTAGATGAGTCCTGGTACCGGAGAAGGATGGTCACTGTAGGTCCTTCCTTTGCGAACTACTGAGTTGGAGGAGGTGTAGACACTTTGTACGTTATGGCACTTAATTGGTTGATGGTACTGGATTTTCCATGCATTCATTCATTATTATGCATTGCTTACCACCCGTATAATTGTTTGGCACCAGAATCTATTGGTCTTATGAGGCGACTGTATAAGTACTGGTTATGTTTTCTATTTGTTGGGTGTTTGCATGTACCTTTTGAGCTTATGGGGGTCCGATTAGGTTATTTTTTATTCGATCTAGCCGATTAGATTATTATTGTCTTGATATTATTTTTTGGTTATTTCGTATGGTTTCGGGCAAGCTTTTTATGGACTAGTACATGAGGTTTTCGGTACATTTCTAATCCCTTCTTACATAATTATGGTAGGATTTATAGTTGTTAGGTCACCTTCTGATTTCCCTCACTTGGTTAGAGGCCTTGATTATGCTAGAGTTAGTTTCCTTCATAACACTGTAATCCTTATAAGATTTAGGCGGTTAGGCTAACTCCTTCAGGTTTACCTATTCATATGATATATGACTGGTTCCCTTCGTAATTATTATTATTAAATATATTCTTCTTGCGTATCATTATCATACTTCTATTGTACATTGTATATTCCTTCCTTCAATATAATATCATATATTGACTGGCTACTTATGAAACCATGCTTTGTACCTAATTTTTGGTAGTATATAATAGTTTACATTTATTTTCCATTAGCGTTATTAGATTTTGTTGCCAGTAGTTTATATGTCTTCTTTACATGTTATTTATATTTGCAGTATTTCTAGAGCGCAGTCGGCCAATGCCTGCTGAGTACCCTATGTTTGGTACTCATACTACACTTCTGTATGTTACAGATCATAGTATAATCCTTCGCTGTTGGTGTGCTCATCTTGCGAATAAACCATGGATCGAAGTTTTAGGGTGAGATCCTGACGTTTAGAGTTGTTTCTGCTCTCCCTCTTACTGTTAGAATAATCTTTATTTTTGTATTTCAAACACGACTTTATATATATTTACTCTTTATTTTTCCTTGAACTCCTATTGTATTAGGAGCTTTTGTACTGACCTCACCAGGTTTTGGGGTTGTATTCACTTCCTTCTTATCTCTTCTTCTCTTTTATTTAGTTTTCCTTCCATTTTTCTTATTTCTCCATTATCAGGTATTTCGTACTATGGGTTGGCTTACCTACTAGTGGGTTACGGTAAGTGCCATCATGACCTGAGTAAATTGGGACGTGAAAAATTGGTATCAGAGCATAGGTTTATTGGTGTTATTAGTACAAGAGCTAAGTTCCTAGTAGAGTTTTGTGGAACGGTACGGAGATGTCCATACTTCTATTAACCTCAAAGTATTTTTTTGACTCCACTTTGTCCCAGATGGATATCAAGTGGTTATAAATAGAAACAGAAGGAACTTCTATGCTTGTTACCAATATTTTAGCTCAGCGTCTAGATATGAAGTTAGTGATTAATAGCGAGGATCTTCAGCATCAGACAGATGGTCTAGGGCTAGCCCAGGCTCAGGCAAAATTTGTGACCGCCTCAGCTTTTGGGGATACCATTTTGGGTATTCTATCTTTTCATGGATACTTCATAATTAGTGGTAGTGCCTGATACATCAAGTGGTTCTCAAGCAAAGTTAAGTTTGTTGATATTTAAAAGGGTTCTGTATCAGTTTTAGAGTATGAGATTGGGTTTCTTGAGTGGGCCAGACATACTCTTATGTCATTTTCTATAGATCTTGATATGGTGCTTGGATTTATCAGAGGATTAACATTGCCACTATGTTTTGCATCAGAGCATTTGATAGTAGCGGGGTCTACTTTTCGACAGGTTGCTGATCATGTGAGGGCTATAAGGATGGCATTTATTGAAACATATAGAGATGGCGGTAAGAGACCATGCGAATAGTACAATATTAGTGGTATTCCATTTGGAGGTTGAGATCCTCCCAATAGAGTTCAGCATCATTTGGAGCTTATCAGGTTCGTATAGGTAGCGTGTCAAGGTATAGGCGGCTCTCAGATAGATCATGGTGTCTTGGTAGATAGTGTTCTAGCCAGGCGTTACGGGGTATTCAATTTAAGACTTTAGGCACTGGCGATCACCAGGTATATCATATCAGAGAGTTCCAGGGGCATGTTATGACTGCGGAGAGGTTCGTCATTGGTCTATAGAGTGTTCTATGCATGAGTTGGTCAGACAGTTGGGGTCAGCTCGTGTTTCTCTAAAGATTAAAGCTTCAACGATTTATTACGACTGCAAAGAGACCAGTCATTGGTCCAAAGAGTGTTCTTGGCATAGGATTATCGAGCATTCAATGCTGCTAGATCAATCTTTTAGGAATGTGGCACCTTCGGTCAGATGTGGTGCCCTTGGTATTTCAGTTGATCTTTCAGATACTCAGCTCGAGGTCAGTCGCATTCAGATTCATACTTCTTCACAAAGATTAGGGACCATGGCTTTAGATTCCATCATATAGGTACGATTTGATTTACTATCCATTAGTTTCTATTTGAGTTGAGTTGGGGGTTTTATGCCCATCGGTGATTTGATGTCTTGAGATAACTATATTGGTTGTTGTAAGCCTTTATGTAGATTTATGCATATATGACTACCCCCGTAGATTAATTCTTTTAGTAGTGGATTGAGTGGATCAGTATTGTTATTTCTTTGCGGTGTAGTACTTGGGTTAGAGTCCCTTTCCTTTGGAATTCTGTCTTTGTTATGATCTTAGAGTAATACTGGTTATGTTTTTCCTTTTTGTGCAACCTGCACTTTATATTAGTATTACTATTTTTTTTGTCTTGACGTTGATTGATTCTTACTTGATAGACAGCTAGACTAGTATTATCCAGTTTGTATCCCTTTCTTGCAATTCTTATCCGTTTGGCTTAGACGTCTACCTTTGTTGGTTGTTTTTTCTTTTTTGTTGGTATGGTTAGATCGGTTGTTGAGTAAGTTATGAAAGTGAAGGTAGGTTTGGCCTTCCATGGATTTGTTGTGATTTTTGCATTGGCGATCCTTTTTCTATATCCCCTTTCCTTTTATTGATAAGTTTGAGGTTTGAGATTCTGATTAGCCTGGTTCATCTACCGGTAGTAGTCTTGATCTTGGTGTTGGTTTTGAGATTGGTACTCTGTTCTTTCTATGACATGGTTCATGGTTCAGTTAGGTTGAGGTTGGTTTGAATAGGTGAATTCAGAAACTTCTCATTTCGATATTTATTTGGCCTAATATGACATTGTGGGATGCTTCTGCTTGATGATAAATGCTTGTGTATCAATTGTCGATAATTGAAGCGGGTGTCTTTTGGTAATGAATAATTTTTTCCATAGATTGAGTATTGGTTTGACCAGATTTAGGCTAAAATCATATTCTTCAAAGTTGCTAGAATTTGGCTATCATCAGGACACCTTACTGTCCCAGTAAGTTCTTGGTTATGTATTGGTGTACTGTACCCCTTAACAGATATCAATTTAATTTCTCGTATCTCCAGCTAGTGGCTTTCCTCTATTGTAATCATGTTCTTTGGCTACATTTCAGTTTCAGCCCTTGTAAGAACCATTTGGTATATGCTTAGTCTCTATAGATTTTAGAGTATAGATGCTTACTTGTCGATAGGAATGGTCTTGATAGTTGAGGTTGAGTGGTTCAACTTCAGTGTTGAGATTATGGCTAGGGATGGTGTAACTTGGTTGTAGCCCATTTCGGAGTTTCACTCAGTTGAGCCTTCATTGATAGGCAGACTAGGCCTATCCATTACATATCGGCTCAGTTTTCTTTAATTCAGTTAGATTTTACTTGGTGGATGCTCAAAGGATAGTCCGTTGGCACATGGTGTTTGTTTTAATGGCATTCGACCTTTATTCTCAGTATTCGTCAGAATTTTGATTGTCTAACACAGTGGAAGTAGTGTATTCTAGTTGGGATTAGCATGGTTTCACCGACAGTTGGTGGGGCATCCTGGAGTAGATCAATCTATTTTGAGATCTTGTGCTTCAGACTCATGACTATTAGTTTTGAGGGTCATCCGAACCAGTTATTGGCTTTAGCTGAGATTACAGACATTAGTCACCACCATTTAGGTATTCAAGAGGAACCTTATGAGGCATTGTTCTTATGCTAGTCTATGCAAATTTCTGGTGGGTCAACTTCATTCGTTCAAGGTTAGTTGTGATGTGATTATGCGGATAGGACTTGGATGATGCTGGAGATATCCTTTGTAGTTCAGAGTAGACAACATCTTTGGAAAGACCAGAGAATGTTAGATTTGGAGTTTGGAGTTGGTGGTAAGTTTCATGTGTTGAATTGTATTTAGCCTGATCGAGTATTTTCTTAGTTGTGCTCGTATCAGTGTGATGTTGGTATACTTTGATTTCGGTCTTGCAAACTTAAGTCGAGCTCGGTTCAGTTGGAGGTTAGGCAGCCTTTGAAGATAAACTAGTGGTTACTTTGAGCAATGGTGTAAGAAAGTTGAAATCAAGAGGATTCCCCTAGATCATGTTCCATAGAGGCATTATTCAGTTAGAGAGGGTGTCTAGGGAATCTTGTGGGGCAAGCGGACCCAGTACCCTCATCTTCTCAAGCTTTTGGGCTCTTTTTGTTCCTTGACTTTCGAGGACTAAAGTCCTTTTAGTAGTGGATATTGTAATAAACTTCTAGGTCATTTTTTGATTTTTTGTGCATTTTGAGCTTTTCGATATAGTTTCTTCCCGTTATTTATGACCTGTCAGGGAGGTGGTTCGATTCTCAGATAGTTCGTTTGAGAATATTATTAATACTGAACTTTTTCTAAAATATTTAAATTAAAGTTGAATTAAGTAAAAGATATATTTTACTACCTTTCTAACATATTTTAGATATCTATGAAAATTCTTTTGTTGTGATATATTTATATTATTTGATAACAATTTTATAATTTATTGATATTTTAAACAAGGATAGTGAGTCTTGTTATGTTGAAAAATTCTTATTATATAATAGAGGCTTTGTTCGAAATATTTTTCTAGTGATTATGATATATTTAAAATGGTATATTGATTTTATCACGAACCTATGCAATAGCCAAGTGTTTACAAATCAGAATAAGAATAATGTTGTATCAACTGCTCCACTTCTACGTGTAAAGTGGAGGACATGGAACCAACATTGCTGCAAGATTAGTGGGTTGCAACATGTCAAACAATCTACCTATTTAAATCCCTATATATATAGCCTAGAGGTTTAATTAGTGTTGGAGAGGGAAATATATTTCTATATTTGTATAAATAGGAATCTGCCACTACTTTTCTAATTTTCGCTTTAGTAATTAAACATATTACATGTTGCATGCGACTAGATGTATATTGCTTACGTAAAAATTTTAGAAGAAAAATTATGTTGAATAATTCATTTGATCACGAAGGAAAACCAATTATTTGCATCAAGTTAGTCAAGCTCGGGTCCTAGTAGGACATTATTTGGAGACTTCTCGATAAGGCCAGGCTTCGGTGTGGTGTTTGCAAGTTTAGCATTCAGACTCGAGGTAGTCTTCGGTCTACTTATCTCTATGAGATTGTGTATTGTATATTTTGCATGCTAGGTAGCGATTATAGGTTATGTTTATACCTAGAATATATCATGACTTAACCTAATTAAGATATTCAGAATAGAAATGTGACTCGAACCTTATCCTAGAATACCTGTTAATGTTGTAGGATCCTATTACACCTGGTTATAGACTTGATTAACCATAGATTTGCATACGGGATCCTTTAGTAAAAGACTTGCCATATTACTTACTATTTTAGGCGATATTTTCCGATTAGACATTTTTAGTAGCTTTATGCCCTTGTTTACCCTAGTTTCCCAATTTTTGGCATTAATATCTTGTTGAGAAATATATTTTTGGGCCCGAGGCCGAGGTTACGATACTAGTTGGATGCCAGGTTAGTCCTCTACACTTTAATTGAGCTATGACTTAGCTTTTAGATGCTTAAACGCTTGCGGTTGTATTGTTTTGATACTGGTGATGGCATGCATACATTTAGACGCGTTTACACTGATTAGTGACACGATTCCAAATGAAACCTTGGTTTTACTACTGTTTTCTAAAAAGGAGATTTATTCCCACTTTTCAACTTTAAAATTAATTATTTAAATGGAAGTCGTGCCACCTTTATTAACGACTTATGAGCTTTTAAACTAAACATATTACTTTAGAAACTATGACTAAGGCTATTTCCGGTTCATTTTTGATCCACACTCTTTTACCACTACATACTCATTTCGGTTGAAGGAGATTCCAACCCTTTTTACATTACTATACTATTTAAGTCTATAATTTGATCTGGGGAAATGGATTTACAGATATTCACTCATTCAGTTCTGGTTTAAGTCCGACATTCCTTATGATAATATACATATATATATATCTTTTGTACTGGACGAAGTTGATATGTGATGCTGTGTTTTGGAAGTCCTAGTTTGGGTCCAGGTAGTGTATATAGACATCCCAAGTCTCACTCGGGCCCCTTCGTTTGATAAGACATGGTACCGAAGAAGGATGTTCACCATATGTCCGTCCTTTTCGAGCTACTGAGCTGGAGTAGGTGTATACACTTGGTACATTATGTCACTGGATTGGTTGATGGTAGTGGATTTTCCCTGCATTCATTCATATTTATGTATTGCATAACACCATGTATAATTGTTTGGCACCTGAATCTATCGGTCTTATGGAGGGCAATATAGATACAAGTTATGGTTGTTGTTTACTGAGTGTTTGCATGTACCTTTTGGGCTTATGGGGGTTTGATTAGGTTATTGTTTTTCTGTGCTAGCCGTTTAGATTATTATTGTCTGGATATTATTGTTAGTTTATTTCATATGGTTCAGAACAGGCTCTTTATGGACTATTACCTGAGGTTGTTGGTACATTTTTAATCCCTTATCTCATTATTGTGGTAAGATTTATCGTTGTTAGGTCACCTTCTAATTGCCTTCACTTGGTTAGAGGCTCTGATTATGCTAGAGTTAGTTTCCTTCCTGACACCATAATCCTTATGAGATTTAGGCAATTGGGCCAACTCTTTTTGGTTTAGCTATTCTTATGATATATGACTGGTTCCCTTCATAATTATTATTATCAGATATATTCTTTCTTTGTATAATTATTATACATCTCTTCTATATCTCTTCCTTCGTACTTCTATTGTACATTGCATATTCCTTCCTTCACTATACTATTATATATTGACTGGCTACTTATGAAAACCTTATTATTGGTAGTATCTGATAGTTTACCTTTACAATTCCATTAACATTATTAGATTTCATGGCCTGAGTTGTTGCCTATAGTTTATATGTCTGCTTTACATGTTATTTATATTTGCATTATTTCTGGAGGTCAGTCGGCCGATGCCTACTGAGTACCTTATGTTTGGTACTCATACTACACTTCTGCATCCTACAGATAATAGTACGAGCCTTTGTTATTGGTGTGTTCATCATGCAGAGCAGCGATAAATCAGAGTTTTGGGGTGACCTCCTGACGTTCAGAGTTATTTTTGCTCTCCCTCATAATGTTAGACTGATCTTTATTTCTGTATTTCAGAGATGGCTTTATATATATTTACTCTGTATTCTACTTTGTACTCTTGTTGCATTAGAAGTTTTTGTACTGACCTCACTAGGTTTTGGGGTTGTATTCACTTCCTTCTTATCTCTTATTCTCTTTTATTTTGTTTAGCTTCCATTTTTCTTATTAGTTAATTACTAGTTGTTCTGGACTATGGGTTGGCTTATCTACTGGTGGGTTATGGTAGGTGCCATCATGACCTGAGAAAATTGGGTCCTGACATTTTGAAAGAAAAAGTCCCATAGGGACAAGTGAAAGTCATCTTCTCTTGGTCCTCGGGAGAAATAGAAATTTTATTATACCCCGAATAACAATCAAGAAAACAATACCATCCTCTACCTGTAAGTTGGTCCAATATCTTATCCATGAAAGACATTTGGAAGTGATCCTTTTGAGTCCACACATTCTGCTTTCTGTAGTCCATGTACAGACGCCAACCCATGACAAGTCTCAATAGAATAAGCACATTCTTATCATTTGAAACTACAGGGATCCCACCTTTCTTAAGCACACATTGAATAGGGCTCACCCACTTATTATCAGAAATTAGATAAACTACCCCTGTATCCAACCACTTGATGATCTTCTTCTTCACAACCTTTTGCATAGGGTGATTCAACCTATGTTGATGCTCAATGCTAGGAATACAATATGTCTCAAGCTAGATTTTGTATGAACAAATACACGGAGGGATCTTAATGATGTCATCAATGGTCCAACCAATTACCCGCTTGAATTACTTTAATACAAACACAAGAGCTTACAGATGCCACTCAAGTAAATTTGCTGCAATAGTAACTAGAAAAATGTCATTATCTCCCATGAAAGCATATGTAAGATGATAGTGAAGAGCCTTAAGATAAAAAATTGTAGGCTCTTAATGGATATTTTAACCAGTGGGATCACATAATTTTTTAAGTCAAAATGTTATTTTTACGGAGAATAAGAGTAAGACCCTATTGCAGCAGATTCATTCACCAACTCTTCATAATTATCAATGTCATCCCCATAAAAATTCATGATGACTTTGGCCAATGTCTCAATAACAAATCTCTCTTCAACTGTCACCTCAGGCACACAATCATTAATATGCCCAATGAAAGAAACAAAGCTCATATCTCAGGATTTCTTTATTGATCTACACATATTAAATACCACTTTTTCATTTTTCAACCTGAATTTTAACTCACCACTTTCCATATCAACAATTGCCCTTCCATTACCCCAAGATTATAGGGACCTTATTATCAACCTCGCAGTTCGTGATAACAAAAATTATTTGGAAAAATAAGGGTTTCAACCTTCACAAACACAATATAGAGTATGCCCACATGTCATTTAACTATGCGATCTACCACAAGTAGCTGCCTAGTCATCGATTTAGGGGCTACCAAGAGAAATTACTTGTACACATCAAGTAGTATAAGATTAATTCTTGCACCAAAATCTTATAATTTATTCATAAAATTATATTCCCTAAACATACAAGCAATAGGAAAAGCACAAGGATCCTCTTATTTTTGTACAAAAGAATGGGGTGTAATTGCACTATAATGGATTAAATTATCGACCAAGTCAAAACTCATACACATCTTCTATGTGACTAGATCCTATATTAACTTTGCATATCTATTCATTTTCTTAATAGCATCAACCAATGGGATGATCACGAACAACTATTTCAACATAGAGATAAGTTTGTGAAATTTAACATCTTCCACCTTCTTTTTTCAAGTGGTATGGGAATAGAGGTGAAGTCCAAGAAATGAGAGTCAATGACCTTGAGATCTCCTTTTCCTTTCCTATATCATGTATATTATCCTTTGCATCAACTAGGGACTTTTCAATATCTTTTTGTCCATCATAAACTATATTTCTACTCTTCAGAATCAGCCAAATTTTTCTACTCTGAACTATCTTCTGTAACAACCTCATCTTCATTAACAACAAGCAGTTTGGGCTTCTTGTTCAACATATTAATACTTCTAGTGGTGGCTGTCATACAATGACCATCATTTCTCGTGTTTAGGACAATATTATTGGGAGTATACCATTCTTTCTCTAATTCAATAATGTAGAAATTTGTCCATCTGTTGCTCCAACTATTTTATGGCGTTGGAATGAGAGCCAACCTTCTAGGTCAAATTAGATATATATCCTTTAATCCCCTTAATACCAACATCAATGGATTTTACCCTTTCAGCACCCTCACAATTTTTTCCACCATCCTAGAACCACTTCTATCTCCTTACCTTTTCCCTTTAGAGGAACATAAAGATCACTTTAATAATTTTTGTAAGCATCTTTATTACACCAATTGCCTTGGTCTCTTTCTCTATATATCCACCCAGACCGCTCATAGTTGTTTTCTTTGTAGTATTTTCGACCTTGATTTCCTACCTTGGCACCAAGAGTCTTTGTTAGACCCTTGGGCGTTGGCCCCAAAAAAACCCAGCTGGTTGTTGACAAGATTTTCCTCCTCAGAATCAAAATCATAATCATCATGACCTGTCACTTTACCTTGTGATCCAAAAATATTTACGATCTCAGAACCAAACCCTATCAAATTCTTTATAATTAAGTCCATTTGTGCTTTCAAATGAGGTATATCCTGATCACACTCGTCTTCTCTTTGGTTCCACTAAGCTGACATCCTCTTCGGGTGAGTACCAATAGAATTCTTTGACTTCCTAGTATGCCAATTCTATTAGTTCTCATGTCTATATCCAACTGAACAATAGCATTTGCTTAAGTGTGTGTCATCAATAAACCTCCAACTATAGGGTTTGCCACCGCCTTAGTTTCAAAGTTCAAAGACTTTTAGAATATCTCCAAATGAAGCTCATTAGCTAGCTTTTGGCTGAGGTATTGCTTCAACTTCTTATTGGACCTCAGCTAAGCCTCATGTAAATTTTTTCCAGATTGTTCCCTGAAATTATTAATCTTCTCTCTCAAATACAAAATTCAGGATGGTTGGAAAAATCTATCCAGAAAGGCTTCTTTCTATTCCATTCAACTAGTGTTAGGTAGATCTTCCAGCCAAAAAGTTGTTTCCAATAACAATGAGAAGGGGAATGACGGAAGTCTGATAGAATCATAACCAATAACAAGCAACCAGTAAGCTTTGAAAATTACCAAAAATTTCGTCAGATGAATTTTTGGATCATCTCCAATAGCTCCTCCAAATAGTCCCTTTATATTCAGCAATTGTATCATAGTACTAGTGATGTCAAATATGGCCCCAGGGGACAATAAAGGTGGGACATTGCGCTTGTGGTGCCTATTTCATTAAAATCAGCATTCTCATCAACATTCTGAGCAACAAATCATTGAGGCTATCACTTTCCAACATCCCCATGCCATTGATTCCTAAAACAAATTAGAAGGATCTACAACAACTACTTTAGCTGTATGGTGCCTAGAAAATTTAGCCACTATAGCCAGTCGGGTTGCTTCAATCATTTAGGTCTCAACCATATTAACTAGGTTTTACTGTTGAATACCTTGGTTATCTCTCATTTCTCATAAAACAAAACAAAAACAATAAAAAAAGTAAAATAGTATATATGGACTATAAGTCAAATAAACATATAAACTATTCCTAAATCGTATTTTGCAGCAATGGTGCCAATATTTGATGTCACTCAAATTAAACCTTGTAATGAAGTATAATGCAGTAGCTGGTCAAATATAGAACCTAACTAGGTTGTAGTCAATCCAACAGGGGATATGGGTAGAAACCAGGTTATTATGGTTATTTAAACTAGCATTCAATTATTTACGAAGGGGGAAAATCTAGTAAAAGTTAATTGTTTGTAAAAGAAAGCAGATAATTAACAAAGTAAGAAAATTTGTTGTTTTGTTATCAATTAATGAAAATGGACTAGTACTGTGTTCCCATGAATTCCTAACTCGATATGTGTAGAGTACTAGTGATCTATCCTGGAGCTTTGTTTGCAAAACTGATAGGATTGTTTCACCTAAACATCTTTTAACCCTAATTAGATGATTTTCACTAAAACTTCTTTCAGTCTTTGAGTATTTGATTATTGACCGTTGTCCTTAACCTTAAATTAACTTTACCTATTAAGGCTCAAGTTATTAGATGAAGGTTAGAATCCTCAAATCTATGTTGTTAACCTTTTCTCCTAATATCTACCTCTTTTATCAAGCATGAGATAATTTATGGAGATTTTTAACATTTGCAACCATTAAAAAGTGATTATTACAAAGAGAATAACAATACATGCATGGACTCCATTCTTCAGTTACTAAGTACTTTTAACCTATTTTTTTATTCCGTCATGGTTTCCATAATCCTATTTATGGGATTTAACTACTCATAATTATAAGAATAAAACCAAGAAATGATGTTGAATTCATGATCATTAACTAACAAGATTAATAAATCAAATCCAGAATCTTGTGTTATCACACAAATCTAAAATGAAGAATCTAAGTACGAATTAATTTCTTAAAAACTCAAGAGTATATTATTTCTCATCAATATGACAATAAGTTAAAAGTGTTTAATCATAAAATAAAACCTAAGGAATATATTTATAGAGAAAACAAATCCTATCCTAAACCTAGTAGGATTGTAGTTCTATTAGCAGTTCATGAGTCATGGTTTGACTTCACAACTCATGAAAAGTAGTTCTCAATCTATCCATTGTCATTCTGGCGAAATCCTCCCAGTTTACCACGAGTCATTCCATGATTCATAGTATTCATGGTTTGGATCATGGAATTGAAGTCCATGTCTTATGGTTCAGTTGAGCTATGTGTCACAGTATGAACCTTGAATTGGTATCACGGTTCGTAGAGTGGCTCGTGGGATGAAGTCCAACTTTCACATCTTTATATTATCTTTTACGAGTAATAATATGAGGTTTTTTCTCAAGTTCATGAGTTTTTGAATGAGTTGTGGCATCATTTTGACTTTGCACTATCTCAGATTAACCTGTCTTTGAGTTATTTTGAGTTTTGATGTTAAATCTTCTTCTTTTGCTACTTAAATTATTTCAATTTATCTGTTGGGTTGGATTTAGGCATACCTGTCGCGGTGGGTGTGATAGGTGCCCTCACTGTTTCAGTTTTGCATCATCATAAAGGCGATGAGATTCTAAGAGGAGAATTTAGAGAAGCGAATTAAATAGGAGTTTAGGTTAGGGCACCGACAAAAAAGGCATTGATTAAATCTGAAAATAAATAGGCTTGGGTTTTAATTTTTAAATGTTTTAGGCTATATAAATTAAATATAATTTATAATATTATTTAAAAACTTAATTAGTAAAATTTTGGTTCTTCGATGCACCGAAGAACCATGACTCCTAAACCAAACACCAAATCGAAAAAATAAACATCTTCAAGGAAAACATAAAGACAAATTGAAGAACACAAACTGATGAACAAAATTATTTTCGTTCAGTTTGGCTTTTCAGTTTTTATGCCAACTCCTATGGTTAATATTATGGTCCCTTTGATAACTATTGCAAATCGAAAGAAAATCTCCATACAAAATGCCTCAACTGAATGGTTTGGCAGAGAGGATGAATAGAACTCTAGTTGAGAGAGATAGATGTGTGCTTTTAAGGGATAAACTTTAAAATTCCTTTTGAGTGGGGGCACTTAAAACTGTTACTAATGTTATCAATTTCTCTCCTATAGTTGCATTGGTTGGTGATGTAGTTTGTTTTCTAAGGATATTTCTTGTGATTACTTGAAAATCATTGGGTGTAAACCTCTTGTGCATGTCCCAAAGGATGAGAGATATAAACTGGACGTCAAAATTAAGTAGTGCACCTTTATTGTTATAGTCATGATGAGTTTGGTATCAATTTTACGATGCAGTTGATAAGAGGCTTATTTGAAGTCATGATGCAATATTCTTTGAACACAAAACTATTGAAGACAATAACAAGACTAAGGCAGAAGTTTCTTTTAATAATGAGAGCTTAGTTGATATTGATCCAGTTCCTATTGCTAATACATTTATTGTACATAAAATAATCCAAGATAATAATTCATTTGTTGATCAAGATCAAAATAATCATGGTGTAGAACCAATACATGCTATTATTAATAATGTTGTGGTTAATCAACTAACAACTGCTTAGGTAACTACTTCAGATGCTCCTGAAACCTCTCATAGATGATCTACTAGGGAGAAGCAAAAACTAACACATTATTCTCCTAATGAGTAAGTACTTTTGACTAACAATAGAGAACATAGAAGTTATGATTAATCCATCGAAGATACTCACAAAGATCATGGGTACCAAGAAATATAAGATGAAGTCACTCCATGAGTATGACACATATGAGTTAATGAAATTACCAAAACTTAAGAGAGCTTTTACAAATAAATGGATCTTCAGAGTGAAGAAAGAGAAACATACCTTTGCGCCTAGCTATAATGCAAGGTTAGTTTTTAAAAGTTTTGGCCATATGAAAGGAGTATACTTTGATGAATTTTTCTCTCATGTTGTGAAAATATCTTCTATTCATATTGTTCTAGGCTTAGCCATAAGTCTAGATTTAGAGATTGCACATATGGATGTCAAGATTGCTTTTATTCATGGTGATTTAGATGAAGAAATTTACATAGAGCAGCCTGACGGTTTTGTAGTTGAGGGAAAAGAAAATTATGTCTGCAAATTGAGAAAGAGCTTGTATGGCTTGAAACAAGCTCCAAGACAGTGGTCTTGAAGTTTGAATCATCATTAAAAATTAGGGAGGCAAGAAAACATCTTCAGATCATTCTGTATTCTTTCAAAAGTACTCTAATGATGATTTCACTATTTCATTATTTTATATGGCTGATAGATAAATTGTTGGCAGAAATAAATCGAGAATTGTAGTCCTTAAGACGGAGTTGAACAAATCATTTGTTATGAAGGACTTAGGACCAGCAAGGAAAATTGTACCCTTTTAAATACACAAAGATAGAGATAAAAAATAGTTCTCATTATCCCAGAAAAGGTACATTAAAAATGTACTAAATAGGTTCTATATTTAGAAGAAAAAGTAGTTAGTACTCCTCTTACTAAACACTTAAAATTAAATACAACCTAGAGTCCATCTATTGATTAAGAGAGGTAGAAGATATCTTGTATTCCCTACTCCTCTACAGTTGGTAATTTGATATATGTTTTGGTTTACACTAGGCCAAATATTGCATATGTTAATGGTACCGTTAGTAAATTTCATTCCAATCCTAGAAAGGAATATTGGATGTGGTAAAATGGATACTAAGATATTTTAAGGGTATTGCAGATATAGAGTTGTGCTTTGCTAGTTGCTAGACTGAACTTGTGCACTACACAGAATCAAATTTGGGAGGGAATCAGGACAATTCAAGATCAACTTTTGTTTATTTGATCACTTTTGCAAGGGGAGATATTTCATGGAAATTTAGACGACAGAAGTACAAAGCTCTATTCACCACTGAAGCTAAATATGTTGCTATCAAAAAATGTTCCAAGGAATTGCTTTGGATAAAGGAATTTATAAAATACCTTGACTTTGAGTAGTTAGTGTTCATCTTATTTTGTGATAATCAGAGTGTTATGTATTTCACCAAACACTCTACTTTTCATTTTAAGTCCAAGAATATTAGTAGAAAGTATCATTTGATTAGAATAACCTTTGAAGAGAAATTAATTAAGGTTTAGAAGATACACATTTATGAAAATCTTTAAGATATGCTAAAAAAAAGTGGTGATTACAGATAAGCATGAGTATTGTAGAACTTCGGCGGACATAAAGTTTGCCTAGAGTTCCTCCACTAGAAGATCCACTTGGCCCCTTGGCTTGAGGGGGAGTTTGCTGGGTCATGAAACTTGTTCTAGCCAAAGACCCATGGCCTAATCCTATTCTCTTTAAATTTGATTTTCTTTATTTTCTAGTTTGTCTCTTTATGTAATAACAGATTCATATATGCAACTATTGATAAATCAAGAATCAAAAGAGTTGAGAAGTATTCTGTATTTTCTGAGTTACAATTGATAAAGTAGAGACTATTTATAAATAAAAACCTAAATTCAAGCAGGATTATAGAATCATGTGTTGCACAATATCGGGTATATCTTGTACAGTAGGTATGATTATGCATAGTTAAAGCATAATATCCCACTAGATCTTTTAGAATCATAGAGAATATTGTGAACATCCTCCCTCAAATTAACGATACTTATGTATAAGCATTGGTTTGGTTAATCGGAACTTGTGTTGGTTCCTTGTCTTTGCTTTAGTAAACAAGCCAACAAATTAATCATTTGATGTGATATGTGCTTTGTCTTCTCATTATGGATGTTCACTTTGATGTGCTTTGTGTTTTCATGATGAATTAAGTTTGATGCTATTTATATTGAACTAGTATTATAAATATGTAACATAGTGGCGGCATTGACTGAGAAATGATGTTCTACCATCAACCGAAATATCCATACAATTTCAAAGCAACCAACTAACATTCATATATATTCTACCTCTATTGATGATTTTTAAATTCTTGGATGCTTCTTGCACTTCTGTAAGACAATTGATGATCCAATTAATATACACCATCCTATTATAAACTTTTGAGAGTTTAGAATCCTGCCCAATATACGTTTACATATCCTTCGAGGTTTAAAGACGATGCTGAGTAAAAAAATGCACCTTGATTAATTGTACTCCAAACACAACGAATGATCAGGATATTGTAGAAAAGTGATGTACTACAAAAGATGCTCTAAATGACTAATATTTAGTGGCAATTAATTGATTACCACTAATTTTATTTTTTAAGCATAAAAATTACGGCAAATGAGTAATAGCCAGCTTTGAATTCTCTTTCAATGGAAATTTTAATCAATAGTCAATAAAATACACGAGAAAAGTCACACTTCTATCAATTTTTCACTACCCCCCCACCCACCCAATTTTCCCCTTTCCCTCCTTTATTTAATACATCAATTGAAATCCCTATTTCAATTTCTCTAGGTTTACTCTTCTAGATTTCCCCAAAAATCTCTTTCAGCTAACTTATCTCCCACACCATCCATCTATCTAAGCATATCAATACTTAACAAACAAGACAATAGGGCTTGATGTCAAAAAGATAAATTGTAATTATCATATTAGATCCTCAAAATTTTGTTCAAGTCAGTTTGTTAGAGTAGGTGAAAGTCCCTCGTTGGTAGGGGAGTGGACTGGCGGTTTGCTTATAGTGCGGTTTGCTTATATTGACTTGGGCAATCTTCCCCTTAAGAACTAGCTTTTGTTGTTATGTCTAGGTGTCATATCTATTCTTGGTATAAGATCCAAGTCAATCCCCCTTTGGGCTCACAATCGATACGCCAGTTGGGCTCTGGGCGTGTAGGGGGATAATAGAGTGAGTGAAATATCACAATCCAAAAACTCAGGTCGTGATGACACCTTCTATAACCTACAAGTAGGTAAGCCAAATCCATAGCCTGGAATGGAAAGAAACAGGCTAATGAGCAAAATGGAGAAAAAATAGGGTAACGACACTAAATAAAGCGACTTATAAAGAAATAGATGGAACATATAAATAAATAGAGAAGGGGAAATACAAAAAATACAAAAAGGATCCCCCAAGACATGGTATAGTCAGTACAAGAGCCACTACAACATAAGGAGTGCTAGATGAGTGCAATATATACATAATAGTCTCTGAAAGTAAAAAATAAGACCAATCAAAAAAGAGAAGGAGATAGTTCAGCTTCGGTCGCCAAATTCTCACCCTATATCTCTGATAAACGGCTCCGCATGAGAAAGGCTTCAGCGATGATGATTCACACTAGAATCTGCATCAGAGAAAAAGACACAGAAGTGTAGTATGAGTACAAAAGCACCTAGTACACAATAGACATCATAGGCCAACTGAGCTAAGATAAGATAAAAGAATAATAAAGTGTGAATATATGCTAAAGGTAAGAAATGAAGGGTCAGAAAGAGAATAATACACTAAAACTAGATAATTATGAGAATATAAATAAATAACTCAGAAATCATAAAATAAGCATCTAACTATAACCTAACCGGACCCCTATAAGACTAAAAGGTACACACAATAATAAATAAACCCAACCGGCCTCCATAAGCACTATGGATGCGGAAAATAAGCAATACGAAATATAAACCAAGTATGAATGTCAATAAATATGGAAGAATGCCATGATATGCCATAAACGTACCGTATACTCCTCCTCCAGCCATATTTATAAATCTTGCCTAGAATCAAATCGAACTTCCAAACAAAAATAAATGATAATGCATACCTGAAATCAAACTGTGGCTAAATATGAAATGAAGTTGTAAAATCAAGTGCCTAGAATTGAAACAGGTCTAAATAGTCCATTTTCCTTTTTAGAAAAAACAAATTCATTTAAAGTATTCAAAATCCCATTTTCATGTTGAAAAACAGTATTTTTAGGCCAAAATCCCAATATACAAAGGATATAAGATCAAACAAGTACAACTGAGAAATCAAACTATTCAAATACCAATAATAAGTCAACCAATATGCAACATATGTGTTTTATTTTCATTTACAATAGGAAAATGCTTTATCCTAAGGTGAATTTCCATAGAGGAGGGGTAAAACTAGGTATAAGCCCCTAGAAACCCGACCTAATGCTAGCAGCTACCTGAGCCTAAACTAAGGCATCTGACTCTAATCCCAAGGATACTATGTACACTAAGCCAAGTACCAAAGGAGAAGCAACTACCAAAACTAAGGATTCACGACAAAATTGTACTCCAAGGCCTCTAAATAGGCTATAAGGATCATAAATTCCTAAATAGAGTATTCAAGCCACAATGTCCCACCAACAATCAGCATAATATCATACAAATACCTTGAATGAGCAAAGAATAAGAGTAGGCAAGCCGTAACTTATCTGGACGCTGAAGAACACTCTCCCAATCCACTAAAATGGAGTTTTTCCCTTCCGAGAAGACTCCGACCACTGCCATGCTATCAAACTAGTTATCCTATTCAACAATAAGAGAATACCTATTTTGTGAATTTAAGCTCGAGGTTAAAAATTGAGTCAAAAATCACCTGCATGGACCACATATAGAATTTAAAAATTGAACCACTAATTGTGTCCCTTGAGGGGCAAAGATCTCATGCTCAAAATTAAAGTATGATCAGCCCCATGATCGAGTTTCAAAATAGCCCATAAAAGAAAGGAAAAACAAGAATTAAAATCTAGAAATAAAGCAGATATTTGGGCTTCAACTTGAGAATAAAAGACGAGAATAGAAGCATGAAGCAAGCAAATATCAACCCTTAGCTCCAACTATGATTTCCCAGAAAATACCCAAGCTCCAAGGGTTAAAAAATGGTGATTTTTTAAGTGAAATGATGTAGTGTTCAAAATGTGGATATGAGTGGCACCCACACTACTCAAACAATGGGAGAACCAATAATCCAGGAAGCATTGATCAACACGAAAATAAAAGTACGAGAACTATCCCATAAATAGCGCAATAACCATCCAATCTAACAACTTAAGAATGTGCAGAAACAAAATACCAAACGGAAATCCCCTAGGACCCAAAAGTTGGTGTAACAAAACATACTAAGAATATCAAGTGGGGATGCAACCCCGAAACTGTAAAAAGTAACAAGTCAAAACAAAGGAGCATGTCTGAATAAGAGAAAGATTTCCTAGTAACCCGAATGTGCTGCTCACTCTGAAATCCAGAATCGACTACTGAAATCACAAGTAAGGGCTCAATAAATCTGCAGGACTATGTGTTGCACTCACAGAAGTAAATGCAAGTGTAGTATGAGTACACAAATAAACCACAGTGTACTGGTAGGATCATTGAATAACCCAAGATGGAAATATGGATGCTTAATCAAAACAAGTACAATTAGCTAACACATGCTTACATAACAAACATTCAACATATATGTACAAGTAGCATTCCAGAGACAAGCCAACCAGTCAACAAGTGTCATTAAGGCAAAAATATGCAACTCAATTCAATACAACTAAACAAGGACAATCACAACATTACAAATTCCTCGGTTTACTCAAGGAACCGTCATACTAATACATACCTTGAAACCCATACACACATGCTAAGGGTTATATACCTACCCTCTAGTTATGACCTGCAGAGGACAATTACCATCCATGTACTAAAAACCCTAGGTGTGAATGTCTGTAATCCTTAATCCAACAACCTTTGAGAATGTCTCCAATGCCGAAACATTCCATAATTTACAATATAACGAGGCCAAGTCATAAAACAAGAAGACATTGCAATGACCAAACACACCATACAGATTAACCAATCACACTACAAAGCAGTTCATATGAACATATAACACAAGTTGGATTAAATATACCCCATCAACTACCTCGAACCAAGCTTGCACAACTCTAAGCCAGAGCTCTACCTTTTTGTGCCCTTTTCGAAGGCTTGTGGTCTATAACATGCATACAAACACCACATTAATGAAATGACCTAACATGGAGGGAGTTATAAGCTATCCCCAACACCTTAAGGTCAATTTATAATTTTTTTAAATCTTTCTAGGGTTATTTCCCCCGTAATTCAGCTAAAACTACCAATTTAATGGAATGCTTAGTGAATTAGCCAATTTCATGGTTAATAAACGAAACCCATTAACCTAATGCTCAATTTCATACTTGAACCAGCACACATACAAAAATCCACCCTAAAACCCTCCCCGAACTTTGTAATTTACGCCTTATAAGGATTATGAAGTAATTACAAGTTAAAGAGAATGAATTCCTTACCTTAACGATGTTAAACGGAGGTAAACAGGTGATATTTGCCCTAAGTCGCTTTCTTTTTGCCCCAAAATGAGATTATAAACTAATAAACTATTTTGGGGTTTAATTTTTTTTAATCTGCGGCTTCTACCGCTATAGTTGTAGACCACCGCTATAGTGGCCTTGACCATTTTTTACCACCGCTATAGTGTAATTATTTCACTATAATGGTCACTGCTATAGTGGTGTGTCAACCACTATAGTGGTGTCAACGGGATAGAATGTCTGTCTTCACCCAAAAGCCCCCCTTTTTACAGCACACCATGATCCTGGGACATTTCGAATAATGCCCTTTATGCTAAGGTCAATTTTGGGAGTTCTACTAAATCAAATTCAATTCCATAAAATCCTACGTGTTTCTTACCGACTTAGCAAACTAGGAATCAACATTTTTCACACCAAACCAATCTAAATTATTCCCATATTTTCAAAGACTACCCTTTGCTGCTAAATAAAGAGAAACTAGCCTAGCCTGAAATTTATAACTTCCAAACCGAAAGGAATTTAGACACGAAATTTGAAACGTAAGACTTTTACATAATGTCTAAGAGGGTCATTACAACAGATGTCAATTTATCCATCATTCATCCCCGAAATATCAAACTAGAAAGGCATGCCAGAATAAGAAAGGAAGAGAGTACATGTATCCTCTAATAACTGAGGGTACTTATCCCATATGTCCTTCTCGGTTTCCCAAGTGGCTTCCTCAATCGGATGATGCTTCCATTGAATCTTCACTGAATGAATTTCCTTCGTCCTCAACTTATGAACGTCATGATCAAGTATCACTATTGTTTCCTCCTCATAAGTGAAGTCCTTATCCAAAAGCATCGAATCCCACTAAATAATGCAGTCTCCATTTCTATGATACTGTTTTAACATAGAAACATGAAATACTAGATAAAGCCCCGACAAACCCGACAGCAGGGCTAACCTGTACTAAATTGGACCCACTTTCTCAAAAATCTTGAAAGGACCAATATATTGAGGGCTGAGCTTTCCCTTTTCACCAAACCTCATTACTCCCTTCATTGGAGAAATCTTCAGCAACACTTGCTCCCCAGCCTTGAAGTACATGTCCCTCACCTTTTGGTTCGCATACTCTTTTTATGTACTTTTGGCAGGCAACATCTTAGTATGAATAAATTTTACCTTTTCTTGAGCCTCTTTCATTAAGTTGATGCCCAAATGTTTGACATTTCCCGCCTCAAACCAACCAATAGGTGACCTGCACATTCTCCTATAAAGTGAACGGAGCCATATTAATGTTGAAGTGATAGCTATTATTGTATGAAAACTCATACAGAGGGAGGAACTGGTCCCAATGACCACCAAACTCAATCACGTAGGCTTTTAACATATCCTCTAGCACCTGAATTATCCGCTATGACTGACCATCAGTCTGAGGATGAAAAGTCGTGCTAAAAGTAAGCTTGTTGTCCAACTCCTCATAAAACCTATCCCTAAATTTAGAAGTAAACTTTGCATCCCTGTCTGAAATGATAGAAAGTGGGACCCCATGAAGTCTGACAATCTCCTTGACATATATTTTTGCCAACTGCAGAGACCTATAATCTACCAGAAATGGCAAGAAGTGAGATGATTTCGTTAGTCGATCAACTATCACCCAAATAGAGTCATACTTTTCTAATGTCTTAGGGAGCCCCACCACATAATCCATCGCAATATCCTTCCGCTTCCATATAGGTATAGGCATCCTCTGAAGTAAGCCAGTAGGTATTTGGTGTTCATACTTTACATATTGACAGTTATGAAACTTAGACATATGATATATTAGGTCCCTCTTCATTCTCGATCACCAATAAAGCTCTATCAAGTCGCGATACATCTTGGTTGTTCCCGGATAAATAAAATAGAACGAACCATGAGCCTCTAAAAGTATATCAGTAATCTAGTCACTAACCCGAAGAACACATAACCTTCCCCTAACCCACAATAGCAGGATGATGTTTACCCCCTCCCTACTCACCACCTTGTTCCGGAGTACCATCAACTTCTTATCCTCGAACTGCTTGACTTTAATCTGCTCCACAAAGCCTAAATTTTACATGAACACTATCCAATATTCCACCCTTTCCCGAGACCCCAAACTGCATGCTCAAGGATGCTAGAGTTTGAAATTCTCTAGCTAATGGTCTCTTTGACACTCTCAAGAATGACAAGCTGCCCATACTTATGGCCTTTCGGCTCAATGCGTCTTCCACCATATTGGCCTTACCCGGATGATACTGAATGGTCATATCATAGTCCATTAATAATTCCATCCACCGTCTATGCCTTAAATTTTGATCCCTTAGAGTAAACACATGTAGAAAACTACGATCGCTAGTGAAGACCTCATACTTGACACTATAAAGATAGTGCCTACAAGTTTTTAATGCAAATACCACCGCTGCAAACTCTAAATCATAGATTGGGTAATTCCTCTCATGAGGCTTCAACTACCTCGAAGCATACGCAATAATATTCTTATCTTCCATCAACACAACACCCAAACCCAAAACTAAAGCATCACAATAGATAATGAAATCTTTACCTTCAATCAGTAGCAAAAGAATAGGTGTTGTAGGCAAAAGTCTCTTGAGCTTTTGGAAGCTCTTTTCACACTGTTCAGACCAAACAAGAAACACCTATTTTTTAGTCAACCTTGTCAAGTGAGTTTCAATAGATGTAAATTTCTTGAGAAACTTGCAATAAAAATTGCCAAGACCCACAAAACTCCATACCTCGGCCACTAAACTAGGCCGAATCACACTCTTAACTACTTTAATTTTCTGAAGGTCCATCATCACTCACTTCTCTAAAACCACGTACCCCTACCCCAAGAAGGCAACAGAATAAGCCAGAAGTCTCATTTGGAGAAGTTATCTAATAACCACTTTTCCCTCAGAATTCCCAAAACTATACGTAGATGGCCTACATGCTCTTCTTTAGTTTTGGAGTACACTAGAATATCATCAATGAACACAATAACGAATGAATCCAAAGAGAATTTAAAGATTCTATTCATCAAACTCATGAAACCTGCAGGTGCATTAGTCAATCCAAAAGACATTACCAAAAACTCATAATGGCCATACCGAGTTCTAAACCCTGTCTTTGGAATATCCTCTAGTCTAATCTTTAACTGATGATAACCTGACCGTAAATCAATCTTTGAGAAAATGGTTACACCCTGTACCTTATCAAACAAGTCATGTTTATGAGGTAAAGGATATTAATTTTGGATGGTGACCTTATTCAACTTCCTATAATCGATGCACATCCTCATACTTCAATTATTCTTCTTAACAAAAAGAACTGGAGTGCCCCAAGGTGAAGCACTTGGACGAATATTAACCTTATCAAGAAGCTCTTGCAAGCCTTGAGTTCCTTCAACTCTACAGGAGCCATTGGATATGGTGGAATAGATATGGGGCGAGTGCCCGACTCTAAGTCAATACAGAAGTCGATATCCCTATCTGGAGGCATACCAGATAAATTGAAAGGACACAAATCTTGTAAGTCCAAAATGACCAAAACTAACTTAATAGATGGGGACCCCGCATCCACATCTCAAAGATGAGCTAAAAATACTAAAACAACCTTTCCCAATTAGCCTCCTAGCCCAAACATAAGATATAGTCCTTATCGGTTTGGCCTTATACACTCCCTCCTACTTTAGTTCCCTCATCCCAGGCATAGCTAGAGTTACTGTTTTAGCATTACATATTAAAACAACCTGATATGGACATAACCAGGTCATACCCAACATTATATCAAAGTCTGACAATCCAAGATAATTAAGTCTATCCACGTCTGAAACAACCAAAATAGGACAAGACCAATAAACATGGGTAACTACCACAGACTTCCCAATCGTAGTAGACACTTGTACAGGATAGTTAAGAATATGACAAACCAGACTCAGAACAATAGCAAACTGAATAGACACATAAGAATAAGTAGACCCCAAATCAAATAAGAAAGAAGCCATCTAGTCGCAGATAGAAATAGTACCTATGATCACTGGATCAGAAGTCTCAGCATCAGTCTTCCCCTGAAGTGCATAACAATGAGCCCGATTATCAATCTGAGCTAACTCTCTACTTATCTGCGCTCCTGCAATACCGTTACCATAATCGCCTATCTGATTTCCCCATCCACCCTGTGGACAACCCCTGCCATTACCCCCTCATCTATTTGCTGGAACCACTGCCCAAACCTGCTATTATGCCTGGCCACTCACCTGACACACTCGACACTCCTTCTTAAAATGACCCACCCACGCTTTAAAGAAGTCCAACTGACAGAAGAATAAGAAACCCCTTGGCCTCTAACAACCTGAGTTTGGGAAGGTCCCTTAGCCAGAACCATAGTAGAGGCTGGCATTGCTGACTGAATAGGGCGAGCTGAAAAGGCCTGTTGGCCCTTAGAATAGGATCCACAAAAATTCCCAATATTCTGAGACTTTTTGGAAAATATCTTAACCTATCCCACCTGCGCCACACCTTCCAACTTCTTCACAGAATCTGACATATCATTAAACCCCTTTCCAAAAATAGAGGTATATATTTATCCAAAAATATAGCATGAAATTGTTCCCAAGTCAAAAAAGGTAAAACAGGTGATCGACGCTCAACATATGCTCTCCACTACTGCTTAGCAACCTTCTCCAGCAGAAAGGTCACAAACTCAACCCCATGTTGTTCACAATACACATCTTATGCAGCCTCTTATAGAAATCAGTAATAAACTCAAAAGCATCCTCAAATTTTGTACCCTGAAACATAGGAGGTTTGATTTTGAGGAACTTAGTTAGTAGGTCATGTTCAGTACCAATAATCACAAAACCCAAAATCAAATGAGAAAAAGCATTCGTGCCTGAAATCTTATCCATCCTAGGAGCCATAGCAATAGTAGAGTACACAACTAAAGATTGATAAGTTGAAACTGTGGGGGTGGATCCTGTCCCAGCCAATCAGGTAAAAAAGAAAACACTTGTTGTATTACCTCAGCAGACATAGGAGGAAGAGCTGAAACCTCAATTGGTGCCGCCACTTCAAGATCCATCTCCTGCTCCTCAGCTGTTTCCCTCTCCTAAAAATGAGCCTAGGGTGTGGTAGTGGATGCTGCCTTCACATTAACCTAACCCAAAGTTGCTTGAGCTCTACCTCTGGCTTATGTGGCTCATTCCTGTCCTCTCTTTCCTCTTCCTCTCACTCGTCCTCTTTTCCTCATGGCTGGCTCCTCCATTGGAGCGGTTGGTGTTGGGGATGTTGGTCGGTTATTGTTTATTCTAGTATTCACCATCTACGAACAAAAAAACAAAGGATCAGATACGAATTTGGATCACCAGATACCAATTGAAATCAAATCAAAGCACTAAAAAACCAAGAAAGACAGATTTTTCCTAAAGTCCTATAGCCTTTCGAAGAAAAGTACAGATATCTCCGTACCATTCTGGGAGACTCTACTGGACCCTATTTGGTATAACACAATCAACAAAACCCAGACTCTGATACAAAGTTTGTCACAACCCAAACTTATCATAAGTGGCTCCATACTACTCACCCGGTAGGAGAACCAAAATGCCCGGAAGCATTGATCAACATTCAAGTAAAAGTACGAGACATATCCCATAAATAGCTTATAGTAACCATTCAACAACTTAAGAATGTGTGGAAACAAAATACTAAATAGAAATCCTCCAGCACCCAAAAGTCGGTGTACCAAAACATACTAAGAATATCAAGTGAGAATACAACCCTAAAACTGTAGGAAGTAACAAGTCCAAACAAAGGACAATGTCTAAATAAGAGAAAGATCTCATGGTAGCTAGAATGTACTGCTCACCCTAAAATCCAGAGTCAACTGCTGAAATAACAAGTAAGGTCTCGATGAATCTGCTGGAATATGTGCTACACTCATAGAAGAAAATGAAGGTATCAGTACATAAATAAACCACAGTGTACTGGTAGGATTCTTTGAATAACCGAAGATGGAAATATGGACACTTAATCAAAATATAGTAGAATTAGCTAACGAAAGCTTACAATCAAACATTCAACATATATGTACAAGTAGCATTCCAGAGACAAGCCAACAAACCAACAAGTGTCATTAAGGAAATAATATGCAACCCAATTCAAGGCAACCAAATAAGGACAAGCACAACAATACAAATTCCCCGGTTCACTTAAGGAACTGTCATACTAATACATACCTTGAAACCCGTACACACATGCCAAGGGTTATATACCTAGCTCTAGCTATACAGGGGACAATTACCATTCATGTACTAAAACCCCCAGACCTAAATGTTTTTAATCCTTAATCCAACAACCTGTGAGAATGTCTCAAATGCCGAAACATTTCATAATTTACAATATAAAGAGGCAACTCAAAAAATAAGTAGACATTGCAATGACCAAGCACAGAACATGGATTAGGCAATCACACTACAAAGTAATTAATATGCACACATAACACAAGTTGGATTAAATAAACCCCATTACCTACCTCGAACCAAGCTTGCATAACTCTAAGCAGGAGTTTTTCTCTTTCGTGCCCTTTCCATTGGCTCGTGGTCTAAAACATTCATACAAACACCGCATTAATGAAATAACCTAATATAGCGGTAGTTATAAGCTACTCCCAACTCCCTAAGGTCAGTTCATGATCATTTTATAACCGTTATAGGGCTATTTCCCCCGTTATTCACCTAAAACTACCAATTTCATGGAATGATTAGTAAACTAATGGAATGCAAGGCCAATTTCATGGTTAATAAATAAAACCCATTAACCTAATGCTCAATTTAACCCTTTCACCAACAAACATACCAAAATCCACCCTAAAACCCTACCCAAACTCTTTAATTTATGCCTTCTAAGGATTAAGAAGTAAAGGGAGTGAATTCCTTACCTTAACAAAGTTAAACGAGGTAAACCGGTGATTTTTGCCCTAAATAAACTTTCTCTTGACCCAAAATAAGTTTATAAAATAATAAACTATTTTGGATTTTATTCCCTTTAATCTGTAGTTTCTACCGCTATAGCGGTAGGCCACCACTATAGACCCCTTGACCACCTTTGACCACCGCTATAGTGGTAATTATTTCTATATAGTGGCCACTACTATAGCGGTGTGTCAAATTCTATAGCAGTGTCGCTCGGACAAAATGTTCGTCTTCACCCAAAAATCCCCCTTTATACAACACACTTTGACCTGTTACATTACAAATAATGCCCTTTATGCTAAGGTCAATTTTGGGAGTTCTACTAACCCAAATTCAGTTCTATAAAATCCTACGGGTTCCTAATCAACTTAGCTAACTTAGAATCAACACCATTCCCACCAAACCAGTCTAAATTATTCTCATATTTTCCAAGACTATCACTCACTCCAAAATAAAGTAAAACTAGCCTATCCTGAAATTTGTAATTTCCAAACCTGAAGGAATTTAGTCACAAAATTTAGAATGTAATACTTATACATAATGACCAAGAGGGTCGTTAAAGCTACCTCCACTTAAGTAGATTTTTTCCAACTAAGCATTGTTGCTTA
This sequence comes from Capsicum rhomboideum, assembly GCA_031232105.1. Classification (NCBI taxonomy): domain Eukaryota; kingdom Viridiplantae; phylum Streptophyta; class Magnoliopsida; order Solanales; family Solanaceae; genus Capsicum; species Capsicum rhomboideum. Next base: position 96,207,852 of record CP124715.1, read on the forward strand.
ACCGACTAATACACCTCTTAAGCGGTGGTTATTATATTCCTACCTCTTTGCTTAAGCGTCTCCTAAGTTGTATAAGCGGCTTCGCTTAAGAAGAGGAGAGCCAACTTTTGAAAAAGGGGCTAACATCAGTTCTAGACACTTAAGCGACCTCCTAAATATATAAGCAACTAAAAGCTCACTTAAGCGGCTACATCAGTTGATGCACCAATGGTTTAAATTATCAACCGAGTTAAAACTCTTAGTCCTCTTATTTGTGACTAGATCCTTCATAAACTTCACATATCCAGGTATTTTCTCTTGATCTTCCACCGATGGGATATGTACAAACAACTATTTCAGCATAGAGATAAATTTGTGGAATTTTACCATCTTCCACCTTTGCTTTTTCAAGTGATATGGGAAGAGAGGAAGAGGATTAGGAATGGGATTCAATTGCTTTGAGATCACCCTTTCCTTCCCCTTGTTGTGAATAGTCTCCTTTGCATCAGCTAGAGACTTTTAAAATATTTTTAGCCCTCATCAACTGCATTCTGTTCTACAGAATTAGTTAAATTCTTCTATTGTGAACTATCTTTTGCAACATCCTCATCTTCATCAACAACAACCTGTTTGGGTTCTCATTCAACATTTTCCACTTCTAGTGGTGACTTCTATACAATGACCATCATTTCTCGTGTTCAAGATAATATCACTCAAAGTGTACCATTCTTTCTTAGATTTAATAAAGTAGAAATTAGTCCTATCTGTTGCTCTAATGTTTTTATGGAGGTGGAATAAGAGTCAACAATCACGGTCAAATTAGATATATCTCCTTGAATCTCCTTAATGCCAGTATCAATGGATTTTATCCTTTTTAGCACATTTACAATCATGTCCTCCACCCTAGAAACACTTGCCACTCCTTGATATTTTCCCTTTAGAAGAGAATAAAGATCACTTCAATTATTTTTGTAAGCATCTTTATTCCACTAATTGCCTAGGTCTCTTTCTCTATATCTATCTCTCTCCACTCAGATTGCTCATAGTTGTTGTCTTTATAGTAGTTCCGACCTTGATTACCTTGATCTTGGCATCAAGTTTCTTTGTTAGATCCTTGGGCATTGGCCCAAAATCCCTCTATTTTGTTGTTGAAAATATTTGCCTCCTCCTCAAAATAAAAATCATAATCATCATGCCTTGGCACTTTACCTTGTGAATCAATAATGTTCATCTTCTCAGAACCAACTGCCATCAATATTTTTATAATTAGGTCCATTTATGTCTTTAGAGAAGACATATACTGATCACACTCTTCTGTTATCCCTTTTGGGTAAGTACTAATAGAAATCTAAGACTCCCTAGTGTGCCAAGCTCTATTAGTTTTCGTGACTAGATCCAACTACACAACAACATATTGAATAAGTGTGTGACAGCAACGAACCTCAAACAATAATATCCTCCACCACCTTAGTTGTAGAGTTCAATGACCTTTAGAATTACTCCAAAAGAAGCTTATCATCCAGCTTGTGGTTGGGGCATTGCTTTAACTTCTAATTACACCAGAGCAGAGCCTCATGTAAAGCTTTTATAGATTGATGTCAAAAACTATTAGTCTTATCTCTCAACTGCAAGATTAGGGATGGAGGGAAAATCTCACTAGAAAGGCTTCCTACAGTTCCATCTAGTAAATGATAGAGTCATCAAGTAGTTTTGTCAGCCATAGAGTTGCTTTCCCAGACAATGAGAAGGGGAACAACCAATGTTTGATAGAGTCTTAACTAATACGTAGCAACCTGTAAGCTTTGAAAATTCCTAAGAAATTCTTCAGATAAGGGTTTGGATTATCTCTAACATCTCATCCAAATAGTCCCTTCATATTCAGCAGTTGTATCATAGTATTGGTGATGTCAAACATTGAACTAGGTGACAACGAAGGTGGAATAATACACATGTGGTGCCTATTTTATCAAAATCAATATTCACTCATCATCCTATGTGACAAATCATTAAGGCTATCATTGACCAAAGACCGCATGCTATTAATTCCTAACAATATCAGCAACATCTACAACAACTGCTTCAACTTCATGGTGCCTAACTTCTTTAGCCTCTTCAACCAGTTGGTCTATATCGGTCATTTGGAGCTCACTCATATTAACTATGTTTTGCCCTTGAATACCTTGGTTATCCCTCATTTCTTCCAAAACAAAAACATTTGACAAACTAAATTATGAAATAAGGACTACAAGTCAAATAAATATAATTAAACTATTCCTAAATCGTATTTACCAACAACGGTGCCAAAATTTTCTGTTGCTCAATTATACCTTTCAATGAAGTATAATGCGGTCGCTGATTAATTATAGAACCCAACATGGTTGGAATTGATCCAATAGGGATAGAACTTGTCTAAAAACTAGGTCAATGCGGTTATTTAAACTAGTAATCGATTATTGAGAAATGGGGGAATTCTAGTAACAAGCAGAAGTTTGAAAAAGTAAGCAAAAAGGTAACGAAGCATGAGAATTTTGTGTTTTGTTATCAATTAATGAGAATGGACTTGGACTTTGTTCCTCATGAACTCATAACTTAGAAAGCATAGCATCCTAGTGATCTATTCAGGTGCTTTGTATGCAAAACTGACACGATTGTTTCACCTAAACATCTTTCAATCCTCATTAGATGAATGTCACTCTAATTCCATTCGGTCTTTGATTATTTGATTGTTGACCCTTTTCCTTAGCCTAAAATTAACTTTACCTGTTAAGGCTCAAGTTATTAAATAAGAGTTAAAAGCCTTAAATATCTGTTGTTAACCTCTTTTCCTAATATATCTACCTCTTTTATTAAGCAAGTGATGATTTATGATGAGTTTTGAAATTTGAATCCATTAAAAAACAATCATTATAAAGAGAATAACAATACATACATGAACATCATTATAGAATCACTAAGTACTTTAACATATTTTGTTATTCAATCATGGTTCCCACAACCCTAGTTATGGGATTTAAATGCTCATAATTGTAAGAATAAAACCAAGAAAAGATGCAGAATTCATGATCATCAATTTACAAGATGTATAAGACAAATCCATAATCTTGTGTTATCACACATATCTAAAACCAAGAATCAAAGTATTAATTGATTTCTCAAAAACTCAAACGTATGTTGTTTCTCAACAATATCACACGTCACTATAAGTTAAAGTGCGTAAAATCAAAATAAATGCCTAGGAAAAGTATTTATAAGGGAAACAAATCCTATCCTAAACCTAGTATGATTGTAGATCCATCAACAATCCACAATTCATGTTTTGAAATCACGAATAATGAAAAGTAGTTAACGATCTGTCTTTTGTTATTCTGGAAAAATCCTCCCAGTTTATCATGAGTCATTCCACGATCATAGTCTTGAACTAACATCCATGGTTTTTCTTATGGTATTAAAGTCCATCTTGTATACTTGTGGTTTAATTGAGCTATATCTCATTGTATGAACTATGAATTAGTTTCACCATTCGTAGAGTGGCTCATGAGATGAAGTCCAACTTTTACATCTTCAAATCATCTTTTACGAGCAACAATATAAGTTGATTTTCAGGTTCACAAGTCACTGAATAAGTCATTGTATCATATTAACTTTGTACTATATCAGATGAACTTATATGAGTCACTGTATGACCCATACTTCCATTTAATGAGTCGTCAATTATTTTCACAGGCCAACACTTGGCAAATGTTAGCTCAATCTCAATTTTTACGTTTGGATCCTATTTTCCTACACATATACATAAAAAACATCATATCTACAAAAATATACTCAAGAACATATAAAATGTCCATATTTTAAGTGCCTAATGTGTTGTAGAATCATGGCATATTAGGTCCTAGTTAGCCATACAAAGCAACGAGTGTATGCTATCATACATTATAGCATATTACACCATCACATCATTTTAATATGATTGTTTCATTGTATTTTGATATAGTGCTGGGTGATTTTCTGCAATTATACTGAATTGAAAGATGGTAGACTGCTAAAGTTTAGTTTTCCTTATTGTTGAGATATATTTGTTAGACAAGGTGTGGCTTTCCTAAATGTAGGTCATGTTGTTTTATGGATGGTTGGTTTTGTTTTTTCTCACCACAGTTTTAAATTAGGTTTGGTCAATGAAGATGTTGAGTACACATGTCTTCGTACTCACACTTGTTATTTTTTTACACCTTATGTGTAGGTACTGGGTTGGTGGTCCCTGGACCTTGATCTCACGACTTTGTGGTAATTATTTTCTTGAAATTCTATGTTAGCAGTTTGTAATTCCAGATATACTCAGATTCTCTATCCTATTCTTGTTTTATGCAATTTATTCGCATTCAGACACTTTGGAAAAATTCACTTTACTTATATTCTTAGATGCTTGACTTGTGAATACCGGACCTAGGATATTGATGTTGGCCTTTGTATTTTATCTTATTAACTGTCATTGGGTTATATTGAGTTTTGATGTTAAATCTACTTCTTTTGTTTCTTAAATCATTTCAGTTTATGTGTTAGGTTGGGTTTAGGCTTGCCTGTCGTGGTTGGTTTGATAGGTGCCATCACAGTTTCAATTTTGTATAATGACAGAGTTGATAAGAGTCTGAGGGGAGAGTTTAAAGAAGTGAATTAGATTCGAGTTTAGGTTAGGGCACTGACAAAAAAGGCATTGGTTAAATCTTAAAAATGAATAGTCTTGAGCTTTAACTTTTAAATGTTTTAAAGCATATAAATTAAATATAATTTAAAATATTATTCAAAAATTTAATTAGTAAAAGTTTGGTTCTTTGATTCACTAATGAACCATGACCCTTAAACCAAACATCGAATCAAAAAACCAAACATCTTTAAAAAAATCCAAAACAAAAGTGAAGAACACAAACTTATGAACAAATTATTTTTGTTCTGTTTGGTTTTTCATTTTTTATGCCAAATCCTATGATGAATATTGTGGTCCCATTGATAAATATTGCAACTAGAAAGGAATTCTCCATTAGTAAGCTCCACACATTTTGTCTACTATAGTTAGATGTGTGCTTTTAGAGGCTAAACTTTTTAATTCCTTTTGAGGGGGAGCACTTACAACTGTTTCTAATGTTTTCAATTTGTCTCTTACAGTTGCATTGGATGGTGACATTCCAAATAGAGTTTGGTTTGTTAATGATGTTTCCTATGATCACTTGAAAATCGTTGGGTGTAAAGCTTTTGTGCATATTCCAAATATGAGAGATCAAAACGGGATGTTAAAATTAAGTAGTGCAAATTTATTATTATGGTCAAGATGAGTTTGGTATCGTTTTTATGATCCAGTATATAAGAAGTTATTAGAAGTCGTGATGCAGTATTCTTTGAAGACAAAACTATTGAAGATAATAATAAGACTAAGAAAGCAGGTTCTTTGAATAATGAGAGCTTATTCGATGTTGATCCATTTCCAAACACAAATGCATCTATTGTACATGAAATAATTCAAGATAATAATCAAGTTGGTGATCAATATCAAAATGATTATCATGGTGCAGAACCTACAGATGCTACAATTAATGATGTCTTAGTTGATCAGCAACCAACTCTTACTCAGGTAACTAGTTTAGATTCTCCTAAAACCTCTAGTAGAAGATCTACTAGGAAGAAGTATGAAATTAACACATTATTCTAATGAGTATGTACTTTTGAATGACATGGGAGATCATAGATGTTATGATGAATCCATCCCAGATACTGACAAAGATCAATTGGTAGAAACCGTGAAAGATCAGATGAAGTCACTCCATGAGTATGACACATATGAGTTGGTGGAATTACCAAGAGGTAAGAGATCTTTAACAAATAAATGGATATTCATAGTAAAGAAAGAGCATCATACCAATGCACCTAGGTATAAGGCAAGATTAGCTGTCAAAGGTTTTGGCCATAGGAAAGGAGTCGACTTTAATGAAATTTTCTCCCCTGTTGTGAAAATATCATCTATTCATATGGTTCTAGGCTTAGATACAAGTCTAGATTTTGAGATTGAGCATATGGATGTCAAGATTGCTTTTATTCATGGTTATTTAGATGACGAAATTTACATGGAGTAGCCAGACGGTTTTGTATTTGAGGGTAAAGAAAATTATGTCTGCTAATTGAGAAAGAGCTTGTATGGCTTGAAACAAGACCCAAGACAGTGGTACTGGAAGTTTGAATTTGTCATTAAAAATCAGGGATAGAAGAAAACATCTTCAGATCATTATGTTAATTATTGGCAGAAATAAATCTAGAAGTGCAATTCTTAAGATGGAGATGAGCAAATCATTATAGAGATAAAAAGATATATCATTATCACTAAAGTAGTTCACTAAAAATGTATTAAAGAGGTTAGACATGATATAAAAAATAGTAGTTGGTAATCCTCTTACTAAACACTTTAAATTGAGTACAACCAAGAGTTCATATTCTAATTAAGAGAGGAAGGAGATGTCTTGTATTCCCTACTCCCCTGCAGTTGGTATTTTGATATATGTTATATTTTGCACTAGACCAGATATTGCATATGTCATTGGTACCGTTAGTAAATTTCATTCTAATCCAAGAAAGGAATACTGGATGTAGCAAAATGCATACTAAGATATTTGAAGGGTATTGCAGATATAGAGTTGTGCTTTAGTAGTTTCCAGCCTGAACTTGTGTGTTACGTAGAATCTAATTATGGAGGCAAGGGAAGCTATTTCATGGAAATTTAGACTATAGAAGTACATAACTCTATCCACCACAAAAACCGAATATGTTTCTAGCATGGAAGGTGCCAAAGAATTGCTTTGGATGAAGGAATTTATCAAAGACCTTGACTTTGAGTAGTCAAGGTTCATCTTATTTTATTATAATTAGAGTTCTATTTATTTCACTAAACACTCCAGTTTTCATTCTAAGTCTAGGAATATTAGTAGAAAGTATCATTGGATTACAATGACCTTTTAGAGAAATTATTTAAGGTTGAGAAGATACACACTGAAGAAAGTCTTTCAGCTATGATAAAAAAAAAATGTGGTGACTACTGATAAGCATGGGTATTGTAGAACTTCGACAGTCATGAAGTTTGTCTAGAGTTCCTCCACTTGAAGATCCACTTGGCTTCTTGCTTGAGCAGGAGTTTGCTGGGTTGTGCCACTTATTCTAGCCTATGTCCCATGGCCTATATTCTCTTTAAATTTGATTTTCTTTTTTTTCTGGTTTGTCTCTTTATGTTATGACAGATTCATGTATGCAACTATTTATAAATTAAGAATCAAAAGATCTGAAAAGTATTCTGTATTGTCGAAGTTACAATTGATAAATTGGATACTATTTAGATACAAAAAACAAAATTCAAGCATGATTTTAGAATTATGTGTTTCACAATATTGGGGTATATCTTTTACAGTGGGTGTGATTTTGCATATTAAAGAATAATATCCTACTAGATATTTTAGAATCATATCGAATATTGTAGACATCTTCCCTTAAATTGATTGCTTCTTATGAATAAGCATTGATTTGGTTAATAGGAACTAGTGTCGGTTCCTTGTCATTTCTTTTATAAACATGCCTACAAATTGATCATTAGACGTGATATGTGCTTTGTTTTCTCATGATGGTAGTCCACTTTGATATGTTTTTTTTTGATGGATTGAATTTGATACTATTTGTATTGAACTATTATTATCATCATGTAATGTAATGGCAACATCGACAGAGACAAGAAATTCTGACAAAAGCTGAATAATACATGAAATTTCAAGGAAAACAACTAACGTTCATATATATATATTCTACCTCCATTGATGATTCTCAAATTCTTTGATGCTTCTTGCACTTCCATAAGACAAGCGATGATCCAATTACTATACACCATGCTATTATATTCTTTTAAGAGTTTGGCAATCCTTCCCAATCTATATCTAAATATCCTTTGAGGTTTAAAGACTACGCTTAATCAAAATTTACACCTCGATTAGTTGTACTCCAAACACAACGAATGATCATAAGAGGGAAGAAAAGTGATGTACTACAAAAGATTCTTTTAACAACTAACATTTAGTGGCAACTAATTGATTACCACTTATTTTATTCTTTAAGCATAAAAATTATAACAAAAGAGTAATAACCAACTTTGAGTTCTCTTACAATGGAAATTTAAATTAATAGAAGTAAATTATATGAGGAAAGTTACACTTCTATCAATTTTTCATTTCCCCCCGATTTTCCCCTTTCCCTACTTTATTTTATACATCATTTGAAATCTCTATTTCGATTTCTCTAGGTTTACACTTCAAGATTTCCTCAAAAATCTCTTTCACCTCACTTTATCTCCCACACCATTTATCTATCTAAACATAACAATACTCAACTCGCAAGATGATAGGGCTTGATATCAAAAAGAACAACCGTAATTATCTTCGTTGGTCTTCACAAATTTTGTTCAGGTCAGTAATGGGCCATTAGAGTGTGTTAAAGTCCCGCATTGATTGGGGAGTGGAGTGGAGGTATACCTATATGGACTTGGGTAATCCTCCCCTCATGAGCTAGATTTTGCGGTTGAGTTGGACCCAGGTGCCACAAGTTTTCATGGTATCAGAGCCGGTACATCTCTGTTTGGGATCCCCATCCATGCGTCAGTTGGACCCTGGGAGTGAAGGGAGGTATTAGAGTGGGTGAAATGTCACTACTCAAAAACTCAGGTCATTGTAACACCTACTATAACCTGCAAGTAGGTAAGCCAAATCCATAGTCTGGACTAGCAAGTAACGGGCTATGAATGGATAGGAGAAAATAATAGGGGATCAACACTAAATAAAATGACTAATAAAGAAATAGATGGAATATATAAACAAATAGAGAGGGGAATAACAAAAATATACAAAAAGGATCCCCCAAGACTTGTTATAGTAAGTACAAGAGCCACTACAACATAAGGAGCATAGATGAGTGCAATATATATAGAATAGTCCCCAACAACACAAAATAAGACTAATCCAAAAATTGAAGGAGACAGATCAGCTCCGGTCACCAAAAGCTCACCTTATATCTCCGATCAACAGCTTCACATGAGAATGGCATCAGCGGTGATGAATTGCACTAGGATCTGCATCAGGGAAAAATTATGTGAAAGTGTAGTATGAGTACCACAACATGCAGTACTCAGTAGGCATCATAGGCCGACTAAGTTCAGATAAGATGAAAGGATAATAAAGTGTTAATATATGCTAAAGGAAAGAAAAGAGGGGCCAGAAAGAGAGTAATAGGCTAAAGCTAGACAAATATATGTAAATAACTTGGAAAGCATAAAGTAAGCGTCTAACTATAACCTAACTGGACCCCATAATCTCGAAGGTTACACACAATAATAAATAAACGCAACCGGCCCCTATAAACATGGTGGATGGAGAAAACAAGCCATACTAAATATAAGCCAAGCATAAAAGTAATAAATGTGGTAGAATGCCATGATGTGCAATAAGTGTACCGTATACTACTACTCTAACAATATCTATAAACCTTGACCGAAATCAAACCAGACTTCCAAACAATAATCAATGATAATGCATGTCATGAATCGAACCGTGGCTAAATATGAAATAAAGCAGTAAAATTAAGTGTTTGGAATCAAACTGGGGCTAAATAGTCTTTTTCCTTTTTAGAAAAACCAAATTCATTTAAAGTATTCAAAATCCCATTTCAAGTCAGAAAACAATAATTTTAGGCCAAAATATCAATATGCCAAGGATATAAGATCAAACAAGTACAACAAAGCAAGCAAACCATTCAAATACCAATAATCAGTCAACCTATATGCATCTCAGGTATCTTACAGTCATCTATAATAGGAAAATACACTATCCTAAGCTGAATTGTCATAAAGGAGGGGTCAAACTAGCTACAAGCCTTGAGAAACCTGAACTAAGGAAAGCAGCTACCCATTCCTAGACTAAGGCAATTGACTCTAATCCCAAGGTTACTATGTACCGTAAGAAGAGTCCTAAAGGATAAGCGACTACCAAGACTAAGGATTTCATGGCAAAATTCTACCCCAAGGCCCCTAAATAGGCCATAAGGATCATAAATACCAAAATAGAGTATTCTAGCCATAATATCCAACCAACAATTAGCACATTATTATACAATTACCTTAAATGAGCAAAGTCTAAGAGCAGGTAATCTATAAACTACTTGGACACTAAAGAACACACTCCCAAACCACTTAATAAAAGCTTTTCCCTTCTGAAAGCCTCCGACCACTACCGCGCTATCAAAATTATAATCCTACACATCAATACTAGAATAGTGCGATTTAAGCTCTGAGTTGAAAATTAGGTTAAAAATCACCCATGGGGATCAGTTATAGAATATTCAAATCGAACACACAATTGTGTTCCTCGTAGGACAAGTATCTCATGCTCATAATTTAAGCATGATCAGTCCCCTAATCGAGTTCCAAAATAGCCCACAAAAGAAAGGAAAAACAAGAATTAAAATGCCTTTGGGCTGAAACTTACAAATTAACGACGGGAGTAGGATTAAGAAGAAAATAAATATCAACCCTTTGCTCCAGCTATGATTTCCTAGAAAATACCTAATCTCCCAATGTTTAAAAATGGTGAATTTTTGGGTGAAAATGATGAAGTGTTCGCAATGGGGATTTATATACAGTTACCTCCACTTAAGTGGAGGTTTGGCCGCTTAAGCAACGTCATTTAAGTGACTAACACACTGCTTAAATGGTGCTTAATCATTTCCCGCCTCTTCGATTAAGTGGTTTCTTTTACAAGAATAAGAGCCCACTATAGCTAAGGGGCATGACATCAAATATGGATGCCTAAGAGGCCTCCTAGCCACATAAGTAGCTCTTCTAAAGTGACCAAAAGGGTGCTTAAGTGGTAGCACCAGTAAATGCACTAGCAAATTTTGCTAAGTCCAAAAGGACTTCGATCGGATGCTCGAGATTCATTTGGAACCTTGTGCACGTTAATGAAGTATGCTACCATACCGTAAATGTCATTCTAGACTCAACAGAATCGAAAATATACCAAACCAAGGTCATTTAAATTCTTATTTTCGAGCGAATAAAATTATTAGATTCTCATTCGAGGCTGTTTGCTTGGAGTTTTGGCGAAAGACTAATTTCTCAACTTTAAAAGCTCCAAAATAGAGAAACTAACACCAAAACCTAACAAACTGCCTAATAAAAGAACTACTAGTCCCAACAACTTATAAATGACTTGCGGCAACTGTATAAAAGCTCTAAACTTAGAAAATACATGAAAAGGAGGAAAATGACCGTGAGTGTCATTGCATGAAAGTCCCACATATTGTTGGGGTGTGGAGTGGTAGTCTGCTTATATGGACTTAGGCAATCCTCCCCTAATGAGCTAGCTTTTGTGGTTGAGTTAGACCCAGGTGCCATATATATACGTGGGTTTCTCCATCTATCAATGATAATTTTTTATTAATTATAATGATAGCATGGAACTATGTTGCCCTTGCCAAAGGGCACGTAGGGAGTTTCCAAAACCCTATTGCCTTACATATTTGTCAATTTGATGAACTTGTAAGTAGTAAAACTTCATTCGTGTGACTTTAATTCAAATTATTTTGGTTGTTGATGTATATTTCGGCGGTGTTATCAATTATGGAATTCTTTTTTATGGAGAAACCAATTATATCAGGTCACTAGTTTAGCTATATCACTACTGTCATTCTGGATTTCATTAATGTTATATCTGTAATTAGTTTTATTTTTTGGGATTTATCATTTGATGTTATTATTTTATAATTTTTAGTTGTGAAATTGAACAACAAACTATTATCCTAGAAGGGGTTACTTGATTGTAGAGAATAAAAAGATTGCTTTTTCTATAGGAATCAGAACCTTTGTTCGTATAATCTTGACTTTTATATCCTTGAAAGAAATCTTGAGGTTATGAAGTTTAGAAAACAAGGCAAGAGATAATATGTACTTTCATGTATGTGCTTATGACTGAATTTTTGTGTAGGTAATCTTAGAGGCAGTATGAGTGTCATAACCCAAACCCATCGTTAGTGGCACCTACGAAAATCCTCAGATGGGAGAACCATAAAACCCAAATATCAACCCCAAAATAATAGCCATTTCAAATAAGAAACAAACCACTTCCATTAAATAAAAATAATAATCTCTAACAGTTTAAATAAATGCAAAAAGAAATCACTAATATCTAAAACAATCCCCAGAAACTGATGTCACCGTACTCCAACTCTAACTAAAACATGTCTATGGGTATAAACCAAAAAAACACCAATAATAAAGTAGAAGTTATCTTTGTCCGAAACAAGGAGGACAAGATCAAGATAACAGAGATACATGGCTTCCCAGAAGATGAATGCTCACCCTTTGATATGAAGTCACTCTAATGTTAACAAGTGAGGTCTCATAGAAGCTGCTGGAATATTCTACGTACTTAACCAAAGAAGATTGCATGGTAGTATCAGTACAAAATCACTAGGTACTGGTAGGTATCATAGGCCAACCCAACATAACCTATACAGACACTTAACTAAAAAATTGTAAGCAAGTAACAAGCATGTCAACCAAATTATGTATTTTCAAACATCTACAATAACGGGCATAGTAACACCAACCAAGCCAATCAACTGACAAGGACTCCTATAAGGCATATAATTTTCGATTCAGTACTAACCAACAAGAACAATTTACAACCAAATTTAGTTACCATTTTATTAAGAAAATTTCGTTATCTCATCAACCTTATGAAATAGTTAACATCAAGAAATAACCACGGATATTAAGTTAATAACCAATCCACACAAGGAAATTAAGGTAATATCAACACAAGTAGGTCACACAAGGAATCGATGATAACATATACACAATAGACAAACCCGGCTCACTCAAGGAACCATCAAATTCTCCTTATTACTATGTACACACATGCTATGGGACTTATAGTTTCCTACTATCCATGGCTTGTAGGAGTCAAACTCAGTCCATGTACCAATATCATAAGTCAACTAAGTACTTTGCCACCCTTATCCCAAACCAGTGTTCTGCCACCCTTATTTCACCCGAATCTACCAATTCAGTCACAAGCCATACATTAACAACACTTATTCAGAACAACAATGATATGTTATGCACAAGCACAATTCAAACATTTAGCACCAAATAAAAGCACAACTTGAAACTAGTAAACAAATAAGATTAATGGTATTTCAGTTATTTTAGAATCTTATTGTTAAATTAGTTAGCTTCTGTTTCATTATATTTTAATAAAATTTTGTATTTTTAGTGTCATGGTAGGCCATGGGTTAGCTTGTGTTCACTTATGTCTCTAATAACTATTTTACGACTAAGGTGTAGTGTTGGGTCGTGACAAACTTAAAATCAGAGCATCAGGTTTGAACTATCCTAGGGTGTCTAAAAGCCGCATTACGTAGAGTCTTGGTCATGGGTATGAAGCACGCCATAATTATGAGGGAGAGGCTACAAAATATTTAGGATAGTCTCACTTCTTTCATATCTATATCTTGTGATAGAGTGTAAACTCTATTTAATCTCCTTGTAATTCATGCTCTATGTGATCATAAAAAATGCCTCCCAGAAGAGCTAATGAATGAAGGAACAACAATAGTAATAGAAATAAGCAAGCCCTTCTAGCTCTAGTAAATCCCCCGAATGAGCAAGTCATTCATGCCAAATTCAGGTCTTCTTTCTAAGTGCGGCTCAATTCATTACCAACCAGGTCAATCAACAAGTTGTCGCAGCTTCTAATCCTAATAGGAATGCAACTGCCATGAGATTTTGGGACTTCACTTAAATCCTTCAGGATTCCATGGTTTGAAGGTAGGCATTACTCCAGTTGAGAGTGTAGACTTAACCGCTTATTAGTAGAAAGGAGTGGCTTAGACTTTGTTTAAATAATTGAAAGAGAATAGATGTGTAGAAGTAGGCCCAGTTGATTGGGATGAGTTTGTGACTGCTTTTCTAGAAAGATTCTTTTTTCATGAGTTAAGGGAAGCTAAGGTTGAAGAGTTCATCAACTTGAAGTAGGGTAATATAACTATGGAAAAATATTCTCTGAATCTTACCCAATTTTTCAGGTATTCTCCAGAGATGGTTGCCGAGCCACGGGCTCGAATGAGTATGCTTATTTAAGGTGTTTATAAGTTAGTGGTCATGGAGTGCCAGACCACTATGCGTGTTGGGGATATGGATATCTCCAGGCTCATGAATCATGCTCTGTAGACTGAGGAAGAGAAAATAAACGAGGAAGAAAGGTTGAATAAGAGATCTAGAATAGGTAACTTTGAGTACCCTCAGCAAAGGTCGAGTGGTGGTAACAATTCTCAATTTCAGCAGAGGTCTTCAACTCCAGTACCCTTTTTAGCTAGTGTACCATGTCCTAGGCCTTGTTATGATAAGAATAATAGAGTATCAGGATCTAAGTCTCAGGGTAGTGTTTTAGGAAGCCAAACTTTCTAGCATGTCCTAAGTGTGGTAAGAACCATCCAAGTGAGTGCCTTCTTTGCCAGTAGTGTTGTTTTAGATATGGACAAATGGGCCACAGATTAAGATAATGCCTCTTTGCCTAGCATGGAAATGGGGGTAATAAGGCTCAGTCTATAACTTCAGTAACCCCTTTAGGTCTTCCAACTCAGCAAGGTACTTCTTCAAATATAAGTGGCGGGCAGCACCAGAACATGTGCTATGCTTTACAAACTTCATTGGATTAGGAGGGCTTCCCAGATATAGTCACTAGTATATTACAAAACTTCCATATTGATGTATGTGCATTATTTGATCCTGGAGCCATATCTTCCTCCATGACTTTATATATTGCAGTATATTTTGGTTTCAGTCCCAAAACCCTATCAGAATCCTTCTTAGTTTATACTTTTGTTGGTGACTCAAATTACAGCTAAATAGGTATACAGAAATTACACAGTCACAGTTTTTTGGAAAATCACTATCGTTGATCTAGTAGAATTAGAAATAACTTATTTTGATGTAATTCTCGGCAATGTAATTGTTGGCATGAATTGGCTACATTTCTATTATGCTTCAATCAACTACCAAACCAGAGTCGTTAAGTTTCAATTTTCGAATGAACTAGTCTTAGAATTTAAGGGTAGTACTTCCACATTTATAGGTTGGTTTGTCTGTTACCTTAAGTATAGTAAGATGATCTCTAAGGTTTGTATCTACCATCATGTTCAGGATAAAGAAACTAAGTCTGAAACCCTAACTCTTCAGATAGTTCTAGTTATGAATGAATTTCCAAAAGTTTTAACTAAAAATCTACCCGGAGTCCCTCCTGAGTGGGAGATAAACTTTGGAATATATTTCTTCCAGCTACCCTGTCTATCTTAATTCCTCATTAAACAATGGCTCCAACTAAGCTTAAGGAGTTGAAGGAATGGTAAAAGGACCTTTTATACAGGCTTCATCAGACCCAATATCTCTTTATGGGGTGCTCTGATTCTTTTTATATGTAAGAAAGATGATTCCCTCAGAATATGCATTGATTACCATCAGTTGAACAAAGTCACAATCAAGAATAAGTATCCCATCCCTAGGATTGATAACTTGTTCGACAAATTTCAGGGTGCCAGTTGTTTTTCAAAGATAAACCTTAGATCTAGCTATCATTAGCTTAGTTTCAGAGAATGTGACATTTCAATGACCGCATTCATAACTTGGTACAATGATTATGAATTATTTTTATGTCTTTTGGACTAATAAATTCCCCTGCAGGTTTTATGGATTTGATGAACAGAGTTCAAGCAGTACTTGGACATGTTCGTCATTGTCTTCATACATAACATCTTCATTTATTCTCGGAGTGAGGATGAACATTCTAAACATTTGAGGATTATCTTACAAACTCTCAAACATCACTAGTTTTTCGCTAAGTTTAGCAAGTGCGAATTTTGGTTGACATCAGTAGCATTCCTTGGTCACATAATTTACAGTGAAGGTATTCAGGTGTATCCTCAAAAGATTGAAGTAGGTAGAAACAGGCCTAAACCAACTTCTCCATAAGACATTAGGAGTTTATGTATCCTCAAAATACTAAAGTAGTTAGAAACAAGCCTAAACTCATCTATCCATAAGACATTGGGAGTTTATTAGGTTTAGTCTGCTACTATAGATGGTTTGTTGAAGGATTTTCATCTATTACTTCTCCCGTGTCCAAATTGACTCAAAAGAAAGTCAAATTTTAGTGGTTCGATACTAGTAACAAGAGTTTTAAGAAGTTGAAAACTCGACTCAATTTCGACCCAATTTTAAATCTTCTAGAGGGTCCAGATGGATTTGTTATATATTGTGATGCCTCTAGAGTTTACTTTGGTTGTGTGTTGATGTAATATGGTAATGTCATAGCTTATGCCTCTAGACATCTCAAGGCTCATGATATGATTTACTTGAATCATGATCTTTGTAGGTAGTTGTTGTCCTTACATTAAATATTTAGAGGCGCTATCTTTATGGAGCTCATGTGGATGTGTTCATCGATCATAAAATCCTTCAATATGTGTTCAATTAGAAGGACGTAAATCCTTATTAGAGGATATGGCTGGAGTTGTTGAAAGATTACGGCAGAAGTGTTTTGTACAATCCAGGTAAAGCCAATGTAATGGTTGATGCCCTTAGTAGACTTTCGATAGGTAGTGTTGCTCATGTTGAGGATGAAAAGAAAAATTAGTTTGTGAGGTCCAAAGACTTGCTAGATTAGGAGTTTGGTTGGTTCACTCAACCAAAGGTAGTCTTAAATTGTTCAAAATCTTCTTCAGTGGGTGAAGTAAAGGAAAAGCAGGATAGTGATTCTATTTTGCTTAAATTAAAAGAAGCGGTCCAAAGTAAGAAAGTTGATTTTTTCTCCCAAAGGAGAGGGGGTGGTCTTCATTGTTAGGGCCCATTATGTGTTCCAAATGTAGATGACTTGAGATAGTGTCTACTAATAGGAGCTCGCAGTTCATGATATTCTATTCACCTAGGTTCCACTAAGATGTACTATGATCTATGGGAAGTCTATTAGTGGAATGACATGAATAAGGATATCGTGGAATTTATGGCTAATTGTCCAAATTTTTAGCATGTTATGACTGAGCACCAGAGACTAGGTGGTATAATTTAGGATATTAGTATTCCTTCTAGGAAGTGGGAAGAGGTGATATTGACTTCATTATAGGGTTACCTCATATTTACCGATAATATGATTCTATATGGGTTATCACTGATCGAATGACTAATTCAGCACATTTTCTGCTAGTTTAAACTATAGATTCGGTTGAGGATTATTCTAGACTCTAACTGAGAGAGCTGGTCTAGTTACATGGAATCCCTTTGACTATCATCTTGGATAGGGGTACTCAGTTTACTTTGTAGTTTTGGAAGTCCTTTAGAAGGATCTAGGCACCTAGGTTCATCTCAACAGAGCTTTTCACCCGATGATAGATAGACAGAGTAGACCATTTAGCCTTTACAGTATATATAGAGAGCTTCCATGATCGACTTTAAAGGTAGTTGGGATGATCACTTGCCTTTGATTGAGTTTGCTTATACTAAAAATTATCAATCTAGTATTCAAATGGCTTTGTTTGAGGTGCTTTAAGGTAGGAGGTATAGATTCCTTATTAACTAGTTTGAGGTTGGTAAAGCTACTTTGATAGGTCCTGATTCATTTCATGAGGTGAAGGAGATAGTTCAGCTGATTAGAGAAAGGTTGAAATTAACTCAGGACCGTCAGAAATACTATGCAGATGTGAGAAAAAGAGAGCTTAGAGTTTCCAGTTGATAACTAGGTTTACATTAAAATTTCACACATGATAGGGGTGATGAAGTTTGGCAAGAGAGGGAAGCTCAGTCCCCAGTATGTAGGTCCTTAAAGGATTTTGAGGCGCATTATCAATGTGGTGTATGAGTTAGATTTACCTATAGACTAGCATCGGTGCACCTAATTTTCATGTGTCTTTGTTGAAGAAATGCATTGGTTATCCAACATCAGCTGTGCCTTGGTTATCCAACATCATTTATGCCTTTAGAGAACATGAGCGTGAAAGATAGTTTTTTTTATGAGGAGGTTCCAGTTAGGATTCTTGACCGTTAGGTTTGTAAGTTGAGGAACAAAAAAATCACTTCAGTGAAAGTTTTTTGGAGGAATACGCTAGTTGAGGGAGCTACTTGGCAAGCAGAAGCAGATATGATGACCAAGAATCTCATCTTTTCCTTTTTAATTCAGTTCTACCTTAAAGTAATAGTATCCTACTTAGTATTCCTCTTAGTTCTATGTCCCTTAGTTGCTCTCATGTCTTAGTTTGAATGCATGTTTCATGAATTCAGTTCAGTTTATGTTTCTGTTAGAACTCAGTTATTATGTCAATATATAACTTTTAGAACTCAGTTTTGAGATTTCAGCCCTATCCTTATCTTTTAAGCCTAGTTGGTCTTCATTCGAAGATGAATATCCCCACGAGGGAGATATTGTAACACCCCAAAAGTTCCTAAGACCCCATTACAGAGTTAGCACCAAAAACCAGTTGAAACGAGCAAAAGTTTTCATTGAATAACTAAGGAAACAAGTCGTTGTCATTGGTGAACCATCCTGAGTGTTAGCCCAAAAGTCCAGAAGACTTGAATATTCCCTGGTGACAACGACTACTTATGATGAGTCATTGTCAGTCATAATGAATTATCCTAAAACTCATTCTAATAGAATCTCCCCAAAGTCCTGAAGTATGGAAAATCCATCCTTTTGGCAACGACTCATGACGATGAGTTATTGTCAATCACAATAAGTCATCATGGGCTTTTTTTCTAAGAAAGTCCTGAAAGATAATAATATTGTCGAGTGATGATGAGCTTTGACAATGGGTTATCAGATGTCACGATGAGTTGTTGGTACCATCCATCATCATGCTACCCAAAAATAGTCCCCTTACAATGACTCAAACAATAAGTCATTGCAATTGACAACGAGTAATCCCAACACTTTTCCGTTGTGATTCAACAGTTTTTAAATATGTTTACTTGTGGTATTTTCATACTTCCTATTTTATAGTCCTATATTTCATCATTTTAAGGGTATATTTAGAATGATTAAGAGGGATTTGTCGATCCTTTATACTCATTCTCACTCAAATCACTCAAAGAAACAAAAAAAACATTTCATCTTCTCTAAATAGAGAAAGGTTAGGGTTCCACTTCAACTTAAGAATCCTCCAAGTTCTTCGCAAGAACTCATCTTCCAAGTATGTGGGATTTCATCAATAGGTACCATTTCACCCATTGAGTCCCAAATAACTCAGTATTTCTCAGTTTTTTTACAAATTATAGTTAGGGTTCTATTCAGTTTATGATTTACCAATGATTATAGTTCTCTCATGGTTATCATAGCATAAATATGTATTTTCTAGGAATTTGGTGCCATGCACAACTAACTACTTTGTAAATGGATATTTAGCTTGATTTCACAGTATTTCCCTTTGAATTTCTTTTCAGTCATAAAGCTTGGTGTGTTATGAACACACGATACTAGTAATTGTTGAATTTAGCATGAATAAAGTAATCAACCTTAGTTAATTAGATGTTCAGAATACTTTTAGATAAAGTATGTTATGACTCAGTTTTCAGTATATCAGTTTTATGAGCTAATAATATAGACAGTACAAGAGTAGTACTTAGTACTAAGTAGAACTAGGGTTTAGCACACCTAAGTTCCAGAACTATATGCTACCATAGGTTTATTTAGCCCACTTAATTGTACATCAGTTTAGTGATCATGCAAACCATGTTACTATACCCTGGCAAGGTATATTGGTCCCTTTCAATATGGTGTATATATTGGTCTCCATATTTAGCTCATATGGTTTATGTCGGTTAACAGGCTCTCCCACAGTTACAGATTCCAACTTGGTATTTTGTACATGACTCTCAGCTTAGTCTACTTATTTTATATTATGACTTTTCAGGCTTATCATTACTTATTAGTTTATATGCATTTATAATAGGGTAATTGTACTTCAGTTCAGCTTATGCATTCAGTCTTACATTTCAGCTTAGTTATTAGTATTTTCCAGCATGCTTAGTTATTTACAGTTGCATACCTTACATAATCAGTACATTCAATGTACTGACTGCATACTTTCTTTTGCGTTGTATCGTATTATGATATAGGTTTCGACACTCAGCATCAGACTCATGGTTAGCACGATCAAGTACCCTTCAGTAGCAGATTAGTGGTGAGTCCTCATTATCTAAGGAAGATACTTCAGTATTCTTTTATCTTGTTGTTATTTTAGTTTCAGATAATTAGAGTTAGTTGGGAACTTGTCCCATCAACTCAACTTTTAGTAGAGGTTTTCAGACAGTTAGTTATTTTAGCTCGTTGTTGTTTTAAGACTAGTGATTATTTTAGTTATTGCTAAATCTTATTATTAAATCAGTTTACTTTTGTATTTAGTATATTTCAATTAAATTCAGTATCCTTAGTGTCATGCCAGGCCATGGGTTAGCTTGGGGTCACTTCTGGCTCTAAGTACCATGTTACGACTAGAGTGTAGTCTTGGGTCGTGACACAACTGGAGTAGCTTGTATGGGAACTTCTGCTCTGGCCTCATTAGATCTCGTATTCAACATCTACAAAAATCAACTGAAGAAGGTTAAATGCCAATTTGGATCACCAGATACCAATTGGAATCAAGTTGTAATATAAAATAAAGAAAGAAGTTACGTTTTTCATAAGCCTATAGCTTCTAGAAGAAAAGTACAAACGTCTCCATACCATTTCGTAAGACACTATAAGACTAATTCTGGTATGATAAGATCAACAAACCTAGGACTCTGATACCAACTTTGCCATAACCCAAACCTATCATGAGTGGCACCCATACTAACCCTACAGTGGGAGAACCATTTAACCCGAATATCAACCCCAAATACTCAACCTTTTTAAATAACAAACAAATAACTTTCATTAAATAAAAATAATAATCTCTAAAAATTAAATAAATCTAAAAGAAATCCATTATATCTAAAACAATCCCTAGAAGCTTAATGTAACCGTACCAGAACTCTAACTAAAACATGTGGTATAACCAAGAAAAACACCAACAATAAAGTAATAGTTGTCTTTGTTCGAAATAAGGATGACAAGATCAAGATAAGATAGATCCATGGCTCCCCGGAAGATGAATGCTCACCCTTGGATCTGATGTCACTCTAGCGTATTCAAGTGAGGTCTCGAAGAAGCTGTAGGAATATGCTTTGTACTCAAGGGTAGTATCACTACAAAACCACTATGTACTAGTAGGTATCATAGGCCAACATAACTTAACCAATATTGATACTTAACTAAATAATTGTAAACAAGTAACAAGCATGTCAACCAAAGATTTTCAAATAGCTAGAGCAAAAGGCATATTAACACCAATTAAGCCAATCAAGTAAAAAAGACACCAGTTAGGCATGTAATGCTTAATTCAGTACAAACCAACAAGAACAATTTACAACCAAATTTCGTTGCCATTTATATCAAGAAAACCTCATGAAATAGTTAACACCAAGCACTAACCATGAATATTAAGTCAAGAACCAATCCACACAAAGAAATTAAGGTAATATCAACAAAAGTAGGTCACATAAGGAACCCAAGATAACATATACACAATAGAAAAACCCAGATCACTCAAGGAACCATCAAACTCTCCATATTATCGTGTACACACATGCTATGGGACTTATGGTTTCCCACTAGCCATGACCTACAGGGGACGAGCTTAGTCCATGTACCAATATCATAGGTCAACAATGTATTTTTCCACCCTTATCCCAACCTAGTGTTTTGCCACCCTTATTTCACCTGAATCCACCAATTCAGTCACATGCCATACATTAACCACACTTAATTCACAATAACAATGATATGTTATTCACAAGCACAATTCTTAAGTAAGATTCACCATTTAATAGCACTTATAGTTAATGTTCAAACATATTTCACCAAATACAAGAACAACTTGAAACTAGTAAAGAAATATTCAGTTAACAAGCACATATACAATCAAACCGAGTCTCAACTCTAATACAACCATCAACTACCTCAAAACAAGCCTTGTAATGTTCTAAATTACTTTTTCCCTTTATTGCAACCTCTACTTGATCTAGGTCTAAAAGCAACAAATAAGATACATTCAACAAATGTTCTACCAATTCTAGGCATTATAATACTAAGTTCATTGTTTTTAACTCAAGTTCATAAATAATTCCACAATTCTAAGGGTTTTTGCCCTTCATTCCAACCAAATCCCCCTGTCATGACCTGAGTCTACATCCTAGACATAACATGGTGATTAAAACCACAAACTGTCTGAAGCTAACCCTTGATACAAGCATAATTCATGAGCAGCTAAATAGAAGCATATAAATTGGAAAACACAATGAAGAATTAAGATCATAGACTAACCTATTCAATACATCATTGATTAAAACTTTTATAACAACTGTATAATAAAAAGAAACTGAAACTAAATAAATCAATTTTGACTAGTTGTCTATGAAGCCTCTACCAATACAGACCACAGTTAGCCGTGATATGACCACCAACTATCTCTAATCAATGTATAAGAAATGAAATAAACTACTATGACTACTATCACCAGCTGATTGGAGGCTGAAATCTGGACTAGCTATGGGCTAACAATGACCAATTGAATCTACATCATATGAAAAATATAGGCAAAAGAAACATGCGATCAGTACGTTTGAATGTACTGTGTATGTAGCAACATAACTAAACAATTGAAATCATATTTATATCATAAGTTGTGAGAGAGAGTAGAATAAGTCTTTCAATAAATATATAACTATCAACTGAGAGAATGCAGTCAAAGATCATAAATGAGTATTTCTAAAATACAATATATAGTTGAAACCTAATTTTACGAAATCATATCTGAAAAGATGGATATCTGAAATCATGCTGTTTGATATCATGTTTTCTAAAATCATGATATCTTAGATCATGTTATCTGAAAGTAAGGATCCTGAAAGTACACCCAAAAAATGGCGAAGATGTCAATCTCAACTAACAGAAGACCCTTACCCTACAGTCGCACATAGTTATGAAACAAGTGTTATCTACAACGCTTGTTCTCTCAGTGCTAAATAATTCTCCCAAAACATACTAATGCTCATAACTTATCATGTGACATATCTGGGTGTCAAAAATATTCATAAATCCTGGTTTACATATCGAGATTTCATAATGTTCATAAATCTTACTTTTGCGAGCTAAGCTCCATATCATATCATAAACCATATGCTAAAAATCATGTATTTAAAAACATGTATTTTCCATATAGAATTCATAGCTTATAAGAAAACTTAAAGCATGAATCTTGATGCATAAATCATAGTTTAGATAGAAATCATAAGTTCATATGAAAACCTAGTTCAGAATATCATAAAGATTCTAAAATTCATGCTTGAGATATAAAATTTCAAGAAAAAAATATTTATGAATCATATCAAGAATAAAAGTCCAACAAAAGTAAATGAAATATTCATGTTAACCATAATCATGAGTAAAATATTCAATAAACCATGAAATTTGCTTTATAAAAAAATAAATTTAAAAGTGTGTTTATGAATCCTAAATCAAGAACTTAAATTCATGAAAAACTAAAAGTTTTGAACAAGAGGGAGAAAGTAAACCCCTATTGAAGTCCTACTTACCTTAATTTCTTAACAAGGAATCATGAAGGAACTCTAACCTAAGGAAGGAGCTCCATGAATGCAGTCTTTGGAATCTTGATTAAAGTTTTTTTGAAAACCATATGATTTTGGATTAGAATTCATTAAGAATGAATAATTTGACGTTAGAAATACTTTAAAATGCTTAGAATTTCATGGATGATGGCTTACCTTGGTATTGGATGAGGTGGAGAAGAGAGAAAAGTCTTTCTAGGGTTTTGAAACCTAGAGAATGGCTGGAAATTACACAAAATGTACTTAAGAAGAATGCATGGATCCACGCTATGGCGGACGCTTTGCATGCCCAACAACGTGTGGTGCTTGTGCATGCATATGCTCGTACATTCTTTTGGTATCGTTTCACTATTTTTCCACACACAAAATTGTCTTGGGATGCTAGCTTGCTTGCTTTACGAGCCCGTGGACGAGAACCATTAATTGCTCTTTCTTTAACTGTACATAACTTCTTGTACAAAGCTCTGATTGATGAATGGTTGGATACTTTGGAAACGAGATACAAAGAACTTCCATTAAATTAATAATTCAACACTCAACACTTTATAATTCTAGAGGTGTTCTTGGTTGATGATGACTCTAAAAAAATAAAACTTGTACAAAAGTTCAGTAGAAAGGCTTTCAACTCAACTTTGTGCTAGAGGTCTCTAATGACTTTAATTCACATCTAATACACTTTCCACACTTAAACCTTGATCTTTACACCTATGTACACTCTAGTTCACCATGTTCGGGATTAATTACCTTTATTGGATGGTTCAAATATTAGCCTAAATTTTTGAGGCATCACACCTCCATACTTCAAAATTAATAGGTCTAATTCTAGTTCAAAAAACTTAATTTAACACTTCTAAGCCATTAACAAACGATTCTAATCCACAATTAAAAGATTTATTTCGGGTTGTTTTTTTAACCTAGACTTACACCCACCATTTCTAACATGATCAATCTATGTTTATTCTAAGGATTTAAGGATTAAAAAAAAGTTAGATTGGTTGAGTAACTTACCTCAAGTAGAAACTTTAGAAAATCGCCCTAGTTCGACCTCTGAATGTTTTTGGATGAAAAATATATTTTAACTTGAAAACTGCTATTTAATGCATCGAGCCTTCTATAGAGACCCTATTCCCACTATAACGACCATGCTATAGTGGGATCCTTCCGCTATCCCGGTGCTAACAAAAATTGACTTTGGCTATAGCGACACAAATCACACTATAGCGACCCTACTGCCCTCCATAGTAGGGAATGAGGTAGAAACTCAAGTCTTGTTCCCAATTTTGGTGTGTTTACAACACAAAGTTCTAATTTTGACACTACAAACTCACCCTTTTTTGTCAAGTACTATATCTGGACTTCTACTAACCCAGTTTCTTTCCAAAAGTTCCTATAGATTACCAAACCTTTTGGCTAACACCATATGATATTAAATAAATAAAACCTATGCCCTCAATCACTAGATTCACCTAGACCACACAAAACCTGAAATTCCTCAAAACTAGCCTACCATGAAATTTCAAAATTTTCATATGAGGAAAATCTTAAATCAAATTTTTGCATGCTAGGAAATACCATAATGATGGAAAGAGTCATTACAATGAAAGTCCATATAAAAGAAAATGATCAATTGGAGTGATCTTCAGCTTGAGGGTTCTTTTATAACTTGATTAAATAAATCATGTACTCTTTTATCTGATTCACTTACTATATAATTATAGCTATTTTATTAATACAAAAGGTATAAGAAGTTAGAAAATTTGTTTCTTGACCAGTCTCCACACCACTAGCCATAAACTTAGTTTACTTCAAGTTAGAAAATTGATAAATTAAAAAAAGATGTTTTGAAGTTCAGAATGTGATACGAAAGTAGTCAACGTAGAGATTAAGATTCTTCTATAGATGAAAGGCGCGTAATTTTGACGTTTGCTTCTGAGTGTACCGTTTACTTATAGTTAATTACTTTAATTTGTATTACAGTACATCTTACAAGTAGTAGTGTTTCTACTTTCATATGTTGGAATCTAATTTATTTCAGTATCTCTGCAGCTTACTCATTTTCACAAACAAGAACGAAATTTAATCGACTGGTAAAAATTACTATATAACTTAAAATTTGCAATGAATATGTATGAAAGATAATTATTGTCAGTCATATGAGATGCTATAAGTATTAATGATGGAGATACTTAGATCAATTTTTCCACTCAGCGTTGCCTCATAGTTTGAAGTATCATTTGTTGTTTCAAATATATTGGTTCAAGTAACTTCTTTAACATCCTTGTTATGTATTTTGGCATGCCTTCTTTATTAGTTATCTCCTTTGAGATAAGACAGTATGCAAAATCAGTACAAAAAAATGAAAAAAATCTTGATGTATAGGTTATTATCTCAATGTCCAACGATAATAAATAGGACTATAGTTGAACACTCTCTAGCATAGTTTACTTGTTTTACTCTCTATATCTCACTGCAATTATTGCTGAACTATAAAAAGTTCTTTGCTCATTAAAATTTCAATATTTGATCTCTGTTGGTTATTTCAGAATAACTGTTGCAATAGTTATGGTGGATCATTCTCAAATTTTGAATGTGCAACCTTGATTGGGGACCAAGAATACCTTCATAATCATGTTGCGTGCCAAATTTAAAGTCTATTATGAATATCAAAGATCACTGCTCCAAAGGTTGGTGAATCAAAATGTGAGAATTTAAGGGGACTTGGTTTATTTCCAAAGTCCAAAAAGGGTCCTGATCTGAGGCTAAAAACAATGTTATTTCACTATCATTCGCCTCACATTTGTTCTCTTTTTATTGTTGTCTTGATCTTAAAGGATCTGAATTATACTTGTTTTTATGTTTTATTTATGTAGGAGTGTCTTGAGTTATTTGGAGCTTAAACAAGAGGAAAAATATCACCAAGTAACCAAGGAAGAATCAACGTCACATCACATAGCAAAGCGGGTGGAAAATGGCCAAGGGGAAGGTTCTTGCACCACTACTTCAAAGAAAGCAGTGGCGTGGAATTGTGAAGGCTGCAGGACAGCTCATGTCACTCCCCCAAAGCAAGGAGTGGTGCAAAAAAACCACCTTGCTGAATTTTAGTTTGTTCCTTGCGGCACAACCCCATTTTTGGGCTGTGGCGTGAGTCGGGACTTCTTTTATTTTATTTTTGATTTCTACCTTATAAAACACATGAAATATCTTCTTACAAAGAGATTCATAAGCATCTAAACCTTTTAATTTCTAGGATTCTGGTTGAACATGAAAGTTGTGGCTTGAATATGATATTATCTATTTCAATTTCCATATATTGAGTTATTTATTTTTTCTTGCTTTCAATTATTTTTTTGATTGATCACTTTGCGAATATTATCTAGGGCTTATTTGTTGGACATGGAAAAGGGAACAACAAGTATAAAAAGAGGAAATAGGTCTAGTTTGTGAACCTTATAGGGAAAGAGAATTGATTCATCACTAAGGATAGAAATATGCCCTATAACCTAGCTTAGTTGATACAGACGATATCTTCATGTACTTCACTATTAACTGATGATCATAGAAATATATGTGTTAGGTATAGTTGAGTAGGCTTAGAGTTGTTGTAAAACTGCTCAATATAGCTAAAATTAACCTGTAACTAGTAACTCAGGAAATCAAATCAGGTGTATGATTAGATAGCTCAACTAAATTGTCAAAATACCGCAACCCTATATCTTTTCTCAAATCTGAATTATAACACAACTAATCCATGACTTTTCTACATTTTTTTATTTACATTCAAAATACACAAATCACTCTTTATTATTGGTCACCTACTGAATAGCTCGCATAAGAATTTAAAGTAGAACTTTAATTCGTCAAATCCCTATGGGTATGATATCTGGACTTATATCCTTTATTACTTGTATGACTGTCACACCCCGAATCCCAACGAGGCGTGATTGGCACCCGAAGCTGATAAGGCCCGAGAGAACCAAGCTTTGCTTTTATTCCTTCATATACTTGTCTTAGGAAACACTACTATCCCATAGGAACAGGAAATGCTAAAATCAGAAATCATAGAACATGTGACGTATATACATATGAGAAACTCGGTCGTTGAGGCCATCAAGTCAAAATGTCATACACCATCTTACATTTGTATACCCACATACGTCTACAAAAGCCTCTAACAGATGCATTGACCAAAACTAACTGAAAGTCGGGACAAGTCCCCGCTTTATCCACTATGTATAATATCAAAACATTTGAACAACTGTGACTCGGAGAATCCCCGAACTAACTGGAGCTCACCAATGATCTGCAATTACTGTCATCCTACGGTGGAGGTCTACTAGTGCCTGCACCTGCAATATGTAAGGTAAGTTCCCCAAAAGGGGTCAGTACGAAGAATGTACTGAATATGTAAGGCTCAAATGAAACTATACAACACATGAATAGTTCAATGAACTCAATGGAACTCAAATGCATATGCATAATCAGATGAATAAGTAACCATTTTGCACTTTGGAAACCATGTGTATTACTTTCATTAATTTCATCGATTTCATGCTTATTTACTTCAATGTATTTACATATGTCATAATGTACCCGGGCCCCTACTGATCAGTGGGTCTTTACATGACTTATCGTCATGTTAGGATCGGGTCGAGCTAGGCTTGTGCCCCTAGACCTGCCACCCAGGGATCGGGTCGAGCTAGGCTTATGCCCCTAGGCTTGCCACCCATAAATCATACATTGGGATCGAGTCGAGCTAGGCATATGCCCCTAGACTTGCCACCCATAAATCAACACATCGGGATCGAGTCGAGCTAGGCTTATGCCCCTAGACTTGCCACCCATAAATCAACACATCGGGATCGAGTCTAGCTAGTCTTATGCCCCTAGACTTGCCACCCATACTTGATCATTGACCACATTTGCATTACTTTGTTCTTTACTTTGAGATTGGTATTTTGATAGTCATAACATCACTTGAAACTTTGGATCATTAGCCAATGAGTGAGAGACATATGAGATTGGTACATTCACTTGTGAGAGATTGACATATTCATGTGACATAGCATATTTGGAAACTTGGAACCATAATCAAAATAGAAGACATGTGAATAAACATTATTGGAAACATGACACCATTGGAACCATTGGACAATCATTCATAACAAGATACATGAGCATAACCACTATTGGAACATTGGACCATAACCTTGTTTGAGCTTTTGGAACATTAACCATGATAATGAGACATGAGACTCACAAATGATCCATGAGTAGGAGAGATATGACAATGACTATTGATAAATGGATATAGGATACCTTAGCACATTTTGGGATAGGACTAGTGAGATAGCAATGTGGATACTATTTGCCGCAAAAAGATACGGACAGAGTAACCTTACATACCTTGTACTCTCAATACGGATATCCAATCCTAGATGTGCATACAATAGTCTCGCTCCTTCTTTATGTGTCATTCTACAACACAAATACATAACGGGATTCACATTAACCACAACTACTTCACAAATGCATATAACATCAATGGGGTACATGTTTGCTTTGAAACATGTCATTTCCCCTTGACAAAACCATTGATAGCATCATTATTCCAAAAATCCTCCAATATTCCCAACATTGACCAATACATAATAATCATTGCATTTCACCACAACACTCCTCGTTTACTCTTTCTTATCCACACCACATCACAAATAATCCATCAATTCACCTTAATACACTTCATAGCACATATCGGCCAAAATCCCACAATTTACACTTATAGACAAGAACAAGTTTAACAACAAAAATAATACCATAGACGTTCATATTTTATCCATACCATGATCTTTCATCAAAGGCACAAGTCCTAATTCAAGTTCAAATCCCATGGATCACAAATCTTATACAAAAGCACAAAGGACCATGTCCAACATTTCCAAGCACAACCAACATGATTTACATACTCTTTAATGCATATAATATATTAATCCATGAGAATAAATACTTACCAAGGCTTGGAATAGGATGATCTTCACCAAAGAGTCCAAAGGAAATATTGGCTTTAGGGTTTTGGAACTAGAGAAAATGCTTGAGAAAATAACTAAAAGGCATGAGACTTTGAAGCAATAAAAATCAGATTTCTTGCCCTTTATATAGGCCCCAAATTCCATCCTTAGCCACTCTTTATCATTTGATGATAGGTTCTAGAATGTCCAAGCAAGAATGGGTCTTTTGACCCATTTTTGGGCCATGCATTCTTTTTATTTTTGGGCCCTTTTTGGGCCCAATTCACTTAACCCGATAAAATAAATAATTTCTTGTGTTTAAGTCATCTTATATGTATTACAATAATATTCCCACTCATTAAATTCATATCCGTAGCCTCAATACAAAAACCAAGTGATTCTAGCCACGTATGGCCTATTTTGCCCCAAAGGGTAAAATCGTCATTTTGACCCCAATTTCGTTCTCGAGTAAATTTATCATACCAATATAATATTTCATTTATTTCTTGTATATACTCATGGTTGTAGAATAAACGTGGCAAAAATTGGCTCGGTACGCCCCCGGATACCCTTGGGACTTAAGAAAAATTCCAACTTTGAAAAAGTGGAAAACCCAAGGTGGCACGCCCCTGGGCGTTCCAACTCACTGCCTCTAGACTAAAAATTTTAGTCCAGAGCGGAGTGGCACGCTACCCAATGCGCCCTTCCCTTAAATTTTTCAAAAATTTCATTTTTCGACTTTTCTTCGCGGGTTTGGTTAGATACTTCAAATCCTATTCTTTAACTTACTTCTTAACCTTAATATACTTTGTTTAAAGGTTCTCTTAGACTCGTTTTGGACCCCACAAATGCTCCATGAATATCGTAAAACACCTCCTACGCAAGGTTAAGCATATGTACAAGGCCAAATTTTAATTTTTCCATCACTAACATTATCAAATACATACTTATAGCTCTCGACACCTAAGTAAACATTGTTCATCGTCATCACATTGGATTAGGAAGGTACGGGGTGTTACAATGACCATGTACACTTTCATGTGACAAAGGACGCAACAGGTCCAACATTCGAGCATTTGAATTTTCATTCCATCAACTGGGCATTTGGAAATTTATCAAAATTAAATATGAAATTTTAATAAGCCCAAGATGCTATGCATACAATCTAAGGATGCTAAATTATTTTAAAACTTAAAGGTATTTTTAGGCTATCTTGATATATCACTTCATTTGAAATCTTTTCTTTTTTAGTATACCATTTGTACTGTGAAAACAATGTTGAATTTTAGAACTCATGACTTAGGGGTTTGTTTTCCTTCCTGATGCATGGTTTTATGCTAACTTCACTTAAGCATGTAGTTTATATATATCAAAGCTATTGATATGAACCCATGAGAGAAATTTGTTTAAGGATAAGTTTGAAAATATTTGGTTCTTTTTGACTTTTGCATGACAATCTTGTCTATGAATATGTCCCTTATTAAAATGATGCATGTATTGTGTTCCCTTTACACTATTTAGTACAATCTACCTCTTCAATTTTACTTTGTCCACTTTTACTTGACATATACTATGTGTATTCACAAAGAGTTTCAATATCAGACGTAAATGTTGCCGGGAGGACTCATTTTTATACGTGTAGAACTTATTTTTACCTAATAAAAAAATTTATACATGCCGAACTACTAAATAGTAGAATCTTTTAGAGAGGATTTACTTTTCTCTGTGTTTGTTAAATGCTTAGAATATCATCTGTTTACTTGAAATGTGCTTTGTGTAATCATGTGATTAACAATTGTTGCAATGTCATACCTCTAAGGTTGCGTAAATTTCAACTAACAACTTTTTTTTCTTTTGAGAGGCATTGCCACCGAGGAGGTTATTAAGAGTTTGTTGTATGGAGAGATATATGCCTTGTCCCTTTCAATATAACTTGTCTATAGATTATTGAGTTGTTGAACCCCTCCGCTCACTAGAGTTTTGGTTTGGAGACACTTTCTCTTGCCAATGATAGGTATAAGGACACTTTAAAGGTAATGATGATAATTTTTGGGAGGTGAGATAATAATTAAACTCGTTTATTCATGGAGCAACTTTAATTGCTTGTGAAATTGATGAATTCAGAGGTTAAATCCATAGGGATGTCACTATCGTCTTTGCTTTAGTCCCAATGCTATAAGTGTGTGCCTCAGTTCTATCTTATTATTTTTGCCTCGACGCTGCTGTAGTTGCGTTTGTTAATTCAAATATGCTCTTGATCTTGAGTTCTTTGCCTTCTCTATTCACGTTGTCACACTAGAATGTTTTCTAGTGGTAATTTTTTGAATAAGGTCATCTTAACTCTTTACTGCTGCTCAATGTTGTTTAATTCTTGCTTCTTTATTTAAGTCTTCTATACACATGTCTATTTTATTACTTTCTTTAGCCTTATGATTTCTTTAAGTTTGAGAACTTATTTATATTAGATATACCCTAACTTCTTATGCTTGGCCCTTCTATCATTGACTCTCTACACATTTATGCTAAATCATTGTAAACCATTTTGTTTCATCATATTTTGATTCTATGTCAGTGATTTTGATTCCATCTCAGTTTGTTAAATGATTGTTTAGTAAATGATGAGTACACCTATTTTTATTTATTTTATATTTTTTGATAGTTTACCTCTCTACCTCACCTCGGAGGTAGTGGTACGGTGTACACTCTACCCCCCCCCCCCAAACCCCACTTAAAGGGAATACACTATGGGTATGTTGTTGTCGTATATTGTTTGTTAGTTCGTTACATAATTGCATATAATCTTTATGTTAAATGGTGGGAAAGAAATTTCAAATAATAAATGAGGGTAAGAAAATATGCTTAGGATTATTTGATGTGTATTTGGTAAAAAGCTTCTTGTATATTTCGATGCTAGAGAATTTTCTTGTACAGGGAGTTTATCAAATATGCTATGTCATATAGATGAGCATGGTTATTTTACAGTAAGACACTTGATCATTTGGGTGAAGTTTTAGCCCTCATCATGGTGTGGGCGCTGTATGAGCTCAATAATTGTGAACTTTCTATCACGACCCAACTAACCGGGTCATGAGAGCACCTACTCTATTCCATCTATATAGGATAATTCTTACCACCCAATTAAATACATGCGGAATTCATAACAAAATATAATTAAACTCTTAAAAATACTGAGGAAATCACTATAATTTGTTTTAAAGATACAAGAAAAAAACCTTTTGCCCCGAGAATCTGGTCTTGACATGTGCAAGAGCTACTAAAAGACAAAGATCATATATAGGACTCAGCTTCCACCATAGGAATGAGAAGATGAAATAAGCAGAGGAACTCTAACCACATCAAGTAATGAAACCTCAACTGATCCTGCAACAGGCTACACCACAAATAGGGTGTGCCAGATATCCCCAACACCGAGTATGAGGCTACAACCCAAGAGATGGATATGTGGTAGCTGAGGGACACTAAGATCATGGCAGCTGACCAGGAGACAGTTTACTGGACTGGTATTGAGGGTATTAGAAGCACGTACTTCAGTGCGAATGCTTGGAAGTGACTGAAGTTGGTTACTCGAAGGATCTATCCCTCGGGTTACACCACTAGTGAGATATACCCTGGGGCTCTGGTGATGCTTTGTGCTATGCTGGATATCCAGTTCAATATGGTGGTACAAATAGTGTCAAAGCTGAAGGAATTCTACTGGGGCAACAAGAAATCTCCCTACCTCTCAAGTCTGATTACTGAGTTATACCTCCGTGCAGAAGTGACTAGGGAGATGGATGACAAGGACATGGTGACACAAACTTTAATCGTCTCTAAATAAAGGATGCACAGGGCTGGAGAAAGAAGAAATGAAGGTGAGGATAGAGGGGGAGAGTAGTAGAGCAGCACAGAAGGGGAAAGATACCCCTCCTACAAAGCCCTGGATATCCTATGAACATCTGAAGGGAGACATGGCCACCATTAGGAGCTATTTGGAGCGATCCCACTTGCCTCCCCAGAGTTTTGCTCCTTCCAGTACCATAACCCTACCCAGCACCATTCAATACTTCATAAAGATTC
This sequence comes from Capsicum rhomboideum, assembly GCA_031232105.1. Lineage (NCBI taxonomy): Eukaryota > Viridiplantae > Streptophyta > Magnoliopsida > Solanales > Solanaceae > Capsicum > Capsicum rhomboideum. The sequence goes on from CP124715.1 coordinate 96,241,731, forward strand.
ATAGAGAGATGGATAAGGAGAAGAATAAGAGGTACTCCTGTGATCACATGCTTTCCCGAATGTGGATGACCGTTAAGGTTATGTTTAAGTGTGCGGTCCCTGATCGGAAGCTCCCCTAGTTAAAGACGGAGGACGTGGATGAGTTCTTCTTATTGAGTGGCATGGAAGAGGAGGGCTCCTACATCTCGAGGTCTATAAAGATGGGGCCTCCAGCTAGCTTCTTTGGCATGGCACATTAGTCTACCTTAGGTTGCCCTGTTTAGGGCATTTAACAAACATTTTTTCTTTTCACATATTTGGATGCTTATTTTTACATTTCTAATAATGTATGAATCGATATTATCTAGTATCTCACGTGTTAAACTGATTACTTGTTTAAAAACATATTACAAATATGTTAGGACAGGTCTGGAAGGAGATGCAAAAACAGGGGAAAGTAGGGCAGAGATTCTGCCCAGGCCACCCTGCTATAGAAGCCTACATGCTGCTATCATGGCACCGCTATAGCAGGAAAATTCACGCTATAGTAGGGTAACAATTGTGGGGCAGTACCCGCTGTAGTAGACCACTTGCATGGCCAAGAAAAATCAGTCCCTGCAGTTCCTTTACCCTCATTACCTTGCACAACACTTGAAATCTAATCCTTACAATAGCTAGACCACAATCCTACGATTGAAACCTAGTTATTAAAAAGGTTATTAATTAAGCAAAGCACCAATTATACACTCTGGTTACTAGTTACAAAATCAATATTAATGAACAATTTAGACCTCCCATACATTTTCACACTCATCACACTTAGGTACTTCATATAACAACTGCTAAAAAGGTAAGTAAGACCCCAACTATTACACAATTTCATTTGCTATCTTTACATACACAATCCATGGTGGCTATCAACTAAGCAACAAAATTTTATTTGACTCACACATCATACAAATCCACAATCCACAACATGCAGGTAATTTATGACTGCTTAACATATCACGGTATTCCTAAACATTAATCAAGATGCAACTTGCACAGATATACAATATGGAGAACTTCATTAAGAATCAACTATGCCTAGCCCCCTTGTTTCTCTAAACACATCGTTAAGTACCACTTTCTTGATGACCACAACTTTATCATCTCACATAATAACCACAATCCTTACAAACAGATACCAAATGAAAACTTCTAAGTTTCAATTGTGTTTCTTGTGTTGCCAAATGGGGTCAGGTGGCCTTCATTCGTTTGATTGAGATACCAATTGGAATCAAGTGATACTAATTGGAATTAAGAGATACCAATTGAACCCAATCCATTCAAACAATCATCTAGGATGGCACGAGAGGAATGAACGAAGGGAAAAAATTCCTATAATGCGTTATAGCTTTCCAAAGATTCAATGTGTACGTCAACACACCAATCCACAAGACTCTACTAGACATGTTTTCCTGTACTTGTGAGATTGGTAACCTAGTGCTCTGATACCAACTGTCACGACATAACTAACCGGGTTATGTAGGCAGCGACTCTAATCCACCTAGATAAGAGAACCCTTACCACCTAATTAAGAATATACAAAAGTCATAACAAAATATCATTAAACTCTTACAAATACTTAAGAACTCATTGTAATTTCTTTTAAAGATACAAAAGAAAATCATTTTTCCCATAGGATCTGGTCTAGATATGTACAAGAGCAACTAAAAGACAAAGATAATATACAAGGCTCATCTTCCACCATAGAAGTGAGAAGACGGAAGCTACTGAAGATCTATAACCGCATAAAGCAATGAAACCTCAATTGATCCTGCAACAGGCTACACCCCAAATAGGTTATAACAAGAGTAGTATCAGTACAACCATACGTATTGGTAAGCATCATTATTCAATGTAAGTTAAATCATGTAAACATAACATAAATATCTAAATTAAAATATGCGTTTAAAAAATTGAACTAGTTATATTTCTTGACCCACTTTCCAGTCACTACTCTTCTTACGATTATGCCTCTCTCCTGGACACCAATTAACTTAAGTACTCTTAATAACCTCCAGTCGATCAACCATACAACATTTATCTCTAATTTACCACCCCTCAACATTACATACCACTCCTAGCTACCTATCTATCATCTATTCAATTAATGAACCCCGAGAATACATATCTTATTCAAGAATACCTAGGTAATTAATAAACCATTTAATTTATACTCAATAACAAAAATACCATTAGAATACTACCCAAATCAAGGAAACAATTCAGTATATCTTATACGGATTTGTTATACAGTACAATGTCACCCCCTACCAGTTAGCTCATAAATCCAACCTAAGCGTGTCACCTAGTAGCAAGCATTCAGGTAGTGATTTATACAACAAATCCACTTTGACACAAGACAATAAAATAAATGAATGAGTCACCTTAAACCAAGCAACCAAGTAGATAAGTAATCACTTACAAGCACATAATATCCAACTCAAGTAAACTACCATCGCTCATAAATAGACTACCCAACCTTATAAAAACCACAACTTTATTTCACCTCCACAACATTAACTTAGTTCAATTACCAAATAAATAACTCAGACCACACACAGATCCAAAATAACAAACAACAATATAACCCGGTTCACTCAAGGAACCATCAAACTCTCAAATACCGTGTACATATATGCTAAGGGTTTTAAAAATGCCTACTAGCCATGACCTACTGGGGTGAGCTCTGTCTATTTACCAAAATAAACCAGTTAGCTAGTATCTTCCCCTTTATCCCAAACCAAGTGTTATACCATACTTATTCAACTGTTCCCACCCTTATTCTCCTTGAAATCCACTAATTTTGTGATGATCAACCTTTACTGATTTATCTCACAATATCAAATAATGCCATAACATATAAAATCATTTAATGAGATAGTTTAACCACACTTGCACTTTAAAACAGACCCTTTTTACATAATCTTATTTTAGGTGACCAAAAATAACTTGTATAATTATCCAACAAATCAACATTAAATAGCATGTATTGCAACAAGTAGACAAATAAGTAGTTAACATGCACACATAAATCAAAATAAGTTTTTAACTCCAATTCAACCATCACCTACCCCACTAACAGTAGTACCTGGGGACAATTAACATATGAAAGCAAGTAAGCACACATTTAATTTAGGATAACCTTCAGCTTATCAATACCAGGGATACAGATAACTCATCTAACTGCAACGCAATTACCTCCTCAACTTTCATATTAACACTAAGTCAAAAGTGGTTGGTCCCGAAAATATTGTCCAACCGGTGTGCTCAAATCAATAGATGCAGCATATGATGCATAAAATTCTTGGACCAATTTTGAGCTATAGCGACCCGAAGGCTCGTCCATCCATCTAAACCCATACCGTTCAAACACAGGACAAATATCAGGCAATGCCTTCAACTCCTCAAGCCAATATCGAGGATCTTCCATAATACTTCTTCGATACACACCCCACTCAGTCAGCTCAGCATCCCTGTCATAAAAATCCCACATGCCCTGAACACACCAGCGCTGGATATCCCATCTCTGTGAAGTATATCAGCGTGGGTTGACCTACGTCACGTGGGTCCTCTGCCGTAGGTGAGATTCTGAATTCTGAAATTGGTTTCTGTATTCACGATACTACCCAAGTGACGTGGGCTTACCTACGTCACGTAGGTCACCTGTCGTGGGCGAGAATCTGAAACATGAAATTTTTGCTCTAATTTCTACGACACCACCTATGTCACATGGGTGGACCTACGTCTCGTAGGTATCTGGTGTGGGTAGTACTAAACCTGTTCAGGTAAATCTTGTGAATTTCAGCTACTTGCTCCTCCAATACTCAGATCACACCATCCTCAGAGGGTTGCCTCCCAAGTAGCCCCTGATTTAATGTCGCGGTACAACACGGCTAACTTGGATACTCAGACTTCACCAACTAGCCCATGGGTTGCCTCCCATGAAGCACCTGATTTAACATCGCGGCACGACATAACTAGCTTGACTACTTAGACTTCATTAAGCTCAAGCTCCTCACATATCCTTATTTCTTCCGTGATTCCCATATAATGTTTGACACGCTACCCATTGACCTTGAATAGAACATTTTTAGCTCCTTTTAGCTCAATTTCTCCATGTGGGAATACCCTAACTACCGTGAATGATCCAGACCATTTGGACTTTAACTTTCCAGCAAATAAGCGAAGCTTGGAGTTACAAAGTAGCACCAAATCTCCCAGGTGAAACTTTCATTTCTCAATGCGTCGATCATGATATAATTTCTTCTTCTCTTTATATATTGCTTAACTTTCATAAGCCCGAAGATGAAATTCATCCATCTCATTCATCTGCTCAAGTCTCAATTTAGCCGCTTCACTCCAGTCCAAATTCAACCTTTTCAGAGCCCATAAAGCCTTATGTTCAAGTTCGACAGGTAGATGGCAAGATTTTCTAAAAACTAACTGATATAGTGATGCACCGATTGGCGTCTTGAAAGTAGTGTGATATGCCCATAATGCATCATCCAATCTTCGAGCCCAATCAGTCCTATTGGCATTCACTGTTTTTGCCAAAATAGACTTGATCTTACAATGTGACACCTCAACTTACCCGCTTGTCTGAGGATGGTAAGGTGTTGCCACCTTATGTTTAACACCATATTTTTCAAGCAGGTTCTTAAACAGACGATTGCAAAAGTGGGATCCTCCATCACTAATGATAACTCGGGGTGTACCGAATCGTGCGAATATGTTCTTCTTAAGAATGTCGTGACACTTCTTCCTTCGTTATTGGGGAGCGCAATTCCCCACACGTCAAACATTTTAAGCTCAAGTATAGTTGTCATGGTAAGTTTTTGTCTGTGTGAGATATTCCCTTGCCTTTGACAATTGTCACAAACATGAGCATAATCATAAGCATCTTTGTAAATACTGGGCCAATAGTACCCACATTGTAAGATCTTATGAGCAGTCCGCGCACCTCCATGATGACCCACAACTGGAGATGAATGACACTCTTCCAAAATACTCATCATCTAGACCTTTGGAATACATCTTCGAATCATGCCATCTGCACATACCTGAAATAAATATGGCTCATCCCAGAAGAATTTTCTCACCTCATGCATGAATTTCTTTCGCTGCTGATACGACATATCTTTCGGAACTAGATCAATTGCCAAAAAGTTGGCAAAATTAGCAAACCAAGGGATTAAGTCTTGCGATGCTGCCAATACCTGCTCATCTGGAAAAGAATCATCAATCTCAAGATCATCCCTTAATTTAATCATGGCCTCCTCCTCAAGGCATGATAGATGGTTAGTGACCTGATTTTTGGTTCCCTTACGATCCTTGACTTCAAAGTCAAATTCTTGTAATAGGAGCACCCACTGGATCAATCTTAGCTTAGCATCCTTTTTTCGACATAAGATACCAAAAAGCTTCATGGTCTGTATGCACAATCACCTTCGTACAAATCAAGTAAGATCTGAATTTCTCAAAAGCAAAGACCACTGCCAACAGTTTCTGTTCAGTCACACTATAATTCTTTTGAGCTGGATTAAGCACTTTTCTAGCATAGTAAATTGGATGTAAACTCTTCTCACGTCTTTGGCCAAGGACTGTACCCAAAGCCACTCTGCTAGCATCATACATAACCTCAAAAGGCATCGTCCAATCAGGTGACACAATGATAGTGGTTGTAACCAACTTCTCTTTCAGACACTCAAATGCTTTTAGGCACGCTTCATCGAACACGAACTTTACCTCTTTCTCCAAAAATTTGCATAAAGAATGTGCAATCTTAGAGAAATCCTTGATGAATCTTTTATAAAAGCCAGCATGACCTAAGAAACTTTGAATACCTTTCACGGAGATAGGTGGAGGTAACTTCTCAATTACCTCTATCTTTGCCTTATCAACTTCAATACCTTTCTTTGAAATCTGATGCCCCAATACAATACCCTCATTGACCTTAAAGTGATATTTTTCCCAATTCCGCAGTAAGTTGCACTCCTCGCATCTTTACATCACATTAGCAAGGTGTGCCAAACAATCATCAAATGAGTCTCCCACAATAAAAAAATCATCCATAAAAACCTTAATAGTGTCTTCCACCATGTCGGAGAAAATAAACATCATGCAATGTTGGAAAGTGGTCGGTGCATTACATAAACCGAAGGGCATCCTTTTAAATGCGAATGTCCCATATGGACAAGTGAAAGTGGTCTTCTCTTGGTCTTCGAGAGTAATAAAAATCTGATTATACTCGAAATAGCCATCGAGAAAACAATATCATCCTCTACCGGCAAGATGGTCTAAAATCTGATCCGTGAAGGGCATGGTGAAATGATCTTTTTCTGTCCAAGAATTTAGCTTCCGATAATCCATGCAAACTCTTCATCAAGTAACTAGCCTCATTAGGATTAACTCATTCTTGTCGTTTGGAACCATAGTGATTTCTCCCTTCTTCCGCACATACTGAACTGGACTCACTTTTATATCAGCAATAGGGTAAACCACTCCTGCATCTAACCATTTGATGATCTCTTTCTTTACAACCTCTTGCATAGGTGGGTTTAGACGATGTTGGTGCTCAATGCTCGATACGCACTCAAGGTAAGTTAAATTTTGTGAGTGCAAATACTGGGTGGAATTCTTATAATATCAGCAATGGACCAACCAATGGCCCTCTTAAATCTTCTTAACCACTAAAACCAGAGCCTCTACTTTCCACTTCACCAATTTACATTAAATAATGGCAGGCAAGGTGTTGTTGGCTCCCAAAAATGTGTAGCGAAGGTGAGCCGGAAGAGCCTTAAGCTCCAAAATTCCAGCTCCTCAATAGATGGACGAGCTGGTGGGGTTACCCTATTCTGTAAATCGAGATCAAGCTTCTTTGGAGCATAAATGTATGCTCCCTTACCAGTGAGTGCACCAACCACCTCATCATATTCCTCAATACCGTTGCTATCAAAATTCATAATCATGGCCGCAAGAGCTTCTACCCCCAACCTTTCTTGAAGAGACACAACAACATCATTATCATCAACTGTATCTATTACCGAAATCACCCGCTTATCTCTCGGTTGCTTCATGGAATGACAAAAGTTGAAAGTGACTTGTTCATCATTTAACTTAAATTTTATCTACCCTATTTTAATGTCGACCAATGCACGATCAGTGGTAAGGAATGGTCTTCCCAATATAATGGGAACCTCAAAATCAACATCACAATCTAGGATTACAAAGTTAGCCGGATATATGAAAGATGCAACTTTTACCAAAACATCATACAAAATTCCCACCGACTTTTTCATAGTCCTATCCGCCATGAGAAGTCTCATAGAGGTTGGTTTTGGTGCTCCCAACCCCAACTGCTTTAAAATGGCTAACGACATTAAGTTAATGCTAGCACCCAAATCACATAGTGCTTTAGCAAAGTTGTAGGACCAGATAGTACAAGAAATTGTGAAAGTTCCTGGATCCTCTTTATTTTCAGCTAGGGAACGCGAAGCAACTGCACTACAATGATGCAAGTTATCTGCCGGTTCAAAACTGACAGTTCTCTTCTGTCACCAAGTTTTTTATGAACTTCGCATACCCTGGCATCTGTTCCAATGCTTCAACAATAGGGATGTTGACCGATAGCTCTTTCAACATTATAAAAAACTTTTGATATTTACCTTCATCAGCCTTCTTTTTCAATCTTTGAGGAAAGAGAGGAGGAGGTTGTGGGATAGTCTTCAACTTTTGTGGGACCTCTTTTTCCTGGCTCTTATCAGATTTTGCCTTTTCGCTAGTATCATGAGGATTTTGAACTATTTTGACTTTTTCATTATCCGTCTCTATCTCAGTTTCTATATCAACAACCATCGGCTTATTCGTCTTACCACTATCCACAGTTATAGATGGATCTGTGGTGCACTTCCCGCTTCTAGTAGTAATGGCCAGACAATGGCTGTCATTTTTTGAATTCTGGATGGTGTTGCTTGGAAGGGTGCCTAACTGATGTTGGTTTATTGCCACCGATATCTGCCCGAATTGTTGCTCCAACTGTTTAATACCAGTCGAATGGGATTCTACTTTCTGACTTATTCTCGAGATGTCTGACCTAATCTCCTGCAGGCACTATTCTTGACTCTCTGACCCTTTCACTAGTTTATTGAGAAGGGATTCCATTCTTGAATTTCCAGAGTCGGCATAGCAGTTTCCTGGTGGAACATATACTCCACTCTTCTCTTTATAATCACGCTTCCTCCTCCAATTATCATCACGATATCGTTATCTATATCTATATCCCTACTTGTTATAGTTGTCACCATAGTAGTTCCGAACTTGATTCCCTTGCTTTGAGTTCCAGTAGTATTGGTTAGAACCTTGGCCCTTGACCCAAAAACTCGCCACTTCTCGATCCAAATACTTAGCCTATTCATCAGATTCACTATTGTCATGTCTAGGCGTTTTACCTTTTGTACCTATAGCATGCACCTTTTCAGTATCTCAAGCCGTAATCTATTTGGCCAGAAGACTAATTTCTATCCTCAGCTGAGCGACCTCTTAAGCTACAGATTCATCCAAATCTCGTTCTGCTGGCAAAGCTCCAATAGCAGATGTTTCAGCAGGCGTTTCTGCCTCTCGAGTATGCCAGCCTCGGTTGGTCTTAGTGATACGATCTAATATCTACGAAGCTCGTTTCCATCTCATATTCATGAATTCTCCACCAGTGATAGTATATGCTACCACCTTTGTGTTGGCATTTAAAGATCTGTAAAAGATTTCAAGTAAGTTCCTACCACTCATCCTATGATTTGGCACATTTTGTAGCTTCTTCTTGAACCTTAGCCATGTCTCGTACAGTGCTTCAGAATGTAGTTGTCTAAAATTATAAATTTCATCCTTCAACTGTAGCATCCTGGAAGGTGGAAAAAATCTTTCAAGAAATTGATTTCTTAACTCTTTCCAAATAGTGATCGAACCTCGTGGTAATTCTGCCAACCACAAAGTCGCTTCTCCTGTTAAAGAGAATGGGAACAATCTCAATTGAATAGCCTCTTGGTTAACTCCAGGAAGATTATACGACATGTAGACCTCCACAAAATTCATCACGTGCATGTTTGGATCATCAGTAGGAAGACCGGCGAACACACCCTTCTAGTTTAGTAGGTGAATCATGGCACTGGTAATTTCAAACTTAGTGCCCGGAGGTAACTCAGGTGGAATAATGGCACCAGTCTCTATTGGCTCAAAGTAGGCCATGTATTCTTCCTCAGGATCATCATAAACTGGCACATACGGTCTTTGAAGTGGTTGTTGATCCCTCAATATACTTTGTCTTTCTTCAGCCTCAGCCAGTCGCTGAGTTGCCTCTTGTATAGCTCGATTATCCCTCTATGCTTGCCTAAGAGAAGCTTGTCTAGCATGCTCTTCTTCTGTCAATCGAACAGTAGTTTGGTCAGCTGTTTCATGACCAACCGACTAAATTGGTTGATTATGAATGTATCCCACGGCGGCAGGATCCTGAACTTCTTCTATATTTACCATTCTTCGATTAGCCCTCAGAGTACTTTCTATTTCAAGATCAAGTGGAATTAGGGGATTGCCTTGACTCCTAGTATTGGGCATACACCGGTGTGTTCCCTTAAAAGTATAGAAAAACAATACCAATCAACTCCAACCAGTACTAATCAACTCCATAACCGTAGTCCCAGGCAACGGGGCCAAAATTTTATATAGCCCCAAATATGCCTCCTAAGAAGTATAAAGTGGTCGCTGTGTCATATATAGAACCCAACTTGGTTGGGTTCGATACCACAGGGAATAGGACGGAATTAGGTTAAGTTCTTGTTCGAGTAGTTGGCAAATAAGTAAAAACTGGGGTGTTTTTGTAAGTAAGCAATAACGGTAACGATTTCTGATTATTGAGTTTGTAGTCAATATGAGAAGTACACTAGGACTGTGATCCCCAATGATTCCTTAACTCTATCGGTTATTAGTGCTGGCAAATCTGTCCCGCTATGTTGCACGCAAAATCTGACAAGATATGTTCATCTAAACATCTCTCGACCTTAGTTAGACGAATTTCACTCTTCTCCTCTCGGTCTCCAAGTGTCACACTACTTGCCCTTGTCCTGGGTGTCAGATAACTCTTCCTGCTAAGGCTCAAGTTATTAGATGAAGGTTGATAGCTTCAAATCTCTGTTGTTATTCCCTTTTCCTAATCTTTACCTCTCTGTCGAGCAAGTCTAGAATAGAGGCGAGTTTTTAATGTTTGCAACCGTTAGAATATTAATCACAACAAAGGGAATAACAATACATGCATTCACACCGGTACAGAATTGCTTTACACTTAACCTGTTTTGTTAATTCCTCATGGTTCACACAACCCTAGTTGATGAGTTTAGCTACTCATGTTCGCAAGGGAACAATAAGAATTCAGGGATGAAGACATAATTGTAATCTCACAATAATGAAGAAAAACTGAAATCTCAATATAAATAAAAACCTAGAATTAATATTCCAAGATTACAAAACCAACAATGTGTTTTTAAGCTCAAAATACTGAAAAACTATCTCAAAATAATGTAATGACTAACTCCTGAACATAGGAAAATACAGAGGTATTTATAGATACAAGGCTAATCCTATCCTAATCAAAATAGGAGATCAGAGTCGGCAAACTTCCATGGTGTCGTGACTTGGTGTCGTGGGACCAAGCCACGTCACGTGGGTCCCTATCGTGAGAATCAGGCAGCATCACACAATCTCTAAAGTCTATTCACAGAACCTACCCACTTCACGTGAGTTGAGTCATGCCACGTGGATGACTGTCGTGGAAATTAGACAACATCTCATCATCTCTGAGGTTGACTCATGTCAGCCACTCATGTCACGTGAGTGGAATCACGACACGTGAGTTCTGTCATGAGTTACCTATCTAGTGAAGATCTCATCTCTCATCTTCAGACATTTCATTTTTGGGTGCGATTCTTTCTTTTTGATTATTTTTCCTTCAAAACTTGTATTCCTACAATGCAGGATAGAAAACACATCATACCAACAAAATAAACCCAAGTTATTGCATATTTCCATCGTTTTAAGCATCGAAAGTTCCACGTAACCATGGCTCATCAAACAGGGTAGTGTCTTTCAAAAATTGAAGGTCCTAATAAATGTCATTAAAGATCCATATGTTTGCCAATAATAAAATGAGTCATTACCAACCATAAAAAAGTTGTTACATACTTGGGAATGACTAATGGATAGTCCACATTTTATTAGTCACTAAAAGATGCCACTTTTATAGGTAGATATGTTAGTTTTATTGGCAATAACAATTGTTATTAAATCGATAAAGCAAGAAATTCAATATCAGTTTTGGCGGTAATACAATTGCCGCCAAATAAATGATGCTAAAAGTTGGACCTTTTAGTGGCAATTATTTGGATCTTTACCAACATTTTTGTTTTTTTCCACTAAATCCTGTAGCGACGGGGGATATGTCAGCTAATAACTAATTGCCGATAAAAGTGTTTTTATGTTAATTTTTATTACCGCTAAAGCGAATATTTTTTGCCATTAAAAGTCATTGTTGTTGTGAATTGGCATGGATTCATAATAAATTGGCTCAAGACTGGAACATAATACGAGATGTATGGTCTTGTTATTGTCATATAAATTAGAAAATCAATGAACCTTCGATATAATGTTGATTCTACAAGAGGGTCTCTATTATCATAGTTTACTCGCTCTGTTCACTTTTACTTGTCAGCTATTCTAAAAATAAATTTTCACTTTTACTATTCACTTTTACCATTTAAAAAATAATTATATTTTCATGTTTTACCCTTAGCATTAATTATTTATTCTCCAGATCATTTTTCAGGACCTAATACTAAACCTCAATTAATAAGGATAGTGTGGTAAAATAGTCATTTCATCACTTCATTTTTAATAGGTGTGTCAAGTCCAAATGTGACTAGTAAAAGTTAACAGATGGAGTACTTTACATTGATATCCAATGGGGTGTATACCTTCCGATCACTAAGACATGCTTATGTAATAAGATCTTCAACATAATATTTTGGCTTAGCATGATACCATTCTACAAATAATCAACCTCTAAAACAAAAAAAATATGTAACCTAACCAGGTTCTTCATTTTGATGGCTAGAGTAAGAAGATTCTTAAGCTTTTCAATTCCATTCTCGTAATTACCGGTTCTAATTGTATCATTCACATAAAGTTTTAAAATTGTCATGCCAGTATTGGAATGCCACATCAATAATGAATAATCAAAAATTGACTAAGAAAAACCAACATTAATGATGGTAGATCAAAACTTCTCAAGTCATGCACGTGGTAGTTACTTGAGACCTTAAAAAGACTTTTGAAGAGGATACACCAGGTCAGGTTGGGCTTGGTTGTATCCTAGATGAGGCTTCATGTATAAAACCTCACATTTTTTACCATGCAAAAGTATATTTTCACATCCATATAAAGAGATTTCCAACATTTGATAGAAGCAATAGAGAACAACATATGAATTCTCATCATCTTTGCAGAAGGGGTAAACATTTACTAATAATCTAACCCATATTCTTATTTATTAGTATTCCATCAGACTTCATATTCACATAAAAAAATTATTTACTCCCAATAACAAAAGCTTCAACTGACCTAGATACCAAATTCCATGTATGATTTTCTTCTAAGGCTAAAAGTTTTTCTTCCATTTCCTTTTCTAGCAGTTATGACTCGATATTTGATGGTAAGTATTTATAAAAATATCAAATTAAAAGTAGCAAGTAAGGCATAAGATCAGTCTTATCTACTTGGAAAGTATCCATATCAATTAGTGCAGATGCTTTACGTTCAGTACGAAGCATGAATTGGAGTATTTATTTGGTCATTTGGTACAGGTTCACCATAAGAATTATCATTGTTTATAGATAAGTGGGTGAAATAGGCATGCACTAAATCGGAAAAGGAAGTATTATGTCATGATCCAATTTCTCAGGTCATGATAGCTTCTACTCTAACCCACCAGTAGGTAAGCCAAACCATTACCCAAAAAGGCAAGTAATTGGGTAACAGCCAGAAGACAAGGAAATAAGGATGCGACTACAATAATAAGCAACGAGAATATATATATATATACACATAGCCTAACCGGATCCCCATAAGCCCAAAAGACACACACAAGAGGAAATAAAACCCAACCAAGTCCGTATAAGCATGGTGGATACAATCAATGAGTGAAACTAAAGTAAGGACCAAATATAATAATAATGAAATTAAACCGATCCTAATATCTGATAAACGTACCTTATACTCCCTTTTTCAATGATAACCACCATTCTAGTGGTATTTGTTGGTTTCCCAATCGCAGATTTGTAATAGTAATGATAATAAATGCCAGACTTGAATCTGAGCTAGTAAATAATGATCAATATATGGATGCCAGACTCGAACTAGAACTCATAAATGATAACAATATAGCATATGCCAGACGCGAACTGAAACTGATAGATAATAATGAATAGTAATCGTTAGACTCGAACCAAAACTTATAGATAAGCATGAAATAATTAGCTATACCCTAGGGTATTAACCTATCTCCATTCCATTTATTCATAATATCTAATTTTAGGTGATTAAATCCCTTTAAGGTAAAGCTGGTTCCAATTATTAAGTCAGGAAGGCACGGTTTAAGGTCAATTACTGCCCTACCTGGGGTAACGAACTAAGTAAGCATATAATACTGTCTAAGTCAAGCCACACCCAGGTAATAGCCTAAGTAAGCAGCTATGTGATTATTTAGGTCTAAAAGAGTATTATTCTAAGTATTCTATCTCTAAAAGAGGCAGTGGGGCCCACTACCAATCCCAAAAACCCAACCAAAGCAAACACCAATCTAAACATAGGCTAAGGCTTTTCAATCCCATCCCAATGCACTAAAGGAACTAAGTCTTGTCCTATAGGATATTTATGGACTAATATAAGGGAAAACGAGGCTGAACACTACCAAAAAGGGCCCCTAGTTGGCTAAAAAGGCGATAAGCGCTAAAACAACAACTGAGGCATTAGTACACATCAAAAACTAGAACAATATCTTACTAATACCGTAAGAATAAAAGTCTAAGAGAAAGTTAAGCCTGGCCTACATGGACGCCATCGAAAGCATGCAATAAATCTCTACAACGGGACTTTTCCCTTCTGAATAGCCTTTGACCACTGCCACGCTATCAAAAATACATTCTACACGTCAAGATGAGAATATCGACACCCATATTGTGAAATTATGCTTCGGATCAAAAATTGAGCTAAAAGTTTCCTATAGGGCCTGCTTGTGAAATCACAAAATTAAAACTGTCACAGCGAACCTCTCAGCTCAAGGATCATTTGCCCTAAAATTGGGTGTAATCCGAGCCTTTAAGCATCTCCGATCAATCCCAAAACTAAACGATAAAATCAAGAATTCATCTAAGAATCAATTAGGAAAATAAAATACAACTCACGAAATAATGACGAGGAATATATCACCATAGTGCCTTCAACTAAATCCTAGCTCCAATTTAAGATTTTGCAAATGTTTTCGAGCTCCCAATACCTCTAATGGTGTTTATACTTAGAGAGAATGATGCTAAAATTGAGGAAAAAGAGCTATAAATAACTAACAGTGAAGCCCTACCAAGCTGGTCAGCCTTCACTTAAGCAGCTGTGTGGCTGCTAAACAGGCTACCTCTTAAGCGATCTTTAGCTGCTAAAGCAGATGCACCAGCAACATGGCACCAGCTAAATTTGCTAAGTCCCATTGAACTCCGACCGGGTGCTCGAGATTAATTCTCAACTTTATGCATGCAAATGAACTATGTTATCCTACAAAATTTGGCATTCCAGACTCAATAAAACCATCAAAATTTCTATCTGAGTTCATTTTGATAGAATGTGGGTCCCACACACAAGGTTTTTGTTTTGCCAAATTCCACCTAATAGCCCAAAATGAGCCCGAAAGCCTCGAAACCAGGACCAAGGGACCCCCAGCCTAAAATTGACATTTCAAAACTAACAAAACTATTAGAATTGGCATCCAAGGACATTTACCTGAATTTTTGGCCCGAGACCCTTTCTCAACTTCAAAAGCTCCAAAATAGAGAAATGACCATAAAAGCAAAATGAACTACTTGGTAACCGAATTGTCAGTCCCAACAAGTCATAAATGACTTGGGGCATCTATAAGAAAGCTCTAAATGTAGATAAAGCATGAAAACATAGAAAATGACTTAGAGTGTCATTACAACATCTACTACTAAAAGGAATTTTATCTATGAGAGTAAAGGATTAATAAGTACCTGAAGGGTCAAACAGGTAAGGATACTGAGTCCACATATCATGCTTGGTCTCCCAAATAGCCTCCTCAACCATACGATTTCTCTACTAAACCTTAACCACAAGAATATATCTGGAACATAACCGTCTAACATCACTGGCTAGAATGGACACTAGCTCATCCACAAAGGTCAACCTCTCATCCAATATAACCGAGTCCCACCTAAGCACATGAGACTCATCCAAAATACAGCACCAAAGCATCGATACATAAAAAACTGGGTGAATGGATGCAAAGGTTGGAGGCAAGGCCTACTCATATGCTACCTCTCCATTTATTTAAAGGATCTCAAATGGCCTGATATACCTGGGGCTGCGCATGCAACTCTTCCCAAACCTCATCAATACTTTCATGGGTGAGACTCCAAGGAAAACCCAGTCACCACCTACAAACCTTAAGGCACGAACCTACGATCAGCATAACTCCTCTACCTCTTCTAAGCTTCACGTAGCCCATCTTGAATAACCCAAACCTTATCTAAAGACTCATAAAGAAAATTAGTACCACGAGGCCTAACCTCTGAAGTCTCAAACGAACTAATTGGAGATCGATACTGCCTACAATACAATGCATTATATGGTGCCATCTGAATGCTCTAGTGGTAGCTATTATGATAGGTAAACTCCACTAAGGCTAAAAGATACTCCCACTAACCTCCAAAGTCCATAATACAAGCATGGAGCATATCCTCTAAAACCTAAATTGTCCGCTATGACTGTTTATTAGTCACGGGATAAAAAGCAGTGTTATAATTAACCTGGGTACACAACTCCTCCTGAAATGCCCTCCAGAAACTAGAAGTGAACTGAGAGCCTCAATTAGAAATAATAGACATGGGCACCACATAAAGGTGAACCACCTCTCAAACATAGATTTGAGCAACCCTCTCAGCATTCTAAAAAGTCTAACTAGGGATTAAATGGGCAGACTTGGTCAATCGATCTATGATTACCCAAATACTATCAAAACCATGAGAAGTATGAGGTAAACCACCTAAAAGGTCCATTGTAATCGATCCCCACTTCCACTCAGGAATGGGTAGCCTCTGAAGCAATCCACCAGGTCTTAAATGCTCGGCCTTCACCTGTTAACAACATAGACACCGAGCTATAAAGTCCGTTACATCTATCCTTATACCCCTCCACCAATAATGTTTACTCAAAGCTCAGTACATATTAGCTGTCCCAGGGTGAATAGAATATCTAGAGCTATAATCCTCCTGAAGTATAAACTGAATCCAACATCCTACTATCTGTACACAAATGCCATAGTTGAATCTCAAAATACCTTCAGAATCTAAGGTAGCCCTCCTGGATTCACCCCTCAACACCTGATCACGAATACCATGCAACCTACAATCCTCAAACTGACGACCCAAAATTTACTCCAACAAGGTAGACCTTGCCTCAACACTAGCAAGAATCCTCCTGGGGTCTAAAGTATCAAGTCGTACCATTGTACTGGCTAAGTATTGGATATCCAAGGACAACGGTCACTCCAAAATTGAAAGAAAGGCAAAGCTCCCCATACTCACTACCTTCAAACTTAAGGCATCCGCTACCATATTTTCCTTGCTCAAATTATATAGAATCGAGATTAATGCTCAAATTATATAGAATAGAGAGATCATAATCCTTCAGCAACTCAATCCACCTGCGTTGTCTCAAATTGAGGTTCTTTTGAAACTTGATGTACAAAAGACTACAATGGTCAGTGAATATCTCACAGCAAACACCATACAAATAATGCCTCCAAATCTTAAGTATGAAAACTCCTGCTACAAACTCTAAGTCATGAGTGGGTTAGTTGCACTCGTACACCTTCAGCTATCTCAAAGTATATGTTATAACTCAACTGCATTGTATCAGAACATACCCAAACCAACACCAAAAGTATCATAATATATGGTAAACCCCTCGCTCTCAACTAGAAGAGCTAGAATAGGCGATGAAGTGAGCAAGTCCTTGAGCTTTATAAAGCTCACCTCACACCCATCGGACCATTAAAATGGAACCTCTTTCCTAGTCAATCAGTACATAAGTGCTGCAGTAGTGGAAAAACTCATGATGAACCTCCTATAGTAGCCTGCCAACCTAATAAAATTGCAAAGCTCAATCAGAGATGTTAGCCTAGCCTAATCACAAAAGGAATTAATCTTTGATGTGTCTATCATAATCCCATCCTTGGACACCACGTGCCCCAAGAAAGTTACAAACTCAAGTTAGAACTTGCACTTTGAGAACATGGTATAAAGCCGACGAACTCTAAAAATATAGAGCATGGTCCTCAAATGATGCTTGTACTCCACCCGAATAGATAAGAATGTCATCAATGAACATTATCATTAAGAAGTCTAAATAAGGCCTGAATATATGGTTCATCAAGTCCACAAAAGTAGTTGGGGCATTAGTCGACCCAAAAGACATCACCAAGAACTCATAATGGCCATAGCGAGTCCTGAAAACTGTCTTAGTTATGTCCTCCACCCAAATCCTCAACTGATGGTAGCCAGATCTCAAGTCAATCTTAGAAAACATTGTCACACCCTAAAGTGGTCAATTAGATTATCTATACGAGGCAGATGATTCTTATTCTTCATTTTGCAGATGATTTTTATTCTTCATTTTCACCTTATTCAACTGCCTATAGTCGATACGCATACGCATAGAACCATCTTTCTTCTTTACAAATATAACCAGAGCACCCCAAGGTAATATAATCATTTGAATAAACCTCTTACCCAAAAGATCCTAAATTTGGATATTTATCTTCTTTAGCTCTATAGGAGCCATTCAATGAGGTACCAAAAAAAATAGGTTGGGTGCCCGACTCTAGATCAATAGGAAACTCTATACCACACTCAGGAGGAAGGCTAGGTATGTCAGTGTAAAATACATCAGAAAACTCATAGACTATAAGAACAAAGTCAAGCAAAGGTGTCTCAATACTGACATCACAAACATAAGCTAAATAAGTCATAAAACCCCTCGATACTAGTCTTCTAGCCTTAATATAAGAAATAATTCCCTTCAATATTTGGCTATAAGAATCCTGCTATACCACTGGGGTTATGCTAGGCATGACTAAGGTAACGGTCTTGGAAAAGCAATCCAAGATTGCATAATAGGGGGTTAACAAGTCCATACCTATAATTACATTGAAATTAATCACGTCCAGCACTATAATGTGAGCCCGAGTGTCATACTCCTGAACAGTCATAATACATGATCTATATAGACAATCTACTACTAAAGAATTACCCACGAGAGTAGCTACATGCAAAGACATATATAATGGCTTCCAAGACAATCCCAATAGTGGTGCATAATAAGAAGGCAAATAAGAACACGTGGAGCCTAGATCAAAGCTGGTTGATAGTAGACTTAGATCGTACCTATAATAATAGTATCAAAAGTCTCAGCATCTAGCCTACTAGGAACAACATATAAATGACCACATCCACCTTCAAACTGGGTGCCTGCCCAACCACCTGTACTACCCACCTGAGAACCTCCTCTAGAACCCTGGGGATCCCTCCTACAACCCTTTGCACTACCCCTAGCTGGAGGCTGCACTAATCTGATCAATGGAATACTCTGTGTAGCTAGCTAAATCATCCTACATCGGGGACAATCTCTGTCAAAATGACCCACAACACCTTAATCATAGCATGCCCCCAGCACTCTACACTATCGAGAAGGTTTGATCTACTCAAAATGGTCACCTCGGCCTAAAGACCACATCTGAACACCCTTCGAATACTGACCACTGCTCTGCCTACTAAAGTCACTATAACCAAAATGATCCCCAGCTGCAATCTATAGTACCTCCTGAACAGGCCTACTAGATTGACCATGATGCTAATACGGCTAATACTAGGGGTACCTACCCTAAAAACCCCTATCTCTAAATTGTGAGCCATTATGGCTCCTACTATAACTGTCTTATTGACGAGGTCTCTTATCGCTGCCCCTAGGACCTCGCGATGCAAACCCTCCATGATGTAAACATAATCGACAATATCAATAAAAGATCTACCCATAACTACCACACTCTGAGAGACCATATAAAGTGGAAGTCTCAATCCTCTGACGAAGCACCAAATCTGCTCATACTCAATAGGTAAAATCATGGTGGCATGTCTGGCTAACTAATGAAATCTCACCTCATACTCTTCCACTAATATTGAACCGTGCTGCAACCTAGTAAACTCATCCCTCAGATGCTCACGCATGTTGCGAGGCATATACTTCTCCAAGAAGGCCTCGAAGAACTAAGTCCAAGTCATAGAGGGAGATCCAGCTGGCCTAGAATCAAGATATTCCCATCAACACTGTCTGGCTACTTAATCGAACTGAAAAGTGCTGTAGTAACACTATCCAACTCTACCAGGATCAAATTATGCAACCTCTCCTGACGTATAGAAAGGAACTCAAATGCATCCTCTCCTGGATCCTCTACAAACCTCGATGGAGCTAATCTTAGAAACTGAACAAATATTTTTTGCTCCTCTAAAGTCATAGTTAGCTGGGCTGCTGTAGGAAATGGAACTATTAGTGTTAGTGGAACCTCTACCCTGGGAGCCACTGATGTAGGCTGCGCTTCTAAACCAAGTCCACCTAAGTTGCTCCATGCATGGATTTTTAGGCCCCATGCATCAATTTCCCCCCAACTATACACAATAGTTGTACTAAGGCATCTCAGAAGATTGTTGAAGATATTAACCTAGGTGGGGCCTGGGTTACCCCTAGCCCGCCAACTTCTATGGCAGTAGATCCTCTGGTGTTAACTAAAATACAAGATCAAATACCGAATATGGTGAAGGATCCCTGGCCTTACCTCGAGGCTGGCCTGCAGCCCTAGCCTGGCCTCAAACTCAGGGTTGACCTATGCCACTAACTGGTGCTCTAGAAGCAGTTATGTTATCACTTAGGTCCAAAGAAGTATTATTCTAAGCATTACATCTCAAAAAGAGGTAGTAGGTCCCACTACTAATCTCAAAAAACCAACCTAAAGCAAGCACCTATCCAAACCTAGGATAAGGTTTCTCAATCTCATCCCAACATACTAAAGGAACTAAGTTGGGTCCTACAGGGTAATTATGGACTAATATAAGGGAAAACAGGGCCAAACTTTTCCAAAAAGGCCCCTAATCTGCTTAAAAGGTGATAAATGCTAAAACAATGGGGCCATAAGTACCCATCCAAAACTATCACAATATCCTACTAATACTGTAAGAGAGAAAAGTCTAGGATAAAGGTAAGCCTAGCCTACATTGACGCCGCTGAAAGGACACAAAAAATCTCTACAATGGGGCTTTTTCCTTCATAATAGCCTCTCACTGCTTCCACGCTATAAAAAAATTCTACACATCAAGTTGAGAATATCGATGCCCATATTGTGAAATTATGCTTCGGGTCCGAAATAGACCTAAAAATTTACCGTAGGACCTGCTTGTGGAATCACGATATTAAAACCCATCACAGCGTCCCTCTCAACTTAAGTATCATGTGTCCCAAAATTGGGCATAATATGAACTTTTAAGATTTCCTGATCAATACCAAAACTAAGTGATAAAATCAAGAATTAATCTACGAATCAGAAGGGAAAATAAATCGAAAATTCACAAAATAACGATGATAAATAGATCACTATGATGTCTTCAACTCAATATCAGCTCCAATTTAAGATTTTACTAATGTTTAAGAGCTCCCAATACATCTAATGGTTTTTATACTTAGAGAGAATGATGCTGAAATTGAAGAGAAAGAAATATAAATAACTACTAGCAATGGTCGCTTAAGCGGCTATATGAAAGCTTTAGCGATCACCCCTTTAAGTACCAAGATGGTCATTTTAGTAGACCCTACCAAGATAGTCATTATCCACTTAAGCGGTTGACTGGCCGCTAAAGCGGCTACCGCTTAATCGGTCTTCAGCCGCTAAAGTGGTTGCACCAGCCAAATTTGCTAAGTCCTAGTGGACTCCGACTGGGTGCTCGGGATTCGTTAGGAACCCCATGCATGCAAACGAACTATGCTACACTACCAAATTCAATATTCTAGACTCAATGGAACCATCAATAGGCTCATCCGAGGTTGTTTCGATAGAATGTCGGTCCTACACCCAAGGTTCTAGTTTTGCCAAATGCCACCCAATATTCCAAAATGAGTCTGGAAGCCTCCAGACTCAAACCAAGGGTCCCCCTAGCATAAAATCAATATTTCAAAGCTAACATAACTATCAGAATTGTCATTTAAGGCCGTTTACCTATAGTTTTGGCTCAAGACCCTTTTCTCAACTTTAAAAACTCCAAAATAGGGAAATGGTCATAAAAACTAAACGAACTGTCCAGTAACCGAATTTCCAGTCCCAACAAGTCATAAATTACTTGGGGAATATATAGTAAAGCTATAAATGTATAAAAAGTATAAAAATGTAGAAAATGACCTGGAGGGTCATTACATACTATTCCCTGAATAATTCGTAGTGAATGTATCTTGCTGATCAAGATCATAAATAATGGCATTAGGATCCTTGTTGGGACCTACAATATTTTGTACCTATTGATTTTCAAACTTCTAAAGAAAGGATATAGATGGATGTTGTCTAAGAGGTTGTTGGATAAGAAAATAAATGCTCAAAGAAAATTACATTTTTGGAAAACCTTAACTATTGTGTAGATGAATATTTAACATTTTTAAGCATCATTGTAACCCAAGAAAATGAACTTAGACAATTTATGGTTTTAATGTATAAGTAAACGGACAAAACACAAACAACCAAAAACTTCTAGATGAAAATAATCAGGGTGTTTACCAAAAATGAATAGATATGGACTATTATCTTAGTTAATGATTGTGTTGTGTCTATTTATTAACTAGATAAAAGTTTAGAAGTCTTCAACCAAAAATATTTTAGGAATATTTGATGTATTGGGATGAGATAACGTAATTTCACAAACATGCTTATTGTTTTTTTTCTACAACCCTATTTTGATCGGGTATGTACAAACATGAGAGTTGCAAAATAATGCCTCTCTCTTTGGGAAAAATCTATTTTTTTTATTCACATGTTGAACACAGTCTTAGTATAGGTGACAAACTATTTTATAAGTTTAGGAACTTCACTTTTGTTTCTACAAAAGAACACTCAAGTATACCGTGAGACGTGATTAATCAACAAAATAAAATATCAATATCCCAATCTAAATAAAATAGGTGTATGACCCCATACATCACTATGAATCAAATCAGAAGTAGAGTTATATGATATAGTACTACCAAAAAAATTATTTTATGGGTTTTGAATTAGCATAAATATTCACGGGATAGTTTTGATGAAAAACTCTAGGACTTATCATTCAAATGAAGATAATAATGTAACATAGAGAAATTTTTTTTAGCATAATAAGGCAATTGTATTCCACCAATTATCCAACCGAAATATTATTAGCAGTGAGTTTATGAATAAAAAGGATATTAGTTAAGCAAGATGCATTTCTAATGCCAAAGGCAGATAATGTATCACCATTGGTTGTGAGAATAAGATGATTTTCTGGTAGAGTTGAGAAGGAGTTTAAATCCAAAATCATGAGCACAATTACATTGAGAATATACCTTTTTGAGATGCTTCCATATATATGTTGTCAAGTTGATGGGTCCAGACTGAGTGCAACATATGTGTAAATGGAATTGAGAATCCACAAATGACATGAGCATCGTTACCGTGCAAAACATGTTTTTTCTTATCTTCGTTTAGCTCAGTTGTTGATCCATTAGAGATTCCAAACAAGCTTTTTCTTTGAAAAAAAATTTAGAGAGAAGATATCCACATTGGATAGTTTTTCATCAAATTTGGTAGACAAAATATCATGAGAATATAACTTAATTAGGAAGACAAAAAAGATAATTCAATTATAGAAATCAAATAGCAACAAAGAGTAAGAAGTATAGCAATTTCGGAGAAACATAATTATGTTCTTGATACCATGGTAACTATTGATGAATCAAGAAAAAAAAGAGTTGAAAATGTATTTTGTATTTTCTGATTTACAATTGATAAATTAGATAATATTTATATACAAAGACCTATATTTACAAACATGATTTAACACCATGTCTTGTACAATATCAGCACATATATTGCACAATATCAAGGGTGTGAATCTACATAGTCAAAGTAGAAAATTTTATCAGCTCTTTTAAAATCATATATGATAGTTTAGAATCATATCTGATATGATCATATTCCTGCAAAATTAATAAGAAAATATGTAAGAATATAATATCATTATTCATGTTTTAATTTAAAATTTTATTTTTCCATATAAAATTACATGAATAATATTTATCTATCAATTTCCTCCACCCTTTGACTTTAAATCATCCTCGAGGAAAAAGAAAATTTAAAAAGTTTTTCCTAAATCCATAACCCTTGTAGGATAGAATGTATACAAAATAAATACCCTCCAATACACTCAATGCAACTATCCTTTAAAATCACTATGTTTTTTAATCTTATTTATAAATTCTTTATTGATGAATAAGAACTTGCAATCTTTTTCCTTGAATCTTTCAGAAATAATAAACTTATGATTACTATTCATATAGCATCATAATTATGTCCATAGACTTGTTGATCAGGTTTTTCTCTGCTAGGATAAATTAAACAATGAGTATTCATGTCATCCTTCGCAATTGCGAGGCTCGGGTTTGCATTTGCAATTTTTTGATTCGAAGTGTTAATTTGGAAACTAAGAGTCTTGGTGCACATTTGTTGTCACGAACCAAAATCAGGTCATGATGACACCTACTATAACTATCCATCATGTAAGCCAAACCTCCTGTTGTATACCGAAAGTAATGGCTAACACAATAAATCAGGAAGCAAAAATGAAATAATTGGACCACTATGCATGTATACATACATAACAGGCACAAAAACATAAAAGTCGGACCCTACAATTAAACCAAAAGAGAGAAAATGTACACGAAATCCAACCCCGGATATGGTGTCACCGGTAGAAGAGCCACTAGATACTAGAATAAGTACTATACTAATATATGACTGTACAAGATACAAAAAATATAGATAGCTAGATACAGGAAGGAACTTGGTAAGCATCTATATGCCAAGTGTTTGCCATAACTCTGATCAGACAATTCCCGAATGAGCAGAATTAGTGCTGATCACTCAAGCTAGGATCTGCCTTAGAAAAAGATGCAGAAGTGTTGCATGAGTACCCAAAAATATAGTACTCAGTAGACATCATAGGCAGACTGAGCTCAGAAGATTAAAGTATAAATGACATGAAAAGAGATGTTTACACGTAAAAGCTAGACTAGCAGTCTAACATAATAAGGATCAAACTAAAAATAGTAATAGGGCATACACCAAATACATATACAACTAAAAAATGCAGAATAGTATGGAATGAAGCAATGCAACATTTGGCCAGTGCAGAAATGTAAACTTGCTCAGCAATCCCTCGAGCCTCTCTTTCTCACAACAAGTGTAATGCAGTATATGGATAATGCAGAAAAATAAAGCTCAAAACATATACCTCAAGCCGCCCTAAAATGCACTACAGTATCACTTGTATCCCATAATAGAAAAATAAATAATGAAATGGACCTCAAATGTCCTTTGGCCTGAATTTGAAGATGGTGCAATCTTCCAAAACTAGAAAATGAGTGATAGAATATAAATCTTTCATAAATCACAAAACCCACAATAAAGATGGTGCATTTTCATCTTAAAACCCCTTTAACCATCATTAAAGATGGTACGATTCTCTTCTTTTTTAAAGCCTAAAATCAATGTTTTCCTCGGAATCATACCATAATCCATGTGTATGCGTGAATAAATGTATGCATGCCAACTCAGGTATAAGTATAAAAATATTTATATATGTATAAAGGTATACACAAAATAGGATAATATCACCCTCCATAGCAAAGTAACACGAACCTGGGGTCCATCCAATATAGTTTCACTGGCTTGGGCCCATATTCCCATTGTATGACAAGAAAACACAAAATAAAAAAACAATATAAAAGTATCCCAAATCTAATCCTAACACTATAGTAAGCATTCAAATCTAAGGCTCAAGTAAATATTCTACTTTAAGGTCCCAAAAGTAGGCCAATAATATAAAACCTAGTCAAATAAACTTAAAGCTACTCTATAATCCCCTATCCCACATGAAATTTATAAAACATACCATCTTATAGAGCTAAGTCTAAAAGAAAACAGAATGTAGCCTACCTCAAAGCCAAACTACAATCTCGGACAGATAAAGAGTTGCCTTCCCCTCGCTTGAACTTAGAAGATTAACATCCACATTATAAATTTGAAAATCAGGTCAAAAATTACCCCTTGGGTTCCATTAACAAAAAAAGAAATTTTCCAAGCAATTACCCTCCCCCAAGGGCAAGAAAACCATGCCCAGAAGTTAGGGGAAGACATAATTGAATTCGAGCCCCAATTGGTCCAAAGGTTTACTAAATCAAGAAGGAAAAACCAAGAATAAAGACCCAATTCATTAATTGATGAAGGGAATCGAGCTAGAAGATGTACGAGAACGTAAAGGTGAAGAAAATGAGCTTACTAGGTGGAATATCCCGTAATAATAGTTGCTAGTCGCCCTACAACGAGCTCTCAAACACTTTGGAAATAAAAGGAAATTTTTGGAGAACATAAGGGTAATCTATATTAATTGATCACCGTTTTAGGGAAGGGTTTGTTTCATAAGCAGTGTTGCTTTCGTGGTTAATGTTTTGCAAAATAAAAAGATGACTACATCATCAGTTTCAGCTAAAGTAGAAAAACTTCTGCATAAGTGGACCCACTATTACAGTAAAAACTTTACTTAAGCGGAAGTTGGGTGCACAATGCACCCTCTGCAAAAACAGCTCAGTTGAAGCAAAGAAAGCCTCACAAAAGTGAAAGGTGTTGACATTAGCAATATCTGCAACAACATCCAGCTCTCCACTAAAGCAGCTCTGCAGGTGCGAGCCAAGCTTTGTAGGAGCAGCTGCACCTGTATCAACTACATCAGCAGCTTTAAGCAAATTTGCCAAGTCCAGAATGGACCTTCAAAATTCGTTCATAGTCCTGTGATCGCAACCATGTATGCTACCCTACTAAAAATGATATTTCATACTCTATTGAATCTATAAAATAACCAACAAATGTCATCTCAGTCAAATGTTGACCGAATTCAACACTTTTTCAATTTTTACCAAAAATCCACTAAACATTCAAAACGAGTTTGATAGCCTCGGTACGTAAACCAATGTTCATCCTAGCCCAAAATCCACATTCCAAAGCTAACGGATCCATCAAAATTTCTAACAGAAGTTGTTTACTTGTAATTTTGGCTGAAGATAAACTTCTTAACTTTTAAAGCTCTAAAATAATGAAATTGGTTTAAAACCTAACTAAACTACCATGAACCGAACCACCCATACCAACAATTCAAAAAACCCTATAGCAACTATACGAATAGTCAAATTAGGGAAAATGGAAAAAAATTACAAAAATAATTTTAAGGGTCATTACAACATCCACTGCTAAATGGACTTTCATCCTCAAAATGAAAGTAATAAACATACCTGAAGGCTAGAAAAGTTGAGGCTACTGGGTCCACATGCCCATCTAGGTCTCCTAGGTAGCTTTCTAAACTAGATAGTGCCTCCACTGAACCTTAACTACAAGAATCTTCCTCAAAAGTCAAACTCTCATTCCAACTAGAGCACCTGGGACTCATCTAAAAAATCCTGGAGGTAAAGCTAGCTCATGCATCACATCACCAACATGTTGGAGAATCTCAAATGGACCAATATACCTAGGTCTGAGCTTGCCCTTCTTCTTATCCTCATCACGCCCTTCGTGGGTGATACCCAAAGAAATACCCAATCACTAACTAAGAACTCCAAACTTTGTACACTCCTATCGATATAACTCGTCTACCTGCTCTGAGTTGTATAGAGTCTACCATGAATCATTCAAAACCTATCAAAAGAATTATGCAATAGATTATTGCCCCATGACCTAACCTCAAAAGCGTCAAGCCAACCCACTCGAGATTTGCACCTCCTACTATATAACATCTTGAATGAAGCCATTTGATTACTAGAATGGTAGTTGCTATTATACGCAAACTCTGCCAAGGCTAAAAACTGGTCCCGTTAACCCTCAAAATCAATATAACAGGACCGAAACATGTCCTCCAGAAATTGAATAGTCTACTCTGACTAATTATTTGTCTGGGGTTGAAATCTATGTTGAACTCAACTCGGGTACCTAACTCTCTCTTAATAAACCTCTAGAAACATGATATGAACTGAGTACCATGGTCAGGAATGATAGGAATAGGAAACCTATGCCAAAAGACTACCTATCGAATATAAATCTGAGTTAATTGCTCCAAACTAAAGGAAGAATAAACTAGTGGGAAGTGAGTAGACTTAGTCAACCTATCAACCATGACCAAATAGAATCAAACCTTTAAAATGTATGCGGTAAACCAATCATGAAACCCATATTCATCCATTTATACTTCTACTTGGGTATGGCATGGGTAACCTTGAGTCAAACCACAAGGCCTCAAATGCTCAAACTCTACCTGCTGATAATTCAAGCACTACAATAAAAAGTATACAATTTCTATCTTAATACCGTACTAATATTAAAGCTGCCTTGAGTCCCAATACATCATAGCTGCCCCTAAATGAATTGATTTTCTAGAACAATAGGCCTCCTCGATAGTCAACCTAACCAAATCCAGACCTCTAGGAACACAAATACAACCTTCGATCCTCAAAATACTCTTCAGACCTAAGGTCGCCTTCCTAGCCTCACCCCTCAGCACCATATCCTGAATCACCCTCAATTCTCATCCTTAAACTACTATATCAACACACAACCCAAATTAACCCTAGAAGCATCACAATAAACCATAAACCCCTAGCCCTCAACAGGAAGAGTTAAAATTAGAGTTGAAGTCAATAAGGCCTTGAGCTTTGGAATGCTTGCCTCACACTCGTTGGACCACTAGAAAGGGACATTTTTCTGTGTCAACCTATTTAACAACACTGCAATAGAATAAAACCCCTCCTTAAGCCATCTGTAGTAAATTGATATCTTGACAAAACTGCAAATCTTGGTAGGAAAAATTGGCCTAACTCAATCACATACTATCTCAATCTTACTCGGGTCTACCATAATCCCTTCCCTGGACACTACATATCCCAAGAATGCTATTAGAACATTGGTTAAACCAAAATACATGATCTAGAACTCATATTGGTCGTATCGAGTCCTATTGGAGGTCTTAGGTATGTCTATTGTCCTGATCCTTAACTCAATCTTAGAAAATATGGATGTACCCCGAAGTTTGTCAAAAAATTTCAATATGCGGCACTGGGTACGTATTCTTAATAGTCACCTTATTCACCTATTTGTAATCAATACACATACGCATGGAACCATCCTTCTTCTCTACGAATAGAACATGAGCACCCCATAGAGACATACTAGGCTAAACAAACCCCTTACTTGAAAGATCCTGAAGCTGCTCCTTAAGCTCTCTCAACTCAGTTGGATCCATCTAATACAGTAAAAAATAAATGGGTTAATTGCCTAGCTCAACCTCAATACAAAAATCAATATAATGATCGGTGGAATACTAGGTATTTAAATTGGAAAAACATCAACAAACCCACATACCACTGGAGCTGACTCGAGTAAAAGAGTGCTAGCACTAGTATCGCGAACATAATTAAGATAAGCAAAACACCTCTTCGTCACCAACCTTCTCTCTTGAAGGCACAATATAATCCCCTTAGGCATATGACTATCAATCCCTTTCCACACAATTTGAAAGATACCAGGCATAACAAAAGTAATAGTCGACAAAGTAATCCAAGACTGCATGATAAGGAGATATCCAATCCATGCCTAGAATTACATCAAAATCAACTGTAACTAGGATGACAAGATCTACGCAGGTGTCATACCCCAAGATATCCACCATAATAGACTGATACCCCTGATCCACTACTAAAGAATTATATATGGGAGTACATTCACGCATTTGTACATGTAAAGGCTCACTAAATGACTCCACATGAGTAGTAAAGTAGGTAAACATATATGAATATGTAGAACCCAGATCAAATAACTCAAAAGCAGAATGATAACAAATCAAAATCATACCTTTGATCATTGACTCTTAAGCCTTGACACCTTGCCTACCTAAAAGAGCACATAGTTGACAACATCTGCCCCTCAGGACTGAGCAAAAGTGAAATTATCACTACCTAATTTCTCAGGTCATGTTGGTACCTACTCTAACCCACCAGTAGGTAAGCCAACCTGTAGTCCGAAACAGTTAGTAACGAACTAGTAAGAGAAATAAAGGAAACTATGAAATAGATATAATCAAAAGACTAATATCATCCCAAAATCTTGTGCAGCCAGTGAAGCTAAGCACAATGAGGCCAATGAAGTGCGAATCTGAGCATAGTCCCTTACATGCCTAAAGAAGTGTGAATCTGAGCATGCCCAAACCAGGACTGAGCGTCTGAATCACCAACTGAGGAACTAGGTACACTACCTCTAACTGAAGGTGCCACATCTCTATGAGATATATTTGGATAAGCTGAAAGACTAATAATCTCATATCGAGGACACACTCTTAACTAGTGACCGATTTATCTGCAGTTATAACAAACCCATAAAGCCCTAACCAAGAGAGAAACATGAGTTATCCCCAACTGGCTGACCAACTCACACCTGGGGAATCCCCTAGACCAAAGGCCAATCTCACCATAACCAAAACATGCCCCAGGGTCTCTCTGATGTACTATACCTGCTGACCTAAAACAACCACCATGGCCTGACAACTATGACTGACTAACCAGTACTGCCTGACCAAACTCTGTCTATTGAGACCATCACAATCTATTTGATAGCCATCTATACTCTTAAGTGCTAACTGTATAGATCTGATAGATTACAAGTGATGTTGACCATTGCTGGAAGGATCCCGACCTCCCGACAAAATACTACTAACAGTATACTGCTGACATGGCCTCTTATCACAACCTCTATATGTATTAAAATATGCCCTCTTTGTGGATTATGTGTGATCAACAACCTGGGAGAAGGAAGACCTAGCTGCTATCAAAGGCTCTGACACCAAGTCGAGTAGTAAAGTAAATCCTCCGACAAACCCATGCACCATCTCATGCTTTGTAGGAAATAAATGTGAGTATGTCTAGCCTACTCCAGAAACCCAACCTCATATTTTAAAACTGACAAAGAACCCTGCTGAACAACAATAAATCTAACTATGGTCTGAAAAGCACTTGATATACCAAGCATCATTTCTAATTGTACAGTATCCACGAAAAGACTCAAAATCCCAAACATTGTATCCTGATAAGCTGAGGCATCCATAACTCTGTCGGAGCCTGTACTAACCCCAGACCCTCTGGCTGATGCTATAGATTCTTGATATCAATCTCTAACTCCCTAGTCCATTGCTGAACTGAAACTCTAGACACATACGCAGAAGTACCATCCTCATCTGGAAAAGAATGGAGTCAAAGAAAGTACTAGAGGTTCATACAAATACGAACACATGAAAGAGATTCAAGGATATAATTTTCTAAGAATGTACTATAGCCTCCCAAAGATAGGATACAGACGTCTCTGTATCAATCCGCAATACTCTACTAGACACGTAGCTCTTATACCAACAACACCGGTAAACCTCAGCTCTAATACCAATTTGTCATGACCTAATTTCTCAGGTTATGATGGCACCTAATCTAACCCATCTGTAGGTAAACCAACTCATAGTACAGAACAACTAGCAATGGACTACCAAGAGAAATGAAGAAAACTACAAAATATATATAATCAAAAGACTAATATCACCCCAAAACCTAGTAAAGACAGTATAAAAGCTTCTAATACAACAGGAGTATTAGTGAAAAATGGGATAAATATGTATACAAAGATGTCTCTAAATACAACATAGAAATTAGTTTAACAATAAGAGAGAGAGAGAGAGAGGGAGAGTAGGAGCATTTCGAGTGTCAGGAGATCACCCTAAATCTCTGATCCATGCTATTCCACATGATGCACATATCAATGGTGATAACTTGTACTATGATCTGCAGGCTGCAAAAGTGTAGTATGAGTACCAAACACATGGTACTCAATAGGCATCGACCAACTGAGCTCCAGAAATAATGCAAGAATAAATAACTTGTAAGGCATAAATATAGCTAAAGGCAATTATCCAAGAAAGCTAAGCACAATGAGGCCAATGAAGCAATAAGGATAAACTACCCCATCCTAACAATAAACAGGGACTGAAGTACAATACTATATATGACTAGCCAATATACCAATGAAGAGTGAAAGAAGTATATATAGTAGTATACAAGGACAAAAAATACATATATAATTTGAGTGGACAAGAAAAAGAAGGCAATATGGTAATGCCATATATATATATATATACATATACGACTAATTCAAAGGTGAAAACCTGAGGGAGTCAACCTAGTATCTCGAGGATCATGACTAGGTAGAGAAGCTAATACTAGAGTAATCAGGGTCCCTAATCATAATGTCTAACTATGAGGTAGCTATCAATAATGTAAATTACCATAATAAAAAAGGGAATAAGAAATGTACCACCAATCTAGGGTACCAGTCCATAATCATCCTGCCACGAACTAACCATAATAACCAATAAATAAGTAAACGACTAGTCTTGGCAAATAATTACCTAACCAAGGCCTCATAAGCTCGAAAGTTTCATGGAAGCACTCAGCAAACAGCAGTCATAACCTGTACCTATACAGCCCCGCATAAGACCGATAGATACAGGCACCAAACAACTATACTGGTGATAGGCAGTGCACATGAATGAATGAATGCAACATAAATTGAAATACCATAACCGATCCAATTACCATAAAGTACCAAGTGTATACACCTTCTCCAGCTCAGTAGCTCGCAAAGGCAGGACCTATAGTGACCATCCTTCTGTGGCACTGTACCTCATGGATGAAGTGGCCCATAGGGTATTTAGGATATCCGTATACACTGCTAGGTCCCGAACCAGGAATTCTAATAATCTCCATAATATATCTACTCCATCCAGTATAGGAGAGCGATATATATGTACATATTTAATGAGTGCACGGACTAGAATCATGACTAAAAGAGTGTACATTATATAATAAGTGTACGGACTCGAACCATGACTAAAAGAGTGTACATTTGTAAGCCATTGCCCGAGATCAAGTTCAGGACTAAATTATCATAATAATGTAGAAAGGGTCAGAATCTCTGTTAACTGAAGTAAACATTAGTGGTAAAAGAGTGGGTAAAGCATGGACCGAATTCAATTTCAGTCTAGTTCCAAAATATTACTTTTAGTTCCAAAATCTGATAGTCCAGTAAATAAGGTGGTACGATTATCACTGTAAAAGAATCCATTTTAAAAGTGAAAAGTGGGAATAAATCCTTTTTTTAGAAAATGGTACTAAAATCAAGGTTTTGGTCGAAATCGTACCACTATGTGAGTATATATACGCCCTAAAGTATGCATGCCATCACCAGTATCCAAAAATACGACCATTAGCTCCTAAGCATCTGTAATCTAGAATCATGTTCCCCTTTAGGGATAAAATATTCACCTGGAGTCCAACGGGTATCGTAACCTTAGTCGCAGGCCCAATAATATATAGTCAACATAATAAAGCCTCATAACTCAAGAAACTACTTTAATCAAAGGCATGAAGCCACTACAAAAATCTAATCGGAGAAATACCATCCAAATTACTAAGTCAATGGTAAACCTTATTCTAAAGGATCCAGAATGTCAATCTATGAAAAAACAAGTCGATGATCAAGGATAGTAGGATTCTAAGGCCATAACACGTATCCTATGCTAAGGTTTGGGTCACATTTCTATCCCAAATTCCCTAAATAGAGTAAGTCATGATATACTAGTCATAATCTGATCCAATGATCCCTACCTAGCATGCAATCTATGTAATGCACAATCTAATAGAAAAAAGTAGACCAAAGCCTACCTCGAAGCCGAATCAAAATCTCAAATCATCCAAGAATCACTCGTCCTTGCTCCATAATCCCAAAATGCCGCCACGCTATCACAACAATCATCTACACGTCAATAAAAGTAAAATGACACTTATATTGCTATATCAAAGGTCAGGCCAAAATTTGGGTCAAGAACAGGCCCGTGAGGCTCACAAACAAAATCCAAAATTGAATCTGTCATGAGGTGCGTCGAAGGACAAGGAATGTGTGCTCAAAAATTGAGCACAAACGGAGAGTTAATCGGGGCTCAAATTAGCCCCTAATGTATATGAACCAAAGACCTAATTTCTAAGAAATTACAATGGAAATGGTGGAATTTATCAGGAAAAATAATGGGGAACGACCAAGGAGTGTTGGGCTAGCTTACCTTAGCTTCAATGGATGATTTCCCACACTTTTCCTTGTTCCAACCTCTCTAAATGGGGAAAATAGGATTGAGAAATGAATGGAAAATAAGGTGAAGAAGGGGATTTAAAAACCCCAAGTGCCGCTAAAGAGACTATTGGGTAGCCTAAGCGAATGTCGCTTAAGCAGCCAATGACCGCAAAGTGGACTGTAAGAAGGGTGGGGTTCGCTTAAGTGACACCTTGATCGCTAAAGTGACGTCTTCTTAAGCGGATTGGAATTGCTAAAGTTATCCACAGCAGTACAGCCAAGTATCGCTAAAGCGACACCAAGTTGCTAAAGCAACTATCGCTTAAGTGACTCCAAAGATGCTTAAGCAATTGCACCAGCAGCTGAGACACCAGATTGGGCTAAGTTCAAATGGACTTCGACCTGGTGCTCGATATTCATTCAGAACCTCGTGCGTGCAAACGAAGTATGCTACCATACCAATTCTACATTTTAGACCCAATGCAACGATCAAAAATTTCATCCGAGATTGTTTCTATTAAATGTAGGCCCTACACCTATAGTTTTATTTTTCATCAAATCTACCCAATAGCCCAAAATAAGTTTGGAAGCCTCGGGACCTCAACTGGGGGTCCCCCTAGACTAAAATCAATGTTCCAGAGCTGATAGCACTGTTAAAATTTCAATCTGAGGTTGTTTACTAGGATTTTTGGTGCGAGACCAATTCCTTAACAGCAAAATCTCAAAAACATAAAAATGAACCTAAAACCCAAACGAACAATTCGATAACTGAATCGAAAGTTTTGGCAATTCATAAATGACCTATAGCCTCTGTCGAAAGACTCAAAATGCCAGAAACAGGCCAAAATAAAGAAAATAATCTGGAGGGTCATTACAGAAACCACCCACACAGCCTGGTTGATAATCACCTCTAGTTCCTTAGGGACCTCCCCTAATACCCTATGCAGCACCTTGAGCCAATGGAAATGGATCCCTGGGTGCCTGAACCTACTAACTTGGATGCTTGACAAGCCTCTACTTGGGGTAGTCCCTACAATAATGCCCAAACTCACCACACTCAAAACACTCTCTGCTAGAGTTTGATAAGAACATCTTGCTTAACAAGAATGGGTACCATGACCTGACTACCCAGAATGTGAACCCTAAAAAGTTTGACCTGAATCATAGCTGCTCTACCAACCCGATGTTAGTAAGCACCAGTTATAATGTGTAGCACTACCTCAACAGGTTTGAAAGGTTGAAAGTGTTGATGACCAGTACTAGACTGACCCCTACTATTGAATAAAAACCCCTGAAACTACCCTGATAGCGAGGCCTCTTGTCACTGCCTTCGTAAGCCTCATAACATAGCCCCTCTATAGTCCTCGTGTGAGAAAAAGCCTAAAGAAAAGTAACACCACAACCACTAAATGCTCTTTTTCCAAAAGGAACAATAAAATCAACCCTCCAATTAACCTCCACACTCTCTCCTAGTTAAACACAACCCTAGTATTATGTCCAGCTAACTCCTAAAACCCTACCTTATACTTTAAAAT
Organism: Capsicum rhomboideum; assembly: GCA_031232105.1. NCBI lineage: Eukaryota > Viridiplantae > Streptophyta > Magnoliopsida > Solanales > Solanaceae > Capsicum > Capsicum rhomboideum. The sequence goes on from CP124715.1 coordinate 96,277,194, forward strand.
TGACATAGAACCCTACTAAAGATATGTAGACATATCCTTGACTTGAGAACCACATAGAGTACTAGGTATTTCCCCTGCTTGTGACATATCCTTATGAAATCATAGAATCCTAAACATGGTGTACTGAAGAACTGGGGTGGCCACATAACCTGCTAGGGCCTGGGCTAGTCTCTGACCCTCTACTGATTTTCTATATCCTCGATCTCTACTCGGGCTATAGTGATGGCTCTCTAGCCTGATCCTTGGCTGAGGCCCTTGAAATAGGCGCTAGAGCCCTGCCCTTGTCTACTGACAATTTTGTCCTATCCATCTGAGAAAGAGTTTGATAAAAGAAGATCTTAAAGGTTGATAGAAATAAGTACGCATGACAGAGAGTCAAGGATAGAATTTTTTTAAGAATGCGGTGCATCCTCCCGAAGATAGGGTACGAACATCATCATACTTATTTGTAGGACTATACAAGGAATATGACTCTATACAAGTGAACCTAAGACTGTGATACCAATCTATCATGACCAAAAAGTAGGTCATGATGGCATCTACTATAAACCTTCAGCTGGGAAGAGAAATCCCAAGTCACTCGCCTATGTCACTCCCAAGTCAATACCTGCTTAAACTATACCTAAAAAGTCGAAGACACACCTAAACTATTGAAGTGGCCTATTACACTCATGTACTAATTAAAAGTGAATTTATTTCCACCCTAACACACATATAACCAGTGACATGATGGAAAGTGTATGTCATTGCCACATCACTGCCACATCAGATGTTATGTCAGATTTTGAGTGTTTTTCTCTCCATGTCACTCGATTGTTTCTTCTTCACTATACACCATCAAAAACACCATAGAACCACCATTATTGCCGACACTAGCACTAAATTTATATATTTTACCACCCACAATCAAATCTACCATTTAAATCTCACCATTACTATTGTCACCACAAAAAATGTAAAGAATCACCACAAAATTCAACACCTATATTCAAATCTATTATCAGAATCACATCTCCACCATAACCTCTATCAAGGTTATAAAGAACCCCCAAATAAATTTGATATCCATCACCAAATCCAGATCAAAATCACACCACATATAGTCGGAGAAATTAAATCAACTACCATAAAAATTTTAGCTTTTAGACCATTGAATTGGTTACTCCATCAAATTGAATTTTTTGAAAAGTAAAAATTTTCAATAAGAAACTGTTGAAAATCTATAAATTTTCAATAAAACAACGATTTCATCAAAAAAATTATATTTCCTTAACTTGTGGCTCATTGATTACTTTAGCTCTCGTTGGCTATTTTATCTTTTCTCGTTGAATGATATTGAAGAGAAAGGGAGTGAGAGAAATGAAATTTTCTCTGAATGTAATGTTGAAAATGGTGGTTCAATGGTGTTAGAGAGGAAATAGGAAAATGATGATGAAGATGCAATAAAGAAAGAAAGAAAAATATAAAAAGGTGAGAAAATTTAGAAAAAAAGGGGAAAACATACAAAAAATTCCAAAAATGCTCCTCCTTTATATATATTTTTATTTTTGTGCCACGTTAGCTTTTAGGGTGCAAATAAATTCACGTTTAAATAGTACAACTGTGTATTAAGTCACTTCAATAGTTTGGGTGTGTCTTCGACTTTTCGGGTAAAGTTTAAGGTAGTTTGATGTCTTTTCCCTATACTGTAAGTAACGACTAACACAATAAATAGGGAAGCTAAAATGAAATAACCGGGCCTCAATGAATAGATACATAATTAACATGTACAAAAATATATAAGTTAGACCCTAAAGGGAAATAGAGAAAGACAAAATATATATGATATGGAACCCCGGATCTGGTGTCACTGGTATAAGAGATACCAGATACAGGGATAATAACAATACTAATACATACATGTACAAGATATAACAAATAATATAGCTAGATACAGGAAGGAATTGGGTATGAATTCGAAAGCCAAGTGGTCACCACAACTCCGATTAGACGACTCCAGAACGAGCAAAATCAGTGACGATCACTCAAGCAAGGATATGCATCAAAAAAAGATGTAGAAGTGTAGCATGAGTGAAAAAACATGAGGTACTCAGTAGTCATCATAGGCCGACTGAGCTCAGAAGATAATATGAAGTATAAACGACATAAAATGTGGTGTTTACACACAAATTTAGCGTAACAGTCTAACATAACAAGGATCAAACTAAAAATATTAATAGTGGTATACACATAATACATATGCAATTGAAAAATTTTATGTCATGCGGGATGATGCAATGCAGCATGTGGCTAGGGCAGAAAAGTAAACCTACTTGGCAATCCCTCGAGCCTCTTTCTCAATATATGTAATGCCTTATTTGGTAAATGCAAAAAATTAAAACCCCAAATATATACCTCGAGCCACTTGGAAATGCACCTCAGACTCACTCATCTCCCACAATAGAAAAATAAATAATGAAATAAAGTGGGGGCAAATTTAAAGATGGTGCAGTCTTTCCAAAACTATAAAAACATTGTCAGAAATAATATAAATCTTTCACAAATCTCAAAACCCGTATTAAAGGCGGTACACTTTGATGTTTAAAATCCTTCAATAAATAGTAAGGGTGGTACGATTCTCTTTCTTTATAAAGCCTAAAAATCAGTGTTTTCCTCTGAGTTATACCGCAATCCATGTGTATGCATGAATAAATGTAAGCATTCCAACTCAGGTATAAGTGTGTGTGTGTATGTATATATATATATATATATATATATATATATATGTATATAGATATATCACCCTCCATAAAAAAGTTGCACTAACCTGGAGTCCATCCAACATAGTTAATCGACCTTAGGCCTATATTCCCATTGTATAAAAAAAAAAAAAGGAATAAAAATACAATATAAAAGTAAACCGATCGTTAGACTCCACTTTAGAAATCCTACACCAACCTAAACTAAGAATCTCTAACCTAATCCAAACACTATAACAAGCATTCAAGTCTAAGGCTCAAGCAAATATTCTACTCTAAGGTCCTCAAAGTAGGCCAATAATATCACAAATATTGAAATAAACCTAAAACTACCCTATAATCTGCTATCCCATATGAAAATTATAAAATATACCATCTCATAGAGCTTAGTTTAAAACAAAGTAGATTGTAGCCTACCTTAAAACCAAACTATAGTCTCGGACCGACAAAGAGTTGCCTTTCTCCATTGATGGACCTTAGAAAGTTGTCATGCTACGAAAATCACATCCCAAATGTAAATACAGAATATTAACACCCATATTATAAATACAAAAATTGAGCCAAAATTGGGTCAAATATTGACCCTCAGGTTCGTTAACCAAAAAATATCCCATGCAATTACCCTCCCCTAAGGTTAAGAAACCCAAGCTCAAAAGTTAGGTGAAGACAAAATCAAATTTGGGTCACAATTGGTCTAAAAGATTTTCTAAATCAAGAAGGAAAACAAAGAATTAAAGACCCAATTCATAAATTGATGATGAGAATCGAGCTAGAAAAAGTACAGGAACGTAAAAGATAAGAAATGAGCATTCAAGTTGGAAAATCCCATAATAATTGTTGTAAGTATCCCTGAACTGAGCTCTCAAACACTTTAGAAATATAAGTAAATATTTGGAGAAGATGGGGGGTAATATATATAGTGACCACTACTTTAGCGATGAATCTTCCACAAAAGTTTAAGATGCCTAAATCCGGGCTTTGGTGAAGCGGAGAAAGTTCCACTCTATTTAACCTTCTATATCAGTAAAAGCTCTGCTAAAATGGAACCAACTGCATAATTCACCCTCTGTAAATGTAGACAAGATTCTGCTATAGCGGAAAAAGCCCCGTAAAAGCATAAGGCACTAATATCAGCATATAAAAGTAAGAATGAAGATTGAAACAAGTGAAAGATAGGGTTCCATGAGTTGATATATGATTCGTGGACTGGGTTCATGACTCATGAACCCTCTCGTGTGAACCTGGGACTTTAAGTTTAACATTTTGTTTTCCATTCTAAGCATTGAGTAGTCATAGGCACAAAATTTGAGGTGTTACAATATCTCCCCTTGGGATCATTCATTCTCAAATGAAGACTAAGGTTAGAATAATAAAATAAAACAAACTATCATATGTTGAACTTGACTGAATCATACTGTAACTTGGGACTCAAATATAGAGTACATGAGCACGAGTTGAGATATGAACATATAGGACACCAATATATGACATAACAGTTCTAAGTATCACTACAAGCATGGCGCTACTACCTCAAACATTTTTTTGGAAGGGGTAAAAAGATGTGGATATCTAGCTTTCATATCTTCTTCAGCTTTCCATGTAGCTTTATTATTTGCTTGATTCCTCCATAGGACTTCAACTTATGCAACCTCTTTGATTCTCAACTTATGAATCAGACGATCTAAGATCTGAACCAAAATCTCTTCATATGATAAATTGTCCTTAAACCCATCATTCTCTATAGGCACAACATATGAGGGATCACCAATACACTTCTTTAACTAGAGATGTGAAACACTAGATGTATGGATTCTAACTGTGTAGGTAACTTTAACTCATAAGCCACTTTTCTCATCCTGTTAACAATTAAATAGGGACCAACACACTAGGGGTCAAACCTTCTTACCAAAATGCATAACACTTTTTATGGGTGAATCCTTCAAAAATACCTAATCATCAAATCTTGAACTTAACTCTCTCCTTCTCACTTCTGAATATGATTTATGTCGGCTCCGTGTGGTTCTCAACTTCTCTTGAATAATCTTAACTTTTTCCATAGCCTCATGAACCATATATGGACCTATCAATGCAGCCTTACCAACCCCAAACCAACCAATCGGATAGCTACACCTCCTCACAAAAAGATCCTCAAATGGTGTCATCTGAATACTAGAGTTATAACTATTATTAAAAGAGAACTCAATAAGAGGTAGGTGATCATCCCAATTACCTTTGAAATCAATGATGCAAGCTCTCAACTTATCCTCAAGATTCTAAATAGTATGTTTTGCCTGACCATCTGTCTGCAAGTGAAAAGCAGTAGCAAGATTCACCCTCATAGCTAAACCTTTCTAAAAGTACTACCAAAAATGAGTCGTAAACTATGCACCCCAATCTGAAATAATGGACAATGGGATCCTATGAAGCTTAATTACCTCCTTGATGTACATCCAAGCATAATAATCCATTGAATTCATCATCTTTACAGGCAAAAAGTGGGCTGATTTAAGCATCCAAGTGAATCATTTTGACGTCTCATACATGGTAAACTAATAATGAAGTCCATATTAAGCATCTTCCACTTCCATATAGTAATACTTATGTCTTAAGCTCATCCACTAGGCCTTTTATGTTCAACCATAACCTATTGTCAAGTCAGCCACTTAGCCATAAAATCTACAATATCTTTCCTCATAGCATTCAAACAATAGGCCTCTCTCAAATTATGATACATCTTTGTAAAACCCAGATGAAAGGAGTATATATAAATATGTACCTCGATCATAATCTTCTCTCCCAAACTATCAATGTCTTAAACATATAATCTACCTTGATATTGAAGAACACCATCTCCCCCTTGGGAGTAATGCCAACACTCTTTTTAAGAACTGTTTCTTTCAATAAGAGTAGTATGGGATCTTTACCTTGCTTCTCTTTTATCTCCATCACTAATGAGGACTCAGAACCATTTTGTACTATCATGCCAACATCATCTGAATATGTAAGGAAAACTCCAACTCATGCAAGTCCATGAAAATCCTTCATAAGTTCCTTAGTACCTTCTTCTATATGAGCAACACTTTTATTGCATAACCAACCTACTAAGAGCTTCAACAACAAATATTTGCCTTATGCCTTACTCAGATGGTAAAGCACACTCATATCATACTCCTTTAGAAACTCTTAGCCATCTTTTATGTCGAAGATTCAACTCTTTTTGACTGAAAACATATTGAAGACTCTTATGTTCTGTGAAAACATCTACATGCACACCATAAAGGTCATGATACCAAATCTATAATGCAAACACAATAGCTGACAACAAGATCATGGGTTGAATAATACCATTAATGAGTTTTAAGCTTTCTAGAGGCATAAGCATTAACCTTACCATTCTATATCAACCCAGAACCAAGACCGATTCGAGAAGCATCACAATAAACCATAAAATTATTTGTACCCATTTAAGTCAATCGAGCTTTCAACTCTTGAAAACTCTTCTCACAAGTATTGTACCACTAAAATTTTATTACTTTTTGAGTCTACATGATCAATGAAGAAGTAACATATGAAATATTCTCTACATACTGTCAGTAGTAACTGGCTAAACCCAAGAATCTCCTAATGTCTGATGGAGATGTTGGTCTAGGCCAATTCTTAATTGCCTCATTCTTCTAAAAATCAACTAGAATACCCACACTAAAATAATATGCCTAATAAAAGATACAAACTTCAACCAAAACTCACATTTAGAAACTTTTCATACAACTGCCTATCCTTGAGAGTCTAAAGAATAATTCTATGGTGATTGACATGCTCACTACAGGAGTAAATAAAAATATCATCTATGAACACAACCACAAACATGTCAAGGTACGTCTTGAACATCCTATTCATGAGATCCCAAAAGGTTATGGAAGCAATGGTTAGTCGAACGGACATGACAAGAAACTCATAGTGACCATACTAAGTACAGAAACTTGTCTTTGGAATATCATGCAACCTGAGCTTTAATTGATAGTAACTAGATCTCATATCAATCATAAAAAAGAAAATAGCACCCTAAAGTATGTCGAATAGGTCAGTAAATTTGGGAATGGGATACTTGTTCTTAATAGTGACCTTGTTAAACTAGTACTAATTGATACATATTTTAAAGGAACCATATTTTATATACATGAAGAGAACAAGGGCACCCCATAAAGATATACTAGGCCCGATGAATCCCTTATCTAGAAGTTCTTTCAGCTGTTCTTTTCATTTTTTCAACTCGATTGGAGTCATTCTATATAGAGGAATAGAGATAGGCTACATATTAGGAAGAATGTATATCCTAAAGTCTATCTTAATATCAAGATGGAATCTAGGAGATCATCATGAAAGACCTTAGGAAACTCATTAACTATGGGGACTGAATGAACACAAGGGGTCTCAATACTAGAATCTTTAACCTGAAATAGATGGTAGATACAACCTTTGGAAATCCATTTTCTGTCCTTAAGATAATAGATAAAATGACCTTTTGGCACGATTCGAGTAGCTTTCTACTTTATGATAGGTTTATTAGGAAATTGAAATTTCAAAATTCAGGTTCTACAACCAACTGAAGCATAACTAGTATATAATTATTCCATGCCTAATATGTCATCAAAATCTACCACTTTCAACTCTACTAGATCAGTTGTGGTATCTCTATGAAGAATTAACACGATGCAATTTTTATAGATATGTCTAGTTAAGACAGACTCACCAACTAGACTGTCAATAGAGAAGGGCCCTAGGAGTTTTTTGGGACTAATTTTGAATTTCTTAGCAACATAAGGAGTCACAAATAATATGGTAACTCCCGGATATAACAAAGCATAGACATTAAGAGAGAAAACTTTCAACATACCAGTGACGACACTGAGGTAGGTTATGGCTTACCTTCCTTCAGAGTAGGCTGAGTAGTTAACCATTCATATAAAGTATGCTAGGGATTGGGGATTTTATCATGGCATTGATCTTTTGAGATTTGTATTTTATCGTGTTTCCATATGGTGGCTTATGTGAATCTTATTATTGACTTGAGAGTTTTTATTGTTGTGACGCCCATATGGGGGCTGGTATTGGTCTTAATTTAGAATTATTTTCCTTTATTATTATTTTGATGCCCGAGTGAGGGCTTGGATTGATATTATTGATTTTTACATGACTTTTTACTACTTGGTTGCCATGCGATGGTTTGTTTCATGATCTATTGGGATTTGAGAATACTTGAGCTCATTTATACCATTATTAATATAATTCATTACACGATGTTGAACTTGGTTATGAGCATGCATCCTCATTCATTCATCTACGTACATGGAACTGGTACCACTGAGAAATACTATTTTTGAAAAAATGAGACACTTTAAAAAATACCTTAATCAAGGGATATGTCAGTATGTTTGATTGATGAGATTGTGATAGTATATAGGTTACGAACCCCCCATGAGTCCTCTCCTGAAAGATTATGCTCCGAAGGTGTATACAAGGTAATATTGAGACATTCCAAATTTATCATATCATTGTAATGCATCATTTACATTTATCTTATGTGTTTGTTGTAACGTAATTTAGTCTTCCTTTAATGTATATATGTTGTGTAGATACTTTTATACTATTATTATAGTCGTAGTATTTATACTGTTAGTAAATATGGCTTGAGCCACTGTTAGGAACTTTTATGTATGCATGTAGAAACGTTCCCATAATATCTTTTATATGTTTAGTTTTCTACTTTGCTTGGTCGTCCTATGATGCCTGCTAAGTATAAGTGTAATGTACTCACTCCTACTTTATGTACCATTTCACTGCAAATCCCAATTTGAGTACAACCTGTAGAACCTAAGTTCATGTTGATTTGAGATTGCTTGAAGTACTGGTGAGCTCCCAATCCAGAGCATTGTTCCAGACTTCCTCTTGTTACTAGATTGTCATATTTATTCACATTCATATACATGGTTTTGTGTATCATTCATACACTATATCAATCTTTAGAGTGCTTTTTAATCATGACACTAGATTTTGTGATTGTAGTTGTACCTATTTTTTATTTGGAGTTGTTTTATATGTATTTGGCCTGACTTTATCCTAAAAGTCTCTTATTTGATTTTCATTTATATTCTTTTTGTATTTTCATATCTCTATAGGTATTAGTCTTACCAACCAAGGTTAGGTTGGGTAGGTGCCATCATGACCTCGGATTCTGGATCGTGATAGAATGTCCCTTTGTAATGTTGCCCTAAGACTGAGGACCTGAAGCTCTGAATTTTTAGTTGTTTCTAAATCTAGGAGCTATTGCACTAGATGGAGATGAAGCTGACCTAAATGAATTATTATATAAGGAAGAGCGGTTCCTATTTCTGGCCCTCTACTGATTGAACTCATGGTTGGCCATCTTGTCTTATTTTCTCTGATTCTCTTCCCTCTTCTTCAACTTATCCTCTTTGACCAGCTGAACGTGAATTATTAGCTGAGCTACGTCCATGTCCCCAATCAATATTTCCACATTACCCTATTTTCTTAAAATCTGGAAAGTCGTGACATGAAAAAGATCATTTGATTTTTCATATCGGACACCATATCTTGAGCATAGCGAGAAAACTAGGTGAATATAAGACTATACTCCTTTAAACTCATAGAATCTTTCTCCAAATTTAGGCAACCTCTAACCTTTGCCTCTCTCTAATTCTTGTGGAAATAAGTACCCCAAAAAAGAATCCGCAAACTTAATCCACTCTACAGATACATCAACTTCTCCTTCGACGTCTTCCCATAACATAAAACATATGCTTGCAACATTCTTAAGCTTATAAGAAACAAGTTCAACCTGATCTGTGTCAATAATATGCATAACCCAAAGAATCTTTTGAACCTTATCAATGAAATTTTAGGCATCCTTACCAAGCTTTGACCCTATGAAGTCATGAAGATTCATTCTAAGAAATTCATGGACCTTAGAAGTGACCTGAGAACTCGAACTTGTCAACATTGGGGTCAACATTTATAGGCTGAATAGAAGATAAACCAGAACCCTTTTATGTAACTAATAGCACAGGTGGAGTCTTCATGTTAGCATTTTGACCAAAGAAACAGGCTCTTTTCATGGTCTAAATAGTTTGTTGAGGAGGTGTTGGAGTGGAATCGACTCTAGTATTAGCAACAAACCTCTAACTAATGCTTTTCTTTGGAGGCATGATCTGTAACACACATAATGCTTGAGTTATAAGTGAGACATAGAGTTAAACTCTATCAGATGAACTAGACCATAAAAGAAGGGGTATATTCCTAAATACCATGTAGCCTACTAATTATAAATATGGCATACTTCACACCCACAAGTAGGACTCTACTAGACACAGCTTCACAGACACCCTAGGACACTTGAATCTATTGTTCTGATATAACATATATCATGACCCGAGTCTATACCCTAGTCATGAGTGATCTTAAGAGTATTTATACATCCAAATGCCAATTATTATCAATCTTTTAACTTACTTTGTGAACTAATCTAATTATTTTCTCATTTATTTTGCTCAATAATGTATCCAGGAACTAATGGATGTGATTAGCATATTCAGGTTGAAATTGCATAATGTTTAAGCTTGATTTAAAGATGAAGGAGTTGATCTTGATGATGAATGCTATATGTTGAATAATGTGACCCTAGATGAGCTAAAAATGGGTATTTGGAAGCACATATGGACAACTGAACAAAAGTAAGTTAAGGAGTACATTTCGCTAAAAAAATAGAGGGAATATGTGTGGCTTCATGCAACAGAAGTCAATCCGTACTACCCTAATGTGCCATGGATCTGGCTATCTCTAGATTGGCTAAAAATAGTAGCCCTCCATAATACTGGCGTGCCACAAAACCTAATTTCCATGATATTGGGATGGTAGGGATATAAGGATTTTGGCGACTATTTTTCATAAGACTATAAATAGGACACTTATTATAATTTTTGATACATTACATACGTCCTTGGAATAGGAATAAGAGACGAAAAAGCTTGTATTAGGGTTTATTTCTCCATTCTTCCTTGCATTTCAATTATCATATGAATACATTAAATTCTATGGCGCTGATTTTATGTATGAGTGGCTAAGAACCTTTGTTCTAGGGTTGACGCAAAACACATGATTGTATTTCGTACTCTTGATTTTGTTTAACGTTTGATTTATCGTATTAGTTGTTCTTAAGCTCATGTTATCACTATTTTAATGCTTGGATTATGTTAAGATAAATTTATAATCCTCTTGTGAATCTAGAAGGAGAACCATTAGCCTAGAACAAGGAGTCTAGGGGGTTAATTCTAATCTGTAATAAAGTAAGGGTTTGATTTGCATCTAAGACAGGAATAGACTTTGAATGCCTCATTTGGTCATAATATGGGAAGATATCTTGATGCATTTAAATTAGATTATCACATCCCTGCTTAATGATGTAGTTGTGATATCCATTTAGGTAGATGATTAGAAGTTTGAAAGAACATAATCATATTACCAACCCTATGAACCATCAACCAGAAAAACAATATAGATAATGAGAGAGTGTCATTATACAAGATTGCAATGTGTGCCTTAACCCTGGAATTTCCCTAAAATATTGCTTACAACATTGTTGATTATTTAACCATTTAAATATTCATTATTTGTACATTGAGAATCACCTAAAATCTCATCTTACATGGTTACTACTACACATGTTTGAGACATCAGTATCAATGGAATCAAGAAAATTACTAAAATCAAATTCCATGTGGATTCAATATTTGGCCCGAAAGAGCTTCTATATTACTTGTGAGACCGCATATACGTGCGTGTGCATTTGGACATAATAAGTTTTTGGCACCGTAGATAGAGATGTAGAAAAATAGTGATTTTCTAATATGTGTTTTTACAGATTTTGTACAAGTGTTAACAACTTTATCTTTGCAGATACGTTTACAGGTAAAGTTTATTCTTCAAGTTGACAAGGGAAAGAGAATTGCGTGAATTGTATTTGGAGCCTAAATGAGCATTTCATCAACAGAGAAGAGTAGTTGCTTTTCAATACCCAATTCAGCAGATCCAGCAGGCTCAGTAGGAAGAAAATTATTCCTGTAGAAATGGCAGGAAGATTAGTTCATGAGGTGGAAATCACATTCACCAATAATGTCACATCCACCATTCATAGACCGAAAGAAGGAGGTTGATTCTAGATGAAACAAAATATGGTACAATTATTACACACAAGCAGGTAGTTCACTAGCTTATCTCATGAGGATCCACAACAGTATTTGCAGATCTTTCTAGAGATTAGAGACATATAAATTCTCACAAAAGTCTTATTTAACTATGTGAGACTTTTCTCTGCTAGGGGAATCAAAGGGGTGGTTGAAGGCAGAACCACCTAATTCCATCACCACCTAGGATAATTTGGCCGAGAAGTTTTTAATTTATTTTTTTCTATTTGGAAAGACTCCAAAGTCAAGGAGTGAGATCTTAAGCTTCAAACAAAAGAATGGTGAGAATCTATATCAAGCCTAAGAGAGGTTCAAGTCAATGCTCTGGGATTGCCTACACCACCATCCGACTAATGAAGTTTTGGTGCATACCTTTATAGAGGGAATTGAGCCTAATATGAAAATTCTTCTAAATTCAGCAGCAGATGGGCAAGCATTGGAAAATACATATGATGAATTGTATACTCTCTTGAATCACATCTCATATGGAAACACAAAATGGAATGTTGATGTTTCAAGAAGTACCACAAAGAAGGCTGCAGGGTTATTAGAATTGCATCAGTTGACAACAATAGCAGCATAAATTACTTCTTTGAAAAATCAAATGAATATTCAATTTAGAAACCTAAATTTGGGAAAGTAGCAAGCTCCAGTGAATATGGTACAAAAAACTCAGACTTTGTGCAAATGTGGTAATAGTGATCATTCATCTAATACATGTAGAGAGAATCTAGAATCGGTAAAATTTGTAGGTAATGCTCAATGCCAAGGAAACCAAAATTTTAGGAATACTTATAATACAAATTGCCAGAACCTTTCTAACTTTTTATGGAGCAGAAATTAAGGCCAGAATGTCAACCAAAATCAATATAGAAACTAAAGGTGAAATCAGAATCTACACCAACAGGCTCAGGGTAGTAATTCTAATACATAATCTGGAAATATTGAGGAGATATTAAAGAAAATCATGGCAAATCAAGTTCAGGTGGATGTTGACATAAAAAATTAGAAGTTAGCGATGAAGATGTTGGAGATTCATATAGGATAGATTGTAGGGGCATAAAATACTAGACCTCAGAAAGGTCTACCAAGTGATATAGACCCAAACCCCAAACAGGTTAATATGGTTTCAACCCAGAGTGGTAGATAGTTAGAGAAGTTAGAGCCAAAGAAAGAAACTCAAAAGGTTGTAGTGGTCTATAAGAAGCAAGCAAAGTCTAAAAATAATGTGAATTGAGAGACTACCTTAGTAAGTGTGAAGCCACCTCCTCCATTTCCACAAAGGCTGTAAAAGAAGAAGGAGGAGGCTTGTTTTTAGAAATTTGTTGATTTATTAAAGCAGGTACATATTAATCTTACTCTTATTGATGTGTCGCATGAAATTCCTAAGTATGCTAAGTATATCTAGGTTATTGTGGAAAACAAGAATAGGTTGATGTAGTATGATACTATTGCACTTACTGAAGAGTGCTCCTCACGAATTCAAAATAGACTACCAATGAAGCTTAAGGATACAGGGAGTTTCACTATCCATATCACCATTGGGTAGTATATCAATGCTATGTGCTTATGCTATCTTAGGGCTAGCATTATGACGCTCACCTCTTTGTTAAAAAGATGAGGTTGGGTAGTCCAAGGCCCACCACAGTGATTTTGCAGTTTACAAATCGTTCACTTACTAGGCTTGATGAAATAGTTGAGAATGTGTTAGTGCAAGCGGGCTCACTTATTTTCCCTATGGATTTCATTATTACCCATCAGTATACAATTTACAATAACACAAATAAATACAAATATCATTTTAGGATTAAATTGGCTAGAACAAGTTAGACCTTATAAGATAGAAGATAAACAATTAATAATTCAATATCAAAAGAAGAATATTATAATTACTAGAACAATAGTATAACTAAAATGACAAAAGTATACGTTTTAGCAAAAATAATAGTAGAAGGATATAATAGTAGATATTATACACCAATGATAGACACAGGATCAGAAGCTAATCTTTGTAGATATAATTGTTTACCAGAAACAAAATGGGAAAAACCAAAAGATCCAGCAGTATTAACAGGATTTAATGACGAAGGAAGTATGATTACCTATGTAGCAAAAAATGTAAAAATTCAGATATGGGATAAAATACTAATAATACAAACAATGTACAATTATGAATTTACAACTAGAGACATGATAATAGGAATGCCTTTTATAGATAAACTATATCCTCATATATTAACCAAAAAATATTGGTGATTTACAACACCATGTAACCACAAAGTTGCAGCTAAAAGAGTACCAAATAAACCCAGGAAACCAACTCCAGGGATTAAAGGAAATGAAAATATAGTACAGAAATTAGAAACTAACCCCAACACAGAAAACATGTAGAAATAATAACCTTTTCCATAAACACATTAAGACCGATACACCAAAAACTAGAATCCCTATATAGTGAAAATCCCCTACACGGATGGGAACATAAAACAACAGTTACAATAGAGTTAATTGATCCAAATAGTATAATCACCTAGAAACCACTAAAATATAACTATAATGATTTGAAAGACTTTACACTTCATATTAATGAATTACTCAGCAACAATTATATACAAGAAAGTAATAGTAAACATACTAGTCCTGCGTTTATTGTTAATAAACACAGTGAACAAAAAAGAGGGAAGAGTAGGATGGTAATAGATATGAAGCAATATGGAACAGTAGACTCAATACAAAATGGACACCTAATAAAATTCTAGAACAATCTCAATTTTTAGATTTAGATTGTGTAATAGATACTAATAAAACAATACAATTATGGATAGGACACCTTGCAAAACAACTAGTTGACAATAAAATATCCGTAGCAGACACACCAGGATATATAGAAAGGACATTAGTAGGATCAGCAAAACTATGGTTACATAACATAACAGAAGATAGTAGGGAAACCCTAAGAAACAACAAAAATAAAGACGGAGTAGTCACAACATCAAACATAGCAATTTTAGATAAATATGAATATGGAATAAGAAATGAATTCGGAAGTATGACCACTGAATTAGCCGAACAAGAGAAAGATAAAAATTTAAATAGACAACTAATGAATAAATTATCAATATGTAATATGTGTTATACATACCAATATACATGTGCTTTTAGAGATTATTATTATAAAGGAATATATACGCATGAAGAAGCAATAGAAGATAGAAAATTATATTTTGCAAAATTACCAGAACCTTTTAGTACAAAAATAATAGCAGATTGGGAAGCAGCAAGCTTAACAGATACCTTAGGAGCAAGAATAAAATATTTACAAACATGGTTTATAGGACTATGTGATGCTTACAAAGATAAACGAAAATTGGATAAAGTATTAGACAAAAATATGACATGTTGTACACAAAAAACAGCACCACAGTTTGGATGTAAACAACCTAATAAATATAGATACAAAAAACGATTTAAGAAATATAAAAGTTTTAAATCTAAATATAAATATAAACAACCAAGGAAACGATATTATGTAAAAAATTATAAAAAGAAAAGACCATACAAACCAAA
This sequence comes from Capsicum rhomboideum, assembly GCA_031232105.1. NCBI lineage: Eukaryota > Viridiplantae > Streptophyta > Magnoliopsida > Solanales > Solanaceae > Capsicum > Capsicum rhomboideum. The sequence goes on from CP124715.1 coordinate 96,292,756, forward strand.
AAAGAAATTATCCGAATGTACATGTTATAATTGTGGAAAATTAGGACATCTAGCTAAAGAGTGTAAAATACCTAAAGATATAAAGAAAAAACAAATAACAGAAATACAAATACAAGATGATACTTATACTGAATTACCCTATATAGATTATGATATGGAAAGTACAGACAGTATATACGAATTAGAAGAATTAGATAATACCACAGATCTTGACGAAGATAGAATAAAACAAATAGATAATGAAGATATAGACATAGAAGAAGATAACTATGACTGAGACTGAAGTAATTGAAAAAGAAAACTATCAAGATGAAGAAACTTCAAGCCAGAAAGTAATATTTGATGCAAACATATTTAACCAAATTACAAAACAAGAAATATCACTAAAAATAGACAATGTTTTAGATGTACCCATTGTAAAAAATTGGTTTAGAAAACCAAAAGAAGAATATTATGTTATAAGTCAAAAAGAACATACAGTAGATTGTAAATACGCAAAAGGAAAAGCAATGGTACCAATAATTAACAAAAAGGAACATAATAAGGAAATACAAGCATTAAAAACTAAAAATGAAATAACCCATGTCCATCTAGGAGCAATAGAAATATTAATAAGAGCATGTTTTAGAGAAGGAATAGATACACCAATAGAACTTTATTTAGCAGACGATAGGATAAAATTCCCTATAGAAAAAGTATTATCAGTGCAGTTAAAGGAAATTTAATATATCAAAAATTTAAATTCATAGGAAACCCAAATTACTCAGTAGCAATAAAAGATAAAAATATTGACAAATCCTTAGTATTATATTGGAGACTGTCAGGAATAGAACTAACACCAGGAAGTAAAATATTTACAGCAAGATGTAAAAATCTATAAATTTTAACAACAAATCATATGGTAAAAGCAGTTAGTAAAATAGATAAGATAAAAATAGAAACACCATTTGACAATATAGTAACAGCAATTGATAACAATGAGTATAGTTATGATGAATTAGATATAAACCAAGAATTAGAAATAGTAAATGAAAGAATAGGAACATCAAAAAGAATAATGGATACCCCAACAACATCATCTAGAATGAGTACATCAAGAAGATTAGAACACGAAAAACCCATGGAAATACAACCATACCATTATTATATAACAGGAGTACTAGGACAAAGAAAATACCTAATACTTATAGATACAGGAGAACAAGACAATTATATAACTAGAGAATTAATATTCGAAAATGATATCACAATACAAGAACAAGAATGTCTAGACTTACCTAAAGAATTAAGACAAACAAAAGAAATAACAACACAAGAATTAATTATAGGAGGAATACCCATCAGTATACAATTTACAATAACACAAAAGTTCTATTTATTATGGGATATCCATTATTAGACTTTGAAGATCGAAAGTTCTATTTATTATGGGATATCCATTCTTAGATACTAGGAGTGCGTTGATAGATGTAGCTGATGGGCAGCAGATGATGCGAGCTCATGATAAAGTTGAGGTGTTTTTTGTGTATAAAGAAATGAAGTTGTCGACTATTTATAAGGAGTTATTTGCTATTATGGTGATAGATCTTGAGTTGGAGCTTCCACTCATTACTTCCATGGATCCCTTGGGAAGAGCTTTGGTGGGGCATAATATCTTCGGAGCTATAGTTTCTCATGAGATGGTACAAATTTTAGATGTGGCAAGCATCCTGATTTATAAGGGAGGATTCGAGCCTTTAAATAGACCCCTTGGCCCCCCGTCCTATGTTGTCAATTGATGAAGCTCCAAAAATAGAGCTGCAGACATTGCCTCCATACCTCAAGTATGCTTTCTTGGGGGAAGATAATACCTTACTTGTTATTCTATGTGTAAGACTATCTGATGTACAGGTTAAAGAGGCTTTGGTAGTGCTTAAAAGTTGAAAAAAAGTTATTTAGTGGCATATGTCAAACATTCAGGGTATCAATATTCTTTTTTGCATGCACAAAATATTCATGGAAAAATGGTACAATCCTAGTGTACAACACTAGAGAAGAATAAACCTTGTGATGAAAGATTAGTAAGAAAAGAATTAATTAAGTGGCATGATGCAGTCATTGTCTATCATATTTTAGATAGCAGATGGGACAACCTCGTCTAGTGTGTCCCAAAAAAAAAAAGGCATGACAGTGGTGACTAATGATAAAAATAAGTTAATCCCGACTCGTAGAGTAATAGGATGGAGGATTTACATGGACTATCGAAAGTTTAATGACGCCACTTGTAAGGATCATTGGCCAATCCCTTTCATTGACCATCTGTTGGATAGACTTGTTGGGCAGGAGTATAATTGATTTTTTTATGGATATTCCGGCTATAATCAGATAGACATATTGCTAGAAGATAAAGAAAACACCTTGTTTACTTGTCCATATAGGACTTACACCTTAAAGTGTATGCCCTTTGGACTTTGCAATGCATTGGACACCTTTCAGCTCTTCATGATGGCCATATTTTATGGCATGGTAGAAGACTTTCTTGAGGTATTTATGAATGATTTTTTTTTTGTTAACTCTTTTGCAGTGTGTTTGCAGAAACTTAACAGGGTCCTGGCGAGAAGTGAGGAGACTAATATGGTTCTAAATTGGGATAAGTTTCACTTTTTAGTCATTAAAAGCATTTTCTTTGGCCAAAAAGTGTTGCAAAGAGGAATAGAGGTAAATTGAGCAAAAGTTGAGCTTATAGAGAAGTTACCACCAGTGTCAGTAAAAGGTGTCCATAGTTTTCTCAGACATGTCAAATTTTATAGGAGGCTTCTTAAAGATTTCTCAAAGGTTTCAAGACCTATGTGCAGATTGATTGAAAAGAAAGTAAAGTTTGAGTTTGGTAAGGATTGTCAAAAAGCATTTGAGCTAAAAAAGAAGTTGACAGAAGCTCCTATCTTAATAGCTCCTGACTAGGAGCTCCCTTTTGTATTGATGTACAACGGTAGTGATAGAGTTGTAGGAGAATTTTTTGAAAGTGGAAAGAGATGATCTTTCATTCTATATATTATGCTAGAAAAACTCTAGATACAACCCAAATAAATTACACAATGATGGAGAAGGATATGTTAGCCTTGGTCAATGCCTTTGACATATTCAGATCCTATTTAGTAGGGACCAAGGTTATTATGCACACCGATCATGCAACAATCAGGTACTTGTTCAACAAGAAGGATGCCAAACCTAGACTCATCAGGTGGATCTTACTATTTCAAGAGTTTGATCTGGAGATTAGAGATAGGAAAGGAATAGAAAACCTTATAGTTGATCAGCTATCCAGGTTAGAAGATTCGTCACATATAGCTAAGGATGGTCGTATTCAAGAGGAATTCCCTAATGAGCAACTTTTAGCACTAAGTAAAAATGGATACCATGGTACAGAAAATGAACTTGATAATGAGTGGGGTATATCCACCCAAGGCCAAGAGTCAACACATGAAGAAGTTGAGTTATGATTCTCATTTCTATATATGCGAAGAGCCATATTTGTTTAAGTAGGACTCAAGTCGAGTAGTGAGGAGATGTATTTAGAAATATTAAGTTAAATAAAGTCTCGAAATTTTTCATGCTTCACCTTATGGTGAGCATCATAGAAGGGAGCGTACAACCCGTAAAGTTCTGCAATCTGGGTTTTACCGGCCAACCTTGTTCAAGGATGCATCTGCATACGTGAAAGAATGTGATAAATGTTAGAGAAGGGGCACCATTTCTAAGAAGCATGAGGTGCTTCTGAACAACATTTTTGAGGTTAATATTTTTTATGTATAGGGGATAAATTTTGTAGGACCTTTCCCGACATCGTTTGGGAACACCTATATTCATGTTGCAGCCGATTATGTATCAAATTGGGGAGAAGCAGTGGCTTTTTCCTACAAATGACTCAAAGGTTGTGATAAAGTGTATAAAATGGCACATTTTCACAAAGTTTAGAACATCAAGGGTGATCATTAGTGATGGAGGATCACACTTTGTCAACAATTGGTTTCAAAATTTGCTTGTTAAGTATGGGATGAGACACAAGGTTGCCACTGCTTATCATCCCCAAACTAGTGGCCAAGTTGAAGTGTCAAATCAAGAACTGAAGTAGATTCTACAGAATATAATTAATGCACAGTAAATGGATTAGTCAATTAAGCAAAATGATGCATTGTGGGCCTACAGAACCACCTACAAAATACCTATTAGGACATATCCATACAATTTTAGTTTATACAATTTTAGTTTATAGGAAATCATGTAATTTGTTTGTCGATCTTGATCATCAAGCCTATTTGGCAGTGAAAGAGTTGAACCTTGATCCTGAGTAAGCTAGTCAAAAGTAATTACTTCAGTTGAATGAACATGATGAATTTCACTTACATGCATATGAGAATGCTAAGATCTACAAAGAGAAGACAAAAAATGGCATAACAAGCAGATAATGCCATGATTCTTTAAGCCTGTCTAGAAAGTGTTGTTGTTTAATTTAAGATCGAAGCTCTTTTGGGGGAAGTTGAGATCGAAGTGGTCTGGAACATTTGAAGTTGTGAGGATGACACCTCATGGGGCAGTTGAGTTGTGGTGCAAAGATAAAAGTGTTATGTTTTTGGTGAATGGACAACGAGTTAAACACTACTGGGTGGAGGATTTTGATGATAGAAGTTGTCTATTACATTATCAGATGAATGATTGGGAGTTGCATCATGTCGTGACATTAAATCAGGCGTTACTCAAAAAGCAACTCATGAATGTAATGTAATAGTTAGGATCGATAAAGAAAAGAAAAAAATGAGAAAAACAAAAGTACAAAAATAAGTTTTGAGCCACGACAAAAACTAAGGTGCTAGGTGGGAGGCAACCTACCTTTCTAACATATTTTGTTTTTTTTGGTGTGATTTTGCAGGATTGGTAGTAGTTCTTGATGTTGGAGGAAGAAAATGAGCGGTATACGTCAATTACTGGAGGCTAAATAGCATGTCAACAGGCCAAGGTAACTTAGAAGTTAGAATTATGCAAAAAAAGGAACCAAAAATTCCCTAAGATACAGAAACAGTGCACTCCCGAGAAGTTGGCATGGCACGGAAGCTTTTGGCCTACGATATGAGCATGGCACAAAGGAGAGTATTAATTATTTTTATTTTTTAGCCCCAAAATAGTGTGCATCCATACTATTGATGGAGCGTATGCTCCGAGATAAGTCCATGGCATGGAGGGTTGTTTTTGGAAAAATCTCTTAAAAACTCGGGTAAGACCTGACCCATTTCCCTCTTTGTAAAATCCTTAATTTTTTTCTATTCTCTTAACCCTAGCATACCACCCTTCCAAATTTCCCTTAATTCTCAATGTGTCACACGGCTTAAACTTCACCAACTCTTCTTCTCTTTGTCTCGTTCAAGTGCAAAAGGTAAGAATTCATAATTTCTTCTATTTCTGTACTATTCTTTGTTATGTGAAGGGGTCATGTGGGTATGTTAATCAAAACAATTTATGCATTCAACCGATTGGTGGATGTGTCGTGTGATTTAATAAGCATAATTTGCTAGAGTTGCATTCATACCGCTCTTTGGATGTGTCTAAAAGTTGTAACAGTGAAGTGAGGTCTGAGCAGTAGAAATTTGACATTTGTATGATTGAATTGCTTGAAGCATCTGGAGTTGTGATAGAAATTGAGGTTTATAGCATAAGTTTTGAATCATTTAGTTGAAAAATCATGGTACTTGTGCTAATGGTGAAGAATAAATCTTTGAGACACAATGTCGCATTTGGCCGAACTAGTCACTGTTTTCTTTCTATGCCTTAAATTGAGCGAATTTGTGTATTGACACCATTGAATGTTCTTGAAGTCTAAGAAAAGCAATATGTGAATTAATCTAGTCCCTCTTGTAAGCAATTAACACTAGAGCATGAAAGTAAATGAAAAATTAGTGAAATAAAGGTGTTGTATATACGCTTACACTATAAATTGATAAAAATGGGTTGAGCCTATTTTTTTGTAATGGGAACCAGTGGATGATACACATAAATAGGGAAAGTCTGACTACCCTTATTTTGAGACTATTGAACCCATGCTTGTAACTAAGTGTGTAGTGGATCCTAAAGCTTGCCACCCTTAGTTTGGCTTGCTATACTGAACCTTAAACTGACTTGATGGTTTATCTATTATTTTGGGTAGGTACCAATTCTGTATGATAGAAAAAAGGTAACGAAATTGCATCCTCAAGTGAGGGAAGAAAGAGAGTAAAAATAGGTGCTCATGTTCCAAAATCCCCAGAAATTCCAAGGGGCAAAACACGAAGATATGGGACCAGATGGGTGGTGGATGAAGGAAAAATGTGGTATAGAAAACACCCAGAATCCAAGTATTTCCCTGATGAGAAGATCGATAAGGCTAGCCTAGCAATATGCGTACCCCATCTCATGCAAAAGATACAACAGTTGGGTATGTGATTTATATTTGATAAGCCAAGAGAGTGCAACCTGAACCTGATCAGAGAATTCTATGCAAACTAAGGCCCTCAACGGCCTGACCAAAAGGTGAACATTAGGGGACAAGTAGTAAAATTTAAAGCGCATAATCTGAATGCCATTTTGGGCACTTCAGACGTTGATCCTCTCTAGTTAAGGAAACTTAGCATTATACCACCATATGTTGTGGTTTGCCATATACTGTGTGGTAGGAGATCGATGATGAGATGGAGTCGCCATAAAGACCATGGGTACCAGCCAACTTTTCCATATGCTGATATGAACAAAGAGGCTCATATTTGGTTGAAATATTTTTGCAATTGCCTTATACCAGGGAGTCATATGATGGATATGACTTGGAATAAAGTTTGTTTGGTCTATTCCCTCATAGAACGTGTAGAGATAAATATTAGGGTTGTCATCAAGTCAGCTATAAAGATAGATAGGGTTCATCAAGGTCAAAGAAATGGAATTAGTGGGTTACTGACTAGGCTTCTAAGAAATAATGATATTGAAGAGGAGTCATTGGATTAAAAACCACAATTAGAGAGGCGTTCAATTAATGTGACCAAAATAAGAGAAATTGAAGTTTCTCATGGGCCCATGCTTACACTAGCCTATTAACATGCTCAGAATGATAGTATTACTACCTATATGTATGGACTGAGGATATTACAATTATAGATTAAGGCAAGGCCACCCACGAGAGATGAGTTATGATGGGTAGAGTTAGAGTACCCACTAAATGACCATGTCAGGGAAATATTGAAGATTGGGCCAGATTTTGTAGAGTTGGTAGATGATGATGCATCCATCGATGAGGATAAGCGCAGAAAAGAATCAGACATTAAGTCTGATGATAAGATGGAGGTTGATCTGGATATAGGTGATGAGGATCTTTTTTCTGGTGTGGATGATGGCATGGAGGTTTAACTAGGGAGTGTTTCAAACACCTCACTTTTGCACTTATTTCTTTTTTTTTTTGCAAGTATTGGGGACAGTGGTAATCTTTAAGTGTAGGGTGGGAGAAATTTCACGTGTGTTTTGCTATTTTGTGATGTGGTTTCTATTTTGTGATGTAATTAGTCGGATTTGAAGACAAGTTTTAATTTATTTTTTTTAAAATTTGGTATATAATAATTAAATAGTAGAACTTATTGGGTCTGTAATAGTTCGAAACTGCTTGGTTTGTTATTTCTGGAAGATTGTTTCTTTATTAGATTAGGTATCACTGAGTTGTGTTTCTTTTATATTTGGTTCGTCGTCATTTGTTTTCGGTACTTTTCCCAAGGATAGTCCCTTTGTACCGAGTAAAGTAGGATTTTTTTTAGGAGTAAGTGTGCTTAACAGTCATAATTATGGACTTTTCCCTTTGATAGATGGATTACGACTGTTGTAACACCCCGTACGTTCCCAACCCTACTTGACGACATTAAATAATATGCACTTAGGTATCGAGAGCTATAAGTATGCATTTGGTAATGCTATTGGTGAGATAATTGAATTTGGCTCTTGTTATGTGATTAAACCTTCATAGGAGGTGTTTTATGATCTTCGTGGAACATTTGTGGGGTTCAAAACAAGGCTAAGAATACCTCTAAACAAAGTATATTAAGGTTAAGAAGTGAGTTAAAGAATAGAACTTGAAGTATCTAACCAAACCTGCGAAGAGAAGTCAAAAAATGGAATTTTTGAAAAAACTAAGTAAGGGGCGCGTTTGGGACTGTGCCACGCCGCTCTGGGCTAAAATTTTTAGCCCAGAGTCAGTAGGTTGGCACACCCAGGGGTGTGCCACCTTGGCTTTTCCACTTTTTCGAAAGTTGGAAATTTCTAAGTCCCAAGGGTATCCGGGGTCGTGCCGAGCCAATTTTTGCCGCATTTATTCTACAACCACGAGTATATAAATGAAATAAATTACATATTATATTGGTATGATAAAATTACTCGAGAACGAATTTGGGGTCAAAATGACAGTTTTGCCCTTAAGGTCAAAATAAGCCAAACGTGGCTAGAATTGGTTGTTTTTGGAATTGAGGCTACGAGTATGAATTGACTGAGTGAGAATATTGTCATAACACGTATGATGTGATTTAAACACAAGAAATTATTGATTTTATTGGGTTAAGTGAATTGGGCCCAAAAAGGACCCAAAAATGAAAAGAAAGCATGGCCCAAAATGGGTCAAAAGACCCATTCTTGCCTTGACCTTCTAGAATACCATATGTAATGGCTAAGGATTGACTTAAGGCTTATAAAAGGGTCCAATAAATCAGATTTTATTCATTGGAAACCCTCATGCTTTCTAGATATTTCTCATCTATTTTTCTCTCAAACCCTAAGACCTCAAAGCCAAATTTTGGAGCAAGAGCCTCACTTTTCAAGCTTGGGTAAGTGAATTTTGTTACGGATTACTATATTATATGCATTAAAGAGTATGTAAATCATGTTGGTTGTGCTTGGAAATGTTGGACATGGTACTTTGTGCTTTTGTATAAGATTTGTGATCCCTGGGATTTGAACTTGAATAAGGACTTGTGCCTTTGATGAAAGATCATGATGTGGATAAAATATGAACATGTATGGTGTTATTTTGTTATTAAATTTGTTATTTTTCTATAAGTGCAAATTGTGGGATTTTGGCCGATTTGTGCTATGACGTGTATTAAGGTGAATTGATGGATTGTTTGTGATGTGGTGTGGATAAGAAAGTGTAAAGGGGAAGTGTTGTGGTGGAATGTATTGATTATCATGTATTGGTCAATGTTGGGAATATTGGAAGATTTTTGGAATAATGATTTGATCAATGGTTTTGTTAAGAGGGAAATGACATGTTAAAGCTAAACATGTGACTTATTGCTATTGTATGCTATTGTAAGGTAATTGGTGGTTAATGTTGGTTTCGTTATGAACTTGTGTTGTAGAGAGAAACACAAGGATAGAGCGGGACTATTGTATGAACACTTAAGATTGTATAATCGTATTGAGAATACAAGGTATGTAAGGTTCCTTTTTCCATATTCCTCTGCAACATGTTGTTCACATTGACATTGGACTTGTTTCAATTCCGAGAGGTTTGAAGTATCTCAAATTCAGGTTGACGTATATTGTTATTCATATGTGTCCTACTCTTAAATGCATGATGACTCGTTTGTCTCTTATTCATTGATTGAAGTTCCTAAGATGTCATAACGTGGTAATTCCTAAAAGGACTATCTCAAGAGAGTACTAACATAAGAGAATCTATTTATTTACGCTTGAATAGCATGTTCCCAATTATGTCTTGTTCCAAAAGTCCTATAATATGATGATTATCTTTGTATCAATCTCTCACAATTAAAAGTACCAATCTCATAAGATCTCATAAGAGGAATAAGAGAAGTGTGGTGCAAGTTAATATATCTATTTCTCATAAGTGAAGATGTCAATCTCATAAAGTACAAGAGTAAAGTAACATATATGTATGATCCCAATAACACGGGTGGTATCTCAGGGGCGACAGAAAAGCCTAGCATGGGTCGATCCCTATACATCCTAGGGGCGATATAAAAGCCTAGAATGGGTTATGATGGTATATCCCAGGGGCGACACGAAAGCCTAGCATGGGTTCACATAACATCCCAGGGGTCAAAGTACCTATCATGGGTTAATATAACATCCCAGGGGCGATAAGCCTAGCATGGGTTAATGATATCCCAGGGGCGACACGAAAGCCTAGCATGGGTTCACATAACATCCCAGGGGTCAAAGTACCTAGCATGGGTTAATATCATCCCAGGGGCGACAGAATAGCCTAGCATGGGTAGAACAAGAAAGATGAATAAAAGATGAAGACAAGAGGAGTAAATAACGTAATATACATGGTTCCCCTCATACAAAAAGAGAGTTTATTCACATTTCTATTTCCTTACATTGATTTCATTATTGTTGTAATGATGTATGATGAATTTCTTATGAGCCTTACATACTCAGTACATTCTTCGTACTGACCCCCTCGGGGGAATTACCTTACATGTTGCAGGTGCAGGCACTAGTAGACCTCCATTGTAGGTTGACATTGCGGATCTTTGGTGAGCCCCAGTTGCTTTGGGACTTTCCGAGTCATAGGTGTACAGTTGTGTTGATGTTGTAAATATAGTATAAAGCGGGGACTTGTCCCGACTGTTAGTTGATCTTGTAAATGCATCTGTTAGAGGCTTTTGTAGACATGTGTGGGTTATGAATGTAAAAGATAAATGTTCGTTTGATGTGATGGCCCCAACGGCCAACTTTCCTAAATATGTATATAGCATATGTTTCCATGTTCATGTTTTCCGCATAGTTGTATAAGGTTTAATAAGGTTCATACGAAGACATGCATACGAATGAACATAGGCAAAAGTTGGTTCTCTCGGGCCTTATCGGGTACGGGTGCCAATCACGCCTCAATGGGATTTGGGGCGTGACAACCGTCTTAAGGGAAAATTAATCGTACAGTGTTATGGAGGAATTAAACTCATTCCTAATTGAACAAAAATCACTTCACTTAGTGATAGGGTAGACTTCTCGAGATGTTCATTTGAGATAAAGCATAAAAGTGAGAAAACTATTGGAGTCACATGGGCCCTTACATTTGACTTGAAAAATAAAAGATGGCTTAGTTGTTCTTGTCAACCAATATGGTTGTGTGTTGCATCCAAATGCACACGCAAGTGTACACTACTGTACAAGTAATAAAGTGGCCCTTTCGAGCCGAATATCGAACCCACAGGGACTTGTGGATTTAGCTAATTCCCAATTCAAGTAATACTATAATATTAAACAAGTGCAATTTGTAATCCAAGAATAGGTTGGTTTCTCTATATTTAAAAATGAACAATAAAGTAAAAGTCGTAATGAAATGTGTTGTAAACAATATTAAGGAGGGTTTCAGGGTCAAGGCATAATTCGCAATCATGTATAGTGATTATCTCTCATTTTTTTAATGTTCTATCTTGATTATTAATTCACGTGACTAATAACATGATTTGGGAATGGTCATCCTCTAATCGTCTATCTAATCTAGCCTCACTACTACATCGTTGAGTGGGGATGTGAGGATCTAATTCAAATTCATTTATATTTCTTCCCATTTAGCAACCAAATGAGGTGAATTAGGTATATTTCTATCCTAATCGCAAATCAAACCCTTAATTACTAAAGACGAGATATCATTCCTTATGTTCTTGGTTCTAACCCTCCATTCCCTTGATTTGTTCACTTCGGGCACAAGGATTTATCTCAAAGGTAGCTAATCTTTAAAATAGTAAAAGCAAAAAAGTAAGAAAAGTCAATATTTGATAAACAAATACAAACCAACTAAGAATATATACAATCATGTTCATAGCCTTAACCCAGAAAGAGGGTTTTTAGCCACTCATAGTCTAATTCCCAATTACAAAATTAATGTAGTTCACAAAACAATTAAGTAATAGAAAAAAGAAGAATAAAAAACATGTTTGAATACTCCTTCATGTATTTTTCAGCCCCCAAGTCATCCAAGAATAATTAGAATTAAAATAAATGTCCTACTTATAGTGTAGGACAATTTGTACCTGAAAATACGAAGGTCCATGCCACTTCAATATCGCAAAGCCTAAGCTCCATGGCACTACCTTATTGCGAAAGTTCACTGGTATGCCACGCTAATAACGTGGAACCTTACTGCCTAACACCTCCAATTCAACTCCAAGTGTGTATCTTGATTTATGAAAATGCTTCTTACTGCCATTATAGATTGTTAGCTACCTTTCACTTAATTTAAATTGTTAGGAAACCTTCCATATTGTCTCTTGTTCTCAGCCACAAGTTTGTGCCAAGGATTGGGATCTTCCATGTCTCTTCTGTGGTTCAAATTTGACTCTATATACCACTTTTTAGTGCATCTAGTGTCCTATGATCTTGTAGTTAATTTCGGTTGTCAAGATTTGGACCTTTGACTTAAGATTCGCTGGCTTCACATGCACTTTCAACATACAAAAATGACTAATCACATACGTTAGTTCATGTTCATATTTTAATCAAAATACATGAGAATGTAATCAAATAAGTTCTCAAACCAAGCTATAATATGTATAATAAATGACTCTTGGACGTATAAATATACCCAAGATCACCACCCCACACTTTAAGCCTTGTTCGTTCTCCAACAACTCTCTTATATCCCATGTACAAAGAAAGCTTCAACATCACCAATTGAACAAGATTACTCAATCTAATACTACAACAACTAACATAGATGATAAGTTCTTATCAAGCATGCTTTATTCATCATTTTAAACTCATGAACAACCACTTTAAAACCTCTTGGCCTCAAAAACTAACTCTATAATATCAGCAAACTCATGCAAGTTACTCAACCAAGATATCAAATACGTCACCTATCTTTCATCAACCATGTGCCCTCATAATAAGAGAGTTACCCATATTCTCTCATAAATATACAATTCATAACAAGAGTGGGTATAAGAATAAAATTATGCTCACTCTAACAAAGAATTTCACATACACATATAATGATCCATAAGCTTGTCCTTGGTGTACTACTCCACTAATTTAAGAGCATCAAAGTTCAAGATCAAGTAGGACTTTATGGGTTATAATGTAATCTAGAGGATGGGAAGGAACTATTCTAGCCAGTAATAGTGACTATCTTCCCTAAGTGCTTTAAAACATCACAATTTTCACTGAACAAACTCTTCAATCAACTTACTTTATTCCTCTGCTCTTCTTACCCAAAGACTTTCTTTGTTTTTCCTCTTTCTGTAAGAAACTTCATGTACACTAGTAAGGAGTAATCAATCACAATTTTTCAACCTTCCTTGGCTTGTATTTTAAGGGCAAAAATAAGTGATCCAAGCCATAAGGAGGTTAAGGCCACAAGTACATGGGTTGAGGGTCCATTTTGCACTTTAAGTAGAGAAATTTGGCTTATAGAAGATAGCTTGGAGTCAGGGAAGCCATTGGACAGGTCGTTGGAGAGTTAAAAAGACCTAAACAATGAATTGGATCCACCTGCAGCCACAGGTCACCCATCTACACCAGCAGGTGGCCATTTGGCCACTTCCAGTAGAACCTGCACCCTGACATACGCTAGTAGGTGCCCCATCTACATGGGTGGATGCCCAATTTACTGAAATGGTTCACTTTTGGGCCTATTAAATGTAATAAAAGGTCCAAGTCTATAAATACTAGTATCTACCTTTTATTTCCTTAGATTTTTTATGACATTGATATTGTGTGATTCCTTATGGAGCATGAGTATAGCTTGGGAAAACTTGTATTGACTTTTGCCTAGAAACAATGGTTGCGAGGGAGTTACGATTCCCTCGTGGTCGTTCATAAGAGTTAGGTGTCTTATTTAGATTAATCTTTTGAGGTTATTGGATTTAATACATCCTTCAGTTTTGTTTGATTTCCTTGTTTGTATCTATCTTTTTATCTCTATCTATCTATCCTTTGCTTTTCGTATTTCAATTCTATCATTTATTTTTGTTTTCATACTTTTTCCCTCTTTTCATATTTTGGGGGTTATCATTTGGTGATTATACAAGCCAAATGAACATCAACCTTTCTTGGCTTGTATTTCAAGGGCAACAACAAGGGATCCAGGCCATAAGGAGCTTAAGGCCACAAGGACATGGGTGGAGGGTCCATTTTGCACTTTAAGTAGAGTAATATCACATATGGAAGATAGATTGGAGTCAAGGGACCCCTTGGAAAGGTTGTCAGAGAGTTAAAAAGAGCTACAAACCAACCTGGATCCACCTGCGCCTTGACTTACTGCCGAAGGTCACCCATTTACACTAGCAGGTGGCCATTTGGCCACTTCCAGTGGAACCTACACCCTGACCTGCACCAGCAAGTGCCCCATCTGCATGGGTGAATGCCAAATTTGCTTAAATGGGTCATTTTGGGGGCCATTAAATGTAATAAAAGGGCCAAGGCTACAAATACTAGTTTCTACCTTTCATTTCCTCAGATTTTGATGAAATTGATATTGTGTGACTCCTTATGGAGCATGAGTGTAGCTTGGAAAAGCTTGTATTGACTTTTGCATAGAAATGGTGGTTGTGAGGGTGTTACGATTCCTTTGTGGTCATTCAAAATAGTTAGGTGCCTTCTTTGGACTATTCTATTAAGGTTATTGGATTTAATATATCCTTTAGTTTTGTTTGATTTCCTTGTTTGTTTCTATCTTTTTATCTCTATCTATCTATCATTTGCTTTATGTATTTCAATTCTATCATTCTTCTTGTTTGAATACTTATTCCTCTTTTCATATTTTGGGGGTTATCATTTGGCATCAGAGCCGAGCTTGAGTCCGTTCCTATGAATTCAATCTTGGGTTTTGTTATCTAGAAAATAAAAAAAAAGAGAAAAAAAAAACATTTTTACCAACAATATTTTTGTGTTTTGAAGTCATTCTTATTGTTTCTGTACTAGATTTGTTTTCTCTAGTATATTAGAGTCGAAATCTCGAGTTTGGGAGTGATTTGAGAAGATTTGAAGTGAAACTCCATTGTTGAACTTGAGTTCTTGAGTAAAGAAAATGAGTTTCTAGATCTTGTGATTTCTGTATGAATTTGAAGGTTGAAAATTGTTGGAAAGTGTTCCCCACATTGAAAGTAACCTAAGGTTAAAATTTGGTGAAAGTCTGATAAAAAATGATAGAGTTATGGATTTTTGATCTTCAAATTGTTCTTGGTGTTCTTGAAGGAATTCATATCTTCAAAAGAAAAATTCAACCAAAAGGTGTGTTAGATCTAAAGAAGAAGAAAGCAAAAAGTGTTTGGGTGTTGGTACAAAAGAAAGCGAAAAGTGTTTGGGTGTTGGTACAAAAGAATATCCCAAAAGAAATGGGAATATCAAAGGAGAGAGGGAGTGTAAAAAAGGCCCACAACAACTTAAATTTGAAGGTTACAGCTAGCTGTCCGGCCACCTTCACCCCCATCTGCGTGGGAAAGTAGCCATCTGCGGGAGCAGGTGACCAAAGCAGGTCATTCTGCTTTGACATGCGCCTACCACCTGCGAGGGCAGGTCACCACCTGCGTGGGCAGGTCACTTAGACGCACCTCAATAATGCCAAAACCCATTTTTCTTAGGTTCTAGCTTCTTGGTTTCATTTCTTGATTCCTAAACTAATTATCAATAGGTAATTGTCCTTACTTAGTTGATTGATTAGTCTTAGAGTTCGTTCTTTTTTAGTCCATTTTCTTTATGTGCTATTCTTATTTTATTTCATATTTAACTTCTTGATTCAAGTACTTTTGTTTATAATTGAGTCGTTCATCTTTCTTTAAACAAGAATCTATTCTAGCCAAAGTATAAATTGACACCTTTTATTCTACCAAAGCATAGGCAATCTTCAACACTAGTCGATCCAATTGTGAGGCAATCAAAGGTGTGTAAACATGAACGATTGTGAGCTTTATTATGCTAACACTAATGTTATTTGTTGTCTTTTGTGAGTGTCTTATTGTAGGTACAAGGAAGTATGTCTTCAGTAGCCTCAAAAACATGTGTCTACGATATATGAGACTATAATTATAGTGATGAGAGCTATAGCTTTAATGGAGATGGTGATTATGGTGATTATGAAGGCTATGAATATATCCATGATCAAGAGCTATGTGGGAATGAGAGCTACTATTCCGGAGAAAAAATTGGGGTAAATAATAAATCTAGTCCTTATGGTGAATATGGAGAGGATAAAGAGCCTTGTGATGGTTCTTATGAGGATGATGGGATATGTGAAGAGTCTTCCACTTCCCACTCAGAGCATGAAGAAGATGCGAGTTATAGCACTTTCTCCTATGCACCTTGTACAACTTATGGTGGGAGTGTTCATGAGACAAGTGAAGATTTATATTCTTGGTCTTGTGGTACTTCTTCTCCTAATCAAAGCGGTGTGAGTGGTTATGCTAGTTCAAGTGGAAGTCATCCTATTGGGAGAAAAGAGTGTACATCTCCAATTTCTAGGGATTCTACATACCCTTCTTATTCTAGAGCTCAATCATTGAAAGGTAGGAGCCAAAGTGGCTATAGGGAACAAGATAGGGGTCGGGTCCCAATCCCATCAAGGTCACTCTTCCTATTTTCAAAGGAGAGCGTGATCCCGAGATCTATCTTAGATGGGAATGGAAGTGTGATTTGGTTTTCCAAGACCATGATTGGAGCAAAGTTGTGCAAGCCACATATGCTAGTAAACATATTCAAGGGCTTGCATTGATTTGGTGGGATGTCTATAAGCGGAGTCAAAGAATGTATGGCAACATCACACTTCCCTTATGGAGTGGATTGAAAGGGTTCTTAAGGTTCAAATGTGTGCCGAAAGGGTACAATGGGCTATATAATATTAATCCAAGGAGAAAAGTCCTTACAAGAAAGTGGATATTTATGGTGGGTTCCGAGATGCGTTCTTGTCTTAGATGATTGGTTCTATGAAAATTATATCACTCCTTCTATGGTTGAATACTTGAGGATACCTCTAGTTACAAAGTGTTATCCATATTTCTTTCAAAACCATGGAGTTACCGAGAGTGTGAAGGTTTCCTTCACCCATAATGGATATTATGAGGAGGTATGGTGTGATATATTACCCATGGACTTTGTTCATTTATGTTTGGGAGCCAATTGGTTTGAAAAACACATAGTTCCAAATGATCAAAACTGGCCCAAGATTGTAGTAGACCAATAGGGAAATCATCTCTTCCCAACTACCCTTCCCAAACCTCAAGGAAATATGAACACTTACTTCAAGTCCCTTAATAATGAGCGATAAAAGATTGAAAGGGGTAATGAAGTGTAAAGTGACAACCTAAGAGCGGAAAAAAGAGAGTTTGTGTGGAGTGATGTGAGTGGGTTGTCACAACCTTATCCTAACTCATGTAACTTTTCTTCTCTCTTTAGGTGTCTTAACACTTGTGTAGGTATTGTTGGAAGCCAATCTAATGGATATCCCCAAAGTGTAAAGAACCAAGAGGTGCTTGAAGGGTGCCTTAATAAGGAGTTGACTCAAGTGAGTAGAATTAATAAACTCCCATGTGATGAGAACTTCCCAAAGGAGTAAATGAGCTCCCATGATAAAAACCAAGGTGAAGACCCTACTTCTTATGAGCTACAAGGTAACAATGCTAACTCTTGCACTTCTTTAAACTTGAAAAGTCTTGATGTGGCTAGTAGCCAAGTAAGTGTGAATGATGGCTTGTCTATTGTTGAGCATAATGAGTCTTCCCTTTGTGATACTCTTGAAAGCAATATGTTGCATGATGATCTTACTCTTGTTGTGAGTTTGCAAACACTAGTTGATCCTATAGATGACCTAATTGACTCTTCTAGTAAGATTGTAAGACCCCGTACCTTCCCAACCCTATTTGACGACGTTGAACAATGTTTATTTAAGTGTCGAGAGCCACAAGTATGTATTTTGTAATGTTATTGATGAGATAATTGAATTTGGCCCTCGTACATGTGATTAAACCTTCGTAGGAGGTGTTTTGTGACTTTGTGGAACATTTGTGGGGTTATAAACGAGGCTGAGAGGACCTCCAAACAAAGGATATTAAAGGTAAGAAGTAAGTTAAAGAATATAACTTGAAGTATCTAACCAAACCCGCGAAGAAAAGTTGAAAAATGGAATTTTTTAAAAAACTAAGGGTGGGGCGGGCCAGAGGGCGTGCTAGGATGCTCTGGGCTAAAATTTTTAGCCCACAGGCATTAAAGTGGCGCGCCCAAGGGCGTGCCATGCTGATTTTGTCCACCTTTCAATGTTGGAAATTTTTCTTAAGTCCCAAGGGTGTCGGGGGACGTACCGAGCCAATTTTTGCCACGTTTCTTCTACAACCACGAGTATATACATGGAATGAATGAAATATTATATTGGTATGGTAAAATAACTCTTGAACGAATTTGGAATCAAAATGAAGATTTTACCATTGTGGTCAGAATGAGCCATACATGGCTAGAATCACTTGTTTTTGGGATTGAGGCTACCAATATGAATCGCGTGAGTGGGAATATTGCAGTAACATGTATGACAGGATTTAAACATGAGAAATTATTGATTTTATTGGGTTAAGTGAATTGGGCTCAATAAAAGGCCCAAAATGAGAAGAAGACATGGGCCAAAAATGGGTCAAATGACCCATTCTTGCCTTGACCTTCTAGAACATAACATTAAATGCCATAGAATGGATAAGGATGGAATTAAAGGCTTATATAAAGGACCGAAAAATCTTATTTTATTCACTTGAGACTTTTATGCTTTCTAGATATTTCTCAACAATTTTTCTCTCAAAACCCTAAGAACTCAAAGCCAACTTTTGGAGCAAGATCATCATTTTTCAAGCTTGGGTAAGTGATTATTCTTATGGATTAATATATTATATGAATGGGAGAGTATGTAAATCATGTTGGTTATGCTTGGAAATGTTGAACATGGTACTTTGTGGTTTTGTAAAAGATTTGTTATCCATGGGATTTAAGCTTGAAATATGACTTGTGATTTGGATGAAAGAGCATGGTATGGATGAAATATGAACATGTATGGTGTGATTATGTTATTAAATTTGTTATTTTCATATAAGTGTAAACAATGGGATTTTGGCCGATATGTGATATGAGGTGTATTAAGGTAACTTGACGGATTATTTGTGATATGGTGTGGATGAGAAAGTGTAAAGGAGAAGTTTTGTGGTGAAATGTTATTGATTATCATGTATTGGTCAATGTATGTAATATTGTGGGATTATTTGTATGATAATTTCATCAATGGTTTTGTCAAGGGGGAAATGGCATGTTTAAAGGCAAACATAAAACTCATTATCGTTATATGCATTTGTAAATAGTTGGAGGTTAATGTAAATTCCGTTATGTATTTGTGTTGTAGAGTGAAACATAAGGAAGGAGCGGGGCATTGTATGCACATCTAAGATTGTATAATCGTATTGAGAATACAAGGTATGTAAGGTTACTCTGTCCGTATCTTTCTGCGGCAAATAGTATTCACGTTGACATTACGCTTGTCCCATCCCGAAATGTACTAAGGTACCCTATATCTGGTTATCAATGGTCATTATCACATATTTCCTACTCATTGATCAATTGTGAATCTCATGTCTCATATTCATGAATAATGTTCCAAAAGCCCTATAAGGTTATGTTCCAAAGCTCCAATAGTGGTTATATTCATGTATCTTGTTCGTTGATTATTGTCCAATGGTTCCAATGGTGTTATTGTCACATCCCAAATCCCAACGAGGCATGATTGGCACCCGAAGCCGATATGGCCCGAGAGAACCAACCTTTGCTCATGAACATTCGCATACATAATCTCATATGAATCTTATTACACCTTGTGCAACTATGTGGAAGTCATAGACATGAAAACATAAGCCATAGCTATGTATGTAAAACTTGGCCGTTTGAGCCATTAAGTCAAAACGACATGTACCTTCACATTTATACACCCACATCCGTCTACAAAAGCCTCTAACAAAATGCATTGACCAAATGAACTAAAAGTCGGGACAAGTCCCCGCTTTATACAACATGTACAAAATCAAAACACACGTGCAACAGTGACTCGGAGAGGCCCCGAACTAACTGGAGCTCACCAAAGATCTGCAACACTGAAAATCTACTGTGAAGGCCTACTAGGACCTGCGCCTGCAGCAAGTAAGGTAAATCCCCCGAGGGGGTGAGTACGAAGAATGTACTGAGTATGTAAGGCTCAAATAAACTGTAAGATATGAAAATATGTCAAGAACTCAAGTTCAAATGCATAACCAATATACATAAGTCACAATGTAGGTGAGTCACTATTCAGTACTTTTGGAAACCATGTATATTACATTCTTTCTTTCTCTTGCCTTTACTTTACTTTACTTTTACATTGCTCATATACGGTTAGGGCCCTCATCATACAGATGCTTATTTCACCCCATGGATACATCATGCAGGTGTGTTCTTTCACCCCATGGATAAAATATCCTCATCATGCAGGTATTCTTTTTACCCCATGGATAAGATCATATCGTCATGCGGGTGTTCTTGCATGCCATGGATAAATGGCCATCATCACGCAGGTATTTGCACCCTGTGGATAAACTATCATCATCATGCGGGCATTTATACCCCATGGATAACACCCATGAACACAATCAATATTCATTACTTCATTCTTACTTCAATTCTTTACTTTTGAGCTTGATATCATTACTTGTGAGAGATTGATACATTTGCTTGTGATTGATTGTTACCTTTATAGTCTTAACATTATTGGAAGTTTTTGGAATATAACATTATTGGGATTTCGGAACCATGTCCATTATGTAACACATGAACAACAATAGATCAAGAATAAGGTATATATATGATAACATGAAATGAGATGCCTTAGGACATCATTTGAAACACACAATTATATCACTCCTTGACTCCATGATATTAGCACCTTAACTAGTGAGGGATAGATATAGTAGCTCGTACTTCACCTCTTTCACTATTCTTATGAGATCCTATATAAATAAGCATGACACCGGGCCTCCATCTTTGGTGGGATAGCATAATATTGGGATTTTCTATATTGAACTTATACCCCTTTAGAATGTGATCCATACTAATGAAACATATAGTAACCAAGCGCCTTACTTCCTTACAATCTTATATCCTTCACCTAGTTATGAGAGTGGCACACTAGAGATCATGACATGAAAGCACACACTTATACATTTAACTCATGAGATTGACATTTTCACTTATGAGGAAGAATTACACTACCTTGCACATCACCTGTCTTATTACTCTTATGAGAATGGTACTAAGATGATCCCCGCACTATAGGATTTGGAACATGGCATGATTGGAAAAATGCTTTTCAAGAATAAATAAATTCTCTCACATTGTTACCCTCTTGAGATAGATCTTTTAGGTGAATCATAATCCATCTAAGAATAGGATACGTATGAATAACAATATACGTCAACCTGAATTGATATACTTCAAACCTCTCAGAATTGAAACAAGTCCAATGTCAATGTGAACAACATGTTGCAGAAGAATATGGAAAAAGGAACCTTACTTACCTTATCTTCCCAATGTAAGTACACAATCAAATATGTGAGCACAACAATTCCGCTCCTTCTTTACGTTTCACTCTACATCGCAATTACAATGGAACCAACATTAACCACCAACTACCTTACAATTGCATACAATAACAATAAGTCACGTGTTTGGATTTAACATGTTATTTCTTTCTCTACGATACCATTTACGGCATGGTCATATCAATTATACCACAACATACCCAACATTGACCAAAGTATTATAAACCACTAGTATGTCACACCAAGTTCATACTTTTCACTCCCCACCATCACAACATCATAATTATACCATCAATTACTTTACATAAGATCAATGAAGTACATGTTTGCTTTTAAACATGCCATTTCCCCTTGACAATACCATTTATGAAATTATCTTACCAAAAATCCCACAATATTCACAACATTGACCAATACATGATAATCAATACATACCACCACAACACTTCTCCTTTACCCTTTCTTAGCCACACCACATCACAAATAATCCATTAACTTACCATAATACATCTCATAGCACATATCGGTCAAAATCCTACAATATACACTTAGAGGAAAATAACAAGTTTGGGACCATAATAACACCATACATGTTGTTATTTTATCCATACTATGCTTTTTCATCAAGACCACAAGTCATAATCCAAGTTACAATCCCATGGATTTCACATCTTTTACCAAAACACAAAACACCATATTCAACACTTCCAAGCACAACCAACATGATATACATAATATCTCATGCTCATAATATGTTAAAGTACAAGAATAATAACTTACCCAAGCTTGGAAAATGGTGATCTTGCTCCAAAAATGACTTAGGGTTTGAGAGCCCAAAAGAGTGTTCTTGATAGTTCTAGATAAAAAGATAGAAAGGCATGTGTATTATTGTAACAAAAAATCTGATTTTTGCCTCCTTTTATAGACCTATAAAGTCATGCTTATCCACTCTTGGAATTTAAGGCTTAGTCAATGGAAGAATGGGTCATTTGACCCATTCTTGGCCCATGTGTTTCCTTCTCATTTTGGGCCCTTTTTGGCCCAATTCACTTAATCCAATAAAATCAATAATTTTTAATGTTTAATTCATTCCATGTGCATTAAAAAAATATTACCACTCATGAAATTCATGCTCGTAGCCTCGATTCCGAAAACAAGCAATTCTAGCCACGTATGGCTTATTTTGGCTACAAGGGTAAAATCGTCATTTTGGCTCCAAATTCATTCTCAAGTAATTTTATAATACCAATCTAATATTTCACTCATTTCATGTATATTCCCATGGTTGTAGAAGAAATGGGGCAAAAATCGGCTCGGTACGTCCCCGGATACCCTTGGGATTTAGAAATTTCCAACTTTCGAAAAAGTGCAAAACCCAAGGTGGCACGCCCCTGGGCGCGCCAAATTACTGCCTCTAGGATAAAAATTTTATCCCAGAGTGGCATGGAACGGTCCCGAACTAGCCCCATACATAGATTTTTTGAAAATTCCATTTTTCGACTTCTCTTCGCGGGTTTGGTTAGATACTTCAAGTCCTATTCTTTAACTTACTTCTTAACCTTAATATACTTTGTTTAGGGGTCATATTAGCCTCATTTTGAACCCCACAAATGTTCCACAAAAATCATAAAACACCTCCAATGAAGGTTTAATCACATATACGAGGGCCAAATTCAATTATCTCGCCAATAACATTACAAAAGACGTATGTATGGCTCTCGAAACCTAAGTAAGCATTGCTCAACCTCGTCAAGTAGGGTTAGGAAGGTACGAGGTGTTACATTCTTCCCCCCTTAGAAACATTCATCCTCGAATGTTAGTAACATCGTCTCATAGACATCTCATGCATCTCTATACTCACCTATATATACATATACACATCGTCTCAGATATACCTTTGTAAGGTACCATTTTTGATACTTGAATAACAGATACTATTGTAAGTACATCCAATAAGGGATAGATGATCATACAATGTGGAAGCTAGTCACATATTTCAAGTGTCTGGATGATACGTTCTGCTTGCCCACCTGTTTATGGATGAAAAACTGTACCCATATTCACCTGTATACTCAAACTTTCTAGATATATATGTATTTTTTTTTTTTGACTGTTACCTCATCCAGTTGTCGATCATTAATACGCATTCTCAATGTGTGATTTCTCTTGTGTGCAAATAACACTGGTGCACCTTACAGGGACATACTAGGTCTTACCAACTGACATGTATATACCTTTGACATAGCTTTCCTTACGTCAGGTTAAGAAACAAATTTATCTTTCCGTTCAAGGACGGTCTTTTGTGGAAGAACAATAGAAATATACTATCGTAGCTTGACATTCAACCACTTCATACCCATTACAACACTCAAACTCTTTCATTGCCATCTCCATCAGATCAACCATCATAACATGATCAAAAACATCTACTATACCATTATGATATACTCTTTTATCTTAGATTCACCAACTAGTGTATAGACTCCAATTAGCATAACTAGTAATTCTGGTTTCTTTCAAATTCGTTCTACAATCAATGGTGTAACATATCATAAGGGAGCATACGGTTCATTCAATGCTTATACATCATAATAATATACCTAAATACCTGTATCGTCGTCAGGAGATGTTCCCTCATTATGCCAGTCTACTAAAGCATAAGTGCAATTCTGTACCCCACTAGTACTGGCTGCTCCTCTAACGCCTCTGCCACGACCAATAGATGTTGCTGATGCCCCAATAGACCCCGCAGGTCATACCATACTACCCAAACCTCATCGTGGACAGTCTCTCATTAGGTGACCCGGCATACCACACCAATAACAAGCATCCGTCCCCCTCCGACATTCACCTTCATGAAATCGCCTGCAAAACTGGCACAGTGGGCGAGAAGACCCTACTGTCTGTAAATCTGGCATCCTACCACTCTACCCCATAAGTCTGGCTCTTTTTGATGGCCCTTCTTCCGCTTTTTGTATCCTCTTTCTTCCCCTTTGATCCTCCATTTTCTGCGCAAAGGCCTGTATTCTAGCTATGTCCATATCTCGATTTAAGGCAGCAATAGTGCAGTCTCGTACCAAATAAGGCTCCAATCTGTCCACATATCGATGGACTCTATCTTCCATGGTGGCTACTACATTTGGAGCATATCTAGCCAAGGAATTAAACTGCAAACTGTATTCTCTAACACTCATATTTCCTTGACGTAAATGGAGAAATTGGTCTGCACGTGCTTCCCGAATTTCATATGGGAGGTAATGATCAAGGAATGCTATTTTAAATTCTTCCCAATCAGCTGGGAGTGCATCAATACCTCTTGATCTTTTACAGTCCTCATACCACAAAATAGCCTCGCCCTTCAGTCTATAAGCTGCTAGCTCAACTGTTTCTACACCTGTTACGTGCATCACCTCTAGTGCTCTTTGAACTTGGTCCACAAAATCCTGTGGATCCGCTTTCAGGTCTGACCCAGTAAATATAGGAGGGTCCAATTTTAGAAAGTCTTGTGTTCTGCGACTTGCCACTCTAGTTGCATCATCCTCATTTGTCATCGGACCAACTCGTCCTTGACTTTGTGCTACCACTAACTGTGTCAACATATGAACTGCATTTCTAAGATCCTGATCTGTGGCATTCATTGGTGGTTCTGTGAGTACTTCTCTACCGATTGGCTCTTCTGGAGCTGGGAAGGTAGATGAAGACCGAGATGAAATTTCAGCATTTGCTCCACCTTGATTAGCTTGGTCAGGTGGTAATCTGCTCATTCCTTCTCCAGTAGGCATATCAACCTGCTTACATTTACCTCTTCCCCTTCTAGCCGAATTGTTACTATATCACAGAGAAATATTTACCATGGTCAGACACAATTCAACTTATAACACTGGCTCTATTGCACGATCTAGAATGAAGAGAAGAAACAACATCCTAAATGTCCCGTAGCCTCCTACTTATAAATGTGGTACACAAAAAATCGATAAGTAAGACTCTACTCAGACACGAATTTGTAGACACCCTCAGAATGACCTGCTCTGATACCACTTTTATCGCGTCCCAAATCCCAACGAGGCATGGTTGGCACCCGAAGCTGATATGGTCCGAGAGAACCAACCTTTGCTCATGAACATTCGCATACATAATCTCATATGAATCTTATTACACCTTGTGAAACTATGTGAAAGTCATAGACATGAAAACATAAGCCATAGCTATGTATGTAAAACTTGGCCGTTTGAGCCATTAAGTCAAAACGAGATGTACCTTCACATTTATACACCCACATCCGTCTACAAAAGCCTCTAACAAAATGCATTGACCAAATGAACTAAAAGTCAGGACAAGTCCCCGCTTTATACAACATGTACAAAATCAAAACACACGTGCAACAGTGACTCGGAGAGGCCCCGAACTAACTGGAGCTCACCAAAGATCTGCAACACTGAAAATCTACTGTGAAGGCCTACTAGAACCTGCGCCTGCAGCAAGTAAGGTAAATCCCCCGAGGGGGTCAGTACGAAGAATGTACTGAGTATGTAAGGCTCAAATGAAACTGTAAGATATGAAAATATGTCAAGAACTCAAGTTCAAATGCATAACCAATATAGATAAGTCACAATGTAGGTGAGTCACTATTCAGTACTTTTGGAAACCATGTATATTACATTCTTTCTTTCTCTTGCCTTTACTTTACTTTACTTTTACATTGCTCATATACGGTTAGGGCCCTCATCGTACAGATGCTTATTTCACCCCATGGATACATCATGCAGGTGTGTTCTTTCACCCCATGGATAAAATATCCTCATCATGCAGGTATTCTTTTTACACCATGGATAAGATCATATCGTCATGCGGGTGTTCTTGCACGCCATGGATAAATGGACATCATCACGCAGGTATTTGCACCCCGTGGATAAACTATCATCATCATACGGGCATTTATACCCCATGGATAACACCCATGAACACAATCAATATGCATTACTTCGTTCTTACTTCAATTCTTTACTTTTGAGCGTGATATCATTACTTGTGAGAGATTGATACATTTGCTTGTGATTGATTGTTACCTTTATAGTCTTAACATTATTGGAAGTTTTTGGAATATAACATTATTGGGATTTCGGAACCATGTCCATTATGTAACACATGAACAACAATAGATCAAGAATAAGGTATATATATGATAACATGAAATGAGATGCCTTAGGACATCATTTGAAACACACAATTATATCACTCCTTGACTCCATGATATTAGCACCTTAACTAGTGAGGGATAGATATAGTAGCTCGCACTTCACCTCTTTCACTATTCTTATGAGATCCTATATAAATAAGCATGACACCGGGCCTCCATCTTTGGTGGGATAGCATAATATTGGGATTTTCTATATTGAACTTATACCCCTTTAGAATGTGATCCATACTAATGAAATATATTGTAACCAAGCGCCTTACTTCCTTACAATCTTATATCCTTCACCTAGTTATGAGAGTGGCACACTAGAGATCATGACATGAAAGCACACACTTATACATTTAACTCATGAGATTGACATTTTCACTTATGAGGAAGAATTACACTACCTTGCACATCACCTCTCTTATTACTCTTATGAGAATGGTACTAAGATGATCCCCGCACTATAGGATTTGGAACATGGCATGATTGGAAAAATGCTTTTCAAGAATAAATAAATTCTCTCACATTGTTACCCTCTTGAGATAGATCTTTTAGGTGAATCATAATCCATCTAAGAGTAGGATACGTATGAATAACAATATAAGTCAACCTGAATTAATATACTTCAAACCTCTCAGAATTGAAACAAGTCCAATGTCAATGTGAACAACATGTTGCAGAAGAATATGGAAAAAGGAACCTTACTTACCTTATCTTCCCAATGTAAGTACACAATCAAATATGTGAGCGCAACAATTCCGCTCCTTCTTTACGTTTCACTCTACATCGCAATTACAATGGAACCAACATTAACCACCAACTACCTTACAATCTCATACAATAACAATAAGTCACATGTTTGGATTTAACATGTTATTTCTTTCTCTACGATACCATTTACGGCATGGTCATATCAATTATACCACAACATACCCAACATTGACCAAAGTATTATAAACCACTAGTATGTCACACCAAGTTCATACTTTTCACTCCCCACCATCACAACATCATAATTATACCATCAATTACTTTACATAAGATCAATGAAGTACATGTTTGCTTTTAAACATGCCATTTCCCCTTGACAATACCATTTATGAAATTATCTTACCAAAAATCCCACAATATTCACAACATTGACCAATAAATGATAATCAATACATTTCACCACAACACTTCTCCTTTACCCTTTCTTAGCCACACCACATCACAAATAATCCATTAACTTACCATAATACATCTCGTAGCACATATCGGCCAAAATCCCACAATATACACTTAGAGTAAAATAACAAGTTTGGGACCATAATAACACCATACATGTTGTTATTTTATCCATACTATGCTTTTTCATCAAGACCACAAGTCATAATCCAAGTTACAATCCCATGGATTTCACATCTTTTACCAAAACACAAAACACCATATTCAACACTTCCAAGCATAACCAACATGATTTACATAATCTCTCATGCTCATAATATGTTAAAGTACAAGAATAATCACTTACCCAAGCTTGGAAAATGGTGATCTTGCTCCAAAAATGACTTAGGGTTTGAGAGCCCAAAAGAGTGTTCTTGATAGTTCTAGAGAAAAAGATAGAAAGGCATGTGTATTATTGTAACAAAAAATCTGATTTTTGCCTCCTTTTATAAACCTATAAAGTCATGCTTATCCACTCTTGGCATTTAAGGCTTAGTCAATGGAAGAATGGGTCATTTGACCCATTCTTGGCCCATGTGTTTCCTTCTCATTTTGGGCCCTTTTTGGCCCAATTCACTTAATCCAATAAAATCAATAATTTTTAATGTTTAATTCATTCCATTCACATTACAACAATATTCCCACTCATGAAATTCATGCTCGTAGCTTCAATTCCGAAAACAAGCAATTCTAGCCACGTATGGCTTATTTTGGCTACAAGGGTAAAATCGTCATTTTGGTTCCAAATTCATTCTTGAGTAATTTTATCATACCAATCTAATATTTCACTCATTTCATGTATATTCCCATGGTTGTAGAAGAAACGGGGCAAAAATCAGCTCGGTACGTCCCCGGATACCCTTGGGATTTAGAAATTTCCAACTTTCAAAAAGTGCAAAACCCAAGGTGGCTCGCCCCTGGGAGCGCCAACTTACTGCCTCTGGGCTAAAAATTTTATCCCAGAGCGGCGTGGCACGGTCCAAAATGCGCCCCATACTTAGATTTTTTGAAAATTCCATTTTTCGACTTCTCTTCGCGGGTTTGGTTAGATACTTCAAGTCCTATTCTTTAACTTACTTCTTAACCTTAATATACTTTGTTTAGGGGTCATCTTAGCCTTGTTTTGAACCCCACAAATGTTCCACAAAAATCATAAAACACCTCCGATGAAGGTTTAATCACATATACGAGGGCCAAATTCAATTATCTCGCCAATAACATTACAAAAGACGTATGTATGGCTCTCGACACCTAAGTAAGCATTGCTCAACCTCGTAAAGTAGGGTTAGAAAGGTACGGGGTGTTACAATTATGTTCCAAATAAGGCTATGTTTCTAATAATGTTACTCCGCATGCCTCTACCTCATTGGTTAATGATCCAAAGCTTCAAGTAACGTTATAATTATCATTGTATCAATCTCAAAGTAATAATTGAAGTAATGCATATGTGGTTAATGATCAAGTATGGGTGGTAGCTTTGGGGGCGAAATTCCTAGCTCAAGCCGATCCCGAGATTGTTGGATCAGGGGGCAGTCCTAGAGGCATAAGCCTAGCTCGGACCGATCCTAACAGGGGGCAACTCTAGAGGTAATAACCTAGCTCGAGCTGAACCTGGTATGTTGGTATGGGTGGCAGCTCTAGAGGTAATAACCTATCTCGAGCTGATCCCAACATAACAAGATGTTATGTTAAAACCCACTGTTCAGTCGGGGCCTGGGTATTACAGGTCACAGGCAAAAATGAATAATCATAGAAGTAAAGAAACAAAGAAAGTAATGAAAGCAATATACATGGTTTCCAAAGTACAGAATAGTGACTTATCCATATTGGTTATGCATTTGAATTTGATTTCATTGACATACTTACATATCTTACAGTTTTATTTGAGCCTTGCATACTCAGTACATTCTTCGTACTGACTTCCCTTGTGGGACTTACCTTACTTGCTGCAGGCGCAGGTACTAGTAGTCCTCAACAGTAGGTTGCCAGTTGTTGCAGATCATTGGTGAGCTCCAGTTAGTTCGGGGCTTCTCTGAGTCATAGTTGTTTATATGTTTTGGTATTGTACATGTTGTATAACGCGGGGACTTGTCCCGAATTTTAGTTAGTCTTGGTAAATGTATATATTAGAGGCTTTTGTAGATGGATATGGGTGTATAAATGTAAAAGGTACAGGTCATTTTTGACTTGATGGCCTCAACGGCCAAGTTTTACATATGTATATATATATATATATCATGTCCATGTTTCGCCTTTCATGTTCTCACGTGATGGTGGTGTTGCCTATGACATGCATATGAATGAATAGAAGCAAAGCTTGGTTCTCTTGGGCCATGTTAGCTACCGGTGCCAATCCGTCCCGATGGGATTCGGTGCGTGACAAAAGTGGTATGAGAGCAGGTCATTCTAAGGGTGTCTACAAAGTCGTGTCTGAGTAGAGTCTTACTTATCGATGTGTTTTGCACCACATTTATAAGTAGGAGGCTACGGGACATTTAGGATGTTGTTTCTTTTCTTCACTTCTAGATCGTGCAATAGAGCCAGTGTTGTAGGTTGAATTTCATCTGACCATGGTAATTGTTTTTCTTTGGTATAGTCAAAATGCCAATCACGAGAAGAGGTAGAGGTAAAGGGAAGCAGGTAGATATGCCTGCTGAAAAGGGAATGAGTAGACTACCACCTAACCAAGCTAGTTAAGGTGGAGCAAATGCTGAGATTTCATCGCGGTCTTCTTCTACTTTTCCAGCTCCAGAAGAGCCAATTGGTAGAGAAGTACCCGCAGAACCACCAATGAATGCCACAGATCAAGATCTTAGAAATGCAGTACTTATGTTGACACAGTTAGTGGCAGCCCAAAGTCAAGGACGAGCTGGTCCAATGACACATGAGGATGATGCGGCTATAGTGGCAAGTCGCAGAACACAGGATTTCCTGAAACTGGACCCTCTTATATTCACTGGATCAGATCCGAAAGCAGATCCATAGGACTTTGTGGATCAAATTTAGCGGGCTCTGGAAGTTATGCACGTGACGAGGGTAGAGACAGTTTAACTTGCTGCGTACAGATTGAAAGGAGAGGCGATATTGTGGTACGAGGATTGGAAGAAATCTCGTCATGTTGGTGCAAATCCACCTAATTGGGAAGAATTTAAAACAGCTTTCCTTGATCACTACCTGCCCTATGAGATCCGTGAGGCACGTGCAGATCAGTTTCTAAATCTCCGTCAAGAAAATCTGAGTGTCAGAGAATACAGCTTGTAATTTAATTCCTTGGCTCGATATGCTCCAAATGTGGTGGCTACAATGACAGATAGAGTCCATCGATACGTGGATAGATTAGAGCCATATTTGGTCAAGGATTGCACCATTGCTGCCTTGAACAAAGACATGGACATAGAGAGAATACAAGCCTTCGCCCAGAAAATGGAAGATCAAAGACAGAGAAGAAGGGTACATGAATTGGACAGAGGACAGTCCAAAAGGGCTAGACCCATGGGACCATCTATAATGTCTCAAAGAGGATCTAGGCCTCGTATGTTTCCTAGACCACCAAGACCATCGTTCTCGCATTCCACAACAGGTGCTCACTCTCAGTTTAGAGGGTTTAGAGGTGGTCCAACTGGGCAGAGTAGTAGAGGTCACGGATCACAGGCAGCGGGTTTTCCTCGTCAGCAGTGTCAGCACTGCGGGCGTATTCATGCAGGTACATGTCGAGTGGGGACAAATGCTTATTTCTAGTGCGCTATGACGGGACACATGATGAAAGAGTGTACCCAGAGGAGTATGGGTGGTATAGCACGATCGGCAGGATTGGCCGTTACGTCATCAGCATCGGCTCCTTCTTTAGGCTGAGGTGTGTAGCCTGTTGGCCGCGGTAGAGGTGCCAGAGGAGTAGCCAGTACTAGTGGGGTTCAGAATCGCACTTATTCTCTCGTGGACTAACAGAATTCAGAGGCTTCTCCTGATGTCGTCACAGGTACATTATCCATATTCTCATATAATGTATATGAACTGATTGACCCAGGTTCTACATTTTCCTATGTTACTCCATTAGTTGCTACAAAATTTGAAAAGGCACCAGAATTATTAATTAAATCAATTGAAGTGTCTACACCGATCGATGAATATATTGTTGCAAAGAGAGTATATCATAATTGTGTGGTACCTGTGTGCGGTCATGATACATTGGCCAACCTTATCGAACTAGACATGGTGGATTTCGATGTGATCATGGGAATGGATTGGTTGGCCTCTTGTTATGCCACGGTAGATTGCCGGGCCAAGAAGCTACATTTTTATTTCCCATAAATGAATATTCTTGAATGGAAGGGTGATGTAGGGGCACCACGAGGAAGATTTATTTCCTATCTGAAAGCGAGGAAAATGATTGCTAAGGGTTACATATGTCACTTAGTATGGGTGAAAGATACTGAAGTGGAACCACTAACTCCGCAGTCGGTTCCAGTGGTCAATGAATTTCTGGATGTATTTCCAGAGGATCTTCCAGGCTTACCCCCTGAACTGAAGTAGGGTTTGGCATTGATGTGATTCCAGGCACTCAACCTATTTCTATTCCTCCATATAGAATGGCTCCAGTAGAATTGCGTGAATTGAAGGAGCGATTCAAAAATTTGCTGGACAAGGGCTTTATTAGGTCTAGTGTGTCCCTGTGGGGTGCACCGATATTATTTGTACGGAAGAAAGATGGCACATTAAGAATGTGCATTGACTATCGGCAAATGAATAAGGTAATGATCAAGAACAAATATCCCCTCCCTCTAATTGATGATTTGCTTGATCAGTTACAGGGTGCCAAGTGTTTTTCAAAGATTGACTTGAGGTCGGGTTACCATCAAGTCAGAGTTAGAGAAAAAAATGTACCCAAGACAGCTTTCTGAACACAGTATGGCCATTATGAATTTTTAGTTATGTCATTTGGACAAACAAATGCACTGGATGTGTTCATGGATTTGATGAATAGGGTGTTTAAGCCATTTCTAGACGTGTTCCTCACGGTATTTATAGATGACATCCTGGTTTATTCAAGATCACCAGAGGACCATGCTAATCACGTACGTCAGGTGTTACAGATTCTCCATGAGCGTAAGTTGTATGCAAAGTTCTCCAAGTGTGAGTTTTGGTTAAAGTCAGTCGCATTCTTGGGTCACATTGTGTCAGATGAAGGGATAAAGGTTGATACACAGAAGATTGAAGCAGTGAAAAATTGGACAAGTCCTACGACACCCACAGAGATTCGTAGTTTTCTTAGACTGGCAGGATATTATAGAAGATTTGTGGAATGTTTTTCCTCCATTACTGCACCGTTAACAAAGCTTACACATAAGGCAATTAAATTTTAGTGGAATGAAGCGTGTGAGAAAAGCTTTCAAGAGTTAAAAGATAAATTAACCTCCACCCCAGTTTTAGTACTTCCTGAAGGCACTGAAGGTTATGCAGTTTATTGTGATGCTTTCGGGGTTGGCCTCGAATGTGTATTGATGCAACACGGTAATGTCATAGCATATGCCTCACGACAGTTGCAGCCACATGAGAAAAATTATCCCACACATGATCTTGAATTGGCAGCGGTAGTTTTTGCTTTAAAGATATGGCGTCATTATTTGTATGGAGTTCATGTTGATATATATACGTATCACAAAAGTTTGCAATATATCTTTAAGCAGAAGGAACTCAATTTGAGGCAACGAAGGTGGTTAGAGCTTTTTAAAAGACAATGATATTGATATTCTTTATCATTCAGGTAAAGCAAATGTGGTAGGTGATGCATTGAGCCGCAAGACAATAGAAAACACTAGTGGCCAGTTGACTGAAAAGCAGGAGATAATCAAAGATCTACATCAATTAGCCAGCTTGGGAGTTCGCCTATTTGAATCTCCAGATGAAGGGGCTATTGTGTAAAATGCAGCAGAATCCTCCTTAATAGCTGAAGTGAAAGAGAAGCAGTTTGCGGATTCTATTTTATTGCAGCTAAAGGAAAATGTACAACAGAATCTGACAAAGGCATTTGATCTTACACATGAAGGGGTACTTCAATGTCAAGGAAGATTATGTGTACCAGATGTAGATGAGCTGAGGAAATGAATTATGACAGAGGCGCATCATTCGCGCTATTCTATTCATTCGGGTGCTACTAAAATGTACCATGATTTAAAAGAAGTGTATTGGTGGGGAAATATGAAGAAAAACATTGCAGAATTTGTCGCTCAATGCCCGAATTGTCAACAAGTGAAAGTAGAGCATCAGAAACCAGGGGGTTACATGCAATGTATAAATCTTCTAGTCTGGAAATGGGATATGATTAATATGGATTTAATTACAGGTTTTCCTCGTACATTATGGAAATTTGATTCTATATGGATTATAGTGGACAGGCTTACCAAGTCAGCGCATTTTCTACCAGTCAAGACTACTTATACAGCGGAGGATTATGCAAGGTTATATGTTAAAGAAATAGTGCAGTTACATGGGATTCCGATCTCCATTATATCAGACAGGGGAGCTCAATTTACTGCGCATTTTTGGAGATCTTTTTAGCAGAGTTTGGGTACACAGGTGAATCTGAGTACGACTTTCCATCCTCAGACTGATGGACAAGCAGAACGTACTATTCAAACTCTTGAAGATATGCTACGAGCGTGCACGTTAGATTTTCAAGGAAGTTGGGATGACCATTTGCCTCTTATTGAATTTGCTTACAACAATAGCTATCATTCAAGTATTAAAATGGCACCTTCTGAAGCTTTGTACGGAAGGAAATGTAGATCACCAATTGGATGGTTTGAAGCGTGTGAAACTGCTTTACTTGGGCCAGATATTGTTCATCAGGCTATGGAGAAAGTTAAAGTGATCCAATAGCGGTTACAAACGGCCCAAAGTCGTCACAAGTCATATGCTGATGTTAGAAGAAAAAGGCTTGAATTCGCCATAGGTGATTAGGTGTTTTTAAAGGTGTCACCGATGAAAGGGGTAATGTGGTTCGAAAAGAAAGGGAAATTGAGTCCACTTTACATAGGCCCATATGAAATTATTAGAATATTTGGGCAAGTTGCTTATGAATTAGCACTACCTCAAGAACTTTCCTCGGTCCATCCGGTATTTTATGTTTCGATGCTTCGAAAATGCATAGGAGATCCATATCGTATTGTTCCCGTTGAAGATGTTCAAATTACGGAGGATCTTACTTATGAAGAGGTACCCATTGTTATCCTAGATCGATAAGTAAAGAGATTGAGGAATAAAGACATAGCTTCCGTGAAAGTCCTTTGGAGAAATCAACAAGCAGAGGAGATCAGATGGGAAGATGAAGAAATGATGAAATCCAAATATCCCCATTTATATCAAATGGACGAAGAAGTTTAAAGTGCAGACATGGAGTAATAACAAGTAAGTATCCATGAGCCTAAAGTGTTTATATATATGTATGCTAATATAGAGATGCCTTTATTGTAATTGAAGTGATATTGTTAACATTCGAGGACGAATGTTTCTAAGGGGGGGAGAATGTAACACCCCGTACCTTCCCAACCCTATTTGAAGATGTTGAACAATGTTTATTTAAGTGTCGAGAGCCACAAGTATGTATTTTATAATGTTATTGATGAGATAATTGAATTTGGCCCTCGTACATGTGATTAAACCTTCGTAGGAGGTGTTTTGTGACTTTGTGGAACATTTGTGGGGTTAAAAACGAGGCTTGGAGGACCTCCAAATAAAGGATATTAAAGGTAAGAAGTAAGTTAAAGAATAGAACTTGAAGTATCTAACCAAACCCGCGAAGAAAAGTCAAAAAATGGAATTTTTTAAAAAACTAAGGGTGGGGTGTGCCAGGCTGCTCTGGGATAAAATTTTTAGCCCACAGGCAGCAAAGTGGCACGCCCTTTTTAGCCCACAGGCAGCAAAGTGGCACGCCCAGGATGGTTTTGTCCACCTTTCAATGTTGGAAATTTTTCTTAAGTCCTAAGGGTGCCCGGGGACGTACCGAGCCGATTTTTGCCACGTTTCTTCTACAACCATGAGTATATACATGGAATGAATGAAATATTATATTGGTATGGTAAAATTACTTGTGAACGAATTTGGCATCAAAATGATGGTTTTACCATTGTGGTCAAAATGAGCCATACGTGGCTAGAATCACTTGTTTTTGGGATTGAGGCTACGAATATGAATCGCGTGAGTGGGAATATTGCTGTAACACATATGACATGATTTAAACATGAGAAATTATTGATTTTATTGGTTTAAGTGAATTGGGTTCAATAAAAGGCCCAAAATGAGAAGAAGACATGGGCCAAAAATGGGTCAAATGACCCATTCTTGCCTTGACCTTCTAGAACATAACATTAAATGCCATAGAATGGATAAGGATGGAATTAAAGTCTTATATAAAGGACCAAAAAATCTGATTTTATTCACTTGAGACTCTCATGCTTTCTAGATATTTCTCAACCATTTTTCTCTCAAAATCCTAAGAACTCAAAGCCAACTTTTGGAGCAAGATCATCATTTTTCAAGCTTGGGTAAGTGATTATTCTTATGGATTAATATATTATATGCATGGGAGAGTATGTAAATCATGTTGGTTATGCTTGGAAATGTTGAACATGGTACTTTTTGGTTTTGTAAAAGATTTGTTATCCATGGGATTTAAGCTTGAAATATGACTTGTGATTTGGATGAAAGAGCATGGTATGGATGAAATATGAACATGTATGGTGTGATTATGTTATTAAATTTGTTATTTTCATATAAGTGTAAATTATGGGATTTTGGAAGATATGTGATATGAGGTGTATTAAGGTGAATTGATGGATTATTTGTGATATGGTGTGGATGAGAAAGTGTAAAGGAGAAGTTTTGTGGTGAAATTTTATTGATTATCATGTATTGGTCAATGTATGGAATATTGTGGGATTATTGGTATGATAATTTCATCAATGGTTTTGTCAAGGGGGAAATTGCATGTTTAAAGGCAAACATTAAACTCATTATCGTTATATGCATTTGTAAGGTAGTTGGTGGTTAATGTAAATTCTGTTATGTATTTGTATTGTAGAGTGAAACATAAGGAAGGAGCGGGGCATTGTATGCACATCTAAGATTGTATTGATAATACAAGGTAGGTTACTCTGTCCGTATCTTTCTGCGGCAAATAGTATTCACGTTGACATTACGCTTGTCACATTCCGAAACGTACTAAGGTACCCTATATCTGGTTATCAATGGTCATTATCATATATTTCCTACTCATTGATCAATTGTGAATCTCATGTCTCATATTCATGAATAATGTTCCAAAAGCCCAATAAGGTTATGTTCCAAAGCTCCAATAGTGGTTATATTCATGTATCTTGTTCGTTGATTATTGTCCAATGGTTCCAATGGTGTTATGTTCCCAATAAGGCTATGTTTCTAACAATGTTACTTCGTATGTATCTCACTCATTGGTTAATGATCCAAAGCTTCAAATAACATTATAACTATCATTGTATCAATCTCAAAGTAATAATTGAAGTAATGCATATGTGGTTAATGATCAAGTATGGGTGGTAGCTTTGGGGGAGAAATGCCTAGCTCAAGCCGATCCCGAGATTGTTGGATCAGGGGGTAGTCCTAGAGGCATAAGCCTAGCTCGGACCGATCCTGACAGGGGGCAACTCTAGAGGTACTAACCTAGCTCGAGCCGAACCTGATATATTGGTATGGGTGGCAGCTCTAGAGGTAATAACCTAGCTCGAACCGATCCCAATCTGTATTGATTCATAGGTGGCAGCTCTAGGGGCATAAGCCTAGCTCGAGCCGATCCCAACATAATATGATGTTATGTTAAAACCCACTGTTCAGTCGGGGCCCGGGTATCAAAGGTCACAGGCAAAGATGAATAATCATAGAAGTAAAGAAACAAAGAAAGTAATGAAAGCAATATACATGGTTTCCAAAGTACAGAATAATGACTTATCCATATTGGTTATGCATTTGAATTTGATTTCATTGACATACTTACATATCTTACAGTTTTATTTGAGCCTTACATACTTAGTACATTCTTCGTACTGACGTCCCTTGTGGGACTTACCTTACTTGCTGCAGGCGCAGTTACTAGTAGGCCTCCACAGTAGGTTGCCAGTTGTTGCAGATCATTGGTGGGCTCCAGTTAGTTTGGGGCTTCTCCGAGTCACAATTGTTTATATATTTTGGTATTGTACATGTTGTATAACGCGGGGACTTGTCTCGACTTTCAGTTAGTGTTGGTAAATGTATCTGTTAGAGGCTTTTGTAGACGGATGTGGGTGTATAAATGTAAAAGGTACCGGTCGTTTTTGACTTGATGGCCTCGACGGCCAAGTTTCGCATATGTATATATATATATATATATATCATGTTCCATGTTTCTCCTTTCATGTTCTCACGTGATGGTGGTGTTGCCTATGACATGCATATGAATAAATACAAGTAAAGCTTGGTTCTCTCGGGCCATGTCGGCTACGGGTGCCAATCCATCCCGATGGGATTCGGGGCGTGACAAAGATCAATTTGTGTGCACCTAGTATTGGCACTTATAGCTTGAATGAGGTTCTATTGCCATGTTATAAGAGTATTCACACGCTAGTTGACCCTTGTGAAAATCTAGGTGAGTCTAAGTTGGCATGTGAACTGCCAATAACTAGTGAAGGTGTGTGCATTGATGTACTTACTTGTGAACCTAATTCACTACTTGAGCATATTTGTTGTGAGCTTGATGAGCCTCAAGATAGTGATGTAGTTGATAGAGTTGATCAAGTGAATGAAAATGTTGTGAAAGATGACATGTATCTTTTTGAGAGTGAAATTGCATGCTTTAATTCCTCACCTTTGGTTAATGATCCTCTCTCAAACAAAGATATCTTGATTGATAATTGTGAGATCACTCCTAGTGTAGCATCTAGTAATGTGCTTTAGATGTTCTTGAGAAGAAGGATGGTATATGTAAGATTCACATGTTATCCTATTTCTTGAAATCCATTAAGAATATAGGGTTTAGTGAAGATTTGCTAACTATCCAATTTTTGATAGTGATCTCTCGCTTTTGAAAAAGAATGATCATTTGGGTAAAGATAGCTTTGACTTGATTGAATATTTTGGGAACCCAACTAGTGATTGTTCTTGTGAAATAAATTTTGGTAGTTATCCATTATTGAGAATACTCATGGTGATGATCTTGAATCTATTAGTGAGTATATACATAAGGACACCTTAGTTGAAGTTAAATTGCGTGACACCTTTCTCAACCCTCTTTTTGCTTATAATATTGTCAATGGTGGTATAGAGGGTCTGTCTATTTATGCGGGGAATACCTATGTATTTGACCCCGCTGATGATTTGGGAATAATCCCATTCTTGAAGATAGCTAGTGCATTGGTTGGAGTTTTAACTTGGGATAGCCTTGTTTATGACATTGTACTTAGCTATGGGAATTATTATATGATTCTTGACCTAAAGGGGTATTGTGCTTATTGAAATGTAGAACCAATGTGGGTTTGCATGTGTGATTGACTAATTATCAAGGTTCTTTTGGTTTACTCCTTTGTCAAAATCACTTGAGTAGCCAAGTAGTTCTTACTTTATGGGTTTAAACACCCTTGATTGATAGTTTTGATACTTGGTTATATCTTATGTGTGTGCAACCACGGCATGGTGATAGGAGTGATGTTACTAACACTAACTCTCATGCCATAAGGAAATTATTGTTGTTGTTTTTTTCCTATGATTTTACAAGGTTTGAATTCGAGGTCGAATCCTTTTCAAGAAGGGGAGGATGATACAAGCCAAATGGGTGTCAACCTTTCTTGGCTTGTATTTCAAGGGCAACAATAAGGGATCCATGCCATAAGGAGCTTAAGGCCACAAGGAAATAGGTTGAGGGTCCATTTTTTACTTCAAGTAGAGCAATATCGCGTATGGAAGATAGCTTAGAGTCAAGGGAGCCATTGGAGAGGTCGTTGGAGAGTTAAAAGGAGCTAAACAATGACTTGGATCCACCTGCGCTCTGACCTGCAGCCGCAGGTCACCCATCTGCGCCAGCAAGTGGCCATTAGGCCACTTCCAGTGGCACCTGCACCTGGGCATGCACTAGCAAGTGCCCCATCTATGTGGGAGGATGCCCTATTTGCTGAAATGGGTCACTTTTGGGCCCATTAAATGTAATAAAAGGTCCAAGGCTATAAATACTAGTTTCTACCTTTCATTTACTCAAATTTTTATGACATTGTATTGTGTGACTCCTTAAGGAGCATGAGTGTAGCTTGGAAAATCTTATATTGACTTTTTCCTAGAAACGGTGGTTGCAAGGGCATTACGATTTCCTCGTGGTCGTTCATAAGAGTTAGGTGCCTTTTTTGGATTGATCTTTCGAGGATATTGGATTTAATATATCATTTAGTTTCATTTGATTTCCATTTTTGTGTCTATCTTTCTATCTCTATCCATCTATCCTTTACTTTCCGTATTTCAATTCTATTATTCCTCTTGTTTTCATACTTTATTCCTCTTTCCGTATTTTAAGGGTTATCACCACCAATAACATGTGAATTTTCACTTGTACCCTTAGTATTTTCTTCAGGCTTCCCAACTCAACTATTTCCCTTTCTTCATTCTCCCTCCTTATAACTTTTATTTTTCAGTTAAAGTGATTAGGAGTTTAGATCAAATTAAAGGTTAATTGAAAGAGACAGAAAAGGATTCATAAGTGGTTGCCAAAGAATAGGCTAAAGGCTCAATGGGGCTAACTAGGATCATCTTTTAGGGTAGGTTAAATAGAGGATAAAAACATGTCTAATCAAAGAAATGCCTATATCATCTCCTAAACTCAACATTCTTCCTTTCTCGTTGCAAACAAACGTTGAAAGTTCTATACAATAATATGGAAGCATGGAATATCACAAATACCTACACTCATGGCACATGTTCAAATAAAGAAGGATCCATACAGACTTCAAATCAAGCATGGTCAAGAGTTCAAATTTAAGCTAACTTCATTCAAGAGTCAAATAAAAGAGCCTAGGTGTCTCAAAAGAAGTTATTCAATTTTCACCACATGCTTTAGCTTTCAAAACCAACTTGCATCAATCAATCATATGTAGCACATGACAATAGCACTGAGCATCTAATCAGTGAAAGGTTCTATTTATTCCTAATAACTAATTTTCCCTCAATATGTTCATCATCCATTCATCATTGGGAAGAGTCCCTAACTATGACTAAAAAAAAATTAAATTTACTCCTAAAAAAGAAAAAGGATACTGGGTTCAAAGGGCTCCACCTCAAAGAAGAATCAAAAAGAAAAACCAAGGAGTGGGTTAAGTGTGCTTCTCTTAAAAGACTAAAAAGCTAAAAATAGACATGTACAATAAAAACAAAATAATTTTTTTTTTGTGAATTTGGATTTAGACAAAAAAAAATTGCAAAAGAATCCTATAGCGCACTTCACTTTAAATAAATCGAAAGATTCTCATATTCCACCCCACACTTTAAATGATGTTATGTCCCCAAAGCATAAACTTAAAACAAGGGTTTGGAATACTCCCTAAAGCCTCTAGGCCTAGCTAGAACATGTCACACTCCACAATTTCTATTATGGGGGGGAGGATAGGAGGACCCCACACTTATACTTTCATCATGATTCTTAGCTTAGATTTTGGGTACTTAGACATCCCCTCATATGTTAAACCAACAAAGCAAAAACAAAACAAAGGTGACACTAAAAAAAAAAAATCTAACTTTATTACAACTTGGGTTGCCTCCCAAGCAGTGCCTAATTTAAATTCATGCATGGCGCAAGTCACAACTACTTTAGGATTCCCTTCCTTGCTTCCTTCATCTTAGGTTCAGCTTTCTTCTTTTCTTAATTCTTGACTGGTCACCATCAAGATTTTCCCTCAATCTCAACTTCAAATCAATCCCAAGATCTCATTCAAGCATTTCTACCATAGGCTCAGGTTCACTTTGCATCTTGTACACTTTTTCTATTTTCCCCTCAAGCCATTCAACAAAAAGTTTTGTAGTTTGCGTAGTTTTAAACTCATAACTGCTCCACCCACACTTATTTTCTTGTACCACTGTTATCATGCACAAATCCTAGTAGTGTAAAGGTGTTTTAAGTACTTTATACACTCTAAAGGTAACCTCATCATCATTCACCCACATCTTTATGTTGCCTTCCCTTATATCAATTAAAGCAGCTCCCCTAGTTGCAAAGAATGGATGTCCCAATATGATTGGCACCCTCTCATTGGCTTTATAGTCAAGAATAATAAATTAGTAAGGATTACAAACTTAATGACTTTTAGGAGAAAATCCTCAATGATCCCTTCTGGATCCAATCTAGATCTATCAG
This sequence comes from Capsicum rhomboideum, assembly GCA_031232105.1. NCBI lineage: Eukaryota > Viridiplantae > Streptophyta > Magnoliopsida > Solanales > Solanaceae > Capsicum > Capsicum rhomboideum. Next base: position 96,335,129 of record CP124715.1, read on the forward strand.
CAAGCTATAAAACTACTTTGGAAGGCCTAGGTTTCCCCAACCCAAGAGTATTGAACACAAATAAATGCATCAAATTTAGACTTGCTCCCAAGTCATACTAGGCCTTCATCAACTCACATTCACAAACTTATATAGGGAGTGTGAAACTTCTTGGGTATTTGAGTTTCTTGGGTAGTTTGCTTATCACCCTTGACTGCACTCCTCAGTGAGTGCCATAGTCTCTAAATCTACAAGTTGCTTCTTGTTTGTCACCACATCCTTCAAGTACTAATCATACTTAGGAATTTCCTACAAAACATCAAGTAGAATAATATTGATATGTAGTTCTCTGAAGATGTCAAAGAACTTCTTAAAACATGCATCCTCTTTGCTTTTCAAGAGACTTTAGGGGAATGGTGGTGGTTGTCTCTTATTTTCTTCTTGCTTAACCGTATTTTTTGCAACTTTTTTCTCTGAAACATTCTCTATTGCCTGGCTTGATCTAATCAATTTAGCTTGTACTTCATGATTTTTTTCTTGTGAGGTACTTCATCCAATAATTTGCCACTCCTCAAGGAGATTTCCATTACCTAACTGGGTTTAGGATTTGTGTCACAAGGCAAACCCCCTTGGGGTCTTGTATTCTGATCTTCAGCCAACTAACCTATTTGCATCTCTAAATTCTTTTGAGTTATTTGATGATTCCTTATATTTCCATCCATTTGTGTCTGATCGGCTGCCATCTGTGCTTGGTTGGGCATGATATTTTTCAGTATCTCTACTATATTGCTAAACTAAGAACTAGCAATGCTTCCCTGAGCTTGTTACTAAAATTTTTGACAGCCCTTGGTTTCCACCCCATGAGAAATTTGGATGACTTTAGTAGTTATGATTGTATGTGTTACCAAAGTTTTGATTTCCTTTCTGTGCACTACCCACAAAATTAACTAATTCCAGATTTGCTCCATATAAGTCTACAGAATGACAATAACCTCTACAGATTTCACACCAAGTCTGAACCTGGCGAACTGCATTCACTAGGGCCTGAGTCTGAGCTACACTCAACTTATTAAATTGGGTCATCATTTGATTCTGAAATAAATCCAATTGTTCATCCAATACAGTGATACTAGCAACCTCTAACATACCTACATCCTTCATTACCATACCTCTAGATACATCACCATTCCACTCTGCATTACCCTAAGTAATATGACTCTAAATATTGTAAAGCTCCTCATACGTCTTCTCCAGAGCTTGACCACCTATAGCTGAACCTAACAAAATCTTTGTATTTGGGTCATGATTTTCAACAAAAGTATAGGCCAGCATATCATTCATCTGCTGGTGATATGGGCAATATCTGAGAAGATCCTTAAATCTCTCCTATGCCTAATTTACTTAAAGCTCACTATTTCACATTTTAACTTTGCATTTTTTCAAGACGAGAAAAATAGTATGAGGAACTTCCTAGCAAGGTCATCCCAAGAAGTGATCAAATTTGACGGTTCTACCTTCAACCTTTTCTTTACTTCTCCCAAAAGTGAGAATAGTAAAAGAGTGAGACTCACAAAACCAGTAAGAACTTCTGCGGGAATAAAAGTGTCACTTATCTCCAAAAAGTTCTACAAATGTTGTTGTGGATATTTATTTGACAAGCCTGTAGACTGCCCGCTAGTGTACAACAACTACACCATATTTTTCTTAAATTCAAATCTACCTCCCAGTTCTGGTTTGTGTATACTGGAGGTAACATTATTTGCAAGTGGGACTATCACTTCATGAACTGGTCTCTAAGCCATTACTTCAGGAACAACCTCATTATGTTGATCCTGCTGAACTTACAGTATCGGATAGAGAAATATTTCTTCTCTCCTTAACAGATGTAAGCGTCGCTAAGGTTTAGGATGTGGTTCAACCAAATCCTTTCCCTTGCCAGCTTACTAAAAATTCAAACCTATGCCTGCAAATTCAGTTTCTAAAACCAAGTTATCAACACTTATCAATTAAAACAGTAAAACTAAAAATTAGAAGATTTGCTAATTTTTCAAATCCCCAGCAACGGTACAAAAAACTTGTTGTGTCTAAATGCATATTCAAGTGTATGTGGTCGTACAAGTAATAAAGTGGCCCTTTCGAACTGGATGTCGAACCCACAAGGACTGGTGGATTTAGCTAATTCCTAATTCAAGTAATACTATAATATTAAACAAGTGCAATTTGTAACCCAAGAATAGGTTGGTCTTTCTATATTTCTAAACAAACAATAAAGGTAAAGACATAATGAAATGGGTTGTAAACAATATTAAGGAGGGTTCCAGAGTTAATTCATAATTCACAATCATGTATAGCAATTATCTCTCATTGGTTTTGATCTTCTATCTTGGTTATTGATTCACGGGGTTAATAACATGATTCGAGAATGATCATCCTCTAATCATCTATCTAACTAGCCTCACAACTACATCTTTGAGTGGGTATGAGAGGATCTAATTCAAATTCATTTATATTTCTTCCCATATTGCAACCAAATGAGGCGAATTAGGTATATTCCAATCGTTATCTCAAATCAAGTCCTTAATTACAAAATAAGAGATCTCATTCCTTTTGCTTATTGTTCTAACCCTTCCTTCCCTCAGTCCGTTCACTTCAAGCTCAAAGATTTATTTTAAAGGTTGCTAATCATTAAAATAGTAAAAGCATGAACATAAGAACAATCAATACATGATAAACAAATCCAAACCAACTAAGAATAAAGTTTTACAATCATGTTCATAGCCTCAACCTTGAAAGAGGGTTTTTAACTACTCAGAATCTAATTCACAATTAAAAATTAATGCATTTCATACAAAAATTAAGTAATAGAATAGATAAGAATAAAAACCCTATTTGAAGCCTCTTTTGTATATTTTTCAGCCCCCAAGTCGTCCAAGAATAATTAGAATTAAACTAAATGTCCTATTTATAGTGTTGGACATTTTGTACCCAAAAAAAACCAAGCTCCATGCCACTTCAATATCATGGAGCCTAACCTCCATGGCACGACCTTATCACAGAATCTCACTGGTGTTCCACTCTAATAACATGGAACCTTACTACCTAGCACCTCCAATTGCACTCCAATTTAAATCCAAGCGTGTGCCTTGATCCGTGCAAATGCTGCTTATTGCCATTATAGATTGTTAAGACTTTCTTCCACTTAATTTCACTTGTTAGGCTTCCTTCCACTTAATTTGTTTTGTTAGGATGCCTTCCACTTAAATTAAATTACTAAGCAGCCTTCCATATTGTCTCATGTGCTCAGCCACAAGTTTGTGCCATGGATTGGGATGTTCCACGTTTCTTATGTGGTACGAATTTCACTCCATATACCATGTTTTAGCGTGTATAATGTCCCATGATCTGGCATTTAATTTCCCTCATCAATATTTAAACCTATAATTCAAGATTAGCTTGCTTCACATGCACTTTCAACCTACAAAAATGACTAATCACATATGTTAGTTCATGGGAACATTTTAATTGAGAACATAATCAAATTAGTTCTCTGACCAAGATATAATATGGATAATAAATGATGCTTAGATGTATAAATATTCCCATGATCAGTGCATTGAATAGAAGGAGTCGAAGTTGATACAATTTTGAGCCATAAGTGTCATATGTGGTGAGTATTTGCCTTGTTTCTTGCATGCTAGCATCTAGAACTTGCCCTGTATGTGGGAAAAGTTGAGCGTGGTTTTTAACTTAAAGGATATGATCTTGGCATTTCTTTGTAGCCAAATTCTTCTCCATTATCTATACCTACCCGTGCATTATCCTTAGTGAGCCCCTTTGTGCCTTTAAGCCTATGATTTCAAACATAGATCACTAATTAACCTAATACCCTTTGGTTGAATGGCCTACATCTTAATTGGATCCAATTAGGCCTGATTGCACTTTAGTGATGAAATGTAACGACAAGAAGTGGCCATAGGGGAAAGTACCTAATAGGGTGAGAAAAAGAATAGTGTATGTGTACCTATATGCTTAATTGCCTCAAAAAATAGAAAAAAAGGAAAATAAAAGAGAGAAAAATTAAAGAAAGAAAGCAAAAAGGAATTGGGAATAATAGAGCAAATGGTTGTGGGTTCACATGAAATAAAAAAAAAGGGTGAAAGGTAGTTATGTGTATAGGAAAAGTATGAATTAATGAGTGAGGATGAGGTGATGAAGAAAAGTATTGATAAGTTGAAGAATGAAATTGTCCTAAAGTGTATAGGGATGGTATTTAATATTTTCCAAATGGTTCCTACTCGTCCCCTAGCTGACTTTACAACCTTAAAAAATCCTTTTGATCCTACAAGTTTGATCATTTGTTTGATTGAGTAGTACACTACGGTCAGGCCTATGATATGTGATGTATGTTTGAAAATTTCCTTGGAGTTTGAGTGATTTTGTATTAATGTGCCCTAATTTCATGTCACACGCATGTATTATGAGAGTAGGGGCACCACTCAAAAGTTAGGGGCACATAATAGTAAGACTTTGGCAAACTGAAAGCTATATCTTTAAAACATAGTCATGTTGGTCATGTTGGTTGTATTTTTTCTTAAAGAATCTGTTTATAGGTTGTGTGATTCTACTATGTGATGTTGATTGTGGTAAATATACTTGATTGAATGAAGTGTCTTTCATGGTCAAAGTGTTTAGCAAATCATGGTATGAGTGGTCTAGTTCAAAAGGTTGCCTTGAGTCCCTACTTGTGTCATGAGCCATAAGAGGGTTGTTCAAGTACGAACAAGGTTTTAAGTATGGGGTGGTGATCTTAGGCGTATTTAAACATCCAAATGCCAATTATTATCCATCTTTTAACTTAGTTTGTGAACTAATCTAATTATGTTCTCATGTATTTTGCTCAAGAATGTGTCCAGGAACTAATGGATGTGATTAGTGTGTTCAGTTTGAAACTACGTGAAGTTTAAGATTAATTTGAACATGAAAGAGTTGATCCTAATGGTGAATGATATATGTTGGATTATGTGACCCGAGACATTCTAAAAATGGGTATTCAGAAGCAACTATGAACCATGGAGCAAAAGAAAGTTGAAGAGTGAATTTGGCTGAAAAATAGAGGCAATTTGCATACCTCCATGCCACAGAAGTCAAGTTTCGTGATCCTGGCATGCCATAAATCTGTCTATCTCTAGGTTGGCTAAAAATAGGAGCCCTCTACAATAATAACGTACCACAGAACCCAATCTCAGTGATATTGGCATGGCACGGAGATGACGATATCAGCCACTATTTTTCATATAAATAGGACCCTTATTATAATTTTGGAACATTATGTACAGCCTTGGAACAAGAATAAGAGACCAAAAAACTTGTATTAGGGTTTATTTCTCCACTCTTCCTTCTATTTAAATTATCGTATGAATAACGTAAATTCTATGATGTTGATTTTAAGTATGAGTGGCTAAGAATCCTTGTTCTGGGGTTGAGGACAAATGCATTATTGTATTTCATACTCTTGGTTTGGTTTAGCATTCTATTTACCGCATTGGTTGTTCTTAAGCTCTTGTTATCAGTATTTTAATGCTTGGCACATTAAGATAAATTTATAACCCTCTTGTGAATTCAAAAAGAGAACAATTAGGATAGAAAGAGGAGTTTAGAAGGTGAGTTCTAATCTTTAATAAAGTAAAGGTTTGATTTGCGTGTAGGACAAGAATATACTTATAATGCCTTATTCGGTCATAACACAAAAAGATATCTTAATATATCTAAATTGAATTATTGCATCCCTGCTCAACGATGTAGTTGTGATATCTATATAGGTAGAAGATTATAGGCTCGGGTGACCATGATCATATTATCAACCTTGTGAACCTACAACCAGATAAACAATGTAGCTAATGAGAGAGTGTCATTATACAATATTGCAATGCATGCCTTAACCTTGGAATTTCCCTAAAATATTATTTACAACATTGTTGATTATTTCATCATTCTAAATATTCATTGTTTGTACATTGAGAATCACCAAAAATCTCATCTTACTTGGTTACTAATGCACTTGTTTAAGACATTAGTATCAATTGAATCAAGAAAATTACTAAAATCAAAATCCCTGTGGGTTCGATATCTCGAAAGAGCTTCTATATTGCTTGTACGACCGTGTATACTTGCATGTGTATTTAGATGCAACAAGTTTTTGAGCCATAATTAGCTGCTCAATAGTGGTCTGTAAGGACCCTTGGCATTGCATCTCTACAAGATAATATAAATAAGTAAATTGAAACAAAAACATAAGCAATAATAATGGTTTAAATCTAAAAATAGACAATCTTTATTAACACATGACTGGAATAAATGAATGACTATGAACTACTAAATAATTATTTGTCTAGTGAAGCCTCTACTACTAAGCACAAAAATCAACTGGAACAAGGCCCCTTAACCTTTACTAAATCAAAAGTCTTAACCAACTAAAAAGAAAGGTAAAAGTAACTCTAAGTCTCCTGGGTGATAGGAGAGCTCACCAATTAGCTAAATGTCAGGTGCTACCAAATGTCTAGCAACAAACCTTAGACTTGAATACCTTGATCTACATCATATGAAAGATATAGTGTAAAACAAAGTCAATACAAAGGAATATATCGTATCTAATTATATACATATATGTAGTATAAACTAAACAACTGATCATAAAAATATTTGTAGAGCAGCTTAAAAGAACTGAAAACCTGATATTAATGTCATGATAGGTAAAGTCTGCATAAAATATTTCATGAGTATGTAAATAGTAAATTTCATAAATTTATTATAATTGGGGAGTTTTTCGTAAATGAAAAACATCATGCATGCTCATGATGCCCAGTATCTTACACCAACACTGGAAAAGTGATTTTGATGGGCCAAGATACAGAACCATGTATGTTAGGATCTTTATTCATGCTTCTTGGGATAAAGTTATGGTGGCAACATAGTTATGGGACTTGGTAATCTAGAACTTTGTCCTCTCAGTGCTAAATAATCCTCACAAAATATATTAGTGCTCTATAATATAACTAAATCATAGTGTGAGTTTGTGCCAACATGTCTGTAAAATTATATTGTTGTGATCTTGTGCTAATTTCATGTCATGTATCATATGTAGAAGATCATGTATCTAAAAATATATATTTTCATTATAGAGTTCATAATTCATAAATACACCTTAAAGCATGAGTTTCAATGCATAAATAAGAGTTTTATATGATGAATCACAAGATCATGGAAACTCTTTTCATAAAAGTCAAGTTAAACATGTAAAGGAAACAACTTTAATGATTTCGACACAATCCCTAGCTTTGAACATAATTTCATATATCTTGGAAATGAGGATTTAAAGAATCCATCACTAAAATCTTTCATTCCTAAAGAAGACAACTAAACATGAAGAAAGTTTTGAAAAATCTTTTCAAAATTGAAACCCTAGATTGCTTGATTTTACCTTAGATTTGTTCTTGAGAGAATAAAGGAAGAATGAACTTAAAGGTCTAACTTTTATACCTTTTGGTAGTTAAAATATCATTGGATAGGGTATTAGGGCAAGGAAAAGTCAAAACTACCCTTTTAAAAATGTTGCTAAAATTTTTGGAACTAGGCTCCATTAGTCAGTGACTCGTGGACCACACCATGACTCGTGGAATTTTTTGCGGTTCCTTGGGAGTATTGTCAAAATTTTGAATCCCTCCATGCCTTGACACTATGACTCGTGAACTCATTCCATGGTTCATATTGAGATTGGTGGATGCAAAGGGACTTTTTAACTCTCAGGTAGGGTTTAACAAGTCATACCATGACTCGTGGTTCTATTTCACAACTCGTACGGTGAGTCATTATAGCCTGGGGATTTGAACAAGTGAAAGATGGGTTCCACATATTGATCCATAATTCATGGATTGGATTCACAACTCGTGAACCCTCTTGTGTGAACATGGGACTTCAAGTTTCAGACTTTGTTTTCCATACTAAGCGCTGAGTATTGTAGGCTCAAAATCCAAGGTATTAAGAGTTCTTCCAAATCTCTAAATTCCGTATTTGACAATGGGCTATACAAATGATATGGTATGCCTAAGTGGAGTTTCAATCTTAATCATATGTTAAATGAAGATGATACCATAATTTATTTTCTCAACAGATAGAAGTTCATTAGAAATGACAGTGGAAATCTCAGATAATTATGAGAAGATATGTGACTAATGGATTAACAAAGATAAGAGTTCATTGTAGATATTCGACAAGACTGTTGTTGATTTGCTACAAGAAGTGAAACAATTTTCTAGTTTTCAAAAAGGTAATTTCTCTTTCAAATATCTAGGTTCTCCTACTTTCCGTTCTAAAGAGAAGAAGTCCTTCTACCTTGATTTTACTAAACAAAGTAAATGATATTTTACAAAATTGAAAAGGGAAGATTATATCATTTGAAGTAAAACCACAATTATCAACAATGTACTCCAAAGTATGCATATTTACCTTATATCTATTGTAGAATCAATGAAGTTTACTATACATGAACTTCAAAGAATCTTTGCCAGATTCTTTTGGATAAAAAAAGAAGAAGAAAGAAGCAGACACTGGTCTGCCTGGTTGAAACTATGCATTCCTAAAGATGAAGGGGGTTTCGATTTTTGATATTTATTTGATGTATTTAAAGCTCTTTTTACTAAGATTTTGTGGACTTTAAGAACTATCATATCTTTATGGAATAGTTTCATATGGATAAAATACCGTAAAAAAATATTTGAGCCTTGGTACAATGGAAAGGAGGTTAACAACTATGGAAGAAAATGTTAGAGGTGAGAGATTATGTTGAACATGAAATTTGATAGGAGCCAAGAAATGATTCTTTAAATGTATGATTTGATAACTTGTAAAAAATAACAACCTCTTGTTCATGCAGTTCTAATTAATTTTTCTATTGGTTAAAGAATAGAGGATATTAACTATTTTATGATAGAACAAGAATGAAATAGTCAATAATAGAGTTTGCCACAAGACATAGTAGACCATGTTTGCACAAACATTAGAGTATTTGAGAGTCAGAACTCAGGGGTAAATATTGATGGATATCAACTATTAGGGACAAATTTATACTAAGCAATAATTGGGAAATTAATAGATAGAAAAAAAATATAGAGATTGGTACTGCAGTATGATTTGGGATGGAGGTCTGCTTTATAACAGATATTTCTTTCTGTGGAGACTCTAGAAACTAAGTTTGCCTGTATATAAAGTGCTAGATAAATGTGACATTGTCATAGTGTGTCACGCCTCGAATTCCAACAGGGCGGGCTGGCACCCGAAGCCGTTAGCTAAGTATAGTTCTATAGGTGTATTTATTCCTTCCTTAAAACATGCTTTTATTAATATCTGTATTGCTCCTAAGTGTACATGAGTTATTTCATTTTTTGGTTTTGGTTTTAATGTTTGTATTTCTTTGGTTATTTCTCTTTTACTTATTATGGGTACCATTGCACTACCTTGTGCATATTTACAGTCTACTGTATGTTCTTTTTGGCTTATTATATAATATTCTTCTTTTGGTTTTTTGAACCAATATTTTACCATTGGTACATCTAATACATTATCTATCTTTAAGGTTATTTCTTGTTTCGTGATTTGTTTGTATATATTTGAATCAAATATTATTTTCTGGTTATTACTATCTTCAGTTTGGTAATTTTCTTTTTCTATTATTCCTGATTCAGTCATCAATTTCGTTTTCTGTATCTGATAGGTTAATATTATCATTATTTAATTCAGTTTCTAAATCTGAGTTGTTTAATTCCATATCTGGCAATTCATCTAATTCATAAATACTATCGTTACTTTCTAAATCATAATCTATGTATGGTAATTCTGTGTAAATATTTTCTTCTACTCTTATTTCAGTAATTTGTTTTTTCTTAATATCTTTAGGTATTTTACAATCTTTAGCTAAGTGTCCTAATTTTCCACAGTTGTAACATTTGCATTCTGATAATTTTTTCTTAGGTCGGTAAGGTCTTTTTCTTTTATAATTTTTTATATAATATCGTTTTCTTGGATTTTTATACTTGTATTTGGATTTAAAAGATTTATATTTTTTAAATCGTTTTTTGTATCTAAACTTATTTTTCTTAATTTTACAACCAAATTGTGGTGCTATCTTTTGTGTACAACACGACATGTTTTTTGTTAATACTTTGTCTAATTTTTGTTTATCTTTATATTCATCACATAGTCCTATAAACCATGTTTGTAAATATTTTATTCTAGCTCCTAATGTATCTGTTAAACTAGCTGCTTCCCATGCTGTTACAATTTTTGTGCTAAATGGTTCAGGTAATTTTGTAAAATATGTTCTTCTAACTGCTATAGCTTCTTCATGAGTATATATTGCTCTATAATAGTAATCTTTAAAAGCGCATGTATATTCATCTATATAACACATATTGCATATTGATAATTTATTCATTAATTGTCTATTTAGATTTTTATCTTTTTCTTGTTCTGCTAGTTCTGTTGTCATACTTCCAAATTCGTTTCTAATTCCATATTCATATTTATTTAAAATTGCTATGCTTGATGTTATAATTGTTCCACTACTATCTTTATTGCTTCTTAATGCTGCTCTACCTTCAGCTGTTATATTATGTAGCCATAATTTTACTGTTCCTATTAGTGTTCTTTCTATATATCCTGGTGTATCTGCTACTGATATCTTATTGTCTATTAGTTGTTTTGCAAGTTGTCCTATCCATATTTGTATTGTTTTATTTACATCTGTAACACAATCTAAATCTAAAAATTGTGAATGTTCTGGCGTTTTAGTTGGTGTCCATTTATTTAGTCTACTTTGCCATATTGCTTCATATCTATTATCGTCCATTACGGTATAATAAGTTGGTCCAGTTGTTCTGGGGTTATCATGTCTTCTTCTATCATATGTTCTACTTGTACTTGGTTGTTCATTTTTTATGGTATTTATATTTGGTTTAGCATTTGTTGTATTTACATTTAAATCTGTTATTTGGTTCATTATTTGGGTATATGTTTCACTGTTTTCGTCATTATTATCATCATTGTCTAAATTTTTTTCGGATTCGGATTCATTTATGGTTACATTATCTATAGTTAAATTGTCTATTGTGATATTATCAATACTTATATTTGGAGATTCTTCGTCAGGGTTTAATTCTTCTAAGTGTATTTGTTCTTTTAACTTTTCTAATTCCATTGCTAACTTTTTTTCTTTTTCTTTTTTTATTTTTTCATTTTGTTTTGCTAGTCTTGCTTGTACTTTCTGGGCATATATTTGTTTTAATATTGCTAATTCTTTTTCCATTTCTTGTATTTTTGTAGATGATTCGGATGTTTCAGGTTCTGTTTCGGTATATTCAGGGATTGGTTCTTAAGGTTGTATAGGTTTAAATGGTGTTTGAGGAGGGTCTTGTTTTATTTGTTGGTTTTTTAGTTGTTCGATTTCTTTTCTGGCTTCTAATCGTATTTTTTCAATTTCTAATTTTTGATCTATTTCAGTATTTTCTTTTTGTAATCTTATCATTTCTGTTAGACTATCTTCTAATTTAGCTGATATGGGATCTGGCATTAAATGTAATTTTGTTCCTAATTTTCTATATCGTCGTCCTAAATTTGAGTGTGTTATTATTATTTGTGTTCCATCTGTTCCTAAAAATGTTTTTTCTTCTACTGGATATTCTTCTTTATTCATATGCATATTTAATTTCTATTATATCTTTTTGTAGTTCTAATTCACTTATCGTTTGTTTTTGTGCTTCTATCGATTTTTTAGTTACTCCTGCAAATATATTGTAATTTAATCTTTCTTTTCTAGACTTAATTTCATCTTGTATTTTTATATATTGACTAAGTAATTCTGCTTTTCTTATAGTTTGTTCTATATTTGGCCTACTTGATTCAGGTTTATCCATTTACTAGTGATTCTCTTATTTTAGTTATTGCTATAATAAACTGTGTCATTGCTTTTGTTAAATTATTTATTTCCTTAATTATTTGTGTAATTTCTCTTAGGTTATGTTTTCTCTGACTTGTTATTTTACTCTGTTTTTCGATTCTTTTTGTTAAATAGTGTATTTTTATTTTTCTAACTACTCTTGGTTGATGTTGTTTATACATTATAATTCCTCATATTTGTATTCTTGTTGTTTTATAAGTTGTCTTATATATTCATATTCCGTATAGGAAATTGTATCTATTAATTCAGGTATTTTTGTGTATTCGTATTTTTCATATAGTTTATTTAAATCTAGTCTTAGTTTTTGTATTTTTGTTGCTATATTTATTTGTTTATCTAATCTTATACATCTAGGATGTTCATCTGGTAAATCTTCTCCATACTCAATTCCTTTCATGTTTTCTGTTTGTATTATAAATTGTTTTTTACTTTGTTTCCTTATCCTATCTTTATAATTGTTTAGTTTTCTTTTATTTATACGATTATCTTTTTTATTCCTATGCTCTGATACCAATAATCTTCATTCATGTACACTCATATGCATGTGACCAAATGAACAACACTCTATCACATATAGATATAAGATTCCAATGGCGGAAGTCATGGAGAACATATGATATATATGAAACTTGGTCGTTAGAGCCATCAAGTCAAAAACATATATTCCTTCATTTGTCCCACAACGTCTACAAAAGCCTTTAACGGATACATAGCCAAGCCTAAAGTTGGGACAAATCCCCACTTTATATATTTACATAGTACCAAAACAAATGTACATAATGACTCAGAAAGCCCCGAACTAAACTGGAGCTCACCAACAGTCCGCGGATGACCCGTAGCCTGCTGTGGAGGTCTACTAGCACCTGTGCCTGCAGTAAGTAAGGTAAGTCCCCCAAGGGACGTCAATATGAAAGAATGTACTGAGTATGTAAGTCTATAAGAAACTGTATGAAACATAAGATCTCAGATGGAATCAAATACAAGTGAATAAACATTATGGATAAACCACCGTTCTGTATATATGTGTGGAATGATGTACATTATATTCATTACTTTCTTTGCTTATACGTTCATCATTATTACCATTCATCCAGTTGATCAGCGGGCCATAGCATAATCATCCACCTTATCGGTGGGTCATAACATAATATAATATAATATAATATATCAACAATCATCCACCTTATCAGTGGGCCATAATATAATATAATATATTTTCTTATCGGTGGGCCATAATATAATGTAATGTAATATATCAACAATCATCCACCTTATCGGTGGGCCATAATATAATATAATGTATCATATCAACAATCATCAGGATCATCTCTAACGGGGCTTTCACCCATTTGAGCTACCCCCCGACCTCTAAGAAACATATATATATACATTACTGCATTTCTTTACTTTTGTGAGATTGATACGTTGGAGGTTATAACATCATTATTGGAGCTTCGGAATATTAGTCAACGAATAAAAGACATGTGAATCAAAATTGTTCAATTAATAAGAAACATGTGAATAACAATATATGTCAAACCTGAATGAGATACTTTGGAATATTTCAAAATGGAACAAGTACGGTAACGATGAGAGCAATAGGTGCTACCAAAGAATATGTTTAAGAGAAACCTTACGTACCTTATCTTCCCAATATGAATACACAGTCCTATATGTGATTACAATAATCCAGCTCCTTCCTTACGTTTTACTCTGCAACACATGTACATAACGGAACTCACGTTAACAACAAACTACATTGCAAGTGCATAAGACGACAATAGGCATGTATAACGTCATTTCACCCTTCACAATACAATAAATTGCATCACCACACCAACAACACCACAACATTACACACATCAACCAAGACATCATAAACCAATAGCATTTCACACCAAGTTTATGCTTTACACTTCCCCTTCAACACTATGTCACATTTACCTCACTACGTCACGTAAACACCTTCCACAACAACATATTAAAGACAATCCATAATTGATACCATCCAAACTACCTCCGGGCTACTCCTTTAAAATCATTCAAAAGGTACTATAAGTTGATAATTACATTCAAGAAGGGTATAGGCTTTGGGGATCAAAGAGAGACAAAAACATGCAAAATGGGGTCCTGGAGGGACTTGTGGGGTCGCCTGCGCCCATAGGTGGGTAAAATATGGATGCAGGTTCCCATATAGCCTTGTCTAGGGCCACCTGCATTGGCATGTGCGCCCGCAGGTTCCCCGCCCGCTATGGCGGGTGCCCGTTTCAGCCTCCAAGGGTCATTTTCGGGTCCTTTTTGAAATGAATGGTCCATGGTCATAATTAATCTTATCTTTTCATATTTAAGGTTAACGTGGATGCCAAATAACAATCATGTTTTCACAACACACATGAACATCACCAAAAATAAATTTTCCTTTCAATACGTCACCGGTTCCATGTACAATTTCACAACAACAATTCCAAATGTTATACACAAAAATAAAGAAAGTTAGGGACATAAACACATCTTAATCCATCAAATTAACTTCCTTCAAAACCACAAGTCTACTTTCAAGTTTATAAGGCAAAACCCTTTACCGATTAAGCAAACATAGACTGTTTCACCATAGTGAACTTCTCCACACTTTGTCAACATAACCAATATAATTTATACACCCTATTATGCATATAATATATTAAACCATGAGAGTAAACACTTATCAAATCTTGAAAAAGGATGATCTTGTCCAAAGAAAATGGTTGTTTATGGTTTATAGGAGAAGAGAATATTGTGGAAAAATCTAGAAATGATACATGTGTGTTTTGTTGATTAAAAATATGATTTTTTGCCTTATATAGTGCCTCATGGTCATCCTTAGCCAAACTTTGGTCAATCATTGAGGTGTTTACTTGGTCAAAGAAAGAATGGATCATTTTCCCATTTTGGGCCATGTCTTTTGCTCAATTTTTAGGCCTTTATTGAGCCCATTAGCTCAAGATTAGTTTAGCGCAATAACTTCCATGAATAATATACCAACTATCACAACTTAATTAATTCCATGAACATTCGGGTAGTCACATGAGTTCAGAAATGTATGGGGTGTTACATCCTTCCCCCCTTAGAAACATTCGTCCTCGAATGTTAGTGATATTATCCAATTTAAACAAATTTAAGTCTAAGTTTATCCTTCATGTTATCATATACACATAATGATTGTAAAGACTTACTTGTTATTGCTCCAATTTTGTACCTTGAACTTTTCTTCCGTTTGAAACAAAAGAGTGTACTTAGACTTCATCATTTCCTAGGCTTCCCATGTGATCTCTTTTACTAGTTGATTTTTCCAAAGCACTTTTCTTGAAGCTACTTCTTTATTCCTTAATATCTTAACTTGTCGATACAGGATAGCAATAGGCATCTCTTCATAGGTGAGATCTCCTTTACACTTTTGAAGCATTGAAACATGAAATACAGGATGGACTGTAGAGAGTTATTGGGTAGCTCCAATTCATACGCAACTTGACCAAATCTTTGAGTAATCTTATATGGCATGCTATATAGGGCGGCCAACTTTCCTTTCTTTCCAAATCTCATTACCCCTTTCATTGGTGACACTTTCAACAATACCCAATCACCTATGGCAAATTCTAACTCCCTTCTTCTAACATTGGCATATGACTTATGTCGACTGTGGGCCGATTGTAGCCTCTGTTGTATTACCTTAACTTTCTCCATAGTTCGATGAATAAGATCTGGTCCAAGTAGAGCAGTCTCACCCACTTCGAACCATCCGATTGGTGATCTACACTTTCTTCCATATAAAGCTTTGCAAGGTCCTATTTTGATACTTGAATGATAGCTATTATTGTAAGAAAATTCAATAAGAGTTAGATGATCATCCCAACTACCTTTAAAGTCCAATGTGCAAGTTAGTAGCATATCTTCAAGTGTTTGGGTAGTACGTTATTCCCAACTACTTTTAAAGTCCAATGTGCAAGTTAGTAGCATATCTTCAAGTTTTGGGTAGTACGTTCTGCTTGTCCATTTGTCTGAGGATTAAAAATCGTACTCAAATTCACTTGTGAACCCAAACTCTCCTGAAAATACTTCCAAAAATGTGCAGTAAATTGAGCTCCCCTAGCTGATATAATCGAGGTTGGAACCCCATGTAGTCGCACTATCTCTTTATCACACAACTTTGCATAATCTTCAACTGTATAAGTGGTTTTGACAGGTAGGAAATATGTTGACTTGGTAAGCCTGTCAACTATTACCCATATGGAATCAAATTTCCGAAGTGTACGAGGCAAACCTGTAATGAAATCCATGTTAATCATGTCCCACTTCCAGAGTGGAAGATTTATACATTGCATATAACCTCCAGGTTCCTGATGCTCTACTTTTACTTGTTGACAATTTGGACATTGAGCTACAAATTCTACAATGTTCTTTTCATGTAACCTTACCAATATACCTCCTCCAAATCATGGTACATTTTGGGTGCTCCTGGTTACATAGAATATCTTAAATGATATGTCTCCGTCATAATCCATCTTCTTAGCTCATCGACATCCTTTGTTAAACCTTATTGTACATTTTCTATCAGCTGCAACAACATAGGATCCGTATACTGCTTTTCCTTCACCTCAGCTACAAATAAAGACTCTGCTGTATTTTGCACAATAATCCCTCCGTCTGGAGATTCATGAAGACGAACCCCCAAGCTGGCTAGTTGATGTAAATCCTTGACTATACCTTACTTCTCCGTCAACTAACTATTAGTGCTTCCTATTGCTTTGCGACTTAATGCATCGGCTACTATATTTACTTTTCCTGGATGATATAGGATATCAATATCATAATCTTTTAATAATTCAAGCCACCTCCGCTGCCTCAGATTTAAGTCCTTTTGCTTAAAGATATATTGCAAACTCTTATGATCAGTATATATATATCCCCATGAACCCCATACAAATAGTGGCGCCATATCTTAAGGAAAATATCACGGTTGCTAACTCAAGATCATACGTGGAATAATTTCTCTTATGCAGACGCAACTGTCTTGAGGAATACACTATCATATTGTCGTGTTGAATTAAAAAACATCCTAAACCAACCTCCGAAGCATCACAATACACCGCATACCCTTTTGTGCCTTTCGAAAGTACTAATTCGGGTGTAGTCGTCAATTTATCCTTCAGCTCTTGGAAACTCTTCTCACATGCATCATTCCACTGGAATTTTGTTACCTTATACATTAGCTTTGTTAGAGGTGCAGCAATAGAATAAAATCCTTCAACAAATCTTCGATAATAATCTGCCAACCAGAGAAAACTATGAATCTCTATAGGCGTCGTAGGTCTTGGCCAACTCCTCACCGCTTCTATCTTTTATGTATCAACCCTTATCCCTTCTTCTGGCACAATATGACCCAAGAATTCTATAGATTTTATCCAAAATTCACATTTAGAGAACTTTGCGTATAACTTACGGTTACGAAGAATCTGTAACACCTGTCGTAAGTGACTAGTATGGTCTTCCTCTGATTTTAAATAAAGCAGAATATCATCAATTTGGGGGAGAGGATATTTACCTTAATTGTCACCTTGTTTAGTTGTCGATAGTCAATACACCTTCTCAATGTGCCATCTTTCTTTCGTACAAATAACACTGGTGCACCCCACGGGGACATACTAGGCCTTATGAATCCTTTTTCTAGCAAATCTTTTAATTGCTCCTTTAATAACTCTGCTGGGGCCATTCTATAGGAAGGAATAGAGATAGGCTGAGTGCCTGGCATCACATCAATACCAAACCCTACTTCCCATTCTAGAGGTAAACCTGAAAGATCTTCAGGAAATACATCAAGGAATTTATTTACCACTGGAACCGATTGCAGAGTTGGTGGTTCCACATCAGTATCTTTCACTCTTACTAAGTGACATATGTACCCCTTGGATATCATTTTCCTTGCCTTAAAATAGGAAATAAATTTACCTCTCGGTGCTCGAACATTACCCTTCCATTCAAGGACAGTCTTTTGTGGAAAATGGAAATGTACCTTCTTAGCTCGACAATCTACCGTGGCATAACAAGAAGCCAACCAATCCTTACTATACAATTATGATATACTCTTTTTTCTACAATAGATTCACCAACTGATGTAGATACCTCAAATGGCTTAACTAATAATTCTAGTGTTCTTTCTACTTTTTCATCAATCAATGGAGTAACATATGCTAATGTAGAACCCTAATCAATAAGTGCATGTACATTATACTAAAATATGGATAATGTACCTGTAACTACATTAGGAGAAGCCTCCGAATTCTATCAGTCTACTAGAGCATAGGTGCGATTCTGGGCTCCACTGGAACTAGCTGCTCCTCTAGTACCTCTACCACGACCAGCAGGTTGTATACCTGACGATGATAACGCAACAGCTGATCCATCCCCCTCTGTGGGCACTCTCTCATCATTTTCCCTGACCTACCACAGCAAAAGCAAACATTCATTCCAAAGCAGCATTCACCTGAATAAAACTTCCCGTAATACTGGTACAGCTGACGAAAAGACCTCTATTGGCTCATACTTCCTTGTTATCGATACCCCACTGTCTGTGAACCCCAAGTCCCACTACTTTGCCCAGCTTAACTGCCTCGAAATTGAGTTGGAGTACCTGTTGTAGGGTAAGAAAATGATGGTCTAGGCGATCTATTAAAAATCCAAGGCCTAAACTCTCCTTGGTATGCCGTGAACTGTCCCATAGGTCTAGCCCTCTTTGACGGCCCTCTTTCCACTTCGTGCGCCCTTCTCCTTTGTCTCTGATCCTCCATCTTCTGTGCAAAGGCCTGTATTTTGGCTATATCCATATCTTTGTTCAATGCAGCAATAGTACAATCTCTCAACAAATATGACTCCAATCTGTCCACATCCGATGGACTCTGTCGTCCATAGTGGCTACTACATTTGGAGCATACCTAGCCAAAGAGTTAAACTGAAGACTGTACTCTCTGTCGATCATGTTACCTTGACGCAAATTTAAGAAATGGTCCGTACGAGCTTCTTGGACCTCATAGGGAAGATAATGATCAAGAAATGCTGCTTTAAATTCCTCCCAACTAGCTGGAAGTACATTGATACCCCTAGATAGTTTCCAATCTTCGTACCATAATATAGCCTCTCATTTCAATCTATATGATGCAAGTTGGACTGTTTCTATACCAGTCACATGCATAACATCTAGATCCCTTTGAATTTGGTCCACGAAGTCCTTTGGGTCTTCATTCAGATCTGACCCAGTGAACGTGGAAGGGTCTAATTTCAGAAAATCCTGTGTTCGCCGACTAGCTGCCCTATCCGCACCATCATTATTTGTCATTGGACCAACTTGTCCTTGACTCAGTGCAGCAACTATACGAGTCAATATTTGCAACGCATTTCTTAGATCCTGCTCAGTATTATTAACAGGTGGTTTGACAGATTCTTCTTTCCTTCTAGGCTCTTTTGGAGCTGAAAAAGTAGAAGAAACCCGCGATGCAAACTCAGTTTCAGCCCTACCTTGACTAGCTTGGTCAAGTGGTATTCTACTGGTTCCTTCTCCGGCAATCCTATCTATTTTCATACCTTTTCCCCAACCTCGTCTTGTAATCGGAATTTTACTATACAAAAGAAAAACCAACTTCAATGGTCAGATGTGATTTCACCTACAACTTTGGATCTAATGCACGATCTAAGAAATGAAGAAACAAAAAAACTCCTAAATGTCCCGTAGCCTCCTACTTATAAATGTGGCACGCAACACATCCATAAGCAAGACTCTACTCAGACACAGCTTTGTAGAGACCCTTAGGACAACCTGCTCTGATACCACTTTTGTCACGCCTCGAATTCTAACGGAGCGGACTGGCACCTGAAGCCTTCAAGGCCTGAGAGAACCAATCTTCATTCATGGACACTCATATGCATGTGACTAAATCAACAACACTCTATCACATATAGATACAAGATGCCAATGGCGGAAGTCATGGAGAACATATGATATATATGAAACTTAGTCGTTAGGGCCATCAAGTCAAAAACATATATTCCTTCATTTATCCCACAACATCTACAAAAACCTCTAACGGATACATAGACAAGCCTAAAGTCGGGAAAAATCCCCACTTTATACATTCATATAGTACTAAAACAAATGTACATAATGACTCGGAAGGTCCCGAACTGAACTGGAGCTCACCAACAATCCGCGGATGACCCGTAGCCTACTGTGGAAGTCTACTAGCACCTGTGCCTGCAGCAAGTAAGGTAAGTCCCCCAAGGGACGTCAATAGGAAAGAATGTACTGCGTATGTAAGTCTATAAGAAACTGTATGAAACATAAGATCTCAGATGGAATCAAATACAAGTGAATAAACATTATGGATAAACCACCGTTTTGTATATGTGTGGAATCATGTACATTATATTCATTACTTTCTTTGCTTATACGTTCATCATTATTACCATTCATCCAGCTGATCAGTGGGCCATAACATAATCATCAACCTTATTAGTGGGCCATAACATAATATACTATAATATATCAACAATCATCCACCTTATCGGTGGGCCATAATATAATATAATATAATATATCAACAATCATCCACCTTATCGGTGGGCCATAATATAATATAATTCAAAAATCATCCACCTTATCAGTGGGACATAATAAAATATAATGTATCATATCAACAATCATCGGTATTGTCTCTAGCGGGGCTTTCACCCCTTTGAGCTACCACCCGGCCTCTAAGAAACATATATATACATTACTTCATTCCTTTACTTGTGTGAGATTGATACATTGGTGGTTATAACATCATTATTGGAGCTTCGATATATTAGTCAACGAATAAAAGACATGTGAATCACAATTGGTCAATGAATAAGAAACATGTGAATAACAATATATGTCAAACCTGAATGAGATACTTTGGAACATTTCAAAATGGAACAAGTACGGTAACGATGACAGCAATAGGTGCTGCCAAAGAATACGGGAAAGATAAACCTTACATACCTTATCTTTCCAATATGAATACACAGTCCTATATGTGATTACAATAATCCAGCTCCTTCCTTACGTTTTGCTCTACAACACATGTACATAATGGAACTCACGTTAACAACTAACTACATTGCAAGTGCAAAAGACGACAATGAGCTACATGCCTGTCATATAACATCATTTCACCCTTCACAATATAATAAACTGCATCAGCACACCAATAACACCACAATATTACACACATCAACCAAGACATCATAAACCAATAGCATTTCACACCAAGTTTATGCTTTACACTTTCCCTTCAACACTATGTCACATTTACCTCACTACGTCACGTAAACGCCTTCCACAACAACATATTAAAGACAATACATAATTGATACAATCCAAAATATCTCCAAACTACTACTTTAAAACCATTCAAAAGGTACCATAAGTTGATAATTGCATTCAAGAAGGGTATAGGGGCTTTGGGGATCAAAGAGAGACAAAAACATGCAAAACGGGGTTCTGGAGGGACCTGTGGGGTCACCTGAGCCCGTTGGTGGGTGAAATACGGCTGCAGGTGCCCATCTAGCCCTGTCCAGGGCCACCTACATTGGCATCTGCGCCCACAGGTGCCCCACCCGCGAGGGCACGTGCCCTTTTCAGCCTCTAGGGGTCATTTTCGGGTCCTTTTTCGCAATGAATGGTCCATGGTCATAAATAAGCTTCTATTTTCATATTTTAGGTTAACTTGGATGCCAACAAACAATCATGGTTTTACAACAAACATGAACATCACCAAAACTACATTTTCCTTTCAATACGTCACCGGTTCCATGTACAATTTGACAACAACAATTCCAAATGTTATACACAAAAAGGAATCAAGTTAGGGACATAACCACATCTTACATGTTGAAATTTAATCCATCAAATTCACTTCCTTCAAAACCACAAGTCTACTTTCAAGTTTATAAGGCAAAACCCTTTACCGATTAAGCAAACATAGATTATTTCACCATAGTGAACTTCTCCACACTTTGTCAACATAACCAATATGATTTATACACCCTATTATGCATATAATATATTAAACCATGAGAGTAAATACTTATCAAAGCTTGCAAAAAGATGATCTTGTCCAAAGGAAATGGTTGCTTAGGGTTTGTAGGAGAAGAGAATATTGTGGAAAAATCTAGAAATGAGACGTGTGTTTTGTTGATTAAAAATCTGATTTGTTGTCTAATTACTCATGGTCATCCTTAGCCACACTTTGGTCAATCATTGAGGTGTTTACTTGGTCAAAGAAAGAATGGATCATTTTCCCATTTTGGGCCATGTCTTAGCTACTAGTGATCTATCCTAGTACTTATCATACAAAGTTGATAATTTAGGTTCACCTAAATGACTTTTGACTCCTATTAGATGAATATCACTCATTCATCCATTAGATCTATGAGTGTGTGTGTGTATTAGAACATATCCTTAATCTCAGATTAACTATTCCTGAACAAGGCTAAAGCTATTAGATGAAGGTTGATAGCCTCAAATCTCCATTCTTTATCTCTAAGTTATCCATTTTTAATCTCTAAGTTGTAGCATTCTGGAAGGCGGGAAAAATCTCTTACTTGTGTACTTCAATATATACAAGCTGTTAATTACTACAACAAACCCCCTTCAGAAATAACTGATTAATATTTTAAATAACCGCATTGACCTAGCTTCTAGCCATATTCCCTATGGGATCGATCCCAACCTATTTGGGTTCTATATTTGATTCAACAACCACTTTATACTTTAATGCAAACTGGAATTTGGGAGACATCAAATTTTCGCATAGTTTCAGATAAATACAATTTTGGAATAGTTCAATTGTGTTTAATTGACTATTATTTCTTATTCCCTAATTTACTTATTTTTATTGTTTTTGTTTATTTAAGGGTACATGTTAGATTATGCCAAATACCCGATGTCAAGGCAATCCCTTGCTTCCCATCAATCACTAACTCGAATGAACTATTAGTAAAAATGAATGCTCAAGAACATGAACAATAAGGGGAAACACATCAGTCTACAGTAGAAAGACTTGCTGCAGAGGATGCAGCCCATGCTAATCGAGGAAATATTGTAGCTGTTGTAGATGCTGCATACTTAGAGGAACAATAGTCCCAAGGGCCATAACCCAAGACCATCCATTCCATATAATGATTTGAATAATGAGGAGATGTTGATTTTGATGGAGTGGGCGCTAAGGGTGCCATTGTCCCTCCTGCTTTAGCCCATGCTGTCATGTTTGATATCACAAGTACTCTAATCCAGTTGTTGAATCTAAAAGGCCTGTAACAATCAATGAGAATGGACTAGGATTGTGTCTCTAATAATTTTATAACTCAGTAATTGTAGTGTACTGGTGATCTATCTTGGTATTTAGCATGCAAAATCGGTAAGTTGGTTCACCTAAATGACTTTTGGCCCCTATTAGATGGATATCACTCAATCGCCGATTACGTCTATGAGTGTGTGCATATTACCTTTTACCCTTGATCTCGATTAGCTATCCCTGGACAATAATCAAGCGATTATATAAGGGTTGATAGCCTCAAATCTCCGTTGTTAATCTCTTTTCCTACTCTTTACCCTAATGGTCAAGCAAGTATGAATTAAGGTGAGTTCTAATATTTGCAATCATTAAAAAGCAATTAATATAAAGAGAAGAACAATACATGCATGAAAACCATTCAAGAATCACAAAGTACTTTAACCTACTTTGTTTATTCATCATGGTTCCCACAACCCTAGTTATGGGATTTAGCTACTCATGTTCGTAAGATGACAAATAGAATTTGTAGATGAAATCATAACTACAGACTTATGATGAGAATAGAAGAACTTTGAAATCTTTAATTATCAAAGGAAAATCAATAATCAAGAATCAAAGTATGTAATTTCTCCAAAAAAACAAAGAACAAATTGTATCAAACTAGTACAATACGTCTAAGGTTAAAGAGTGCATAAATTGTTAAACAAAACTTATCCTAAACATAATAGGATTATAGGTCTTTCAGCATACCATGATTCGTAGGTTGGGATCATGACTCATGGTCAACAGTGTACGATCCATGGTCTTCAGATGTCTGCCAATTTCTCCAGCTTTCCATGAGTTAGTGTATGACTCATGGTCTTGACTTACGATTCATGCATTTACTCATTCTTTCTGAGTCCAATTCGCACCTTTTTAGTTGATCCTCCTTATGGCTCTTAGAACGAATTAGGATAACTCGTGGTTTAACTTATCGATTCATTGGTCGACTCGTGATACCTGGGATTTTAGCATATCCTTAGGACTCCATCTATGGCTAACAATACAGATCCATTGTTTCTCTTCACGAGTCGTGGAATGACTCATTCTATTTGGATTAAATTCACCTCTTCTAAACTCCCTCTACGGATGATAGTATAACTCACACTCTCTGTTCATGAGTAATTGAACAAGTTGTGGTGTCAATATTGATTTTGTACAATCTTTGTTCATCAGTACGGGCCTTATTTTAACTCGTACAATGAGTTCACGAGTCGTACACAAGTCTTACATGAATCGTGCTTAGATCTTTTTCAGCATATTTTCCTTCCTTTACCTCAAGACCCTATTTTCTTGCACAAGCACATAAAACACATCATATCTACCAAAAAATACTTAGAAAGTAGAGTCAAAAGTACCGCAAGATCACGGTACTTCAAATATACTCTTGGAAATACTTTGGGAGATAATTATATTGAATTGTAACCCTCACCGTGCAAACTTGTCGTGTAACCTCATATTTATATCCATTCTAATAGACTTAGGTAAATTTTTCTAGCAGATCAACTTGGATTTTCACCATAGCATAATTGAGCCTGATTTTATTGATTGCCACCATATCAAGATGTAATTAGTTTCCTACATAGATTCTAATGATAATAAGGAATCTCTTACATAGTACGCAGGTAACATGCTACGGAAAGGACCTAGTCTAGGCATGTACAAGAGCTTCTATACATAACAAGGACAAAAGAAAAGACACAACTTCCACCGAAGAGCGAAGTGTAGAAGTTGATAATGAGTACTTGTTGCTGCAAGTAACAGACTTCAAGTCAACCTGTAAAATACATACATCAAAAAAGGAGGTAACAAGAGTAGTATTAGTACACCATACGTACTGATAAGCATTAATAATCGATTGGGGTTAGATCATGAAACATCATACATAAATCACACGAACAATCATGACAGTCTCATAAAATAATTTAACACCAAGGTTCGGGCCTTTCAATATTATAGAAGTTTCCAATTATCCTTTTTAGCCCAATTAACCCAATCAATTATGCTAACCATTCTAATTTCATTAAATTGAGTTTCACTAACTGTTAGCTCCATTACCGTCTAGCTAACTTAAGAATACATGGATTCAAGTATTGGTTCGATCAACAAATCCACTATCTCCACATCACAAGTATACAACAAGTCACAATATCAGAGATAACACAATCTGATAAAAAAGTATAAGTATCACCACACACGCAATAAGTAGTTTCATAAATCTACCCAACAATCCAATCAATTATACAATATTAACAATAAGGACACATCAGTCACAAATAGGTCTCACAAATAACTCTGAGTTCCACAACCTCAACAATCACAACATAACACCAATTAGGACATGTGTATTTCATAAATCAACACAATGATTCATACAACACCCTGCAACCATAGTAACCACCAGACATCATGGATCTATGTCCATATAAAAATCACAAACCATATCATCCAAATGCCATGCCCAAAGGCCTAGTCATGATTCTCCATTCAATTTTATATTATGTATATGTTTACTAACCACAGTCTACTACTCATCAACCATAACCTACCTCGATAAAAACCTACTCCTATAGAGTATGTGCATTCTTTTTCCTCATTCTTGATCTAGTGATTTGGATGGAGAATTGGCGAGGATAATGATTGAGCTACGTTCTTTGAGAGTCTTTCCTATGTTTTATGGTCATTTTTATTTTAGGAATAAACCTAGGGCATTTTTAGGGGAGAACAATTATTTTTAGGATTAGTGCTTAGCAAAAAGGATTTAAATTCATAAGGTTACTGATCGAGCACCACTACAGCAGTCAGGCCCTCGCTAAAGTAGGCTTGTTGTATTGGCCAAGGGACCACTGCAGTAACCCTAAAGAAGACCGAGCCCCATGTTCCTAATCCTGTTCCTAAAGTGATTGTTAAACAAAAAAATAGATAATTCCAACTTAAATTCAACTCGATGTAGATTTTTAAATTCGGGTATTTTTAATAACGATAAAATGAGTCATTACTTTAGACACCAATTTACCAATCGTTCATCCCCGAATGTACATTGTGGTATGAAAAGGAAGAGGTCAAAATATTTCAAGAAAAATTTACTCGTGGGCTAAATTGTTTCTGTATACCAACCCCTGATAACAATTACTCGGCCTTCCTATCGAGGTCCTTTGAAATATTTAGTGAACAAAATCAATATTACATTTGAATCGAATATTTTTTCTTATGAGAGTCTACCATATACGAATGGGAAGGATTTAGAAAAACATATGACACCACACAAAAATCAAAGCACGAATTTCACTTATGGTTGCTACAGTGGTTAAAGGCTTGCTACAGCGACACCATTGTAGTGGACCACGGGGTGTTGCAGCGGTCTCTAGACAATTTAAGAGGGAATGGGGAATAACTTTCATTTTACACTTAGAACTTCCCAACTCTTTCAAAAACTTGAATTCTCCCTCCACCACTCACTCCTGACATTGATTTATCAGGTAAATCTCACTAATTTCTCATCTATTTATCACTTGTGACTTCCACATTGCACAAATGTATGTAGAAAAACTTTAATTTTCAAACATAAGTGGGTTTTTGGGCAAGATCTTATTTTTGCCTTTGTGGGGGAGAAATATCGAAGCATGGTAGTTCTTCTTACATTCTGAATGCTTCTATAGCATTCTATGCACGTTATTTTATAGAGTTTATGGGGGTTTGAACTCCAGAATTAAGTGAGATAAATTGAGGGTTATTTTTGAAAAAATATTAGCCATTGAGGCTTGAATAAGATGTTAACCACCCTAAGCACAACATATATGGGGCATCTACTACTACACAATGCTAGATATATGTTTAAAATCAAAAAAAAGAAACAAAAACTCAAAAATGGGGGTTTTGGGGTCAGGGTTCTGTTGGGGACGATGTCCCCACTTTTATAGTGGTCTTCTCACTATAGTGATCTTGACATAGTAGATACCATCTACTATAAATACCCTACTATAGCGACGAAGGGACCGTTACAGTCGTTGTCTGGCACTGTCCCTTCCTGGGGAAATTCAAAATTTTCTAAGCCATTTTTCTATGGCACCTTGCTTTTATGCTTAGTTTGTTATAGTATTTTAATGAACTCATTAATAACAAACTTCATTTATTTGTTCAGATAACCATTATTATCATGGCTGAAGATGGCAACGCTCCTCTTCCATATGATAGGTTGCACGACAATAACTACAAGAGGAAGTTTTTGGATATGCAGATCAGGGGGCTGACGCACGAGTGTGGGTTTGTGATCGACAGGGCGGAATAGGAGGCACTAGAATAATATACCTGGCTGTAGGAGGTAGATTAAGGACCATTGGTGGAGCTTACTTGTGGCTACAATAAGGATTGGGTAAAGGAGTTCTATGCCATGCTCCCTATTATAAAGTGGTATACCCCTAATCCCACCATTTGCATTTGGGGTGTGGGCGTTTCGATTGGGGTGGATATCATTAATACAACCTTTGGTACCCAATCCCTCAAATGAAGAGTATCGAGTGAAAGAGATCAGGAGTGATAATGAGTGGTTGTCCAGCATGTAGGTAGTGCAGAAAAAGTGGATGACAACTCTATGGGTCCATACCAAGTGGTAGATCAAGAGCACCAATTTCACTCTTGATGCTCGGTGATGGTCAAACCTAGTCTCCCTAAGGATTCGTCCATCTGAGAATATGATGGACATGAATTTCCTATGGTCCTTGTTAATAGATTGGGTTTGGAACTACATGGTTGAAAATGTAGGGGAGAAGATTATGTAGGAGCGGGAGGTCTTCTTCAATAACACAAAGGACCTCTTCCGTCCTTCTCTAATTACTTAGTTGTGCCAGATGGTGAATGTGCTTATGGAGAGGAGGAATTATATGGTCCAGTACGATGAACCTTTTGACCTATTTTAGGTGAAGGGCTCATAAGAATGAAGCAAGAAAAAAATGAAGATGAGTGCTGAGAAAGAGGGCAGTGGGACCCAGGATGGCAGGAAAGCTGAGACTGGCCCCATATGGCCTACCGGGCCTTTCCAGCACCTGGATTCAGACTTGGCCATGGTGAAAGACACGCTGATGAAGATGACCATGCCTAAACAAGAATCTGTTTCCTCTAGTACTACGGCAGGCCCCTCTAATCTCCAGGATGACTTTGCTCTATTGGCCTGGGCCTATGTAGAGCTCCGGAACGATTTGGTGAGGGGAAAAAAAGGCACTCCTGGGACTATTTGTTTGTTCTCATGTGGATGGATATGAAGATCATATTGAAGTACTTTGCTCTAAATGAGAAGCCTCCCAAGGTGAAGACAGTCGATGCCCATTAATATATCATTTCTAAGAAGATTGGATGAGGATGTTTCCAACGCTTCAAGCCTCGGAGAGGATAGAGCGGATAATTAGGGCCCCGCATGTATGTCTCCTGCCCCCCCCCCTTATCCCCTATTTTTAGAAACTGTTGGTTTTTCCCTTCATAGGCACTTGTTAGACAACTGTTTAATTTCTCACATTTATAGATATTTTTAACTATTTTTCATATTTTGGTGACGTAGGTGTTATCTTGGGAATAATGGCCTTGTTTGTAGGCCCATACTTTTATGAATTTTGTATTTTATGTTTAGGAATTGCTCTTGAATCATGATTTAGAAAAAATGAGATTTTTTATGCAAGTTGGGCTAGCTACTACTTAATGACCATTGCAGCGGTCTTTCACCCACTGCAGCAATCTTGTTGTAGCAATCCAAGGTCCGACACAGTGACCCTAGTGAGTAGCATAACCCCACTATAGTGGGCAGACAATCGCTATAGCGGTCTAACTATAACGGCACCCCCACTGTTGAAACAGCCCTAACTAGTAGCTCGAGGGAAAATTTGGTTTCTTCCTCCGAACACAACAAAACACCACCCAACATGACTTTTAAAGTCTAAATTTCCCCCACGATGAATGTAACAGCACAAGCTATTTATTATTAGACTACTAGTCTTAAAAATTTCACCATCTCAATCATTACGGAAGATTTTTGTTGGGATAGTCAGACTCGAAACACTCCTTACATTATTTTATCAACACACCAAGGCATTAGTATACATTCAATGCACCAAAGATCATCATAATTTCAACGTATACTGATTCTTATTATCAACATTCCATAATTAACAACTAAACAAACAACTTCACTATAATTTACACAACAATTGTAAGTCCTGACTTTTATCGACAGATACCAAATCGTCTAGGTTCCAATTGTGAACTCCTAAAGATATCAATTGGAATAAACTAGGTTCTAATTGTGGTTGTCGAAATACCAATCGAAATAATTATATACCAATTGGGCTCAATCGAGGTAGACAACAAACAGAGGTAGCACGATAGGAAAAAAGAAAGGGAATGGATCCTAGATTCCTTATAGATCCCTAAGGATTAGATGTGGACGTCTATACACCAATCCGCAGGACTCTACTTGACATTGCTCTTGTACTTATGAGACCAGTAACCTAGGGCTTAGATACCAACTGTCTTGATCCAAATTACAGGATCATGCGGGTACATACTATATTCTTAACTAGATAGGAGAACTCTTACCACTCAAACAACTAATTATGGAAATTCAATCAACAACCTTTTTATTGGAAAGCAATTTAATCTCAATACCAAACATTTCCATAATGTTTGAGACTTTTACAAGAAAATAAATTAACAAATAAAAGAACTCTCAAGGACCTAAGCTAGACATATACAAGAGCTTCTATACAGAACAAGGACAAAAGAACTAGAGAGGGAATTTCAAAAGTTAATGATGAGTACTTGCCGCTAAAAGAGACCTCAAGTCAACCTGCAACACACCTACATCCAAAAAGGATGTAGCAAGAGTTAATGATGAGTACTTGCTGCTAAAAGAGACTCAAGTCAACCTGCAACACACCTACATCCAAAAAGGATGTAGCAAGAGTTAATGATGAGTACTTGCCGCTAAAAGAGACTCAAGTCAACCTGCAACATACCTACATCCAAAAAGGATGTAGCAAGAGTAGTAGCAGTACACCACACATACTAGTAGGCATCATAAATTGATTAGGGTTAGATCATGCAATGTCATACAGAAATAGCAAGAACAATCATGAAAGTCTCATAAAATAGTTTAACACCAAGGTTCACATTCCTTAATATGACTTTTCACTATTATAGAAGTTTCAATTATCCTTCTTAGTTTAATTAACCCAATCAATTACACTAACCATTCTAGTTCAGTTAAAATAAGTTACACTAACTGTTAAGTACATTTCCATCTAGTAAACTTAAGACCACACAAATTCAACTACTAGTCCGATCAATAAATTCACTATCTCCACATCACAAGTATAAAATAAGTCACGACATCTGAGATAACTTAACAATCAGATAAACAAGTATAAGTATCACCACACATGCAATAATTAGTTTCTTAAATCAATCCAGCAGTTCTATAAATTAGAAAATATTAACAATAAAGACACATTAGTCACAAACAAGTATCAAAATAAGCCCGAGCTTCACAACCTCAACAATCACAACATAACACCAATTAGGACATTTGCATTTCATAAATCAATACAAAGAGTCATACAAGACCCTGCAACCATAGTAACCACCTCACAACATGGATCTATGTCTATATAAATATCACAAACTATATCATCTTTGTATCATATCCACTCATAATTCACACTCACCTTATAGAACCACTCTTTAATCTATACACACACGCTAAGGTGGCTTATGTTTACCCAATATTCATGACCTGTAGGGGACTAGCTTTGCCCATGTACCATACCAACATGGTATACAATACTTCATAATAGTATCAATATAAATTTTTGTACCGGTACAATACCCGAGCCTCCATAAAAATATTAATGTATAATTTTGATTCCACTATCTCTCATATAACATAGTGCACCCAATTTTACAAGTACACTTCCAATCATAATGTATTTTCAATCAAGATCATTATTCAATAGCTTATTCATTCAAGCATTAACAACCATAATCATCAACCAAATACCAATCAACAAGAATCCAATTTGGGAGCATGCATGCCATCAAATCAAGCCTAAACTCCTATATAATGACTATAAGTTAATTCACTTACCCCCAAACCTCTTTTATTCATATCAAGGGTGGGTTGATTCAGTTACTAGAATAGTGGTCCTTATATAAAAGTCATTTCTAAATTTAGAGACACCACTTCAATAGACGATTATTTAACCATTTAGCCAAATTTAGATTACGGTTCTAACATTAGTTATGTGCCTTTGCACATATTGCTCCCTAACACTTAGCCAAACTTTCCTTTAGATTATTTAAGTTACGACATTGCATTTTCTTATCGTGATCAATTCTCATAACAATGTTACATTAAAGACATGCACAACATTGATTTCACCCTTTTTAAGGTCTTTATGCTAGGTTTTAGATTACAAGCTCACATTATCTATCTACCGTTACCCTATTCCCATATTTCACATTGTAATTCATCATGGAAGTCATAAAACACACAAAAAACACCCATCAGGAGATTCATACCTGATCACATCAATACATAATTAGATTTCTTTAAGTATATTCTCCATTTTTATACATCCAAACGTCATGCACGAAGGCCTAGTCTTAATTTTCTTATATATCCTATATTATGTACACGTTTACTACCCAAAATATACTACTCATAAACTATAACTTACTTTAATGCCAAGCATCTGCTACAGAGTGTGTGTATCCTTATTTTTCTTCCTGGTCTAGCAGTTTGGACAGAGAATCCATGAGGATAATGATGGAGCCATGTTCTTTAAGACTCTTGCCTCTCTTTTATGATCATTTATAATTTAGGAACATCCCTATGACATTTTTAGGGGAGAACAATTCTCTTTAGGATGAGTGCTAAATAAAAAGGGTTTAAATTTGCGAGGTTACTGCTCGGGCACCGCTATAGCGGTCAGGCCCTTTCTACAATGGGCTCGCTATAGCAGTCAAGGGATTGTTGTAGGTCCATAAGGCAGACCGAACCCTACATTCTTAACCATGTTCCCAAATTGATTGTTAAACAAAACAACGAATAATCCCGACTTAAATTCAACTTGATATAAATTTTTAAATTCTGGTATTTTATCACGGGTGTTTTTAATAATGATGAAATTGGTCATTACACAATATCACCTCGCAGTTGGAAAAAGTATTTCATAACTTTTATGGATGATTGTACTTAATAATATTATGTTTATTTACTTAACAGTAAGGATGAAGGAATTGAAGCATTTAAGCAATACAAAACTAAAACTAAAAATTAGTTGAATAAAAAGATAAAAATGATAAGGAGTGATAGGGGTAGAGAGTATGAATTTCCTTTTGAAGAAATATATTTGGATAATGAAATTGTCCATCAAATTACCGCCCCTTGCATTATGTCACCTAAATTACACCTCCAAAAAAAGCATAAAGTGGTTGTTGAAAAAATATAGAATCCAGCTAGGTTGGGATCGATCCCAGAGGAAATAGGTTGAAATATCAATCAAGACGTCTGTTTAGCGATACTAACAATCTCCAGTAAAAAAGAGGGGTTTTGTAAAAAAAAAATCAATCATAACAATTGTTGATTTGTTGGATTTGTAATCAATATGAGAGAGGAACTAGGACTGTGTTCCCCAATAACTTCAAAACTCTGTAGGTTCTTCATACTTAGTGATCTCTTGTGGTGTACGACAGGCAGAATCGATAGGTTATGTATCATCTAACCAACTATGTTATGCCCATTGTAGATGACTATCCCCAAGCACAAAGGTTCATGGGTCATGGGTTTTGCATTAATAACCCCTATCTAAGATCCAAATATAGTCCTTCTCATTTACTGGTTCATGCCTAATTAAATGGAGGTTGGTGGCTCCAAGTCTTGTTGTTGATTCTCCTTTCCCATCTGATTATCCTTGCTAAAGTCAAGGGTAGAGATAAAGTGAGTCGTAATGTTGTACACCATCAGAAAGCAATCAATTCGAAGAGAATTAACAATACATGCCTAAACACCCATTGAGAATCACCTCATACTACGAAGACTACTTTGTTAATCTGTCATGGTTTCCACAACCTTAGTTTTGTTTTTTAGCTACTAATAATTGTGGTGATCATATAAAGATTCAATAATGAATTCATAATAAGAACACTTACAATAATCAAGAAACTAATTAGAAGAATTGTAGATGAACAATGGAATGAAGAACAAATTGAATTATGGAATTAATGGCAAAAGTATGATGAAGTACATTCAAAGTATGTTACAATAATACCCAAAATATGTGTCCAAAACAAAACCCTACATGATGTATTTATAGATATAAATAAACCTATCCTAAACTAACTAGGAGAACTGGGTCAGCACAAGACCAAACAGGTTGTACAAAGACCCTACGACTTGTATGAGCACTCATATGAGCTGATCTTCACAAAATTCAGATTTTTTCCCATGAACATACGTATAATTTGTACGCTTTTTGTATAGTTCATATGCTTTCCGTATGGTTCGTATGCTCTTCATATGGTTTCAAATATTTGCCAATCTTCATGTAACCCCTCATACGACTAGGTATACGATTCTTGTACCCTTCATACGGTTCATATGGGAGCTCGTATGTCTTTACTTGGTATATTTCTCAACTTTTCTGTCACATGTGCCTCTAGACCCTAGTTTCCTGCTAAACCAACAAAAACACATCAGACCTATATAAAAATACTTAAGGATACAAAAAAATCTTTCGTTTTAAGCCTCGAAAGTATAGTAAACCCATGACACATCAACATCCTCAACTTAGAACATTTGTTTTTCCTCAAGCTATAAAAAACACAACTAAAATAAGACAACACTCAAACAAAAGAAACCTAGGAGATCTACAGCAGTCATACACTTCCAGCACATGCATTTCACAAAGTACCACTCTATTCTATATCAAAACAGGCTATGCATTATCAATACTGCTTAAGCTAACTTACGAGGATCTATGAATGACATCAATCTATAAATTAGGAACTACACATACACAAATGACAATCCCACAGATAAAAAGCAGACAGACAAATCAATCCAAGTGTCCTCACAACAAAGAAGTCCCACACACATATATATTCATGAAATTCGTGACTATATCAAATGCGCTCACTCTCTTAAAGAAGTTTGAATAATGTGCGCAAAATACCACAGGCTTTCCCTTATTTTCTATGCCTTAGTACTTCGGACGGCTAGACTAAGATTGCTATGGAACTTTCCTCAGCTTGTAATGTAGGCTTGAAGACGGGTGTGATAGATATAGACATAGTGACTCAACCCTTCTTGACACTCCACTAATTTTGGCTTCACTTTTCAACCTCTTTTTTATTCTTCTCCCTTATTATCCTTTGTTTTTCTTTGGATCATGGATGCGACTCTTTCTTCTCTTTTTTTTTTCAAAATTGTTTCACGCATATTTTCTTTTCATTCTCTTTTTACCGCACCTGAGTCCTATTTATTTTCTTTCTATCAAATTTCTTCTTCACACCCACTTATTGCTATGCACACCTATGATAGCCACCCTCAACTTAGGTGATTAGCCTAAGTTGAGGTATACAGTGTCTAATGAGGGACCAGGGCCAAAACAGGTTCATTATAACATAAATGGGAAGGTGAATTGGTTAATAAAGGAAATGGTTCAATTTAGGTACAAACATGGGATCAAGGGACATACATTGCATATGGTTGGGAATTTAGGCTAAAAGTGGACTAATTCAATAACAGACTATCATCCTTTCCTAGTCAACTATCCTACAACCTAGGTAAGACTAATCGGGCAAGTTCTGGATTACACACACAAAGTGAACTAGGTAAGTATCCTCACATACACATAGCATAGGATTTCATTATCTGCTACTACCTACCCGATTCACGCCTTAGTTTAAGCAGCAGTTATCTCATTCATAGTCACAGTGTCATATGAAGATCCCTAATGGTCAACTTATCACAGCAAGAAAATAACACAGCATAAAAGCAATTTTTGAAGGGTCTCAATTTCTCAAAATCTTTTTCCTTTAAAATAATGGTACATGCATATGCTTTATTTGACTTCTTTAGTTCCCGTATGCTTTCTACTAAGCACAAAAACCAAACAAAAACAAAAACAACTCCTAAGCATGCCGGTTCTACTATGATAGTGTACTTGAGGGAAAAGAAATACGACAACAAAAACCCCTCAAGCAGTGGTATACCCCCACCCACCAACTTTGAGAACACGCAGTGTCCTCACTACATGCATATCAAGACAAAGTAAAAATGAGGAGTAAGAACATACTTTTGGTACTCTAGGCGTCGGATCTAGTACAGAGTTGATAGAAATAGCAAGCATCAAAATAGGATACCTTGGGTTGCCTCTCAAGTAGCATTTGGTTTAACATCGCAG
This sequence comes from Capsicum rhomboideum, assembly GCA_031232105.1. NCBI lineage: Eukaryota > Viridiplantae > Streptophyta > Magnoliopsida > Solanales > Solanaceae > Capsicum > Capsicum rhomboideum. The sequence continues at coordinate 96,370,948 of CP124715.1, forward strand.
CACGATGTGGTTAGTTTGACTACTCAGACTTTGCCAACTAACCCACGGATTGCCTTCCATGAAGCACCCGATTTAACATCGCGACATAAATCAAGTGTGCCTGATTACTCAAGCACCATAAAGAGATCCCTTGGGTCGAATCCTAGGGTTATCCAAACTATTTATTTCTAAAACCACCTTCATGTCCTTTGGTTGCTTCATAGTTCTACGAATGTTGAACTTGATTTCCTTATTGTTCAGCCTGAATTCCAGCTCACCCTGCTCCATATCAACTATTGCCCTATCGGTGGCTAAATATGGTCTCCCCAAAATTATGGGCATCTCAAAATTGACCTCTCAATCCAAGACAATGAAATCAGCCGAAAAGATGAAGTTTTCTACCTTAATAAAAACATCAAACATTATGCCCATAGGCTTTTTGACTATACATGTCACGACCCGAATTCCAATGGGGCGGACTGGAACCCAAAGCCGATAAGGCCTGAGAGAACCAATCTTCATCCATGTCTATTCATATGCATGTCATTCACGAAACATCACCACCACGTATAGAGATATAAGATACCATTAGCGAAAGTCATGGAAACATGTAATATAGACATATATGAAACTGGGCCGTTAGGGCCATCAATTCAAAATGGACATACATCCCTTACATTCATATTCCCACATACAACCATCTTAAAGTTGGGACAAGTCACCGCTTTATACAATATTTACACTACCACAACAAATGTACAACTGTAACTCAAAAATCCCCGAACCAACTGGAGCTCACAAAAGATCGGCAAATGATCCGCAACCTACTGTGGAGGTCTACTAGCACCTTTGCTTGCAGCAAGTAAGGTAATTCCCCCAACGAGCATCAGTACGAAGAATGTACTGAGTATGTAAGGCTCATATGAAACTGTATGATATATAAGTACTTTCATAAAATCAAATATAAGAGAATAGTTGGTATAAATAAACCATCGGCCTGCATATGTGGAACCATGTACATTACGTCCTTTACTTCTTTTGCCTTTACATTTATTCATCGTTATCGTACTACCCATGTTAGGCTTATTTCACCCTTGGGATGAGATTTATCTACCCATGCTAGGCTTTTCTGTCGCCCCTGGGATGAGATTAACCCATGCTAGGTATTTTAACCCCTGGGATGTAATTAACCCATGCTAGTCTTTCATGTCTCCCCTGGGATGTAACTGTGATAACCCATGCTAGGCTTTTATCCCCTGGGATGTTACTCAAGCATATAGAAACAATTATACATTACTTCATTTCTTTACTTCTATAAGATGGATACATTAGTAGTTATAATATTATTGAAACTTTGGAACGTTTGCCAATGAACATGAGACATGTGGATCGCAATTGATCAATGATTAAGGATCATGTGTATAACAATAATTAATAACCCAGAATGGGATACCTTAAAACATTTCGGAATAGAACAAGTACAATAACAATGTGAACACTATGTGCTGCAGAAGGATACAGAAAGAGTAACCTTACATACCTTATCTTCCCAATATGAATACACAATCCTATATGTGAATACAATAGTCCAGTTCCTTCCTTACATTTCACTCTACAACACAAGTACATAACGGAGCTTACGTTAACAACCAACTACCTTACAAATTCATACGACGACAACGAGTTACATAATTGCCTTAAAATGTCATTTCCCCCTTGACAATACCATTTATGAAATTATCATTATCATACCATTAATACCACAACATTCCATACATTGACCAATACATCATAAACCAATAGCATGTCACACTAAGTTCCTACTTTACACTTCTCCATCAACACAACATCACAATTACTTCATCAAGTCACCTCAATACACTTCATAACAACATATCGGAAACAAATCCCACAATTGATACTCATGGAAAAATAATAAGTCAAGTAACATAACTACACCATACATGTCTATATTTCATTTACGCCATTCACTTTCATCAAAACCTCAAGTCTCCTTTCAAGTTTAAATCACAAAGATGGCACATCTTTTAGCAAAAAGCAAAAGTGCCCTATTCAACCTTGCCAACATAACCATCATGATCTACACAATCTCTCATGTATATAATATTTTAAATCACAATAATAAGCACTTACCCAAGCTTGCAAAGTGATGATCTTGTCCAAAGTGTCCAAAGAAAATGGTTGCCTTAGGGTTTGGAAGATAGAGAAATTTTTTGGAAATGTCTAGAATGGCATGTGTGCTAGAATGAATAAAAATCTGATTTTTGGCCTTTATATATCCCTCAAGTCATTCTTAGTCACTCCTTGTGCAATAAATTCCATATTTACTTGGTCAAATGGAAGAATGGGTCATTTGCCCCTTTTGGGCCATGTCTTTTATTCCATTTTAGTCCTCAAATTGAGCCCATTAACACATATTAACTTAGCCCACCAACAATTTCAATGTGTAATACTCCAATTATATCATGTTTAAATAATTCCATAAATGTTACGACAATATTCAACTCACGAGATTCATGTTCGTAGCCTCAATCTCAAAAATAAGAAATTCTAGCCACTCATGGCTTAATTGAACATAATTTGATAAAACACTTGTGATGAAGAATTAACCCCAACTCGGATGCCAAACTCGCTCAAGAGTAGTCCTACTACAATGGAATAATGATATCCTAACCCAAGAGTCCTCTTTATAAACTAATAATCATAGAAGAAATTGGGCAAAAAGCACACCGGCACGCTCCCGGGTGCCCTAGAGACTTAGAAAAATTTCAGCTCTGGAAAGGGTGTGCTGGGGCAAGCCCCCTTGCTGCCTATGCCACAAACAAATCAGGCCAAGGTGTCCTGGCACGGTACCTGCAGCGCCCCATGCCATATTTTTGATTTCGACTTTTCTTTGCGGATTTGGTTGGATCTTTCAAGTCCCAACCTTTTGCTTGCCTCTTATCTTTAAGATCCTTTGCTTGGATGTCCCTTAAACCTCACTTTTAACCCCACAAATTCTACACAAGGTCACAAACACCTACTACAAAGGTCTAATCACATTTTACTAGCACAATATCAAATGTTCCATCAATAACAATGCAAAATACGAACTTATTGCTCTCGAACCTAGGGTAAACATGGTTAAAGGTTGGAAAGTAGGGTTGTAAAGGTACGGGGTGTTACATTCTTCCCCCCTTAGAAACATTCATCCTCAAATGTTAATAACATCTTCTCATGTACACCAAATGCATCTCTATATTAACACATAAATACATATACACATAATGCTCATAGATACTTACTTGTTATTGCTCCAATCATGCATCTTGAACTTTCTCTTCCATTTGAAATAGATGAGGGTACTTGGACTTCATCATTTCCTCGGCTTCCCAGGTGATCTCTTCTACTTGTTGATTTCGTCAAAGTACCTTTACGGAAGCTATGTCTTTATTCCTCAACCTCTTTACTTGTCGATCTAGAATAGAAATGGGTATCTCTTCATAAGTAAGATCCTTCGTAACTTGGACATCCTCAATGGGAACAATACGAGATGGATCCCCTATGCACTTTTGAAGCATCGAAACATGAAACACCGGATGCACTGTGGAGAGTTCTTGGGGTAGTGCCAATTCATATGCAACTTGCCTAAATCTTTGGACAATTTCATATGGCCCTATATATCGGGGAATCAACTTCCCTTTCTTCCCAAATCACATTACCCCTTTTATCGATGACACCTTCAAGAATACCCAATCACCTATGGCGAATTCGAGCCCTCTTCTTCTAACATCAGCATATGACTTGTGTCAACTTTGGGCCGTTTGTGGCCACTGTTGGATCACTTTAAATTTCTCCATAGCTTGATATACAAGATCTGTCCCAAGTAAAGTAGGTTCACCTGCTTCAAACCATCCAATTGGCGATCTACACTTTCTTCCATATAAAGCTTCATAAGGTGCCATTTTAATGCTTGAATGATGGCTATTGTAGTAAGAAAATTCAATAAGAGGCAAATGATCATCCCAACTGCCTTGAAAATCTAACGTGCAAGCTCGTAACATATCTTCAAATTTTTGGATAGTACATTCTTCTTGTCCATCTGTCTGAGGATGGAAAGCCGTACTCAAATTCACTTGTGTACCCAAGCTCTTCTGAAAAGATCTCCAGAAATGTGCAGTAAATTGTGCTCCTCTGTCTGATATAATGGAGACCGGAATTCCATGTAGTCTCACTACCTCTTTAATATACAACTTTGCATAATCTTCCGCTGTATAGGTCATCTTGATTGGTAGGAAATGCGCTGACTTGGTAAGCCTGTCAATTATGACCCATATAGAATCAAATTTATGCAGTTTACGAGGCAAATTTGTGATGAAATCCATGTTAATCATATCCCATTTCCAGACTAGAAGATTAATACATTGCATGTAACCTCCTGGTTTCTGATGCTCTACTTTCACTTGTTGACAATTTGGGCATTGAGCTACAAATGTTGCAATGTTCTTCTTCATGTTTACCCACCAATATATTTCTTTCAAGTCATGATACATTTTGGTAGCTCCTAGATGAATATAATATCTCGAATGATGCGCCTCTGTCATAATTTATCCCCTCAGCTCATCTACATCCGGTACACATAATCTTCCTTGGCATTGAAGTACCCCTTCTTGTGTAAGATCAAAGGCCGTAGTCAGACCCTGTTGTACATTTTCTTTTAGGTACAATAACATAGGATTCGTAAACTGCTTCTCTTTCACTTCAGCTATTAATAAAGATTCTGCCGCATTTTGCACAATAACCCCTTCATCTGAGGATTCAAGAAGAAGACCCCCCAAGTTGGCTAATTGATGTAGATCCTTAACTAAGTCTTGATTTTCCATCAATTGTCCACTAGTGCCTCCTATTTCCTTGCGGCTCAATGCATCAGCTACCATATTTGCTTTTCCTGGATGATATAGAATATCAATATCATAGTCTTTTAAGAGCTCTAGCCACCTTCGTTTGCTCAAATTGAGTTCCTTCTGCTTAAAGATATATTGCAAACTTTTGTGATCAGTGTTGATATCAACATGAACCCCAAACAAATAATGATGCCATATCTTTAAAGCGAATACCACTGCTGCTAACTCAAGATCATGTGTGGGATAGCTCCTCTCTTGTGGCCGCAACTGTCATGAGGCATATGCTATTACATTACCATGCTGCATCAATACACATCCGAGACCAACTCCGGACGCATCACAATATACTGCATACCCCCTGTGCCTTCCGAAAGTACTAATACGGGTGTGGAGGTTAATTTATCTTTAAGCTCTTGGAAACTTTTCTCACATGCATCATTCGACTGAAACTTGACTGCCTTATGTGTAAGCTTCGTTAAAGGTGCAGCAATGGAAGAAAACCCTTCAACAAACCTTCGGTAATAACCTGCCAACCCAAGGACGCTACGAATTTTCGTAGGCCTCGTAGGCCTTGGCCAATTTTTCACCGCTTTAATATTTTGTGTATCAACCTGAATTCCCTCATTTGACACAATGTGACTCAAGAATGCGACGGATTTTAACAAAAATTCACATTTAGAGAACTTTGCATACAACTTACGCTCACAAAGAATTTGTAACACCTGTCGTAAGTGATTAGCATGATCCTCTTGTGATCTTGAATAAACCAGGATATCATCTATGAACACGGTCACAAATACATCCAAGAATGGTTTGAACACCCTATTCATCAAATCCATAAAAACAGCTTATGCATTTGTTAGTCCAAATGACATAACTAAGAATTCGCAGTGACTATACCGTGTTCGAAAAGCTATCTTGGGTATGTCTTTTTCTCTAACTCTGACTTGATGGTAGCCCGATCTCAAGTCAATCTTTGAGAAACACTTGGCACCCTGTAACTGATCAAACAAATCATCAATTCTGGGGAGGGGATATTTGTTCTTGATCGTTACCTTATTCAATTGCCGATAGTCAATGCACATTCTCAATGTGCCATCTTTCTTCTGTACAAATAATACCAATGCACCCCACGGGGACATACTAGGTCGGATGAAGCCCTTGTCCAGCAAGTCTTTCAATTGCTTCTTTAATTCACGCAATTCTGCTGGAGCCATCCTATACAGAGGAATCGAGATAGGCTGAGTGCCTGAAATCACATCAATACCAAACTCTACCTCCCGTTCTGGGGGTAAGCCTGGAAGATCATCCGAAAATACATCGAGGAATTCATTAACCACTGGAACCGACTGAGGAGTTAGTGGTTCCACATCAGTATCTTTCACTCGTACTAAATGACATACATACCCCTTAGCCATCATTTTCCTTACTTTCAGATAGGAAATAAATTTTCCTCTCGGTGCCCCCACATTACCCTGCCATTCAAGAATATTTTCTTGTGGAAAATGAAAATGTACTTTCTTAGCCCGGCAATCCATCATGGCATAACAAGAAGTCAACCAATCCATACCTATTATGACATCAAAATCCACCATGTATAATTCAATGAGATCAGCCAGTGTATCATGACCACACACAGTTACCACAGAATTATGATATACTCTCTTTGCAACAATATATTCACCAACGGGTGTATACGCTTCAATCGACTTAATTAATAATTTCGGTGTTCTTTCAAATTTAGCAGTAATCAATAGAGTAACATATGTCAATGTAGAACCCAGATCAATTAATGCATATATATTATACGAAAATATGGATAATGTACCTGTAACAACATCAGGAGAAGCCTCCAAATTCTATCGGTCCACTAGAGCATATGTGCAATTCTGGGTCCCACTGGACCTAACTGCTCCTCTGGCACCTCTACCACGACTTGCAGGATGCACACCTCGGCCTAGAGAAGGAATCGATGATGATGATGCCACAGTTGATCCCATAGGTCGTGCTATACCCCCCGTTCTCCTCTGTGGGCATTCTCTAATTATGTGCCCCTTCGTACCACACCAAAATCAAACATTTGTTCCCAACCGGCATTCACCTAAATGATAACTCCCACAGCACTGACACGGAGGACGAGAAAATCCTGTTGCCTGTGATCCGTAAATTCCACTACTCTGCCCAGATTGACCGCCTCTAAACCCTTGAAATTGAGAGTGAGTGCCTGCTGTGGAATAGGAGAATAATGGTCTAGGTGGTCTAGGAAACATCCATAGCCTAGATTCTCCTTGGGACGCCATAGGCTGTCCCATAGGTCTATCTCTTTTGGATTGTCCTCTTTCAGATTCATGTACCCTTCTTCTCTGTCTTTGGTCCTCCATTTTCTGTGTTAAAGCCTGAATTCTCACTATGTCCATATCCTTGTTCAAGGCAGCAATGGTGCAGTCCCTTACCAAATATGGCTCCAATCTGTCCACATATCGATGGACTCTGTCTTTCATTGTGGCCACTACATTCGGAGCATATCGAGCCAAGGAATTAAACTGAAGACTATATTCTCTAACACTCATATTCCCTTGACGTAGATTTAGGAACTGGTATGCACGTGCCTCCCGGAGCTCATATGGGAGGTAATGATCAAGGAATGCCATTTTAAATTCTTCCCAACCAGCTGGAAGTGCATCAATACCCCTCGATCTTTTCCAGTCTTCATACCACAATATAGCTTCACCTTTCAATCTATAGGCCGCAAGTTCAACTGTTTCAACACCAGTCATGTGCATAACATCTAGAGCCCTCTAGATTTGATCCACGAAATCTTGTGGATCTGCTTTTGGGTCTGACCTAGTGAATATAGGAGGGTCTAATTTCAGGAAGTCTTATGTTCTGCGACTCACTACTCTAGCCGCATCATCCTCATTTGTCATTGGACCAGCTCATCCTTGACTTTGTGCAGCAACTATCTGAGTCAACATATGCACTGAATTTCTTAAATCCTGGTCAGTGGCATTCATTAGCAGTTCAGCGGATACTTCTCTACCTCTTGGCTCTTCCAGAGCTGGAAAAGTAGAAGAAGACAGCGATGCAATTTTAGTGTTAGCTCCACCTTGACTAGCTTGGTCAGGTGGTGATTTACTCATTCATTCACCGGCAAGCATATCTACCTGCTTACCTTTGCCTCTACCTCTTCTTGTCATTGGCATTTTATTATAACAAAGAAAACTAATTCCAATGGTTAGATACGATTCCACTTACCACATTGGCTCTATTGCACGATCTAGAAGTGAAGAAAAGAAACAACTCCTAAATGTCCCGTAGCCTCCTACTTATAAATGTGGTGCACAACACATCCATAAGCAAGATTCCACTCAGACACGGCTTTGTAGACACCCTTAGGAGAACCTGGCTCTGATACCACTTTTGTCACGACTTGAATTCCAACGGGGCGGACTGGCACCCGAAACCGATAAGGCCCGAGAGAACCAATCTTCATCCATGTCTATTCATATGTATGTCATTCAAGAAATATCACCACCACGTATAGAGATATAAGATACCATTAGCGGAAGTCATGGAATTATGTAATATAGACATATATGAAACTTGGCCGTTAGGGGTATCAAGTCAAAATAGACATGTATACCTTATGTTCATATTCCCATATACGTCTACAAAGCCTCTAACAGATGCATACACATAACCATCTTAAAGTCGGGACAATTCCCCGCTTTATACAACATTTACACTACCACAACAAATGCACAACTGTAACTCGAAAAGCCCCGAACCAACTGGAGCTCACCAAAGACCGACAAATGATCTGCAACCTACTATGGAGGTCTACTAGCACATGTGCCTGCAGCAAGTAAGGTAAGTCCCCCAAGGGACGTCAGTACGAAGAATGTACTGAGTATGTAAGGACCATATGAAACTGTATGATATATAAGTACTTTCATAAAATCAAATATAAGAGAATAGTTGGTACAAATAAACCACCGGTCTGCGAATGTGGAACCATGTACATTACGTCCTTTACTTCTTTTGCCTTTACATTTATTCATCGTTATCATACTACCCATGCTAGGCTTATTTCTCCCCTGGGATGAGATTTATCTACCCATGCTAGGCTTTTCTGTCGCCTCTGGGATGAGATTAACCCATGCTAGGTATTTTAACCCGTGGGATGTAATTAACCCATGCTAGGCTTTCATGTCACCCCTGGGATGTAACTGTGATAACCCATGCTAGGCTTTTATATCGCCCCTGGGATGTTACTTAAGCATATAGAAACAATTATACATTACTTCATTTCTTTACTTCTATAAGATGGATATATTGGTAGTTATAACATTATTGGAACTTTGGAATGTTAGCCAATGAACATGAGACATGTGAATCGCAATTGATCAATGAGTAAGGATCATGTGAGTAACAATAATTAATAACCCGGAATGGGATACCTTAGAACATTTCGGAATGGAACAAGTACAATAATAATGTGAACATTATGTGCTGCAGAAGGATACGGAAAGAGTAACCTTACATACCTTATCTTAACAATATGAATACACAATCCTATATGTGAATACAATAGTCCAGCTCCATCCTTATGATTCACTCTACAACACAAGTACATAACGGAGCTTACGTTAACAACCAACTACCTTACAAATGCATATGACGACAACGAGTTACATGATTTCCTTAAAATGTCATTTCCCCCTTGACAATACCATTTATGAAATTATCATACCATCAATACCACAACATTCCGTACATTGACTAATACATCATAAACCAATAGCATGTCACACCAAGTTCCTACTTGACACTTCTCCATCAACACAACATCACAATTACTCCATCAAGTCACCTCAATATAATTCATAACAACATATCGGAAACAAATCCCACAATTGATACTCATGGAAAAATAATAATTCAAGGATATAACCACACCATACATGTCGATATTTCATTCACACCATTCACTTTTATCAAAACCTCAAGTCTCCTTTCATGTTTAATTCTCAAAGATGGCACATCTTTTAGCAAAAAGCAAAAGTGCCCTATTCAACCTTGCCAACATAACCATCATGATCTACACAATCTCTCATGTATATAATATTTTAAATCACAAGAATAAGCACTTACCCAAGCTTGCAAAGTGATGATCTTGTCCAAAGTGTCTAAAGAAAATGGTTGCCTTAGGGTTTGGAAGATAGAGAAATGTTTTGGAAATGTCTAGAATGGCATGTGTGTTAGAATGAATAAAAATCTGATTTTTGGCCTTTATATAGCCCTCAAGTCATTCTTAGCCACTCCTTGGGCATTAAATGCCATATTTACTTGGTCAAATGGAAGAATGGGTCATTTGCCCCTTTTGGGCCATGTCTTTTATTCCATTTTGGGCCTCAAATTGAGCCCATTAACACATATTAACTTAGCCCACCAATTTCAATGTGTAATACTCCAATTATATCATTTTTAAATAATTCCATAAATGTTACAACAATATTCAACTCACGAGATTCATGTTCGTAGCCTCAATCTCAAGAATAAGAAATTCTAGCCACTCATGGCTTAATTGAACATAATTTGATAAAACACTTGTGACGAAGAATTAACCACAACTCGGATGCCAAAATCTCTCAAGAGTAGTCCTACGACAATGGAATAATGATATCCTAACCCATGAGTCCTCTTTATGAACTAATAATCGTAGAAGAAATCGGGCAAAAAGCACCCCGGCATGCTCCCGGGCGCCCTAGAAACTTAGGAAAATTTCAGCTCTGGAAAAGGTGTGCAGGGGAGGCCTGGCACACCCCTGGTCATGCCCCCTTTATGCCTGTGCCACAAAAAAATCAGGCCAAAGCGGCCTGGCACGCCACCTGCAGCGCCCCATGCCAAATTTTTGATTTTGACTTTTCTTTGCGGATTTGGTTGGATCTTTCAAGTCCCAACCTTTTGCTTGCCTCTTTTCTTTAAGATCCTTTGCTTGGATGTCCTTTAAACCTCACTTTTCACCCCACAAATTCTCCACAAGGTGACAAACACCTACTACAAAGGTCTAATCACATTTTACTAGCACAATATCAAATGTTCCATCAATAACAATGCAAAATACGTAATTATTGCTCTCGAACCTAGGGTAAACATGGTTCAAGGTTGGAAAGTAGGGTCGGAAAGGTATGGGGTGTTACAATACAATTCGCCATTAATAACTGTATCTTTGTTGTCTCGGGGGTTCCTAAGCCTAATTTCTTCAACACTGATAGTTGTATCAAGTTAATATTTTCTCCTAGGTCACACAAGGCTTTGGAAAATTTAACTGCACCTAGGTCACACTAGGCTTTGGTAAAGTTAACTGACCCAATTGTGCATGGGTTTGTGAAGGCACCAGGGTCATCTTTCTTTTTCATAAGAGAACAGGATATAATTGCACTACAATGGTGTAATATATCAACAGATTCATAATTGGTAGTTCTCTTCTTTGTGACCAACTCTTTTATGAACTTTGCATAACCCGGCATTTGTTAAAGTGCTTCTACCAATGGGATGCTTATCAAAATTTACTTCATTATAGACATGAACTTATGAAATTTTCCATCTTTCCCTTTTTCTTCAAGCGCTGAGGGAATAAAGGTGGAGGCTTTGGAATGGTAGTTCACAACTTTAGGGCTTTTTTTCCTTCTCCTGTTCAGAATTAACCTTGTTTTCATTAGTTAAAGGCTCTTCAACATCTTTTAGGCTCTCCCCACTACCAGTTTTATTTTTATCCACCTTTTTCTTAAGGTGTTAGGGGAATGGTGGAGGATGTTTTGGGAATGGAACATACTTATTTAGAGCTTGCTTTACCTTTTTTGTAATATTTGTTTGCTCTTCCATTGTAGCATGAACACCCTCAACTTATTTGGGTGCCTCAACAAGAGCCTTCCCACTTCTAGTTGTGATAGTCATATAATGAGCATTATTTTTGGGTTTTGGATGGTGTTGGTCAAAAGTGTACCTTGTTGACACTGAATCAATGTGGCGGACATCTAACCAAACTGCTACTCAAGCTGCTCAATGACGGTAGCATCCGATTTACCCTTTTGACTTATTTTCTAAATATTTGCCATAATCTCCTTAAGGAAGTCATTCATCTTCTCTACCCTCTTCATAAATTTCGCAAGCATGTCTTCCGTCTTCTAATTGCTTGACCCAGCATCACGATTCCCAAGTGGAACATAAAGGCCACTTTTATCCTTATAATTATCCTTTCTTCTCCAATTACCCTCTCATTCCTTACTCCTATCTCTATACTTAGACCTGTTGTAATTATTATCTTCATAGTAGTTTTGACCTTGGTTCCCTTGCCTAGAGTTTCAATTGTCTTATTTAGACCCTTGTCCCTTGCCTCAAAAACCCTCCACCTCTCTGTATGGATACTTCGCCTCTTCTTAAGAATCAGATTCGTCGTACCTTGGTGCCTTACCTTCGAACCTACTGCATTTACCTTTTCTACCCCTGCTACTATAAATTACTTAGTGAGTAAACCAATCTCAGTCCTCAGTTGTGCTACCTCTTGAGCCACTGACTCATGTAATGCTCTCTACTCTACAGATGCTCTAATTACATAAGTTCCTGCCGGTCTGTCTGCATCTCGAGTGTGCCAAACTCGGTTGGTTTTCGTGATTGGATCTAGAATCTCAGAGAATTGCTCCCAATGTAGACTCATGAATGCCCCACCTGTGATAGTGTCTACTACAACCTTGGTGTTTGAATTCAAGGTTCTGTAGAAAATCTCAAGAAAGTTTCTACCAGTCATTCTGTGATTTGGAACATTCTGTAACTTCTTGTTGAATATCAACCAAGTCTCATATAATGCCTCTAAATGTAGTTTCCTGAAGTAATAACTCTCATCTTTCAATTGCAACATTCTGAAAGGTGGGAAAAATATGTACCGAGTCCTCAACTCATTCCAAGTAGTGATTGATCCACATGGTAACTTTGCCAACTATAATGTAGCCTCTCCTGTCAAAGAGAAAGGAAATAGATGCAGTCTAATCACCTTTTGACTCATTCCAAGTAGATTATAGGATGTACAAATCCCTACGAAGTTCATAACATGCATATTTGCATCATCAGTAGCAAGGCGCCTGAGAATACCCCCTTCAAGTTCAACAAGTAAATCATAGCACTGGGGATGTCAAACCTAGCTCCTGGAGGCTAATCTGGTGGGATAATAGCACCTATCTTGACCTGCTCTAAATATTCAAAACTTTTTCCGCATCCTCATAATGAGAAAGATACTGATGTAAAGGATAATGCCCCCTATATCTTCTCTGCCTGTCTCAATTATTAAGTGCAGCCAAATGGTCTTCTTTTGCTTGCCTAGCCCTTTCTTCCCTAGCTGTACGTCTGGCAGCTTCCTCCCTAGCATTTTCCTCAACCATCAATCGAGCAGTGGTCTTCTACACATTCTCTTGAGCCTCAGGATGAAGCCCTGTCTTATTATGAATTGTCGCATCTTCAACTCTTTCATGCAGAATACCTTGATTATGAACTCCTTCGTTCACTATCCTTCTATTAGCTCTTAGAGTTCTTTCAAGTTTCGTATCAAGTGGAATCAGGGGATTGCCTTGACTCTGAGTACTGAGCATATACCGTTGTGTTCCCTAAACATAATCGAAAAGTAAAATAGGAATCAACAACCAACGGCTTGAAAAACACAAACAATTAACTTCATAACCGTATTCCTTGACAACGGTGCTAAAATTTGATGTCGCCTAAATTACACCTCATAAAAAAGCATAAAAAGGTCGTTGAATAAATATAGAACCCAACTAGGTTGGGTTTGATCCCACAAGAAATAGGTCAAAATATCAATCAAGATGTCTGTCTAGCAATTAATAATAATCTCTAGTAAAAGGGGGGGGGGGTTATTAAATAAAAATTCAATAGTAACAATTGTTGATTTGTTGGATTTGTAATCAGTATAACAAAAGCACTAGGACTATGTTCTCTAATAACTTCATAACTCTGTAGGTTCTTCGTACTTAGCGATCTCTTGTGGTGCTCGACATGCAGAATCGATAGGTTTTTGAATGAAATGATGAATGCCTTACTAATAAATTATGGTTTACCACAAAAATTTCAGTTGAAAGCTATCCTTGTTGCAAACCAAATACTCAATAGAGTACCCACAACAAACACAATATATTTCTTGTGAGACATGAAAAGGGAGAAAATCTAACTTAAAATATGTTAAAGTGTGGGGGTGTTCAGCCAAAGTCCAAGTTCCTAAACCCAAAAGGGCCAAGATAGGACCAAAGACTATGTACAATGTTTTTATTGGATATGCTACTTAAAGCAAAGCATGTTGATTTTTGGTTCACAACTATGAACATCCCGAAATTCATGATACTACAGTAATTGAATTAGACAATGTTGAATTCTTTGAATATATTAATCCATATAAAACTAGATGTGAGTCATCTAGCTGAGAATCTAAATGATCTCGGGAATAACTAAAAGAAAATACACTTAATGAAGAGAATCCAAGACATAGTAAACGTAAAAGAACATATACTTCTGTTGGATAGGGTTTTGTGACATTTATACTTGAAAATGAGCCTCAAACATTTAAAGAGGTCATGTCATCTGCAGACTCATCATTTTGGAAAGAGTCAATCAATAGTGAGATTGAATCAATCTTAAATAACCATATATAGGAACTGGTTGATCTTCCTCTTGGAAATAAATCTTTAGATTCGAAATGGATCTTTAAAGGAAAATGAAACCTGATGGAACTATTGACAAATATAAGGCAAGACTTATAGACAAAAGGTGTCACAACCCAAATTATGGGATCATGCGGAAACCTACTCTATTATAACTAGACAGGAGAACCCTTACTACCCAACAATTATTATTATGAAATTCAAGCAAAACCCTTATCAGTAAGTTAACATAATTAATAAATAAATGTCTTTACAACATTTAAATGCATAATCAACAACTTAGTCTCTACCGAAGACCTAGTCTAGACATATACAAGAGCTTCTATGATGAGAATAAACAATAAGTAAAGACACAACTTCAATAGAAAGAGGTACAAAATTTAATGTTGAATATCTGCCTCTCCATACAAGAAACTCCTAGCCAACTTGCAATATATCTATATCCCAAAAAAGGGATATAGTTAGAGTAGTATCAGTACACCATAAGTACTGGTAGGCATATTGGTCGACTAGATTTAGATCACGTAAACATCATATAAAAATCATAGGAAGAAGCATGAAAATTCATATAAGAGTTCAACACCAAGTTTACAATTTTGTTTCCCACACTTCCTTTCTAGTAAATTTCAATCTCATCTTTTAGCTATGTTTGACCAAATTAGTTACGAGCGAACAATCCAATTTCATATAATGATTCTAACTTCCTTACTAAACCTGTGAATATTAGTTAACTAGAAAATCTTTCATATCTCCAACTCCAGGATTAACCTATATTCCTTAGATGTTGTTGTCACGCTTATGCCCGAATACTACCTACATTATCAACTTTATAAGCCTGTAATGACCACCATGTCTCCACAAGCCTAACTACAATTCTTCTATCCTCTTATCAAATTAAGGCAACATCACAAAACCCATAGAATATCTCAACTAGAAAATAATAACTACCACACTGAAACATAAATCAAACATGTATAGACTAGCAGTCAACACATATCACATAATCTCAACCAATAATTTACCATACACAGATCAACCACTTAAAAGACCAATAACTTCAACAAGAATAACACTTTATCCAATCAATTATTTCACAGTCACAATCATAAATATACATTCAACAACAAGGGAGGGGTCTATGACTCCTCAAATTACCACAAGTAAACAACATCAAACTATTCATCACTTAACCATCTCACAAGAATAGTCTTATACTACCATGATTCATTAGAACAATGGATAAAATGCAAATGAGCAATCCAATTACTATGAATGTGCAATAATGTATTCACAACTAGCATCACCTCTCCTCAAATCTGTGCACACATACTAAAGGGACTTATCTGCCTAATAGTCATGACCTGTAGGGACTAGCTTTATCCATGTACCGTACCGGCATGGTGCCCGACCCTCCAAACATTAATAGATACGTAACATATACCAGTATGGTACCCGACCGTCCGAATAATGCAAAATGTATATATATCAAATCAAATATAAGCCAAGATGTAATGTAGTGCAACAAATACGCAAGTACACACTTTGTCTAGACACTTAGTCAGATTCAGGTTCATCATTTTATGTATACAACCAATATCAACCAATTCATGAATCACAAGTATGCTCAAAGGCGAATTCATAAATATTTAACTTAGAAATACACATACAATTAACTATCACCAAATACAAGTATGTCCAAAGACTAATCAACATCTTATTAATATAAGCATTATCAACCAAATCGAATCTATACTTTAATTCAACAAACATAAGCTCATTCACTAATCCGATCCTCTTTTATTCACATCATGACTGGTGAATTCAGTTACTAAATAGTAATCCTTACATTCAAGTCATCACTAGGTTCAAGACACTATTCCATTAGCCGATTATACAACAATTCTACTCTATTCAACTTAGAATTTGAGCTTTAGTCAAGACCTTTACACATCTTACTAACTAACACTTGGCTAAACTTGGCTTTAGGTTCTTAAGTTATGACACCGCATCTTCTTATCATAATCAACTCTCATAACTATCCTTCAACGAGAATATCCCACATTCAAAACACTCATAATGGTGAATTCACCCCTTTTAGGGTATTAAAGATGACTTTTAATGAATATGAGTTCACACAACTCCTCTATTGTTGCCCGCATTCACAAATTCACCTTTTAATTCATCGAGTAAGTCATACAAACACAAAACACCCATCAAGGGATCCATATGTTAACACATAAACACACAAGTAGCTCTTTTTATGCAAATTTTATGCTTTTATCCATCCAAACACCATACCTGCAGGCCTAATCATGATTCTCCAGTCAAATCTATATAATAAATATGATTACTAACCATTGTATACTACTCATAAATCATAACCTACCTTAATCAATGATCTTGGAACAAGCAAAAGACACCACGGATGCTTCGTTCCTTCCTTCAAGCCTCAGACATTCAATTATCTAATAAACAAGCAATTATAGATCAACTACTCTTCAAATAAACACTTTGGGAATTCAACCCACTAATTCTACCTTTATTTATGGTATATAACATTATCCAAGGATCGATTAACCATTAACTATCTTTAACATACTCACATTATCTCAATTAATGTCGTTTTAATGCTAAAGGTCCCATCTTTATTGAACTCAAAGTTCCCAACCACCAAAATTCTTGTGTTGGAATATCAAATTCATGCTAGGAAGCATTAGTTAACAATCTAGAAGTAATTCTAGGTGATAATACAAATACCCATATGTTTTTCCTATAATCTAATGAATCTAGGGTGCTAAACCCCAAAATAATCACCATAATTCTCCATTCTAATAATTCAAGAAGAACAAATTAATCAATTTATAAAAGGAGTAATAATCTTACCTCAATAAAGAATTTTCATCCTAAACTTGGGAAAATCGCCCCTCTAGGGCTTTGGAATGAAGTTTTTGAGTTTTTGACATCAAACCCGGTAAAATAAGACTTATGTACTACTCGCCACTACTGCATCGGACCTATTAATCACTACAGCATCCTCGATGTAATGGTCATGGCAGCAACAACAGTCCTGATCCACGACAGCTTCTCAGCACAAATTCCTTTTAGTAAAATCCTATAACTCTTTACTCCAAAAGTAAATTAATGAATGGTCAGTGGCATTGAAAAGAAGACTCAAAGATCTTTAATTTGGTAGGTCTTGGGCCTCGAGGAGTGCGTGTTTGAAGTTGACCCTAGTAAAAACTCAAATCAAAACTCAATTGGTAGGGATGCTTTCAACTCAACTTTATGCTAGGTGTTTTTAGGACCTTAATTCATATCTAATGCACTCCCAAGTAAGTAATTGACCCTAACACCTATGGCAATTAAGATTCTTATGCCTTTACCATCGATATTTTTAGTAACGATCAAAAAGGTCTGTCACGACCCAGAATCCGGGGTCATGCTGGCACCTACCCTATCCAATCCTTGATAGGTAAGCCCAATGCCCAAAAGAGATAGAAATGCAGAAAGATGGTGCATGCTCATAAACAAATAACTATCACGCAATGAATTAACTCAATAATGGTGTAAATGAGCGCAAATTTCCTCAAATCTTAATAGATCATGATATAAGCCGTCGCATGGCAATATAGTAGTAAAGAGTCATGTAAGACATCAATAATATCAATTCAAGCCCCCCACTTGAGCATCACAATAATAATGAAGGCAAATAATGCTCAAACAAGACCAATACCAACTCCCGCACGGGTATCACAATGATAATAGCCTATCAAGTTAAAAATAATATTCACATAAGCCCCCACATGGGCAACACGATAAAATAATAATCTCAAAATGTGAATCTCATGATAAATTCACCAATCCATAGCATACTTTACATGAATGGTTCACTACCCAATTCGGTCTGAAGAAAGTTAAGTCATAACATACCTCAAAAAGCCAAAACACTAGCCTGGACCCTTCAACAAGAAGCTTTTACTTTTTATACGTCTCAGAAATAACCCAATCTAGCCAAAACATAATCTACACATCAAGAGGAGTCTAATGATATCCATATCAGCTACTTTTGTTCTGGGTCCAAAAATAGTTGAAAAATCGACCTCAAAATAAAAAGGGTAAAATTAAAATTTTAATGAAGAATTATGTTTCCCATACCTTAAGGATTCTAAATATAAAAGTTTACCAATAAACAAGTTAAAATTGAGCTTGAAATCAAAGAAAAATCCTTTTCTCACTTTGTCGGGTGAAACCCCATAATTCTTTGTTTAAAATCCAAATTTTGAAGATGAAAACACAATTTAATCAAAGGGAAATGATCAAAAGTAGTTTTATAAGCTTACTCAAATCAAATTTTATGAAAAATCCCTCTAAATCTCTTAAAACCGTGCTCCCCAAGCTCAAAAATAGTGAAGATGGGCCAAAATAGCGAAAATGAAGTATTTATACTGTTTTGTGAACAGTACCTCACGATCACAACACCCAACATGCAATCGCGAGGGTCAAAGTTTGACTGACACTAAAATTGGTCATTGTAATTTCAAAGCTGGGCTTCATGACCACGATAAGCAACCTGACCCAGTCCACCACATAACTCTTCACTATCATGGTGAACCAACTCGCGATTGCGGTGAGTAAGTTGATGAAGCCCCGCGATCACGATACGTAATCATATGATCTTGAAGAATGGCTAGATGTTGCACCAGAAACTAGGCACCAGCAATACGTCTAAGACCAAAAATGTTCCGAACGGACCCTAGGGATTCATTAAGGACCCTATAGAAATAAACCACTAATGCTACTAGGTTAATCTCTACGTTTCGGACTCAGTAGAACCATTGGATTTATAAAAAGAGGTCGTTTTAAACAAGTTAACCCCTTGGAGCCCTTTTAGGCTAATTTAACTAGTTTCTCATCTAAAGGCTCAAAACAAAAACTAATGTCTCAAAACCTGAACTAACCATGTTACTAACCAAAAAATGACATTCCAAATTTAATGGAACTAACAGAATCACCATCCGAAGCTCGGATCACAAAATGTTGACCAAAGTCAAACTAATTATTTTTAAGGCTACTCAAAACCTCAAATTCACTTAAATTACTCATAAACATTTCAGGGACCGTGCCAACCATCCCCACAACTCATAAATGATATATAGAAACTACGGAGAAGGGGAAAATGATCAAAACACAGATAAAGCTAAAAATTACAATAAGGATTGTTATATTATCCAATACTAAAATTTGCATTCTTTCTCAAAAAAAAAAGCAAAAAAAGTACCTGAATCGGTAAAAAATTGGAGGTATCTAATCTACATATCAGACTTGACCTCCCATGTAGCCTCCTCAATCAGGTGATGTTTCCACTGAACTTTCATAGAATCAACATGTTCGGATCTCAACTTTCTAGTCTGCCTATACAAAATAGCAATAAGCTTTTATTCAAAGGACAAGTCATGATCTAACGCAACTGAATCCCACCGGATCACATGAGAATCATTTGGACGGTATCACTTCAACATTGAAACATGGAATATTGGATGAACAACTGACAGATGTGGAGGAAAAGCTAGCCTATAGGCCACATCTCCAATCTTCTTAAGAATCTCAAAAGGCCCAATACATCTCAGACTAAGCCTCCCTTTCTTTCCAAATCTCATCACACTCTTCATGGGTAATACCTTCAACAAAACCCACTCACCAAGCATGAATACTACATCATGAACTTGTCAATCAGCATAACTTTTCTACCTACTCTAGGCAGTAACAAGCCTCTGTTGAATCAACCTCACTCAATCCATCGATTCTCTCAACAAATCAATGACCTAAGGCCTAACCTCGAAAGAATCAAACCATCCCACTGGGGATCTATACCTGTGACCATATAAAGCCTCAAAAAATGTCATCTGAATGATAGAATGGTAACTGTTGTAAAGGTAAACTCTACTTAGGGCAAGAACTAGTCCCAATGACCTCTAAAATCCATAGCACACGCTCGAAGCATGTCCTCTAGCACCTGACTGGCCATCAATCTGAAGGTGAAAGGTTGTACTCATCTAAAGCTGATTATCCAACTCACTCTGCATAGAACTCTAAAAATTTAAGGTAAATTGTATACCTCTATCAGAAATAATAGAGATAGGTACTCCATGCAATCGAACAATCTCTCGAATGTAGATCTTAGCCAACTTCTCCGCATTATAATTCACCTTTATAGGTACAAAGTGTGATAATTTAGTCAACCTATCCATAATCACCCAAATGGAATCAAACTTCCCCAATGTCGGGGGTAGAGCAACCATAAAGTCCATAGTGATCCGCTCCCACTTCCACTTGGGAACCGACATCCTCTGCATCATACCACCCAGTTGTTGATGCGCATACTTCACTTATTCACAATTCAAACACTTGGCCTCAAACTCTATAATGCCTATCCATACTACTAATAGTATTTCTTTAAATCATGATACATTTTAGTTGCTCCTAGATGGATAGAATACCTCAAACAATGAGCCTCCTCCAAGATCAGTCTAATCCAACCAACCACTCTCACCACATAAACACGACATATCAATCCTCAAAATACCCTCGGGATTAGGAGATATTATACTCACCTCACAACTCAATACTTTATTATGAATCATCCAAAACTTCTCATCATTAAACTGTCGATCTTGAATCTACACCATCAATGAAGATCTAGCCTCAACATACGCTAACATATGCTCAGGTGTTAAAATATTAAGTCGAACCAACTGGTTAGCCAAAGAAAGAACGTCTAAGGTTAAAGGCCTCTCCTCTACCAAAAGATAAGCTAAACTCCCCATATTCACCCCATTCCAACTCAAGGCATTTTCTATTACATTAGCCTTAGCAGGATGATAAAGAATAGTGAGATCATAATTTTTACGCAACTCTAACCATCTAAGTTATCTCATATTAAGATCTTGGTGATAAGTGAAGAAGAACTTAAGGCTATGATGATTTAAGAAAATCTCACAATGAACTCCATACAAGTATTGTCGCCATAATTTCAACACAAACACAACTGCGGCTAACTTTAAATCATGAGTAAGGTAGTTCTTCTCATCACCACTCAACTGTTGAGAAGCATAAGCAATCACCTTACCCTTCTGCATCAATACACCGCCCAAGCCCACTTTAAATGCATCACAAAACATGTTGAAACCACGCAATCCTTAGGTAAGTTAAAAAAGGAGCCAAAATCAACAACTCCTTGAGCTTCTGGAAGCTACCCTCAAAATCATTTGACCATAGGAAAGTCACCTTTTTCTAAGTCAACTTGGTCAAAAAAGTTACAATGGAGGAGAAATCGTGCACAAACCATTGATAATAACCTACTAATCAGACAAACTCTAAATCTTAGTAAGAGAAGTAGGTCTAGCCCAATCACGCACCGTAGCCACCTTGGCCGGATCGACCATGATACCATCCTTGGTCACCACATGACCCAGTAAAGAAATAAAATCCAAAAAAAACTCACACTTGGAGAACTTGGCATACAACTTATCATCTCTGAATCTCTAAAGTACGGTCCTCAAATGCCTCACATGCTCTGCCTCATTCTTAGAATAAATAAAGATATCATTGAAGAACACAATCACAAAAGAATCATGATAAGTCCAAAATACTTTGTTCATCAACTCCATAAATGTTGTTGGGGCATTAGTTAGCCCAAAAGACATAACCAAGAACTCACAATGGCCATACCATATCCAAAAAGCGATCTTCAGAACATCTGAAGCTCTAATCCTTAACTGATAGCAACCAGATCTCAAGTCAATCTTAGAAAATATTGAGGCACGCTGAAGCTAATCAAACAAGTCATCGATGCAAGAAAGAGGAAACTTGTTCTTGATAGTCACTTTATTCAATTGCTGATAATCAATACTTATGTGTATGGATCTATCTTTTTTCTTGACAAACAAGACAAGAGCACCCTAAGGAGACACACTTGTTCTAATGAAACCCTTCCTCAATAAATCATGTAATTTCTCCTTCAATTTCTTCAAATCTATCGGGAACATCCTACAAGGAGGAATGGAAATAGGCTTGGTGCCCTGCTTTACATCAATAGAAAAATTAATAGCCTTATACAGAGGAACACCAAGTAAGTCTGTAGGAAATACATCCATGAACTCTCTAAAAGCTCTCACATAATCCAAGGAAAGCCGTGAATCAACACTAGAATCGTGTACATAGGCAAAATAAGAAAAACAGCCCTTTCCTACCATGTGAAGAGCATGAAGAAAAGATATAACCCCTTACAAACACGAGCTAGGAGTACCCTTCCACTCTAACCTTAGTACATCTGAAATATCTAAGGTCACGATCTTGGCAAAATAATCCAAAGCCACATGATAAGAGGATAACCAATCCATACCCAATATGACATCAATATCAATCATATCAAGGATAATCAAGTTTACCTGAGTCTCACATCTTGAAAAGTCCACAACACATGATCGGTACATCCGATCCACCACTAAAGAATCGCCTACGGAGGTAGATACATGAATGGGCATAGCAAGGGACTCACACATAGCATCAATTCCAGTAGCAAAATATGCAAAAATTTAAAGGAATAAAGACCTAGGGTCAGGTTGTACTGAAGTGGGATGATGGAAAACTGGGACGATACCTATAATTAGTACATCAGAGGACTCTACCTCAAGTCACCCAGAAAAGCATAGAACTGACCACATCCACTACCAGACTGAGTAACTCCTCATCCACTACCATGAGCTCCCTGAGCTCAACCTTTGGTACCTCTAGAACCATCCTTACTGCCTTGTGTACCCCTTCTATCTGTTGGCACTAGTGCGGGTAAAGCTGAAACTGAGAACCATACTGGGAAGAATTCATCACGCACCGAGGATAATCTCTCGCTAAGTGTCCAAACTCATCACACATAAAATAACCCCTACTAGATGAATCACCTTATGAGGGGCCAAAAGAACCAAAACATCATCCATAACCTGATGAACTAAAACAAAACCCTCAGCTTGCACGACCTGATATCTGACCACTCAAAGTCTTAGAGCCTGTAATCCTACTATCTGAACTCTGTAAAGCTACCTGAATCGGTCACCCATCATAACCATGAGAACCTCTACCTGAGAAATCCCTACCTTGGGATGACTGACCACTAAAACCACACTATCAACTTACCCTTTTAGCACCACTAATCTGAGTACCCTAGTAAATAGACTTGATCATCTTGGTATGATCCACAATACTCTAAAAGGAGCCACCTAAAACTACTAACTGAATTATCTCCAACAAATAAGAAATAGTCAAACCCTTAACAAACTTTCTAATCCTCTCTAGTTATGTGGAGATACTAGTTGTGGAATAACTAGACAAGGAATGAAAATGAGCCTCATACTATGCAATAGTCATAGAGCCCTACTTCAAATGATCAAACTCATCCCTCAACTGGTCCTTTAAGCTATAGGGCATAAATCTCTTAAGGAAAACCTCAAAAAAATGGGTCCAAGTCAAAGAAAGGAATCCACTAGTCTACAACTGGCAAACAAGCTCAACCACTTCTTAGCCACATTAGTTAACTGGAATTAGTGCAATCAACACCATAGGACTCAAGCGAAAAAACGTTATGCAACCTCTCCTGACAGTCAATTAAAAACTCATAAGAATTTTCACCAATGGTACCACTGAACTTGGGAGGGGACAGCTAATAAATCACTAGAATCTCTTATGCTCATCAGCAGACATCACAAGACTCATACCTACAGGTTGAAAAATAATTCTAGCAAGTAAAGTCTCAAATGTGCAGCCACAACAGTAGCTAGATGTACCTCGGGAGTCTAGAAACCATGAGTGGGAGCATATCTTGGAGGCTAAACACCCCCTGTAGTTTGTGAACTATTCGATGTACCCTAATAGAATACATATCTAAGGAATGCCATTCAAATGGCCAAAAAGATGAATCAGTAAATCCTGCAGTACTGGAGTAACAGCAAAACCCTGAGGGGCCTAAGCTGGTCTTAGATCCTTTGGCTGATAAGACACCTCATCATGCTCAATCTCAGGCTTGAGAGAGGCTGCTCTAGCTCATCCTCTACCCAGAGTCGCTCTTTGTTCCTGGCCTCTACCTCTGTCTCTGTACCGACCCCTGCCTCTCCCCATGACTGGGGCTCCAATAGCAATTGCTGGATCAGCATCCTCATCAACTCTGGATCTAGTCCTTTCAGCATCCTCAACAACTCTGGATCTAGTCCTTACCATCAGTGCAAATAGAGTGGAATATAATTTTAGAATACTAGACATAAATAATATGTACAATAAGAAATAAAATTAGAGAAGGTTTTTCTAAGAATATACCATAGCCTCCCAAAGATAGAGACGTACGTCAACTTATCAAACTGCGGGACTCTTTAGATATCTTGCCTTTTTACTTATAAAATTGATGTACCTAGCGCTCTGATACCAATTTGTCATGACCTGGACTCTAAAGTCGTGATGGCACCTACCCTATTCCAACATTGATATGTCACGCCTCGAATCCCATCTGGATGGATTGGCACTCATAGCCGACAAGGCCCGAGAGAACTAAGCTTTGCCTCTATTCAATCATATACATGCCATAAGAAACCCACAATCACATAATAGCTTTAAATACCACTAATGGAATTCATGGAACATGATATATATACATATACGAAACTTGGCCGTTGAGGCCACCAAGTCAAAAACGACATATACCTTTTACATTTATACACCCACAACCATCTACAAAAGCCTCTAACAAATGCATTGACCAAGATGAACTAAAAGTCGGGACAAGTCCCCGCTTTATACAACATGTACAACACCAAAACATATGCACAACGGTGACTCGGAGAAGCCCCAAACTAACTGGAGCTCACCAAAGATCTGCAACAACTGGCAACCTACTGTAGAGGCCTACTAGTACCTGCGCCTACAGTAAGTAAGGTAAATTCCCCAAGAGGGGTCAGTATGAAGAATGTACTGTGTATGTAAGGCCATATGAAACTTATATGATATGTAAAGATGTCAATGAAATCAAATTCAAATGAGTGACCAACATAGATAAGTCACTATTCTGTACTTTGGAAACCATGTATATTGCTTTCGGTACCTTCTTTGTATCTTTAATTCAATGATTATTCATCTTTGCTTGCGACCTGTGATACCCGGGCCCCGATTGAATAGTGGGTTTTAAACATAACATAGCGTTATGTTGGGATCTGCTCGAGCTAGGCTTATGCCCCTAGATCTGCCACCCTATGAATCAATGTTTGTATCGGGATCGGCTGAAGCTAGGTTAGTACCTCTAGAGCTGCCACCCATACAACATTTCAGGTTTGGCTTGAGCTAGGTTAGTACCTCTAGAGCTGCAACCCATACAACATTTCAGGTTTGGCTCGAGCTAGGTTATTACCTCTAGAGCAGCCCCCTATCAGGATCAATTCGATCTAGGCTTATGCCCCTAGGACTGCCCCCTGATTTGGGATCGGCTTGAGCTAGGCTCTTCGCCCCCAAAGCTGCCACCCGTACTTGATCATTGACCACATATGCATTACTTCATTCGTTACTTTGAGATTGATGCCATAATAGTCATAACTTTACATGAAACTTTGGATCATTAACCAATTAGTGAGAGACATGTGAATAACTTGGTAACATAACATTATTAGAACCATAACACAATGGGAACCATGGAACAATAATCCATGAACAAGAGACATAAGTATAATCACTATTGGGAACATTGGAACATAACCTTATTTGAGCTTTTGTAACATTAACCATGAATATGAGACATGAGATTCACCAAGGATCAATGAGTAGGAATATATATGACAATGACCATGGATAATCGGATATAGGATACCTTAGCACATTTCGGGATTGAACAAGCGTAATGTCAATGTGAATATTATTTGTCGCAGAAAGATACGGACAGAGTAACCTTACATACCTTGTACTCTCAATACGGATATACAATCTTAGATGTGCATACAATAGTCCCGCTCCTTCTTTATGTGTCACTCTATAATACAAATACATAACGGGATTTACATTAACCACTAACTACTTTACAAATGCATATAACGTCAATGAGTTACATGTTTGCCTTTGAACATGCCATTTCCCCTTGACAAAACCATTGATGAAATCATTATTCCAAATACATTATAATCAATACATTTCACCACAACACTTCTCCTTTACACTTTCTTATCCATACCACATCACAAATAATCCATCAACTTACCTTAATACACCTCATAGCACATATCGACCAAAATCCCACAATTTACACTTATATAAAAATAACAAATTTAATAAAAAAAATAACACCATACATTTTCATATTTTATCCATACCATGCTCTTTCATCAAAGGCACAAGTCATAATTCAAGCTTGAACCTCATGGATCACAAATCTTATACCAAAACACAAAGTACCATGTCCAACATTTCCAAGCACAACCAACATGATTTACATACTCTTTCATGCATATAATAGATTAATCCATAACAATAATCACTTACCCAAGTTTGAAAAGTGATGATCTTGCTCCAAAAGTTGGCTTTGAACTCTTAGGGTTTGAAGAAAATATCTTGTTTATTTGTCTAAAAGGCATGAGACTTTGAAAGCAATAAAAATCAGATTTATTGCCCTTTATATAGTCCCTCAAGTCCATCCTTAGCCACTCTTTATCATTAATTGGGGTGTTCTAGAAGGTCAAGGCAAGAATGGGTCTTTTGACCCATTTTTGGGCCATGTTTTCATTTTATTTTTGGGTCCTTTTGGGGCCCAATTCACTTAACCCTGTAAAATAAATAATTTCTCATGTTTAAATCATCTCATACGTGTTACAACAATATTCCCACTCACGCTATTCATATCCGTAGCCTCACTCCCAAAAACAAGTGATTCTAGCCACGTATGGCCTATTTTGACCAAAAGGGTAAAATCGTCATTTTGACGCCAAATTCGTTCTCGGGTAATTTTATCATACCAATATAATAATTGACTTATTTCATGTATATACTCTTGGTTGTAGAAGAAACGTGGCAAAAATTGGCTCGATACGTCCCCGGGTACCCTTAGGACTTAGAAAATTTTCAACTTTCAAAAAAATGGCAAAACCAGCGTGGCACGCCCTTGGGCGTGCCAGCTTGCTGCCTATGGGCACAAAAATTTGGCCCAAAGTGGCGTGGCATTCCCTCTGGCGCGCCCCACCCTTAGATTTTTCAAAAATTTCATTTTTCGACTTTTCTTCGCGGGTTTGGTTGGATACTTCAAGTCCTATTCTTTAACTTACTTCTTAGCCTCGTTTTGAACCCCAAAACTGCTCCTCAAAAATCACAAAACACCTCCTACAAAGGTCTAATCACATATACGAGGCCAAATTTCAATTTTCTCGTTCATAACATTACCAAATACATATGTATGGCTCTCGACACCTAAGTAAACATTATTTAATGTCGTCAGGTAGGGTTGGGAAGGTACGAGGTGTTACATTCTTCCCCCCTTAAGAAAATTTGTCCTCGAATGTGAACCATATCGTTTCAATTACAACAAATGCATCTCTACATTAGCATACATATACATAAACACTTAAGGCTTATGGAGACTTACTTGTTATTGCTCCACTCCCGCGCTTTGAACTTCTTGGTCCATTTGAAATAGGTGGGGATACTTGGCTTTCATCATCTCTTCTACTTCCCATGTGATCTCCTCTATTTGTTGATTTCTCCAAAGGACTTTTACGGAAGCTATGTCTTTATTCCTCAATCTTTTTACTTGTCGATCTAGGATAGCAATGGGTACCTCTTCATAAGTAAGATCCTCTGTAACTTGAACATCTTCAATAGGAACAATACGAGATGGATCTCCTATACATTTTTGAAGCATCGAAACATGAAATACCGGATGGACAGAGGAAAGTTCTTGAGGTAGTGCTAATTCATAAGCAACTTGCCCAAATCTTCTAATAACTTCATATAGGCCTATGTAACGTGGACTCAATTTACCTTTCTTTCTAAACCGCATTACCCCTTTTATCGGTAAAACCTTTTAGAACACCTAATCACCTATGGAGAATTCAAGCCCTCTTCTTCTAACATAGGCATATGACTTGTGGCGACTTTGGGCCGTTTGTAACCACTGTTGGATCACTTTAACTTTCTCCATAGCCTGATGAACAATATCGGGCCCAAGTAAAGCAGTTTCACCCGCTTCAAACCATCCAATTAGTGATCTACACTTCCTTCCGTACAAGGCTTCATAAGGTGCCATTTTAATACTTGAATGATAGCTATTGTTGTAATCAAATTCAATAAGAGGCAAATGGTCATCCCAACTGCCTTGAAAATCTAACGTACAAGCTCGTAGCATATCTTCAAGTGTCTGAATAGTACGTTCTGCTTGTCCATCAGTCTGAGGATGGAAAACCGTACTCAAATTCACTTGTGTACCCAAACTCTGCTGAAAAGATCTCCAAAAGTGCGCTGTGAACTATGCTCCTCTGTCTGATATAATGGAAAGGGGAATACCATGCAATCGTACTATTTCTTTCACATACAACTTTGCGTACTCTTCAGCTGTATAGGTGGTCTTGACTGGTAGAAAATACACTGATTTGGTAAGCCTGTCTACTATAACCCAAATAGAATCAGATTTCTGCAATGTACGAGGCAAACCTGTAATGAAGCCCATATTAATCATATCCCACTTCCAGACTAGAAGATTAATACATTGCATGTAACCTCCTGGTTTCTGATGTTCTACTTTCACTTGTTGATAGTTCGGACATTGAGCGACAAATTCTGCAATGTTCTTCTTCATATTTCCCCACCAATACACTTCTTTCAAGTCATGGTACATTTTAGTAGCACCCGGATGAATATAATAGCGCGAATGATGTGCCTCTGTCATAATTCGTGTCCTCAGCTCATCTACATCCGGTACACATAATCTCCCTTGACATTGAAGTACCCCTTCCTGTGTAAGATCAAATGCCTTTGTCAAATTTTGTTGTACATTTGCCTTTAGCTGCAATAACATAGGATCCGCAAACTGCTTCTCTTTCACTTCAGTTATTAAGGAGGATTCCGCTACATTCTGCACAATAACTCCATCCTCTGAGGATTCAATAAGGCGTACTCCTAAGCTAGCTAATTGATTTAGATCTTTGATTATCTCTTGCTTTTTAGTCAACTGACCACTAGTGCTTTCTACTGCCTTGCGGCTCAATGCATCAGCTACTACATTTGCTTTGCCCGGATGATAAAGAATATCAATATCATAGTATTTTAAGAGCTCTAACCACCTTCCTTGCCTCAAATTGAGTTCCTTCTTCTTAAAAAGATATTGCAAACTTTTGTGATCCTTTTAGATATCAACATGAACTCCATACAAATAATGACGCCATATCTTTAAAGCAAAAACTACCGCTGCCAATTCAAGATCATGTGTGGGATAATTTTTCTCATGTGGCCACAACTGTCGTGAGGCATATGCTATGACATTACCGTGTTGCATCAACACACATCCTATGCCAACCCTGAAAGCATCACAATACACTACATAACCTTCGATACCTTCGGGAAGCACTAAAACTAGTGTGGAGGTTAATTTATCTTTCAACTTTTGGAAGATTTTCTCACACACATCATTCTACTGAAATTTTACTGCCTTGTGTGTAAGCTTTGTTAACGGTGCAGCAATAGAGGAAAAACCTTTCACAAATCGTCTGTAATAACCTGCCAATCCAAGAAAACTACAAATTTTTGTGGGTGTCGTAGGTTTTGGCCAATTTTTCACTGCTTCAATCTTCTGTGTATCAACCTGTATCCCTTCATCTGACACAATATGACCCAAGAATGCAATTGATTTTAACCAAAACTCACATTTGGAGAACTTGGCATACAACTTACGCTCATGGAGAATCTGTAACACTTTCCGTAAGTGATTAGCATGATCCTCCGGTGATCTCGAATAAACTTGGATGTCATCTATAAATACCGTGACGAACACGTCCAGAAATGGCTTAAACACCCTATTCATCTAATCCATGAACACAGCTGGAGCATTTGTTAGTCCAAATGACATAACTAAAAATTCATAATGGTCATACCGTGTTCGAAAAGCTATCTTGGGCACATCTTCTTCTCTAACTCAGACTTGATGGTAACCCGACCTTAAGTCAATCTTTGAAAAACATCTGGCACCCTGTAACTGATCAAACAAATCATCAATTCGAGGGAGGGGATATTTGTTCTTGATCGTTACCTTATTCAATTGTCGATAGTCGATGCAGATTCTCAATATGCCATCTTTCTTCCTTACAAATAATACCGGTGCACCCCATGGGGACATACTATGCCTAATGAAGCCTTTGTCCAGCAAACTTTCAATTGCTCCTTCAATTCACGCAATTCTGTTGGAGCCATTCTATATGGAGGAATAAAAATAGGCTGAGTGCCTAGAATCACATCAATGCCAAATTCTACTTCCCGTTCTGGGGGTTAGCCTGGAAGATCCTCTGGAAAGACATCCAGAAATTCATTGACCACTGGAAACGACTTCGGAGTTAGTGGTTCCACATCATTATCTTTCACCCTTACTAAGTGACATATGTAACCTTTAGCAATCATTTTCCTGGATTTCAAATAAGAAATAAATCTCCCTCGTGGTTCCCCTACATTACCCTGCCATTCAAGAACATTTTCCTGCGGAAAACAAAATTGCACCTTCTTGGCCCGGCAATCTACCGTGGCATAACAAGAGGCCAACCAATCCATTCCCATGATCACATCAAAATCTACCATGTCTAATTCAATGAGATCAGCCAACGTATCATGACCACACACAGTTACGATATACTCTTTTTGCAATAATATATTCACCAACCGGTGTAGACACTTTAATTGATTTAATTAATAATTTTGGTGCCTTTGCAAATTTTGCAACAACCAATGGAGTAACATAGGAAAATGTAGAACCGGGGTCAATCAATGCATATACATTATATGAGAATATGGATAATGTACCTGTGACGACATCAGGGGAAGACTCTGAATTCTGCCGGTCCACTAAAGCATAAGTGCGATTCGGGACCCCACTAGTACTGGCTACTCCTCTGGCACCCCTACCATGGACAACAGGCTGCACACCTCGGCCCAATGAAGGAACCGATGCTCATGATGCAACGACCGATCCTGTCGGTCGTGCTACACCTCCCATACTCCTCTAGGGACACTCTCTCATCATGTGTCCTGTTATGCCGCACCAGAAATAAGCATTTGTCCCCACTCTGCATGTACCTGCATAAATACGCCCGCAGTGCTGACACTGCTGACGGGAAAAACCTGCTGCCTGTGATCCGTGAACTCCGTTACTCTGCCCAGATGTACCACCTCTAGATCCTTGAAACTGAGAATGAGCACCCCCTATGGAATAGGAGAACGATGGTCTAGGTGGTCTAGGAAACATACGGGGCCTAGACCCTCCTTGGGAAATCATAGGTGGTCCCATAGGTCTAGCCCTTTTGGACTGTCCCCTATCAAATTCATGTACCCTTCGTCTCTGCCTTTGATCTTCCATTTTCTGGGCGAAGGACTGAATTCTTGCTATGTCCATGTCCTTGTTCAAGGCAGTAATGGTGTAATCCCTTACCAAATATAAATCTAGTCTGTCCACGTATCTATGGACTCTGTCTGTCATTGTAGCCACAACATTTGACACATATCGAGCCAAGGAATTAAATTGCAAGCTATATTCCCTGATGCTCAGATTTCCTTGACGGAGATTTAGGAACTGATCCGCACGTACCTCACGGATCTCATAGGGCAGGTAATGATCAAGGAAAGCCACTTTAAACTCTTCCCAATTAGGTGGATTTGCACCAATATCACGGGATTTCTTCCAATCCTCGTACCATAATATCGCCTCTCCTTTCAGCCTGTACGCAGCAAGTTCAACTGTTTCTACCCCTATCACGTGCATAACTTCCAAAGCCCTCTGAATTTGATCCACGAAGTCCTATGGATCTGCTTTTGGATCTGACCCAGTGAATATAGGAGGGTCCAGTTTCAAGAAATCCTGTGTTCTGTGACTCGCCACTCTAGCCGCATCATCATCATATGTCATTGGACCAATTCGTCCTTGACTTTGGGCTGCCACTAACTGTGTCAAAATATGAAGTGCATTTCTAAGATCCTGATTTGTGGTATTCATTGGTGGTTCCACGGGTACTTCTCTACCAATTGGCTCCTCCGTAGCTGGAAAAGTAGACGAAGACCGCGATAAAATTTCAGCATTTGCTCCACCTTGACTAGCTTGGTCAGGTGGTAGTCTACTCATTCCTTCTTCAGCAAGCACATCCACCTGCTTCCCTTTACCTTTACCTCTTCTCGTGATTGGCATTTTGACTATACGAAAGAAAAAAATTGCCATGATCAGATTCAACTCAACTTACAACACTGGCTCTATTGCACGATCTAGAAATGAAGAAAAGAAACAACATCCTAAATGTCTCGTAGCCTCCTACTTATAAATGTGGTGCACAACACATCGATAAGTAAGACTCTACTCAGACACGGCTTTGTAGACACCCTTAGAACGACCTGCTCTAATACCACTTTTGCCACGCCCTGAATCCCATCGGGACGGATTGGCACTCGTAGTCGACAAGGCCTGAGAGAACCAAGCTTTGCCTCTATTCAATCATATACATGCCATAAGAAACCCACAATCACATAATAGCTTTAAATACCAACAATGGAATTCATGGAACATGATATATATACATATACGAAACTTGGCCGTTGAGGCCACCAATTAAAAAATGACATATACCTTTTACATTTGTACACCCACAACCGTCTACAAAAGCCTTTAACAAATGCATTGACCAAGATGAACTAAAAGTCAGGACAAGTCCCCGCTTTATACAACACGTACAATACCAAAACATATGTACAACAGTGACTCGGAGAAGCCCCGAACTAACTGGAGCTCACCAAAGATCTGCAACAACTGGTAACCTACTGTGGAGGGATACTAGTACCTGCGCCTGCAGCAAGTAAGGTAAATTCCCCAAGAGGGGTCAGTACGAAGAATGTACTGTGTATGTAAGGCCATATGAAACTTATATGATATGTAAAGATGTCAATGAAATCAAATTCAAATGAGTGACCAACATAGATAAGTCACTATTCTGTACTTTGAAAACCATGTATATTGCTTTCGGTACCTTTTTTGTATCTTTAATTCAATGATTATTCATCTTTGCTTGTGACCTGTGATACCCGGGCCCCGACTGAACAGTGGGTTTTAAACATAACATAGAGTTATGTTGGGATCGGCTCGAGCTAGGCTTATGCCCCTAGAGCTGCCACCCTATGAATCAATGTATATATCGGGATCGGCTCAAGCTAGGTTAGTACCTCTTGAGCTGCCACCCATACAATATTTCAGGTTCGGCTCGAGCTAGGTTAGTACCTCTAGAGCTGCCACCCATACAACATTTCAGGTTCGGCTCGAGCTAGGTTATTACCTCTAGGAGATATTATACTCACCTCACAACTCAATACTTTATTATGAATCATCCAAAACTTCTCATCATTAAACTGTCGATCTTGAATCTACACCATCAATGAAGATCTAGCCTCAACATACGCTAACATATGCTCAGGTGTTAAAATATTAAGTCGAACCAACTGGTTAGCCAAAGAAAGAACGTCTAAGGTTAAAGGCCTCTCCTCTACCAAAAGATAAGCTAAACTCCCCATATTCGCCCCATTCCAACTCAAGGCATTTTCTATTGCATTAGCCTTAGCAGGATGATAAAGAATAGTGAGATCATAATTTTTACGCAACTCTAACCATCTAAGTTATCTCATATTAAGATCTTGGTGATAAGTGAAGAAGAACTTAAGGCTATGATGATTTAAGGAAATCTCACAATGAACTCCATACAAGTATTGTCGCCATAATTTCAACACAAACACAACTGCGGCTAACTTTAAATCATGAGTAAGGTAGTTCTTCTCATCACCACTAAACTGTTGAGAAGCATAAGCAATCACCTTACCCTTCTGCATCAATACACCGCCCAAGCCCACTTTAAATGCATCACAAAACATGTTGAAACCACGCATTCCTTAGGTAAGTTAATAAAGGAGCCAAAATCAACAACTCCTTGAGCTTCTGGAGGCTACCCTCAAAATCATTTGACCATAGGAAAGTCACTTTTTTCTAAGTCAACTTGGTCAAAAAAGTTGCAATGGAGGAGAAATCGTGCACAAACCATTGATAATAACCTACTAATCAGACAAACTCTAAATCTCAGTAAGAGAAGTAGGTCTAGCCCAATCACGCACCGTAGCCACCTTGGCCGGATCGACCATGATACCATCCTTGGTCACCACATGACCCAGTAAAGAAATAAAATCCAAAAAAAACTCACACTTGGAGAACTTGGCATACAACTTATCATCTCTGAATCTCTAAAGTACGGTCCTCAAATGCCTCACATGCTCTGCCTCATTCTTAGAATAAATAAAGATATCATTGAAGAACACAATCACAAAAGAATCATGATAAGTCCAAAATACTTTGTTCATCAACTCCATAAATGTTGTTGGGGCATTAGTTAGCCCAAAAGACATAACCAAGAACTCACAATGGCCATACCATATCCAAAAAGCGATCTTCAGAACATCTGAAGCTCTAATCCTTAACTGATAGCAACCAGATCTCAAGTCAATCTTAGAAAATATTGAGGCACGCTGAAGCTAATCAAACAAGTCATCGATGCAAGAAAGAGAAAACTTGTTCTTGATAGTCACTTTGTTCAATTGCCGATAATCAATACTTATGTGTATGGATCTAACTTTTTTCTTCACAAACAAGACAAGAGCACCCTAAGGAGACACACTTGTTCTAATGAAACCCTTCCTCAATAAATCATGCAATTGCTCCTTCAATTTCTCAAATCTATCGAGAACATCCTACAAGGAGGAATGGAAATAGGCTTGGTGCCCTGTTTTACATCAATAGAAAAATTAATAGCCTTATACAGAGGAACACCAAGTAAGTCTGTAGGAAATACATCCATGAACTCTCTAAAAGCTCTCACATAATCCAAGGAAAGCCGTGAATCAACACTAGAATCATGTACATAGGCAAAATAAGAAAAACAGCC
Organism: Capsicum rhomboideum; assembly: GCA_031232105.1. Classification (NCBI taxonomy): domain Eukaryota; kingdom Viridiplantae; phylum Streptophyta; class Magnoliopsida; order Solanales; family Solanaceae; genus Capsicum; species Capsicum rhomboideum. The sequence continues at coordinate 96,406,783 of CP124715.1, forward strand.
CTTTCCTACCATGTGAAGAGCATGAAGAAAAGATATAACCCCTTACAAACACGAGCTAGGAGTACCCTTCCACTCTAACCTTAGTACATCTGAAATAGCTAAGGTCACGATCTTGGCAAAATAATCCAAAGCCACATGATAAGGGGATAACCAATCCATACCCAATATGACATCAATATCAATCATATCAAGGATAATCAAGTTTACCTGAGTCTCACATCTTGAAAAGTCCACAACACATGATCGGTACATCCGATCCACCACTAAAGAATCGCCTACAGAGGTAGATACATGAATAGGCATAGCAAGGGACTCACACATAGCATCAATTCCAGTAGCAAAATATGCAAAAATTTACAGGAATAAAGACCTAGGGTCAGGTTGTACTGAAGTGGGATGATGGAAAACTGGGACGATACCTATAATTAGTGCATCAGAGGACTCTACCTCAAGTCACCCAGAAAAGCATAGAACTGACCACATCCACTACCAGACTGAGTAACTCATCATCCACTACCATGAGCTCCCTGAGCTCAACCTTTGGTACCTCTAGAACCATCCTTACTGCCTTGTGTACCCCTTCTATCTGTTGGCACTAGAGCGGGTAAAGCTAAAACTGAGAACCATACTGGGAAGAATTCATCACGCACCGAGGATAATCTCTCGCTAAGTGTCCAAACTCATCACACATAAAATAACCCCTACTAGATGAATCACATTATGAGGGGCCAAAAGAACCAAAACATCATCCATAACCTGATGAACTAGAACAAAACCCTCAGCTTGCACGACCTGATATCTGACCACTCAAAGTCATAGAGCCTGTAATCCTACTATCTGAACTCTGTAAAGCTACCTGAATCGGTCGCCCATCATAACCATGAGAACCTCTACCTGAGAAATCCCTACCTTGGGATGACTGACCACTAAAACCACACTATCAACTTACCCTTTTAGCACCACTAATCTGAGTACCCTAGCAAATAGACTTGATCATCTTGGTATGATCCACAATACTCCAAAAGGAGCCACCTAAAACTACTAACTGAATTATCTCCAACAAATAAGAAATAGTCAAACCCTTAACAAACTTTCTAATCCTCTCTAGTTATGTGGAGATACTAGTTGTGGAATAACTAGACAAGGAATGAAAATGAGCCTCATACTATGCAATAGTCATAGAGCCCTACTTCAAATGATCAAAGTCATCCCTCAACTGGTCCTTTAAGCTATAGGGCACAAATCTCTTATGGAAAACCTCAAAAAAATGGGTCCAAGTCAAAGAAAGGAATCCACTAGTCTACAACTGGCAAACAAGCTCAACCACTTCTTAGCCACATTAGTTAACTGGAATTAGTGCAATCAACACCATAGGACTCAAGCGAAACAAGGTTATGCAACCTCTCCTGACAGTCAATTAAAAACTCATAAGAATTTTCACCAATGGTACCACTGAACTTGGGAGGGGACAGCTAATAAATCACTAGAATCTCTTATGCTCATCAGCAGACATCACAAGACTCATACCTACAGGTTGAAAAATAATTCTAGCAAGTAAAGTCTCAAATGTGCAGCCACAACAGTAGCTAGATGTACCTCGGGAGTCTAGAAACCATGAGTGGGAGCATATCTTGGAGGCTAAACACCCCCTGTAGTTTGTGAACTATTCGATGTACCCTAATAGAATACATATCTAAGGAATGCCATTCAAATGGCCAAAAAGATGAATCAGTAAATCCTGCAGTACTGGAGTAACAGCAAAACCCTGAGGGGCCTAAGCTGGTCTTAGATCCTTTGGCTGATAAGACACCTCATCATGCTCAATCTCAGGCTTGAGAGAGGCTGCTCTAGCTCATCCTCTACCCAGAGCCGCTCTTTGTTCCTGGCCTCTACCTCTGTCTCTGTACCGACCCCTGCCTCTCCCCATGACTGGGGCTCCAATAGCAATTGCTGGATCAGCATCCTCAACAACTCTGGATCTAGTCCTTTCAGCATCCTCAACAACTCTGGATCTAGTCCTTACCATCAGTGCAGATAGAGTGGAATATAATTTTAGAATACTAGACATAAATAATATGTACGATAAGAAATAAAATTAGAGAAGGTTTTTCTAAGAATATACCATAGCCTCCCAAAGATAGAGACGTACGTCAACTTATCGAACTGCGGGACTCTTTAGATATCTTGCCTTTTTACTTATAAAATTGATGTACCCAGCGCTCTGATACCAATTTGTCATGACCTGGACTCTGAGGTCGTGATGGTACCTACCCTATTCCAACATTGATATGTCACGCCTCGAATCCCATCTGGACGGATTTGCACTCGTAGCCGACAAGGCCCGAGAGAACCAAGCTTTGCCTCTATTCAATCATATACATGCCATAAGAAACCCACAATCACATAATAGCTTTAAATACCACTAATGGAATTCATGGAACATGATATATATACATATACGAAACTTGGCCGTTGAGGCCACCAAGTCAAAAACGACATATACCTTTTACATTTATACACCCACAACCATCTACAAAAGCCTCTAACAAATGCATTGACCAAGATGAACTAAAAGTCGGGACAAGTCCCCGCTTTATACAACATGTACAACACAAAAACATATGTACAACGGTGACTCGGAGAAGCCCCAAACAAACTGGAGCTCACCAAAGAGCTACAACAACTGGAAACCTACTGTAGAGGCCTACTAGTACCTGCGCCTACAGTAAGTAAGGTAAATTCCCCAAGAGGGGTCAGTATAAAGAATGTACTGTGTATGTAAGGCCATATGAAACTTATATGATATGTAAAGATGTCAATGAAATCAAATTCAAATGAGTGACCAACATAGATAAGTCACTATTCTGTACTTTGGAAACCATGTATATTGCTTTCGGTACCTTCTTTGTATCTTTAATTCAATGATTATTCATCTTTGCTTGCGACCTGTGATACCCGGGCCCCAATTGAATAGTGGGTTTTAAACATAACATAGCGTTATGTTGGGATCGGCTCGAGCTAGGCTTATGCCCCTAGATCTGCCACCCTATGAATCAATGTTTGTATCGGGATCGGCTCAAGCTAGGTTAGTACCTCTAGAGCTGCCACCCATACAACATTTCAGGTTTGGCTTGAGCTAGGTTAGTACCTCTAGAGCTGCAACCCATACAACATTTCAGGTTTGGCTCGAGCTAGGTTATTACCTCTAGAGCAGCCCCCTATCAGGATCAATTCGATCTAGGCTTATGCCCCTAGGACTGCCCCCTGATTTGGGATCGGCTTGAGCTAGGCTCTTCTCCCCCAAAGCTGCCACCCGTACTTGATCATTGACCACATATGCATTACTTCATTCGTTACTTTGAGATTGATGCCATAATAGTCATAACTTTACATGAAACTTTGGATCATTAACCAATGAGTGAGAGACATGTGAATAACTTGGCAACATAACATTATTAGAACCATAACACAATGGGAACCATGGAACAATAATCCATGAACAAGAGACATAAGTATAATCACTATTGGGAACATTGGAACATAACCTTATTTGAGCTTTTGTAACATTAACCATGAATATGAGACATGAGATTCACCAATGATCAATGAGTAGGAATATATATGACAATGACCATGGATAATCGGATATGGGATACCTTAGCACATTTCGGGATTGAACAAGCGTAATGTCAATGTGAATATTATTTGTCGCAGAAAGATACGGACAGAGTAACCTTACATACCTTGTACTCTCAATACGGATATACAATCATAGATGTGCATACAATAGTCCCGCTCCTTCTTTATTTGACACTCTATAATACAAATACATAACGGGATTTACATTAACCACCAACTACTTTACAAATGCATATAACGTCAATGAGTTACATGTTTGCCTTTGAACATGCCATTTCCCCTTGACAAAACCATTGATGAAATCATTATTCCAAAAATCCCACAATATTCCCAACATTGACCAATACATTATAATCAATACATTTCACCACAACACTTCTCCTTTACACTTTCTTATCCATACCACATCACAAATAATCCATCAACTTACCTTAATACACCTCATAGCACATATCGACCAAAATCCCACAATTTACACTTATATAAAAATAACAAATTTAATAAAAAAAATAACACTATACATTTTCATATTTTATCCATACCATGCTCTTTCATCAAAGGCACAAGTCATAATTCAAGCTTGAACCTCATGGATCACAAATCTTATACCAAAACACAAAGTACCATGTCCAACATTTCCAAGCACAACCAACATGATTTACATACTCTTTCATGCATATAATAGATTAATCCATAACAATAATCACTTACCCAAGCTTGAAAAGTGATGATCTTGCTCCAAAAGTTGGCTTTGAACTCTTAGGGTTTGAAGAAAATATCTTGTTTATTTGTCTAAAAGGCATGAGACTTTGAAAGCAATAAAAATCAGATTTATTTCCCTTTATATAGTCCCTCAAGTCCAGCCTTAGCCACTCTTTATCATTAATTGGGGTGTTCTAGAAGGTCAAGGCAAGAATGGGTCTTTTGACCCATTTTTGGGCCATGTTTTCATTTTATTTTTGGGTCCTTTTGGGGCCCAATTCACTTAACCCTGTAAAATAAATAATTTCTCATGTTTAAATCATCTCATACGTGTTACAACAATATTCCCACTCACGCAATTCATATCCGTAGCCTCACTCCCAAAAACAAGTGATTCTAGCCACGTATGGCCTATTTTGACCAAAAGGGTAAAATCGTCATTTTGACGCCAAATTCGTTCTCGGGTAATTTTATCATACCAATATAATACTTGACTTATTTCATGTATATACTCTTGGTTGTAGAAGAAACGTGGCAAAAATTGGCTCAATACGTCCCCGGGTACCCTTGGGACTTAGAAAATTTTCAACTTTCAAAAAAATGGCAAAACCAGCGTGGCACGCCCTTGGGCATGCCAGCTTGCTGCCTATGGGCACAAAAATTTGGCCCAAAGTGGCGTGGCATTCCCTCTGGCGCGCCCCACCCTTAGATTTTTCAAAAATTTTATTTTTCGACTTTTCTTCGCGGGTTTGGTTGGATACTTCAAGTCCTATTCTTTAACTTACTTCTTAGCCTCATTTTGAACCCCAAAACTGCTCCTCAAAAATCACAAAACACCTCCTACAAAGGTCTAATCACATATACGAGGCCAAATTTCAATTTTCTCGTTCATAACATTACCAAATACATATGTATGGCTCTCGACACCTAAGTAAACATTATTTAATGTCGTCAGGTAGGGTTGGGAAGGTACGGGGTGTTGAATTCTTCCCCCCTTAAGAAAATTTTTCCTCGAATGTGAACCATATCGTTTCAATTACAACAAATGCATCTCTACATTAGCATACATATACATAAACACTTAAGGCTTATGGAGACTTACTTGTTATTGCTCCACTCCCGCGCTTTGAACTTCTTGGTCCATTTGAAATAGGTGGGGATACTTGGCTTTCATCATCTCTTCTACTTCCCATGTGATCTCCTCTATTTGTTGATTTCTCCAAAGGACTTTTACGGAAGCTATGTCTTTATTCCTCAATCTTTTTACTTGTCGATCTAGGATAGCAATGGGTACCTCTTCATAAGTAAGATCCTCTGTAACTTGAACATCTTCAATAGGAACAATACGAGATGGATCTCCTATACATTTTTGAAGCATCGAAACATGAAATACCGGATGGACAGAGGAAAGTTCTTGAGGTAGTGCTAATTCATAAGCAACTTGCCCAAATCTTCTAATAACTTCATATAGGCCTATGTAACATGGACTCAATTTACCTTTCTTTCTAAACCGCATTACCCCTTTTATCGGTAAAACCTTTAAGAACACCTAATCACCTATGGAGAATTCAAGCCCTCTTCTTCTAACATAGGCATATGACTTGTGGCGACTTTGGGCCGTTTGTAACCGCTGTTGGATCACTTTAACTTTCTCCATAGCATGATGAACAATATCAGGCCCAAGTAAAGCAGTTTCACCCGCTTCAAACCATCCAATTAGTGATCTACACTTCCTTCCGTACAAGGCTTCATAAGGTGCCATTTTAATACTTGAATGATAGCTATTGTTGTAATCAAATTCAATAAGAGGCAAATGGTCATCCCAACTGCCTTGAAAATCTAACGTACAAGCTCGTAGCATATCTTCAAGTGTCTGAATAGTACGTTCTGCTTGTCCATCAGTCTGAGGATGGAAAACCGTACTCAAATTCACTTGTGTACCCAAACTCTGCTGAAAAGATCTCCAAAAGTGCGCTGTGAACTATGCTCCTCTGTCTGATATAATGGAAAGGGGAATACCATGCAATCGTACTATTTCTTTCACATACAACTTTGCGTACTCTTCAGCTGTATAGGTGGTCTTGACTGGTAGAAAATACACTGATTTGGTAAGCCTGTCCACTATAACCCAAATAGAATTAGATTTCTGCAATGTACGAGGCAATCCTGTAATGAAGCCCATATTAATCATATCCCACTTCCAGACTGGTAGATTAATACATTGCATGTAACCTCCTGGTTTCTGATGTTCTACTTTCACTTGTTGATAGTTCGGACATTGAGCGACAAATTCTGCAATGTTCTTCTTCATATTTCCCCACCAATACACTTCTTTTAAGTCATGGTACATTTTAGTAGCACCCGGATGAATAGAATAGCGCGAATGATGTGCCTCTGTCATAATTCGTGTCCTCAGCTCATCTACATCCGGTACACATAATCTCCCTTGACATTGAAGTACCCCTTCCTGTGTAAGATCAAATGCCTTTGTCAAATTTTGTTGTACATTTGCCTTTAGCTGCAATAACATAGGATCCGCAAACTGCTTCTCTTTCACTTCAGTTATTAAGGAGGATTCCGCTACATTCTGCACAATAACTACATCCTCTGAGGATTCAATAAGGCGTACTCCCAAGCTAGCTAATTGATTTAGATCTTTGATTATCTCTTGCTTTTCAGTCAACTGACCACTAGTGCTTTCTACTGCCTTGCGGCTCAATGCATCATCTACTACATTTGCTTTGCCCGGATGATAAAGAATATCAATATCATAGTATTTTAAGAGCTCTAACCACCTTCCTTGCTTCAAATTGAGTTCCTTCTTCTTAAAAAGATATTGCAAACTTTTGTGATCCGTGTAGATATCAACATGAACTCCATACAAATAATGACGCCATATCTTTAAAGCAAAAGCTACCGCTGCCAATTCAAGATCATGTGTGGGATAATTTTTCTCATGTGGCCACAACTGTCGTGAGGCATATGCTATGACATTACCATGTTGCATCAACACACATCCTATGCCAACCCCGAAAGCATCACAATACACTACATAACCTTCGATAGCTTCGGGAAGCACTAAAACTAGTGTGGAGGTTAATTTATCTTTCAACTTTTGGAAGATTTTCTCACACACATCATTCTACTGAAATTTTACTGCCTTGTGTGTAAGCTTTGTTAACGGTGCAGCATTAGAGGGAAAACCTTTCACAAATCGTCGGTAATAACCTGCCAGTCCAAGAAAACTACAAATTTTTGTGGGTGTCGTAGGTTTTGGCCAATTTTTCACTGCTTCAATCTTCTGTGTATCAACCTGTATCCCTTCATCTGACACAATATGACCCAAGACTGCAACTGATTTTAACCAAAACTCACATTTGGAGAACTTGGCATACAACTTACGCTCATGGAGAATCTGTAACACTTTCCGTAAGTGATTAGCATGATCCTCCGGTGATCTCGAATAAACTAGGATGTCATCTATAAATACCGTGACGAACACATCCAGAAATGGCTTAAACACCCTATTCATCTAATCCATGAACACAGCTGGAGCATTTGTTAGTCCAAATGACATAACTAAAAATTCATAATGGTCATACCGTGTTCGAAAAGCTGTCTTGGGCACATCTTCTTCTCTAACTCTGACTTGATGGTAACCCGACCTTAAGTCAATCTTTGAAAAACATCTGGCACCCTGTAACTGATCAAACAAATCATCAATTCGAGGGAGGGGATATTTGTTCTTGATCGTTACCTTATTCAATTGTCGATAGTCGATGCAGATTCTCAATATGCCATCTTTCTTCCTTACAAATAATATCGGTGCACCCCACGGGGACATACTATGCCTAATGAAGCCTTTGTCCAGCAAACTTTCAATTGTTCCTTCAATTCACGCAATTCTGTTGGAGCCATTCTATATGGAGGAATAGAAATAGGCTGAGTGCCTGGAATCACATCAATGCCAAATTCTACTTCCTGTTCAGGGGGTTAGCCTGGAAGATCCTCTGGAAAGACATCCAGAAATTCATTGACCACTGGAAATGACTGCGGAGTTAGTGGTTCCACATCATTATCTTTCACCCTTACTAAGTGACATATGTAACCTTTAGCAATCATTTTCCTGGCTTTCAAATAAGAAATAAATCTCCCTCGTGGTTCCCCTACATTACCCTGCCATTCAAGAACATTTTCCTGCGGAAAACAAAATTGCACCTTCTTGGCCCGGCAATCTACCGTGGCATAACAAGAGGCCAACCAATCCATTCCCATGATCACATCAAAATCTACCATGTCTAATTCAATGAGATCAGCCAACATATCATGACCACACACAGTTACGATATACTCTTTTTACAACAATATATTCACCAACCGGTGTAGACACTTTAATTGATTTAATTAATAATTTAGGTGCCTTTGCAAATTTTGCAACAACCAATGGAGTAACATAGGAAAATGTAGAACCGGGGTCAATCAATGCATATACATTATATGAGAATATGGATAATGTACCTGTGACGACATCAGGGGAAGACTCTGAATTCTGCCGGTCCACTAAAGCATAAGTGCGATTCGGGACCCCACTAGTACTAGCTACTCTTCTGGCACCCCTACCATGGACAACAGGCTGCACACCTCGGCCCAATGAAGGAACCGATGCTCATGATGCAATGACCGATCCTGTCGGTCGTGCTACACCTCCCATACTCCTCTAGGGACACTCTCTCATCATTTGTCCTGTTATGCCGCACCAGAAATAAGCATTTGTCCCCACTCTGCATGTACCTGCATAAATACGCCCGCAGTGCTGACACTGCTGACGGGAAAAACCTGCTGCCTGTGATCCGTGAACTCCGCTACTCTGCCCAGATGGACCACCTCTAGATCCTTGAAACTGAGAATGAGCACCCCCTATGGAATAGGAGAACGATGGTCTAGGTGGTCTAGGAAACATACGGGGCCTAGACCCTCCTTGGGAAATCATAGGTGGTCCCATAGGTCTAGCCCTTTTGGACTGTCCCCTATCAAATTCATGTACCCTTCGTCTCTGCCTTTGATCTTCCATTTTCTGGGCAAAGGCCTGAATTCTCGCTATGTCCATGTCCTTGTTCAAGGCAGTAATTGTGTAATCCCTTACCAAATATAAATCTAGTCTGTCCACGTATCTATGGACTCTGTCTGTCATTGTAGCCACAACATTTGGCGCATATCGAGCCAAGGAATTAAATTGCAAGCTATATTCCCTGACGCTCAGATTTCCTTGATGGAGATTTAGGAACTGATCCGCACGTACCTCACGGATCTCATAGGGCAGGTAATGATCAAGGAAAGCCACTTTAAACTCTTCCCAATTAGGTGGATTTGCACCAATATCACGGGATTTCTTTCAATCCTCGTACCATAATATCGCCTCTCCTTTCAGCCTGTACGCAGCAAGTTCAACTGTTTCTACCCCTGTCACGTGCATAACTTCCAAAGCCCTCTGAATTTGATCCATGAAGTCCTATGGATCTGCTTTTGGATCTGACCCAGTGAATATAGGAGGGTCCAGTTTCAAGAAATCCTGTGTTCTGTGACTCGCCATAAGAAACCCACAATCACATAATAGCTTTAAATACCAACAATGGAATTCATGGAACATGATATATATACATATGCGAAACTTGGCCGTTGAGGCCACCAATTCAAAAATGAAATATACCTTTTACATTTGTACACCCACAACCGTCTACAAAAGCCTTTAACAAATGCATTGACCAAGATGAACTAAAAGTCGGGACAAGTCCCCGCTTTATACAACATGTACAATACCAAAACATATGTACAACAGTGACTCGGAGAAGCCCCGAACTAACTGGAGCTCACCAAAGATCTGCAACAACTGGTAACCTACTGTGGAGGGATACTAGTACCTGCGCCTGCAGCAAGTAAGGTAAATTCCCCAAGAGGGGTCAGTACGAAGAATGTACTGTGTATGTAAGGCCATATGAAACTTATATGATATGTAAAGATGTCAATGAAATCAAATTCAAATGAGTGACCAACATAGATAAGTCACTATTCTGTACTTTGGAAACCATGTATATTGATTTCGGTACCTTTTTTGTATCTTTAATTCAATGATTATTCATCTTTGCTTGTGACCTGTGATACCCGGGCCCCGACTGAACAGTGGGTTTTAAACATAACATAGCATTATGTTGGGATCGGCTCGAGCCAGGCTTATGCCCCTAGAGCTGCCACCATATGAATCAATGTATATATCGGGATCGGCTCAAGCTAGGTTAGTACCTCTTGAGCTGCCACCCATACAATATTTTAGGTTCGGCTCGAGCTAGGTTAGTACCTCTAGAGCTGCCACCCATACAACATTTCAGGTTCGGCTCGAGCTAGGTAATTACCTCTAGAACTGCTCTTGTCAGGATCGATCCAAGCTAGGCTTATTCCCCTAGGACTGCCCCCTGATTTAGGATCGGCTTGAGCTAGGCTCTTCGCCCCCAAAGCTGCCACCCGTACTTGATCATTGACCACATATGCATTACTTCATTCGTTACTTTGAGATTGATGCCATGATAGTCATAACTTTACATGAAACTTTGGATCATGAACCAACGAGTGAGAGGCATGTGAATAACTTGGCAACATAACATTATTAGAATCATAACACCATGGGAACCATGGAACAATAATCCATGATCAAGAGACATAAGTATTATCACTATTGGGAACATCGGAGCATAACCTTATTTGAGCTTTTGTAACATTAACCATGAATATGAGACATGAGATTCACCAATGATCAATGAGTAGTAATATATATGACAATGACCATGGATAACCGGATATGGGATACCTTAGCACATTTCGAGATGGAACAAGCGTAATGTTAATGTGAATACTATTTGCCTCAGAAAGTTACGGACAGGGTAACCTTACATACCTTGTACTCTTAATACGGATATACAATCTTAGATGTTCATACAATAGTCCCGCTCCTTCTTTATGTGTCACTCTACAACACAAATACATAACGGGATTTACATTAACCACCAACTACTTTACAAATGCATATAACGTCAATGAGTTACATGTTTGCCTTTGAACATGCCATTTCCCCTTGACAAAACCATTGATGAAATCATTATTCCAAAAATCCCACAATATTCCCAACATTGACCAATACATGATAATCAATACATTTCACCACAACACTTCTCCTTTACACTTTCTTATCCACACCACATCACAAATAATCCATCAACTTACCTTAATACACCTCATAGCACATATCGACCAAAATCCCACAATTTACACTTATATAAAAATAACAAATTTAATAAAAAAATAACACCATACATGTTCATATTTTATCCATACCATGCTCTTTCATCAGAGGCACAAGTCATAATTCAAGCTTGAACCTCATGGATCACAAATCTTATACCAAAACACAAAGTACCATGTCCAACATTTCCAAGCACAACCAACATGATTTACATACTCTTTCATGCATATAATATATTAATCCATAACAATAATCACTTACCCAAGCTTGAAAAGTGATGATCTTGCTCCAAAAGTTGGCTTTGAACTCTTAGGGTTTGAAGAAAATATCTTGTTTATTTGTCTAAAAGGCATGAGACTTTGAAAGCAATAAAAATCAGATTTATTGCCCTTTATATAGGACCTCAAGTCCATCCTTAGCCACTCTTTAGCATTAATTGGGGTGTTCTAGAAGGTCAAGGCAAGAATGGGTCTTTTGACACATTTTTGGGCCATGTTTTCGTTTCATTTTTGGGTCCTTTTTGGGCCCAATTCACTTAATACAATAAAATTAATAATTTCTCATGTTTAAATCAATATATATGTGTTACAACAATATTCCCACTCACGCTATTCATATCCGTAGCCTCAATCCCAAAAACAAGTGATTCTAGCCATGTATGGTCTATTTTTACCAAAAGGGTAAAATCGTCATTTTGACACCAAATTCGTTCTCGAGTAATTTTATCATACCAATATAATACTTCACTCATTTCATGTGCATACTCATGGTTTTAGAAGAAACGTGGCAAATATCAGCTCGATACGTCCCCGGGTACCCTTGGGACTTAGAAAATTTCCAACTTTCAAAAAAATGGCAAAACCAGCGTGGCACGCATTTGGGCGCACCAGCTTGCTACCTCTGGGCACGAAAATTTTTCCCAAAGCAGTGTGGAACGCCCTCTGGAGCGCCCCACCCTTAGATTTTTCGAAAATTTCATTTTTCGACTTTTCTTCGCGGGTTTGGTTGGATACTTCAAGTCCTATTCTTTAACTTACTTCTTAGCCTCGTTTTGAACCCCAAAACTGCTCCTCAAAAATCACAAAACACCTCTTACAAAGGGCTAATCACATATACGAGGCCAAATTTTAATTTTCTCGTTCATAACATTACCAAATACATACGTATGGCTCTCGACACCTAAGTAAACATTATTTAATGTCGTCAGGTAGGGTTGGGAAGGTACAGGGTGTTACATTCTTCCCCCCTTAAGAAAATTCGTCCTCGAATGTGAACCATATCGTTTCAATTACAACAAATGCATCTCTACATTAGCATACATATACATAAACACTTAAGGCTTAAGGAGACTTACTTGTTATTGCTCCACTCCCGCGCTTTGAACTTCTTGGTCCATTTGAAATAGGTGGGGATACTTGGATTTCATCATCTCTTCCGCTTCCCATGTGATCTCCTCTATTTGTTGATTTCTCCAAAGGACTTTTACAGAAGCTATGTCTTTATTCCTCAATCTTTTTACTTGTCGATCTAGGATAGAAATGGGTACCTCTTCATAAGTAAGATCCTCTGTAACTTGAACATCTTCCATGGGAATAATACGAGATGGATCACCTATACATTTTTGAAGCATCGAAACATGAAATACCGGATGGACTGAGGAAAGTTCTTGAGGTAGTGCTAATTCATAAGCAACTTGCCCAAATCTTCTAACAACTTCATATGGGCCTATGTAACGTGGACTCAATTTCCCCTTCTTTTCGAACAGCATTAACCCTTTCATCTGTGACACCTTTAAAAACACCCAATCACCTATGGCGAATTCAAGCCCTCTTCTTCTAACATAGGCATATGACTTGTGGCGACTTGGGGCCGTTTGTAACCGCTGTTGGATCACTTTAACTTTCTCCATAGCCAGATAAACAATATCGGGCCCAAGTAAAGCAGTTCCACCCGCTTCAAACCATTCAATTGGTGATCTACATTTCCTTCCGTACAAGGCTTCATAAGGTGCCATTTTAATACTTGAATGATAGCTATTATTGTAAGCAATTCAATAAGAGGCAAATGGTCATCCCAACTGCCTTGAAAATCTAACGTACAAGCTTGTAGCATATCTTCAAGTGTCTGAATAGTACGTTCTGCTTGTCCATCAGTCTGACGATGGAAAACCGTACTCATATTCACTTGTGTACCCACACTCTGCTGAAAAGATCTCCAAAAGTGCGCTGTGAACTATGCTCCTCTGTCTTATATAATGGAAAAGGGAATACCATGCAATCGTACTATTTCTTTCACATACAACTTTGCGTACTCTTCAGCTGTATAGGTGGTCTTGACTGGTAGAAAATACACTGATTTGGTAAGCCTGTCCACTATAACCCAAATAGAATCAGATTTCTGCAATGTACGAGGCAAACCTGTAATGAAGTCCATATTAATCATATCCCACTTCCAGACTGGAAGATTGATACATTGCATGTAACCTCCTGGTTTCTGATGTTCTACTTTCACTTGTTGACAATTCGAACATTGAGCGAGAAATTCTGCAATGTTCTTCTTCATATTTCCCCACCAATACACTTCTTTCAAGTCATGGTACATTTTAGTAGCACCCGGATGAATAGAATAGCGCGAATGATGTGCCTCTATCATAATTCGTGTCCTCAGCTCATCTACATCCGGTACACATAATCTCCCTTGACATTGAAGTACCCCTTCCTGTGTAAGATCAAATGCCTTTGTCAAATTTTGTTGTACATTTGCCTTTAGCTGCAATAACATAGGATCCGCAAACTGCTTCTCTTTCACTTCAGTTATTAAGGAGGATTCCGCTGCATTCTGCACAATAACTCCATCCTCTGAGGATTCAATAAGGCGTACTCCCAAGCTAGCTAATTGATTTAGATCTTTGATTATCTCTTGCTTTACAGTCAACTGACCACTAGTGCATTCTACTGCCTTGCGGCTCAATGCATCAGCTACCACATTTGCTTTGCTCGGATGATAAAGAATATCAATATCATAGTATTTTAAGAGCTCTAACCACCTTCCTTGCCTCAAATTGAGTTCCTTCTTCTTAAAAAGATATTGCAAACTTTTGTGATCCGTGTAGATATCAACATGAACTCCATACAAATAATGACGCCATATCTTTAAAGCAAAAACTACCGCTGCCAATTCAAGATCATGTGTGGGATAATTTTTCTCATGTGGCCACAACTGTCGTGAGGCATATGCTATGACATTACCGTGTTGCATCAACACACATCCTATGCCAACCCCGAAAGCATCACAATACACTACATAACCTTCGATACCTTCGGGAAGCACTAAAACTATTGTGGAGGTTAATACCTTCGGCTTGAGCAAGGTTAGTACCTCTAGAGCTGCCACCCATACAACATTTCAGGTTTGGCTCGAGCTAGGTTATTACCTTTAGAGTTGCCCCCTATCAGGATGGATTCGAGCTAGGCTTATGCCCCTAGTACTGCCCCCTGATTTGGGATCGGCTTGAGCTAGTCTCTTCGCCCCCAAAGCTGCCACCCGTACTTGATCATTGACCACATATGCATTACTTCATTCGTTACTTTGAGATTGATGCCATAATAGTCATAACTTTACATGAAACTTTGGATCATTAACCAATGAGTGAGAGACATGTGAATAACTTGGCAACATAACATTATTAGAACCATAACACCATGGGAACCATGGAACAATAATCCATGAACAAGAGACATAAGTATAATCACTATTGGGAACATTGGAACATAACCTTATTTGAGCTTTTGTAACATTAACCATGAATATGAGACATGAGATTCACCAATGATCAATGAGTAGGAATATATATGACAATGACCATGGATAACCGGATATGGGATACCTTAGCAAATTTCGGGATGGAACAAACGTAATGTCAATGTGAATATTATTTTCCGCAGAAACATACGGATAGAGTAACCTTACATACCTTGTACTCTCAATACGGATATACAATCTTAGATGTGCAGACAATAGTCCCGCTCCTTCTTTATGTGTCACTCTACAACACAAATACATAACGGGATTTACATTAACCACCAACTACTTTACAAATGCATATAACGTCAATGAGTTACATGTTTGCCTTTGAACATGCCATTTCCCCTTGACAAAACAATTGATGAAATCATTATTCCAAAAATCCCACAATATTCCCAACATTGACCAATACATGATAATCAATATATTTCACCACAACACTTCTCCTTTACACTTTCTTATCCACACCACATCACAAATAATCCATCAACTTACCTTAATACACCTCATAGCACATATCGACCAAAATCCCACAATTGACACTTATAGAAAATTAACAAATTTAATAAAAAAATAACACCATACATGTTCATATTTTATCCATACCATGCTCTTTCATCAAAGGCACAAGTCATAATTCAAGCTTAAACCTCATGCATCATAAATCTTATACCAAAATACAAAGTACCATGTCCAACATTTCCAAGCACAACCAACATGATTTACATACTCTTTCATGCATATAATATATTAATCCATAACAATAATCACTTACCCAAGCTTGAAAAGTGATGATCTTGCTCCAAAAGTTGGCTTTGAACTCTTAGGGTTTGAAGAAAATATCTTGTTTATTTGTCTAAAAGGCATCAGACTTTGAAAGCAATAAAAATCAGATTTCTTGCCCTTTATATAGGACCTCAAGTCCATCCTTAGCCACTCTTTAGCATTAATTGGGGTGAAGGTCAAGGCAAGAATGGGTCTTTTGACCCATTTTTGGGCCATGTTTTCTTTTCATTTTTGGGTCCTTTTTGGGCCCAATTTACTTAACCCAGTAAAATCAATAATTTATCGCGTTTAAATCATCTCATACATGTTACAACAATATTCCCACTCACTCTATTCATATCCGTAGCCTCAATCCCAAAAACAAGTGATTCTAGCCACGTATGGCCTATTTTGACCAAAAGGGTAAAATCATCATTTTGACGCCAAATTCATTCTCGAGTAATTTTATCATACCAATATAATACTTGACTCATTTCATGTATATACTCATGGTTGTATAAGAAACGTGGCAAAAATCGGCTCGATACGTCCCCGGGTACCCTTGGGACTTAGAAAATTTCTAACTTTCAAAAAAATGGCAAAACCAGCGTGGCACGCCCTTGGACGTGCCAGCTTTCTGCCTCTGGGCACAAAAATTTGGCCCAAAGCGGCGTGTCACGCCCTCTTGAGCTCCCCACCCTTATATTTTTTGAAAATTTCATTTTTTGACTTTTCTTCGCGGGTTTGGTTGGATACTTCAAGTCCTATTCTTTAACTTACTTCTTAACCTTAATATACTTTGTTTTGAGGTCTTCTTAGCCTCGTTTTGAACCCCACAACTGCTCCATGAAAATCACAAAACACCTCCTACAAAGGGCTAATCACATATACGAGGCCAAATTTCAATTTTCTCATTCATAACATTACCAAATACGTATGGCTCTCGACAGCTAAGTAAACATTATTTAATGTCATCAGGTAGGGTTGGAAGGTACGGTGTGTTACATGATAGGTAAGTCCAATACCCAAAAGAGATAGAAATATGGAAAGAAGATAAATAACACTCAAGTACGAGACTTTAAAATAAAGTCAGGCCAGATATATATAAAATAAACTCTAAAACTTAAATAAATACAACTCTAAATCCCAAAATCTGGTGTCATGGGTAAAGAGCACTAATAACTGACACAGAGTAAGGAAATATACTAATCTGTCTCTAAAAAGTAAAATAAAGACAAGATAAAGATATGATGAAGTCTAAAAAGATGCTCCGAATGAGGTGCTCACTAGTACTCCAAAAATAGCCTCAACTCAGCATGAACTCAAGCTCCGTGGGTCGTACTCAAACTGGGATCTGCATCGAAAGGGTATAGAAAGTAGAAGTAAGTATGCTCCACTTGTACTAAGTAGGCATCATAGGCCGATCGAGCAAAGTAGAAAATTAAACATATAAAGGATACTATGAGCATGCTTTCACCTGCGTACGAAAAAGTTCTCAATGGCGGCTCAAGCCGTATCTCCTAACAATATAACTAATACAACTACAATAACTTTATAAAAGTACCTACACACGAATATATTTTATATATATATATATATGTGTGTGTGTGTGTGTGTGTGTGTATATATATATATATATATATATATGAAAGACTAAATTACACGATAACTAACACATAAGAGAAATACAAATGATGCAATGCAATGGAATGATAAGGATGGAATGTCTCAATATCACCTTACACCTTCTGAGCATAAGCTTCCAGGACAGGACCCATGTGGGGTTTGAAACCCATATACTATCACAACCTCATCAACCAACCTTACCTGCACATCTCACAATCTCATCAACCAACCTTACCGGCACATCCCTCGGTCCAGGTATTTTATAAAGTATCACATTTTCTTTCAAAGTCAGTGTTGCTCAATAGCACCAGTTCTATGAATATGGATGAATGAAATGAGGATGCATGCTCATAACCAAATAAATATCACATAATGAATAAACTCAATAATGGTATAAATGAGATCAAATCTCCTTAAATCTCAATAGATCATGATATAAGTCATCGCATGGCAACACAATAGTAAAGAGCCATATAAGACATCAATAATATTAATCCAAGCCCCCACTCGGGCATCACAAATAATAATGAAGGCATATAATACTCAAACAAGACCAATACCAACTCCCGCACGGGCATAACAATGATAATAACCTCTCAAGTCAATAATAATATTCACATAAGCCCCTACACGGGTAACGCAATAAAATAATAATCTCAAAACAAGGGTAACACAATAAAACAATAATCTCAAAAGGTGAATCTTACGATAAATTCCCCAACCCATAGCATACTTTACATGAATGGTTAACTACCCATTCCGGTCTGAAAAAAGTTAAGTCATAACCTACCTCAAAAACCTAAAACACAAGTTTGGACCCTTCAAAAAGGAGATTTTTCTTTTCATGTGGTCTCAGAACAAACCTAATCTATCAATAACAAAGTCTACATGTCAAGAGGAGTCTAATGATATCCATATTAGCTACTTTTATATCGGGTCTAAAAATAGTTCGAAAATCAACCCCAAAATAAAAAGATAAAATTGAAATTTTATTGAAGAATCATGTTTCTCATACCTTATAGATTCTAAATATGAAAGCCCATTGAAAAATTAGTTGAAATCGAGCTTCAAATCAAAGAAAAACCTTTTCCTCACTTTACCGAGATAAACCCCAAAATTATAGGTTTAAAGACCAAGTTTTGAAGATGAAAATACATAATCAAAGGGGAAAGATCAAAAGTAATTTTAGAAGCATACCCAAATCCAAGTTGATGAAAACCCCTGTTAAAAACTCTTAAAATTGTGCTCCCCAAGCTCAATAATGGTGAAACAGGCTAAAATTGCGAAAATTGAGTATTTATACGGTTCTGTGAACAGTACCTCACGATCATAACACCCACCACGGGATCATGAGGGTTAAAGTTTTACTGGCAATAAAATTGTTCATCGCGATTATAGATCTGAGCTTCGCGATCGCTATGACAAACCCGATCCAATCCACAACACAACTCTTCGTGATCAGGCGACCCACCTCGCTATCGCAATGAATAAGTTGATTAATCCCCGCGATTAAGACATTTGATCATGCAATCACGATAAAGGGCTAGATTTTTCACCAGAAAATAGTCACCAACAATCAGTTCAAGGTCAAAAATATTTCGAATGGACCCTAAAAATTCATTCGAGACCCCACAGTAAAAAATCAATAATGCTTCTAGGATAATTTCAATGTTTCGGATTCAATGGAACCATCACATTCATCAAAAGAGGTCATTTTCAACAAGTTAACCCCCAGGGCCCCTTTTAGGCTAATTTAACTAGTTTCTCGTTTAAAGGCTCAAAACTAAAAATAAAGACTCGAAATTCGAACTAACCATGTTACTAACCCAAAAATGATATTTTGGATCTAATGAAATAGACAAACGTTTGGTTCACAAAATGTTGATCAAAGTCAAACTAATCATTTTCAAGGCTACTCAAAATCTCAAACCCACTTAATTCACTTCTGAATACTTCGGGGACCTTGTCAACCATCTCCACAACTCATAAATGATAGATAGAAACTATGAAAAAGTGCAAAATAATTAAAATACAAATGAATCTAAAAATTACAATACGGATTGTTACAGGGTCGTTATAAAAGGAAGTTCTTGATTATTTTGACACATACTCGTCGGTAACAAGGATAACATCCATTTTGGATGCTAGTACCACCGGAGACAGTATATGATATTAAAATTAATCAAATAGATGTGAAAATAACTTTCTTAAACAGAGAGTTGGAGGAAGAAATCTACATGAAATAACCCAATGGTTTTGTAGTTCCTGGTAAAGAGAGAAATGTATGCAAACTTGTTAAGTCACTTTATGAACTAAAACAAGCAAAGTTTGATCAAACAATCTTGGCAAATGAATTTAATATTAATGACTGTGAAAATGTGTTTACATTAAAAATACTCTGAATCATAAAGTCATTATTTTCTTATATGTTGATGACATGTTGATCATTATTAGAGATATTTCTGACATAAATGCTACTAAATGTATGCTGGCTAGCAAATTTGATATGAAAGACTTAGGAGTTGCTGACGTAATCTTACGGATTCAAATTCATAAAATTCCACAAGGTTTAGCATTTTCATAGTCACATTAAATTGAAAATATCAAGTTCAGATATTTAAATTTTAATATTGCCAAGACAACAATTAGTGTGAGTTTTGCATTTCAAAAGTATAAAAGTGAAAGTGATTCACAATTGGACCATGCACGAGTATTCAAAAGTTTGATGTATATCATGAATCGTACGCGATCAGATATAGCATGTGCTATTAATAACTTAGTCATTACACAAGTAGTCCCTTCAATTCACTAGATTTGATGTGCAGCCGCACAAGGTGATGTGCGGACCACACATGTCCAGCACACCCCAATTAGTACAACTTTTCGAAACCAGTACTTTTTGTTGAAGCAAACCTGTTGACTATAAATATCGGTTTCATCCTCTGATATTTG
Source organism: Capsicum rhomboideum (assembly GCA_031232105.1). Classification (NCBI taxonomy): domain Eukaryota; kingdom Viridiplantae; phylum Streptophyta; class Magnoliopsida; order Solanales; family Solanaceae; genus Capsicum; species Capsicum rhomboideum. Next base: position 96,427,562 of record CP124715.1, read on the forward strand.
ATACGAAATTTTCTGACCTTCTACATTTCGTCTTCTTAAAAAATCTTGTGTGATTTACTACCATTGAGTGAGTTCATTGTTCATCAAAATTTGAGGTACCACTATTTTGGTGAGTAAATTATTCTACCCTGGGAGGATACATATTCGTTTAACCTCAGGTACAATGAGGGAAATAATTTCCTTAAGAACAAAATGTGATTTCATTGGGCTTGACTTAATCCTTTCTTTTGATTTTACTATTTTCTGAAATAGTTTGAGTTTTTATTTTGTTGTTCATATTTTTTTTGAATACAGATTTCAAAAAACAATTTATTCATAACATATTATATGGATAAGATTCCGGTAGATAAGTAATATTCTAAGATCATTTATATCATTATACATTAATAGAGAATTGAATTAAAAATAAATATAATCACAACAATTGAATCTTTTAATTTATTTAATTAAAAAGAGAAATTAGAATTGGACAGCAAAACTTACCCGTCAATCAAAAAATCTTTTTCTTTCCTTAGAAATAATTTTTATTGATATAGTGTTTTTTATGTTTTATATTCATTTATTCGTAGAAAGTAAGATAGTTGTTAAGAATTTTGATAAGTGAATCTACGTTGGCTGATTGTTAAATTTATCAAATAAATTCAAAAAATTCAAATTACATTCCAAATCAGAAAAGAACATTTCTTATATTTTAGAACAGATTTAAATTGATTTATTTTAATCTCAATTCAAATATTTTATTTTTTCAATTCAAATTCACACTCAATCCATAGTGTTCAATGTTATTAAATAATATTTGAATACTATTTACTTACATATAACATGTTATGAAGTAGAGGATTTAACCAAATGCAATTTCATTAAATAATATCACAAAATAGTTGAGATATTATAAGATCGTATCACTTAAAAGTGAATTTGGATACCTTTCAACTTAAATTTTAAAACTTTAAAAACAATTTCAAGTTCATTGAATAAAAACACGACATGAATTTTTTTTGAGCTATCATAGGTCGACCTTGGATAGCCTATAATTTAAATTTGAATACTTTATATTCTAATATGTCATTTAATAGATAAATGAACATAATTAAAAATAGGGTTAACGGAGTTTAAAAATAAGATAATGAATTTAGTTGATGTAACAACACTAGTTGTGATTTTTAGCTTTTTTTGTGTTTTGACAGCTTGGCCCATCCCCGCAGTTGTTATACGCCAATTATGAGTTGTGGGGTTGGTTGGCATGGTCCCTGATGCGTTCGGGAGTGTTTTGAGTGAGTTTGAGACCCTTAGAGGCCTTTAAAGAGATTAGTTTGACTTCGCTCAATATATTGTGATCCGACCATCAGATGGTGATTTGGTTAGTTCCACTAGATCCGAAATATCGATTTTGGGTTAGTAGCATAGTTAGTTTCACTTACTTGTTTTTTACCGTGTACATAGCTATTCTTATATAATCGTGTGTAGTTATTCTTATATAGATATTATACTTGTAGAACTATTAGGTGATATGGTGTGAGCTACCATTTGGAAACTTTTTTGTATGCAGGTGGAACCATACTCATAGTAGTCTTTACTTGTTTAGTTTCCTACTTTGCTCAGTCGTTCTATGATACCTATTGAGTACAAGTGTACCATACTCACTCCTACTTTTGTACTCTTTTGATGCAGATCCCAGTATGAGTGCGACCCGCGATGGCTGACTTATGTCGTGACAGACTGATCTTTGAGGTAATGGTGAGCTCCAGCATTCGGGACAGATTCTGAACCTCATCCTATCTTAGCTTGTCTTTATTTATTATCAGTGACAGATTTATATATTTTAGATTTCTGTATTGTGTTAGATGCTCTTCACACTTATAACACAAGGTTTTGGAAATTGATTGTATTTCTCTCAGATATTCATGCTTTATGAGTATTGTAACTTGACCTCGTTCTAGAAGACTCGTATTTATCGTATCTCTATCCTATTTCAGATTTCTATTCATTTGTGAGTTTTTGGCTTACCTACCATGGATGGGTCGGGGTAGGTGCCATCATAACATCAACTTTTGGATCATGACAAATTGGTATCAGAGCTCTAGGTTCACCGATCTCATAAGTGAAAGAGTGAGATATCTAATAGAGTCTCACGGATTGATACGTTGACGTCCACATCTATCTTCGAGAGGCTATAGGATATCTTAAGGAAGGATTTCTCTAAATTGATTCCTTATTGTATGGATTTTAAGGTGGAGAACTAGATCCAGAGATGTTGAGGATGTTGTGCCAGCACCAGCTGATTGAGCCCCAGTCAGGGGGTGAGGCAAGGGTCATGGCAGAGCCAGAGGTAGAGGTCGGGCACGAGAAGATGCTCTAGCTAGAGGATAATATAGAACAGCCTCTCCTGAGCCTGAAATTTATAATGAGAAGGATTATCAAACAGAGGATGCGAGACTAGGTCAGGCCCCTCAGGGTTCTATTACTACCCTGGTGTTGTAGGATTTATTGATTCATTTTTTTAGGCCATCTGGATGGCGTCCCCCAGACTCGTATCCTCGAGTGTGCTGAGTGAATCTCAGACTACATGAGGTATTCCGCCGCCAGGGTAGGCTCCTACTTATGGTCTTCCAACTCCAGGGGTACAACCTGCTAGTGTGGTACCCCCTTATGTTGATACTTTGCCAACTAGACTTGTTGTTCCTCTTGTTGCCTCTGGCCCTGTGATGTCTTCTAAGGATCATAAGAGATTTGAGAGATTTATTTGGTTGGCTCCTCCCAAGTTTAGTGGTGCCACTAATAAGGACACTTATGAGTTTCTACTTAATTTCCATGAGAGGTTGCATAACCTCGGATCCCTTGAGTCCCATGGTGTTGCCTTTACTACCTACCAGTTAATTGACATTGTTAGACAGTGGTAGAGGTCTCTTTCTAGTTGTAGACCATTGGGTTCTCTTACTTTTACATGGACCTAATTTTCTGAGGCTTTTTTGGAGAAGTTCGTATCCTATAGTTTGAGGGATAAGATAAGAGATGAGTTTGATTATTTGGAGAAGGGCTCCATGAATATTGCTGAGTATGAGACAAGTTTTCATACACTATCCAAATATGCCACTGCAAGTATATCCACAGAGCCTGGGAGGATCAGAAAGCTTGTTAAGGGTTTGGTAGGTGATTATCAGTTGGCAACAACTCAGCTTGTGGTTTTGGGTGGTTCTTTACAGAGCATCGTGGATCATGCTAAGATAATTGAGTGGATTCGTTAGAGTACTCAGGGTGGTAGTGCTAAGAAGATACGTCGACAGGGTGAGTTCAGTAGACACACCTTTCGAGGTAGGAAATACCCCACCAGGGGTTCTCACAGTTATCATGGCAGACCAGTTCAGCCATCTTACAGGGAGAGGGTAGTAGGCCTGCGATTTCTATGGCTTCAGATAGTCAGAAGTCAGGTCATACAGGTAAAGGTTCACATCCTAGTTCTTCGGGGTATGGAGGGCGTTCTGGTACTTCTAGGCCCTTTCAATGTGAGTCAGGTAGAAGAGTGTGTTATGTATGTGATGAGTATGGTCATTATGTGAGGAAGTGTCCTCGGCATGTATTAGGGCCTGCCCAGCATTGTTCTCAGTTTCAGCTTTGTCCTACTCCTATATCTATAGTTAGAGGTAGTTCACAGGGCAGTGGGGGTGGTGTTAGAGGTGCTCGAGGTGGAGCTCAGGAAGCTCGTGGTAGTAGATGCAGGGTTACATAGTTTTGGAGCATGCATGGTCAGTGCTAATGCTATACCTGGGAGACCCGAGGCAGAGGCCTCTGATGCAATTATCACAGGTATCGTCCCGATTTGCCATCATCATGATTCTGTGTTATTTGACCTTGGGTTTACATTCTTCTATGTGTCTATATATTTTGCTACTAGTTTTGATATTGTAGGTGAGTCCCTTATTATGCCTATTCATGTTTCTACCCCCGTAGGTGATTCTTTAGTGGTGAATCGGCTGTACCGATCATGTGTAATGACTTTTACGGGGCGTGAAACCTAGGTGCACTTGATCATCCTAGATATGGTTAATTTTGATGTTATCTTGTGTATGAATTTGTTAGCTCCTTATCATGCAATTTTGGATTATTTTACCAAGATCGTGACTTTAGCTACTCTGGGAGTGCCTAGATTAGTATAGAAAGTTACTCGTAGTTTATGCTCGAAGGGGGTTATATCTTTTATACGTGCTCGACGCATTATAAAAAAAGGGTGCCTTTCTTATTTGGCCTATGTTAGTGATACTAGCATTGCCTCACCGCCTCCCTTAGATTCTATTCGAGTTTTAAAAGAGTTCCAGGATGTGTTTCCTATGGACTTACCTAGTATACCTCCAGATCGGGATATTGATTTCGATATTGATGTTGAGCTGGGCACGAAGCCCATTTCCATTCCTTCTTATAGGATCGCCCCAGCCGAGTTAAAAGAACTAAAGAAGCAATTGCAAGATATTTTTGGGTATGGTTTCATTAGACCGAGTGTGTCTTCTTAAGGTGCTACTATCTTATTTGTGAAGAAGAAGGACGGATCTATGCGCATGTATATTGACTATCCGCTTTGAACAAAGTAATGGTCAAGAAAAATTATCCTCTTTCTCTCGTTGATGATTTATTTCATCACTTTCAGGGTGCCTCGGTGTTTTCTAAGATTGATTTGAGATTCGGGTGCCATCAGTTGAGGATTAGAGCTTCAGATGTGCTGAAGACGACTTTTTGGATGTGGTATGGTCATTATGAGTTCTTAGTCATGTCTTTTGGGCTGACTAATGCCTCGGTAGGGTTCAGGGAGTTGATGAACAGAGTATTTCGGCCTTACCTTGATTCTTTTGTAATCCTATTCAACGACGATATCTTGGTTTATTTCAAGAATGAGGCTGACCATGTGAGACATTTGAGGGCTGTACTTCAGAGATTGTGGGAGGATAAGTTGTATGCCAAGTTCTCCAAGTGTGAATTTTTGTTGGATTCTGTTTCTTTCTTGGGTCACGTAGTGACCAAGGATGGTAGTATTATTGATCTGACAGAGATAGAAATAATTCGTGATTGGGCTTGACCCACTTCTCCTACCGAGATTCAGAGTTTTATTGGATTACTAGGCTATTATCGATGATTTGTACAAGGGTTCTATTCCATTGCAACTCCTTTGACCAGTTGACTCAGAAGAAGATTGTATTTCAGTGGTCGGATGCTTATGAGGAGAGCTTTAGAAAGCTCAAAGAGTTGTTAACTTCAGCTCCTATTTTGGCCTTTCCCACGGAGGGCGTGGGTTTCACTGTGTTTTGTGATGCTTCAGGAGTTGGCTTGGGTTGTGTGTTGATGCAGGAGGGTAAGGTGATTCCCTATGCTTCTCGATAGTTGAAGCCTCATGAGAAGAATTACCCTTCCCAGGAGTTGGAGTTGGCCACAGTTGTGTTTGTGTTGAAGCTATGGCAACACTACTTGTATGGAGTCCATTGTGAGATTTTCTCAGATCATCATAGCCTTCAGTACTTCTTCACCTAGCGAGATCTTAATATAATACAACGTTGATGGCTTGAGTTTTATAAAGATTATGATCTCATAATTCTTTATCATCCGGACAAGGCTAATGTGGTAGCGGATGCCTTGAGCCGGAAGGCAGTGAGTATAGGGAGTTTGGCTCATCTTTTGACTCAAGAGTGGCCTTTGGCATTAGAGATTCAGTCCTTAGCTAACTAGTTGGTTAGTCTTGATATTTTAGCACCCGAGCATGTTTTGGACTTTGTTGAGGCTAGATCTTCATTGATGGAGCATATTTAAGATCATCAATTTGATGATGAGAGATTGAGGGTGATTTGTGACAAAGTGTTAAGTGGTGGGTTAAAGGCGACATCTCTTGATCCCGATGATGTTTTAAAGATTAGTGGTGGCGTTTGTATGCCTAGAGTTGGTGGTTGGGTTAGGTTGATCAGGGAGGAGGCTCATTGTTTGAGGTATTCTATTCTTCCAGGAGTGGCTAAGACGTACCATGACTTAAAGCAACACTATTGGTGGGGTGGCATGAAGAAGGACATTGTGGAGTTCTTGGCCAAGTGTTTGAATTGCCAGTAAGTGAAGTAAGAGCATCAAAAATTAGGTGGTACTATCAGAGGATACCTATTCCCGAGTGGAAGTGGGAGAGGATCAACATGGATTTTGTAGTTGGCCTACCCCCGACATTAGGGATGTTTGATTTTATTTGGGTGATTATGGACAGATTGACCAAATCAGCGCATTTTGTACTTGTGAGGACGAATTATAATGTAGAGAAGTTGGCCAAGATATACACTAAAGAGGTTGTTTGATTGCATGGTGTACCTATCTCTATTTTTTCTAATAGAGGTACTCAGTTTACCTCAAACTTTTAAAGTTCTATGTAGAGTGAGTTGGGTACTCAACTTGATTTGAGCACAACTTTTCATCCCCAGACATATATTTAGTCTGAGAGGACTATTCAGGTGCTAGAGGACATGCTTCAAGCATGTGTCATAGATTTTTGTAGCCATTAGTACTCTCCCTTAGCATAGTTCGCCTACAACAACAGTTACCATTCCAGCATTCAGATGGCGCCTTTTGAGGCTTTGTATGGGTGGAGGTATAAATCTCTTCGTGGGATGGTTTGATTAATTTGAGGTGAGACCTTGGGGCACCAATTTATTGAGAGACTCTATAGATCGAGTTAGACTGATTCAGCGGAGGCTAGTGGCTGCCTAGAGTAGGCATAACAGTTATGTTGATCGACTAGTCCGAGATGTTTCATTCATGGTTGGAGAGCGAGTTTTGTTAAAGGTTTCACCCATGAAGTGTGTGATGAGGTTTGGAAAGAAAGAGAAGTTTAGTCCAAGGCCCATTGGCCCTTTCAAGATCCTTGAGAAGTATGGAAATGTGGCATATAGGTTAGCTTTTCCTCCATATCTGTCAGTTTTCCATCTGGTATTCCATGTTTTCATATTGAAAAGATACCTTCCAGATGATGCCCACGTGATCCGGTGGGATTCTATTGTATTAGACCATGATTTATCCTTTGAGGAGGAGCCCATTGTTATCCTAGATGGGAAGACTAGGAAGTTGAGGTCTAAAACATATTGATTTAGTAAAGGTCCGCTGGAGACATCACCCAATTGAGGAGGCTACGTAGGTGGTTGAGTCTGGTATGAGGCATAGATACCCTCAGGTTTTTACCGATTCGGGTACTTTACATACTTTATAGTTCGAGGACAAACTTGTGTTTTAGTGGTGGATAATGTAACAACCGTAGTTGTGATTTTTAGCTTTTATAGTGTTTTGACCAATTTGCGCTTTCCCGTATTGCTATTTATTTATGAGTTGTGGGGTTAGTTGGCATGGTCTCAGATAAGTTTGGGAGTGATTTGAGTGAGTTTGAGACCCTTAAGGCTTTTTAAGTAGTTAGTTTGACTTTGATCAATATTTTATGATCTGAGTGTCGTATGGTGATTTGGTTAGTTCCATTGGATTTGGAATGTTGATTTTGGGTTAGTAGCGTAGTTAGTTTCTGCCCCGAGCCTTTTTGTTGCGTTTTAACCTTATAGACGAAAATTAGTAAAATAAGCTTAAATCGATCCCGGGCTCTAAATCATTGTAAACGACCTGTTTTCATAAATCCAATAATTTCATTGAGTCCGAAACATCGAAACCAGTCTAGTAGCATTATTAGTTTATTTTTCTGGGGTCCTAAATAAATTTTGAGGGTCAAATCGGGACCAAATTTCCAAGTCCCAACTGTCGGTTTGCAGTTTTCGTGCATCATGAAAACCTTCTTCGCGTTGCTTTCGCAGATAAGGAATTAATAGTTCATCATGAACGCAATGGAGGGACCGTATTTGCGAAGGGTTTTTTGGTTCGTTCATTGTGAAAGTGTGGTGGTGACCGCGTTCGCGAAGGGTAAATGGGATTGAGTCTAGGTAAGTCACTCATTGCGTTCGCGATAGACCGCCCGCAATTGCAATGGTTCCAGTTCTGGTCAGGTTGCGAATGCGACCAATGGCTCGCGTTCGCAAAAGATATTTTACACCTGAACAAACTTAAATTGTTTTTCTCGTTCAAGACCCTATTTTCACCATTATTAGGGTTTGGGAGCTTGGTTTTTGACGATTTCAAAGGGTTTTTTAATCAATCTTATTTGGGTAATCTCTAAACTCGTATTTTCATCATTTCCTATTGATTTGATCTTCAAAACAACTTCAAATCTTTGAATTCAAGCTTGGATTTGGGGGATTTTACCCAGTAAAGTATAAAATGAGTTTTCTTTGATTTAAAGTCCGATTTCAACTCGTTTTCAGTTGGATTTTCATATTTACACTCCTCTTGATATGAAAAACATGATTCTTAAATAAAATTTCAGATTTACCCTTTTCAATTTTGAGCCAATTTTCAAACTATTTTTGGACCTGTAGTAAACTTGGATTATATGGGTATTGTTGGACTCCTGTTGACATGTAGATTATGTTTTTGATAGGTTTAGTCCATTTTGAGGCCATTCGTGAAGGTGAGGCTCCACGTTGAAAGGTCTAGGCTTGGATATCGATTTTTTGAGGTAGGTTATGGCTTAAATTTCTTCAGACTGGGTTGGATAGTTAACTATTCATGTAAAGCATGGTATTGTGTTGCCCATGTGGAGGCTTATATGCTTATTATTGTTGAATTGAGAGATTATATTTGTTGTGATGTCCATGTGGGGGCTTGACTTGATATTATAGGCCTTATTTGTGTATTTATTTGCCTTATCATTATTGTGATGTCCTAGCAGGGGGCTTAAATTGATATTATAGGCCTTATTTTGAGCATTATATGCCTCTATCATTATAGTGATGCCCGAGTGAGGGGCTTGGGTTGAGATTATTGATGTCTTACATGACTATTTATTCTAGTAGGGCCATGTAATAGCTTATATCATGAATTATTGAAATATTGAGTTGATTTTGAGTTCATTTATACCTGTATTGAGTTGATTATGTAATGACCTGATATGTGAGATTTTGCTTTTTATGTGATTTGACCATTTTATCATTTTCTGTAGTTGCTACATGATGATTTTGAGGTGTGGAGATGGTTGACACGGTTTGGTAATTTCCAGAAAAGAATCTGGTCAAAATTTTGAATATAACATGCCACCACAAAAACACGACGTAAAATGTTAACATTAAATAAAGAATTGACAAAAAAATATTTTGTTGTGCTTTGCACAATTTTCATTGCTTAAAGTGGGAACAATATGATTCAATCGTTTTGTTTTTTTTTGAGATATATAGACTCTTAACTTATGAATACACCCACTCGTCATCTCTAATTATTCAATATCAAAGTGCTACACATACAACTCTCCATTAAAAAAGAGAATTAAACCTTGTGAAAGATAACAGTCTATCATGATGCATCACCATAAAAGTCACAACACAAAGAACAAATAATCTTTTTGTGTTTTCCTTGTATTAGAGCGTATAATTGGAAACTTTGTCATGCCGACAATAAAATATATGTCTTCTACAAAATCACAATGACTATTGCTTTTATCAATTTTAGGATGCCTAGTTAACTCAACAATGAATAGTAATTAAAATAAAATCATCTAACCAAGAATGAAGCGACCATCTCGACCAATAAATCCAATTGAACTTTCGTGAAAGGAAAAATCCCCATTCCAATTGCCGGTTCTATTTTCTAAAAAAATCAAAAATAAAAAGAAGCAGAAGCTAGCCACCAACATAATTTCAGTTAGATAACCCATTCCTCATGTATTTAAAAGTAATATCTCATTAACATAATCATCCATATAAAACTATCAATGTACTAAATTTTATCCAAAACACATACATATCAAGAATTAAATTTACAATATATTGAAAAATCATAGTGTTATCTCAAAGAACCTCCAAACCTAACGATCCATGATAGATTTATCAACATTAGTCTCGTGAGATAATTAGAAAGTTCTCAGATACAACTCAGAGCATAAAGATTACCGGTGAAGGCAAGATTAATAAAAAAAAAATATGTATAATTAACTTATTATTCCTAAATATCTAAAACATGAAAGACAAAAGCATATTAAAGGGGCATATTTTGATCGAGAACAAAATCAAAGTTAGCATTAATGAGTTGAAGAGGAAAACATCATATTTGTTGTCATTAGCTTCTTAAGCTATTTAAATTAATTAAATGTGGTAGTTCTAATACAAGAAGGGTTCAAAATTTTAAAGTTGTAACCTCGTCCGAATTGTTTTTGGAATTAGGCGTCCCAAAGTATATATGACATTAATGTCCAACTTAAAAACTAATAATTTAACTTTTATAGAGGTAAAAAGGTAGTTCAACATTTGAAGTATATTTTGGTCGAATCAAAATTTATATTCATGCTTTTATATTATTAATAATATATATATATATATATATATATATATATATATATATATATATATAATGTGGTTATTAAATGGTCCTAAACCCGAAAAGATGCACTGTTTTGCGGTTTTCTTGTAGATTGGTAAAGTCAGACTGCGACAAAGATTTTACGTACATATAGACAAATATATATATTATAGAAAAAGTAAAAATTAGATTTTACATAGGCGTTTGGCCATGAAAACTAAAAAAAATTGGAGTTAGAGTTGTAGTTGGAGTGGAAGTTGGAGTTGGAGTGGAGTTGGCCATGAAAATAAATTAGAGTTCTTTTTGATTTTTTGTAAGAGAAGTAGCACTTTTTCAGAAATTTTGTTTACTAAAGTGAAATAAATTTTATGGCCAAATACCACAAATTTTCACTTTTTTCACTAAAGTGAAATAATTTTTCGAAAAAAATTGAATTATTTTTATGATCAAAACGGTCCTAAGTAAAAGACGTACAAGCAACTCCATCAGCCAACTCGTCTTTGATGAGCTTTAAGACGTCAAATACCTGTAACAAAAATAAATAAATAAACAACAATGAATATAGATATAAAATACATAGGTATGTGTGTACCTTAAGGGGTCGTTTGGTATACTGAATGGGATAAGTAGGGATATTCCATGAGTCGGAATATCCGATGGGCCTATTTTATACCACCCTCCATATGGTATAATAATTCTACCATTTTAGAATAAATGATGGGATAAAATAGTACCGCAATTAGTTAATACCACATATCAAATATGGAATAAAGTTAATCCTAAACTTTATTTTGAGACCATTTTCCTTATTCGGCGTACCAAATGACCACTAAGTACATTAGTTTTTACCCAAGTATATGTGTCATTCATAAATGTTGAAGGGAAGGAGAAGAAGAAAAAATAGTCAATACTATTAAATAAAAATAAAAGGTTTAATATGTAATGTTATGTTTGGATTACTGCAGACCTGAAAATGGCTAGACAAAATATTTGAATTTTGATCCAGTATGATATATATATTTTTAAGAAGATGCAAAAGTTCCTCCACCTGATCCCCCAACATATCCACCTATACAGAAAAAACATCAATTTGATGGAGATTAATCAAGATGCTTAGATATTCTAATTGATTTTCTAATTAAATTATATGCAGGTACCTCAGTTTCAGCCAATTTTAGATTCTGACATCTTGCTAAGAAAGCCTTCTTGTAAAGTAGTTTCCTTTTCTTCATTATGACAACTGGTTGAACAATTAAATTGTGAAATTTATTGTTCAGCTCCTCTATCCTGGAAGGATGTAATAACATTCTCAATACTCTGTAGCTATATATATTATGAGGTTTTTCATTATCAGATTAATCAAAAACTAAGTATTGAATACCTCGATGATTTCCTGTCTAGATTTTGAACAGTATTGACCTCAAATTCTTGAATCATTTGATGAAAATTTGATAGCTGGGCTGAGATTGAAATATAAGATGGATTAATAAGCGCAATAGACTCTTGTAATGATTTTTCAATTTCAACCACAAGACTAGTGTTTGTGTATACACATTCATCACAACTTTTTGCTAATGCATCAGGTGAAATGCCAAGACTATGCTCCAAGTCAAACAACAATTCTTTGCTTGTAGATAATTGTTTCATTGCAATCTCTAATTTTTCATTCACAGAAATGAAAGTGCTCTCATCATCATTCAACAACCATTTAATAGTCTTGCGCTCCTCAACCCCTTCACAGTCCAAGATTTCTTGTTCATGACATTCTTCTATCTCTGAACTCGCCTTCACCATTACATCTTCCTCTGATTCGAGACATTTTAACATAGAATCAAGTTTTTGAAGCAGGCTTTCGTCAGTTCCATCAATTTCCATCTCCTTAGAAGCAGAATTTGAATATTCTGAAATTTCTGTATGAACATCTTTCATAGCTTCAACCACCATAAACTTGTATAAATCCTCTCTTATGTAAACCTCTATATAAAAATCATCTATTTTCTCCTTCCATGCCTTGAATATTTTCTTGTAGACATCATCTTTCAATAGGCTCCCTATAGACTCTGGTAAGATACTTCCATCTCTAAAATCTTTAATAAATATTTCCGAATTATCATATTTTGCATCAAATTGGCTTAAGAATGAAGTAGTAGTGCTTTCAATTGGTTCATAACACACCACATTCTGGTCCAGGAACAAACCTTCATAAAGGATGAAATGAATCTCTTCCAAGATTGATATATGCAAATTTAAATCATCTACCTCTTCTTTTAGTAATTTCACATCTTTTATGATTTCACAAGCACATTCACTAGTTACTTCATTTTCTCCCATGGCAGACCTGGATGAATTTTTCTTGGTAAAATTATCTTCCCATTTCATATATTTTTTATTGACTGACTTAACGCTGAGTGAGCTTATATAATCTAATCTTGCGATGAATTTTTTCATCAATATGTTCAACAAATCGCGTTCCTTGTCTTTCTTAGGTAATGTAGATTTCTCCCCTCTGTGTACCTCTTTTGTCAAACAATTTTGATCTTCTAATTGCTTCCTTATAACAGATTCATGATTCACAATCAGCTTAGCAACATAATTATTTCCACTAACTTCTTGGTCCATCTGATCAACTTTTGGAAAAGGATCACTACATGTTCGTCGTAGTTTTGTCAAAGGGCTTAAGAAATCTTGATTGCTAGTTGTTTTATTTTCATCATCATATCTACTATATAAGGCCTCTAGTTCTTTGCGTAACGTTGTTATTTCACTGATAAATTCTGTCAGGTTGTCCTTTGAAAATTCAACCGAAATTTGATCACCTAAAATATTCCTCAACTTTGATTCAAACCTTTGTTGAATATCATTGATAAAACCTCTTATCAAGACATATAATATGTCATTCTCAACTGTACACATCAATTGCTTCTCCAAGATAACCATATCAACATTTCTTCCAATTGCAACATTCAAGGTTTCTTTTGAAGTGTCTTTAAATCTTTGTTTGATATCCTTAATGAAGCCTCTTATCATGACAAATAATGTATCTTTCTCAATGTTACATCTCCATTGCTTCTCTACAGGAACCACCTCACCGTTATTCCTTCTCCGAAATGCAATATCTAAGGTTTCTTTTAAAATGTTTATGTCCGAACTCATTTGTTGAATCACATTATTTTGCTCAGGCCTCAGTGAATCAGTCATTGGATTTATTTTAGGAATATGGTGGTAACTTTCATAGAAATCATCTTGTCGGAATCTTTCCTCATTTAGAAGCTCTGAATCAGATTTTGAGTCACTAGTTTCACCTTTAGCTTCATTCTTGAGAAGTAAACCTAAATCTAGGGAGCCCTCACTCATTGTTCTCTGGTTCTCCAACTTATCGCGAAGAAAAGCAACTTCTCTTTCTTTAGATTCCAAAACCTGTCTGAGCTTTAATTCATTTTCAGTCCTCTCTGTTAATTCTCTATCTTTGTCATTAATTAAGTGCTTCATTACCTTAATCCTTCCCAAGAGCCAATGCCTCATTTCTGTTAGGTCTGAGATGACTTTTTCGCGATTGCTTTCAAGAATATCAGTCTCTTGTTGAACAATGCTTAGGCCCGATTCAACAAGGATCACAGCAAATTCATAAAATTTTGATCGCTCATGAAGAAACTCGATTGATCCGGCTTCAGACTGCACCTTTTCATGTGCTTTGTCCATTGCACATCTTAGAATTCCCATCACTATTCCGTCTGACTTTGATCTACAATCTATTTCACCAAACAGGTTATTCATTTCTTAATAAAGAAATTCAACAGACTTTTACATGTATCTTTTTTTAACCTAACTATTATATATGCACACACAAGTGAAACAAGTGTTGAAAAAGATTGAGATCGACAAGGACATAATCCTAAAGATCTGCAAGAAAAGTTGCATGAATTTGTTTGACTTGTTCTAAACTGTCAAAACGCCCAAGTAATCTCCCATGAATGCGGTAGAAGCATTATATTGATTAGTATTCAAGTTATATACCACCAATATTTTTTAACATTATCAATAAATATATTTATTTATATAAAGGAGAGACATTAATCCGGTTACATGACATGCATCATAGACTGGAAAAGCTATTTATCTCTTTTTAAAAATAATATGTTTATTTTGCCCTTTTCGCAGTTTTCAAGCATTTAACCCTATTTTTTCTATTTTGATGCTATATTGAAAAATGAAAAAAAAAAATTACTAACTCTGATTCATCACACCCATCACTTCCCCAACAATTGCAATGTTCTTTTTCTCTCTTAATTTTCTCAACGCATTGAAAGGTCATTTCTTTTTCCTGAGGAAGTACTTTGTATAGTAATGAGAGTTTTTAATGATTTTGTTGGACTCAAAATAATTAGGTGTCATGCGGAAGCTAGCTAAACAAACCTCGAAAGACGTCAAATAATAAGACATGGAAGAAATACATCAAAAGAAACATAATAATTTAATGTGGTTTGGTCAATAGACCTGCATCCACAAAAGGAGACGAGCAATCCACTATATAAAAGAGAGTACAAAATATCGAGAGAGACAACATCACACAATTCACTCAAAATAAAAGAGATTCACACAAGTGACATCGTAACACTTGTGTCTCACAAATTCTCTCCCCCTAAACAACTCTCAAACTAGAAGAAAGGGGTCTCTATTTATAGAGTCTATAATTTTTTTCCTACAAGAACAAGGATTAGCCAAATATAGAGAATATGTTTTCCTTTTCCTAAAGGGAAACCGAATTATGGTAAGAAAGCCAGGATAAACACCCAACAATTCTCCCTCTTGGCCTGAATTTCTAACAAAATAAATTTGCTCTACCTTCTTCACATAGTCTTCAACAAGTTCAATCTCCATCTCCAAAATCTCCTCCATTAAATCTTTGTCTCTACATAGAGTAACACTCTGATAAAATTTCTCAAACCAAAATCTTCAACTAGCCTAAAGACACTCTTACATGGTATGATATTGTCCGTTTTGGGCCATGCCAGCATGATTTTTCTCAAAAAGCCTCATACCATTAAGAGATCATACACCTTATATATAGATTCCCAATATTTTCAGCTACCAATGTGGGACTTTTTCTTGCACACCCAACAATAAATTATTGGGTGTTTGTCCTGACTTTCTTACCATAGTTGGGTTTCCCTTTAGGAAAAAGAAAACATATTCTCCATATTTGGCTAATCCTTGTTCTTGTAGGAAAATGTTATAGACTCTATAAATAGAGGCTCCCTTCTTCTAGCTTGGTAGCATCCACAATGTAGTCCTAAGGGTTTTGAGAGTTGTTTAGGGGGAGAGAATTTGTGAGGCACGAGTGTTATGGTGTCACTTGTGTGAATCTCTTTTATTCTGAGTGAATTGTTTGAGGTTGTCTCTCTCGATATTTTATACTCTATTTTATATAGTGGATTTCTCGTCTCCTTTTGTGGATGTAGGTCGATTAACCGAACTACGTTAAATTATTGTATCTATTTTGATGTATTTATCGCATGTCTTCTTATTTGACATCTTTCGAGGTTTGCTTTGCTAGCTTTCTCACGAGACCTGATTATTTCGAGTCCAACAATTGGTATTAGAGCAAGTTTGGGGTTTCTACACATAATCAAGAGTTAAGATGTCTCAATTATCTTCAACAAAGTATGAAATAGAGAAATTCGATAGGGGATCTAGTTTTAGTCTATGAAAGATTATAATGAGATCGTCCCTAGTGTTACAAGGGTTATAGAAGGAAATTGAGGAAGCTTTTCCACAAGAGTTGAACGAATCAGAGAAAATAGAACTGAAGGAGAGGGCTTTGAGTGACATCTTCATGAGCGTTACAGATAACGTTCTTCAACAAATTGCTGAAGAGAAATCTCCATAACTGCATGGAAGAAGTTGGAAGATTTGTATTCTAGAAAATCGCTTACAAACCACCTATACATGAAAAAGAGGTTTTACAATCTTCGTATGAATGAAGGTATTCTAGTCAAGACTCACCTTGATGAGTTTAATTCAATTACAATGGACTTGAGGAACCTAGATATCAGAATTGATAGTGAGGATCAGGCCTTGTTCGTGTTATGTTCTTTACCACCGTCTTACGATACTTTTGCTGATACATTACTATATGAGAAAGACAGTATTTCACTAAAAGATGTTAGTAATGCGCTAAATTCTAAAGAGTTGAAGAAGATTTTTTTGGGGTAGCAGAGCTGAGGGCGAAGGTCTAATGAGTAAGAGAAGAACACAACAAGAAGACTTTAATGGAAAAAAATCTAATGCCAGATCAAAGTCTATAGCAAGAAAGCATAACTGCTATGAGTGCGAGGAATGGGGTCACTACGGAAGAGATTGTCCTAAAATAAAAGAGAAAAGAGGAAAGCAAAAAGTTGATTACTCAGCAAATATTACTGACACTAGTAGTAGTTCTGATGACAGTGACTATGTAGGGGAAGTTTGTGCCGTGAGTTCTGATCATAGGCACAATTCCTAGATTCTTGATTCTGGTGCAACTTTTCACATGTGTCCATACAAAAACTGGTTTGCAACTTACAAGCAAAAGAGTGGGACTGTCTACCTAAGCGATGATAATCCATTAGAGGTAGAGGGAATTGGTAACGTCAAATCGAGAATGTTCGATAGCATTATTCGAAATATAGAGTGTTGGCATGTTCCTCGAATGAAGTAGAATTTGATTTCTCTTTCGACTTTGGATGATCAAGGGTATAAGTTTCACTCAGAGAATGGAACACTTAAAGTATGTAAAGACTTCATGGTACTCATAAAAGGCAAACTTTATTCTAGACTGTATTATCTTCAAGCGAGTGTAGTTGAAAGGGAAACAATTGTAGCTTCTAGAAAGAGTGGCTTGAATCAGTCTCAGTTGTGGCACTTTTGACTTGGTCATATGAGTGACAAGGGATTGTCTTTGTTGAACAAGTAAAATTTATTCGATGGTTATAAAAATCAAGCCTTGAATTTTTGTGAGCATTGTGTGTTTGGTAAGCAAATGCGGGTAAAGTTCAACAAAAATACAGAGCACAAGACCAAAGACAAGTTAGATTATATACATTGGGACTTATGAGGTCCAAACAGAATTCCCTCCAAAAGTGGTGCCAAGTACTTTATGACTTTGATTGATGATTACTCAAGAGTGGTATGGGTGTATTTTCTGAAAATAAAAGATGAGGCATTTTCGACATTTGTTAAATGGAAGACAATGGTTGAGAGGCAGACTGAAGGAAAAGTTAAGCGTCTTTGAACGGACAATGGGTTGGAATTTTACAACTTAGAGTTCAATGATTTTCGTAACAGAAAGGGCACAGTAAGACACCACACTTGTGTTGGAACACCACAGTAAAATGGTATTGCAGAATGTATGAACAAAACAGTTTGTGATAGAGCACGAAGTATGCTTTCACACTCATGTGTTAGCAAGGATTTTTGGGCTGAAGCAATTAATACAACTTGTTATTTGGTCAATAGATCTATATCCACATCTATTAAGTTCAAAACTCCTTTTGTGAATTAGTACAGATCGCCTGTTGATTATTCAAATTTGAGGATATTTGGTTGTCCTGCTTATGCTCATGTGAGGGATAACAAACTTCAGCTGAGGGCAAAGAAGTGCATATTTCTACGGTATGCAACTGGAGCGAAAGGTTACAGGTTGTGATGCACAGATCAAAAGACTCCAGGGATAATTATTAGCAGGGATGTGACATTCAATGAATCTACCTCACTGGAACGTCAGAAGGAGACGATGATAGAAGAAATAGATCGTGGTGTTAGTGACCGCATAGAGCTAGAAATTGAATCTTCACTAGCTCAGCCCTGTAATTCAGAAGTAGAAGAGGTGAAAAACATTAATCAAGATGATAATGTGGATACACATGTACAACAACAACCGTATAGCATTGAAGGTAGGGAAAAAAGAGTTATCAACCGACCAAAGAGGTTTGCAAATATAGTTGATGAAAATCTTTTTGGATATGCAAATTTTATGAAATTTCCTTTGCCAGTTGCAGATACCATTGGTGTGCTTGAGCCTAATAGCTATTAAGAAGATATTTCTAATTTAGAATTAGATCGATGGATTGGTGCTATGGGTGAAGAGATTGAGTTACTTCACAAGAATTGAACATGGAAGTTTGGTTCATTGCTAAGGGGACAAAGGGTAGTAGGCTGCAAAGGGGATGTTGATGTGAAGAAAGGATCTACATATGATAATACGGATCTACACATGATAATATGGCAGATATGATGACCAAGAAAGTACCGACCAATAAGTTTAGGCATTGCCTAGACTTGATTAGTGTGTGCAGTACTCAATGAGCCCTTTCGAGGGTTGAGGGCAAGACAGAGAGACGTTGTTCCTATTGATGAAGGAAATTCAAGCCAAAGGGAAGAAAAGTTAATTATGTCTTGAATGTTTCCCTTGTATATTTTAGGAAACTCATAATCTCTATTGGTTTAGGAGACCCTTTGTCCTAATAGATTTGAAAAAGGAAAATATATTGTCTTTGTAGGATTGAGAGAACCTTTTCATTATAGTTTTGGGACTTCTTTGGGATCTATATATAGGGGATGTAATTGGAGATTCTAAAGCATTGTACACTTCTTCTTTTCTTTCATAGTGGAAAATTCTCTCTGCTTTTGCTTGGAGGATTAGGCCTAGCCGAACCTTGTTAAATCCTTGTGTTGTTTTTCTTCTTTATTTTCTTTGTTTGTGGTTGTGTGCTAGTTAACCCATGATATTTTCGCAAAAACTGGTATCAGAACCCAGGTTTGGTGGGACGAGTATGGGGATGTGGCAGAGTGTTGGAGTGCGGGGCTCGGTTTGCTTACCCTTACGAGCATGGAAATGCACACACAAGAAGAAGCTAGTTACGGGCTTCGGTTGCCATAAAATACTCAGACGATGTGGGTGGCACACAGTGAATCTTAGTAACTCGTGGATCGTGGTAATGGGCCACATGGAACTTAGTTCGAGGGAGAGATTGTTGAGTATCTCAGTGACCCATGGATCGTGGTAATGAGCCATGTGGAACTTACCATCAATTTTATTCCCTTTTCATCTATTACCCATGTCCTCGATCTTAGAATTTCATAGCCCCAGGAAAAAAAAACATTCTTTTCATCGTATATGTTAGCTTATAATAAATGTTGGGAAATTTTTAATACATGACTAACGTGTCTTAAGGAGCAATTGGGGAAGGTGTGTTGGGGTCTTTGCAAACTTTTGTCTATATCTTATATGACATTTCAGCTCTTAAGAACATGAAAGAATTTTACTTTATTTTGTTGAATTACCTTCAAATTTTGATCATATAAGTAATTGACAAATTAATGACTCCTTGAGTATCTGATAGTGGATTTTGGGATTGAGGAATGACTTGAAGATGGCAAAGAGAATATAGTTGCGTAATGTCGACATCCATCTCAACAAGATAGGGCTAAAAAAGGTTTAAACGGGTCGGAAATTTGTCATTTTATTGCTAGCAATATTGGCCTTTACTCAAGTTATATTTATATATTTGGGTGATAATGCTGAGCGAAAGATTAGATACATGTCAATATATTTTTATTCGATCATTTAAAGGGAGGACTATGCCAATCATCAATATGATTTTTCTCTTTCCCCAAATGTCTTGTGAGTTTTTTGTCAGTCTACTGTGCAGACATGTGTTATTTTTCGTACGGTAATAGTCTCTTAAACTATATTATGAATCAACATGACATAAAATTATAGCAATTTACCGACTGGTTTAACTTTCTTTGACATACTATGTTTAATACTTTGCTCTGAAGTAGGAAAAGGAAATTACTGCAATATTGTATCGAGACATAATTTTCCTAATCATGATATAGTAATTTTTCCACAAGAGAATGTGTTTGATTTGGTATCTTATTGACTATATATTCTTAAGAAAATTGGAGGTAGTAACATTTTGATTGTTTCATTTAAAAAATGGGATATAGTTGTTGAATTCAAGTTGTCTTTTTGTTTTACAATAAGTTATGTTTCTGTTTTATGATGCGTGTGTGATTGATGGACTATAATTCATGGTTTACTAATTTATTGGTAATATTTCTCCTTATTTTAAGAAGCATATGTGTTCTTACTGGGTAGTTTCTAAAGTTCTTATCATATATGTTGTGGCATTTGATTTTGATGGTCATTTTGAATGTTTGATTGGAACATGAAAGGATTCTGGAGAAAATTATTTACTGCAAGTATAGAGGCATAGACATGTTAGTAAAGTAGTTACATATCCTAAAAAAATAGAAAATTGTCCTAAAATCTGGACAAGACAATGACCTTTTTTGTATTCACCTTTTAACAATCTGGACAAGACAATGACCTTTTTTATATTCACCTTTTAACATGACAATACATATTACTCTCTTCTTTAGCGTTTGTCTTTTATTCTTATGATTTTCCAGCTCTTGTAGATCACCAATAACTTTAAACATGTCCATTGATCTCATCAATTGCTTTTCTCCTTGTTTTGAAAAAATACTCTTAGCACTTATATATATGCTTGAAAATATTTGATATAGATACTAGTTAGTACAGGGGTGAGGTCATCTACTCACTACCTTACTTGGATATTTTTTTCAGGAACTTTAGGGAACATATGATATATTCATTAACTATGATAATCTATATTATATATAAAGGAAGGTCATTGAAAAGGTGATGTGGCACCTCTCTATGACCTTCATTTGTATTTATCTTTTTTCTCCTTTTTTTGGTCTTTTTTTCTTATTTAAGTCAATTAATTTATTGTAAAAGTAAGTTACTTAATTCATTACAAATAAATATTTTATTAATGGATGAACATTTACAACAAAGACTCTTCACATGTCAATTTATAAGGAGTAACTATTCATAACTCACACATCTTTAATTTCTACTCTTATATTTTTTTAAATTTTTTTGACCTTCTTCTAATTATAAAATGACAATTTTTAAAAATATTTTAAGTATTTTTCTCTTTATTAATTAATATATTTACAATGAGTAATTACCTATAATTCACACCTCTTTAATTTTATCTTGTAATGATATTTTTTTTTTTGACCTTCTTCTAATTATAAAATGACAATATTTTTTTAATATTTTAGGTATTTGGTTTTTTATTAATTAATATATTTATAATGAGTAATTATCCATGATTCACACCTCTTTAATCTTACACTAGAGAACATGACCGCGCTTAGCGCGAGGGTTAAGTATATTTGTTTGAATCAATTTTATTTTCGATCAATTATGGATTTGTTATATTGAAAATATTCTCTAACAAACAAGTTTATTTCATTTCTACTACAATAAACGGGTGTTTAACAATAGATTTTGATGGGGCGCGTATTTTTTATTGAGATACAAATGAAGGTTGAACGTTTAAACTACAACATTTATTCTGGTGTTAACTTTTTCGTGGTTATGTAAGAAATATTATGAAATAATTGCAAAATAACAAACAAATACATCAACACGTCCCATCAGTCGTTTCTGCCTATATTGAAGGCTTAGTTGAAAGTCAAGAAAGGCAACTACGAAATCTGCTCTTTATTTTCATGGCTCCGAGGTAAGATAATCTTGATACAGTTACTTTGGACTACAAAAGACTGATCTGGCGGAACTCCTTTGTATATTTCATTTTTCAACCGCTCTTGTTCCTTTTTCAAATATGCATTTTGCATTTCTATGTTTTTTGCATACATCACATCCATTGATACATTAGGTTGTTTAGTTGCATCTGTATCAAAAGATAAATGTTTTGGTAATTGTATAGAAAAACAAAGTAATATAATGAATAAATGTACTACTAATAATTTACCTTTATAATTTTCCGAACTAATTTGGTGTGCATGATCTGTATTACTTTTATCCATTGTAGTTTCCTGTATAAATATTTGTCAATTTCAAAATAAATAGATAGTTTAGTAATAAAGTGCTATGATAAAATGTGTTTTAAAAATAATAGCATTAAACATTATAAGAGACAACCTGAATCAGTGATCCTGACAAAATGACGACTATGAAGTAAAGTGGTGTGTATTGGTGCTCTTTCTTTTGTAGTATTTATACTGCTTTTGTCGTTCCTTTTATTATGCTCTGCATTTATTTCATTTTAATTATAAGATTATTTTTGAATGAGTTAAATCTTTGGAAGGTAAATGTTACGATTTTAAATTAAAATAGGAGGTATATTAGGGATTTTTGTTGTTATATATTTATTGTGAAAGATTGGTTATTGTATTTTTTATGTAAAGAAAGTAAACGAAAATGTGTTGAGGAATATTTTAAGATGTTGTAATTCAGATTTACCTTTTTTCCTTTGTGGCTAAACAATACGAATGTAGTGTTTATGCGAAATAACCACAACAATATATCTTCATTAAAGTTTATGACGAAATGAAATAATCAATTGAAATAAGCAGTTTAATGGTTCATGAAACAATAATCATAACAGCCATACAATATGCAAAGCATGTATTTTAAAAGTAATAATTGCATTATGTTTGCTAAAGAACAAAGACGTTGGAATTAACAGAATATTTAAATCATATTTTTTCAGTGGTTATTACAAAACCTTAATGGTCATCTACTTAAATGATACTAATCAATTATGAAAATAAAAAGCCTATGTAACTGCTATGAATTTAATGGATTTTAATTATTAAATAAGGTTAAATATCAATCTCTTAATTTAAATTAATAATAGAGGTCATCTAAATCGGTGAATACCCATACAAGTATGGATTTCATCACTACCAATTATAGTGAACAACATTAACAGAGAAATTTATTCATCAACACACCTCTACTCGGCATACCAAATTAAAAATGATAATATGTCCAAAAAGTTTTGTGTAAACTCAAACAACGGTTAAAGGTCAGAAGCAACAATAATCTCTCTACTTCTTCAACTTAGTTGCATCTTCAACACTTGATTCTTCATCATCTATGATTAGGTGCCTTCTTTTCCTACTTTTAGAACCATCAAGGACATGTAGTTCTTCCTCTGGATCCTCCAAGTTATCCAATAAGACATGAGCAGGTACCTGTTTATTTTTTAAAAATGTAAATTATCAACATATGCATTAAACTTGTTCATCTTTAAAATGAGTTGATCTCTAATCAGAATCAAACAACTCCTTAATGTCCTTATCCGATCCAAAATTTCTTCCTCAATCAGATTGCTATTAACATTAGACCTTTCTGTAACTTTTACTTCAGTGGACATAGTAGAAAACTTTTGAACTAAATATCTTATGTAATCTATATCCAGATTTACATATATTTTACTTGCGTAGGTGGTGGAGAAGCTAACTTCACCTATTAACAATGGATGCAATAAAATGCAACTATGACATTTATTCAAAAAGTTAGCACTTTAATTCATAATAGCGACAACTAAATCAAGAATAATTACCACAAAATTCTTTCACGATAGTAGATGTGACTATCGCTATATACGGGTCAGCATCCTTGTTGTACTATTATTTTCATATGGTAATTTTTTATTTTGCCGAGCTACGCGTGAAAAAAGAAGAAGCAGAAGTTAAAGGTGTATAATTCACACTGTTTATCTAAATCATGCACTTCCTTTAAAGTTGAAGATTAGTTTTTGATTTGGTTAGTTCCTCCATTTCTTGCCAAATAAATGCACTGATCTCTTTTGTCCTAAACTCATTCTCCAATTTTTTTTTAGAATTGTAATTAAATCTCTTTGCTTTATTTTTTCAACTATTAAAGTAGTTATTCAATTATGAGCATTAAATTTATTATTTTACGTTTTGTCCTTTCAAATTCACAATATGACCGGACAAATTTCTCATTCAACTATACTATTGAAAAGTGTAATCAATTTTATCAATATATAATGTTGGCTAATTATGAAAATAATTAGGGTGTCATGTAAGTCGAAAAATAACCATATAAGTATGGATATCATCACTATCGATTATAGTCAACGACATAACAGAGAAATTTATTCATGAACACACGTCTACTCATTACACCAAACTAAAAATGGTAACAGGTTGAAATAGTTTTGTGTAAGCTCAAACATCAGTTAAAGGTCAGGAGCAATAATAGTCTCTCTACTTGTTAAACTTATTTGCTTCTTCAACACTTAATTCTTCGCCATGTATGATTAGGTGTCTTCTTTTCCTACTTTTAACCCCATCATTGACCTGTAGTTCTTTCTCAGGATCTTTCAAGTTATTCAATGAGACATCAATAGATAGTTCTTCCTCGGGATATTTCAAGTTATCGAATGAGACATCAACAGATATTTGTGTATATTTAAATAAGTTAATTTATCAAGTTATTTATTTAACATGTTCATCTTTAAAATGAGTTTAACTCCATAATTAAAATAGTAAATGAAATTGTTGGAATGGAAATCCACAAAATCAAGAAGCAAAATATGTAAAGAACCTGTATCTCAGGACTCCACTCAGAATCAAACAACTCCTTAATGTCCATCCGATTCAAAAACATCTCTTCCTTAATCGGGATGTTATTAATATTAGACCTTTCTGAAACTTGTACTTCCATGGACATGCTGGTAAAAGTTTGAACCAAAGATCTTACATAATCTGTATCTAGATTTACATATATTCTGCTTGCATAGGTGGTGGAGAAGCTAACTTCACCTATTAACAATGAATGTAATAAAATGTAACTATGCATTTCTTGAATAAGTTAGCACTTAAATTCATAATAGTGACAACTCAATTGAGGATAATTACCACGAAATTCTTTAACGGTTGTAGATGTGACTATCACTATATACGGGCCAACATCCTTTTTGTATAAGGAAGGAGCAAACTTTTCACCAAGTTCTTCCGATAAGGTAATTTTGACTTTCTCTGAACTATGCATGAAAAAAGACAAAGCAGAATTTAAAGGTGTATAATTCATGCAATTCATATAAATTTAACCAAAAGAAGTTTCCAGCCTTTGGTTGTAATATGAATACATATACATGATTTGGTAAGTTTGTTTTGTTATTTTTGAATTTAAGAAATCACCCCAAAGTAGAGGCAAAGAAAAGGAAGGGAAGAATTTAAATGCATATATTTTAAGTTTCATCGACAGTAAATACATAAGCTGCATTTAAATAACACAAGAATAAAAAATTATGAATGATTTAATTTTTAAAAAAGCTGATAAATGAATTGGGTACTTATATACATACGAAGTTTGGATGGCATAACATCAATGAATGACTATAATGAAGATATTAAGTTGTTAGTAAAGATGAGTGGCTTACTAATCAGTTAAAATTTAAATCTCTCTTTTTTTGCATGTCGATCCACAGTTTTTTATATCACCAATTTCATATAAACAGCCAACCACATCTACAAATGAAGCGGGTGAAGTATGACATTTAAGAATTATGTTGATGTTTTTATAATTTATGCAATAATTGATAATAAGAAGAATGTAAACCTGACAACACAGTGTCGTTGTTCACCCTTGAGTAAATCATAGCTGATTTAATAAACTGAAATCCATTTATAGGAATGTCAACAATATCTTCAGATAAATTCTTGATAACAGTTGAGGCAGATAAAATAATTTTCAATGGATTTTCAATAGGTCTATATCCAGAAATGGTTTCAACAACTTTGAAGTTCTTGATGGTAAATAAAGAACCTTCCCTCAACTTGTCTTTAAACCTGTTAACTTGATTTGTGCTAATTATACCATACATCAAATTTTCTTGATGGAAGACAGTCGTAAGTGTTATGTAAATTAAAACTTTAAAGAAGAATTAGTGTTTTAAAAATAAGAATCTATGTAAGAAGGTACCTTTTCATCAATAAATATCATTTTCACAGTGAGTCAACTCACTATTTTTCTTGGGATTAATGACATCCCACATTCTACAAAGTCTAACTCTTATCATGAAATCATCTCTGTCAGAAACCAACTATGAAAGAAAAGAATATGTCATTGTAAAACCTTGATTAAAATGTATACAATCAAGGAAAATTACAATATGCAAAAAGCTTACTTCCAATGTATATATAGTGCTATAATTAGAGTATGGAAGGGTACAAATATTTATTAGCAATGTAATTATTCATAAATTAATACACACTAAAGGATTTTGCAGTTACAAATGAGGAATATGAAGGAATGAATTAATGAGGGTGAAGAATAAATTAGCAATGCAATAATTGAATGAGTAATACATAATTAAAGACACTGAGAGTTACAAATGTGGAATATGAAGGAATCGATTAATGATGGTGAACTCTTTTCAGTTTTGATGATCATCCATTAAAATTTGTTTTGTTTGTTTTATTTGTTTTATTAATATAAACCAAAACAATAGATAATGAAAAGGTGAAATTAAATTAGCATTTTTGGAAGGCTGACATATCATACTGATGCTACTGGAAGACGACCTGTTCTGATGGTTTGAAATTATCATCTCTACTGATGTGTTTAATTTAGCAATCAATAATAAGATATATAAACAATTAATAACATCTACAAACAAAGATCAAGAAATTTGTTTAAGAATAACGGTGATGTTTAAACACTTTAGTCAAAATACAATGTAATAACATATACCTGTTAAAACAATATTATTGTTCACTCTTGAGTCAATCATACCCGGTAAGACAATTTCATCAGCCATATTGCTAAATCTTTTTAAAAATGTTGCCTCACAAAATATTTGATTGAACTTCCGCAAAACATTCAACAAAACTAACAGAAGGAACATTCAATAGTATGAGTTCATGTAAAATTGAACTTGTGTGCTGTTATTTATAAGAAAAAGGAATGAAGTATGAAAAACAAAGAAGAAGTGGATGTACAACTGAACTATTATGGCACATTTTTGAAGTAGATTTTGGTCTAGTGAACGCTTCAATATGATACTAGTAAAATAGACATATGTACCTGGCCATCAGGGGTGAAGCTAGTAGAAGTGACCATTTCATGAAGATCAACTCAATCTATAACTTTTTGATCAAGTATATTTTAAATCCGAACCTTTGCATCCAATGGATTGATCTGTATGGAAGTTACTACTAGATCATAAACTCATCAGATGTAAATAGTGTGAAGGAATCATCATTTTAAGTCTATACTGATTTGCTGGCTAGCTATAATGAAATTTGGCATCTCACCATAGTCATTGTGCGCGAACATTTTAAAGCAACTCTTAGTTTCAACATCCCATATCCATCCAAGTTTCACATTGATGTTATGTATGTTTAAAATGTGATAGTAGATAATATTTTCTTTATTTGCAGTAAACATAACGTATGGGGTATTAGTGAATGTCAAGTTCAAAATTGGAGGAATTTGTGCTAGTTAACTGAATGAAAGTGGAGGAAACTGACCTGAGATCTTGACCAAGACAAGTCTAAGACATCATCTTGGTGACCTTTGAGAGTGTATATTGGTTTTTCCGAAAGAGCAAAAACTATTTCTGGTACATTGACATACTCCGAAACTGAGTTGCCCTTTTTATTATGGGAGACCTTCCCCTTCTTCCATCTTTCTGATGTCGTATGTCCAGTATCTAGAAGAGGAGGCCTGTCTAAATTGGACCTTGTAATTGGATGAACAGGGGAGACAATGAGAGATCAAGCATTTGGATGAATGGGTAAGGCACTTGCAACACCTGCCATTGTACACAACAGAGTTTAGGTCATTTGTAACTTCGCATTCTTACACTTCCCATATATGAATTTATGTATCTTCTCCTACAGTTGCTGAATTAATGTAATTAAAGGGACACGTCCACCGTTGATAAACATTTTAATCAAAATAAGTAGAATATAAGTTCAAACAAAATAGTGTTAATTGGTACCTATCTCAAATTCCTTTGGTTGTACAGTATTTCAATGAGCTTTTGGTACTTCATCTACACCATCATTCTTCAACTGTATACCTACTTATCCAAAAATAGTTCAATGCTAGATGAGGATAATAAATGAAGGATTGGTATGATTAAATAATATTATGGAGAGAAAGGAAGAAATACCTCGTGTCTATTTCAGCTTGCGGACATATATTTTGGAATACTTCTTTGTAAACACTATTTTTAATGAACATAGGGTCTTCCATCTCCTCATCAACATTTAGTATACTTAGTCCTTGTCTTGTTATTACTCGGGAAACTGCTACATATAACTAGCCATGGGTGAATACTTGTTTAGGAAGATACAATCCAACATGGGTAAGAGACTATCCTTGACTTTTATTAATTGTCATGGCAAAACATGGTGCTAAAGGAAGTTGTCGTCTCTTAAACTTAAATGGCCATTTTGAATCATTAGGAGACATAATAATTCTTGGTATTGTTACCCTTGAGCCAATATTCTTTCCAGAGATGATATTTGCTCTAATAGACCAATTACCATGATGTGTGACAATCAATCTTGTTCCATTGCATAGGCCTTCACTTTGGTTTAGATTTCTGAGAAGCATAATTGGAGTGCCTACTTTTAAGTGTATGTCATGATTAGGAATGCCTGGGAATCTTAGCCTATTTAAAAATTTCGTTGGGTATAACAGATCTTCATCTTTGGTGTTAACACTTGCTTTACACACATTGTCGGAGCTAAAATATGTTCTTCCTTCACCTAGTATCATTCAACTCATGCACCATTTCGCTTTTAGGTGTTAGTATCGATCTTTCTTTCAAATACATTGGGTCATTGTACTTCTGTGAGAGGGATGGGTAAACTGCCTCGACGATTGATCCGATTGGATCACTGGATGATGTGAGGCATATATCAGTAGGTAATTTAATAAACTCATTCTCAATATCATCACAAAAGGATCCATTACCAATTTGTAACAACCATTTGTCAAAAGTAGTAATTTTAGCAGCCTCAGAATCAGTTACTCTTCCACTACAAAGTCGCATATTTTTCTTCAACTCATAAACTATTAAAAAAGGCCATAAGTATGAGGAGTTTAGCGATGTATCTATAATATCATCTCGTGTTCCTTTTGGAATCACTGGTAGTATGACAAAAATCACCACCAAATACAACTGTAAGGCCACCAAATGGTTTGTCAGAGTTATTTTCATATTTCACTCGGAGGATATCTGTCAAGGTCCTGTCTAAGGCTTCAAAATAAAATTTATTTGCCATTGGTGCTTCATCCCAAATGATTAAAGAAGTTTTTAGGAGTAGTTCAGCTAACTCACTTCCTTGTCTTATTTCACAAGTTGATTCTGCACTGACGTCCAAAGGAATATGAAATCGCAAATGAGCTGTCCTACCATTTGGTAATAACAAAGCTACTATTCTAGAAGTAGCAACTGGGAGGACTATTTTTGATTGTGATCTCAGCTTGAAAATTATTATATTCCATAGAAATGTCTTTCCCGTACCACCATGTTTATTTATAAAAAATAAACGACCTTTTTCGTTTACAACTGATGTTATTATTGCGTCATAAGATGACTTTTGACAATCATTTAAGAGAGCAAATGATTTATCATGCACTTCCTTTAAAGCTCCTGCATCATAGTCTAGTTCCTCACTGATTAGCCAATTTCCTGTATCATTCATCAAAGCAGAATGTAGAAGTGGCTTTCCATCTGTCTTTCAAACTTTTTCCCATCTTTAGAAGTATACTTTCAATCTCAAATAATGTATATGATTCAAGTTGTTTTTCACTCAACTGTAAATCTTTCAGTGGAAATCTCTTTCATTGTAATGATGTTATATCTTCTGATAAAATTTCATAGTTGGTCTTCCAAAATTTCGTTGAATCAGATACTTGACAGTAAATTAGTATTGTCACAAAGAGATTTATGAGTTCATTTCCTGATGTCGAACATGCAGCTTCAGCCAAGCAGTCATTCTACTCTTTATTCTTCCACCAATAATCCTAATGCGTAGCATGCCTCCTTATAAGTTTTTTACGGCACTCCATTAACTATTCTTATGCATTTAAAGGAAGTGCATCCTTTGACAAAATTAAGCAACATTCTCATGTAAAACCTTTCTCCACTTGCAGGATGTGCAAAGTAAATCCTACCAACTAACTTTCCCATCATCCTTTGGGTCCATTTTTTTTTATTGCATTCCAAAACCAACGCATAGGAAATTCTGTATATGTCATCTCTCGTGCCTCAACATATTTTTTGTTTGTCTCGAACGATTCCGTAAATTTTGTTTTTACTATATCGAGCCTGCTTAGTATGTTTTCAAGTCGCATTCTTTCTTCAAATACTATGGTATTTTCTCCTGATAAATGGAACGACAAACGCTCAACTGCTGGCTGTCTATAATGTATGCCAAATGTAAAGATTCTCCAGCAAGCTTCTGTAGCTGATATGTATCTGCAGTCTAGATATCTTTTGATCTCATCACGTACTGCAGTCATAGTTATACATTCTATAGTGGCAGTTGCTCTATCAGATCCTTTATTGACATATTTAAATAGGTACTTCACCGACTTTGAGTAATTGCATAACTTGACATATTTATATGTGCATCAAATTTAACAATCAAATTTCTGTTGTAAGGGACAACATATCTATTGTCTAAGAAGATATTATTTTTATTGACTTGAATACCTATGTTCCTTCTCCTATAAATAGGAAATCCGTTTGCATCAAAAAGTTGTTTGATTGTTGAACTTCTTTGGAAAATGCTTACTGCACTTTCCTTTCTTCATACATGGGCAGTTAGGATTTTATCCTCCACAAGGTCCATGTATGATGTAGTTCTTAACAACATTATAACCATCAGGATCAACTTCCATATCAGGTATTTTCGCTGTTATAATTGTGTCGACATGATCTATGGAGGGACTTTTCAATATAGGATGTAGGAAGAGCAATATATGTGCATGAGGCAGTCCTCTTTTCTGAAACTCAATTGTATATAAACCTACAAAATTGATGGTATAATGTACTGGTTAGAATGCAGAAAATGTAATCATATTATTATTTTTACCAAAATTTAAAAGCCTAACATGCGTATGTATAAGCTTGAACTTACATGCAATTATTTTTCCAAAAGGCTTTTTCTTTTTCAGATTTTGCATTAGTTGAAATAATTTAATCTGGAAGACTCTGTATATGATGTCCACCCGGTTATCATTGTCATGTTGGCCCATTAAGCAGAGCATTAAATTTATTTTGGGCCACTTTGGATTACATGTGAAAGTGAGGAACAAATCTGGATATCCCTCCCATCTACAAATTGCCATTACATCTTGATAATTTTGTGCCCTGTATCGAGGTACCCCAGTGTGCGATGAAGGCAAGATAATAGATTTTCCTATCATTGAATAATCTGAATCACCACGGAGAATGGCATCCATTAAGCCAGCGTAAAGATCAGCTCTAAGTTTTTTTTGATTATTCCGAATGTAACGAAATCTTTCTTCCTCTATTGCCATGTAACCGTCAATGATGTATTGTTGCAATAGTATACCAGCTAGTAAAAGAGTGTTCCCCTCATTAAGTCTTTGTTATATCCTGAAGCAATAGAACTCTCTCATTGATAAGTTTTGCCGCTTGTAACTTTTATTGTTCACATCTGTCTTATTGATTCCAAGTCTGTATCTATCTTTACCAAATAGGTGTATTAGTGGGTATATCATAGACATGAAACTTGGGTGTAAATCTGAAATTCTTTGAAGTCCATTTTTTCGATGCTCTAGAATAACATCTCGTTGGAAATTTTCTTCTATAAGATCACCAACGATTAATCCCGCTACTTCAGAAGTTGTGGGCATGTTGTATTGTCGACCATCTCTTGTCCTGTTAGATAGGAGTCATAGGCGAAATGCAGATTCAGGATGCTCTTTATATCTATCTCTGGCCATTCGAAATGATTTTACCAAAATATTATGCTCATCAAGCATTTCAGATAAAACATGAATAATTTTGGGATCAATGTCTCCTTGCAACATACAATTTATTCTGTTATTTATCTCATTTTTGGTATCATATTTATATAATTGTGCAAACTGTGGATTTTTACCAATTTCAGGCAATAAGGATCCTATGCGATGGTAATTCTGACCGCTCATTTTGAAAATGTATTGCCCCTTTCAGTGATTGATATATCTATCAACGCGGCCTCCTATAGATGTAAATGCAAAGATTGAGTTATAAGCCCTGATGTTCTTAAGAAAGTTGATACCTAGTTGTCCAGATTCTTTTTCCAAAAGATACTTGAGATAAGGTAGTGGTTCATTCAATAACGGCAGTTGTACAACTCCTTCCATACAACAAAATGAGAATAACAGTTTTTGTTGTCTGTAATATTTTTGTTGTCCGTTCTTCATACCATAAAAGTGCACCACACTATTGGCATGTGTACTTTGGAGGACCGAAATTCCAAGTTGCTGTATAATGCCCTATTGAATTCAAAATTTTAATATAGACATAAGCATTTTATAGATAGTTAATGATTGATTTATTTAGTTTCACATATGAACAAAAAATATTAATTTGGCATTTTATTGATAAATAAATCGTGATGAAGATTAGCATACCATTTTGATGAATTGAGACATGTCTGTCTGAGAAGTTTGTCAACTTCGTCAACTTCATCAACTTTGTGAATTTATTCACGAAACGTATAAGCTGAATAATTTCTTTTTTTTGGGATGGTTCTTGTATTTTTTTTCAATTAATGCAACTTTTTGCTTCAATCTGGAATACTTGCATCTACTATTTTGGAGAGAGCCTAGTTCCTCATTCATTCGACTACACTCACTTGTTGATGAATTTCTGTTCAATTTTATTTTTAGCATCCGTTCTTGCCGAGCCAATTCTGGTAGAAGCTGCTGTAGGAGGTTAATTTCCAATGAAAAATTTACTGAGCCACTGTATTCTTTCACAACAGCAGATAGCAATTCCATTGAACCTGTGAAATCTGTTTGGAAAATTAGAATATATTAAAATTATATATTTTGGTTGCTGGTGCTATTAGTAATATGAATGTAGTTGTAGAAATAGATGTTGAATATGAAGATGAAAAATCAGTCGATGGTTAAATAGTTGTTGAATTTGGGTATTAGGAATTTGAATATGAATAGGAGAAAGATTTGGGATCTGCATAGGCATTTAAGAGGAATGAATTGTTATTGATTTGTGGAAAAAGTGTAACTGAATATGACTGGGAGGAAAATTTGGGATTTCTCTAATTGTTTAATAGGAAAGAGCCGTTAGTTGATAGTCTCATTAATGGCATTGGAGTCAGCAGTTATGGTACTCAATTTTTTCAAGTTCAAACTCTATGGCCAAATAGGAGCTTAGGGTAAAATTCTTGATATGTTAATGTATAGAAGTTAAAGGAATGAATCATTCCGATTACTCAGACAAAAACTTTGGAGAAATGTAATACTATAGTGTTAGATTAAAATAGAAGCAGAGATTTGAGTACTGTAAGCTATATTTTCATGTGTAGATGGAAGGGCATTTGCCAAAAATTTTTTGAAAAGAATTCGTGAAATAGAAATTGAGTGTCGAAATAATATCACTGGTGGTGTTGCGGCAGAGATGCTGGAAACCAGAGAGATGAAGTTCAATTCTAAAATAGAGTTCGGGTTGAACATCAAACACCTGATGACATCTTAAGAGTATTCATAATGATGGAATTTATTTGCTATCTCTGTTCTATCAATAGATGCGGTAGAGATGCCGGAAAGAAGAAAGTTGAATTTCGGTTCTAAAATAGAGTTTAGGTTGAATATCAAATACCTGAACATGTCCTAAGAGTATCCATGATGATGGAATTTATTTGGCATCTCTGTTCTGTCAACAGATGAACTTCGAGTTAACCTGTCCAAGCTTCGCACAGTCATAAATAAACATGAGTAAATTTGTGTATGTAAGGCACTATAACATTCTTTCTTTTTCCTCCTTTGAGAGGGATAAGTGTAGTGAGCTACTGGTATATTCCAGTACAACGGAATACCAGAAAAAGGTGCTGCCAAAACTTCCAACCTTGCCTGCACAACATGACTTCGACTTTGCTTTGAGTTATAACTCTAAACTCAAAACATTAAATACTCCCGAATATCCAGCAAACGTTCCCTTAAATGTTGATCGATAACTCTTGCTTATAGTTGGACTTGGATAAATACTTGTCCCACCTGTGTAAATGGAACTGGGCTAACAACTTCTTTGTACAACATTTCCTTTGTTATTCCACAAACAATAGTTCTTCAATCTCATTATTTCAACATTAAGGGTGTGTACACGCCATATTTCCCAGAAAAACCGCCTAATCCATTAAATTTTACAGGAGCATCCTTACAGCCAACCTAAGGACAAATGTAGGTACAAGGATTAGTAAAATTGCTTTCAATTCCACTGTTGAAATAGTAATCCAAGCCACCAACTTGTTATCGGTGGAATCACATCCTTTCCATCTCCATATCTACAAAATCTTTGTGGTTGGAACTGGTATCGGAAATTTTGAACCCAAAAAAGATCCACCAAAATACAACTTGATTGATCCTATTGAAAGAAATACTATAGGTGTTCCAACTGGTGGTTGGACTGAGATTTGTTTTAGAGCTGACAAGGCAGGTACAACCTAATTTCAACCATGTTTGTTAAAGAGCTTTTCTATTGTTCTAAAATCATTTATTAACATATGCAAATTTTTGTGAAGGGGTTGGGATTTTCCACTGTCATTTGGAGTTGCACACAGGCCGGGGGCTTAAAGCAACATTTTTAGTAGAAGATGGATCACAATCAGATCATAATATTCTGCCTCCACCAAAGGACCTTTCATCCCGCTGATTTCACAAGGCTTTCTTTTTTATCTATACAAAATTAATTTTGTGTGCAGGTTTATGAATTTCTTGTTGTTGTTGTCGTTGCCCCATAAGGAGGCAAAAGGCTTTGAAGATTATACACACTTTAGACAGTGTGCATAGAAAAAATATGCATAATTGAAAAAAAAAGGAGTTTCTATCCTTGGAAATTAAATGTATTTGTTTATAATCTGAGTTGTAATAAAGGTCCACACATAAAAATGTGAGTTTGGACTCTTGTTTTTTATGAACTTCTCTGCTTTATCATCCATGGTAAAAATAAACTTCCTTCTCTCTACTCGTTGGATTGAAATACAGTCTTTTGTACTTACTTTTGAGTTGACAGTTTTATCAACTAAAACAAACCTAAATTAATCTAGTTAGTACCTGGCTTCTTAAGAAAAGTTCTATAAGCTGAGTTGTGAAAGATGCCAAGATGCCAATAAAACTATTGCGCCCCCAAAATAAGGTGAGATTCATGTAGTTGACCAACTGAGCTACTATGAAAGAAAAATTGCAAGAGCGAAATATTGCAAAAACAAAAATTAAGTGACAAAATTAACTCAAACATGAAGTTTTTTTTGTGTGTATTATCTGTCATCACAGAAAACAAATTACTACTGTACAATACTTCGGTTGATACAAAATTTCTTTTCCAGAACATATTGACATGAACATGACAAGTAAACAAAGAGCATATTCAATTATATAGGGTTCTTTGATGTTGCTTTACTTTTGCCAGTAGTCTTATTTGTTGTCTTTTTAAATTTAGCAACACTGTCCTGCAACAACACCAAATACAAGATAACCATTCATCAGATGATTGTGTATATACTCAGACATATCAAAGTTAATCAATGAAAATATATCGAGTAATCAAGGCAAAAAGATAACAATGAGTTAAGAGCACTACTGGCTAGAGCAATGAAATAAAGAAAACGTACCTTTTTGTCACATTTATATACGCTTTGGCCAGAAAATTCCGGCCCATTTTTGACAACATAAACCTGATAAAAATAAGTAAATCAACTTTTTAACTCTAATTTTTGGAAGTACTTCACTGGCACCACACCATCAATACCTTCCATCAAGATAACTCTGTTTTATTAGATATAAAGCTTCATCCAATCTTCCAAACCTTTCTCACATCAGCAAATATAAGTACATTAACATCTCATCTCATTCCACTAATTACTTTGCCATCTGTTGGCAAGCCACATGATAAATGAACATGCAATCTTTTCATACATTTGTAGCGAGTACCTCGTTACGCCAAAAGTGGGAGCAGTATCATCAATGATGTATCTCCACTCCTCATCAGGTACTGTCCATTGCCGGTCAAACATAAAATACAAAAACTATGAAGGATCAAGGAAAAGGAAAAGAAAAAGGAAACATTCTTATGGAAAACACTAAAATCAACTACCTATTCCTAAAAAATTTAAAAATAAAAAAATCATTAAACTAAATATTCTATTACAAAAGGATACAATTGCTTGTTTCGCAACCACCAAGTCTGAACTTCCTTGTAAAAAGAGAATGTTAGCAGCAACTCGTAAACTCTAAAATGAATAGCATCCAGACATTCCCTCTATTTTTGACCATGAATATAACGAGCCTCCATCCTACTGCAAATCCATGATCATCTAAGTCTCCCTGCTTTGCTGCTTTAATATTGGAAAAATCATCCTCAATGAAGAGTTGTGAAGCATTGTATTCATCTGCATGATTTACTGAATCAGACCATTCACGTTTAATTGTTTCTTGTCTTTTTAAATTAAGGACCACTCTCCTGCAATAGCGGTAAATACAACATAAGAATTCATCAGATGATTGTGTATATATTCAAACATATCAAAGTTTATCAATGACAACATATCAAGTAATTGAGGCATAAATAGAACAATAGTTAAGATCACACATCTATTACTGGCTATAGCGATGAAATAGAGAAAGTACCTTTTTGTAACATTTATATGCACTTTGACTAGAATACTTCTGCCCATTTTTGGTAACATAAAACATGATAAAAAGAAGTAGATCAACTTTTTAATTAATGTGCAAAAGATAGGATGTGTGTGACACATTTTATCTCATCATAACTCTCATTTATGGAAGTACTTCACTGGCACAACACCATCAATACCTCCATCAACATAATTCTGTTTTCTTACATATTTAGCTTCATCCCATCTTTCAAAACTTTCTCACATCAATAAATATGAGTACATTAACATCTCGTCTTATTCTACTAATCACTTTGCCATCTGTTAGTAAGCTACACGATAAATGAACATGTAACCTTGTCATGCATTTGAGCCTTGCTCTAAAATTGATTCCAAAATCTTATGGTAAGTTTCATGTATACCAACTAG
This sequence comes from Capsicum rhomboideum, assembly GCA_031232105.1. Classification (NCBI taxonomy): domain Eukaryota; kingdom Viridiplantae; phylum Streptophyta; class Magnoliopsida; order Solanales; family Solanaceae; genus Capsicum; species Capsicum rhomboideum. Next base: position 96,465,134 of record CP124715.1, read on the forward strand.
AACAATCAGGTGGAACAGTCAATTTCAATAAGCTTTCATTTTCAACTACCTTTATGTATGGCCTTCGTTTTGTTCATTCCAAGTGCATTTGAGTTGCCATTCCTTGAAATGTATTGGGTGTATAAACTATCTTGTTGTATTGTGCATTTTAGAGAAATAAAAAGATATTCTTTATAATCTGTAGTAACTCTCTGAATAACATATCTCAGATAAGACTCTTGTAAACAACTGAAACTCATAATTTATATTAATAATAGTGGTCATCTAAGCCAATTAAAGACAATAACAGAGCAATTTCTTCATCGACACACGTCTACTGATGGCACAAAACTAAAAATGATAAAAGGACTGCATAATTTTATCTAAGTTCCAACAACAGCAAAAGGTAAGAAGCAACACTAATCCCTCTACTTCTTGAACTTATTTCCGTCTTCATCACTTAATTTTTCGTCATATATAGTTCTTCTTTTTCTACTCTTAGCACCATCAGTGACATGTAGTTCTTCCTCATGATCTTCCAAGTCATTCAATGAGGCTTCAACAAACCTGATTATTTTTGAAATATTTAAGTTATCAACATATTTGTTAAACATGTTCATTTTTTACCATAATTACACCAATAAATCAAATTATCATGCCTTTGGACAATCCTTCAGTTTCCTAAAATTTTTGCTCATTTTCATCCTCAATTATGTTCTTTTCCTACAAAAACAACCAAAGAAGATTATTTGCAAAGTAAATGTAATTGTGAATTACAATCTTAAAGTTTATATTGCAATACCTTTTTCTCTTTCTTTAGCTTGTATTCTAATTCCAATTTTTCATCTGGAATCCAAAGCTTTGATATTGTAAAATTTTCAAGCCCCCCTTTCAAATTATAATTATTTAATTTTAGCTTAAAAATAAATTCTTTCCCGCAGAGACTGTTGATTTGGGCAGGCACGTCGTTGGTAGCCGAAGTTAGCTTGTTGAACAACTTTTTTGCTGATATGTCTATGAGTTTCTCAACAACATCATTAAACAGGGTAAAACTACTTTCTCCAGTCTTGTCTTTCACTTTGATGTGTATCTTGTACCTATGTTTATTCAAAAAGTTAGGTTAGATGATAATACAAAGCAAATTAACAATCCTTAGATCCTTACTTCACTAAAAGAAACTTGCAATCTTTATTGGAATTGGTGCATCGATAGACACTATTTGCAGTACAATCTTCTTCGAACACACATTGCACGAAATATAGTACCAACCAAAGTAGTTATCTATTTCTGTGATTTTGCTCTTCACGGTAGCAAAGTACTCCTATAATTGTTAAAAAAAATACAATTATATAGTGTAACGATCCTGTTGAAACAGAAAATCAAAAACTAAAGAAGCAAAATAAGAGAACAACCTGTATTTCAGAGCTCCACTCATACTCCAACAACTCCTTAATTTCCATCAGGTTCAAAAACATCTCTTCCTCAATTGGAATGCTATTAACATTAAAGCTTTCTATAATTTGTACTCTTGAGAACAGGGTGGAAAACTTTTGAACCAAGGATCTTATGTAATCTATATCTAGGTTTACATAGATTTTACTTGCGTTGGCAGTGGAGAAGCTAACCTCGCCTATTAACAATGGATGCAATAAACTGTAAGTATGACATTTCTTCAAAACGTTAGCACTTAAATTCATAGCAGCGACATTTTTAGTCAAAAATAATTACCACGAAATTCTTTCACTTGCGTAGATGTCAGTATCACTATATACAGGCCAGCATCATTGTTGTACAAGTAGGGGGAAAAATTCTCTTTGAGTTCTTCCCATAAAGTAACTTTTACTTTCGCCGAACTAAGTAGGAAAAAAGAAGTCAGAGGTGTAAACAATAGAATGTCAAATATGAGCAACAAAAGATAGACCTGAACTTGAATAGTGTATAAGCTTAATTCCAATCCACGTTTAAGAAGATAACTAACAAAATATACTTTAAAATAGATGGCTGGCTTACTAATCAGTTAACAACTTTAATGTCCCTTTTTTTCCATTTCGATCCAGCGGTCTCCATAGCACCAATTCCATATAAATAACCAACAATATCTACAAACAAAGAGCAAGAAGTTCGTTTAAAAATAACCGTGAAGATTAAACACTTTAGCAAAAAATACAATGTAATAACATAGACCTGATAAAATAGTATTATTGTTAAATCTTGAGTTGATCATATCCGGTCTAATAAACTGAAATCCATTTGTAGGAATATCAATAATATCTTCAGATAAGTTCTTGATCACAGTGGAGGCCAAGAAAATAATTTTCAACAGGTCTATATCCACCCATGCTTTCAACAACTTTGAAATTCTTGATGATAAATAAAGAACCTTCACTCAACTTGGCTTTGAACCTGATAACGTGATTTTTCCTAATTATGCCGTGCATCAAATTTCCCTGACAGAGGAAACCATAAGTGAGTTGAGAGTTGAAACTTCAGAAAATAATCTGTAAGTTAGAAATAAGAATAAATGTACAAAGATACCTTTTCATCAATAAATATCATATCCAGACTGATCAACTCGCAATCTTTCTTCGAATTAATGGCATCCCACATTCTACAAAGTCTAACCCTTATCATGAAATCATCTCAGCAACAAATCAAGTCTGAAAGAAAAGAATACGTCATCGTAAACACTCAATTAAAAGCTATATAGACAAAGAAAATTGCAATATGCAAAAGATTCACTACCAATCTATATATAGTGGTAGGATGAGGTGTGGAGAAGGCACAAAAATAATTTAGCAGTGTAATTATTCAGAGATTAATACAAAATTAAAGACAATAAGAGTTACAAATGAGGAAGGTGAAGGAATGGGATAATGACGGTGAAAGGAAAAACGCACCTTCAGAACTTGGCAGGAAGAAGCTTTGGAATACTCAACGGCTGGGAAAAGGAAAAACAACGGCTAAGAAGGCATTCAATTGGGTCATTAAGGTCATGTATGTGGGCTGGACTTTAATGAAAAAATTTAATACTTGAATATCATCTGAATTGATCATTTTTTTCCTCTGGCCTTTTTAATTCATGTAATTACTAAAAAAAAAAAAAATTAAAAATTGAGAAAAAAGGAAAATGGAAATAGAGATCAATGAGAGGTGCGACAGCAGCGGGCTCTCATTTAGCTTTATTAATATATATATATAGATTTTAATAATCATAACTCCCATAATTTTCATGTTCATAACTCCCAAACTTTAATTTGTAAGTTTATGGTGTCTTATGACATTCCAATACTTTGCCTATATAAAGTCATACTCTCTCCGTTCGCTTTTACTTATCACTATTTTTCTAATTATATTTCTATTTTTACTTGACACTTTTGACATATCAAGAAAAGACAAAAGAATTTTTTCTATTTTACCCTTAGCATTAATTGCTTATTCTCCAAACCATTTTCAAGACATATTACTCTAAACATCCATTAATAAGAATAGTATGGTAAAATAGTCATATCAATAATTATTTTCTTAATGGATGTGTCATGCCAAAAAGTGACAAGTAAAAGCGAACGGAGGGAGTATTTAGTTTCATGGAGACTCCCATTCAAGGTTATCCTTTCTCTTCTTCATCATTTTAGTTTGTGAATTAACTAACATGTAACCAAAAAAAAGTATATGAAGGTAAGAAATATTTCATTTTCAGTCTTTCTTTTCGTTTTTATGTACTTGAGCATGCTTACTTAATTTTAACTTATTTTATTTATGTACGTATTATCATCCTCTAAGCAAGTATGACCAAGAAAAACTTCGCAATAATGAACAATGTATCGATAGTATGTGATTGTTCTCTCTCAAAATCAATTTGCGGTTGACACTAACTTTATATCATATAATATAGTTAGATTACAATATTTAGATTTTAAAAGATGATGATATTTTTATGTAAAGTTTAGATTTATCTTCTTTTCGATATAATTATATTTTGATTGGTATGATATTTTACGTATTCATAATTATGCTATTTTTTTTTATTTAATTGGTAGCATATGATGAGGAATTTGGCATAGGGTGCAGAATATGATGGCGGATCTATTTGCAAAGGAAGATTCTAGAAGAAAAAAAAAATGAAGCATAATTAGGGACTACTTTTTCTAGAATTTTTTTAGTTGTCGACTTGTATTAGTAAGTTAGCTACTTTTACTAAAAATTTTTTAACTTTGGTTTGTATTGATAACTTAGCTACATATATTGAAAATTCTACTCATTTGGTCCTTTATTATCCTTTTTTTTTATGAAGCATATTTAATATAATTATTCCATTTTAATCAAAAGATTTATGATGAGAAGTTTCATTTTTATTAGTCTCGCCAAAAAAAAATGTGATGTCATTGTTTTTTTGTCACCATTCTTTTTTTGTTTGAAATGTATTCATATTTTTTTTCTTTTTCATTTTTAATTACTTTGTGAATGTAATAGTGTGGGTAATTTTTATATGTCTTAACAACATAGAAAAAAATCTATCACCTATATATTGTATAATTACGGTCATTGAAATAGTAACGTGACACATCTCTTATGCAGCTAACCCATTTATCTTTTTATTCATTTTTTAACTTTTCCTCTTGCTTTCACAACTCATTAATTTATTTTTACAAATAAATCAATACATAATGATAATGTATTTAGTGTCTAATAAACTTATACATTCAAATTATTTATAACTCATATCTCTTCATCTTACTTATAATTCTTACTCAAACATTATTCATGACTCCTGTGTGTTTCATTTTTATAATTCTTAAAAATATTTATTTAATAATTAAAAATTCTAATAAGCAAATTTAATAATAAAGATACAATGAAGAAGTTCAAAAGTTTTTTCCTTTTAAAAAAATCAAGATTTATATAGAGAATCAAGTACTCCTACAAGAAATAGAGAAAATTAAAACTAAAAATAATATTTTTAATATAATACAATATACTTTTATTTAAAAATCTGATCTCGTATTCCTTTTATTTCACCACCATAAACATTTTGTTTTACTATGTATATAAGAATTGTGTGTACTTAAAAGGATGCAACGAAATTTTTTTTTATGTATGTTGAAAAAATATGAAAAAACATATTATGTCTCGATGAAGACAAAGATCTTTGTTGTCTTAAAGATGAATATAAGTATTACATACTACTTATTAAAATAAGAAATTATCAATTTAAAAACTCTTTTTATATATATATATATATATAAATAAAAATATATAAATAAATTATTTCTTTTTATAGTCGCGCGAAGCACGAATAATTTCACTAGTTAAGATGATAAATAAGATTTGAATTTTTACTACTAGATACAGAGAAAGGAGTACAAAAAAAGAGGAACAAGGACCACTTTTGTAGAGGTGGTGTGGGCCTTTCAAATGCCTTGTGCCTTAAATTAGTTATTGATGAAAATATTTCAACTTATGTCATTCTTAAAGATTGGTTTCCAAAGAAAAGATTGGTCTCTTTTCTCAATTTGGATAGACATAATTGGAAGAACTGAGATACCAAGAAAGGCCATCACAACATTTTGTTTACTATTTTGCGTAAAGTTTCAAATATATGAGTTGTATCTTTCAAGTTTACTTTGATAATGTTAGAAGATCATTGGACCTCAATCAACGAAGTCTCATTACAAAAACTATTAGCCCTTATGATAGACAAACCTAAGTTGGCTATATGAATCATCACCGTGTGTATCACTTTTTTTCTTCTTTTTTTTTGTGATTATAATCTATACTGTTCGGACCATCCATAAAAGCTGCCACAACCATGCTGAATCTTACACAAAATATTTAACTTTGAATGAGAATATTTTCAAGATAAAAGAATATAGTAATTTTTGTTGGTTCAGTAATTATACCTTACAAATTCTATGCAAATCCTAATAAAAAGCTATCCAGCAATTTACTTCTTTTGTGCAATAATTAGTAGCCATCCAAGCAAGCGTGCTCTTTTTCTTTGTAATTAGAAAGAATAGGTCCCTTCACAAATTTTTAATGACTTTAGCATGTGTCTAATTTTTTCTTACTTTTTACAGTTTCGCCAACACAAATTTTAATAGGTAAGTATCATCTCTTCATTAATAGGTTTGTCTGAAGTTGTATCTATGGTTTGTTATGGAATATCGAAATTATCTTAACTTCCTGAGTTGACATTGAGCTACTTCACAAATTAGTTTACACTAAAAAGATATTTTATATTTAATCTTCCAAAATATCTCATCACTAAATTTTGCTAATCAAGCTGATAGTAGTATGAAGTTGAATTCTTTATCCTTCTGCCGTATTGGTGGTCAAGCCTATCCTATGATTAATGGTGCACTTTCAAAGTTCAGATTCGAAGACAAAAAATATTATATTTATCTAATTAAGGTGTCTCGATATTTATTTTAATTGGAAAAATCACACGCTTATTTAATTGTTTTGGTGGTGCCATTTTTCGTGCCTAAATGGTGAAATGATACTCGTAGGAACATCTCACTCAGGGGCGGCTCAACAACCTTGTAGTCCTGAAGCCAAATTTTAAAGAGGGGCCTTGAATTCTTCTAAAATTTCATGATACAAAATTATTGATAATTTTTTGTAATAAATTTTTTGAAGTAATTTTTTTCGATATATTGATAATATTGTCAAGCCGTTTAATCTCTTTTGAACTATTGTTGATTTTAAATAAAATTTTATCAACTTTAACTTTTAAAACTTCTTTCCGCTAGTTGATCAAACTCATTCTTTCTAGTTTTTTTGACAACATTCTTTCTAGTTGACATATTCAAATTTTGAAGTAATAAATACTTAAGATTAGAGTGAAATATTTTTTCAATTTTCAAGTTTAGCTTAAATTGTTACTATTTATGTCATATACTGCACATTTGAAAGTGGACTTTTCCTTTCCACTAGTAAGAGACTAGAGGGAAAAATTAATTAAGGGTGACAAAAAGGTTTCAAAACTAAAAAAGAGTGACACAAGTCTTAAATATTGAGTAGAGGTGATAATTTTAAGATTAGTTTTAATGACACTAATCTTAAAACCCTCAAGTTTTACTATTTACACAAAACCCCCCTTTTCCCCAGCATACCCCATCCCCTCCATATCCTTTTTGTCGCTGCCACCACCACCACCACCTCCTCTTTCTCCACCATCACCACTACCACCATTACGACATCTTTCTGATCACCACCATTTCCTCCTCTTACACCACCGCCACCTATTCTTCTTCTTTCTCCACCACCACCACTATCAATACCGCAACAACCACCAACTTCTCATTCGGCATCACCACCAGCATCACCACCTTCCCCTTTACTATAAATACCATCTTCTTCGTAGGCTCCTCCTCCACCACATCTTTTTTCAGAAATTAAGCAACTATCGAAGTTGCTGTAGCAACAGTCGAGGTTGCTGCAGCAACAGTCGAAATTACTACAACAACAATCATAGATGCTACAACAACTTTGATAGTTGCTACAACAACTACAATAATTGTTGTAACACAACAACTAATAGTAGTTGCTGCAGGAATTATCGTAGTTGTTGCAGAAACTAATATTAGTTGTTGCAACAATTATCGTAGTGTTTGTAGAAACTAATAGTAGTTGATGTAGTTGCTGCAGCAATTATCGTAACTTTTGTAACAACTATGGTAGTTGATGAAGAGACTATCGTAGTTGCTTAATTTCTACAGTATTTCTTCAATCATTTAAAAAAAATCAAAATTTTCTTTTCAAAGTTCTCAATTATTTTTTTAAAAAACAGTCCATAAAAATTAAAAAAAAGAAGAAGAACGACAATAAAAAGGGAAAGAAAAAGAAGAATAGAAGATGGAGGAAGAAGAAAATCTGGAGAGAGAGAGAGAAAAAATAATAATAAGAAGATGGGGAGAAAGAAAGATTGAAAAGATAAGGAAGGGGGGAAATTCTAAAATTTGAAATTTGGAATGGGAGGAAGTATTTTTTAAAAATTATATGTTTTAAAAAATTACACTTTGCACCCCAATTAAATTAATCAGAATTTAAGTGAAGCTTTGACCTTAACTGGTCAAAGTTGTCACCATTTTTAATTTAAAGACTTTTTTGTCACCCTCCACTCAATTTTCTCAAGAGACTACATATAAGTGTTTTTTAGTAACTTAAGTATTACTCCTCTTACCAAAAATTTGGGGCCCCAAGAAATGTGAGGACTAAAGCAATGGCCTCACTTACTTCACCCTCCAGCCGGCTCTGATCTCACTCTCCCCGTAGATCGAGCTCCTTATCTTAATGCTTGAGGAAGAAAATCTTTAAAAAATTCTAGGAAAATTCCTTACTCAAAAGTAAAAAACCAGGTTTTGGATTAGTTTCTCCTCAACAAATAAGTGTTTAGGTCACAAAAATCCTATCTAATGGAGAGATAGTTGGAGAGGTAACAAAAATGGATCGAAAGATGCATATGTAAAGTTATGCAATCCATTCAAGTTATGAGATCTATTCCTTCAGGGAAAATCCTTGTCACGACCCAAAATCGGGCCATGATGGCACCTACTATGACCCACCAGTAGGTAAATCGAACCCCATAGCCCGGAATGATATGTAATGAGTTAGAAAAAGAAATAACAAATCCAAAGAGTAAGCAGGTCAAATATGTAAATAAACACAGGTAGTAAGGGACCATATATACATATATAAGGAGTGAAATAACCGAATATACAAAAGACTAACCCCCAAGACTTGGTATGAGCGGGTACAAGAGCTACTAATATAAGAGTAGTACTAAATAAATATAATATGTACAACACTGTCTCTGAATATACAAAATAAAGGCATGTACAAAGGAAGGAGATGGAACGACTCTGAATGCCAAGAGCTCACCCCATGTCTCTGATTAGAAGAGTCCCAAACGAGTAGAAAGTCAGCAGTGATAACTCGTACTAGGATTTGCATTAGGAAAAAAGATGCAGAAGTGTAGTATGAGTACCAAAATACGCGGTACTCAGTAGGCATCATAGGCCGACTGACCTTAGAAGAAAAAATATGAAATAAAGTGTGAATAAACATCTATTGCTATGCATAATAGGACTAGAAATATAACTAACAGTACATAACTAGATAAACGAGTGAATATATAAACAACTAAAATATAGGCGGCATATGTAACTATATATATATATATATATATATATATATATATATATATATATATGTATATATATATATATATATATATATATATATAAAGCACAAATTAAAAAGTGCAATGCATTATGGAATAAATGCTATGACCCATACGTATACTCCTCCTACAACATCTATAGCTCGCAAGGGCAAGACCCATAGGGGACTCGCCATATCCGTATACCTCGCCTCGACTCAAACTAGGACTTCCATATCAATAGACTCATAATACGATTCAGACTCAAATCGGGACTAAAATAGTCCATTTTTTTTCTAGAAAAATCCCTTTTTTAAAGCTAGAGTCCAAATACTGTATTTCCCATCAAATCTAAATATGTACCATGAATGCATAAGTATAACTATGCATAAACAGATGCAAGTAACTATTCAATCAACCAATTCACCGATAGGATAGTAAATACTATAATAATCCAGAGAAAACTCAATATAAGGAAAACCCAAAGTGGGACCTCGCCAGCTAATATTCTTGACCCGAAGGCCCTCACAATCTCATAAACTAAGATAGGCCAACTAAAGGAACAATACTAAGTAGTATATCTAGGAAAAATCGACCTTACGAAGTAATCTACCCAAACCTAATCTAAGCTTCCCAATATTAATCTTAATACTAAGTAAGCAACCTAGACTAAGGCTTAATAACTAAGCAACTACCTAAATTAAGGTTTGAAAGAAGATCCTACTCTAAGGCCTCGAAATAAACTAAGAAAATAAGAAATTCTTCAATATCACAACTTTAATCAAAATGTCCCATCACCCATAAGCAGTTTAAGACATATACAACCCAACCGAGGTAAGTCTGAAAGAGGGAAAGTCGTAACCTGCCAGGAGGTCGAGTGGCACCCACATGATCAATCACACCGAGGCCTTTCCTTTCCGTATAGCTTCTGACTACTACCACACTATCACAAATATAATTTACTCGTTAAGATGAGAAAATTGATACCCATATTGTAAATTTAAATTTTGGGTCAACAATCTGGTCAAAAATTGATCCTCAGGACCCACTTATGAAAACATAAAATTGATCCCGCAATTACCTTTCCCGTAAGACAAGGAACATATGCTCAAAATTTAAGTAAAAATGTATTTTGATTTGCCTCCCAAAACAACCATTAAAGTCTCAAAACCAATTAATTTGAATTGGGGGAAACAACGTAACTAAAGACGAAAATGATTGGGATTTACAAGAAGCGCAATGGACATTTAACCGCACTCAGTTGAAGTGATATTCCTCAATGATCAGCTTACAACATCTCCCAAGTTCCGACAAAGAAATGGTAAAATTCCTAGAATTCAAGCTATGAAAATTGAAAAAATTAAGTCGGAATCTAACGTAAATCTAGTTGAAAAATACACCATGGGGGTATAATCGACATACCTTAGCTCAACTTGGTGAAATCCCACAAGAATTTTAGCTCAAATCAGCTCAAAGGATCAAAGTTTGGAGAAAAATAGTGGAAAATGATGAAGTCCCATTTATGTACTGTCATGGGTCCTTCACCGCTATCACGAGGACCCTTGTCGTGATCACGGGATCCCATTAAGGACCATCATAACAATAGCGATGGTCATCAACACGATCATGATGATTAACCCAACCAAACCCACTGGACCCTTCATCGTGATCACAACCTCAAGCCACGCAATCGCGATGACCAATTTTTGGCTGCACCAGGTGCTCTTACCCTAGAAATTTCTAAGACTTAAAATTCTCCGAATGGGTTTTCAAGATTTTCTTAGAATCCAATGAACATAAACCAAATATGTTACCTAATTAGAAATGACATTTCGCACTCAATAGAATTAATGAAATGACCAATGGAGGCTATTTTGACAAAATGCTGACCGAAGTCAACAATTTATTGGTTTTCTCTAAAATCCACCCAAGTGCCTACAACGAGTCCGAAAGCTTCGGGACCCAAAACAAAATATACCCTTAGCCTAAAATCCATGTTCTAGAGCTAACAGAGCTGTCAGAATTTTTATCCGAGACCGTTTACTAAGAATGTTTACTAAAGTCAAACTTTTTAACTTCAAAAGCTCCAAAATAGAGAAACTAGTTTAAAATCCAACCGAACTCTTTGAGAATCGAAGCACCTATACTAGCAAGTCATAAATACCATGTAGCAACTATAGAAAATCTTAAAATGGGAAAAATATGTGAAAATTATAAAATGACCTGAAGGGTCATTACAACATCCACTACTAAAAGGACTTTCGTCCTCAAAAGTCAAGGAATAAAAAGTACATAAAGGCTCAAATAAGTGAAGATACTGGGCTGCATGTCATGCTCGATCTCCCAGGTAGCCTCCTTGATCAGATGGTGTCTCTACTAAACCTTAACCATAGGAATATATCTAGATCTCAATCTCCTAATATCTCTGGGCGAAATGAAAATCGACTCCTTCTCGAAGGTCAGACTGTCATCTAACTGACTTAAATCCCACTGGAGGATGTGAGACTCATATGAAATATACCATCATAGGATCGACACATGAAACACAGGATGAACACCAGATAAAGATTGAGGCAAAGCTAACTCATATGCTACATCACCAACCTGCAATAGAATCTTCAATGGACCGATATACCTGGAATTGAGCTTTCCCCTATTCCCAAACATCATCACACCCTTCATGGGTGACACTCATATAAATACCTAGTCCCCTACCCCAAACTCTAATACTCGAAGCCTACAATCAACATAACTCTTCTGCCTACTCTGGTCTGCCCAAACCTATCCTTAATTACTCTAACTTTATCCAAGGAATCACTTGCGTCACACATGAGCTCAAATGGTAAAGCCCAATCAGGAGCAATAAGGATAGGTGCCTCGACCAACTTCTTCTTCAATACCTCAAATGCCTTCACACATGACTCACAAAATACAAACTTAACATCTTTTTCTAAGAGCGTGCATATGGGGCGTGCAATCTTCAAAAAATCTTTAATGAACTATCTGTAAACTCAGCATGTCCCAAGAAACAACGCACCCCTTTCACCGACACAGGTAGAGGTAATTTCTCGATAACTTCAATCTTCGCTCTATCAACTTCGAGCCCCTGCTTTGATACTTTATGTCCAAGAACTATACCTTCCGTCACAAGAAAATGGCATTTTTCCCAATTGATAACAAGATTATTTTCTTCACACCGAGCAAGGACTCTATCAAGGTTTTGCAATTATACCTCGAAAGAGTTACCAAAGACTGAAAAATCATCCATAAAAATCTCTACGAACTCCTCCTCTATGTCATAGAAAATAGCCATCATGCAACGCTGAAAAGTAGCTGGTGCGTTATACAATTCAAAGGGCATACACTTGAAAGCGTAAGTGTCGTAAGGGCATGTGAATGTAGTCTTATCTTGATCTTGAGGATCTATAGCAATTTGATTATACCCGGAATACCCATCATGAAAGCAATAATATTCCTGCCCGGCTAAACGATCCAACATCTGATCAATAAAAGGGATTGGATAATAGTCTTTCCTCGTAGCATCATTTAGTTTTCGGTAATCCATGCAAATACATCACCCAGTCACAAATCAACTCATTATTATCATTAGTGATCACCGTTATACCACCTTTTTTGGGACACGCTGTACCAGACTAACCCATGTACTGTCAGAAATAGGATAGACAATGCCCGAATCTAACCACTTAATTACCTCTTTCCTTACAACTTCTTTCATTACTAGATTCAAGCATCGTTGGTGTTGCATACTCGACTTATACCCTTCCTCTATGTAAATTATATGCATACACAAACCAGGATTAATACCATGGATGTCAGACATCTGCCAACCAATAGCCTTCTTTCTTCTTTTGAGTATCACTAATGCTGCATCAACTTGTTCCTTTGATAAATTTGCTGCAAGAATAATAGGAAGGGTCTCATTATCACCTAGGAAAACATATTGAAGATGAGACGAAAGTTCTTTCAATTCAAGCTTCGGTGCCTCCTCAATTGATGGCTTGGTTGGAGGATCGAGTAGACGATTTAAAGGTTCCCATCCACCTTCTTTAGCATAGATACCCATAAGATTGAGAACCTGCACAATATCAATAGCTTCTGCATCACCAAAAATATCTTGCCCCATCAAAACTTTTTTCAAAGGATCAGTAGACAAAGTGTGGATGCTTTCAGCCTCCAAATCTATAGCCGTGATAGCTGACAAGTTCTCATAATTTCTAGTAGCTTCAAAGCCCTATAAACATCAAAAACCTCAACTTTATCATGAGCTCGCATAGTTAGTTTCCCTGCTGCTACATCAATGATCGTACCTCCTGTGGACAGGAACGGACGCCTCAAAATAAATGGGACTTTCAGGTCAGGCTCAAAATTCAGCACCACAAAATCAATCGAAAAGATCAACGACCCCACTTGAACTAGAACATCCTCAACAATACCATCAGGTCTAGTCACGGATCGGTTTGCAAGCTGCAAAATAATAGTAGTAGGTGTATGACGACCCAAACCCAACTCCTTACAAACAGAAGTGGGCATCCGATTTATACTAGCCCCCAGATCGCACAACCCATGAGCATAGACACGATCTCCCAAAGTGATTTTTACAGTTAAGCTTCCAGGATCCTCCAGCTTTGTGGGTAACCGATTTTAAATGCGAGAGCTACACTCCTCAGTCAGTGCAACTGTGGCATACTCTGTCAATTTACTCTTGTTTGCCACAATATCCTTCACAAACTTAGCATACTTTGGAATACCCTGCAAGATATCCACAAGAGGCAAATTAATATGCACTTGTTTAAGTAGTTCAATGAACTTACCAAAGCATTCATCTTCCTTCTTCTTCTTGAACTTCTGAGGAAAATGAGGAGGAAACTTTACACTATGGATCACTTTATCATCTTTGGAGATTTTGGCAGACTCAACTTGTTCGTCTTCATCCACAACTTCTTTCACCTTCAATTCTTTTACTGGTGGAACTATCTCTTCTAACTGCTTACCAGTACGAGTAACAATAGCATTCACCTGCTTTGGGTTAGGATCGGTATCACTTGGAAGACCTCCTTGAGGCCTTGTATTCTGGGCATTTGCTAACTGACCAATTTGCTTCTCCAAATTTTGAGTAGCGAACTGATTGTTTCTCACATCTGCTGCCAGCTTAGCTTGCTCTGTCATAATCTGCTTCAACTTATCTTCCATGCTCATATTTCCAAGCTTAGCACCCAATTGATTACTTTGACCCTGCTAATGGTTGTATTATGGTGCATATCCTTGAGGCCTATATTAATTCTGATTACCTCCCCAAGATAAGTTCGGGTGATTTCTCCACCCAGTACCGTACGTATTTCCATAATTTTGTGCTCCAACTCCTCTCTGGGCATTACCCACAAAATTTACGAAATCCAAATTTGTACTGCACAACTCGCTGGTATGGTCCCTGTTTCCGCATACTTTACACCACACAGAAACCTGTTGCTGTACTGCATTCACAGGAGCTTGTTGCTACCCTAAATTCAAACTACTGAAGTGATTGTTCATCATATTTTGCATAGCTGAAATTTGGGCAGATAATGCCGTGACTGCATCCATATCTAGTTTCCCAGCAACCTTTTTTGTAAAATTCCTAGAATTATCACCATGCCAGTCTGGATTTCCCTACGAAATATGATTCAACAAAGCATATAATTCATCGTAAGTCTTTTCTAAAGCTTGTTCACCTGCAGCTGAATCAAGTAGAATTTTAGTGTTGGGGTCGAGAGCCTTAATAAAAGTATGCACCAACATTTCATTAGCTTGGTGGTGATGGGGACAATCCCTCAACATGGATTTGAATCGATTCCAGGCTTGGTACAAATTCTCATCATCTCTCTGTCTGAAACTCAATATCTCACTCCTCAACTTTGCTGTCTTTCCAGACGAAAAGAACCTTATCAAGAATTTCCAAGCAAGATCATCCCAAGTAGTGATAGAATTAGCCAGCTCTGCATCTAACCACCTCCTTGCTTTCCCCAACAGAGAAAGAGGAACAAAGTAAGTCTCACATAATTCGAAGAAACACCTGCAGGAATATATGTGTCACTGATCTGCAGAAAATTTTGGATGTGCCTCTGTGGGTTCTCATAAGCAAGAGCTGTAAACTGTCCACTTGAGTGCAAGAGTTACACCATGTTCTGTTTAAGCTCAAATCTACCTCCAGCTGCCGGTTTTTGAATACTGGAGGTCACATTAGTAGTGAGTGGGATTGCCACATCGTGAACTGTCCTAGCTGGCATCACTACCGGCTCATGTCTATTCACAACTGGTTCTTCAATTCTTACGGGAGCACCCCGCATGCCTTCGTCAGCCAGATCAACTTGCGGGGTAATCTGCAACCTATCTCCTCAATCTATGGAAGTATCTTTCAAGTTCAGACTGAGGGGTTACCAAATCTTTGTTCCTTGCCAATGTTCAGATGAAGTAAGCCTGCAAAATAGAACAACTAAGATCAAGTTGTCAACACTTAGCTGAAAATTAAAGTAAAAACGTCAATAATTGAAATCTATCTATTTGAAAGTCCCTGACAACGGCGCCAAAAACTTATTGCGACCCATCTATACACGCAAGTGTACGTGATCGTTCAAGTAATATAATGGCTCCTTTAAAAGAGTCGGATATCGAACCCAAGGGACTTTCGTCAACAGAAATCAATTCTAGACGTCAAATAGTAATTAAAAACTAGTGTTGCAAAAATGAAAAGGTATTTGCTACTAAAAATTAAATGATTGCGGACTATGAACTACTATCTTCGCAACCGTAACTTCAATTTTTGTAAATATGATTTAAAAGTCAATAAAAAGGAAATTCCCAGGGTCAAGGCACCTCGAACATCATCTCTTGAGCGTAATTGTTACTGATTTAAGAAATTTGAGTCGTTTATCTTGGTTATTGATCACGAGGTTAATGTTACAATTATATTCGTCTCCAAACTATAACCTTCTACTAGAAATTGGAAACCAAACTACATCCTTGAGTGGTTATAAGTTTAACCAATACTAATGCCTTTAAGCTATCTTCTCGTAATTGAACAAGCGCGGCGGATTAGGTACCTCTCGGTCCTAACCGCATATCAATCTCTTGGAATCTCTTCCGCGAGTAAGGATCAAGCTTCTTATATTCCACGTTCTATCTCTTAGTTTCTCTCTCGAGCTCACCTCAAGACAAGGGATTTATTTCAATGGTGATCAAGCATTAAAATAGTAAAATTAACAATATAAGAATAACCAATTCATGATAAACTTCAGCAAAAACCAATAAAATTCAACTCAAGAGATTCATGTTCATAGCCTCAACCCCAAGAAAGAGGGATTTTAGCCACTCATAACTTCAATTAAAATCATAAAGTAATAAAATACCATAAAAAGAAATAAAAACTGAAAAGAAGAAGAATGAAACCTAATTTCGATACCAAAAAACGCCCAAAGTAGTCTAGTGAAGATGGAATTCTCATAAAATAACCCAAAAGTCCTATTTATAGACAAAAACTCAGGGCAATAATTTGCCAAAAAGTGGCTTGGCACGCCCTTGGGCGCGCCTGGGACTTAGGCAAATTTTTGCCTCTGATCAGGTGCGCCTGAGCGGCCTGGCACGCCCTTGGGCGCGCCCCCTGCTGCCCACTTGGGTGGAAATTTCGCCAAAAGCGGCCTGGCATGCCCCTTGGCGCGCTAGGCCCTTAATTTCTGATTTTCTTCCTTTCGTTGTGGATTTGGTTGGATTCTTCAAGTTCAAATCTTTGGCTTGCCTCTTATCTTCAATATCCTTCGCTCGTAGCTCCTCCAAGCCTCGCTTTCCATGCCAAAAATTCTCCAAATAGTCACAAATTCCACCTACAAGGGTCTAATCACATTTGTTAGCACAATGTCACATATTCCATCAAAACCATACAAAATACATACGTATTGCTCTCAAAACTAAGGTAAACATGGGTTAAAGTCGACAATAAGGCATATAAATACGCCTTAGATCACTAACCGATCTAAACTATAGGACATCTGAACTGGTAGGAAGTAAACAGACTTTGTCAACTAATCAACAATGACCCAAATAGAATAAAAACACCAAAATGTGCATTGCAAACTAGTCACAAAGTCTATGGCTATCCATTCCCATTTCCAGTTGGGAATGGGTAGCCTTTAAGTCAAAACCATGTATCAAGTGATTGAACTTTACCTGCTGATAAGTCAAGCACCGAGATACAAAGTCTACTATATCCCTCATCATCCCGCACCACTAGTAATGCTACCTCCAATCTCTATAAACCTTAGCTACCCCCAAATAAATGGAATACCTAGAGCAATAAACCTCCTCCAATATAAGTCTAATCAGATCACCAACTTTCAACACACATATATGACCCTCGATTCTCAAAACTCCCTCCGGATCTAAGGTTGCCTTCCTAGCCTTGCCTCATAACATCCTATCTCGAATTACTCTTAACCTACAATCCTCAAACTGCCGCTCCTGAATCTACTCCAATAATATAGACCTGGCCTTAATATGAGCAAAAATCCTCCCAAAGTCAAAAATATCAATCCAAACAAACCAGTTGGCTAAGGATTGGATATCCAGGGTCAATAGTCTCTCTAAAGCTGAATGAAAAGCTAGAATCCCTATGCACACTACCTTCCAACTCAAGGCATCTGTTACAACATTTACCTTGCCCATATGGTAATAAATAGAAACACCATAGTCCTTAAGTAACTCTAGCCACCAGTGCTGCCTCGAATTAAGATCATTTTGGCTAAGAATGTACTATAGGCTACGATGGTCTGTGACTATCCCGTAATGCACACCATACAAATAATACCTCCAAATCTTAAGCGCGAAGACTACTACTACCAGCTCTATGTCATGGGTAGGGTAGTTGCGGTCCTACACCTTTAGCTGCCTGGAAGAATATACTATATCTATACCTTGCTACATCAATACACAACCCAAACCAATGTTGAAAGAATCACAATAAACTGTAAATCCCTAGTCCCCAACAGAAAGAGTCGGAATCAGAGCTAAAGTAAGTTAGGCCTTGAGTTTTCAAAAGTTCACTTCACATTTATCGGTCTATGCGAATGAGATATCCTTACTAGTCAATCTGGTTAATGGCGCTGCAATAGAAGAAAAGGACAACCCATTATGGCTCGTCTTTCACTTCTTGATACCAGATATAATGAGTACCAACTTGAGAACTTAGGAACCACAAATATTACTCTCAATGTGGGACTATCTTTGTCATTATTTTCCCTAACTTTAACATGTCTCTTTATGATTCATATCTGACGGAGGCTTTAAATTTCCTTGTAAAAATTCTTGGAGATCCACAAGCTAGAGATGCCATACTGGCCACTCTTTATTACCAGATAGTTTGGTGAGTTTAGAACCAAGCTATGGATCTACTTCTTGTAGAAGGAAAAAATGTTTTACTCTTAAACATAGATGCCACTAATGGAACTGCCAGGTGCACCCAAATCCCAAGGAAAGTATCCAGGGAAAGAACTTGTCAAAATTCTTCAGATACATGGGTCACAAATTATGAGAGTTAGGAGATCATTCTCAACCTCTCCAGTCCTCTAAACCTACTTTTATCATAAAGCATGACAACACAGTCTCTATAATCTTTGGACACTTCCACCTTAAAAATCCCCATAAAATAGCCTCTATCCATATGTACCAATCGGCTGATGGCTTTAAACAATAGATGGACCCCAAAACCATATCTTGGTGCCTCACAAGCTAATGAGTGAACATGATTTGATAAAATAATTCGATCATAAAGGTCGTGGCATATAGTGGTATAAATGCCTTTTCATAGGACATTGCCCTTGGGCTATCAATTGTGACTATAAAAAGTGTCAGGAGGATGACGTAGAATGGGATGAATACTATTATGCCAAAGCCAAATGGGAAAAAAAGGAAAAGGTGGAAACTCTAAAATGGAATTTAATAAGAAATATGAAGGTAGAGACCCATCTATTGGTTCTCTGAGACGTTAGAGAAAGCATGAATTCCTTGTCTAATATGAACCCCAAGATTAGCTATCCCTATCTACCCAGACCATAAATAAACCTGCCAAAAAGAAACCCGAGCCTCAAATTTTCATGATGTCACCATCTAGCTCCATCCATACCACTGATTTCCCATCACAACAACCCCTTGCAAAAGCTGGTATGAGCCATGCCCAAAAGTTCCACAAAAGAATGTTATCCTACCAACAGGAGAAAAGATGCCCTCGAGTGACTTAAAAGCAACCCTCAACTAGCAATTTGAGAATGCCATGTGCCAAAATAAGATGCTGACCAGTATTGGCCACTCCCTTAGAAATGTTACTCATACACAAAATAAATTGGTGAACAAAGCAGAAATGATGGATAAAAAAGTGGAACAAACATTCTCTCAGTAGGCAGGACTTATCAAAACATTGGAACATAAGACTAAAAACCATACAATTTGATATATGTCCACTGGGTACCTCTCTTTTCCACTTTTTTGACTAACAACATAAAGAAATGGCCTCTATCAAAGAATGGAACAGAATACTTTTCTTACATCTTAAGACTTCACTTTCAAGATCAGAATCCTACATGAAGTCTTTTATAGAGATACAAGGAAATGATTAAAAAAAAGCTGCAAAGACAACTCTTAGAGATGAAGTGAATATCATTTGATAAAAATATCATAAATATACATTTCCAAAAGATAGCAAAGATCTACTTTGAGCTAGATGGAGATCCTAGTCTGAAGCATGCCTTTGTGTCATCACTGCTAAAGATAGCAGGCAACCATACTATGATTATTATTAAAAAAAATTCAAATCAATCACAATCCCACAAGTGGGCTACATCAGGAAGGCCATATTTCATGCCTTAAATAGTATTTGTACAAAGTGACCTATTTTAAAAATAGATTGTCCAAAACAATCCAACCCTTGATAGGGTCTGTGGTAGAAGTGATCTAGACACTAGATCTAACTGCTCTTTCCTTATCCCTAATTGTCAGGAAAAGCTCAAGAGATACATACATTATATGAGATTTAAATTGCCTAGACCTCCAGATGATAGATCCAAAATGACAAGGTGCACCAAATACTTCAAGAAAAGAACTCCAGGCAATTACAGGAAGAATATCAAATGCTTCATCTTCAACAATCCTAGACACTTTGCAAAGCATTATCCTCAATCCATGAGGTCCAACAAATCTATCCAGCTCGTTGATGACATTTCAAATCGTACAGGTATCTATCTCAGTAGAGATAATGATCTTGAATTGGTCTTATCCCTTGAGGAAGAATCAACAAAGAAACCCTTTTCACCTTAGATATCTATGAAGACCCAAGCGGTGCCTCTGAAAAATCAAGTATGATCTATACCAAATATCTAATGCAAGAGAAAAAGATGTCTACATCATCTTAGATATAGACACCCCTCATAATCAGCTGGCTATCTACCCATCCAAATGGGATAGACCAGTACATGTTATTGCTCTCATGGATACATGTGTTGCATCATCCATTCTCAACCCAGTTGCCCTTCCTGATGATCAATGGATTCTTTACTTCAAGAAATTCATCACACCCTCAAAGGAAATCCTGACAACTAAGGTTATCACAAAACATCTGATTATGATTGAATTCTTCCCACGTTTATAGTTCAGAACCAAACTACTTGGTTCAGGTGTTCCAGGAAAAGACCTCATCATGGGTTTGATATTTATAAGCAACTAAAGGATTGACTCGAGATAAGAACTCAAGGAATAGCTTTTAAAAAGTAGTTCAAACCATATTCAATATTCTCAATGTTATTCAAAATCATCGATCAGGATAATATCAAGTAGAAAACGCCCAGCTACATTTTCATGATCAACACACCAAGAACCTTTCCATCCAAAATGGCAGACTATCCACTGGAAAAGACAGTGCATAAACCCCTTTAATCCATCCATCATTATGGAAAGAAAGACTTTTTATGAGGTTCAAGTGTTTCAAATATATATGAAAACAATGGGGATTCTCAAAAAATACAGTGAAAACTTATCTGCACTCAGTTGAAGTGATATCCCTCAATGATCAACTCATAATAGCTCCCAAGTTTCAATTAAGGAATGGTGAAATTCCAAGAATTCAAGCTATAGTAATTGACAGAATTAAGGCAAAATCTAACATAAAAGAAGCAGAAAAATACACCTCTACCTTAGATCAACTTGGTGTAATCCCATAAGAATTGTAGCTCAAATAATCTCAAAGGATCATAGTTTGGAGAAAAATAGTGTAAAATGATGAAAGCCCATTTATATACTATCGGGAGTCCTTCATCGCTATCACGAGGACCCCTATCACAATCGCGAGAGCTCACTGAGGTTGACTATTGTGATCACGATGAAAGACCTGACCCTGACTCACTGTCCCCATCATCACAATCATGGCCCCAAGCCACATATCACGATGACCAATTTTTTGCTGCACCAGGTGTTGTTGCACCAAAAATTTCTAAGTCTAAAATTTCTTCAAATGGGTCCTTGGGATTCGTTCAAACCCCCATGAACACAAACCAAATATGCTATCCAATCAGAAGTGGTATTCCAGACTCAACGAAATTGACAAATGACCAAGAAAGGTCATTTTGATGAAATGTTGACCAAAGTCAACACTTTATCGATTTTTTCTAAAATTCACCAAAGTACCCAAAATAAGTCCAAAAGCCTCGAGACCTGAACCAAAAACCTCTTTAGCCTAAAATCCATGTTTTGGAGCTAAAAGAAATGCCAGAATTCTAATCCGAGGAGGTTTACTAAAAATATTGACTAAAGTCAAACTTCTTAATTTCAAAAGCTTCAGAATAGAAAAATTAATTTAAAACCCAACCTCACTCTTCAGGAACTGAACAACCTATCCCATTATATCATAAATACTCTATAGCAACTACAAGAAAGCTTAAAATAGAAAAGATGCCCAAAAAGTAGAAAATGACCTGATGGATGATTACACCCTTGTTCATCAAGATTTGCATATCTCTAAATTAGGAAGTGAAAATGTAGCAGATATTTTATTTTGTGACATGTGAATATTTTTGAGCCATTTCTTGTAAGAAATTTATTTTTTTCGTGGCTCAATCTTTGATCGAGAATCTTTCTTTGCTTGAAGTGGATAGAAAATCTGAAAGTCCTAGCATCACTATCAGTTGTATTTATTTTTCATGTTTTGTTGGTTTAGATGTATTTCTCTTATCAATAATATATAATAATTGTTTTTGCATTTGGTGTAATAATGCAGTTGAAAGACATTGGTGTCAAAGAAGATATCATAAATATTATGGAGAGTATTACTCTTTATATACCATAGATACTTTCAACCCTCATGAGAGGAATGAAGAATATGTTTATGGTTGTGGATTTGTAATTCAAGGTTGTTGCATCTTTTTATTTGTTTGTTAAGTTTACTTCAGAGAGAATTTTGATGAGTGAGCACTGAAGAGAAAAAGTATATATTTTGTTGTGATTTACTATAATTTTATAAGATTATTTTATAATGCTTTCATATTTTACTTAAAAAGAGATTTGTTAGTTTGACATGTATTTTATAGATGAAAATCAGTTGAAGTATTTTTCAGGTTTCTTCTCTTTCTAAGGACTAATTTGTATTAAAGGATCACCTAATGAAACTCACTTCTGTTTTCTAATGACCACATGAAGCACTGGAAAATTAATTAATTTTAACTTAAAATGACAGGTTAAAATATTTTTTCACATTAAAATATGGAGTTCTTTTATAGTTGTACAGTCCAAACAAAACTTACACTATGCATTGCCGCAAAAAAAGTTTACATCTCGCAAGCTGTAAATTTTTGAACTAGTAACATGCTAATGAAACCTTCTTCTTTAATATTCTATGATCGAGAACATGGATATTAATTAACCATTTCCCACATGCAAGCAGCCAGTAGCATGCTTGAAGATGCTGACAATACATTGGAATTAAAAAAAAGTGTGTACTATATTTTTTTTTCATAGTACAAGGTCCGCTGATTTCATGTCCCAAATCCGATCCTTGCACGACATGCAGCAGGTGTTAAAAGCTGCACCGAAAGCATCTTATAAGATAGAATATTTCACTAATTCCTTATTGTAAATTGATTAAGTCAATTATGCATATTTTAAGTCATGGCAATAATTTAAAGAATTATGAATGATATAAATAATATGAAATGTGTTTATTTTTCAGCTATGCATGGAAAAAATTACCCCAACAAGTCAAGCAATAACTTATACACAACAAGAGCATCTATAAGTGGAGCTTCCATGAAAATACCTAAGTTAGAACACAACACAAAATCAAATAATAAAGAAGTAAAGACTCGATGGAGCTCCACGAACAAGTATGTAGGCTTACCAACAATCTAAAAAAAAGCAAGAACTCCTAGTTGATGCAGTCACCCTATACCTGCTCCTCCTTGTTAAATCATATACCATAAAAAATAACAATGGTATGTCTGAGTATTGGATACTTAGTGAGTGTCTAGGGCCAAAAGTTAAGTAAATAATAATAATAATTAAAGTAGTACCACTGAAACAGTTAAAAATTAGTGATGGAGTAAATTATGAAACTTAGTAAAGTCAATAATGAAGAAATAGTCAATTTTAAGTGATAATGTTAAAAATCATATCAGATTGTTCAAAGACAAATCAAATCAATAGATTTATCAACATGCCAGAACAGGGAAAAACCAGAAGTAATCATATTCTAGATTAGCGGCAAACCAGTGATGGGAGAGTTATAGATACGGTATCATTTCTCAAAAGTGATGCATCAGAGTTATAAACCCATAGAGGCCAATCATTCTCTAGATTGAGACAACAACTCAATATGTTTTGTTAGGATTAGCAATGGCTATTCATCCACTTTTAGTACAACTTGCCTATACATGCCCAAATACAGACAATATCAATCCTGACATAATAGCCAAAAATTTCAAGATCATCATCACATCGATTGAGGTATTTCAAGTCATAAATTGATTTAGAAGTCAAGTTCAAATCATTTAAATCATGTTTCAAGTCTATGGCTCGATTGTAGAGCAAAACACATGTTAAAGATCATTGCTTTAAATTTAAATTCAATAATTTCCTCCCCAAGGCAAAACACATTTGTATACATATATTGTAATACAAAATCAAAATACGAAGTCTCGATGTTGCCACTACCCGAAATCTGGCCATGATGGAACCTACTGTAATCTCTCCAGTAGGTAACCAAAACCCAAGCCATATACAAAAAGTCATATCTAAAAGATAATAAAGGAAGGCTAAATAGGAAGAATGGGCCACTATGCATAGATACATACATCACAGGTACAAAAATATACAAGATGGGCCCCATAGAAATAAGAAATACAAAAATATATAACGAAAACCAATCTCAAACCTGGTATCACTAGTACAAGAGCCACTAAGTACTAAAATAAGCACTACATTTATACATGTCTATATAGAATACACAATATATAGATACTAGAATATAGGAAGGATATGAGTAAGCATCCGTACGCTAAGTTCTCACCACAAGTCCAAGGAAGGGACTCCCGATTGAGTAGAATCAACGGGGAAGACTCCTAGTAGGATTTGCATTAGGGAAAAAGATGTTGAAGTTTAGTATGAGTACCAAAATATGCGGTATACAGTAGACATTATAGGCCGACTGAGCAAAGAAGATAATGTAAAGTATAAATGACATGAAAAGAGGCGTTTACACGCAAAAGCAAGCCTAGTAATCTAATGTGACAAGGATTAACTAAAAATAGTAAGAGTAATATATACATAATACATTTACAATTAGAATACAATGTAGTGCAATGTAGGATGATGTAATGCAACATGTAGCCAGTACAAAAAAGTAAACCTGTGTGGCAGTACCTCGAGCCTCTCTCTCTCTCTCAACATATGCAATACAGAATGTGGCTAATGCAGAAAAGTAAAGTAATACCCATAAAATATACCTCGGGTCATCCGAAAATGCTCCTAGGACTCACTCGTCTCCCCAATAGAAATAAAAAAAAGTAAATAAAAATAGATCGAAAACCTCTTTCGATCAAAATTTTAAAGTAGTACAGGCTTTCCAACTAGGGAATCAATGGTAAAATGATACACACCTTTCTAAAAATATGAAATTCATAGTAAGATGGTACAATCTTTCCCAAACCAGTAAACCAGTGTTAGAAATGATATAAATCAGTCATAAATCCCGAAATCCATTGTAAAGGTTATACATTTTTCTGCTTTAAAGCCTTCCACCAATAGTAAGGGTGGTGCGATTCTCTTTCTTTTTAAAACTCAAAAATTAATATTTTCCTCTGAATTATACCACAATTCATGTATATGTGTGAATGAATATATGCATGCCAACTCAGGTGTGTGTATATATATATATATATATATATATATATGCAGCTAGATATACACAAAATAGGGTAAAAATCACCCCAAAGACAAAGTAGCACTAATTTGGGTCCATCCAAAAATGTTCCATTGCCTCAGGCCCACATTCCCAAGATATAAAAAGGAAGCACATAATAGAAATACAATATAAAGGTAAATCGATTGATAGACTCCACTCTACCAAAAAATCCTACCCTAACCTATAAAGGATATGTAACCTAATCCTAACACCATAACAAGCACATAAGTATCCCTAACCTAATCCTAAAACTATAACAAGCATTCTAATATAAGACTCAAGCAAATATTCTACTCTAAGGTCCCTAAAGTAGGCCAATAATAGTAGAAATGGTGAAATAATCCTACGTCTATCCTATAAATACCCAACCTAACATGAAATTCATAAAATATACCAACTCATTGAGCTAAGTCTAAAAGAAAGTATACTGTAGCCTACCACAAAGACATACAACATTCTCAAACTGACAAAGAGTACCCTTTCCCCTCTGCTCGACCTCAAAAAGCCACCGTATTATCAAAAACACAACCTATACATTATAATAAGAATAATGATACTGTTGGGTTCCAACCTTGTTCTTATGATACCTATTATATTTATGTTTTGATGATTGACAAACTTTATCATTGGAACCTAGTCCATGCATGTATGATTATTACTCATGTTCAATTATTTGCCTAACCTGCTGGAAGAACCAGTTCGGTGAACTGGTTTCTCATTATGCGGTTTTGTAGCTGCACGCAGTTATCTTATATGTCAACTTTCTAGTACTTTTCTAGACAATGTCAACACATTAGTGGGATAAATTTTTAGTGGTCCTTCTAGCATCCATTAATGAGGAAGCTTATCTCCCAATTCTTATCATATATACACAACATACTTAAGGAAAGAAGCTCAAGCTTTTGCAAAAATCAAAAGGAATTTTCTCAAGAAAAGGCCTCACCCGATATTGCAAGACTCAATATTTAGAAACTCTTTTGCTCATAGTGATAGATGTTTTCCTGTTTCTAGATTGTTTGAGGTTTTGCGTTAAACTTACAATTATAAACTCACATCTCTCTTTAGAGATTCCAGTGAGTGTTTTGTTTAAGATTCTTGTGTCATATTTGAGTTGTTTTGTAACTAGAGGTAGCTGATGGAGAGCTCACAACAGATAAATTATAAGGGTGTGTTTGCAATAGTGTTATTGCAAGTGTGTAGGAATTAAGAGTTTAATTCCTAAATTGTAATCATCGAAGGTTGCTCGAAGTTTTAGTGGAGCTTGTTGGTGAAATCCTACCGGGTAGGTTGTGATTTTCTCCCTTGAACAAGGAGTTTTCATGTAAATAATTTGTGTCACTTACTTTCCTGTAGTTTTATTGTGTTCTTGATTATTCTTTAATATCCTCATAGAGAGACCTGGTATCGAATCAGCTCCTTGTTACAGTGGTGGACTCTTCAAACCATCATTTGGTATTAGAACGATTCTTCCTATAATTTTAACACCTAGGAAGGATCCTATTCAAGATGGCAGCTCCATCCAGTGTCTAGGAAGGACAATATAATACTTGACCCCCAAGGTTCACTGGTAAATTCTATAGTTGGTGGAAGCCTAGAATGTATGATTTTATCATGGTTGAGGATAGTTAGCTATAGGATGTTATTTTTCATGGTCCCTATGTCCCAATGGAGGCAGCTAAAGATGGAGATACTTCTTAGTATGTTCCTAAAAGTAGAAAGCATTATACCAAAGCTGATAGAAAGAGGATTGAGAAGAATTTCAAAGCAAAGAAGATTCTTGTCTGTGGATAGGACCTGATGAGTACAAACGGGTCTCTACTTGTGAATCAGCTGGAAAACATTAAGACGTATAAATTGGTCAGGAATTTCTTGAGTATACTTTCTTCTTCATGGGAAAGCAAAGTAAATAGAATATCAGAGGCAAATGATCTTCAAACAATGACGATGGATGAACTCATTGGAAATTTTAATACGTATGAGCTTAAACGACACCAAGATTCTGAGAGGAGTAAACCCAAGAAGGAGAGGAATTTGGTTCTGAAGATTGGTAAAAATGACTCAAGTGAGGATGAACATGAAATGGGCTATCTCAGTCGTAGATTGCAGAAGATGGTGAGAAATAAAGCTCTTCAAAACAAAGAAAGCTCAAGCAGGAGATTCAAGGGTAATGACCAATATCATAAATTTGGAATACTCGGTCATCACATTAAAGAGTGTCCACGTCTTAACCAAAACTCTAATGAGTTCATCAAGCCTACTTCAAAAATGGTCAATAAAAGGGACCAGGTCTCTGATAGAGTTATACAAAGAGAAACAACAGAAACGATAGTAAAGAAAGATCTAGCATCCCAGGGAGACTCATCAAGAGAATTTGATGAAGAAGTGGAAGGAAATGACACATCCTTGATTTCAATTGAAGATGAGCTAGCAAAATCTGATTAAGCCAAATCTGATGATGAAGTAGATAATAAGGTAACCTTTTATTTTGTTTAAAAAAAACTTGAGGAACTACTTCGAGAAGGAGTTAAGATCCTTAGCTTTGATTGATGCTTTTTACAACCATGCGAGCAAAAATGAGTCTTTAGCTAATGAACTAAATAATTTTGAAATAGAAAATATTTCTCTATCCTCAAGGAATCCTGAGCTTGAATTAGAAATTGTCAAGATTAAAGATTAGATCAAATGTTGAATGACAAAATCAAAAGGAAATCAGGCAAAGTGGTGGCAACTGAGACTTTTATAAGTCTTGAAGAAAAGTTGAAAAAGGTCAGTATAGACCTCAATACTTCTCTTGAACGAAACAAGGAGCTGGAAAATGACTTAAAGAGCACCAAGGATGAGCTAGAGATATATCTGT
Organism: Capsicum rhomboideum; assembly: GCA_031232105.1. NCBI lineage: Eukaryota > Viridiplantae > Streptophyta > Magnoliopsida > Solanales > Solanaceae > Capsicum > Capsicum rhomboideum. The sequence goes on from CP124715.1 coordinate 96,493,613, forward strand.
GTTGGACCGCTTCATCAAAGATTATACTTCCCCCAATCCTCAAAATGAGTATGTATTTAACTCTAATAAAGGGTTATCCACTCATTGTGGAAAGGATGATCACTACAAGGAAAGCTATCAGGTTTTTCTCAAAGCACAAAGAGCAAATTTTAAGTTTGCTCAAGTCATCAGAAGCTCCAAGGGACATAGTCTTCAGAAGAAGAAATCAATTCTACCTAGATAGGCTAGAAGAAATGTTATCCATCCTTTTACTAATTCAAGAGGACCCAAACTTATATGGGTTCCTAAGCTTTATAAATGATTATGTAGGTGGGAGTAAGAGGGAGTAGTCCATAAGATCAAAAATTGGCTAATAAACAGTGACTGCTCAAGATACATGAATGGTAGAACTAAAGATCTCCTCTCACTCAGAAATTTGCAAGACAATTGTGTGTTGTTTGAAGGGATTGGATCAAAGGGTAGTGTTGACTGGCAAAAGAAAGACCAGGTTGCTAATATCCTGGTGAAGTACCAGAAGGGAATTTTTTTTAAGATCGTGTGATATAATTGTGCACAAATATTTCTCCCTTGCAATGGCTATAAAAAGAAGGCAGGTATATGAAGTAAAGTCTTTTATAGTGCTTAGTTTAATTCATTACCTCTACAGGTACACATATATGAGAAACACAGTTTTGATTAAAACAAGGAGAATTGATTTTCAATGATATGATAGACAAGCAAACAATGAGGGACCTGGTCTCCCACACAGGTTAGTATTCTTGTGTTACCTTTAATAAAGATAAAATTGTACACATGTTCCAAGTCATATCAGTGTTCCCACCTCTTACCAAAAGGTGTTTTGTTTTCTCACTTTAACACTAAATGTCACCATCCAATCCTGAAAAGACACATTGCTTACCCTCCTTTAAAATTCATCTTGATTATTCACTCACATTCCATTCTTTTCTTACTCTACCAAATCTCCAACAACTTTTTCCTAAAACAAGAAAAATCCTCCTTCACAGTCCGTTCTCAGCTTCAGGTCTCTAAGTTGCTTCTTTAAATTATCATCTCTCAGAAATGTCCTCTGATCAAGACATTTCTACCATGTCACCTGTACCTTTCTTTGTCCCCGTATCCTCAGTTGTCTCTCTAAGTGAAACCCTTACTCCAGAAATGTCCAAACCTATTGAAAATCTAAATTCATCACCCTTAGAATCCAAATCTACTGAACCTTCTATGCCTAAAGAAGGAGATGTTCTGATCTCCTCCCATGAAGATGGAGCAATTCCTTCTAACTTTTTAAAGAAAAGGTGTAAAGTAACGTATGGAAATGAGGTAGAAGTCTCAAATAAGGAATTGGGAGTTGAAGCTTCTAGTAAAAAATTGGACTCCAACATGCCTACGAGTAAGGATGCTCTTAAAAATATTAATTCCATTTCTGCCATCACTCAAATATTACAAACTGGTAAACATTTTAGTCCCTCTGATATTTGTACTACTAAAGTTGAAATTGATCTAGATAAAGGTCAATCTAAAGAGGGAGTGGGAGTTGGTTCTGGGACTAGTGAGATTACTTCTGAATAAACTCAATTAGTGGAAGAGTTTACCAGTGTCATGGTTCTAACAAAAGAAAAGGAAAACCTCTCTAACCCTGAGTCTACTCCATCTGAGCCCAAAAAAAAATAAGTCTTTTCTAGTTCCTCTTATTGTCTTTAATGAAGAAGAGGATGAGGAAGAAATATCTCTTGCTGCTGTGTTTAAAAGAAAACCTGTATCATCCTCTTTTCCTGGTAATAGAAATCCTATGAAAGGACCTATTCTTGTTCATACTACTAGGTCCACTGTTAATAAATCCATAGAGGATGCTATGAGGGAGAATCTGAAATCTACCACCAAAAGAAGAAAGCTGAAAAAGAGTGTTGTTGAAAAGGAAATCTCTACTGCCAAAGTAGTAGAATCGGAAGGAGAAGGTGACTCACAAATTGAAGAAGAATTAGTAACTCCAGGAAAAGAATCTAAATGAAGAAAAATTGTTTAGAATAAAGAATCCAAGAAAGGGAAATCTTCTCAAGGATCTTTTGGAAAAACTCCTTCTAAGAAAAATCTAAAAAGAAATAGGAATGAAATACCTGAGGAAGGCACTACATCTAAATCAAAGAATAAAATAGGAGTTCAATGCCCTCCTGAGGAACGCCAGTTTGAGAAGAAAAGTGAGAACCTTCAAAGTCAAAAGGTTCTGAATGGGTGTGATTTTGACCTTTCAATGTATGATGAATTTGGAATAAAGTCTCTCATTTCTATGGTTGAGGTATAAGAGTGGAAGCATCTATTTGAGGGACCAGGTGTACTATATGAAAAAGAAGTCCAAGACTTCTACGCTGAAATCTTGATTTATGAAAAGAAGGATAACCTTGCTGCAACTGTGAATGGGGTGAAGTTTGTTTTCACCAAATCAATTCTAGGAGAGATACTAAAAGTGCCAACAGTTGAGATTGATACAGTTGAGAAAAAGTCTGTATCAGTGGATTTCCTTAACAAAATTGCTAGATCAAAGAGGATTCTTGGAGGTTCAAGGATGCAGAAAAAGGAAATAAAGCCAGAGTACTAGCTACTATTTAAGTTAGTAAACAAAGAGCTACTCCCCAGAATAGAAGGCAGAACTATTGTCTCAATTACTGATTTATTTCTTATAGAGGCTCTTAACTCGTGCGCCCCAATCAATCTACCAAAGATAATAATTGAGCTCATTGTTAAGATATGTGATATGGAGAAACTAAATCATGGATTAGGGTATGGGTTTTTTCATTCAAAGGTATTTGACTATTTTGAAGTAAAGCCTAACTCAGGGGCTTACTCTACTAAGAAACAAACCTTTACCTATACCACTCTTGAGGAATGTGGATATGTTGAAAAGAAATAAAGTATGGGTTCAACCTGTACTATGTCATGTTTGATTACCGCTCAGGAGAAAATCACCTTGGAGTTAGAAAAAATGACTGCCTTAGTGGCTGAAAAGGATTCTAAAATTGCAGTTCTTAAGGCTTAACTTATTCAGGATACCAAGGGACTTGGGACATCTTTAGGTGCTTCAGCAACTCTTTAGGCCCAAAATGATCAACTTGTAGCTGAAATTGCTGAACTAAAGAATAAGGTTGTTGAGCAAAGATGATAATCATGCTGCTTTGAGATATATTGATCAACTCATGTCCAAACATTTATCCTCCTCCTCTTAAGAATTTTATATATCCCTTTCTTATTTCAATCTGTTTTGGCTCTGGCACTGTGTAGTATTTTTAATTTTTTTTTGTATGACTTGGATATTAACTATGGTTCTTGTGTGAATTAATCAAATTATCTTTATTTTCATTTGATTTTATGCCTTCCTCATGTATGTCAGCTTGTGCTTCTTGGGCTATCACTATTTAGACCTAACTTTGTTTTATTGTTTACCTTTTTAGTGATGCCAAAAGGGGGAAATAATGATTAGTGAAAGGGGTAACAAGTGAAAGTGGGAATTGGTGAAAGAAGGAACTTGAGTGCTGGGTGTTATGGCTTACATGGCGATAGGGGTAACTGATTTCTGATGAATCAAGTATGGAATGTTGCTCTAAGAGCCTGGGTTTGTCATCATCAAAAAAGAGGAAAATGTTTGGCTCCAGCCTAGTTCTTATTATGTCTATTATGTTTATGTTTTGATGATTGAAAAAACTTCATCACTGGAACCTGGTTTATGCATGTCTGATTATTACTCATGTTAAGATATTTGCCTAACCTAGTGGAATGTCCAGTTATGTGAACTAGTGTCTCAGTATGCAGTTTTGCAGCTGCACGCATTTGTCTTATGTTCTAACTGTGTAGTACTTTTCTAGACAATGTCAGCACATTAGTGGGATGAATTTTCAGTGGTCCTTCTAGCATCCACCAATGAGGAAGCTTCTCTCCCAATGCTCATCATATATATACAACATCCTTAAAGAAAGAAGCTCAAGCTTTTGCAAAAACCAAAAGGAATTTTCTCAAGCAAAGGCCTCACCCGATATTGCAATATTCAACATTTAGTCTTTTGCTCATTGTGATAGATGTTTTCCTGTTCCTAGATTGTTTGAGGTTTTTTGTTAAACTTACATTTGTAAACTCTCATCTCTTTTCAAAGATTCCAGTGCGTGTTTTGTTTAAGCTTTTTGTGTTTATATTTGAGTTGTTTTATAACTAGATGTAGCTGATGGAGAGCTCACAGTAGATGGATTGTTATGTGTGTTTGCAGTAGTGTTATTGCAAGAGTGTAGGAATTAATAGGTTAATTCCTAGATTATAATCATTGAAGTTTGCTTAGAGTTTTAGTGGTTGGTGAAATTCTACTGGGGTAGGTCATGATTTTTCTCCCTTGAGCATGGAGTCACAAAAACAATTTGTGTCACTTACTTTCGTACAGTTTTATTATGTTCTTGATTTTTCTTCAGTATCCTTATAAAGGGACCTGGTATCGAATTAGGTCCTTGTTATAGTGGTGGTATCTTACGAACCATCAGATACCCATAAAAATCAGGTCAAAAATTGACCGTCAAGGCTTGCTAACAAAAGTTGATAATTGAACCCGTAATTACCTTCCCCATAAGGTAAGATTGCCCAAAAATTTGGGCAGAAACAAGGTTAGTTCGAGGCTTAAAATAGCCTGAAAATGTAAGAAAACTCTAGAATTCAAATTTAAAATATATGGAATCTAGTGTAGGATCGATAGAGATTCCACGGGTGGAGTACTGCGGACTTACCCAGACTTAATTCAATGAGGAATCAATAAGAATAAGCTCCAAGTTCTTCAAGAAATCCCAATTTAAAGAATCAAATTTTGGGATCTTTAGCTCTAATTTAATGGGAATTAGAGGGGAAATTGACGTAAAAATAATAAGAATTGCATGCGGGAATCATTTGAAACTCATCAGAGTGATAATGGATGAATACTCAGCAAGAAAAAAATTCCCAAGCTCTAAAATTGCACAATGTTCGTGAGAAAAATAGCAAAAAATCGAACCTGGAAATTATTTATAGTGTCAGGGGTTTTTCTTTGCATTTGCGAGACCCCTATTGTGATCGCGAGACCCCACTGTCCTAACCATCACGATTGCGATGGGCATCTTCGCGTTCGTGTAGAACAACCCGACCTAAACCCGATGTAGCCCTTCTCCGAGATCATGAACATAACCCCACAATTCGAATCACTAAACAACCCTGACATTCACAATTGTGAAGGTCACATTGCGAACATGATGCAGAAAATATGGCTGCACTAGATGCCAAAAAAGTAGCAGTATTCTAAGTTCAAAAATTCTTTGAATAGGTCCTTAGGACTGTTTAAAATTCCATGAATGCAAACCAAATATGCAACCCTATCTGAAATGGCATTCGAACTCAACAGAATCAACAAAATGACCAATGGAGGTTGCTTTGACAAAATGTTGATCAAAGGCAACTCTTTTTCATTTTTCACTAAAATCTACCCAAGCAACCAAGACGAGTTTGAAAGCATTAAGACCCGAACCAAAGGTTCCCCTAGCCCAAAATTCACATTCCAGAGATAAAAAATTTGTTAGAATTTTCATTTGGGGCTGTTTATTAAGAACATTGACTTAAGTTAAGCTTCTTAACTTTAAAAGCTTTAAAATAGGAAAACCGGGTCTAAAATCCAGCCGAACTCCCTGGGAACCAAACCACCTATCTCAGCAAGACATAAATACATGTAGCAATAATAAGAAGGTTAAAAACGAGAAAAATGAGAAAAAATTTGAAAAAAGACCTAGAGGGTCATTATAACATCCATTACTAAAATGACTTTCATCCTCAAAAGTCAAGGAACAGGATAAACCTAACAGCTTGAAAAAGTAAGGATATTAGGTCCGTATAACCTGCTATACCTCCTTGGTATCCTCCTAGACTTGATGATGTTTCAATGGACCATAACTATAGGAATCTCCCTATATCTAAACTTCCTTACCCCTTTGCCCCAAAAGGCAACCAACCTTTCTTTGAAAGCTAAACTCTTATCCCACTAAACTAAATCCCACGGAAGCATGTGAGACTTAGATGGAACATACTACTGCAACATAAATACATGGAACACTACTTTAAACACTTAAAAGAGCTGGAGGGAAAGCTATCTCAAAAGTAACAACACTAACACATCATAGGTTCTCGAATGGCCCAATATACCTAGGGTTGAGCTTGACCTTCTTCCCAAACCTCAATGAGTACTTCATAGGCGATACCCACAGAAACACTCGATCATCAACCCTGAACTCCAAGTCTCGTTCCCTCTGGTTAACATAGCTCTTTTTTCCTATTTTGAGCTACACATAATCACTCCTAATTCATTCGAGCTCTATATATGAAATATCACAACAAATAAGTACCCTACCCTTCAACGCCTTAATAGAGCCCTCTAAATAATCGAATAATAGCAGTTGTTATATGAAAACTCTGCCAAATCCATGACCTAGTCTCGCTGACCCTCAAAATCAATAACACAGAACTAAATATATCCTGTAGAACTTAAATAGTTCACCCAGACTAAGGGTGAAAAGCTGCATTAAGCTCGACCCGAGGACCCCACTCTTATGAATAAACTTCCAGAAACCTGATGTAAATTATGTTCCATGGTTAGAAATGATATAAATTGGCACCCCATACAAATAGACTACGCCTTAAATATAAAGATAAGCCAACATCTTTGAACTATAAGACATGCATCAGCAAGAAATAAGCAAACTCAGTCACCCTATCACTGATGACCCCACTGGAATAAAACTTCCAAAAAGTACATGACAAAACAATGAGAAGATCCATAGCTATCTACTCTCACTTCCACTTGTGAAAAAGGTAAGCTCTAAGTAAAACCACCTGTAATGTTATCTCAAATCCCGATACATCCTAGATGACCATGGATGAATAGAATATCTAGGATAATAGGCATCATCCATATCCCATCTTATCAAGTCTCTAATCCTAGGAATACAGATATGACCCTTGATCTTCAAACCACCCTTCAGATCTAAGGTCATCTTTCTATCCTCGCCTCTCAGCACCTTATCTAGAACCACTCTTAATTTTTCACCCTCAAACTACTGTACCAACATAAAAGCCAAACCAACCTTAGAAGCACACCATATATTGTAAACCCCTTGTTCTCAATAAGAAGAGTCAGAACCAGAGCTGAAGTCAGTTATGCCTTGAGCTTCATAAAGACACCTTACACTCGTTGGGCAGCTGGAAATGGATGTTTCTTTGAATTATTCTAACTAATAGTGCTACAATAAGAGAAAGCGCCTCCATAAATCGTTCGTAGAAACCTTCTAACCTAACCAAATTATGAACCTCAATAGGAGAAGTGGACCTAGCCCAAACACAAACTAACTCAATTTTTTTCAAGTCTTCCATAATTCTATCCTTGGAAACTGCATGCCCCAAGAATGCCATAGACTCAAGCCAGATCTCACACTTGGAAACCTAACATACAATAGATGATCATACAATGGTTGGAGCTAAGGTATCGTCAATGACTACTATCATAAAATAAGTCCAAATAAGGCCTGAAATTCAATCTAACTTAGAAAACATGGCCACACCCTCAAGCTAGTCTAACGAATCATAAATATGCAACATCAGATACTTGTTCTTAATAGTCACCTTATTCAGCTGTTGGTAGTCGATATGCATATGCTTAAAAGTATTCAATAAGGGGAATAGAATAGGTTGTGTTCCCAACTCAACATTAACAAAAAAATCAATATCACTCTTTGGTGAAAGACCAGGTAAATCAGTAGGAAAAATATCAACAAACTCACTAACCACAGGAACTGACTAAAGTGAAGGAGTTCCAATGCTAGTAACATGAACATAGGCAAGAAGAGGTAAACACTCCTTTGCTACCAACCTCTTTTTTTTGAATACAAGATATGATCCTTCTCGACAACTGACTATCAATCCCTCATCTTACAATCTAAAGGATGCAAGGTGTAATTCAAGTAGCAATCTTGGCAAAGTAGCCTAACACCGTATGATAAGGTAGGGTAACCAATCCTAGCCAAAAAACATATTAAGAACCACCATGTCTAAGATGACAAGATCTACCCAAGTGTCATACCAAGCTAGTCACCACATAAGACCAATACATATGATCCACTATAAAATAATCAACTATGGGAGTAGGTACATGGATAGGCACAAGCAAAAGCTCACTAGACAAACCCAACAAAGAGTGAAATAGGTAACTAAATATAAATATGGAGACCTCAAATCAAGTAACATAGAAGGTGAATGATAACAAATTAAAAACATACTTATGATGAATGCTTCTGAAGCTTTGGGCCCTAGCCTACACAAAAAATCATATAATTGACTGCGTCCTTCCCCAGACTGATCATTTGTACAATTACCTATACTGCATAGTTGAAAATCATCTCTAGTACTTTAGGGACCACCCTTAATAACTTATATACCATCTTTTGCTAATGGATATAGAGCACTAAGGGCTTAAATCTGTTGATCTAGCTGCCTGAAAATCTCATACTTGGGCCAGTCATAGAATAGAGCCCAAATTCACCATATTTGTAGCAACCTCTACTAGACGTACATCAATGAGAATATGATGATGGAGTCCCATGGGCCTGTTGAGTCTTCCACTTATGATGCATGACTTTAGGATATTCCTTAGAAAAGTTCCCAAACTCACCATACCCAAAACATACACCCTTTACTAGATAAAGTCTGATGCGATAACCCTTATGAACTAGACTGGACGCCATAGCCAGAATACCCAGAAAGACTATGCAGAGAAGTTTGACCTGATCCATGACTAATCTTCCTAACATGACCGAAACAACTATTAGTTGTTGCTTGTACTGCTGTCTAAACAAGGCTACTAGGCTTAGGTTGATGGCCATGACTTATTCTAGGCTTACCTGTACCTCTAAATGAAGGACTAGTAAAACTACCCTAGCACGAGGAATTCTTTCACTTCCGCCATAGGATTTATAACATAATCCCTTTATAGTCCTCACACAAGCAACAACCTAGAAAAAAATAGATCTAACTACCACCATATGCTCTGTTGCCAAATTGAGCGATAAAATCAAGCCTTTGACCAAGATTTACACCCTCTCATGCTTAGTAGGAAGACTTATATAAGCATTTCTGACCTACTCAAGAAAACTAGTCTCATACTTTGAAACCAACATAGAACCTTTTTCAGTTAAGGTGAAAACGTGGATAGTCTTATGCATTCCTAGGTAGACTCGAGGTAGAGGCCTCTGATGTAGTTGTTGTAGGTATTTTCCCAAATGGTCATTTACCTACTTTAGTATTATTTTATCCCAGATCTACCTTCTCTTATGTTTTAATATATTGTACTTAGAGTATTGATATGATGTGTTAATACCTTATTGTGATTATTTGTGTTTATACCTTAGTAGCATATTCTTTAGTTGTAGATTGAGTGTACTGATCCTTTTTATGAAATTTTTAGGGTATGATATGTAGGCAGACTTGATTATTCTAGATATGGTAGATTTTGATTTGGTTTTGGGTATGGATTGGCTTTCTCTATGGATTGTCTTTCTCCATACCATGTTATCTTGGATTCCATGACATTCCGCTTTCCTTAGTCATGTTGAGGGTTCTGAGGTAGGATTGGAAGGGTACTTTGGGTTTGTATCCTAAGAGGGTTATCTCCTTTATTCTACTAGATGGATGGTTGAGAAGGGTTGTCTTTCCTATTTGGTGTATGTGTGGGATAATAGTACTGATATACCTTATTTAGAGTCAATACGAGTAATTATAAAGTTCATGGATGTATTTCCTTTAGATTTTTTTGGTGTTCCCTAAGATAGAGATACCAATTTTATTATTGACTTAGACCTGAGAACTAAGCCCATCTTTATTTCTCCGTATATGATGGCTCCATCAGAGTTGAAGGAATTCAAGGACCAACTACATTATCTATTGAGTAAGGGGTTCATTAGGCCCAGTGTTTCATCTTGGATTGCTTTGGTGTTCTTTGTTAAAAAGAAGGATGGATCTACGCACATGTGTGTAGACTACCAATAGTTAAATAAATCGACTGTCAAGAATAAGTATACCCTACCATGCATTGATTAATTATTTGACCAGCTTCAGGGGGCTTCAGTGATTTTGAAGATTGATTTGAGGTTGATCGACTAAAGATTAGCACCTCAAATATTCCTAAGATGGTTTTTAGATGCGATATGGTCATTATGAGTTCTTGATGATGTCTTTTGGGTTGACTAACACCATGATGGTATTTATGGAGTTGATGAAAGGAGTGGTTTGGTCTTATCTTGATTCTTTCTGATTATGTTCATTAATGATATCTTGCTGTATTCTAAGAATAAAGTGGATCATGTAAAGCATTTAAGGATTGGATTCCAGAGGTTGAGAGATAGGAAGTTGTATGCCAATTTCTCAAAGTGTGAATTTTGGTAACTTTCTTGGGGCATGTTTTGACCAAGGATGGTATTATAGTTGACCCATCCAAGGTTGAGGCAGTTCATGGTTGGTCTAGGACTACTTCTCCTATTGAGATCCATAGTTTCATGGGGATGGCTGGTTAATATAGATGGTTCTTACAGGACTTCTCTTTATTGTAGATCCTTTAACTAGATTGACTCAGAAAAATGTTACTATTCAATAGTTCGATGCTTGTGAGGAGAGATTTCAAAAGCTCAAGACATTATTGACTTCAACACCTATCTTGCCCTTACCCGTGGAAGGTAAAGGTTTTACTATGTATTGTGACACTTCAGAAGTGGGCCTTGGTGGTGTGTTAATACAAAAGGGTAAGGTGATAGCCTATGCTTCAAGGTATGTGAAGACCCATGAGCAGAATCATATCACTCATGATTTAGAGTTAGCAACTACAGTGTTTGTTTTGAAGTTGTGGCTGCATTACTTGTATGGGATTTATTATGAGGTGTTCACCGATAATCATAATAGCCTTCAGTGTATTTTTATCCAGAAAGATTTGAATTTAAGATAGCACAGGTGGTTGGAGTTGTTGAAAGATTATGATTTGACTATCCTTTATATTCCAGGCAAGGCCAATGAGGTAGTGGATGCCTTGACTAGGAAGGTGGTTAGTATGGGTAGTCTTCTTTTTTGGCGATTAGGGAGAGACCCTTGGCTATGGATGTCCTGTGGTTAGACTATAGTTTTATGCAACTTGATATTTTTGAGCTGGATAGGTCTTTACTTATGTTGAGGCGCAGTCCTTATTGATAGAGAAAATTAAGAATAGACAGCTTGAGGATGGAAAGTTGTTTATTATTCAAGATAAAGTGTTGAGTGTGAAGCTAAGAAAGTGATTCTTGATTCAGAGGTTATTTTGAGGATCAAGGGTCAGATTTGTGTTTTGAGAGTGGGTGACCTGACCAGATTGATTGTGGTAGAGTCTCACAGTTTGAGGTATTCTATTCATTCAGTTGTAGGAAAGATGTATCATGACTTAAAGCAACATTATTGGTGGTGTAGGATGAAGAGTTATAACATAGAGTTCAATGTATTTTCAAGCCAATGTAGTGATTGATGACTTAAGTAAAAAGGTGATGAGTATGTGTAGCCTTGCTTTATTGGTGGTTGAGGAGCTACCTTTGGCTATGGATGTTCAATATTTTTCAAATAGCTTCATGAGACTTGACATTTCTGAGATGGGTAGAATTTTTGTTTGTGCTTAGGCACGTCCTTCTTGTTATACTAGATTAAGAGTAAGAAGTTTGAAGATGGGAAGTTGTGTATCATTTGGGATAAAGTGTTGCATGATATAGCTAAGGAAGCGATTCTAGATCCGTAGGGCATTTTTAGGATCAATGGTCAAATTTGTGTTTCTAAAGTGGGTGACTTAACTAGGTTGATCATAGAGGAGTCTCACAGTTTGACGTATTCTATTCATCCGGGTGCATCCAAGATGTATCATGACTTGAAGTAGCATTATTGATGGTGTGGGATGAAAAGGGACATCATGGAGTTTGAGGCTAAGTAAGTGAATTGCCAGCAAGTGAAAAATGAGCACCATAGACTAGGCGTATGACTTAGAGGATGCTTATACCTAAGTGGAAGTGTAAGCATATCACTATGGACTTCATAGTTGGTTTGCCTCAGGCTTTGTGGAAGTTTGACTCTATTTGGGTGATTATGGATAGTTTGACCAAATTAGCTCATTTTGTACCCGTGAAAGTGAATTATAATGTATAGAAGTTGGCTAAGATCTACATTAGAGAGATCATTCAATTGTATGGTGTGTCTATTTCCATTATTTTAGTTTGAGGTACTCAATTCACTTTACACTTTTGGAGTTTTGTTCAACAAAAGTTGGGTACTCAGTTGGAGATGAGTACATCTTTTCACCCATAGATAGATGATTAGTCGGAGTGGACTATTTAGGTTATAAAATATATGCTTCGTGCTTATGTGATTGATTTTGGTGGTCACTGGGACTAGTTCATACCTTTGGTGGAGTTTTCTTATAACAACAGTTATCATTCAAACATTTAGATGACGCCATTTGAGGATTTGATGAGAGAAGGTGTAGATCTCTAATTGGGTGGTTTGATTCCATATGGGGTCGATCATGCACTAAGGAATTGTTGAGAGATTTAATGGATACGGAGAGGTTGATTCAGGATTGGCTCATGGCATCCCAGAGTAGACATAAGAGTTATACAAATTAAAGGGTTTGTGACTCAGCTTTTGCGGTTCACAAATGGGTTTTGTTGAAAGTATCACCCATGAGATGTTTGATAATGTTTGGGAATAAGTGTAAGTGTTGTGGCCTACCGCACAAGCAAGTATACGTGGTCTAGCAAGTAATATAGTGGCTCTTTGGGAGCCGGTTATCGAACTCACAAGGACTATACGTGTAGCAATTTACTTAATGCAATTCCCAATAATAATTCAAACAAGTGGTGCGATTGTCAAGAGTATTTGTGAAATTATTATAACTATTTAATTATTGGCTAAAAGAATAAAAGATGGTGATCACGTATTTGAGAAGAGCTGTAAACAATAGTAAGAGAGATTCCAGGGATAAAACATTTACCATAATCATGTAAAGTATTTATTCGTCTCAATGAACTTTATTTCTCTAATTGAGGGTTTTGGGGTTAGATATACGATCCAGGAATGGTTATACTCTAAATCACCTATTCAGACTAGTCTCACAACTACATTCTTGAGCGGGGATGTGAGTTTCTAATTCTAATGCATTAATGTTTTCCTCTCGTTTATAACCAAATAAGGCAAACTAGGTATATTGCTATCCTTGTTGCAAATCAAACCTACTTTTGTAAGAAATGAACTTATTTCTCATGTTCTTCGTCCTATCCTTACATTCCCATGGTCAGTTCATATAAGAATTACCCATTTATCCTAATGTTGTCCAGACAATAAAATAGTAAATTCAAGAACACAAATACAATTAAATGAGAAACAAACTTCATTGACTTAAATAATATACTAAACTATCATGTTCTAACCCTAAGCCCAGAACAAGGGTATTTAGCCACTCATAATTAGAAATAACTTACAAAGTTAATGTTTTCATACCAAAGAAATAAGTGTAGAAGAGTTTACAGAAGATAAAACCTAATAGAAAACCCTTAACCTCTCTGATTTTCTCCGAAATGATGTGTAACCCTTCTAAAAAACGTGCTTGGGTTCTTTATAGATGTATGGTGAAATTACCCCCAATCCCTTGAACTAAATTAAAAAGAATAAGCTGCATGGAAGGGGGACCCATACTGCATGTCCAAATACGTGCCCCAAGGGGTGTGGTACACATGCTAAAGCATGCCCCAAGGGGTGTGACATACAGCCTGATGCACGCTTCAAGGGGTCCGGCACACGGGTCTAAGTGTAGCCTTGTTTTCCTGCTTCTTGCTATCTTCGCTTCATCTTTTCTTATCCTTAGCTATCTTTAGTCTCCAAATGCCTCAATTACTCTTGAAATAGTACTAATCATGTAGATTATCTCATTTACATCAAAAGTATAACAAAACACACTCACACATGATAATTTGCTCTCCAAATTTAAAGTACGGGCAAAACACAACGTTTGGGTGTATTAATACGCCCAAGATCACCACCCCATACTTAAAGCTTTGTTCGTCCTCAAACAAATCTATGCTTTATGTTCCACAACGAGGCTCTAAAGTTACTAATCAGGGCAAGATACTCAAGTTAAAGCTGCACAACTAGTATGAGCAACACATTTTACAACATGCATGTCATGTAAACATGTGATTGACCATTCGAAAACACCTAGCCTCAAGAATTGACTCTTCAACTTAGCAAACTCATTCACATCATCCAACCAAGAAATTGTATAAGTTTTCTATCCATCATTAAACATGCGCATTCATAACATGAGATTCACCCAATAACACTCACCAATATGCAAATTAATACAATATTGGGTGTATGATTAGGAATACAGTCACTCTCACAACGAATTCACATGCAACATGAAATGAACCATAGTCTTTCCCTTAGTGTAGTACTCTACTAATATAAGAAAATCAAAGCTTAGGATCAAGTAGGACTTTAAGGGTTGTAATGTAGACTAAAGGACGGGTAGGAACTATTTTGGGTATAAATAGTGACTAACTTTCCCAAGCACTTTAATACATCACTCTTTCATTAAACTCACCTTCGAAAACCCTATTTCCCACCAATTTTTATCTCCACAACTCTCTTTTTGTTTTTACCCCATCTCTTTAAGTTGGCTTACACATCTTTATCAAGGAGTATTTGCTATCAACACATGATTCACTTTGGATCAATTTTTCTTTTCATTACATTACTCCCAACACACATAAACTTTTTCAAAACACCAATATCTATTATTTTGGGGCTTCACTTTCACTTTTTCCTTCATTTTTTCACTCTTTAACATCTTAATTTTCCAACTAAAGAGCTTAGAATTTCTGGATCAAAATATGGTCAATTGATAAAAGGGAATAAGCAATATATGAGGCTACCAAAGAATAGGCTAAAGGCTTGATAGGGCTAGCTAAGATCACACATTATGGGTAGATAAAATAAGTTATCAAACACGGCTATCAAAGAAATGTCTCTATCACTTCCTAAAGTCAACATTCTTCATTTCATTTTCCACACACACTGGGCAAGTTCTAGACACCCATATGCAAGCATGGAATAAAACTAAACGTCACACACACATGGGACATGTTTAAATAAAAATGGACTCTTATGGATTCTCAATCAAGTAATGACATAAATTCAACGTTAAGCTAAAGTCGCATGAGGTTCAACGTTAAGCTAAAGTCGCATGAGGGTCATATAAATGAGCCTAAGTATTCCAAACACAATCATTCATTCATTATACATGCTTTTGATTTAAACCATACTTGAGTCATACAATCATGCATTCTACAAGAGCACTTAACCTCGATTTAGTGAAAAGGTCCTACTTCTTACCCACCTATGACTAATTTTCTCTTAAGATAGTCGTCATCCATCCATCATATTGAAAAGTACTCAACTATGACTTTAGCACATGACTTAATCCTAAAAAAAAATTAATCCTACTCGGTTCAAAGGGACTATCCTTGGGAAAAGTACCAAAAACAAAAGCCGAGGATCCTAAAATCAAACTAACTAATACCAAAAGTAATTTCTACTACCAAATCATGAAAGTCACCGAAGTGCAAATTACTACTTATTACAAAACAAAATAATCCGACTAGCAACCATTAAGAAATTAAACAACCCAAGGAATTACCCCTACCCCACACTTAGATGATGCACTATCCTCAATGCACAACAAAACAAAACATAAACAAAGGATGGGGAAAAGAACTTCCTGGGCCTAGTCATCCTCCTCTTCTACACCAAAACTTAGCTATCCCACCTCGAAATCCTCCTGATCATAATCAATCTCCACATAAGAATCAATAAGCTAGTGCTCATTATATGTAGGAATATCATCATCTATCCACTCTGTAAAGGCTTTACCAACTCGACACATAGCTTTTGCATGGTCATTACTTGGGTAGTTAAAATCCAACTGTCTTAGCTCCTCTGTAGTAGGTGGGTGTCCACCGCACATCATCATCAACTTAGTCATGCCATAGAGGTGGCGAAAGAATTTATCATCATGTGTATTGCACTTAGTAGTGGTGAGAATCGGCCCATGGGTAGAATCAGGCTCCTTCACCTTTGTAACATCAAACCCTCTAATGTTTCATGGTGGCTTGTAATCCACTGGGTCTTCCTCAACCCCATTATACTTTAAGATCTTTGTCATGAGACCACCAAAATTGAATCTAAAGCCCTTGTGCACCCTGGCTTTCCTCATAGCTGATCTAATCACTACACCAACATTAATGGGAACATCAGTCATCAAAGCAAACACTAGACATACCCAGTCTTGTGTGACATAAGTGAAGTGAGACCCAGGGATCAGACAAACACAAAATATCCTCAACCAAAATTTGAGCTTCTTTACTAAAGTGGGCATAGGGGTAGGTTTTATGAGTGCCCTTAGATTTTTTGTGTTCCCATATCACCATCGATCACAACCCATAAAGTTTATAACGAATGGCTTAATATGAAAGATACCTGTACAACTTCCTCAATAGAGTATGATCAACCTCTGGGGTGTGAAGAAATGTGTTAAGTGTTGCTGCAGTGAGTTTGAGAACCTCTCCACAAACCTTGACACTATTGCCTTGAGTATCCAAAAACCAATTAGCAAAGAACTCTCTAACTAAGTCCAAATTGCATTCCTGGGTCATCCAAGATGAAGCCCAGTTTCAACTGTCATATCCTTTCTAGAATCTGCGGGTAGTGAGCTTTCAAACTATCTTTATCAATACACTCCATCGTTTGGTAATTGTTTTCCTTGTTGTCTTTGTACAACTGCACCCCATCTTTATCAACCCATTTGACATCGAATCTCTGACGCATACTTTGGAAAGCAGCCGGGGCAGCCTACCTTGCAATTACTGGCTGTCTTGTGCGAGTTTGCTTCTTCCCCTGTCAGGCGGTAAAAGCTACTCTCTTTCCCATGCTTGGTTTAGGAGCCATAAATCCTGTACAAGTATATCAAGAAGAAAGTATTAGTTTAACCCCAAATAGCTAACCATAATTAAGTTTGGGGATGGTTGGAACCACCCCACACTTAATTTGTTAGCATGTCGCCATGAATTTTTATTATCAGGTACTCAGACTTCCCCGACTCTTCATTCGTGACAAAACACCATCATATAACTATTATAACACAACGTGTTCTAATTAATCATCACCATGGTACACAAATAATTCATACCAACTTAGCCAAATATGCATAACCAACACAACTCCATTACCATTACAACACTTTTCATCATAATTCACTACTTGCCTCATGAAGTATCCAATTAAGCCCGTAGCAATATTTCAACTTTAACATTCAGGACGACACTTTAACACGAGCATGATCACAAGCAAATTATAGTTAAACAAGGATAAACTAAACAACCTATTTACATAACTACCCATTTCAACCCCAAAATTATCCCATAACAACTCCCAAAATTGGTTTCATGTTCAATTTCATACACCCAAAATCACCCACTACACTTAATCATGGTGTTCATCACCTCATGTTAACAAAAATTCAAATTCCACACATTCACACCTTTAACACACAAGAGCATCAAACCAACCTCACCCATGTCAACAAAATAACTATAATAAGCTTAAAAGGTCATGAAAACATACCTTAGAGTGAAGAATTGGTTGAAAGAGAAGAGAAAAATCGGGTTGGGAGTGGGGCATCGCATGTATAGGGAGAGAGTGAGGAGTTGAGCGGCATAATTAGGGTGAAAAATAGGAAAAAAATTGGATAGGGGTTATATATTTAGCCTACTGGGTCAGGTTGACCCAATTATTTAAGATTGAATATAGGAAGAAAGGGGGTCGCGGTACACCGTGCAACGCATACCTTGGGACCCGCGACTCATAGCCAAAGTGAGGTGCATGAATCATAGTGTGTGACTGATGGATGGGTGAGGCAGTAAGATTCCACGCTACAAGCTACGACTCACGTTCATCGTACAGTACATGACCTGCAACACACGGGTCATGTGCTCGTCAAAAACTTACCTCAAAGTCCCTTTTTTCATCACTTGGCTTTACCCAACTATTTGTAGCTCCGTAGCACTAAAAAAAATCCCTACAAAACAAGCAAAATTATGTTTGAAGGGTGTGTTTCCTCCCACCAAGCGCCGTATTTTTGTTCGTGGCTCGACACATCTTTTTGCATTTTTGATTTTCTTATTTTTATCTTTTTTTTTGCTTTTCTTTTGAATTGAAATCCTACACTATTACATTACATTCATGGGTTGCCTCCCATGTAGCGCCTAATTTAATGTTGTGGCATGACCCATCTCACTATCACTCATCAGATAGTTCTACAGACATCCTTTATCGATCCTCTTCTTCACCCCAATAGTGTTTAACTCTTTGGCCATTCACTAAGAACGTCTTACCTATCTCTCTATCAATTAGTTCCATAGCCCCATGTGCATTCATCTTCACCAATTCAAAAAGGCCATACCACTTGGACTTCTGCTTCCCAGGAAACAATTCCAACCGAGAATTAAATAACAATACCTTTTGCCCGAGCTCAAATGTGCAAGACACAATATACTTGTCATGCCACCTTTTGGTCTTCTCCTTGTAGAGCTTTACATTCTCGTAAGCATGCACTTTGAATTCCTCAAGATCATATAACTACAATATTCGTTTCTGTACTGCTAACTCAGTATCAAGGTTCAACTTCTTTACTGCCCAATAAGCCAAATGTTCTAACTCAACCGACAAATGACATGCCTTACCAAATACTAACCTGCAAGGTGATGTCCCAATGAGAGTCTTGTATGCTGTCCTGTATGCCTATAATGCATCATCAAGTTTCATTGCCCAATGCTTTCACTGTGCATTCACCATTTTCTGCAATATCTGCTTCACTTCGTGGTTCAAAACCTCCACTTGGCCACTAGTTTGGGGATGATAAGCTGTAGCAACCTTGTATCTTACCCTATACTGGGCCAACAAATTTCTGAACCAGTTGTTGATAAAATGTGTACCACCATCACTAATTATAGCTCTTGGAGTCCCAAACCTTGAGAATATATTCTTTTTGACAAACTTAACAACCACGTTTGAATCATTGGTAGGGAGCGCTGCAACTTCTACCCACTTGGAAAAATAATCCACTACAACAAGAATGTATGTGTTTCCATATGAAGGAGCAAAAGGGTCCATAAAGTCTATTCCCTTTACATAAAATATCTCTACCTCTAGAATATTGTTCAAAGTCATCTCATTCCTTCAAGAGATAGAACCCATGCGCTGACATTGGTCACACTCTTTGGTAAACTTGATCGCATCCTTGAATAAAGTGGGCCAAAAGAAACTGGACTGTAGTACTTTGTGATCTGTCCACTTACCACCGTGATGGCCTCCATAAGGAGACAAATGACAACTCTCCAAGGCCTGCTTTGCTTTGTATTTTGGAATACATCTTCTAATTACTCGGTCCGGGCCCTACTTAAACAAGTAAGGATCATCCCATGTGTAGAAATGGGACTCATAGTAAAGTCTCTTTCTTTACTAAGTTATGGCCTTAGGTGGGTACACCCCACTCACTATCAAATTCATGATATTCGTGTACCAAGATAGCTCTATAACACTCAATGTTAAGAGTTTCTCATCTGGGAACTCTTCTCTAATTGTACCATCCTCTATAACATGTTCCAAACTCTCTAACCTAGAAAGGTGATCCACTACTTGGTTTTCCAACCCCTTTCGGTCTTTAACTTCTAAATCAAATTCTTGTAGCAATAAAATCTACCTAATAAGCCAAAGTTTGGCATCCTTTTTATTGAACAAGTATCAAATAGCTGCATGGTCTGTGTACACAATCACCTTAGTACCCACTAAATATGATCGAAAATTGTAACATGCATACACCAAAGTTAGCATCTCCTTTTCTGTAACAGTATAATTGACTCGAACTGCATCAAGAGTTTTTCTTGCATAATAAATAGAATGAAAAACCTTATCTTTTTTTTGGCCCAATACTGCTCCAGTAACCACATCACTAGCATCACACCTCAACTCGAATGGCAATTCCCAGTCTGGAGCAATCAATATAGGTGCTTCAACCAATTTTTTCTTCAAAGCCTAAAAAGCCTTCACACAATCATCACCAAACTGAAACTGTACCTCTTTCTCAAGTGGTACGCACATTGGTCTTGAGATTTTTGAGAAGTCTTTGGTAAACCTTCTGTAGAATCCAGCATGCCCAAGAAAACTATGTACATCCTTTACAGACACGGGTTGGGGTAGTTTCTCTATTACCTTGAT
Organism: Capsicum rhomboideum; assembly: GCA_031232105.1. Classification (NCBI taxonomy): domain Eukaryota; kingdom Viridiplantae; phylum Streptophyta; class Magnoliopsida; order Solanales; family Solanaceae; genus Capsicum; species Capsicum rhomboideum. Next base: position 96,514,031 of record CP124715.1, read on the forward strand.
CTTAGCATGATCAACTTCTAAACTTCTTCGGGAAACCTTATTGCCAAGGACAATGCCTTCCTTGACCAAGAAGTGAAACTTCTCCCAGTTAAGTACCAGATTCGTCTCACCTCACAAGCACCCTATCAAGATTCTGCCGACATACTTCAAACGAGTTACCAAAAATAGAAAAAATCATCCATAAATACCTCAACAAAGTATTCTAACATGTCATAGAATATTACCATCATGCAGCATTGGAAAGCGGCAGGTGCATTGTTTAGCCCAAAAGGCATGCATTTGAAAGCATAACTACCATAAGGACATGTGAATGTTGTCTTCTCCTGATCTTTGGGAGAAATGGCTATCTGATTGTAGCCTGAATATCCATCTAAGAAGCAATGATACTTCTGCCCTGTAAGCCTGTCTAGCATTTGATCAATAAAAGGAATAGGATAGTGATCTTTTTGAGTGGCCTCATTGAGCTTGTGGCAGTCCATGTAAATTATCCAACCTATGACTGTCTGAGTTGGGATTAACTCATTTTTTTCATTAGTAATCACTTTCATGCCTTCTTTTTTTGGGACACACTAAACTGGACTGACCTACTTACTGTCCAAAATAGGATAGACAATACCTGTATCTAGCCACTTAATCACTTCTTTTTGCACCATATCTTTCATTAATGGATTCAGTCTCTGCTGGTGTTGAACATTTTGTCTATGCCCTTCCTCCATGTAAATTTTATGTATGCAATAAGTTAGGGTTATTTCTTGAATATCAGACATCTACTACGTGATTACTTTTTTCTCCTTTTCAACACAGTCAGAGCCTCACCAACCTGTGTCTCAGATAAACCTGCAGAAAGAATAACTGCTAAGGTCTCATTTTTCCCAAGTAAGCATACTTGAGGTGTGATGGCAATGTCTTCAACTCCAATTTTGGGGCTTCTATAATAGGTGGTGACCCAGGAGGTCTATTCAAAGACTCGAAATCCCCTATACAAATGAATATGCTGGCCACATCCAGCACTTGCACCATATCATATGCGTCAGCATCTCTAAGAATATCATAACCCACAAGAGCTCTCTCTAACGGGTCTTTTGAAGTGATCAATGGAAGTTTTGATTAAAAATCAATCATAGTGATTACAGATAACTCCTTATACATAGTAGGGAGATTCATGGACTTGTAACATCAAATACCTCAACTTTATCATATGCTCTCATTATTAGTTACCCTGCAGTTATATCTATCGAAGCGTGACCACTAGCTAAGAATAGATTCCCTAAAATAAATGGGACTTTTGAATCTACATCAAAAGTACAAAACTATGAAATCCACGAGGAAGATAAGTGATTCCGCTTGCACTAACATATCCTTAACTATTCCATCAGGACTTGCCAACGAATGATCAGCTAGCTGCAAAATGAATGTGGTGGGCCTTGGACTGCCCAATCCCATCTTCTTGAACAAAGAAGGGGGCATAAAGTTAATGCTGGTTCCAGGATCACACAATCCCTGGGCCTTGATAGACTACCTAATGGTGATCTAAATAGTGAAACTACCCAGATCTGTGAGCTTTATTGGCAGTCTATTTTGAATTCTAGATGTAAACTCCTCAGTAAGTGAAACTGTGGCATACTCCAGCAAACTATTGTTGTTTTCCACAATGTCTTTTATATACTTGGTATACCTAAGAATTCCCAACAAAACATCAATAAGAAAAAGGTTAATGTGCACCTATTTTAACAAATCAATAAACTTTTGAAAACATGCTTCCTCCTTTTTCATTTTAAGATTCTGTGGGAACGGGGGAGGTGGCTTCACACTTGGCACAGTGTTCTTATTATTAACATCTCTCTCAACCTCTAATTTTTTCTTATCTCTCACCACAACCCTGTGAGTTACTTTCTTGGGTTCTAACTCCTCTAATTGCCTAAAACTTTGAGTGGAGATTGCATTGACTTGCTTGGGATTAACTTTATTGCCACTTGGCAAACCACCCTGAGGTCTAGTTTTTTTTGCTCCAGTGAGCTATCCTATCTGGAGCTCTAGACTCTTCATGACTAATTGCTGATTTTTTTATGTCAGCAGCCATTTATGCATGGTTGGCTATGATCTGCTTAAGCGTCACCTCAATGTTGCTGGATTGAGCATTAGATTTATTACCCTGAGCTTGTTGTTGGAGATTCTAATTTGCCACTTTGCTCTTATACTGATTAACATTCTGTACTTGATTTCCACCCTATGAGATATTGGGGTGATTCCGACAACCTGCATTATATATGTTTCTAAAATTTTGATTACCTTGGCTTTGAGCATTACCCATAAAATTCACCAATTTTGTATTAGCTGCACAGGTATCTGCTGAGTGATCCCCATCATCGCATACCTCACACCAAGTCTGAGTTTGATGGAGCTTCTTGTTGCCCCAAATTCAGGTCACCTAACTGAGTATTCATTTGATTTTGCAAAGAGGCAATTTGTGTTGCTATAGCTATCAACTGATCCACTTCTAGTAATCCTGCAGCTTTCTTTGTGGTTCTTCCCAAAGCATCAACATTCTATTCTGGATTTCCCTGTGATATGCAATTCAAGAGTGTATAAGGCTCATCATAAGTCTTTTTTAAAGCTTGTCCACCAGTTGTTGAATCCAACAGAATCTTTGTGTTAGGATTCAATGCTTTTATAAATGTATGCACCAACACCTTATTAGTCTGATGGTGGTGTCGACAATCATGAAGAATGGACTTGGACCTCTCCCAAGCTTGATACAGATTCTCGCCATCTTTCTGTCTGAAGCTTAAGATTACACTTCTCAGCTTTGCAGTCTTTCCTGAGGGAAAAATAAATCAAAAACTTCCTTGCAAATTATCTCAGTGGTGATAAAATTAGGCGGTTCAGCCTTCAACCTCCTCTTTGCTTCCCCTAACAGAGATAAAGGGAAGAGTGTGAGCCTCACAAGTAAGATAAGACTCCTGCGAGGATGTATGTGTCACTAATCTCAAGAAAATTCTGCAAGTGCTGCTATGGATCCTTATAATATAGCCCTATAAACTGCTCTCTGGTGTGCAATAGTTGCACCATACTCTGTTTAAGCTCGAATCAACCTCCTGCTTCTAGTTTGTGAATACTGGAGATAACATTATTGGTGAGTGGGATTTCCACCTCATGAGTTGGTATAGCATTTTCCATTTCTTCAAGATCAATATCTACCGAATTAGCCAGCTGAAGTTCTTGAATTGGCTATTAAAGAGCTATTGCCCTTCACCAATAATGAAATACTCGTTCAGGTTCCAGATATGACTCAATCAACTCTCTCTCCCTTGCCAGCTTGAGATATGAATTAGAGCTGAATCAACCGCTAAGATCAAGTTGTCAAAACTTGTATAATATTATTGAAAATAGATTTCAAAAAATCACAAATTTCTTAAGTCCCTGGTAATGACACCAAAAACTTGTTGTGGCCTACCACACACGCAAATGTATGTGGTCTAGCAAGTAATGTAGTGGCTCTTTGGGTGCAGGTTATCGAACCTACAGGGACTATATGTGTACCAATTTACTTAATGCAATTCCCAATATTAATTCAAACAAGTGGTGCGATTATCAAGAGTATTTGTGAAATTGTTATAACTATTTAATAATTGGAAAAAAGAATAAAAGATGATGATCACGTATTTGAGAAGAGTTGTAAACAATAGTAAGAGAAATTCCAGGGCTACGACATTTACCATAATAATGTAAAGTATTTATTCATCTCAATAAACTTTATTTCTCTAATTGAGGGTTTTGGGGTTAGATAAACGATATGAGAATGGTCATCATCTAAATCACCTATTCAAACTAGTCTAACCACTACATCATTGAGTGGGGATGTGATTTTCTAATTCGAATGCATTAACGTTTTCCTCTTGTTCATAACCAAATAAGGCGAACTAAGTATATTGCTATCCTAGTTGCAAATCAACCCTACTGTTGTAAGAGATGAACTTATTTCTCATGTTTTACATCCTATCCTTACATTCCCATGGTCAGTTCACGTAAGAATTACCCATTTATCCTAATATTGGCTAGACAATAAAATCGTAAATTCAAGAACACAAGCAGAATTAAATGAGATACAAACTTCATTGACTTGAATAATTTACTAAACAATCATGTTCTAGCCATGACCCAGAACAAGGGTATTTATCCACTCATAATTAGAAATAACATACAAAGTTAATGTTGTTCATATCAAAGAAATTAGTGTAGAAGAGTTTACAGAAGATGAACCCTAATAGCAAACCCTTATCCTCTCTGATTTTCTCTAAAATGATGTGTAACCCTTCTAAAAAACATGTTTGGGGCATTTATAGATATATGGAAAAATTACCCCCAAGTCCTTGAATTGAATTAAAAATAATAAGTTGCATGGAAGGGGAACCCATGCTGCATGGACAAATGCGCACCCCAAGGGGTGCAATGCATAGGCTATCACATGTATCAAGGGGTGCATCACACAGCCTGATGCACGCCTAATGGGTGCGGTGTACAGGTCTAAGTGTAGCCTTATTTTCCCATCTCTTGCTCTCTTCACTTCATCTCTTGTGATCCTTAGCTATCTTGAGTCTCTACATGCCTTATTTACTCCTAAAATAGTGCTAATCATGTAGGTTAGCTCATTTATATCAAAAGTATAACAAAACTCACTCACATAATATAATTTTCTCTCCAAACTTAGTTAAAGTATGGGCAAAACATAAAGTTTGGGTGTATAAATATGCCCAAGATCAGCAAGCTTAATCTGAGGTTTATTAGTCCTAAAAATCCTTTGGAAAATTAGGGAGGCGTCCAATGAGTTGGACTTACCTCTAAATCTTTCAATTATGCATCCAATTTTCCATGTCTCGATGTTGAATAAGTATCATTCTGATAGTTCTTATTTGATTTGATGGGATTAAGTTGATTTGGATCAGAATTTGACATTTGAGGAGGAGCCCCTAGCCATTTTACATTAGTACACTAGGAAGTTGAGGTCTAAGAGTATTGATTCAGTACAGGTTTGAAAGCATCATCTAGTAGAGAAGGCTACATGCGAGGTATAGTCAGACATACAGAGTAGATATCACTAGCTTTTCAATAATTCAGGTACCTTCCTTACTATTATGTTTGAGGAAGAACGTGTGTTTTAGTAGTGGATAATGTAACAACCTTCATAGTGATTTTTAGATTTTTATGCATTTTGACCATTTTACCCCTACCATAGTTGTATTTTGATATTTATAGTCTATGGGAGTGGTGCCATTATTTTGAGGTGGTTGGTTGAGTTTGACATGATTTTTTGGTTTTGGAAGGTTTTGAAGTTGGTAGGATTGACTTTGGCCAACATTTGATGATTTTGATGTTGAATGAGAATTCTATCAGTTCCTTAGCTCCAAAATATCATTTCATTTGTTAGTAGCGTTGTTGGTTTAGATCCTGAGGTGTTCGGTTACATTTTTATTCATTGGCTGGAAATTCGGAAAGTTAAAGTTTAGAGTAGACTTTGGTCAATATCCATTGATAACAACCTTCGTTGGAAATCCAACGATTCCACTGAGTCTGAAATGTCAATTTTATTCTAGTATCATAGTTTGAATGTTTTCATATGGTTCCAAATGAATTTCAAGGGTTTTGAATGTTTTCATATGGTTCCAAATGAATTTCAAGGGTCCAGTTAGAAGATTTTTGGCCTTAACTTATTGTTGATGCAATAGTTATTGGTGCAACTATAAATACTCTTTCGTATTTATGAGGCCTGATCGCATTCACAAATGAGGATGCATTTGGCCTTAGCGTCCGCGATAGGCCAATTGCGTTAGAGAAGGAATAGGTAGGCTTGGGTTTAAAAGGTTGTTCATCATGTTCATGATGTACTGCCCATGATTGTGATAGGTTTTGTACTAGGTCAATTGCATATGCCACAGACCCATTGCATTCGCGAAGAAGGAATCAATTGGGGCAAATTTAAATTCTATTTTTTGAACATAAACCCCATAACTCAATTTTGAATCTTTGGAACTCATTTTGGGGAGAATAAAAAGAGGATTTTTGAAATTTCTTAATTGGGTATATTTCTAAACCAATATTTTCACATTCCCCAATGATTAATTCATGATTTCATTTTTCAATTTTGTTTTTTTAACTTGAAAATTTGGGGTTATCCCGATAAAGTTAAGGAATGGTATTTTGACTTCAAGGTCGATTTTAATTCCATTTTCAATAAAATTTTAGATTCAAACTCCTTAAGTTATGGATAAATTATTTTTCTAATAAAATTCTAGTTTTGTCCTTGGGTGCTCGGGGTTAACTTTTGGGTTGACTTTTTGGATCCAAAATAAAACCATAGAAATATAGGTATTGTTGACTCGTATTTATGCGTAGATATTGTTATTGATAGATTTGGAATGTTCTAAGGCCTTTTGGAAGGAGAAATGAGTTTTTGATTGATAGAGACTAGCGGTTCGGCTTCAAGGTAGGATGTGGCTTTATTTCTTTCAGACTTTTCTCGAGTGGGAACTTAGCGTGTAGAGCATACAATGGGTTTGGGTGGGTGAATTTGTGATTTATAGTAGAAATGTAATGATTTATTATTATAATGCCAGTATGGGGCTTTATGTTGATGATGATAGTAAATGAGAAGGTTTATTATCATGATGCCCATGTGGGGCCTTTTGTTGATGATTTAGTTGTGATTTGGAAAGGTTGAATTGCATATTACATTATTGGACTATTACACTGATTATTTATCTTGATCATGCGTACTCATTCATACTCACTCTTAAAGTCATGAACTTGGATATTTACTTGAGAATGGCATTTTAAAGGATTTGCTTCTTGTATTATAAATTATATCACCATGGGAAACAATTCAACTTGTTTTCCTAGTTATATATATCGTTGTAAACCGGCTAACAAGATCATGGGAAAAGATCTAGATTTGTTGAATATGGACCTCGTGAGTCCCCCATGGTTCCTACCTCCCAGCAAAAACTTAGAAAGGGGTGTATACCGATAGGCATTAGCCACTGCATGTCATCCCATATTATTGCATTGAATCATTAGTGTTTTATTAATAAATTTGGATTGATCTTTGGTTCTTGTTGATATTGAACTGGTGGGACTTTTCTGCGTGCAAGGTTATTTTAGTATCCTTTATTCCATATAGTATTATCTTGAGCTCAGTCGGCCGATGATGCCTACTGATTACTAGTGGTTGTACTCACTCCTACTTTTCTGTATCCTTCTAATATAGATCTCGATTTAAGTGGACGACACAAATCCTGATCATGTGTGGTGTTCGATTGAATTGAAGTCGTGGTAAGCTATTACCTTAAAAGAGTGTCCTGGCTTTCTCTATTATTTATTTTTGTCTTCTTTACTATATCAGAATGTGTTGTAGTATTCAGTTATGACATTCTATACTTAAATTCGCTCTTGTATTCATGACAACTGAGTCTTGGGATGCTTTTGGAGTCTACTATATGGTTTCCTTTTTATTACTGTGGATTTGATTTATTATTGGATATTTTTTGTGTTATTCTGTTAATTTTCTTTACTATGATCGAAATGTGTGTTCGTGTGTTACGCTTACTACCATGGTGGGTTGCAGTAGGTTCCATCGTGACCCTTGGGATTTTGGGTTGTGACAATAATACTAAGTATCACTTGAAGGATTATAAGTGCAACTTCTATGCTCATCACAAGAAGATATTACCTACATGGCTTTAGAAAGCCCAAGAATAAACATGAGCCACATATACATACCTCCCTTGAAGGAAATGCAAAATGTGACTTCATGCAAAATCATTGTGCCAGATTTCTTCCAAATCAAACCACCATAGTATAAACCATCACCAGCCAAAAGGAAAGGGTACCCCCAAATCATATACTCAAAAACTCTCAAATGTATATTATTGCATATGTCTCATAGCACCATCAAGTCAGTATCATAAAAGATCAAACAAGTGTTATATGAAAGTTCAAAATAAGTATATTTCACCTTCATAGCTTTGGAAAGTCCAAGGATAAGCATAATCCATGAATACATACCATCCTAAGGCTTAGTAAAATGTAAGGCACCAAACTAAATTCGTTGCCAAGATGGGTTGCTCCATTAGTTCTCCTCCTCAACACTCCTCCTTTGACAAGACTTCGCAAATAATTCAATCACAAAATCAAGTCTATCAAGAAAAAGAGAGGGAGAGAGAGTTTTAACTTTTATTTTATTGGTCCTATGCCAAGCTTCAAGTAGCATCTTCTCACCCTTTATGTTAGAAGCTTTAGCATAGTCTACTTTAAAAGGATGCTCTTTTACTTTCACATTGCTCCCCTTCTTTAACGAGCATTTTTCTTTGTTGAAAGTTTTTTCCCCAAACAACCTTGGTCCATCAAGTGGATTATGAATCCTCAAGAAATAATTTTCATCATAGAAGAAGTTGTCAACAATTTCACCCACATCTTTCTTGTCATATTGACCAAGCATCAACTCATAATTAGGAGGTCTACAGTCCCTCAAGAAAGAAGTTCCTTCATCGTTAAGGGTTCCATCATTCCATAGTGGATTACCAAACAACTTGTAGCCTTCAAGAGTGGTTACACTTTCGGGATTAAGAGAATTACTACTTTGCACATGGTTACTATAACAATCACTAGTCGTGCCATCATCAAAAAACAAATTGTTCTTAATAACACATTCCATCACATGAGTTCTTTAAGATACATAAGAAATGGAATCACTAATCAAGGAATCATTAGCCAAATGCAAGGAATCTACATGATATCCACTTGACCAACTATATGAACTTTATTACTAAATTGAGGTTCATTTAGAACATCACAACATACCTCATTTAGTGGACTATGAATATTTGCAAGTACAAAGGTATTCTTATGTGGATATGATTAGTCTTTGGGTATGTGCAGGTTACATAGGTTCTGAGAAGGAAAGTGTTAGATTTTGGACAAAATGGGTCTTATATGACCATTGCCACGATCGTGGGATCTAGCCACAATCTTACCAAGGCTTTCATGACATGAATCAGAGGAAGGGTCTCAGGAGACAAACAGATAAAAGCCTCCTATGATTGTGGCTTGATGCCACAACTGTACAAATTGATCATAGGAGGAAGACCTAAAATCATGCCTGCAAGAGCTAAGTAACAAGAGGATAAGATGATTTGATCCTATAACCGTACTTAGAAATAACGGTCATACCATGAGGTCGTGGGATGGATGGTCAAAATTAAAGTCTGCAGGAGTTGAAGTGTAAGAAGATCAGACGACCACATGGTACGGTCATAAGACAAAGTCAGGGAGTTGTAATGAGCATCATCCTAGAGAAGACCTGAAGTTTACAAAGTCCATGAACAAACCACGAGCACCCAAGGACGATTATGGAATCAAACCATGATCATACCTTCTCTTTGTCTGAACTCAGATTTCCTATTATGTTTAAGATAGGTTTTATTTTGTATATAAATACTCTTATTTGTTTTATTGTATTATTTTATGTTCTATTATATTCTTGAAAGGTTCTAAGGCATACTTTTGGCTTTGGAATTTCATAAACATTGATTTTACGGTTTTGATTCAAAGTGGAATTTTGGGAGTTTATTATTTTATTATTGGAAGTTCATAATTATGTTTTATTCTATGAATCTTTGTTGTGTGCTTGCAATTATTAGTAGCTAAATACCATAACTAGGGTTGTGGAAACCATGATGGATTAACAAAGTAGGATTCATAGTATGGAGTAATCTTCAATCGGTGTTCACGTGTATTGATTGTTCCTTAGGTTTGAATGCTTTTTGACGGTACGCAGCATTAGAACTCACCTACTCTGTCTTTTGGATGAAAAGATGAGTATGGATGAGAATAAGGGACCTCAAACAGAGACTTGGAGCTATCAACCTCCACATAATAACTTGAGCCAATAATTCGGGATAGATATCTGGGATCCAAGATCAGTGTTAGTAATGCATGTTCAGGAGAAGAGAAATATTACATAAGGATACTGCTTGGACAACAATGTAAAGCTATTCTAAGTATACATAACATCGATTCTGCTTTCCAAACACTAGGAGAAGTTATGAAGTACGAAGAACCTCTGAAGTTATGAAGTTATTAGGGAACACAGTCCTAGAGCTTTTATCATATTGATTTAAAATCCAATAAATCAACAATTGTTACTACTAAATTATTTATTTACAAATATCCCTATTTTACTGGAAAATATTACTGATTGCCTCAATGTATATTTTGTTTGATATTTTGACCTATTTCCTGTGGGATCGACCCCAACCTAGTTGGGTTCTATATTTGATCAATGACCGTTTTATGTTTGTTTAGAGGTGTAATTTGGCTGACATCAAATTTTGTCGCAGTTGCTAAGCAATATGTTTATGGAGTTGATTTGATTTGGTTTATTGGGATTATTGGTTGTTGTTGTCTGATTGTACTTTTATGTTATTTTTAGGGTGCATAGCAGTGTATGCCCAGCACTCGGAGTCAAGTTAATCCATTGATTCCACTTGATACGAAACTTAAGAGAACTCTATGAAATAATCGAAGGATGGTTAAAGAAGGAGTTCATGATCAAGGAGCCCTACTTGAGGGCATTCACGATGATCCAGCAATCTTAAATCAGCCACTACACCAGAACAGAGGTATAGAGACTATAGAAAAGATCACGTCTCGGTTGATGGTTGAGGAGAATGCTAGACAAGAAGCTGTCAAACGGGCAGCTAAGGAAGAAAGGGCTAGATAAGATGAGGCAAACCATCTAGCTGCACTTGATGAGAGAAAGAGACAGAGAAGGCATAGGTGACAATAGCCGCCACAACAGCCTCTGCAATAGTATCTACCTCAATATAAGGATCCAGAGAAGTAATTGTACAATTTGGAGCAAGTCGAAACTAGCGCTATCATTCCACCAGAATCACCTCCTAGGACTAAGTTTGATATCATCCGTGTCAAAATTTACTTGCTGAACTTGAAAGGGGTATTTGCAGGACTTCCCACTGATGATGAAAATATGCATGTAATGAATTTTTTTGGCATTTGCATATCTTACAATCTTCCTGGAGTGACCCAAGAGACAACCAGACTGTACCTTTTTCTATTCTCTTTAATGAGATAGGCCACAATATGGCTAGCAGAGCTACCACGGGGATCGATCACTACTTGGAATGAATTGTAGACTCAGTTCTTGGAAAGATTCTTCCCACCTTCCAATATGTTACAGTTGAAAGATAAGATTTACCATTTCAGACAGTTGCATTCGGAGGCATTGTATGAGACTTGGCTGAGGTTCAAGAAGAAGTTACAGAGTGTTCTAAACCATAGGATGACTGGTAAAAACTTACTTGAGATCTTCTATAGAGGCTTGACTTCTAATACCAAGGCTGTAGCAGACACTATTACTGGTGAAGCATTCATGAGTCTGTGTTGGGAGCATGCCTCTGAGATTCTAGATAGGATCACAAAAACCAGCCGAGGCTGGCATACTTGGGATGCATATTGACCCACAAGTACGTGCGTAATTGGAGGTTATGTAAAGCAGAGAGTGCTAGATGAGATAGTAGCCTAAGAGTTAGCATAGTTGAGGACTGAAATTGTGTTGTTGACTACACAATTTATAGCAGTCGGAGATAAAAAGGTACATACCATCGGTTTACAAGGCAAGGCACTCGAGTATAAAGATTTGGATTCTAAAGAGGAGGTAAAATATCTAGATAGAGAGGTGGCGGGTTTTTGAGCCAAGGGCCAAGGGTCTAATCAATACAATTGGAACTCTCGACAAGGGAATCATGGATGGAACTACTATGGAGACAACAATTACAATAAGTCTAGGTATAGAGATAGAGATAGGGATCGAGATAGTGATTGAAGGAGAAAAGATGACCACAAGGAAAAGTGTGACCTTTATGTTCATTTGAGGAATTATGATTCGGGTTGGAGCAATTCGATAATGGAAGACATTCTTGCAAAGATTGGTCAAATTTTTGTGACCTTGAATCAGCATTAACAAGGTACACTTCCAAGAAACACTATCCAAAATACAAAAAATGATTGTCATTGCTTGGCTATTACTACTCGGAGTGGCAAGATGACCACAGACCCTTCTATGCCTGTGGTGATTGATGATGTGGTAGAATCGGTGATTGTAGATGATGAGAAAGTTGTCGACTCTTAAGATGTGGTGGTGAATGAGAATGCACCTGAAAAGCCTCAAGTTGATGATCACGAGGACAAGGAAAGAAAGGGGAAGGTCAAGAAGGTCCCACAAGTATTGACTCCCATTCCACGACCTCCTCCTCCTTTTCTGTAAAGACTGAAGAAGAAAGTCAAAGAGGGGAAATACCAAAAGTTTATTTCTATGCTGAAGAAGTGGACAGTGAATATCCCTCTAGTTGAGGTACTTGAACAAATTCCAGGTTATGAAAAGTTTATGAAGTATTTGTTGACTAAGAATCAGACGGTGAGTTTTGATCCCATTGATAATGTGCCTCATTAAATTGCAATAGCCTCTAGATATTTGATTGAGAAGAAGGAAGAACCGAGAGCATTCATAATTTTGTGCAATATTGTGTGTTTTAACTTCACAAAAGCTTTGTGTGAATTGGGTGCTAGTATAAATATGATGCCATTAGTATCTTATAAACAGTTGGGGTTTCCCAACAGACTTTGATGAGACTTCTCATGGCCGACCACACTATGAAGAAGCTGATGGGAATCTTATGTGATGTTTTGGTAAGGGTTACATCCTTTATCTTTCCAGCTGATTTTGTCATCCTTGACTGTGAGGTTGACTTTGAGGTTCCCATTATTTTGGGAAGACTGTTCCTCATGACTGGGCATGTATTGGTTAATACAGAGACTAGGCAGATGAAGTTTTGGTTGAATAGTAAACAAGTCACCTTTAATGTATGCTAGTCTATGCAATAGCCAAAGGATATGCGGGTGATTTTCGTGATTTATATAGTCGACGAGGAGGACTTGGTAGCTCCCATTAAGAAGAGGCTTGGAGTTGATGCTCTCATAGAAGCAATCTTGAATTTTGAGATTGATGATGTTGAAAGTTATGAGGAGGTGGTGACTGCACTTAATGGTAGGGGTTCATACAACTATGCACCAAAAAAATAGATCTTGATTTAAAGAATAGAGAGTGCCCACCAGCTTAGCCTTCTACTGAGGAACCTCTAATTTTAGAGATCAAAGCTCTTCCATCCCATCTTCGTTATGCATTTTTGGGAGCTAACAATACCTTTTCGATTATTATTGCAGCTGATATGGTTGATTGACAAGTTGAGGCTTTGGTTTCTATTTTGAAGAGGTTTAAAAGGGCCATTGGATGGTCCATTTCTGACATTATTAGGATTTCACCTAAAATTTGCACACATAAAATCCAACTTGAGTAAGATTATGTACCTAGTATTGAGCATTAACGGAGGTTGAATTCGCCTATGCAAAAGGTCGTGAAAAAAGAAATTATCAAGTGGTTGGATGTGGGTTTGGTTTTCCCAATCTCAGACAGTAAGTGGGTAAGCCCGATCCAATATATGCCAACGAAGGGTGGAATCACTGTGTTTCCAAATAAAAAGAAAGAGTTTATTTCAATGAGGCTAGTTATGGGTTGTCGTGTGTGCATGGACTATTGGAACCTGAACTCTTGGACTGAGAAAGATGACTTTTTGATTCCTTTCTTGGATTAGATGTTAGACCGACTTGCTGGTAGAGGATGGGATTGTTTTCTTGATAGATACTCAGGTTATAATCAGATTTCTATTGCTCTCGAGGACAAAAATAAGACCACTTTCACTTGTCCATATAAGATGTTTATGTTCAAGAGAATGACTTTTGGTTTGAGTAATGTACCCACAACTTTTCAGTGTTGTATGATGGCGATTTTTTCGACATGGTTGAGGATTCTATTGAGTTGTTCATGGATGACTTCTCAATTATTGGATACTCATTTGAAGATTGTTTGGCACATCTCGCTAATGTTTTGAGGAGATACGGGGAGTGTAACTTGGTCCTAAATTAAGAGAAGTGCCATTTCATGGTTAAAGAAGAAATAGAGCTTGGTCACAAGATTTCAAAAAAGGGGATTGAAGTTGACAAGGCAAAGATTGAGGTTATTGAAAAGTTACCTCCACCAATTTATGTGAAAGGGACTCATAGCTTTTTGGGGCATGTGGGTTTCTATAGAAGATTCATCAAGGACTTCTCTAAAATTGCTAATCCATTGTAAAAGTTATTAGAGAAGGAGGTGAAATTTGTGTTTGATAATGCATGTCTAAAGGCATTTGAGTACCTAAAAGAGAGGTTGATTTCAGCCCCTATTATTGTGTCTCTCGATTGGTCTATGCCATTCGAGGTTATGTGTGATGATAGTAGCGGGGATCTAGGTATATTTCTAGGCCAATCGCAAGAGAAGATCTTACATCCCATCTACTATGCTAGCAAAGCACTTAACTCTGCACAGAAAAATTACACTGTGACTGAACAAGAGCTTTTTTTTGTGTGGTGTTCACATTTGAGAAATTTAGGTCATATTTGCTTGGCACAAAAGTAATCGGCATACTGACCATGCAATTCTTAGGTACCTTATGGAAAAAAAGGGTGCAAAACCAAGATTGATTCATTTGGTACTTTTGTTGCAGGAATTCAACTTTATAGTCAATGATCAAAATGGGACTGAGAATCAAGTGGCTGATGAATTATTATGCCTCGAGGAAGAGGCCATGCTAAAGTTGAAAGATGAGCTTGAGATTGATGATACTTTTCTCGGATGAGCAAATACTAGCCGCATCGCAAGATTTGATCCCATGTTATGCAGATTTAGCAAATTATTTGGTGAGTGATGTGGTTCCTGAAGACTTGCCATTTCACCAATGCAAGAAATTTATGTATGACTTGAGGAAGTTCTTCTGGGATGAATCATACTTATTTTGAAGTTGTGTCGGTGGAGTAGTGCTAAGATATGTTCCTGAAGTTGAGATGATGAGTATCTTAGAGACAAGCCATTTGTCTCCAATTGGGGATCATCCTAGTTGTGCACAAACTGTGCACAAGATCTTGCAATGTGGGTACTATTGGCCTACTATTTATAAAGACACAATCGACTATGCTAAGACATGTGACCAATTCCAAAGGTAGGGAAACATCTCGCGAAGGCAAGAGCTTCCAATGACCACAATTCTGGAGCTTGAGTTTTTTTGATGTATTGGGCATTGATTTCATGGGCCCTTTTGTGAGTTCACATGGTATGAAGTATATTTTGGTGGCTGTTGACTATGTTTCAAAATGGGTGGAGGCAGTTGCACTTCCAAATAATCTAGGAAAGAGTATCATAACATTTTTAAAGAGGAACATTTTTTTCTAGATTTAGGACTCCGAGGGTTATCATTAGTGATGGAGGCTCAAATTTTTCCAATCACCTATTCAAAGCCTTTCTTGAGAAATATGGTGTGAAACATAAGGTGGTAATTTCTTACCATCCTCAGTCAAGCGGATAGGTTAAGGTCTCCAATCATGAGATCAAGTCTATCTTGGCTAAAACATTGAATGCCAATAGGACGGATTGGGTGAGAAAGTTAGATGATGCACTATGGACGTACTAAACAGCATTCAAGATGCCTATTGGTACTTCTCTATATCATCTTGTGAATGTAAAGCATGCCACTTTCTTGTCGAACGTGAGCAAAAGGCATTGTGGGATTTAAAGAAGCTAAGTCTTAAGTGGAGAGATATGGCTAAATTGATACTAGAGCAGCTAAATGAGATGGATAAATTCTATCTCCACACCTATGAACGATCAGCTCTGTATAAGGAGAAGATAAATCGATACCATGATCGCAAGATCGAGAAAAGAGAATTCACTGTAGGCGATATGGTATTGATTTTTGAGTCTAAGCTAAAGTTGTTTTCGAGTAAGTTGAAGTCAAAGTGTAGAGGGTCGAATAGAGTGACTAGAGTGTTCCTCTATGGTGCACTTGAGCTGGAAAATAAGGAGTGCTAAAAGTGTAAGGTGAATGGTCAAAGGGTGAAACACTATCTCGGGTCTATTAATGAAGTGAAAGTTATATGTGATGTGGTTTTAGATGGTGCTTGAGGTGTTAATCACACCCGAGTCGAGTCACGACATTAAATCAGGCGCTTCAAGGGAGGAAACCCATGGGCTTGTTGGTGAAGTTTGAGTAATCAACCTAGCCACGTCATGCCGTGATGTTAAATCAAGCGCTTCTTAGGAGGCAACCCATAATTTTGTACTTATTACATTTATAGGATAATGTGTGTTACTTGTGCAAGGGTAGTGCAGAAAATAAACTTTAAAACTGGAACAAACACTGAATCCACGAATGAATTTTACGATCGTGGGAAAATCCCATGATCGTAGGTTCAGTCGTTGATGTGCCATGATTTCATGGAACTTTCGATACATAAAATAAGGAAAATATGCAATAACTTGGGTATGTTTGGTAGGTATGATGTGTTTTCTATTCTATCTTGCAGGAAAATAGGTTTTGTAGGAAAAATGGAGAAGACGGGAAGAAACATGCACTGAATGAAGTTTTTAAAGACAAAAAGAGTAGAGTTGAAAAAAAAATGACCCACAATCATGACTCACTGACCATACGTGGACCTATGGACCGTAGTTCGAGTCCGTAAGTTAACTTCTAAAATTATGCATGGAGGCCTAATTCCTATGATCTGAACCCACGGTCCATGGGTTGAATCCACGACCTCAAGTCACGGTTTGTGGAAAGTTGCCGACTATTTTCTCCTACTTTGTGTAGGATGGGATTCGCTTTGTATCTATAAATACCCTTAGGTTGTCCTATGTTTAGGAGTTCGTTGTTAAATTATTTTGAGTAGTCTATTACATTGTTTTGGATTCTATTACATTGTTTTAGGTTCATAAATTAATTAATCTTCTAATCTCAAACATCGATTCTAGGGTTTTGATTTATATCGAGATTTTTTGGAGTTTTATTCGTATTGTGAGTTCATACATATGTTTTCGTCATTGAATTCTTCTTGTGTTCTTACGTTCACATGTATCTAAACCCCATAACTAGGGTTGTGTGAACCATAAGAAAATAGCAAAATGGGTTAATTGTGAAGTAATTCTGAACCGGTGAACTCGCCTGTATTCTAAACTTGCTCGACAAAGAAGTAGAGATTGGGAAAAGATATTAACAACAGAGATTTGAAGCTATCAAACTTCATCTAATAACTTAAACCATACCAGGGATAGTTATCTGAGATCAAGAACAAGGGTTAGTAGTACGACACTCAGAGACCGAGAGGAGAAGAGTGAAATTCATCTAACCAAGTTCAAGAGACATTTTGTAACACCCCGTACCTACCAAACCCTACTTGAAAACATTGCACAATGTTTACTTAAGTGTCGAGAGCCACAAGTATGTATTACGTAATGTTATTGATGAGGTAATTGATATTGGGCCATTACAAGGGATTAGACCCTCATGGGAGGTGTAACACCCCGTATGTTGTCGAACCTATATGACTACATGTACATTTATGGAATTGGTTAAACATGAGAGATTTGAAGAATTATGCAATTATTTGTTGGGGCTTATATGAGTCTTGAGCCATTGAGCCAAATGAGGCCCAAAGATCATAAGAAAGACTTGGCCCAATGGGGCAAAACATGATCCAATCTTCCATTTGACTAATCAACCATGCATTTAATGCCAAGAGATGGGTAAGAGTGACTTGAGGGATATATATGTGTATATATTAGGAATTATTCATTCAATTTGTGGGCTCAATTAATAATTTGTAATGTGCTAAATGAGGCCCAAAAAGTAGCATGAAGGCATGGCCCAAAAAGGCCATAATGACCCATTTTTGACCCATTCTTGCAAGACCAAGTCAATATAAGAGGATTGGACCAAGTGTGTGGTTAATAGGAACCATGAGGAGACTATATAATGAGGTAAAAATCATATTTCAATTCATTTTGGATACCCATTCCTTTAGATAGAATTTTCTCAATATTTCCTTATCTCATACAAACCCTAGGCCTTCATCCTTTTGGCCAAAGATCATCACTTGGTGAGTATTGGTAAGTGTATATTATTATGGTTTAATATATTTTATGCATGGAAGATGTTTTATATCATGTTGGTTGTGTTGGTGAAGTGTGAAAAGTTCACGATGTGTGTATGTGACATGTTTGCTAAATCGGAGGATGGTTTTGCCTTGTAAATTTGAACATGGGCTTGTGATATTAAAGAAAATGAAATTTATGGAGTTATTATTGACATGTGAGATGTTATTATAGTCTTACCTTGTTTTATTCTTGTGAAAAATGTTTGGAATTTTTATTGTGAAATTGGTTATGGTTTTGGTGATGTAGTGGCCGTAAAGTGCAGTTTTGGGTGTTGTTATGTGTGTTGTGAGACCATGGATGATTTTTGGTGTCCAATATGATCAAAAATATGTCAAAATAAGTTTTTTTATGATCATAGACCATTCATTGCATGAAAAGACCCAAAAGAGACCATTTCAGACTAAAACGGGCATCCGCCCCCGCAGACGAGGGCACCTGCGGGCGCAAATGCCAATGCAGGTGCTTTTGGCTGCTGCCAAAGGTCACCTGAGCGTGCACCTCAGCCACCTGCAGGTGCAGGTGGAAGCGCAGGTCAGCACCAGAATTAGTTTTGTGTGTTTTCGTCTCTAGTTGATCCCCGAAGGCCCCTATACCCTCTTTGAATGTAATTAACAACTTGTGATGTCGTTTTAATGACTTTAATGGGGCGTATGGCAGCATGTTCTACTATGTTAATTATGTATTGTTGTTTATAAGTTGTTATGGGGCAAGTTAATAGGAGAAATTGTGACGAAATGATAATAAGGAAGCATAAAGGGTAAGTGTAGTGTGAAATGCTATTGATGTATGACAACTTGGTCAATGTGTGGAATGTTATGGTGATATTACCTTATACGGAAGTCATATAACTCCTTGTCATTTTATACACTTGTACGGCAAATTGTTGTTAACGAGAGTTCCATTATGAACTTGTGTTGTAGAGTGAAACATAAAGAAGGATATGGACTATTGTGTTTATATATAGACTCGTATACTCATACTTGGAAGTGAAGGTATGTAAGGTTACTCTTTATGTATCCTTCGGCAACATGTTGATCATATTGACATTGTACCTATTCCATTCTGAAATATCCAAAGGTATATCAGTTCAGGTTGAGATATATTGTCATCCACATGTGTCCGACTCTTAGACGGATTATGATTCACGTATCTCCTATTCATTGACTGAAGTTCCAAAGTTGTCATAATGTGGTAAGTTCTAAGGAAGCTATATCAAATAAAGTAACGATGTAAGGAGAGTCTATTTAGTCTTAAATAGCTTTTCCAATCATGTCATGTCCCAATAGTATTCGCATTGACATTACGCTTGTTCCATCCCGAAATGTGCTAAGGTATCCTATACCCGGTTATCAATGGTCATTATCATATGTTTCCTACTCATTGATCAATTGTGAACTTCATGTCTCATATTCATGAGTATTCTTCCAAAAGCCCATTAAGGTTATATTCCAAAGTTTCAATAGTGGTTATATTAAGGTATCTTGTTTATTGATTATTGTCTAATGTGTCCAATGGTGCTATGTTTTCAATAAGGCTATGTTTCCAATAATGTTTCTTTACATGTCTTCTATTATTTGTTATGGTTCCAAAGCTTCCAAAAATGTCATGCCAAAGGAATGTAACAATCTCTCACAAGTGAATGTACCAATCTCTCACAAGTAAAGATATCAATCTCTCTAAAGTAAAGAAGTGAAGTAATGCATATGTTGTTAATGATCAAGTATGGGTGGCAGCTTTGGGGGCATAAGCCTAGCTCAAGTCGATCCCAGGATCAGGGGGCAGTCCTAGAGGCATCAGCCTAGCTCGAACCGAACCTGACAGGGGGCAGCTCTAGAGGTATAAAACTAGCTTGAGCCGAACATGATATGTTGATTTTTGGGTGACAGCTCTAGAGGTAAAAAACCTAGCTTGAGCCGATCCCAATATATTGATTCATAGGGTGGCAGCTCTAGAGGCATAAGCCTAGCTCCTGCTGATCCCAACATAATGTTATGTTATGTAAACCCACTGATCAGTTGGGGCCCGGGTATCACAGTTCACAGACAAAGATGAATAATCATAGAAGCAAAGAAGCAAAGAAAGTAATGAAAGCAATAGACATGATTCCAAAAGCACAGATTGATGGTTTATCCATATTTACTATTTTTATTACAGTTGTTTTTCATTGATGTTCATATGTATAGTAACCCACCAATAGAGTGTAGGCATGTTATATTATTAACCCAAATCTCTAGAATTTCTTGAATAGAAGAATCTCTAGGAAGTAAGTCTTTTGAGTGAAGGTAATTTGCTGGAATAAAGGGGTATGTAAGGGATAGAATATTAATAGTAATGACATGAGAGAATACTCATAAGTGGAAACGACAGAAGAAAAATAAGTACATGGTTCATTACATATAGAAAGAGAGTTTATTCACATTGTCCATTTTCTCTTATATCGATTCTATTGTTGTTATGATGTATAATGCAGTTCTTATGAGCCTTACATACTCATTACATTCTTCGTACTGACCCCCTCGGGGGACTTACTTTAAATGCTGCAGGTGCAAGCACTAGTAGACCTCCGTTGTAGATTGACAGTATTTACAGATTTTTGGGTGAGCCCCAGTTGGTTCGGGACTTTCCAAGTCAGAGTTGTACATTAGTTTGATGTTGTAAATGTTGTATAAAGCGGGGACTTGTCCCAAATTTAATTTGGTCTTATAAATACATCTGTTAGAGGCTTTTGTAGACGTATGTAGGTATATGGATGAAAGAGATGTATGTTCACTCGACTTGATGGCCCTAATGGCCAAGTTTCACATATTGTACATGTTTTCCATGACTTCCGCCATTGGCATTTATATATTATCAGTTACATGAGATAGTACGATGTTCATACAAAGATATGCATATGTACATGAGCAAAGATTAGTTCTCTCGGGCCATATCGGCTTCGGGTTCCAATCACAGCTCAAATGGGATTTTGGGCGTGACAAAGTGGTATCAGAGCAGGTTGTTCTAAGGGTGTCTACAAAGCCATTTCTGAGTAGAGTCTTACTTATCAATGTGTTGTGCACCACATTTATAAGTAGGAGGATACTGGACATTTAGGATTTTATTTCTTTTCTTCCTTCCAGATCGTGCGATAGAGCCAGTGTTGTAAGTTGAATTGTATCTGATCATGGTAATTTTTTCCTTTGGTATAAACGCCAATCACAAGAAGAGGTAGAGGCAAAGGTAAGCAGATATAGATATGATATGTCTTCCCGTGAAGGAATGAGTAAATCACCACCTGACCAAGCTGGTCAAGGTTATCTCCACCTGTTGGTGCATTTACTAGAGTTAAAGGCCCATGTCGTATAATGGTATAGTAGATGTTGTGCTCATAGATGATTAAGCACTTTGAAAAGTGTTAGTAATGAAAGAAGTACTGGGATTTGGAAATAAAGGGAAATTGCCCTATACAACATGTCATATGAAATTGCCGAAAGTGCATAAAGAGTTCTATTTCATGTTGCTCCCAGTAAAAATATACAAATTACAAATTACAGAGGATAATAGGTAGTTGGAAAACTGGAGAAATGATGAATTCGTAGTATGTCCATTGGGCTAGCGAATGCACCTGTAGTTTATATGGATTTGATGAATAGAATGAAGCCATTCTTAGACAAGTCCGTAACAAAGTTTACAGATGTTATGGTGGTCTACTCGAAGACCATAAGGAACCCATGCTAACTAGTTATGTCAAATGTCATAGATTCTTCATGACCGTATGATATAGACATAAATTCTCTAAGGGTGAATGCTAGGTAAACCCCGTAGCATGCTTGGGTCACATAGTATCAAATGAAGGAATAAGGGACTATCTACCAAAGGTAGAATACATGAAGAATTGGCTAAAACCTACAACGCCTACATCGAGTCATAGTTTTCTTGAGTTTAGCTGGCAATACCCTTACCACGTTACCACAAAGTAACTAAGTTTCGGTGGAATGATTTATGTGAGAAAATTTTGCAAGAGATGAAAAATAAATTGACTCCTACACTTGTACTAGATCCTCCCAAAGGCACATAAGAGTATGCAGTGTATTGTGATGTTTTACAAGTTGGTATGGGATGTGTACATATGCAGTGCGACAATGTGATAGCGTATCCCTTAAGATAATTGCTCCCACATTAAAGATCTTACTCCACATATGATTTTGAGTTAACAGTTGTGACAATTACTTATAGCAGATGGCCCCACTACTTGTATAAACTTCAGGTGAAAGAATTATAGTATCAAATGTGGCAGAAGTTTCATTGGTATCTGAGAAAAAGAAGAGCAATATGCAAATCCAGTGTTATTCAGTTGAAAAAGAACATACAGTAAAGTTCGACAAAGGTGGTTGAACTAAAGAAATATTTTATGTATTGGATATATATATATATATATATATATATATATATGAGGTAGAGAAATGCATTATGGTAAAAGCACCGCATGCATGGTATTCTATTTAAGAGGGAGTGATCACTATGCACCATGATTTGGAAATGAAAGATTTTTAATGTTGTAATGAGTATGAAGTGGTTTGTTTCTTGTGATGGCACGACGATTGCCCAGCTAAGAAAGTATATTTCCCTTTTCTTCCACAAAAGACCGTCCTTGAGTGGAAAGGTAAATTTGTTTTCTATCCTGAGGACAGGAAAGCGATGCCCATGGTATACACATGTCAGCTAGTGAGACTCACTGTGTCCCTGTAGGGTGTACCAGGGTTGTTTGTACAAACGAGAAATGGCACATTGTGAATGTGTATTGGTTATCGGCAACTGGATGAGGTAACAGTTAGAAATACAGGAAGTTGGGTATAGTTTTCCATCCCTAAATGGATGGACAAGCAGAACGTATCATTCAAACACTTGAAATTATGTTACCAGCTTACACATTGTATTAACAAAGTAGTTGGGATGACAATCTATCCCTTATTGAATATATATGTAATAATAGCTATGACTCAAGTATCACAATGGTATCTTACAAGGGTTTACATAGAAGAAAGTTTAAATCCTCAATTGGATGATTAGAGAGGGTGGAACTGCCTTACTTGGGGCTAGATTTTGTTCACTAAGCTATAGAGAAGGTTAAGGGGGTACAATAGTAGCTACAAGTTAACACAAGTCATACGCCGAGATCCATTACTTTTATTGAAAATGTACAAGTTATGGAGAATCCTACTAGGAAGGGATACCTATGGCTATTCTAGACTGACAAGGGCAAAGGTTAGTAAATAAAGACGCAACTTTCGTAAACGTTCCTTGGAGAAATCAACAAGTCGAATAAATAACCTGAGAAGCTAAAAAACAAATGATAAGACCAAGGTACCCATATTTGTTTCAAACAGAAGGAGAAAGTTCAAAAGTGTGGAAGTGGAGAATGACTAAGTAAGTATTGATATGAGTATATGTATAGAGAAGCTAATATAACGATGCATTTGTTTCCCATTAGACGATGTTGTCAATATTAGAGGACGAATGTTCCTAAGGGGAAAGAATGTAACACCCCGTACCTACAAAACCCTACTTGACAACGTTGCACAATGTTTACTTTAGTTTTGAGAGCCACAAGTATGTATTACGTAATTTTATTGATGAGGTAATTGATATTGCGCCAGTACAAGGGATTAGACCCTCGTGGAAAGTGTAACACCCCGTATGTTGTCAAACCTATACGACTACATGTACATTTATGGAATTGGTTAAACATGAGAGATTTGAAGAATTATGCAATTATTTGTTGGGGCTTATATGAGTCTTGAGCCATTGGGCCAAATGAGGCCCAAACATCATAAGAAAGACTTGGCCCAATGGGGCAAAACATGATCCAATCTTCCATTTGACTAATCAACCATGCGTTTAATGCCAAGAGATGGGTAAGAGTGACTTGAGGGATATATATGTATATATATGAGGAATTATTCATTCAATTGGTGGGATCAATTAATAATTTTTAATGAGCTAAATGAGGCCCAAAAAGTAGCATGAAGGCATGGCCTAAAAAGGGCATAATGACCCATTCTTGACCCATTCTTACAAGACCAAGTCAATGTAAGAGGATTGGACCAAGTATGTGGTTAATAGGCACCATGAGGAGACTATATAATGAGGGAAAAATCAAATTTCAATTCATTTTGGATACCCATTCCTTTAGATAGAATTTTCTCAATATTGCCTTATCTCATACAAACCCTAGGCCTTCATCCTTTTGGCCAAAGATCATCACTTGGTGAGTATTGGTAAGTGTATATTATTATGGTTTAATATATTTTATGCATGGAATATGGTTTATATCATGTTGGTTGTGTTGGTGAAGTGTGAGAAGTTAACTATGTGTGTATGTGACATGTTTGCTAAATCGGAGGATGGTTTTGCCTTGTAAATTTGAACATGGGCTTGTGATCTTGAAGAAAATGAAATTTATGGAGTTATTATTGAAATGTGAGATGTGATTATAGTCTTACCTTGTTTTATTCTTGTGAAAAATGTTTGGAATATTTATTGTGAAATTGGTTATGGTTTTGGTGACGTAGTGGCCGTAAAGTGCAGTTTTGGGTGTTGTTATTTTTGTTGTGAGAAAATGGCTGATTTTTGGTGTCCAATATGATCATAAATATGTCAAAATAAGTTTGGTTATGATCATGGACCATTCATTGCATGAAAAGACCCAAAAGAGACCATTTCGGACCAAAACGGGCATCCTCCCCCGCAGACGAGGGCACCTGCGGGCGCAGATGCCAACGTAGGTACCTATGGCTGCTACCAAAGTTCACCTTTTCACGCAACTCATCCACCTTCAGGAATAGGTGGCAGCATAGGTCAGGCCCAAAATTAGTTTTGTGTGTTTTCGTCTCTAGTTGATCCCCGAAGGCCCCTATACCCTTTTTGGATGTAATTAACAACTTGTGATGTCGTTTTAATGAATTTAAAGGGGAGTATGGCGGCATGTTGGACTATGTTAAGTATGTATTGTTTTTTATAAGTTTTTATGGGGCAAGTTGATAGGAGAAATTGTGACGAAATGATAATAAGGAAGCATAAAGGGTAAGTGTAGTGTGAAATGCTATTGATGTATGAAAACTTGGTCAATGTGTGGAATGTTATGGTGTTGTTGGTATGAGAATTCAGTGTATTGTATTATAAGGGTTGATTATGACCTTATACGACATTCATATAGCTCATTGTCGTTTTATACACTTGTACGGAAAATTGTTGTTAACGAGAGTTCCATTATGAACTTGTGTTGTAGAGTGAAACATAAGGAAGAAGCTGGAATGTTGTGTTTATATATAGACTCGTATACTCATACTTGGAAGTGAAGGTATGTAAGGTTACTCTTTCTGTATCCTTCTGCAACATGTTGATCATAGTGAGATTGTATCTATTCCATTCTGAAATATCCAAAGGTATATCAGTTCAGGTTGAGATATATTGTCATCCTCATGTGTCCGACTCTTAGACGGATTATGATTCATGTATCTCCTATTCATTGACTGAAGTTCCAAAGTTGTCATAATGTGGTAAGTTCTAAGGAAGCTATATCAAAGAAAGTAACGATGTAAGGAGAGTCTATTTAGTCTTAAATAGCTTTTCCAATCATGTCATGTCCCAATCATATTCACATTGACATTACACTTGTTCCATCCTGAAATGTGCTAAGGTATCCTATACCCGGTTATCAATGGTCATTATCATATATTTCCTACTCATTGATCAATTGTGAACTTCATGTCTCATATTCATGAGTATTGTTCCAAAAGCCCATTAAGGTTATATTCCAAAGTTCCAATAGTGGTTATATTAAGGTATCTTGTTTATTGATTATTGTCCAATGGGTCCAATAGTGCTATGTTTTCAATAAGACTATGTTTCCAATAATGTTTCTTTACATGTCTTCTATTATTTGTTATGGTTCCAAAGCTTCCAAAAATGTCATGCCAAAGGAATGTAACAATCTCTCACAAGTGAATGTACCAATCTCTCACAAGTAAAGATATCAATCTCTCTAAAGTAAAGAAGTGAAGTAATGCATATGTGGTTAATGATCAAGTATGGGTGGCAGCTTTGGGGGCATAAGCCTAGCTCAAGCCGATCCCAGGATCAGGGGGCAGTCCTAGAGGAATAAGCCTAGCTCGGACCGAACCTAACAGGGGGCCGCTCTAGAGGTATAAACCTAGCTCGAGCCGAACCTGATATGTTGATTTATGGGTGCCAGCTCTAGAGGTAAAAAACCTAGCTTGAGCCGATCCCAATATATTGATTCATAGGGTGGAAGCTCTAGAGGCATAAGCCTAGCTCGAGCCGATCCCAACATAACGTTATGTTATGTAAACCCACTGATCAGTTGGGGCCCGGGTATCACAGTTCACAGACAAAGATGAATAATCATAGAAGCAAAGAAGCAAAGAAAGTAATGAAAGCAATAGACATGATTCCAAAAGCACAGATTGATGGTTTATCCATATTTACTATTTTTATTACAGTTGTTTTTCATTGATGTTCATATGTATAGTAACCCACCAATAGAGTGTAGGCATGTTATATTATTAACCCAAATATCTAGAATTTCTTGAATAAAAGAATCTCTGAGAAGTAAGTCTTTTGAGTGGACGTAATTTACTGGAATAAAGGGGTATGTAAGGGATAGTATATGAATAATAAGGACATGAGAGAATACTCATAAGTGGAAACGATAGAAGAAAAATATGTACATGGTTCATTACATACAGAAAGAGAGTTTATTCACATTGTCCATTTTCTCCTATATCGATTCTATTGTTGTTATGATGTATAATGTAGTTCTTATGAGCCTTACATACTCAGTACATTCTTCGTACTGACCCCCTCGGGGGACTTACTTTAAATACTGCAGGTGCAAGCACTAGTAGACCTCCGTTGTAGATTGACAGTATTTGCAGATTTTTGGGTGAGCCCCAGTTGGTGCGGGACTTTACAAGTCAGAGTTGTACATTTTTTTGATGTTGTAAATGTTGTATAAAGCGGGGACTTGTCCCGAATTTAAGTTGGTCTTATAAATACATCTGTTAGAGGCTTTTGTAGACGTATGTGGGTATATGGATGAAAGAGATGTATGTTCACTCGACTTGGTAGCCCTAACGGCCAAGTTTCACATATTGTACATGTTTTCCATGACTTCCGCCATTGACATTTATATATTATTAGTTACATGAGATAGTACGATGTTCATACGAGGATATGCATATGTACATGAGCAAAGATTGGTTCTCTCGGGCCATATCGTCTTCCAGTGCCAATCACACCTCAAATGGGATTTGGGACGTGACACATTTAGATGAAACTATATTTTTACATTTTACATGCAACGCAGAGGGACAATTTGCCAACACAAGTAACCGGTGGAGTTAAGGAATCTTGGGGATCACAGTCCTAGTGCCTTTTCCGTATTGATTACAAATTCGACAATCAACAATTCTTACTGTTACTATTTGTTTATAAAAACTCCTTTGTTTACTTACTTGCCAATTACTTGGACAAACACTCGACAGAATCTCATCCTATTCCCTGTAGGTTTGACCCCAACCTAGTTAGGTTGTATATTTGATACAGCAACTATGTTATACTTTTATGGAGGTATAGTTTGGGTGACATCAAATTTTGGCGCCATTGCCGGGGACTACGGTTATGAAGTTGATTGATCGTGTTTGATCAAGTGTTGGTTTCATTGCAATTTTTATTTTCCTACTATTCATAGGGTGTACACCAGTGTATGACCAAAACTAGGAGTCAAGGTAATCCCCTAATTCCACTTGTTGTAGAAATAGAAAGAACGCTAAGAAATAATCGAAGAATGGTGAATACCAATGGAGTTTAGGACCCTGCAACCATTACAGATATTCATAACTAGCCACTAATTCATCTGGATGGTCATAAAACTACTGAGTAAATCACTTCTCAATTAACGACCGAGGAGAATATGAGACAAGCAACTCTTAGACAAGAAGATAAAGATCATGAAGGAATGCAAGAAGCATCACAACATCTTACTGCACTTGAAGAGAGACAAAAAACATTGAGGGTACAATAACCACCACAAATACCATATGTGTCAGTTTATGATGATCCTAAAGAAGAGGATATGGATTATTTGGAGATGGTTGAAACTGGTGCTATTGTTCCACTAGCACTACATCAGGGCACTAAGTTCGACATTACAAGTGCCATGATCCACTTGCTAAACTTGAAAGGAGTGCTTGCTAGTCTTTTTACAGATATCCAAACATGCATGTGATGAACTTTGTGGGGGTCTGCACTTCATATAATTTCCCTGGAGTTGACCAAGAGGCTATTCAATTGAGATTATTTCCATTCTCCCTAATAGGAGAAGCGACTTTATGGTTGGCCAAGTTACTACTAGGTTCTATCACTACTTGGAAAGAGTTGAGGAATCAGTTTCTAGAATAATTTTTTCCACCTTCCCAAATGTTGCAACTGAAAGATAAGATTTATACTTTTAGACAACTACATTTTGAAGTTCTTTATGAGACTTGGCTGCTTCTTAAGAAGAAGTTGCAAAATGTTCCAAACCATAGGATGAATGGTAAAAATCTACTTGAGATCTTCTACAGAGCATTAAACACTAATACCAAGGCTGTAGTAGATACTATCACTGGCAGAGCATTTATGAGTTTGAGATGGGAACAAGCTTCAGAGATTTTAGATCATATTACTAAAACCAACCGAGGTTGACATACTCAAGAAGCAGACCGACCAATAGGAACTTATGCCATTGGAGCATCAGCAGAGCATTAGATGACACTGTAGCTGAAGAAGTAGCACAACTGAGAATTGAGATCGGATAACTTGGTAAGAAAATCACGACAGGAGGAACGAAAAAGATTAATACGGTAGGTGCACATTGAAAAGAACCTAGGTATGAGGATTCAGATTCTGAGGAAGAAGATAAGTATTTGGATAGAGAAATGGCAGGTTTTTGAGCCAAGGGCCGAGGGTCTAATCAAGACAATTGGAACTGTAGGAAATGAAATCAAGGTCGAAATTGCTACAATGATGATTACAACAAGTCAAGGTATAGAGATCGAGACAGAGATCGGGATGGTGATTAGACGAGAAAATATGAATACAAAGATAAGAGTGGCCTTTATGTCCCACCAGGGAACCGTGATGCTGAGTCTGGAAATTCAAGGATGGAAACCCTACTTGGAAAACTTGTTAAAGGGTCGGAGAGTTAAGAAAACTGTCTAAAAGAGATCAAGGCATATATTTCAGGGATAAGCCAAAAAGTTGAGTCTCATATGACCATCAAACAGCTAGAACAGTAATTTGGGCAAATATCTTCAGCATTGAATCAGCGTCAACAAGGTAAACTTGATGCTCATTGTATGGCTATCATAATGAGAAATGGGAAGACTCTTATTAAGGAACCCAAACAAGTTGAGGGTGTTCATGGTACACTGAAAGAGCAAATGAATACCATAAAAAAGGTAAACAAAGCTATAAAGAAGTATGTTCCATTCCCAAAACTTTCTCCACCTTTCCCTTAACGTATAAAGAAAAAGGTGGATGACAATAAAATTGTTAGTGGGGAGATCATGAAAGAAGTTGAAGAGCCTTTGACTGATGAAAACAAGGTGAATGATGAAAATGAGAAAGAAAAGAAAGCACCACAAATTCTAACCCCCATTCCTAAGCCACCACCTCCATTCCCTGAGTGCTTGAATAAGAAAAAGGAGGATGGAAAATTTCATAAGTTCATGTCTATACTGAAACAACTTTCTATAAATATTCCACTGGTGGAGGTGCTAGAATAAATGGCAGGATATGAAAAGTTCATGAAAGAGTTGATCATGAAGAAGAGAACTGTTAGTTATGAGTCTGTTCGTGATTTGCACCATTGTAGTACAATTGCATCCCATTCTCTTGTGCAAAAGAAAAATGATCCCAGTGCCTTCATAATTCCATGCACAATTGGGTTAGTTAACTTTGCCAGAGCTTTGTGTGACCTAGGTGAAAGCACTAACTTGATTCTACTACCAGTATTCAAGAAATTAGGCTTGGGGACCTTCGAGACAACAAAGATGTGGTTATTGATGGATGGCGGATCGTATGATCAAAAAGCCTGTGGGCATATTATTTGATGTTTTGGTCAAGGTTGAAAACTTTATCTTTCTAGCTGAATTTGTTGTCTTGGTCTGTGAGGTTGATTTTGAGATTCCCATAATTTTAGGGAGACCATTTTTAGCCACCGACAGATCATTGGAGAATATGGAGCAGGGTAAGCTAAAATTCAGACTGAATAATAAGAAAGTCATGTTCAATGTTTGCAGAACTATGAAGCAGCCAAATGACATGAGGGTGGTTTTGAAAATAAATAGTTTAGATAACCTTGGAGGCCAAACCAAGGGATATCTTGATGAAGTTTGTGTAATCAAGACATTCGCGTCGTACCGCGATGTTAAATCAGGTGCTGCTTAGGAGGCAACCCAAGGTGTCTTGCTCTTCCTACATTTGCTTTAATTTTTGTTATTTTGATTGGCATTAGACCCACGCACCTATGGTGCCACAGGTATATTCCTAACTCCCTTATTTTACTTCGGTCTAATGCATTGGGGACAATACATGCTTATTTTGTAGGGGCGGAGGTACTTATGGGTCGTATGTCCTCTTGGGGGGTTTTTGTTGCCGTGTTTCTTTTCCCTCAAGTGCTATCATAGTAGAACCAACATGTTTAGGTTGTTGTTTGTGTTTCATTATGTGTTTTCGTGTTTAGTTAGGAGAAAAATAGGGGAGCCTTAGTGCAGTCAATTTTGAAATTTCTTTGAATGATAATGATGTTTTTTGGTGTTTAAAGGATACCCCTCCTAAATTTTTTTGTTTTGGACTGTGTGTGTAGTTATGTTAGTTTGTGACAGCTGTTGGATCTTATTATGGCATTGGTATTATAGACAGAATGACTGTACCTAGCAATGCATGAACTGTATAGGTAGTAGTCGATAATGTAACCCTGTGCTATGTGTGTGTGAGGTCATTCCCGAGTTCACTTTGTGTGTGCGATCTAGAACTTACCTGGTTAGTCTTGCCTAGGTTATAGGATAGTAGTTAGGAAAGGATCATAATCCATTCTTGAATAAGTCCACTTTTAGCCTAAATGCCTGACCAAATAAAGTAAATATCCCTTGATCCCGATTTTGAGCCTTAATTGACCTATTTCTTTCATTTGCTGATTCACCTTCCCATTTTGACTTACAATGAACCTGTCTTGGCTCTAGTTCCTTCTTGGACATTGTGTACCTAAACTTAGGAAAATCGCCTAAGTTGAGGGTGGCTAGCATAGGGGTGCGTAACTTGATATGGGTATGAATAAGGGGTTAGTAAAAGAAAGGAGAACAAATTTGGGAGTGAAAAAGAAAGAAAAAAAGTGAAATAAATATATTCTGGAAAAAGAAAAAGAAAAAAAAAATATTGAAATCGTAAAGAAAATCACACCTAAAATTTGAAAATAAATGAAGGAGAATAAGGGAAAATAAAATGAGAATAGTTGGAAAGTGGATCCAAAAATAGTGTAGTGTCAAGGAGGGTTGAGTCAGAATATCCATATGTACCACACCCGTCCCCAAGCCTACATTACAATCTGATTAAAGTCCTATAGTGATCCTAGTCTAAATGTCTGAAAAACTAAGGCATAGAAAATAAGGGCAAGCCTATGGTATTTCACGAACACTGTTTGAACTTTTTTGGGAGAGAGGGTGTTTTGACCCAGTCCCTACTTTGATATTCATTAGTATACTGTGAGTGTATAAAACTTCTTTGTTGTGAGAGTACATGGGTTGTATTGTTAGCTGCTATTTGTTCGGATAATGTCATTTGCATATATGCTTAGTTGTTTGATCATAATATGATGCCATCACTTGATCCCTTCTGTGTTTTGATAATATGCTACATATATACACACTGTGGTTTTGATTTGCAACTAGGAAGGGTTCAAAAAATATTTGGTGCCAAAAGCAATAAGTCGACTGCCATAGGTCTCTTTGGTTTCTCTTAGTTAAACATCGAATGTGTGTTTTATTTTGTTCGCCTGAGGGTATGCAAATGTTCTAAGTTGAGAGTGTTGATTTTCCATGATTTTATGACTCTTTTGATGCTTAAAATAAGGAAAATATGCAAAACTTGGGTATGTTTGGTAGGTATGATGTGTTTTCTGTTCTATCTTGCAGAAAAATAGGTTTTGGAGGCAAAATGGAGAAGACGAGAAGAAGTATGCACTGGAATGAAGTTTTTGAAGACAAAAAGAGCGGAGTTGAAAAAAAAAAAAATGACCCACGGTCATGATTCACGGACAGTAGGTAGACAAACGGTTCGTAGGTCAAGTTTGTGAGTCAACTTCTGAAATTATGCATGGAGGCCTGATTCCTACGGTCTGAACCCATGGTCCGTGGGTTGAATCCACGACCTCAAGTCACGATCAATCAAAACTTGACGGCTTTTTTATCCTACTTTGTTTAGTATAGGATTCACTTTGTATCTATAAATACCCTTAGGTTGTCCTATGTTTAGGAGTTGGTTGTTACATTTTTTTTAGTAGTTTATTACATTGTTTTAGATTCTATTGCATTGTTTTGAGGTTCATAAATGCATTGATCTTGCAATCTCAAACATCGATTTTAGGGTTTTGATTTTGTAACACCCCGCACCTTCCTAACCCTACTTGACGACGTTGAACAATGTTTACTTAGGTGTCGAGAGCCATACGTATGTATTTTGTAATGGTATTGATGAGATAATTGAATTTGGCCCTCGCATATGTGATTAAACCTTCGTAGGAGGTGTTTTGTGATTTTCGTGGAGCATTTGTGGGGTTCAAAATGAGGCAAGGAGGACCTCCAAACAAAGTATATTAAGGTTAAGAAGTAAGTTAAAGAATAGGACTTGAAGTATCTAACAAAACCCGCGAAGAAAAGTCAAAAAACAAAATTTTCAAAAAAACTAAGGGTGGGGCGCGCCAGAGAGCGTGCCACGCCGCTTTGGGCTAAAATTTTTAGTCTAGAGGCAGCAAGCTGGCATGCCCAAGGGCGTGCCACACTGGTTTTGGCCACTTTTCAAAGTTGGAAATTTTCTTAAGTCCCAAGGGTGCCCGGGGACGTACCGAGCCAATTTTTGCCACGTTTCTTATAGTATATACATGAAATGAATGAAATATTATATTGGTATGATAAAATTACTCGTGAACAAATTTGGCATCAAAATGACGATTTTACCCTTGTGGTCAAAATAAGCCATACGTGGCTAGAATCGCTTGTTTTTGGAATTGAGGCTACGAGTATGAATTGCATGAGTGGGAATATTGTCGTAATGCATATGGAATGAATTAAACATGAGAAATTATTTATATTATTGGGTTAAGTGAATTGGGCTAAAAAAGGGCCCAAAATGTGAAAGAAGACATGGGCCACCTTCTAGATACAACATTAAATGTTGTATGAGTGTCTAAGCATGGACTTGAGGACTTATATAAAGGACCCAAAATCTGATTTTATTCACTTGAAACTCTCATGTTTTCTAGATATTTCTCAACTTATTTTCTCTCAAACCCTAAGAGTTCAAAGCCAACTTTTGGAGCAAGATCATCATTTTCCAAGCTTAGGTAAGTGATTATTGTTATGGATTAATATATTATATGCATGGGAGAGTATGTAAATCATGTTGGTTATGCTTGGAAGTGTTGAACATGGTACTTTGTGTTTTTGGTAAAAGATGTGATATCCATGGAATTGTAACTTGAACTAAGACTTGTGACTTTGATGAAAGAGCATGGTATGGATAAAATATGAACTTGTATGGTGTGATTTTTTTATTAAAATTGTTATTTTCATATAAGTGAAAATTATGGGATTTTGGCCGATTTGTTGTTGTGAGGTGTATTGAAGTAAATTGATGGCATAATTGTGATGATGGAGAGTGGGAAGTGTGAACTTGGTATGACCTGCTATTGGTTATCATATGTTGGTCAATGTTGGGAATATTGTGGGATTATTGGTATGATAGTTTCATAAATGGTATTGTCAAGGGGGAAATGACATGTTAAAGCCAAACATGTAACTCAGTGTTGTTATATGACCTTGTAAGGTAGTTGGTGGTTAATGTTGGGTCCGTTATGTATTTGTGTTGTAGAGTGAAACATAGGAAGGAGCGAGACTATTGTATGCGCATTTAAGATTGTGTATTGGTATTGAGAATACAAGGTATGTAAGGTTACTCTTTCCGTATTTTTCTGCAGTATATAGTGAACACCCTGTTGTGGTACTTACCCATTTCCAAAATGTCCTAAGGCATCTTGTTTCAGGTTATCATCTATTGTTAATCACATATACATTACTCTTGATCTATTGTCATTCATGGATCACATAAATATGAACATGGTTCCAAGTTTCAATAATGTTGTGACTACTAACAAAAACGGTTTCAAGGGAAGTGACGACGTAAGGAGAAGCTATTCATTCTTAAGTCACATATTCCTCATTCATTAGTTATTGTTGTTCATGAGTTACGTAATGACGGACATGTTCCAAAAGTCCCAATCATGTTGTGTTCTTGAGCTTCCAATAATATTGTGGCTATGTATATATACGTTAATCTCTCATAATTGATTGTATCAATCTCTCATAAGAGGATGAATCAATCCCTCGCAAGTACATCTCTCAAAAGTAAGAAATAAAGTAATTCATATTTGTTGGTGGTTAATGGTTGAGTATGGGTGTTAGTTTTGGGGGAAAAATGCCTAGCTCAAGCCGATCCCGAAATGATTGGATCAGGGGTAAGTCCTAGAGGCATAAGCCTAGCTCGGACAGAACCTGACAGGGGGAAGCTCTAGAGGTATAAACCTAGCTCGAGCCGAACCTGATATGTTGGTTATGGATGGCAGCTCTAGAGGTAATAACCTAGCTCGAGCCGAACCCAATGCTTTGATTCTTAGGGTGGCAGCTCTAGAGGCATAAGCCTAGCTCGAGCCGATCCCAACATAATGTTATTTTATGTTAAGATCCACTGATCAGTTGGGGCCCGGGTACGATATGATATAAGCGATGAAGAATAAACAGTAAAGCGAAGAAATAAAGTATGTAAGGTACATGGTTCCACATATGAAGATTGATGGGTTATTCATATTGACTATCCTATTACATTTTGATTCTATTGACGTATTTATGACAATTTCATATAGATTTACATACTCAGTACATTCTTCGTACTGACCCCTCCTGGGGGCTTACCTTACTTGCTGCAGGCGCAGGTACTAGTAGACCTCCACTGTAGGTTGCAGATCTTTTGCAGACTTTTGGTGAGCTCCAATTGGTTCGGGGCCTTTTGAGTTGCTATGTACATTTATTATGGTATTGTATATGAGGATAGAGCGGGGTGTTGTCCCGACTCTAAGTTTATAATAGTTGTGTATTTCAGCTAGAGGCTTTTGTAGACATATGTGGGTATGTGTATAATGGTGAAAGAAAGAGATGTATGTCCTTTTGACTCGATGTCCCCAACGGCTAGGTTTCTTTAATGCATATATAATGTTCCATAATATTCGCACTTAGCAGTTTATGTCTTTACGAGGTGGTGATGAATCTTATGGTGTGCATATTATTGGGCATGAGTAAATATTGGTTCTTTCAGGCCTTATCGGCGTCGGGTGCCAGTCCGACCCAAATGGGATTTCGGGTCGTGAGAAAAGTGGTCTCAGAGCAGTTCGTTCTAAGGGTGTCTACAAAGCCGTGTCTGAGTAGAGTCTTACTTATCGATGTGTTGTGCACCACATTTATAAGTAGGAGGCTACGGGACATTTAGAATGTTGTTTCTTTTCTTCATTCCTAGATCGTGCAAGAGAGCCAGAGTTGTAAGTTAAATCATATCTGACCATGGTGATTGGTTTTCTTTGATATAGAAACTGCCGATGACAAGAAGAGATAAAGGCAAGGGTAAGCAGGTTGTTATGCTTACCGGAGAGGGATTGAGTAGTCTACCACCTGACCAAGCTAGTCAAGGTGGAGCTGATACTGACTTTGCATCACGGGCTTCTTCCACTTTCCCAGCTTCGGAAGAGCTGGGAAGAAGATAAGTATCTTCAGAACTGCCCGTTAATACTATTGAGCAGGATTTGATGAGTGCAGTAAAAATATTGACCATGTAGTTGCTGTACAAGCTCAAAGACAAGCTCTTATGCAGCAGCAGGAGGGACAAAGGTAGAGGGAGAGGATGAAAGAATTGGAAGAAAGATCGTCAAAAAAGGCTAAACCCATGGGACAAACCAGGGCGTCCCAAAGAGGATTTGGGCCTCGGGTTTTTCACAAACCACTTAGTCCATCATTTCCCCATATCGCAACAATTACTCCTCCTCTATTACACAGGGTTAGAAGCAACCAGTTTGGGCAAGGAGGTGAGATTCAGGGTCTACGGACAGTGGGGTATTAAGCACAAGAAAGTATGAACCGCCCGAGGTTTTATCGTCGGTTGTACCAGTGCTGCGGGAGGTTTCATGTAGGTGAATACCAATTCGGAATGAATGCTTGCTATTTTTACTGTATGCCAGAGCACGTGGCAAAAGGGTGTCCACAAAGGAACACGGGTGGCATGGAACGACCCACAGGACCAACTGTCGCATCGATATCATCTATGCCTCCTCTAGGTAGAGGTGCACAACCTGTTGGTCATGGCAGAGGTGATAGAGGATCATCTAGTTCTAGTGGCATTCAGGGCAGTACCTACGCCATGGCGGATCGGCAGAAATCTGAGGCTTCTCTTGATAACGCAACAGGTATGTGATCTGTTTGTTTTTACGTAACGTATTTACATTGATTGATTTGGGGATTTACCCTATCATATGTTATCCCATTGATTGTGGAAAAAAAAAAAGAAGAGAAAATTTGTTGTGAGAGAACACTATAAGTTATAGTTAACCTATTTGGGGCATCTACACCAAAAGGTGAATTTATTATAGCTAAAAGAATGCGTCATGATTGTATAGTAATTGTGTGGGGTTAGGATACATTGGCTGATTTTATTGAATCGAAACTGGTGGATATTGATGTTAATAATGGGAAGGATTGGTTGGTTTCTTGTTATGCCACGGTAGATTGCCGGGCTAAGAAGGTATATTTTCATTGTCCATAAGAACATGTTCCTGAGTGGAAGGGTAATGTGGGGGCACCAAGGAAAATTTTATTTTCTATCGTAAAGTGACAAAATTGATATCCAAGGGATATGTATGTAAGTTAGAGAGAAAGATACTGATGTGAAACCACCAAGTCCTCAACCGGTTTCGGTGGTCAATCACTTTCTTGATATAATTCCTGATGAATTTCCAGGCTTACCCTGTAACACCCCATACCTTCCTAACCCTACTTGACGATGTCGAGTAATGCTTACTTAGGTGTCGAGAGCCATACATACGTCTTTTGTAATGCTATGGATGAGATACTTGGCTTTTGGCCTCGTAAATGTGATTAAGCCTTTCATATGAGGTGTTTTGTGATTTTCGTGGAGCATTTGTAGGGTTCAAAATGAGGCTAAGAGGACCCCCAAACAAAGGATATTAAGGGTAAGAAGTAAGTTAAATAATAGGATTTGAAGTATCTAACCCAATCCGCAAAGAAGAGTCGAAGCACACACACAAAAAAATTTCAGTGCCACAGGAGGTGCCAGGCGCTGGTTATGGCACCCAAACCAGAAAGCTTTTAAAGCTCAGTGCCCTGGTGGGCGCCAGGCGCTGGCTGGGGTGGCCAAACCAGCAATGCTTCCAAAATTTGTTCTAAGTGTCCAAAGGTGCCCGGGGACGTACCGAGCCAATTTTTGCCACGTTTATTCTACAACCATGAGTATATACATGACATGAGTAAAGTATTATAGTGGTGTGATAAAATTACTCGAGAACAAATTTGGCATCAAAATGACGGTTTTACCCTTGTGGTCAAAATGAGCCATACATGGTTAGAATCACTTATTTTTGGGATTGGGGCTACGGATATGAATAGCGTGAGTGGGAATATTGTTTTTACACGTATGAGATGATTTAAACATGAGAAATTATTGATTTTATTGGGTTAAGTGATTTGGGCTCAATAAAAGCTCAAAATGGGGCAAAAGACATGGGTACCCAATCTTCTATTGACTAAGTCAAATAAAGCATTAAATACCAAGTATGAATAAGGATGGCCCCAAGGACTATAAATAGACCCAAAAATCAGATTTTATTCACTTATAACTCTCATGTTCTTTTAGATATTTTCTCCAACCTTCTCCAATATTCTCTCAAACCCTAAAGAACTCAAAGGCAATTTTGGAGCAAGAGCCTCACTTTTCAAGCTTGGGTAAGTGAATATTGTTGTTATGGATTAATATATTATATGCATGAAAGAGTATGTAAATCATGTTGGTTGTGCTTGGAAATATTGGACATGGTACTTTTTGTTTTTGTATAAGATTTGTGATCCATGGGATTTGAACTTGACTTAGGACTTGTGCCTTTGATGAAAGATCATGGTTTGGATAAAATATGAACGTGTATGGTGTTATTTTGTTATTGAACTTGTTATTTTTCTATAAGTGCAAATTGTGGGATTTTGGCCGATTTGTGCTATGAAGTGTATTAAGGTGAATTGATGGATTGTTTGTGATGTGGTGTGGATAAGAAAGTGTAAAGGGGAAGTGTTGTGGTGGAATGTATTGATTATCATGTATTGGTCAATGTTGGGAATATTGGAGGATTTTTGGAATAAATATTCTATCAATGGTTTTGTCAAGGGGAAATGACATGTTTCAAGGCAAATATGTACTCCATTGATGTTATATGCATTTGTAAAGTAGTTGTTGGTTAATGTGAATTCCGTTATGTATTTGTGTTGTAGAGTGACACATAAAGAAGGAGCGGGACTATTGTATGCACATCTAGGATTGTATATCCGTATTGAGAGTACAAGGTATGTAAGGTTACTTTGTCCATATTTTTCTGCGACAATTAGTCTTCACAGTGACATTTCACTAGTCCTATTTTCGAAATGTGCTAAGGTATCCCATATCCAGTTATCCATGGTCATTGTCATGTTTTTACTACTCATTGATCATTGGTGAATCTCATGGCTCATATTCATGGTTAATGTTCCAAAAGCTCAAATAAGGTTATGTTCCAATGTTCCAATTGTGACTATACTGATGTCTCTTGTTCATAGATTATTTTCCAATAGTTCCCGTGGTGTTATGATTCTAATAATGTTATGTTGCCAAGCTATTCACATGTCTCTCACTCATTGGTTAATGATTCAAATTTTCCAACAATGTTATGTTCCAAAGTTCAAAGTGATGTTATGACTATCCTAGTATCAATCTCAAAGTAATGATTAAAGTAATGCAAATGTGGTCAATGATCAAGTATGGGTGTCAAGTCTAGGGGCATAAGCCTAGCTCGAATCGATCCCGATGTATTGATTTATGGGTGACAAGTCTAGGGGCACAAGCCTAGCTCAACTCGATCCCGATGCATTGATTTATGGGTGGCAGGTCTATGGGCATAAGCCTAGCTCGACCCGATCCCAACATGATGATATGATATGAAAAGACCCACTGATCAGTTGGGGCCCGGGTACAGTGTGACATACGTATTGACAAGTAAGAATTGAGATAAAGAAATCAAGGAAAAGCAAGGAAAGTCATACACATGGTTTACAAAATGTAAAATGGTGATTTATTCACATTGATTATTCATATGTTTGAGTTCATTGAAATATTCATGTATTGTACAGTTTCATCTGAGCCTTGCATACTCAGTACTTATTCCGTACTGACCCCTCTTGGGGAATTTACCTTACTTGCTGCAGGCGCAGGCACCAGTAGGCCTCCTCAGTAGATTGCCAGTGTTAGAGATTCTTTGGTGAGCTCCAGCTAATTCGGGGCTTCTCCGAGTCAGGGTGTATATATGTTTTGGTGATGTACATGTTGTATAAAGCGGGTACTTATCCTGACTTTTGGTTTGTATGGGTCAATGGATCTGTTAGAGTCTTTGGTAGACGCACGTGGGTATATGTATATAAGGTGACTCATGAAGTCTTATTTTGATGGCCTCAATGGCCAAGTTTCTCAAATGTGTATATATATGGCACATGTTCTATGATGTCCAATATCCATGATTTCCAATACTAGTCGTTCATGTTTTTATGTGATAGTGGTGTTTCCTATGGCATGCATATGAATGTATGAAAGCATAGCTTGGTTCTCTCGGGCCTTATCGGCTACGGGTGCCAATCATGCCTCGTTGGGATTTGGGGCGTGACAAAAGTGGTATCAGAGCAGGTCGATCTAAGGGTGTCTACAAAGCCGTGTCTGAGTAGAGTCTTACTTATCGATGTGTTGTGCACCACATTTATAAGTAGGAGACTACGGGACATTTAGGATGTTGTTTCTGTTCTTCATTCTAGATCGTGCAATAGAGCCAATGTTGTAAGTTGCATTGTATCTGATCTTGGTAATTGTTTTTCTTTGGTATAGTCAAAATGCCGAACACTAGAAGAGGACGAGGTAAAAGTAAGAGGATAGATAGAATTGCTGGTGAAGGAACCAGTATACCACCACCTGATCAAGTTAATCAAGGCGATATTGAGCCTGAATTTGTGTTACGAGCTTCCTCCACTCCCTCTGTACCAGAAGAGTCGAATAGGAGAAGAGCACCTGCAGAACCACCAATGAATGCCTCAGATCAAGATCTTAGAAATGTTGTACATATGTTAACACAGTTAGTAGCAGCCCAGAGTCAAGGACGAGCTAGTCCAATGACACATGATGATGATGCGGCTAGGGTGGCAAGTCGCAGAACTCAGAATTTCCTAAAACTTGACCCTCATATATTCACTGGGTCAGATCCAAAAGCAGATCCACAGGAATTCGTGGATCAAATTCAGAGGGCCTTGGAAGTTATGCATGTGACAGGGGTCAAAACAGTTGAACTTGTTGCGTATAGGCTGAAAGGAGAGGCGATATTATGGTACGAGGATTGGA
Source organism: Capsicum rhomboideum (assembly GCA_031232105.1). Taxonomy (NCBI): domain Eukaryota; kingdom Viridiplantae; phylum Streptophyta; class Magnoliopsida; order Solanales; family Solanaceae; genus Capsicum; species Capsicum rhomboideum. Next base: position 96,555,234 of record CP124715.1, read on the forward strand.
AGAAATCACGTGATATCGGTGCAAATCCACCTACATGGGAAGAGTTTAAAGTGGCTTTCCTCGATCATTATCTTCCTTATGAGATCCTAGAGGCACGAACGGATCAATTCCTAAACCTACGTCAGGAAAATTTGAGTGTCAGAGAATATAGCTTGCAATTTAATTCCTTGGCGAGATATGCGCCAAATGTGGTGGCTACGATGACAGACAGGGTCCATAGATATGTGGACAGACTAGAGCCATATTTGGTACGGGACTGCACTATTGCTGCCTTGAACAAAGACATGGATGTAGCGAGAATTCAGGCCTTCGCTCAGAAAATGGAAGACCAACGACAGAGGAGAAGAGTGCATGAGTTTGACAGGGGACAGTCCAAAAGGGCTAGACCTATACAACCACCTATGATGTCCCAAGGAGGATCTAGGCCTCGTATGTTCCCTAGACCACCTAGACCATCATTTTCTCATTCCATGGAAGGAGCTTATTCTCAGTTCTGAGGGTCTAGCGGTGGTCCATCGGGGAAGAGTATCGTAGTTCATGGGTCACAGACAGCAGGTTTTCCTTGTTTGCAGTGTCAGCGCTGCGGGCGTATGCACACAGGTACATGTCGATCAGGGACGAATGTCTGCTTTTGGTGTGGTATGCCGGGGCATATAGCGAGTGATTTTCCACATCGGAGCATGGGTGGTATAGCACGATCGGCTGGGTCGGCTGTTGCGTCATCAACATCGGTTCCTCCACTAGGCCGAGGTGTACAACCTATTGGCCGTGGTAGGGGTGCCATAGGAGCAGCCAGTACTAGCGAGGTCCAGAATCGTACTTATGCTTTGGTGGACCGCCAGAATTCAGAGGCTTCCCCTGATATTGTCACAGGTACATTATCCATATTCTCACATAATGTATATGTACTGATTGACCCAGGTTTTACATTTTCCTATGTTACCCCATTGGTTGCTGCAAAATTTGCAAAGGCTCCAGAATTATTAATTAAATCAATTGAGGTGTCTACACAGGTGGGTGGATATATTGTTGCAAAGAGATTTTATCGCAATTGTGTGGTAACAGTGTGTGGTCATGATACACTGGCCGACCTTATTGAACTAGACATGGTAGATTTTGACGTGATCATGGGAATGGATTGGTTGGCTTCGTGTTATGCTACGATAGATTACCGGGCCAAGAAGGTACAATTTTGTTTTCTGCAGGAAAATGTTCTAGAATGGCAGGGTAATGTAGGGGCACCACGAGGGAGATTTATTTCCTATCTGAAAGAAAGGAAAATGATTGCCAAGGGATACATATGTCATTTGGTACGAGTGAAAGATAATGATGTGGAACCATTAACTCCACAGTCAGTACCGGTAGTTAATGAATTTCTTGATGTATTTCCAGAGGATCTTCCTGGTTTACCTCCCAGTACGGGAAGTGGAATTCGGCATTGATGTGATTCTAGGCACTCAGTCTATTTCTATCCCTCCATATAGAATGGCTCCAGCAGAACTGCTTGAATTGAAGGAGCAGTTGAAAGATTTGCTGGACAAGGGCTTCATTAGGCCTAGTATGTCCCCGTGAGGTGCACCGGTATTATTCGTACGCAAGAAAGATGGCACATTGAGGATGTGCATTGACTACCGACAGTTGAATAAGGTAACGATCAAGAACAAATATCCCCTTCCTCGCATTGATGATTTGTTTGATCAGTTACAGGGTTCCAAATGTTTTTCGAAAATTGACTTGAGGTCGGGTTACCATTAAGTCAGAGTTAGAGAAGAGGATGTACCCAAGACAGCTTTTCGAACATGGTATGGCCACTATGAATTTTTAGTTATGTCATTATAGATGATATCCTTATTTATTCAAGATCACCAGAAGACCATGCCAATCACTTACGACAAGTGTTGCAAATCCTCCGTGAGCGTAAGTTGTATGCAAAATTTTCCAAATGTGAGTTTTGGTTAAAATTAGTTGCATTCTTGGGTCACCTTGTGTCGGATGAAGGGATCTAGGTTGATACACAGAAGATAGAAGCAGTGAAAAACTGGTCAAGACCTACGATACCTACAGAGATTGGCAGTTTTCTGGGTTTGGCAGGTTATTACCGAATATTTGTAGAAGGATTTGCTTCTATTGCAGCACCATTAACTAAGTTAACTCACAAGGCAATTAAGTTTCAATAGAATGATGCATGTGAAAGTGGAACATCAAAAACCGGGAGGTTACATGCAATGTATCAATCTTCCAGTCTGGAAATGGGATATGATTAATATGGATTTCATTACAGGTTTGCCTCGTACATTGCAAAGGTTTGATTCTATATGGGTTATAGTGGACAGGCTTACCAAGTCAACGCATTTTTTACCCGTCAAGATGACCTATGCAGCTGAGGATTATGCGAAGTTGTATGTTAAAGAAATAGTGAGGTTACATGGTATTCCACTTTCCATTATATCAGACAGAGGAGCACAGTTCACAGTACACTTTTGGAGATCGTTTCAACAGAGTTTGGGTACACAGGTAAATTTGAGTACAGCTTTCCATCCTCATATGGATGGACAAGCAGAACATATTATTCAGACACTTGAAGTTATGCTGCGAGCTTGCGCATTAGATTTTCAAGGCAGTTGGGATGACCATTTGCCTCTTATTGAATTTGCTTACAACAATAGCTATCATTCAAGTATTAAAATGGCACCTTATGAAGCTTTGTACGGAAGGAAATGTAGATCACCAATTGGATGGTTTGAAGCAGGTGAAACTGCTTTACTTAGGCCAGATATTGTTCATCAGGCTATGGAGAAGGTTAAAGTGATCCAACAGCGGTTACAAACGGCTCAAAGTCATCACAAGTCATATGCCGATGTTAGAAGAAGAGGGCTTGAATTCGCCATAGGTGATTGGGTGTTTTTAAAGGTGTCACCGATGAAAGGGGTAATGCGGTTCGGAAAGAAAGGGAAATTGAGTCCACGTTACATAGGCCCATATGAGATCATTAGAAGATTTGGGCAAGTTGCGTATGAGTTGGCACTACCCCAGGAACTTTCCTTAGTCCATCCGGTATTTCATGTTTCGATGCTTCAAAAATACATAGGAGATCCATCTCGTATTGTTCCAATTGAAGATGTCCAAGTTACAGAGGATCTTACTTATGAAGAGGTACCCATTACTATTCTAGATCGGCAAGTAAAGAGATTGAGCAATAAAGACATAGCTTCCGTAAAAGTCCTTTGGAGAAATCAACAAGTAGAGGAAATCACATGAGAAGTGGAAGAAATGATGAAATTCAAATATCCCCATCTATTTCAAATGGACCAAGAAGTTCAAAGTGTGGAAGTGGGGCAATAACAAGTAAGTCTCCATGAGCTTTAAGTGTTTATGTATATACATGCTAATGTAGAGATACAATTGTTGTAATTGAAACGATATTGTTAACATTCGAGGACGAATGTTCCTAAGGGGGGAAGAATGTAACACCCCGTACCTTCCTAACCCTACTTGACGATGTCGAGCAATGCTTACTTAGGTGAAGAGAGCTATACATACGTCTTTTGTAATGCTATGGACGAGATACTTGGCTTTTGGCCTCGTAAATGTGATTAAGCCTTTCATAGGAGGTGTTTTGTGATTTTAGTGGAGCATTTATGGGGTTAAAAATGAGGCTAAGAGGACCCCCAAACAAAGGATATTAAGGCTAAGAAGTAAGTTAAATAATAGGATTTAAAGTATCTAACCAAATCCGCAAAGAAGAGTCGAAGCACAAAAAAACAAAAAAATTTCAATGCCACAGGAGGTGCAAGGCGCTGGTTCTGGTGCCCAAACCAGCAAGCTTTTAAAGCTCAGTGCCCTGGTGGGCGCCAGGCGCTGGCTGGGTGGCCAAACCAGCAATGCTTCCAAAATTTGTTCTAAGTGTCCAAAGGTGCCCGGGGACGTACCGAGCCGATTTTTACCACGTTTCTTCTACAACCATGAGTATATACATGAAACGAGTAAAGTATTATAGTGGTGTGATAAAATTACTCGAGAACAAATTTGGCATCAAAATGACGATTTTACCCTTGTGGTCAAAATGAGCCATACATGGCTAGAATCACTTGTTTTTGGGATTGGGGCTACGGATATGAATAACGTGAGTGGGAATATTGTTGTGATACGTATGAGATGATTTAAACATGAGAAATTATTGATTTTATTGGGTTAAGTGATTTGGCCTCAATAAAAGCCCAAAATGGGGCAAAAGACATAGGTCACATGACCCAATCTTCTATTAACTAAGTCAAATAAAGCATTAAATACCAAGGATGACTAAGGATGGACCCAAGGACTATAAATAGACCCAAAAATCAGATTTTATTCACTTATAACTCTCATGTTCTTTTAGATATTTTCTCCAACCTTCTCCAATATTCTCTCAAACCCTAAAGAACTCAAAGGCAATTTTGGAGCAAGAGCCTCACTTTTCAAGCTTGGGTAAGTGAATATTGCTGTTATGGATTAATATATTATATGCATGAAAGAGTATGTAAATCATGTTGGTTGTGCTTGGAAATGTTGGACATGGTACTTTGTGCTATTGTATAAGATTTGTGATCCATGGGATTTGAACTTGAATTAGGACTTGTGCCTTTGATGAAAGATCATGGTATGGATAAAATATGAACGTGTATGGTGTTATTTTGTTATTAAACTTGTTATTTTTCTATAAGTGCAAATTGTGGGATTTTGGCCGATTTGTGCTATGAAGTGTATTAAGGTGAATTGATGGATTGTTTGTGATGTGGTGTGGATAAGAAAGTGTAAAGGGGAAGTGTTGTGGTGGAATGTATTGATTATCATGTATTGGTCAATGTTGGGAATATTGGAGGATTTTTGGAATAAATATTCTATCAATGGTTTTGTCAAGGGGAAATGACATGTTTCAAGGCAAACATGTACCCCATTGATGTTATATGCATTTGTAAAGTAGTTGTTGGTTAATGTGAATTCCGTTATGTATTTGTGTTGTAGAGTGACACATAAAGAAGGAGAGGGACTATTATATGCACATCTAGGATTGTATATCCGTATTGAGAGTACAAGGTATGTAAGGTTACTTTGTCCATATTTTTCTGCGGCAATTAGTCTTCAGAGTGACATTTCACTAGTCCTATTTACGAAATGTGCTAAGGTATACCATATCCAGTTATCCATGGTCATTGTCATGTTTTTCCTACTCATTGATCATTGGTGAATCTCATGTCTCATATTCATGGTTAATGTTCCAAAAGCTCAAATAAGGTTATATTCCAATGTTCCAATAGTAACTATACTTATGTCTCTTGTTTATAGATTATTGTCCAATAGTTCCCATGGTGTTATGATTCTAATAATGTTATGTTGACAAGTTATTCACATGTCTCTCACTCATTGGTTAATGATTCAAAGTTTCCAACAATGTCATGTTCAAAATTTCAAAGTGATGTTATGACTATCCTAGTATCAATCTCAAAGTAATGATTAAAGTATGCAAATGTGGTCAATGATCAAGTATGGGTGTCAAGTCTAGGGGCATAAGCCTAGCTCGAATCGATCCCGATGTATTGATTTATGGGTGGCAAGTCTAGGGGCATAAGCCTAGCTCGACTCAACCCCGATGTATTGATTTATGGGTGGCAAGTCTAGGGGCACAAGCCTAGCTCGACTCGATCCCGATGCATTGATTTATGGGTGGCAGGTCAAGGGGCATAAGCCTAGCTCGACCCGATCCCAACATGATGATATGATATGAAAATTCGGGGCTTCTCCGAGTCAGGGTGTATATATGTTTTGGTGTTGTACATGTTGTATAAAGTGGGGACTTGTACCGACTTTTGGTTTGTATGGGTCAATGCATCTGTTAGAGGCTTTGGTAGACGCACGTGGGTATATGTATATAAGGTGACTTATGAAGTCTTGTTTTGATGGCCTCAACAGCCAAGTTTCTCAAATGTGTATATATATGGCACATGTTCTATGATGTCCAATATCCATGATTTCCAATACTAGTCGTTCATGTTTTTATGTGATAGTGGTGTTTCCTATGGCATGCATATGAATGTATGAAAGCATAGCTTGGTTCTCTCGGGCCTTATTGGCTACGGGTGCCAATCATGCCTCGTTGGGATTCGGGGCGTGACATACCCCCAGAATGGGAAGTAGAGTTTAGTATTGATGTGATTCCAGGCATTCTGCCTATCTCTTTTCCTCCGTATAAAATGGCTCCAGCAGAGCTACGAGAATTAAGAAGAACAAGTAAAAGGTTTGGCGGACAAGGGGTACATAAGATCTAGTATGCCCTTTGGGGTGCATCCGTATAAAAAAAAAAAAAAGAGAGATAAAATGGCATATTGAAAATGTGTATTGACTCCTGGTACTGCATAAGGTAACAATCAAGAACAAATATCCCCTCCTCAGAATTGACGATTTGTTTGAGCAGTTACAGGGTGCCAAGTGTGTTGTTCCTTTTTATCAAAAGGATTGTATTCACTCTTTCTTGCACCAATATCTCTAGAACAAGAGTGACTTGAGATAGGGTTATCACCAAGTCAGAGTTAGAAACAAATATATACCTGAGACAGCTTTCCGAACACGGTCTGACTATTATGGTTCTTAGTTGTGTCATTAGAACTAACAAATGCACCAGCTGGTGTTATGGATTGGATGAATAGAGTGATCAAACTATTCTTGAATGTATTTGTGACTGTGTTCACAGATGATATTCTGGTTTATTCGAGGCCACAAGAGGACCACGTTAATCATGTGCAACAAGTGTTATAGAAGTTTTCTAAATGTGAATTTTGGTTATATCTATAGCGTTCTTGGGTTACATTGTATAGGAAGAAGGAATAAAGGTCGGTACGCAAAAGATAGAGGCGGTGGAAAAAAAAAAAGGGAAAGAATTTACACACAAGACAATTAAGTTTCAATAGAACAATGCGTGTGAGCAAAGTTTCCAAGAGCTGAAAGATAAATTAACTTCTACGCTAGTTTTAGTATTTCTCGAAGGCACAAAGGTTATGCAATATATTGTGATACTTCCGGGGTTGACCTCGTATGTGTGTTAATGCAGCATGATAAGATAACAGCGTATACCTCACGACAGTGGCAGCCATATGTTATCTCACACATGATTTTGAGATAATAGTTTTAGTACTTAGTTGAAAGATACGAAACCACTACTTAGGGTTCATATTGATATATAAATATAGATCGTAAGAGTTTGCATATATCTTAAAGTAGTGGGACTTAAATCTGAGGTAGGAAAGATGACTCAAATTAGTAAGAGATTAAGATAAGATACTGAGATCACATTCGGGAAGAGCAAATGCGGTGGTTGATGCGTTAAGCCGCGAAACACTAGGAAGTACTAATGGTCGGTTCATGAGGACACAAGGTAGGGTTGAGGATCTACATATTGATTCAATAGGTTGGTAGTGCATTTACTTGAAACTCCAAATCAAAGGGTTATAGCGCAAAATGCGATAAAGTCTTCATTCATAGAGGTAAAGGAAAAGCAACAAGCGAGTTCTATTTTTAGTTCGGCTGAAAAAGGAACGTACCACAAGGGTCGATGAAATTTGACTTTGCACGGGAATATTTCAATATCAAGGTAGATTAAGTATACCAAATATAGATGAACTAAGGAAATGAATTATAACCGAAGCACATCATTCATGGTATTCTATTTTATTAGGGAGAAACCAAAATGTACCATGGTTTGGTAAGAAGGCATTGGTGAAGCAATATAAAGAAGAAGAGCATTATAGAATTTTTAGCTCCTTGACCAAATTGTCAATAGGTAATAACAGAGCATCAAGAACCTGGAGGTTATATGCCATGTATACATTTTCCAGTTTAAAATAAGACATGGTTAACATGGATTTTATCTCAAGTTTGCCTCATACACATAAGGGTTGTCTCATATATTTTAGGAATTTGATTCCACGTGAGAGATAGTTGACAGGTTTACCTACACATCATACAAGTTGCCTTTCAAGACCACCTACATGGCTGAAGAATATGCGAGGTGGTATATTAAAGAGGAAGTATAGCTATACGGAGTTCCGACCTCTATTACACTAGGAAGGAGGGCTCGATTTGCTACACATTTTCTTTGATGTTTCTTTTCAGAGAAGGTTGGGTACACAAGTGAAATTGAGTCTAGCTTTTCACCCTCAAACGAACGGACAAACAGAGTATACTATCCAAACACTTGAAGGTGTACGACGAACATGTACGAGAGACTTAAAAGGTAGTTGGGATGATCATCTACCCCTTATTGAATGTGCTTATCATGATAGCTATTGTTCAAGTATCAAAATAGTATCTACAAAGGTTTATATAGAAGGAAGTTTAATTCATCAATTGGGTGGTTTACACCGAGTGGAACTGCCTTATTTGGGGCTAGATTTGGTTCACTACGCTATAGAGAAGGTTAAGGGAGTACGACAGTAGCTACAAGCTAAAACAAGACATATACTGAGATCCATTATTTTTATTTAATGTACAAGCTATATGGGATGTCACTTAGGAAGGGATATATATTGCCATTTTATAAAGATAAGTGGGAAAGATGGAACAAAAAAATATATAGCTTTGGTAACAGTACAGTGGAGAAACCGAATCACGTAGGGAGCCAAAGTAATGATGAAGTCAAAGTAACCGTGACTATTTCAAACGGGGGAGAAAGTTCAGGTATGGAGTTGGGACAATAACAAGGAAGTATCCATAAGTATTATGTGTATATGCATATATATATTAAAATAGAGATGCATGGGATGTAAATGAGACGATGTTACTAACATTCGAGGAAGAATGTTTCTAAGGGGGGAAGAATGTAACACCCCGCAACTTTCTAACCCTACTTGATGACATTGAACAATGTTTACTTAGGTGTCGAGAGCCATACGTATGTATTTTGTAATGCTATTGATGAGATAATTGAATTTGGCCCTCGCATATGTGATTAAACCTTCGTAGGAGGTGTTTTGTGATTTTTGTGGAGCATTTGTGGGGTTCAAAATGAGGCTAGAATGACCTACAAACAAAGTATATTAAGGGTAAGAAGTAAGTTAAAGAATAGGACTTGAAGTATCTAACAAAACCCGCGAAGAAAAGTCGAAAAACAAAATTTTCAAAAAAACTAAGGGTGGGGCGCGCCAGAGAGCGTGCCACGCCGCTTTGGGATAAAATTTTTAGTCCAGAGGCAGCAAGCTGGCGTACCCAAGGGCGTACCATGCTGGTTTTGGCCACTTTTCAAAGTTGGAAATTTTCTTAAGTCCCAAGGGTGCCCGGGGATGTACCGAGCCGATTTTTGCCACGTTTCTTCTAGTATATACATGAAATGAATGAAATATTATATTGGTATGATAAAATTACTCATGAACGAATTTGGCATCAAAATGATGATTTTACCCTTGTGGTCAAAATAAGCCATACGTTGCTAGAATCGCTTATTTTTGGAATTGAGGCTACGAGTATGAATTGCATGAGTGGGAATATTGTCGTAACGTGTATGGAATGAATTAAACATGATAAATTATTGATATTATTGGGTTAAGTGAATTGGGCTCAAAAAGGGACCAAAATGTGAAAGAAGACATGGGCCAAAAATGGGTCAAATGACCAATTCTTGCCTTGACCTTCTAGATACAACATTAAATGTTGTATGAGTGGAAAAGCATGGACTTGAGTACTTATATAAAGGACCAAAAATCTGATTTTATTCACTTGAAACTCTCATGTTTTCTAGATATTTCTCAACTTATTTTCTCTCAAACCCTAAGAGTTCAAAGCCAACTTTTGGAGCAAGATCATCATTTTCTAAGATTAGGTAAGTGATTATTGTTATGGATTAATCTATTATATGCATGGGAGAGTATGTAAATCATGTTGTTTATGCTTGGAAGTGTTGAACATGGTACTTTGTGTTTTTGGTAAAAGATGTGATATCCATAGAATTGTAACTTGAACTAAGACTTGTGACTTTGATGAAAGAGCATGGTATGGATAAAATATGAACTTATATGGTGTGATTTTGTTATTAAACTTGTTATTTTTATATAAGTGAAAATTATGGAATTTTGGCCAATTTGTTGTTGTGAGGTGTATTGAAGTAAATTGATGGCATAATTGTGATGATGGAGAGTGGGAAGTGTGAAATTGGTATGACATGCTATTGGTTATCATATGTTGGTCAATGTTGGGAATATTGTGGGATTATTGGTATGGTAGTTTCATAAATGGTATTGTCAAGGGGGAAATGACATATTAAAGCCAAACATATAACTCAGTGTTGTTATATGACCTTGTAAGGTAGTTGGTGGTTAATGTTGGCTCCGTTATGTATTTGTGTTGTAGAGTGAAACATAAGGAAGGAGCGGGACTATTGTATGCGCATTTAAGATTGTGTATTGGTATTTAGAATACAAGGTATGTAAGGTTACTCTTTCCGTATTTTTCTGCAGCATATAGTGAACACCCTGTTGTGGTACTTACCCATTTCCAAAATGTCCTAAGGTATCTTGTTTCAGGTTATCATCTATTGTTAATCACATAGACGTTACTCTTGATCTATTGTCATTCACGGATCACATAATTATGAGCATGGTTCCAAGTTCCAATAATGTTGTGACTACTAACAAAAATGGTTTCAAGGGAAGTGATGACGTAAGGAGAAGCTATTCATTCTTAAGTCACATATTCCTTATTCATTAGTTATTGTTGTTCATGAGTTACGTAATGACGGACATGTTCCAAAAGAACCAATCATGTTGTGCTCTTGAGCTTCCAATAATGTTGTGGCTATGTATATATACGTTAATCTCTCATAATTGATTGTATCAATCTCTCATAAGAGGATGAATCAATCCCTCGCAAGTACATCTCTCAAAAGTAAGAAATAAAGTAATTCATATTTGTTGGTGGTTAATGGTTGAGTATGGGTGGTAGCTTTGGGGGAAAAATGCCTAGCTCAAGCCGATCCCCAAATGATTGGATCGGGGGCAATCCTAGAGTCATAAGCCTAGCTCGGACCGATCCTGATAGGGGGCAGCTCTAGAGGTATAAACCTAGCTCGAGACGAACCTGATATGTTGGTTTATGGGTGGCAGCTCTAGAGGTAATAACCTAGCTCGAGCCGAACCCAATGCTTTGATTCTTAGGGTGGCAGCTCTAGAGGCGTAAGCCTAGCTCGAGTTGATCCCAACATAATGTTATGTTATGTTAAGACCCACTGATCAGTTGGGGCCCGGGTACGATATAATATAAGCGATGAAGAATAAACAACAAAGCGAAGAAATAAAGTATGTAAGGTACATGGTTCCACATATGAAGATTGATGGGTTGTTCATATTAACTATCCTATTACATTTTGATTCTATTGACGTATTTATGACAGTTTTATATGGCTTTACATACTCAGTACATTATTCGTACTGACCCCTCCTGGGGGCTTACCTTACTTGCTGCAGGTGTAGGTACTAGTAGACCTCCACTGTAGATTGCAGATCTTTTGCAGACTTTTGGTGAGCTCCAGTTGGTTTGGGGCTTTCTGAGTTGCTATGTACATTTATTATGGTATTGTATATGAGTATAGAGCGGGGTGTTGTCCAGACTCTAAGTTTGTCATAGTTATGTATTTCAGCTAGAGGCTTTTGTAGACATATGTGGGTATGTGTATGATGGTGAAACAAAGAGATGTATGTCCTTTTGACTCGATGGCCCCAACGGCCAAGTTTCTTTAATGCATATATATTGTTCCATGATATTCGTACTTAGCAGTTTATGTCTTTACGAGGTGGTGATGAATCTTATGGTGTGCATATGATTGGTCATGAGTAAAGATTGGTTATCTCGGGCCTTATCAGCTTCGGTTGCCAGTCCGGCCCGAATGGGATTTCGGGTCGTGACAGATTTATATTAAGATTTTAGAGTTTTATTCATATTGTGAGGTCATACTTATGTTTTCATCATTGAATTCTTCTCGTGTTCTTACAATCAGGAGTAGCTAAACCCCATAACTAGGGTTGTGTGAACCATAAGAAATTAACAAAATGGGTTAAGTGTGAAGCAATTTTGAACCAGTATGACTGCATGTATTGGTATTTCCTTCATTATAATTGACCTTCTAACGATTGCAATCGTTGGAAAATTGCTTATATTCTAAACTTGCTTGAGACAAAAGTAGAGATTGGGATAAGGGATTAACAACAGATATTTGAAGCCATCAACCATCATCTAATAACTTGAGCCGTAACAAGGATAGTTATCTGAGATCAAGAACAAGGGCTAGTAGTGCGACACTCGGAGACTGAGAGGAGAAGAGTGAAATTCATATAACCAAGGTCGAGAGACATTTAGATGAACCTATCTTGTTAGATTTTGCATGCAACACAGTGGGATAGTTTGCAAGCATAAGTAGCCGGTGGAGTTAAGGAATCTTGGGGATCACAGTCCTAGTGCTTTTCTCGTATTGATCACAAATCTGACAATCAGCAATTGTTACTGTTACTATCTATTTTCAAAACTCCCTCTTTTTACTTACTTGCCAATTACTCGGACAAACACTCGACATAAGCTCATCCTATTCCTTGTGGGATCAACCACAACCTAGTTGGGTTCTATATTTTATACAATGACCACGTTATACTTTTCTGGAGGTATAGTTTGGGTGACATCAAATGTTGGTCATCTACACACAATCTACCAAGGTAAAGAGGGATGAATTTTAGGAGTTATCCTACAATTGATCATCAGAATCGTACCTTGATGTTACGATCATGGTGTCAATCATTTGATTAAACTCCTAAAAACCAACATTCAGGACATCAAACCTACGACTTTAAGGAACGGTCGTGATTACATATAACGATAGTCCTTAAGGCTTGTAGGATTGCAGGTAATTTTTCTTAAACCATCTTGGTATGACAAGGAGTTATGATCGTGGGTCCATACCACGATTATAAGAGACAATCATCTATTGGGTCCACTAAAATAAGTAGGACCCGATCCGACCCGACCCAATTAGGATTTAAACCCTTAAACCATATTTGAAACTTGATTTGACCTTATAATCATTGCCAATCATTTTTACCTAAAATTCCTTACCTTTAAGCAATCAAACCAGCGACATACAAGAATTTTGTACCTCTAATTTGTGTGAGGAAAGCTCTCTCTCAGTTTTGGCTTCTTACACATCTGAATACCCAAATTTGCAAGAAATCAAGTAAATAATCGTGCTTCTATTAGTGTGAATGACCAAGTAATGAATGAAACACAGGTAAATTAGTGTAGTATAGTAATGAGGGTATTGAATCACTTATGGGAATGAGTGTGTGCATGAACAAAGGCACAGGGGAAGTCTGAGTACCCTTCTCGTGCTAAAAGTTTCTAGTCAATGATGGTCTAAAATAGGTCTAAAGAAGTAAACATCGGCTGTTTAAATCTACTTAGTGTTAGGGTACTCCACAACACAATCTACGATTATGGTGTCTACCTACGATCATAGGTTGGGTCATTGTGAGATACCAGAGTCCAAATTATAGGTGCTTATCATACGAGGGCATCCCACGATCATCTTATCAAGGTACGATCATGGAATATGATCGTTTGATGTTACATACCCTCAGTAAATTGAGATTTTTCCTATGATTGAAAGGTACGATCATACCTTCATTGCACAATCATAGAAAAGGTTCGTCTGATATGATGTTTTCCCAGTACTTTTGGGGAACCCTTTATACAATCAAAAGGTACTATCGTACCTTTATTGCATGATCATAGGAAGGGTCATCTAAGTAAATTCCTACACCTATAACACTATTTAAAATTTGAGTCTAATCTTTCTCTATATAGGTGCAATGGTACCCAAGTCACAGAACAAGTTGAAGAAGGTCATCTCCAAGAAGCATTCACCCAAAGACACACCTCCAACTTCGGAGAGTGAATCTGAAAGCTCAAGTAAGTCTGAGGTTAACCTTTCCACCAATATTTCTGCTAATCAATCCTTGCCTCGAACCACTAGCGCAAAGACTAAGGAAATTAAAAAGGCCAAAGAGACTGTTATATATATGGCTTTGGTGCCCGCAGCCTCCCCCATCAACCTCCTCCAGTGTTAAGAGGGAAGGGAATACTCAAACCCAAATGGGGGTGAGCATGATCATCATTGTGATGGGATGAGTTCCTCGAAGGAGGACAAAACATCAAATCTCGAATCCTTCAAGGACCCAGTTGCTGCCCTAGTTTAAAGAGGTACTGACCCGAGGAAATGGAGTGTGCCAAACTCCAGAAACTATTATCTAGAATGGGTTTCCATAAAAGACAATGGGAACCAAAATAGGAGCATACAAGAAGATCCCCGGGTTCTAGCTAAGTCTCTACATAAAGTCCTAGAAGTGGTCTGGGTGTTTGAGAGGTATCAACTAGGGTGGATGACTAGGCTACTCCGCATATATAGGCCAGAACTTGTGAGGGAGTTCTATGCCAACTACGTAGCAACACTGAATTCTTCCAGTAAGTTCAAAGATATTAAGAAGCATCTTAGGTTGGAGAGTGTGATGGTTTGGGGAAAGGAGTGCAATGTTTTTGGCAAGGATATCTCTAAGGCCTTGTTCATTGATGCTTTTATGCCAGTTGAGAAGACTTCGGAGTATAACCACCAAATGTATGAATTGAAAAAATTCAAGAAGTTGAGTGTTGATGATAAAATTATACATTATAAATGGTTGGCGGACCAAATTATAGAGGAAGGAGATAGAGTGGCATGGATTAATAGGGCAACAATATATAAGCACACCTTGAAATTCAATGCCATGGTATGGTGGTCTATTATGAGGCACAACATTGCACCCACGGTGAATGATAATACACTTGGTGCAGTATATGTGGGCCTTGTAACTGCTTTCTTGGCAGAAGTAGACCTTAACATTTCGTACATCATTGTGGAAGGGATTCTTGATAGAGCCCTGGAGTTCAACACCACATTCCCATTCCCTTGCCTACTAACTCAGTTGATGCAGAACTCAAATGTGCCTTCTATTCCCGCAGTTGACAAATTTATTCAGTGAACTATGAGTGTAAATGTGACACTGATCAAAGATGTATGGAATTCAGCTGCCCTATGAGGCCCTATACCAAACTTGCCACCGGATGTGGAGGGGGGTGCCCCAACTAGTGATATACTAGTATATGATGCTGGTGCTAAATCATCATCCTCTCAACTATCCATAGCACCTACTGGTGCCCGTTAGTTGGTTCCTGCAGGCAACACGTTGATCCCGATAGCATAGTTGGAGCAGAAAATATAGAATCAACTGTTTCATGATGCTCGGCTTTGCAAGTTTGAGGTAGTGGTAAAGCCCTACCTGAGAGATGAGATTAGGGCAACCGTACGGGTTGTTCAAACCTGCCTTGATAGTTTTAAGAGCTGGATGACAGCTAAGTTAGATAAGGTCTGGGCCTCAGACATGAGTTTTATCACTACAAACTTTGCCATATTAAATGAAGTAGTCAAGGAGCTTACAGAGCAGACCATCCCAGCTATGCCTCCTCCACCTCTAGTTATGCAATGTTTGGCTGAGTTAGCAGTTAATATGTACTCCGTAGTCCCTGATTTCTACACACAGGCCCTGGTAGTCAGGGGTGATAACTCAGATGTAAAGGAAATAGGCAATGATTTTCAGCCCCGTAAGAGAAGAAAGAGTGAAGGAAAGGAGAAAAAGAAAGATAAGAGCAAGAAGAGTGAAAAGAAGGATAGAAAATATAAGGATGAAAAGAGAAGGAAGAAAAAAGAGACAGAGCAGACCTTTAAGACACATATTCTAGAGGGTGTGGAGAAATCGCCGGCAGTTGAGGTGGTTCAACAGAGTTTAGGAGGTACGAAGACTGCCCCCACAGTGGATGATAATTAGTCAACAATTTCAGTAAAATGGGGGGGGGGTTGTTATTATTGGATGCTTGTTAACCAAATTCAATAACAACAAAGTAACGGTCAATTTTATAACACTTAAATCAATGGAGACAAATAAACTAGGACTGTGTTCACCTTGGTTTCCAATCACTTCAGGGTTACATGAAACATAAATATTGCATTGGTACTTGTAATTATAAGGTAATCGATTCCAATTATTAACCTAAGTGTTTTCAACCTAAATAGATGAGAATCCACTTTAATTCTCTAAAACTTAAAGTGACAAGAATAAAACCCGATTAAATCCTCAAGAAACTAATCTCATCAAAGCATTAATCTTTTTATTCGGAGATTAGAAGCTCCGAATTCTTGTTTCAAATCTCTTTTCCTATTATCTAATATTTGCAATCACTAGAAGCTTATAAAATCAAAGGAATTCACAATATAATGACAAGTTCAACACAAATTCAATACATATAAACCCTAGAAGTAATTTTTCACTAAGAATTCCACAACCCTAGCTATAGGGATTTAGCCACTCATGATAAGAAATAAGATGAAATAAATAATTTTCATTAAGTAAAGTATAATCCTTACAAAAGAGAAATAAAAAATCTCAATCTTTGAATCCAACCAAGAATATTGTACTTTTTTCCATATTAAAATCGAGTCTCAAGAGAAAAAGATGTGTTACAAAAGTTATCAAGTGTGAAAGACGCCTATTCTCAACCCTAGACTAGGTACTTATAGGTTCAAAATAAATTAGGAATTAAAATTCAAACTGGAATATTGCATCGACCATGACAGATCACCCAACGACCCATCGGGTCAATGAAGGTCTGCCATCGGAGCAGTCACATGAGCACCTCATAACTGACTTTCTGCTTAAGTCCCAACGGATGGGATGACTGCCCTCCACAGACCCATCACTGGGCTTCATCTTGCATCATGTTCAGGATAGGCCCTAACTGCCTTGGTGACAGTCGGCCAAGGCCTTGATAACCCATTAATAGAGTTGTCACCTATCTTCAACTTGCATTAGTTTCTAGTTAAGACTTGGTGAGCAGAGTGGCAGCCTGTCGTGCTTCTGACGGTTGTTCAGTTACGCCGTTGTACTCCCTTTTAGCAAAATCTCATTTCTTTCATGTGGTTGGGATTATTACCTGAAAGCAAACACAAAACATGTTAAAATCACTAAAGGTTGCTTGTGAATTTGCAATTATCCTTAGTTAAAGATGCAAAATGGGTCGTCATAAGCCAACACATCAAGGGTATACCACAACTAAGGATTTTTGTTACAATGTTTCTTCTTCCTTGGCTGTGCTATCTTAGTTAGAACTGATATATGTAGGTGTTTTTATCTGATATTTTTGTGTTATTTTTGTTTTTGTGTGTAACTTAGAGAAAAATGAGAAAACTTGGTGCAGTCGAAAGAAAAAAGAGCATGGGAACTATTTTGAACTATTTAAATGATACCCCTTTAAACATTTTTGTTTATTTGTGTTGTGTTGTGTGCTTACTTGAACTGTAAACAATGTTTTGATATTGACATGGAATTAGGATTATGAATGTGATAACCTGGCATAACTTGCAAAAATTGGATAGGTAGTAACTTAATACATAGCCCTGAGCCAAGAGAGTGTAAGGTTTTACCTAGTCGACATGTGTGTGTTATCTAGAACTTCCCAAGTAGTAGGATAGAGGGTTAGGAAAGGATCATAGACCGTTCTTGAAACAATCCACTTAAAGCCTAAAAATCCTACCAAATCAATATAGTATCCCTTGAACCCTAATTTGAGCCTAAATAGACCCTTTTCTTTGAAACTAGCCTATTCAAATTACCAATTCTTATGATGAACCTACTTTAGCCATGGTTCCTCCTTGGACGTTGTGCTCCTCAACTTAGGCAAACCACCTAAGTTGAGGGTGGCTAGAATAGCGGTGCGTAGAAGATGGGGTGTACCAAAAATATTAGTGAAAAAAAAGGGACTCGGGTGCGGTATGTTGAGAAAAGAAAAGAAAAAGAAAAATAAAGAGTTTGAAATTAAAGAAATAGAAAAACAAAAGAAGAAAAAACCAGATAAAAAGAGAAATTGAGAAAATAAAATCGCACCCGGCATCCGAAAGATTGAAAAAGATAAAAAAAAAAGGGATAGGAATAAAAGAAAGTAGGAAAGTGGAGCCAAAATTATTGTAGTGCCAAGGAGGATTGAGTCACTTTACCCATATATACTATACCCATCCCCAAGCCTACATTACAAGCCAATGAAAGTCCTATAGTCGGATCAATCTGAAAGCTAAGGCATAGAAAATTAGGGAAACCATATGGTATCAAATGCACACAACCTAACTTCCTTGTGAGAGTGAGAGATTTGATTCAGTCCCAAGATTGATAATTATTACATAGTTTAAGTGATAGGGACTTATTTGTTGTAAGGGCATAGAGGTTGTATTATGGTTGCTACATGTTTGGGTAGTGTCATTATTTTAGGTGTTGGGTTGTCCATTGATAATGTAATTCCATCTCTTGATCCTTTTGTGATATGGTGATTGGTTTGTATATACACGACTCTGGTTGCCTTTAAGGGTATTGGAGGTTGTTGAACTATGTTTTGGTTGTTGCATGCTGAAATACTGGTTTTAGGTAAAAATTTGAATGTCGTAGTATTCTTAGTGTTCTCCTGGTTAAGCGTCTTGATAGTATAGTATATTTTGTTTGTTTGAGGACACGCAAACATTCTAAGTTGAGGGGGTTGATGTGCTGTGAAATTTTGGCACTTGAGACGCTTAAAACTATGAATATTTGCAAGTACAAAGGTATTCTTATGTGGATATGATAAGTTTTTAGGTATGTGCAGGTTGAATAGGTTCTGAAGGGGGAAGTGCTGGATTTTGGATAAAACAGGTCTTAGACTACCAGTGCTATAACTGTGGGATCTGAACATGGTCGTACCAAGGCTGTCGTGACATGAAACATAGGAAGGGTCTCAGGAGTCAAACAGACAAAAGCCTCCTACGATCGTGGCTTGATTCCACGACTGTACAACTTGATCATAGGAGGAAGTGCTGAAATCATTCTTGCAGGAGCTAAGTAACAGGAGGATCAGGTGATTGGATCCCACGATGGTACTTAGAAAAATAGTCGTACCATGAGGTCGTGGGATGGATGGTCAAAATTAAAGTCTGCAGGAGTTGAACTATAAGAAGATCAGACGACCACATGGTACGGTTGTAGAAGAAAGTCATGGAGTCATACTGAGCATCATACCAGAGAAAACTTAAAGGTTACAAAGTCTATGAGCAAAGAATGATCACCCAAGGACGATCATGGAATCAAACCACGATCTTACCTTTTCTTCATCCGACGTGACTGACTTAGATTTACTATTTTGTTTAGGGTAGGTTTTATTTTGTCTATCAATACTCTTATTCATTTTATTGTATTATTTTACGTTCTATTACATTCTTGTAAGTTTCGAAGGCATACTATTGGCTTTGGAATTTCACAAACATTGATTTTTGGGTTTTGATTCAAAGTGGAATTTTTTAGTTTATTATTTCATTATTGTAAGTTTATAATAATGTTTTCTTCTATGAATCCTTCTTGTGTGCTTGCAAGTATGAGTAGCTAAACAGTACAACTAGGGTTGTGGGAACCATGATGGATTAATAAAGTAGAATTCATTGTACGGAGTAATCTTCCACCAGTGGTCATATGTATTGATTAGTTCCTTGGGTTTGAATGATTTTTGACGGTGTGCAACATTAGAACTCGCCTAATCTATATTTTTTATGAAAGGATAAGTACGTATGGGAAGAAGGGACCAACCAACAGAGACTTGGAGCTATAAACCTCAACTAATAGCTTGAACCGATAATCTGAGATAGTTATATGGGATCCAAGATAGGGATTAGGAATGTAGGTTTAGGAGAAGAGAAAACTTAATTGAGGATACTGCTTAGAAAAGAGCGTAAAACTATTCTAAGTCTACATAACCTATCGATTGTGCATTCCGAACGTAGGGAGAAGTTACGAAGTACGAAGAACCTATAGAGTTATGAAGTTATTGGGGAACATAGTGCTAGTGTTTTTATCATATTGATTACAAATCCAAAAATCAACAATTGTTACTACTGAATCATTTATTTACAAGTCCCTCTCTTTTACAGGAAATTATTACTGATTGCCTTGACGTACAATTTAATTAATATTTTGTCCTATTCCCTGTGGTATCGACCCTAACCTAGTTGGGTTCTATATTTGATTAACGACTGCTTTATACTTTTTTTAGAGGTGTAATTTGGGCGACATCAAATTTTGGCACCACTGTCGGGGAATATGGTTATAGAGTTGCTTTAATTGTGTTTTTTGGGGTGATTGGTTGTTATTGCCTGATTGTACTTTTTTGTTGTGTTTAGGGTTCACAACGGTGTGTGCCTTGTACTCAGATTCAAGGCAATCCCATAATTCCACTTGATATGGAACATGAGAGAACTCTAATAAATAATCAAAGGATGGCTAACGAAGGAGTTCATGATCAAGGAGCCCTACTTGAGGGATTTCACGATGAACCAGCAATCTTAAATCAACTACTACACCAGTACGAGGGTCAAGAGACTATAGAATAGATCATGGAACAATTGATGGCTGAGAAGAATGCTAGACAAGAAGCTGTCAGACAGGCAGCTAGGGAAGAAAGGGCTAGATAAGATGAGGTGAACCATCTAGTTGCACTTGATGAGTGAGAGAGAGAGAAGAGAGAGAAGTAATAAGGGATAACAGCCTCCACAACAGCCTCTACAACAGTATCTGCCTTAATATGAGGATTCGAAGGAGGATTTTGACTATTTGAAGCTAGTGGAAACTGGTGCTATCATTCCACCAGAATTATATATTCGAACTAAGTTTGATATCACAAGTGCCATGATTCACTTGCTGAACTTGAAAGGGGTGTTCGCAGGCCTTACCATTGATGATGCAAATATACATGTAATGATTTTTGTTGGGATTTGCACATCTTACAATCTGCCTGGAGTCACCCAAGAGGTAATCAGACTAAGCCTTTTTCTATTCTCTTTAATAGGAGAGGCCATACTATGGCTAGCAGGGCTACCAAGGGGATCGATCACTTCTTTGAAAAATGTGGACTCAGCTCTTGAAAAGATTCTTCCCACCTTCTAAGATGTTATAGTTGAAAGATGAGATTTATAATTTCAGACAGTTGCATTCAAAGACATTGTATGAGGCTTGGATGAGGTTCAATAAGAAGTTGTAGAGTGTCCCAAACCATTGGATGACTCGTAGAAACATACTGAAGATCTTCTATAGAGCCTTGAATCCTAATACCAAGGCTGTAGCAGACACTATCACTAGTTGAACATTTATGAGTCTGCGTTGGGAGCATGCCTCCGAGATTCTAGATAGGATCACAAAAACCAACTGAGGCTGTCATACTTGGGATGTAGATAGACCCACAGGTACATACGAAATTTGAGAAACCGCAGAGCAGAGAGCACTAGATGAGATGGTAGCCCAAGAGGTAGCACAACTGAGAACTAGAATTGGGTTGTTGACTAAACAATTTGAAGCAGTTGGAGCTGAAAAGGTACATGCAGTCAGTTCACAAGGTAAGACAGCCAGGTATGAAAATTCAGATACTGAAAAGGAGAAAAAATATCTAGATAGAGAGTTGACGGGTTTTCGAGCTAAGGGCCAAGGGTCTAAACAAGACAATTAGTACTCTTGGCATGGGAATCAAGGTTGGAACTACTATGACAACAACAATTACAATAATTTTGGGTATAGAGATAGAGTTAGGAATCAAGATGGTGATTGGAGGAGAAAAGATGACTACAAGGATAAGAGTGGCCTTTACGTTCCATTGGGGAACCGTGATGTGGGTTTGAGCAATTCGAGGATTGAAGACATGCTTGCAAAGGTTGTGAAAGGGGTAGAGAAGATGGAAGGCTGCCTTAAGGAGATTAAGACGTATATTTTGGGGATAAATAAAAAAGTTGAATCACATGCAACCGCCATAAAATAGCTCGAGAAATAATTTGGTCAAATTTTTGAGGCCTTGAATCAGCATCAATATGGTAGACTTCCAAGCAACACCATCCAAAATCCAAAGAATGACGGTCGTTTCTTGGCTATTACTTCTCGGAGTGGCATATTAACCATGGACCATCTTATGCCTATGGTTGTAGATTATGTGGTAGAATCGGTGATTGTAAATCATGAGAAAGTTGTCGACTCTGAAGACCTAGGGGTGAATGAGAACGCACCTGAAAAGCCTCAAGTTGATTGTGAGGACAAGGAAAGAAAGGGGAAGGACAAGAAGGTCCCACAAGTATTGACTCCCATTTCACAACCTCCTCCTCCTTTTCTGTAAAGACTGAAAAAGAAACTTGAATAGGGAAAATACAAAAAGTTAATTTCTATGTCGAAGGAGTTGACAGTGAATATCCCTCTAGTTGAGGCACTTGAACAAATGCCAGGTTATGCAAAATTTATGAAGCATTTGGTGACTAAGAAGAGAATGGTGAGTTTTGAGCCCATTAATAATATGCATCATTGTAGTGCAATAGTCTTTAGATATTTGGTTGAGAAGAAGAAAGATGTAGGAGCATTCACAATTTTGTACACTATTGGGTGTTTTAACTTTGCAAAAGCTTTGTGTGACTTAGGTACTAGTATAAATCTGATTTCGTTAGCAGTTTATAAGCAGTTGGGGTTGGGATTGCCTAAACTGACTTTGATGAGACTTTTAATTGTAGACTGCACTGTCAAGAAGCTGGTGGGAATCTTATATGATGTTTTGGTAAGGGTTTCACCTTCATCTTTCCAGGTAATTTTGTCATACTTGACTATGAGGTAGACTTTGAGGTTTCTATTATTTTGGTGAAACCATTCCTCGCGACTGGGTATGCATTTATTGATATAGAGACTGGGAAAATAAAGTTTTGGTTGAGTTGTGATAAATTCACCTTTAATATATTCTAGTTGATGATGCTGCCAAAGGATATACAAGTGATTTCTATGATTGATACAATTTATGAGGATGACTTGGTAGCTCTCATTGAAGAAAGGATTGGAGTTGATGCCCTCAGAGCAGCAATCATGAATTTTAAGGGTGATGATATTAAAAGTTATGATTAGGTGGTGCGTACACTTAATGGTAGGGGTTCATCCAACTATGCACCGAAAAAGCTAGATCTTCATTTAAAGAATAGGGTGACCCTACCATCTCGGCCTTCTATTGAGGAGCCTCCAGTTTTTGAGCTTAAAGCTCTTTTATCCCATCTTCATTATGCATTTTTGGGAGCCAAAAATACCTTGCCATTTATTATTGCAACTGATTTAGTAGATTGGCAAGTTGAGGCTTTAGTTTTTGTTTTGAAGAGGTTTAAAAGGGCCATTGGATGGTCCATTGTTGACATCATTAGAATTCTGCCTAGAATTTGCACACACATAATCCAACTTGAGCCAGATTGTGTTCCTAGTACTAAGCATAAAATAAGGTTAAATCCACCTATACAAGAGGTGGTGAAAAAAGAAATTATCAAGTGGTTGGATGCGGGTGTGGTTTATCCAATTTCAGACAACAAGTATGCAAGCCCGATCCAATGTGTGCAAAAGAAGGGTGTAATTACTGTGGTTCCAAATGAGAAAAATGAGCTTATTTTTATGAGGCCAGTCATGGGTTGGTGTGTGCGTATAGACTATAGAAAGTTGAACTCTTGGACTGAGAAAGATCACTTTTTGATGCCTTTCATGGATCAGATGTTAGACCGACTTACTGGTAGAGGTTGGTATTATTTTCTGGATGGATTCTCAGGTTATAATCATATTTCTATTGCTCCCAAAGACCAAGAGAAAACCACTCTCACTTGTCCATATGGGGCATTCACATTAAAGAGAATGCCTTTTGGTTTGTGTAATGCACTGTAACTATTTAGCGTTACATGATGGTGATTTTTTCTGACATGGTTGATGACACTATTGAGGTGTTCATGGATGACTTCTCGGTTGTTGGATTCTCTTTTAAAAATTGTTTGGCACATTTCCCTAATGTTCTTAGGAGATGCGAGAAGTGTAACTTGGTCCTAGATTGGGAAAAGTGCCATTTCATGGTTAAAAAAGGAATAGTTCTTGGTCATAAGATTTCGAAGAAGGGGATTAAAGTCAATAAGGAAAAAATTAAGGTTATTGAAAAGTTACCTCAACTAATTTCGGTGAAAGGGATTCGTAGCTTTTTGGGGAATGCGGGTTTCTATAGAAGATTCATAAAGGAATTCTCTAAAATTGCTAATCCATTATGCAAGTTATTGGAGAAGGAGGACAAATTTGTGTTTGATGATGCGTGTCTGAAGGCATTTGAGTGCCTGAGAGAGAAGTTGATTTCAGCCCCTATTATTGTGTCTCCCGATTGGTCTATGCCATTCAAGGTTATATGCGATGCTAGTGGCATGGAGCTATGTGTAGTTCTAGGGTAAAAGTGAGGAAACATCTTACATCCCATCTATTATGCTAGAAAAGCACTTAACCAGGCACAAAAAAATTACACTGTGACTGAACAAGAGTTGCTTATTGTGGTGTTCGTGTTTGAGAAATTTAGGTCTTATTTGCTTGGCATAAAATTAATCATGCATACTGACCACACAGCTCTTAGGTACCTTATGGAAAGGAAGGATGCAAAACCAAGATTGATTCATTGGGTACTTTTGTGGGAACCATGACGGATTAACAAAGTACAATTCATAGTACGGAGTAATCTTCAATCAGTGTTCACGTGTATTGATTGTCTCCTTGGGTTTTTATGTTTCACAACATTAGAACTCACCTAATCTATAATCTGGATGAAAGGATGAGTACGAACGGGAAGAAAGGACCAACCAACAGAGACTTAGAGCTATCAACCTCCACTTAATAGCTTGAGCTGATAATCTGGGATCCAATATAGGGGTTAGTAATGCAAGTTTAGGAAAAGAGAAAACTTACCTGAGGATACTGCTTATACAAGAGCGTAAAGTTGTTCTAAGTATACATATCCTATCAATCTACATTCCTAACACCGGGAGAAGTTATGAAGTACGAAGAACCTACGAAGTTATGAAGTTATTAGGGAACACAATCCTAGAGCTTTTCTCATATTGATTACAAATCCAACAAATCAAAAATTGTTACGACTAAATTATTTATTTACAAATCCCCCTCTTTTACTGGAAATTGTTACTGATTGCCTCGACGTACATTTTGATTGATATTTTGACCTATTCCCTGTGGGATCGATCCCAACCTAGTCGGATTCTATATTTGATCAACGACTGCTTTATGATTTATGTAGAGGTGTAATTTGGGTGACATCACACTCCCAATGTTGGCATTATCAACACACATCAAAGAGTTAATAAGCTCAACACATGGTAGAGATTCATTAACCTCACAGAAAGATAAGCTATTACTCATACTCAAATCATTATCATGCTCATTCATAATATTCAGAGTGTTGAGATTAAATATTGTACCATCAAGCATACACAAAACATCTTCTTTACCTTCATCATGATCTTTAGAGCACAAGATAAAAATATTTACATGAGTTAAGATAAGGTTATGACAACCCTCGTACATCACTTCACACAACCTCTCATTTTTCCTTTCTAGAGTTTTCATATTTCATGCCCTTACTTCACCCAATCATTTATCTCTTAATTTCATAAGATTTGGGACAAATGCCAAGGACTTTGTAAGACCTCAGATTCCAAATCTATGAATACTCAGCACTTAGTATGGGAAACCAAAATATAAGACTTTATGTCCCAGGATACCATAACTCAGTGTATGAATCATATAATAGGACCACAAATCATGGTAAGACTCATGGTATCATTACCCAAGTTGTTCCAAATTCTCCAGGCACCACAACTCATACCAAGAGTTGTGGATAGGTGTACGATTCGTACAATGACTCTTTAAGACGTAATTTTGATCCTACAAGTCGTACTATCAAATCAGAGAAGTGATCTAGGAGTTTGACAAACTCCCAGGAACCATGACTCATATTAGTCATACTATGACATCACAAGTCATACTTTGAGACAAAGAGTCATGATTTAACTAGTGGTTTGAAAATTAGCAATTTTTTGCAACGTCGAATAAGGGTATTTTTTGACTATTCTTGACCCTATTACACTGTCCCACTATGTTTTGACTTTTAAAAAGTATAAATATCATATGCTAAGTCAATTATCTCATTATTCTCTCCAAACCCAAGTCAAGAATAAGTTTTAAAGCAAATCAAGCACCTAGGGTTTTGTTCAAGCAAGTTCTTCAGAGTTCTTTCTTCAAGTTTAGTTGCCTTTTTTAGTTACGTGAGTATTCAGCGATGGATTCCTTTCATCCTCACATCCAAGTATTTTCATATTAACATGAATTATGTTAAATCTAGGGTTTCTATGCCTAATTTTCCAGATTTAATTTCTCAGGTTTTGTGTTGATTTTTATGAAGGATTTACTATAAATTTATGAACTTTTATGAAGATTATGATCATATTTCACTAGTGATTTTTAAATCATATTTTATGATTATTTCATGAAATTTAGAAGTGTATGTTGAGGTTGTTCATGAAGATATGAACTCTATATTAGAATTCATAAAACTATGCATGTTTTAACAAAGTTTTTCATGATTTATGCTATAAGCATGATTTATAAGACATGTTTTAGATACAAGATTTTCAGCATATGATTCATGATATGAAATGAAGCTTAGGCTCACAACAATACAGTTAACAGATATGTTGAGTACAAACTTAACCCTATAATTCAACTATGTTATAGAGCTCTAGTATATTTTGGGAGGACTATTTAGAAATGAGAGAATAGCGATTCAGATAATTCAAGTTTCATAACTAAATTTCCATTGTAAGTTTCTCCCAGGAGACATGATTTCAAGATCCTTATTTATAGTTTTGTACCTTGGTTGGTCAGAACATACTTTTTTATTATGGGTGTATGACACTGAGCATCATGAGTTTGCATGATGATTGTCGATTATAGGAAACTCCCCACATGACTATACTATATGAAAGTTAATACTTTTATGTAGACTTTAGCTATCATGATTTCCCATGGATATATGGCTTTATGATATTAGTATTATGCATATGAAAGATTCTTTTTATGCAGATTTCAGCTATCATATTTTCCCTTAGACTTTTAGCAGTTTTGAGATATTTTAAATGATTTTCCCCATGACTTATGCATCAAATTTAACTCATGGTGCAAGTTATTCTTCATATGATTTCATGATCAGATTTTTTAGCTTTACATGATATTGTACTCGACCCTTTTTTCAATTTCATTCTATGTATATATGTATATGTATAACTTACTTACCAATATATTCAGTTGTATTGACTGCATTTTGCATTATGTCCTTTTATGATGTAGTTTCTGGCATTCAAGTATGTGATCAAACTCTATGGTAGGATTCAAATCGTAAGTTGTTGATTAGATTTCCTATCACGACTCGAGACTACACCCTAGTCGTAATACAGTGCTTAGAACTACAAGTAACCCCAAGTTAACCCATGGCCTGGCATGACACTAGAATACTAAATTTAATTGAAACATACTGAATACGGAAGATAAACAATTTAATAATCAGATCCTGCAATAACTAAAATAATCATTAGTCTTAAAACCACCACAAGCAGAAATAACTAATTGTCTGAAAGCCTCTACTAAAAGATGAGCTGTTGGGACAAGTCCCTTTCTAAAATTGAAATAATAACAAAATAAAAGAATACTGAAGTCTCATTCTTAGATTATGCGGACTTACTAATAATCTGCTACTGAAGGGTACTGGATCGTGCTAACTATGAGTCCGATGATGAGTGCTGGAACCTATATCATAATACAATACAGTGAAAAATAAAGTATGCGGTCTGTACTTTTAATGTACTGAGCATGTGAGGTATGCAACTGTAAATAACTAAGAATGTTGGGAAATATTGATAACTGATCTAAAATGCAAGACTGAATGCATAAGTTGAACTGAAGTATAATGACCCTATTATAAATTCATATAAATTGAAAAGTAATGATAAGTCTAAAAAGTCATAATTTAAAATAAGTAGATTGAGCTGAGGGTCATGTACAAATACTAAGTCTGAATTTGTAACTGTGGGAGAGCCTATTAATCGATATAAACCAAGTGAAAGGTCCCGATATATCTTGCCAAGGTATAGAGGCATCACTAACGTGATTACTAAACTGATGTCCAACTAGGTGGACTAAATAATCCTATGTTGTTATGTATTTCGGGGACTTAGGTGCACTGAACCCCAGTCTAACTCGGTGCTGAGTCCCATATTGTTTGTATTAATAGCTCATTGTCACGACCCGAACTGAGGCCCTAGCCATGACAAGCCTCCCCAGACTAATGAAGGCCCGAGAATACCCCTTAGCATTATATCATAAGCATAGTTATAAAAAAAGTTCAGAAAATAGACCCATAAGTTATGAAGTTCAAAGGAAATCAATAATCCAGAACTCAAGTCTTGAACAAGACATAAAAATATTTAACTAACTTAGTCTATGAAGCCTCTAACAACATGAATAAGAATATCCTACGACAGACCATGACCCCGACAAACCATAAAACAAAATAGCCCAAGTCTAGCTGAAAGTAAACATATGCCTTCCGAAAGATGGATGGCTCACCACTTGCTAGCCGCTGGCCTGAGTGAATCCTAACATAGGCAGAATCACGGTTAAATGCTTCGGAACCTACATCATGAAAAAATGTAGCGTCCGGGTATGGTCAGTATGATGAGTACTGGTATGCAAACCGAGGAAAAAGGATCCAAAACAGATCATATAATATAATAATAATAATTTGGAAAATTTCATAACATAAGTCTGTCATAACTGAAGAATGAAATAGAGAATATTTGAGAGATAAAATAAAGTAGTCATTTGAAATCCTTTAGTTCTGAACTGTGTAGTTACCCCGACATTAAGTAACCCATGGGCAATATGGGTCTAGTACTCCCCAACTGGAGGGGCCTCAGCCCATGTTAGTCACATAGACTGAGATAACATAGTTGGCCAATCATAACATAATCATAGTTGCATACAACTGCTCAAGGAAAGCATATAGTGGTCATCCATTTTTTAGGACAAGACCTCCCCACGTCGGTAAATGCAATTTCAAGCATTAGTCACAAGGACCACACCTTCTCGGTGAACTACATAATTCTCTTCAAGCCCAATTAAAATATTTTTCATTACATTCATTCATGGAGTCTTTCATTAAGGCATTCACATTTTGGTATCGTCATACCAAGAACTTGCAAGTCACTCATATCATGCAAAATAATTTTCATTAAACATCTTTTGACTCCAAAACCCCTCCTTTAAAATCATAAACATAATCATAATTGAAATTCCCATAACAATTCCAAACCATTTGAATAACACAACATCTTCAATGATTTAAAGGACGGGAAAACATTTATATTCCTTACGAAATTTCAAAGCTTTCAAGAGATTGGAAATCATGGCTAAAACATCTATCAATTTATCATTCGACCATCAAGACATAATAGTTCATTGTTTTCAAATAGCCAATTTAGTCTCAAAAACCCCAATTAAAGATTAAATCATTATCCAAAAGAAAAGGAAAAAATTCATATCAAGCTTTAATGACAAAAATCACCAACCTTAGTTTCAAATTCACCATCATAATATACATAATAAATAATAATCATAATTTAGAATAGTATTTGAAATAGGGAGTGTTCAAACATGCCTTTTTGACGGAAGGAATTTGGGAAAGCTTGAATTCTTGGTCTTGAAGCTTGAACCCTAGCTTGAAATCAATTGAAGAATTAATTGATTTGGATCCATCCCACAAACCCTTGATGATGAATTTGATGAGAAAACATTGAGAAGAAAGCTTAATCTTAAATATTTCCTGAAACTTTAGGATTGGGAGTTTGGGGTTTTGGGAGAGAAGAGGAAATTAGGGATTTGGGAATGAATATGATAGTTTAGGACGATTTTAGGGATTAAAAATGGATTTGGGAAGTTACATGGGGTTAAAGGACTAGTTTACCCTTGATTTAATAAGAGAAAAACGTATTTTTACGTCGGGAAAGGAGCTCCGCGTCGCTCAGCCCAACACGACACTGGGATAGTGCCTCGCTAAAATGCCCATAATGTTTTACTCCGGACTCGAATTAATGAACGGTCAGTTGCATTGGAAAGAAGACTCGAATAAATTTAATTTGGTAGGTTCTAGGATATCTAACTCATTATATTCTAGAAGTAATTTTCGTTGGAAGTTGATAAGAACGTCTACTAAAACTCAATCGATAGAAAAGTTCTCCACTGAACTTTGAGCTAGGAGATTTCTAAGATACAATTCATCTCCAAAGATGTTCCCTCACTAAGAAATTTATCTTCATACTTATATCCTAACAGAAATCATAGGATTCAGGTCTATACACGTGTAAAGGACAGTCCAAATTCTAGCCCGAAAGTGTGGGGTGTTATATTATCTCCCCCTTGGGATCATTCGTCCTCGAATTATGGATATGAACTTATTGAAGCTCTAGTCGTACGGAATAAAGGATGAAACTTCACATTAGGAATTCTCCCTCAACGAAACATACATATGCATCAAAAGGAGCTTCATGACAACACCAAGCAAATCGTGCAAGCACGAATTATGAGATAATGAGACTTGACATAGTCACGATCTTGGACATGATTTCTATGGAACATCATCATAACAACATAAGACATGAATTTTTCAAAAATCATCGGCCTGATTAAGATTTACACAAGACATGAAATAAGATTTTTATGGGACATAAGGATAGAAGCATTCTCCACCTTAAATGGTATGTCTAATAGCCCTTAAATTTAGTAACACTCCTCAACTATGTTTTCTACTATGGATACCACACTTCATAATTTCAAACATACAATTCCCCCGTGAAACACATAACTACTAGAGCCTGAGTTTAAATGCATAGCGCTTCCATGTTAAAGCCTAACCCTGAGTTAAAATACTAGCCTAAGCTACAGGGCTTTATACTTTACATCCATCTAAGAATACTACTCCATCTTATTACTATAATCAAACAACCTCAAATCTTAATCAAAGAGTATTATCTCTATAGCACAATGGTCTACATATCTACCAATCATAATATTCAAGCGTATCATTACTACTCCCACTTTACAGACCTCCACAACTAAAATTAGAAACTTTCATCACTTTCACAAAGCCTTACGCCATATGTCCCCTTTATAAATCAATCATGTCATCCAAGCCTACTAATACATGCATTTTAGGGTCTTCCACACCTAGAATTATCAATTTAGTCACTTCTAATGAAGTCACATCATATATTCCCCATCCAACTATATCTAATACAACTGGTCATCTACACTTATAATTTCTTTGGATGGAGAAATTACACCACTAATTTTCATAGCTAAGAGCATCTACTTTCTCCCAACAAAATCATTACTCAACTTCTTCAACACCACTATCATACTATAAGCAAACTCACTGGAGGACTAAAGTGAAAATGGTTCGAAATATGAGGAATATTATTTGACCATGACTTATACTTGTTTGAGCCCTGACACCCAAAAAGGACCTATAAATATGGTATAATAGGCACGAATATTTCATATATAAAATGCATAGAGAATGGATAGATGATCGTTCTGACATAGACATAACATGGCATGAGGTCTTAGGACTGGGCACACAGAGAAATATGAGTGCATATCATGAGTTTTATACATACGGATCGATTCATAAATTAAAGGAATACGACTAGGATTTCTTCCTGAAGCTATTGCTTCTAATTTGTTAACTATGAATGGTCATGAGTTTGCATAGATAGTATCGCTTTGGGCTTATACATGACATAAAATGAGTTAGTAACATATAGAGAGTATAGTTTCTTAGAACTAAGCATAATATGAGACATGGGTTTATGGATCATGAGTGTCGTAACATAGAGCTTGAATACTTGGAAGCTTGGATTGCTGAGAGACGTTATTGTTTCTACCCCGGAGCATGAACATAAGTTTCATAGAGAACTCGGACCTTAGGCATAGGCATGACTTGAATACATAAAATACTGGTAGAATTTTCTCTTAAACCTAAGTAGGAGGAATTTTCTCGAATAAGAATAGATATCATCATGACTATTCCCTGAAACTCACCACCGTAAGAAAAACTCAAGATCTACCTTAGTTCATCATCTCCCCCTTAGCTAAAGGTCTGTATCCTAGACTTGTAGACATATTCTCTCTTTAGATCTATAAGAACAATACTCTGCGTAATGGGGGAATCACTATACACATGAATGCTAAACTCACCATGATAAACTATAACATGAAGACACTAAATTCTTTCTAGGACACCCCTTTTCAGAGATACTAATCGTAACTTTCACTAGCGTCTATAGTCATCACCCTATAACTTACACTCTCATGGGCGTACACATCCACATTCTATAACATATAACAATCCATTCTCCACTCCTTAGCATACTAGCATTAAGCCTCTAATTGCATGACCTCACGACTTATCAAAAAATATTAATACTATACCAAGGGATCACATCGTCTATCTATAATTCCCTCAATTCAGCTCAAGAAAAAAAACACCATATAACAACTACCTAGACTTCTCCTTAATAAGCAATTCAAGAACATGAGCTAGCTACACATGGCACTCATAACTCAAGACCAAGTACACCTAATTCTTATAACTTAAGGATCTTATCCATCTAATGATTTAGCCATAATTTTTTACTACAACACTAGTCCTTATATATATATAATACACACTTACACATTCAAAACTTCCATAAGGTATCAACTTAAACTATTCCACACACTAAATTCAGCCTGCTAGATCTATTTTTCATAGAGACAACTTTACCTTTCAAGCTATCATTCTTTTCACCACACTCAACATCTAAAGTTCAAACTTAGCGACTAATACAAAATATGAATTGCTAATGAAACATCCCACATACTATACTAGCTCATAGTTACCAGATAAAATCAGGAAATACTAGTCCACCAAAATTTTGACAAAATAATCGATCTTAATTTCTTCTTTTACTTAATTGTGGCCTGCAAGCATATTCTTCTTCACAATTTTACACTACACCTTAATAATCATTACACATCTTCTCACATAGTTTACAACTACTAGATAAAATTCAAAAGGTAAAACCACATAATAAGGATAGCCGATCTTAACTTCATAATATAACCCATTACGGTCTATTAGCACATTCTCCTTCCTCCCATCACATCTACTTACCCAGGCATACATTTAAGCTACCTTCAAAATTCTATAAACACCACTAAGTCCCCCTTAAGCAAGTCATCTATAACAAGGTTCTTGAAAAGGTATGAACACATGTCTTACTTTGACTCAACCGCACAATTCATAAAGATAGGGGAATACGCTTAAAATGAATAGACTTTGATGCACTAATGGACTCCTCTCAAGTCCTTGTACAGTTTTGTAACTTTTTGATGACTCAATCGAAAAGGATCACATTATTAGGAATTTGAGTTTTTGCACTGGTATCACCTCGGCAATGAGGTATAGCCAACATAATTAGAGTCAGGAAAGAATCTATATAACTTTCTTATGGACAACACAATTGCACGATCTAAAGTATGAAAGAATGTAAAACATATCCTAAATGCCCTGTAGCCTCCTGATTATAAGTGTGGCGCACAACACACCTATAAGCAAGACTCTACTAGACACGGCTTTGTAAAGACCCTGGGACCCTGAACCGTGCTCTGATACCATGTTTGTCATAACCCGAACTGAGGCCCTAGCCTTGACGAGTCTCCCTAGACCAATAAAGGCCCGAGAAAACCCCTTAGCATTACATAATAAGCATAGTTATGAATAAAGTACCGAAAATAAACCCATAAGTTATGAAGTTCAAAGGAAATCAATAATCCAGAACTCAAATCTTGAACATGACATAAAAATATTTAACTAACTTAGTCTACGAAGCCTTTAACAACATGAATAAGAATATCCTACGCTGGAACATGGCCCCGACAAAACCATAAAATAAAATAGCCCAAGTCTAGCTGAAAGTAAACATATGCCTTTTGAAAGATGGATGGCTCACCATTTGCTAGCTGCTGGCCTGAGTGAATCCTTACATAGGCAGAATCACGAGTAAATGTTTCAAAACCTACATCATGAAAAGATGTAGCGTCCGGGTATGGTCAGTATGATGAGTACTGGCATGCAAACCGAGGAAAAAGGATCCAAAACAGATCATATAATATAATAATAATAATTTGGAAAATTTCATAACATAAGTCTGTCATAACTGAAGAATGAAATAGAGAATATTTGAGAGATTAAATAAAGTAGTCATTTGAAATCCTTTAGTTTTGAACTATGTAGTTACACTGACATTAAGTAAACCATGGTCAATATGGGTCCAGAACTCCCCAACTGGAGGGGGCCTCAGTCCATGTAAGCCGCATAGACTGGGATAATATAATTGGCCAATCATAACATAATCATAGCTGCATACAACTGCTCAAGGCAAGTATACAGTGCTCATTCATTTTTGAGGACAAGACATCCCCACGTCGGTGTTTCAAGCGTTAGTCATAAGGACCACACCTTCTCGGTGAACTACATAATTCTCTTCAAGCCCAATTAAAATATTTTTCATTACATTCATTCATGGAGTCTTTCATTAAGGCATTCACATTTTGGTATCGTCATACCAAGAACTTGCAAGTCACTCATATCATGCCAAATAATTTTTACTAAACATCTTTTGATTCCAAAACCCCACCTTTAAAATCATAAACATAATCATAATCTAAATTCCCATAACAATTCCAAACCATTTGAATAACACAACACCTTCAATGATATAAAGGACGGGAAAACATTTATATTCTTTATGAAATTTCAAAGCTTTCAAGAGACTGAAAATCATGGCTAAAACATATATCAATTTAACATTCAACCTTCAAGACATAATAGTTCATTGTTTTCAAATAGCCAATTTAGTCTCAAAAACCCCAATTAAAGATTAAATCATTATCCAAAAGAAAAGGGAAAAATTCATATCAAGATTTAATAACAAAATCACCAACCCTATTTTCAAAATCACGATCATAATATACATAATAAATAATAATCATAATTTAGAATAGTATTTGAAATAGGGAGTGTTCAAACATGCCTTTTTGACGGAAGGAATTTGGGAAAGCTTGAATTCTTGTTCTTGAAGCTTGAACGCTAGCTTGAAATCAATATGAAGACTTACTTGACTTGGATCCATCCCATAAACCCTTGATGACGAATTTGATGAGAAAACATTGAGAAGAAAGCTTAATCTTAAATATTTCTTGAAACTTTAGGATTGGGAGTTTGGGGTTTTGGGAGAGAAGAGGAAATTAGGGATTTGGGAATGAATATGATAGTTTAGGATGATTTTAGGGATTAAAAATGGATTTGTTAAGTTACATGGGGTGAAAGGACTAGTTTGCCCTTGATTTAATAAGACAAAAATGTAATTTTACATCGAGAAAGGAGCTCCGCATCGCTCAGCCCAACACGACACTGGGATAGTGCCTCGCTAAATTGCCCATAACGTTTTACTCTGGACTCGGATTAATGAATGATCAGTTGTGTTGGAAAGAATACTCGAATAAATTTAATTTGGTAGGTGCTAGGACACCTAAATCATTATATTCTAGGAGTAATGATCATTGTAAGTTGACCCAAGTAAGAATGTCTACTAAAACTCATATTGTAGGAAAGTTCTCCACTCAACTTTGAGCTAGGAGATTTCTGTGATCTCAATTCATCTCCAAAGATGTTCCCACACTAAGAAATTAATCTTCACACTTATATCCTAATAGAAATCATAGGATTTGGATCTATACGCGTGTAAAGGACGGTCCAAATTAAAGCCCGAAAGTGTGGGGTGTTACACTCATAAAACTGATATACTGAAAATTGAGTCAGAACATACTTTATCTAAACATATTCTAAAAATTTGATTAATTCAGGTTATGCTATAAACTAAGGCTAATTACTTTATTCATGCTAAAATCAACAATTACTGGTATCGTGTGTTATAACATGCCATACTTAATGACTAAAAAGCAATTCGTATGGAAATATAACGAACTCAAGCTAAATATCCATTTACAAAATAGATAGTTGTGCAAGGCACCAAAATCATGAAAAATACATAATTATGCTATGGGAACCATGAGAGAACTGAAATCATTGGGAAATCAAAAACTGAATGCACACCCTAACTTTAATCGATAAAGAAATTGAGAAACTCAGAGTTATTTGGGACTCAATGAGTGAAACGGTAACCATTGATGAAAGCCCACAAACCTAGAATGTTCTTGCTAAGAACTTGGAGGACTCTGAAGTTGAAGTAGAACCCTAGCCTTTTTCTATTTTGAGAAGTTGAAATGTTTTTTTTTATTTCTCTGAGTGTTTTGGGTGAGAATGAGAATAAAAGGATTGACTAATCCCTCTTAATTGTTCTCTAAATACCCTTAAAATGATGTATTATAGGTCTAAGAAATAGGGGAAGTATAAAATTACCCTAGGGAAAATTTATTTAAAAACTACTGAAATACGATGGACGAGTCTCAGGATGACTCATTGTCTGAGTCATTGTGAGGGGACTATTTTTGGGCATCCTGACGATAGGTGGTCACAACAAATCATCTTGATATCTGACAAACCGTTGTCAAAGCTTGTCATCACTAGACAATATTTTCATCTTTCAGGACTTTCTCAGAACGAAGGCTCATGATGACTGACAATGACTCATCTTTATGAGTTGTTCCCACTGGGTTATATTTTCCATCCTACAAGACTTTGGGGAAATTCACTCACAATGGGTGTTGGGATGATTTATTATGACTGACAATGACTTGTCATAAGCAGTCGTTGTCACTAGGGAAAATTCCAGGCTTCTAGAATCTTTGTTTGACACTCAGGGCGGCTCACCTAGCGAGTCATTGGCATTGATGAGGATTTGTTGACTGAGTCATTTTGTGAAATTTTTTTGTTGGTTTCAACTGGTTTTCTATGCTAAGTCTGAAATAGAGTCTTATGAACTTTTAGGGTATTACACTTTGTCTTTATGGTAGGCACAGTCTAGTAGTCATGTTGGTAGTTAGTTTGCGTACATAAATGCATTTTTGGTTCTTGTCCAAATCATTATTAGAGGCTTCTTAGAGAAGATAAACATTAATTGAGTAAATTGTAATCAGTTGTCATGGGATCTTATGTGTACATAAATAAAGGCCTTTTATATATTTTATCTTTATTCTTCAAAGTTCAGCCTATTTGTTAGCTTCTGCATTGTCATTCAGCTTATGAATGTTTTATTTAGATGCTCATGAGATATGCCAAGTGGTCCCCTTGGGCCAGAAATGGTTTGAGTGTCGGTTACGGCCAGGGTGTTGACTCTGGTCTTGACAAACTTAGGCATAAAGTTTAAGTGTCCTAGAGAGTCTATGAAGCCATGTCAGTAGGATCTTATTTATAGTTATGAGGGACCCACTTCTATAAATGAGGTACTACAAACATTTAAGAAAAGCTTCCTATTCATTCATACTCTAGATCATGCAATAAAGTTGATCTTTAAGCACCTTATGCAGATTCGTGTGTTACATCAAGTTCCTCCAACTATGCCTCATCTTTGGGATGGTAGAGAAAGTAATGTTCAGATCCTCATCAGTGTAGTCCTCTCATATAAATCCATCAAAATGTTTAGATATTGTACAAGGGTTTGAGTGTAGCCCATTAATGCATTTACTCTTATTTTATTCAAAGGGATACACCATTGTTTATGTTAAACATAAATTGTGCATTGAGCCAAGTATGATATGCTCTCGGAGCCCTTTCAGAACCTTAATACAGTTGAGAACTTTAAGAGGTAAGTTTATTTTTGTCATGGCCTGAGTCTATACCCTGGGCACAACACGGTGCTTAAAACCACAAGTGGCCCAAAGCTAACCCTTGATACTGGCATAAGTAATGAGCAACTAAATAGAAACATATACACTGGAAAGTAGGTACTAACAACACTATAAGGAAGCAAAATTAGGGACTAACTTATTCAATACATCACGAGTTAAAAGGTTTACAATAATTGTATTAGAAAAAGAAGAAATTATAACTAAATACAATAATTCTGACTGACTGTATATGAAACCTCTACTAATATTGAGTACAGTTAGCTGGGACATGACCCCCAACTATATCTAATAAATATATGAACGGAAATAGACTGCTATGACTACTAACTGACTGGAGTTCCCCAATAAGGAGAACTCATCACCTGCTGACTGAAAGCTACGATCTTTCTGACCATGATCCTGTAAGCTAGTACTAGTACCTACATTGAAATAATGTAGTGCGAGCAAAGTATGTGGTCTGCACTTTGAATGTACTGAGCATATGACATACATAATAATCATGAAAAGTAGTTAAACCATGCTTTTAAAAACTGAGGATATAAACCATTTACTATAATATGAATTAAATCATGTCTATACTGAAATGTGAGACATAACACAATATCTGAATCATGAGCTAAAATATTTTTCAAAAAAACAAGAAAGCTATAGAAGCATAAAGATTTCACGTGATTTAAAACTAATGCTGAAGATATTGTAAAATTGTACTGAATGCAAAAAGCTGAACTGTAGTACACTTACCTCTTATAAAACACGTAAATACTAATATGCAATGATAATCTAAAAAAGTCATAATTTAAAAGCAAGTAAAACTAAACTGAGAGTCATGTACAAATACTGATTTTGAAACTATGGAAGAGCCTGTTAACCGACATAAACTATGCGAGCTAAACATGGACTCCCACGTATACACCCCATCGAAAGTACCCAATATACCTTGCCAGTATATAAAGGCATGGCTGGCGTGATCACTAAACTGATGCCTAAATGGAAGGGCTAAATACACCTACGGTTGCACGTAGTTCTGGGGCTTAGGGACTTTAACTGAAGGTATCAGCCTCTACTAACAGGTGATATTTCATTCCAGCATCCGTTTGGTGATAAGTACTACTCTTATTTCTGATTCTATACTGGTAACTCATTAAAATTGAGGCCCTGCATCTGGGGTCAGAACGTATTTTTAAAAACTAAAAATATTTTAAAAGTTTGTATACAAATTGATCATGTTTATCATGCTAAAATCAAGAATACTAGGATTGTGTGTTCATAACATGCGTTGTTATACTAGAATAGACTTAAATCTATCAAATCATGCAAATTTGTTCTAAATTAAATTAATGTCTATAAAACATGCATAATTCTTGAAGTTTTACAATAACTGAGTTAAAGGCATGAAGAAACTATAATTGAATACAACAATTCTAACTAATTAACTGTGAAACCTCTACTAATACTGAGCAAGTTAGCTGAGACATGATCCCCAACTATCTCTAATGAGTTTATGAACTAAAATAGACTGCTATGACTACTAACTGACTGGAGTTCTCTGATTGGAAGAGACGATTTGGCTGACCATGATCCTGTGACTAGTACTGATACCTATATTATGAAATAATGTAGTATGAGGAAAGAATGAGATCAATACTTTGAATGTACTAAGCATTTGAGATATGCAATAATCATGAACAATACTTAAACCATGATTTTAAAAACTGAGGATATAAACCATTTACTGCAACATATATTAAATCATGTTTGTACTGAAAAATTGTGAGACATAATGCAATCTCTGAATCATGAACTAAAGCATTTTTGAAAAAAAAATGAAAAGATATAGAAGCATAAAGATTACATGTGATTTAAAACTAATGTTGAACATGCTGTAAAACTAAACTGAATGCAAAGATTTACACTGTAGTACAATGACCTCTTATGAAATACGTAAATACTGATATACAATGATAAT
This sequence comes from Capsicum rhomboideum, assembly GCA_031232105.1. Classification (NCBI taxonomy): domain Eukaryota; kingdom Viridiplantae; phylum Streptophyta; class Magnoliopsida; order Solanales; family Solanaceae; genus Capsicum; species Capsicum rhomboideum. The sequence goes on from CP124715.1 coordinate 96,595,191, forward strand.
TTGAAATGTTATAATTTAAAATAAAGTAAAACTAAACTGAGGGTCATGTAAAAGTACTAAGTCTGAACTATGGGAGAGCCTGTTAATCGACATAAACCATATGAGCTAAATATGGAATCTGATGTATGTGTCCCATCGAGAGGACCGAATATACCTTGCCAGTGTATAAAGGCATGGCTAGCGTGAGCACTAAACTGATGCATAATTGGAAGGGCTAAATAAACCTATGGTGGCATATAGTTCTGGGACTTAGGTACTTTGATTGAGGTATCAACCTCTACTAACGGATGAGCCTTCATCCCCACGTCCACTCGGTGCTAAGAACTACTCCCATTTTTTATTATATACTGGTAGCTCAATAAAAAAAGAGGTTGTGCATCTGGGGTCAGAACCTATTTTAAAAAATTGAAAATATTCTAAAGGTCTGTACACTAAAATTGATCATGTTAATTCATGCTAAAATTAAGAATACTAGGATCCTGTGTTCATAACACGCCATGTTATACTAAAATAAACTGTAGTCTGTCAAATCATGCAAATTTATTCTAAATTAAATTAAAGTCTATAAAACATGCATAATTCTTCAAGTACTAAAATAACTTAGTTAAAGTCATGAAAATCATGCATAAGAACTTTGAACAGGAACCACAATCATAAGTTATGGTGTAAGCCTTAGATCATGAGTTAATAATAATCATAATTGAAATTCAAGAATTTGGCATATATGGTGTAAGCCTTAGATCATGAGTTAATAATAATCATAATTGAAATTCATAATTTAAAACAAGGTTTTGGACGTAAGGATGAATGGAATCCCATATTGCATACCCATATACCTGATTAATGAAGATTCTTAAACTAGAACATGGAGGGCATGAACTTGAAAAAGAAAACCATAGGCTTGGAACTTTGAGAGAGAACTTTCTAAGTATTGAGAGTTTGTATCAAAACATATGAGAAAAGGTTGGGGAACTACGTGATAATACCTCTGTATAGAACTCGAATAATGTATTTTAGATATTAAAAGAGTGGAGAAAGACCAAAATACCCCTGAGGAATCATTCTGAAAAGTTGCAAAAATTTTTTGGGCAAGACCTATTCCTGCAACCTATAGGTCTTGCTGGATGGGAAAGACTCGTGTTGTTATTCGTGGTCATTGAAAACACTGGTTGATAGTGCTTTACTAAAACAACCATAACTTTTTGCTCCAGAATCAAATTTATAAATAGTCAGTGTTGTTGAAAAAAGACTCAAAAATCTTAATTTAGTGGATACTTGGACCTATAACTCTTTAAATACTATGAGTAATGATAGCTTGAAGTTGACCCAAGTAGAATCTTATACTGAAACTTAGTCGGTAAAGGGTTTTCAACTCAATTAGGTGTTAGGGACTTTTTATGACCTTAAATCACATACAATACTCTTATCATACTTATATTTATAGTTTTAGATGATTTCTAGATGGAACTCCATGAGTCTACCCACAACCCATGGATTGAACTCTCGAGCCGTGGTTTGGGCTAATGGTTTTTGGACTCAACTTAAGGGATCTCTAGTCTAAGATCCACTATTGTATTCCAGGGCCCGTGGTTTTAAACCACGGCTCATGGTTTGGACCTATTACTTCTAAGAGAAAATATAAACTCTCAGGTGTCATACAGTACGAGCCCAATGTATTTCCCTTGTAATCAACCTATGACACATGGATTGGGTTGTACTGAGGCAAATTTGGAGTTCTTGACTGCTATTTCTGAGTTAAGTTTGAAATTAAGCCTGAACAGATTTTGGTGTGTTACAATATATCCCCCTTGGGAACATTTATCCACAAATGAAGACTAAGGCTAGATTAAAAACATAGATACTTTCATGGAACTAATTTATGGAACTGTCATGCATAAAATTGGGGATGAAATTTCAAAGTTAGCTAGTTTGGCTAATAGATAAAGCCAACTGAGCTAAAATTAGAAGAGTGTTGATAATCAGAAACCATGAAACTGAAATAGGCATAGACATGAAACTTTGGAGAGTAAAATTAGAATAAAGGATGCAAAAACTATTGTAACTATCTGTCTGATTCTCTGAACAAAATTGTAGGTTATAAGGATTGATTCATAATGAGAGTTTAGAGCTCAACTGAAGCATTCATGACATGAATGTACATATAAAACTGCAAAATGATAGATAACTGAGTGAAAAATTCTAAGAGTCACTGAGAAAAGAATATATGTTTCCTCCAACACTCCTTGTTAGAAGTTCTAATAAAATTAGAGGGAATGACTCGCAGACATTCCCCCTTATTTTAAGAGTCACTAAGATATTTGAATAAAGATTCTAACATGGTCTAAGCTTCCTATTTTGTTGATCTGAGCAAAAAAAATAGGAACGTCTTAGAGTTGAACACGTGAAACCTTTGATCTGAATTAATATATCATTTAACAGGAGTATCTTAGGCTGAAAGTATGAAGAGGACTACTATGTTTTAGTCAACCTGACTAATAACTTTCCAACTTAGCAACATTTCTCAACCATGCTCCTTCTTATGAATACACTGCACTTAAGTAACTAAAAATTCTAACCCTCTTAGGGTACCCTATATATGGCTGCCAAAGGCTAACTCTAGCCGCATGCATTTACTCTTTTCAAGCCTAACTCAGAGATACAAATCATTACTACTAAAATGACCATATTGATCTTCCCTAAAATATACACTTCTTCTTACTGCTTTATACAATCAACCTTAAATTCTAATCAAAGGGTCACTAATAACTAAACGTAATTATTCGCAGGTATATCAACAAATCATTCAATCCTATCACTCAACTTCCATCCACATAACTATCAAAGCCTAAGAAGGGTCACTGAAGAACTAGAACATGAGGATCTAGAATAAGAGGGATACTGTGAAATCTTAACTTAAGGATTTTCATAACATCGACACTCAACTAAGGTTTAAGGAGTAAAGTATAATAGGAACGAACTAATTCAAGAGATCTGATCTGAGAACATACATGATAGATTATGATTTCACAAGTCACCAAGGATGTATTATAAGTGCATGGGAATGAGCATACTATAAAACATGAGTGCATGAATACGAGTTATGATCTTGGCACTTACATACAAGGCATGAGTAGAGTATTGTAATGAATGAAGTACAAGGAATATAGTGAGAAAAGGATGGATCGGGTATCTTCTTCCCCCTGGCTCTGTTCTAGAACTCACTAGCATTACGACTAAAATCTCAAACCTAACTTGGATGATCACTCTATCATCTCCCTCTTGGATCAAAGCCATTATTTTAAGTCTGCAGATCTCTTCAATATCTGCTAGATTGAACTATAATTACTTTAATAGTTGGGGTATCACTATACATTTGGATGCTAAACTCTGCCTCAAAGACCATAGATGTAGACATAAACCATTGCTTGTACTTCCTTTGGGGATACTACTCTTAACTTTCTCTAGCCTCTATAGTCATGATTCTATAACTTAAATTCTTACTAACAAGCATAAGCAATTCCTCTAATACCTCATTATCTGAATTTTCTTCTTAATCTTCTGACATTATAGCTCTAGGTCCATACCTACACCCATTTTATATACTAAAAATAAAAATAATACTGAGAGACTTAAAACTATATATATATATATATACACTTAGGCTTCCCACACTTAATAGCTAAAGGACACTAACTAGGATTTCATAACGCTTACTAACTTATAATCTTATGAAATATCACAGTACCCTAAGTACACAACATTCCTTCTAAAATTCAAAACTCTCCCTATTCATTAGTCTGATCATCCATAACTCACACTTAGATTCTAATAAATAATATGTATAGCCATACAACTTCCCATACTCTATACCAACTTACCACTACTGGATAGAAACCAGGAAATAATAGTTCCTCAAAATCTTATGAAAATACTCAGCCCTAACAACCTTCTCTATCTGACTTCTGTTTACAAGAACTCGCTTTTTCATGACCTTACTACTTTTTCTTATAACTGCATTATACATCTCTTTCCTAAACTGGGTTCATAACCTTTTAAGAATCATAGGCCTTCTCTTCAACTTATAAGGTGTTGTCAAAATCTATAAATCTCTTAACCACTTTATCTTTCTGGTCACTGCATAGGCTTAATCCTTATTAAAGAAATAATATACTCTAAGTCATCTTAATCAATAACTCTTTGTCAATGTGCTATCATAAAGTCTACACAACTCAATTCTAGCTTAATTGATATATAAATCCATCTACTAACTCCAGATAAACACTATCCCCACTCTACTGCTACTACACTTCTAGACTCATACTTTTAACTATGGGGTCATTTTGCTACTATGGATCTTAACATCTCAAATCACAATAACTCTAGGGAAAATGCTACCCAATAATTTGATCTAGCTGCATACTTCTTCTGTCCTTTAGGTTCATTTATTATAAGGTCCTGAGAAGGGATCTGAGAGCACATCTGACTTTGGATCAATGCATGATTTGCATGAACAAGAGTGAATTCTTTTGAATCATTGAACTTAAAAGAACTAGTGGGATTCTCTCAAGCCTTTGTGTAGTCTCATAACTATTTGTAGGCTCAATTTGAGAAAACTTTACATGTAGAAATTTAAGGTTGACTATTCGATTACCTTAAAAATTAGGTATAGTCAATAGAGAAATACTCAGACTTACATACATTTCATGGAGAATAGTTCTACTGCACAATCTAGAGTATAAAAGAAGGGAAATATTTCCTAAATGTCCTGTAGCCTCTTGTAGAAAAGTACAGATATATCTGAACCATTTTGTAAGACTATACTAGTCATGGCTTCATAGACACCCTAGGACACTTGAACGCTGTGCTTTGATACCAAATTTTGTCAAGATCCGAGTCTACGCCCTAGACGTAATATGTTGCTTAGAACTATAGGTCGTCCCAAGCTAACCCTTGATACTAGCATAAGTAATGAGCAGCTGAATAGAAACATATAAACTGGAAAATAGGTACTGACAACACAATACAAAAGAAAAATTATGGACTAACTTATTCAATACATCACTGGTTAAAAGGTTTAGAAATACTGTATTTCAAAAAGAAGAAATTGTAACAAAATACAATAATTTTGACTGACTGTCTATGAAGCCTCTACTAATACTCAACACATTTAGCCGAGACATGACCCCCAACTATCTCTAATCAATATATAAACTAAAATAGACTACTATGACTACTAACTGACTGTAGTGTGCAAGAAAAGAATGTGATCAATACTTTGAATGTATTGAGCATGTGAGATATTCAATAATCATGAACAATACTTACACCATGCTTTTAAAAACTGAGGATATAAACTATTTACTATAATATGAATTAACTCATATCTATACTAAAAAACTATGAGACATAATGCAATATCTGAATCACAAGCTAAATATTTTTCAAAAAAAAACTAGAAAGCTATAGAAGCATAAAGATTTCATGTGATTTAAAACTAATTATGAACATGTTGTAAAATTGTACTGAATGCAAAGAGATGAAATGTAGTACAATGACCTCTTATGAAATACGTAAATGCTAATATGCAATGATAATCAGAAAAAGACATAATTTAAAAGCAAGTAAATCTAAAATAATGGTCATGTACAAAAATACTGAGTTTGAAACTATGGAAAAACCTATTAACCGACATAAAAAATGTGAGATAAATGTGGAGTCCAATGTATACGCGCCATCATAAGGACCCAATATACCTTGCCAGTGTATAAAAGCATGGATTGCATGATCACAAAACTGATACCCAACTGGAAGAGCTAAATAAACCTATAGTGGAACGTAGTTCTGGGATTTAGGGACTTTGATTCAAGGTATAAAGCTTTACAAACAGGTGAGACTTCATCCTCACATCCACTCAGTGCTAAGTACTACTCCCATTTCTGATTATATATTGGTAGCTCATTAAAATTGTAGCCCTGCGTCTGTGTTTAGAACCTTTTTTAAAAAACTAAAAATATTTTGAAGGTCTGTATACTAAAATTTACCATGTTTATTCATGCTAAAATCAAGAATACTAGGATCATGTGTTCATAACACACCTTGTTATACTAAACTAGATTGAAATCTATCAAATCATGCAAATCTATTCTAAATTAAATTAAAGTCTGTAAAACATGCATAATTCTTCAAGTACTAAAAGAACTAAGTTAAATCCATGAAAATCATACATAATAACTTTTAATGGGAACCATAATCATAAATTATCATAAGGGAACTAAAACTTAAGAATTTTGCCATAATTGGGTGTGAACCCTAGATCATGAGTTAATAATAATCATAATTTGAAGTCATAATTTAAAACTATAAGTGAAGGAATCCCTTGATTGAATACCCACATACCTGAATACTGAAGATTCTTGAACCAGAACATAGAGGGCTTGAACTTGGAGATGAAAACCCTAGGCTCAAAAATCGTGAGAGAGAACTTTCCGAGTATTGAGATTTTGGATCAACACTTATGATAAAAGTTTGATGAACTACATGATAATACCTCTTTATAAAACTTAAATAATGTAGTTTTGATGTTAAAAGAGTGGGAAAAGACTAAAATTCCCCTAAGGAACCATCTTGAAAAGTTGTAATTTTTTCTGGTGCAGGACCTATACCTGTAACCCACAAGTCATGTTCACTGGGAAATACTCGTGTTGTGAGTCGGGGTCACTAAAATCACTGTTTCAAAGTGCTTCACTAAAATGTGCATAAATTTTTACTCCAGAATCAAATTTACAAACGGTAGGTGGAGTTGGAAAGAAGACTCAAAAATATTTAATTTAGTGGGTATTGAGACATCTAACTCTTTATATGCTAGGATTAATGATCGTATGAATTTGACCTAAGTAGAATCTTATACTAAAATTTAGCTGGTAGAGGAGTTTTCAACTCTACTAGGTGTTAGGGACTTCTTATGACCTCAAATCACATCCAATACTCTTATCATACTTTTATTTATGGTTTTGGATGGAACTTCATAAGTCTATCTACAACCCATGGATTGAAATCACAAGTTATGGTTTGGGCTCATGGTTTTTTTATTTAACTTAAGAGATCTCTAGTCTGAAAACCATGGGTGCATTCCCGGGTTCGTTGTTTCAAACCATGACTCGTGGTTTGGATCTATGTCTTCTAAGAGAAAATATAAACTCTCAGTTCTCATATAGTATGAGCCCAATGTACGGCCCTTGCAATCAACCTATGACCCATGGATTGTGTCGCATTAAGGAAAATCTGGAGTTCTTGACTAGTTTTTATGAGTTAAGTATGAAATTAAGCCTGAACAAGTTTTTGGGTGTTACAATTTTAAGATGTTTGGGTAATGTTGTCACCCAAAAGATAATGTGATTTTGGTTTTATGAGCCATGAGTGGTAGAATGACCTAGAGTTACAAGTATGAATTTAGAAGTGTAATAGCTAATAGAGCGGGGATAGTGTTTGACTGAAGCAAGTAGCAAGAGCCATGTATCCATTAATTGAGTAGTGAGGTAAGATGTCCTTATGTGTGGGTTTAGGTGTAATATGTTTGTGTGTATTTCATAGATGGTATGAAGAGATAGAGTTGTTTATTAAGATGACTTAGAGTATGCCATTACGTTAGTATAGATCAAGTCTAAGTGATAAATTGAAGAGAGGACCCATGATCTTCGTAAGGTTATGAAACCAATTTACGAAGGAGATGTATGATGAGGTAGTAAGAAAGATTTGTAGTATTGTGAATAAGAACGTAATTGTAGGTCAGAGTTAGATAAGAGGTGTGCTTGAGATAGATTATTATTTTGTTGAGAATTTTCGGTGGGCTAGTGTGCCTTGACCTTTACCTTTTAGTTGTAGGCCTATGAAGTATGTTAGAGGTTGTATTGAAATCAGTGTTTTGTACAAGCCACTAAGATTAACTGTGGATGGTTATTGAGGTTGAAAGGATGATGGTTTGGAGATGTTGATGCTACTTTTAAGAAAGTGACCTTGTAAGCTTGTCATAACATGTGGAAGAATCTAAGTTGATAGGATTGAAATAGTATGGTGATGCAACTATTGAAGTATATGTACGGCCACAGATTATATAGGTCCAAAGACTTAGAATGTTGACTTTTAGTCTAAAGGGGGAGATTATAGTAAGTTCCAAAAAGGAGTCATGATGAGGTCGTAACCCATTCTTATTCCACCATGTCCTTTGTACTTCAGTCATTATGACACTATACTTACGTCTTACATGATAGCATCAGACCCATGACCTAGGTTTATGCAATTTCCTATAGATTTATGTCAATGCTCAGATTTTAAAAAAAGAAGCAAAGCCTCAAACAACAGTTCTAGTCATACTCTATGGACCTAATAGTTTAAGCCCTATGTCATATAGCTCATGTTCCTACATAGGTTTACCTACCCATGCTCACATAAATCATGCTTCATCATTTCTTAAAGTTGGTTGGTAAACCCCTATTGTTAGTATGGTATAAGTTTAGTCTTATTGGTGAGTTCGATTCCACACAAGTCAATAGAAATCAATTCTGTTTCAGTCCATGCATTTCCTTCTTACCTAGATTAGTTGTTCAAGGACCATTATGTAGTTCCATGTTTATGTTCATGATCATGTACTCAATATTTGATATCTAAGCCTCAATATGATTCTATTAAGTTTAACTCATGATAGTTCCTGTCATTCTTTGATTCTAGTCATAGTCTTCATTCGAGGATGAATGATCCCAATGGGGAGATATTATAACACCCTGGATTCCAAACCTATGAATACTCAGTGGATAGTATGGAAAACCAAAATTTGAGACATTAAATCCTAGGTCACCACGACTCAGTGTACAAGTCATACAATAGGACCACGAGTTATGGTATGACTCGTGGTATCACCACCCAAGTTGTTCTAAAGTCTACAGGAACCATGACTCATACCATGAGTTGTGGATGGGAGAATGAGTAGTACAATGACTCTCCAATTCATAATGTTGAGCCTACGAGTTGTACTATCATAACAGATAAGTGATCTAAGAGTTTGACCCAGGGACCATAACTCATAGTACGAGTCATACTTTGAGAACAAGAGTAATTTTTAGAAACGTCTAAAAAAGGTATTTTCAAATTTTATTTTACCTATTACCCTATGCCACTATGTTTTGACTTCCAAAAAAGTATAAATATCATATAATAAATCAATTCTCTCATTATTCTCTCTAAACCCAAGCAAAGAACAAGTTTTAAAGCAAATCAAGCACCTAGGGTTTTGTTCAAGCAAGTTCTTCAGACTTCTTCCTTCAATTTTAGTTTCCTTTTTCAAGTACACAAGTTTTCAATGATATATTTCTTTAATCCTCACGTCCAAGTATTTTGATATTAAAATGAATTATGTTCAAAGCTAGGGTTTCTTTGCACAATTTTCCAGATTTGATTTCTCAAGTTTTGTGTTGATTTTATGAAGGATTTACTATGGACATTCTAAACTTTTATGAAGATAAGATCTTATGTTTTGACAACTAACAGGTTTTCAAGAGATCTTATGTTTCTAGAAATAAAAGTCTATTTTTCTATTTTATCTTTATTCTTCAAAGTGCAGCCCATGTGTTAGTTTCTGCATTGTCTTTCAGCTTATGTATGTTGTATTCAGATACTCATGAGATATGTCAAGGAGTGTGCTTGGTCTAGAAATGGTTCAAACACCGATTACAGCTATGATGTATACTCAGGTAGTCACAGATTCATTGAGAAAGGTTAGGTGAACCCTTCACTTCTAGCGTCCATTTGACTTCACAAAAAGTGACTTTGTTTTCTTCCATTGGATTATCCTTGGACTCAAGTTCACAAGGAGTAGCTTCTTTGTGTTCATTTGCAACCCCTTAGATTCAGCTTCACAAAGAGTAGCTTTCTTCTTTTTCATCTGCAACTCCTTGGATTCAAGGAACCTTTGAACTCTCCTTGAAATTTTTTCCCACCATGTAGGATCAAGAATTTCCAATTTTTGAATTGGCTCACTTGTATTTGCTTTTTTAGGGGGTATTGGTGGAAAGAGAAGTTTCCCATTTATGTGATCCATAACATAATTGTACCATTCTTGCTCATATGGAATTTTATGCCTTTGGAACCAAGGACTTCCCAAACACATGTGACAAGTATCCCTAAGGACTATATCACACCAAACCTCTTATTGATATTAGCCAAGTGAAAAGAATACCTTCACACTTCAATCAACGGAATACCCTTGTTGAATAATATAAAGGTTTTGTCACATCACACAAGGTATTCCCAACTGTTCAATCATGAGGAGTGACAGAATTAGTGAAGCTATAGTCATTAAGTAAAAGAACATATCCTGAATAACCAGAAACACTCACTTTTATTTCAAGAAATCGCCTCTTCGTGTCATTCTTATCTTGAAAGATTGGATTTCTCTACTTCCACTACTTAGCGATTCTCCTATCCTACCTCCAACAACATTTTCATATTGAGAATAAAACATATTGCCATTAGGATAATAAGCATGAGGCATAATATTTCTAAAAGTAGGGAATGCTAATTCTCTATTGCTCATATGAAGACTCTGTCTTGTTTCAACACATACACTTATATCCATTTGCTTAGGATTGGAAGTAGCACAAGACGATGTACAAAAATTCAGCATAACAACTTCATAGCTATAAGGACTCCATCAAATGAATCATAAGCTATGTATCTGAAAGTTTAATACCTCACGTTGTATCCATATCCATGGTGTATAGTATGAGAATCTTTATGCTTAATCTCCACTATATGATTCATTACAAAGTTCTTCTACTTCTTCAACTTCATCATAGGGTTCATGACCACCATATATTTCATATTTACTTCTGTAGTAGTAGCTCTCAACACCATTTTTTTCTTGCTCATAAGAATTACCATAGCCTTTATAGACTTCATCACCGACTCTATAAGATCCATCATCGTACTCATAGCCTCCTTTACTACAAGCATAGTCTCCAATGTCATTATTAAAAGGATCTGAAGGTATGGATGACATCATTTACTTATAACACTTTGATACTTGATAACTCTCAAATACACCTTGTAGAATGTATGCGATCATTGTTAATATATTTACTTGACTTTAAGGTCGGGGTTGATTCCACGGGAAATGAAGATCAAGTTTCAGTCTAAAGTATAATCAACTCACTAGAAGCTTGCGCGTATAACTAAACCAATAAAATTAAATGGGGGGATTTGAAAGTATGAGGTAATGCAATTTGCTAACATAATTTAATTTCAAAGTTTGTTAAGCAATTCTTCAATAATGAGTTTGTTTTCAAGAGTTAATAAGGTCTTAAGGGTGTTCTAGTTTGAGAACTAATGTTGAACGTGGGTAATTGACTTTTCTTCAACAAGTTAATGACACAGGTAAGCTAGGTTCTTGATATTAATAATAATCTTTCAATCTATCAAAAAATTTCACATGGATTTTCTCAAACCATTATGCGTATGCAATTCCAAACAACCAATAACTTCAAATTAGATAATTTATCTCTAGAATTTGTAATTAAATGATAGGATTAAAGTATTTGTCAACTAAATGTCCTCACCCTTGTTTCCTCATTTAAGAAAAACAAGGGATTCAAAGTTCAAAAGAGTTTGCAACCTCCAATCATGAATTAAAACTTAGAGAATTAGTTGAACCCATATCATATATCCAATTTTAGAAGCAATAAATCAATACCCAAGCACACATTAAATCTCATTCATCACACACCCCAAGATTTGGGGTTTAGCATGCATAAATAAGGGAAGAGATATTACACAAAGATGATCAGCTAAATTTTCCATAATCTGAATATTTACAAGAGAACCCAAGAACCTATGTGTAGAAAATCAAACTATGTCTTCTCCCAAAACCTTATATACTTGATTACAAAGGTTTAAAATTCTAGAAAGAGCTAATTAGGGTTTGAAAATCAAAATTTCCTAATTATAGCTGAGAGAAATCGTGGACAAATTAATTATAAAATTGCCACTGTGTGAGTTTAGAAAGCTGAATCGGGCACACCAAACTATTCGGCGATACGCCAAACTACTCCTCATCTCACTGAACTAGTGTTACTCCTTTGGTTTTTCTTCGGAGGTCTGTTGAGTTGGGCAATAGCTATGTGTCATTGCTATACTGTTTGGCGATTCACCGAACTTATCTCTTGCATCATGAAAGTTTCATGCACATGTCTTGACTTTCTGTCAAATTCTACAAGGATCATACGTTAGTGATACACTAAGTATTTTGGCGACACGCCAAACTGTCCGGGGATGGTGGCCTTTCAACTTTTATCCTTTTCTTTCACTTTTTGCTCTTTTTTTTTCCTTGGGTGAACCTTTGACTTCAACACCTAAAATTCAAATAAACAGTCACGACCCGAACCCATTGTGAGTGGCACCCACAATAACTCTTCGGTGGGAGAACCATTTAACCTCAAACTATCAAGTCCAACACTTAGCCAAATTAAGGCAAACAAGTTGTTTTTCATTAAGTAAATAAGGAAATCAATATTCTAAACAAAAAAAATGCGGAATTAAGGAATATAAAGAAATCCCCTAGAATCTGAAAGTCATTGTACCAAAACACTACAAATATCAATGAAATGGTTCAACCCAAAAACAACAAAAATTATCCAAGTTCAAAACAATGGACCAGAAACTAAGTGAAGAACCCATGGCAGCCCGAAAGATGTAGCTCACTCTTGAGTTTGAATGTTATCCGCTCTACAGTTATGGTCATGAAACAATCGTCGAAAGATGTTATGCACTCAACAAAAGGAATAGCACGTGTAGTATCTATACACAAGAAACAGCAGTGTACTGGTAGGGTTACCAGCCAACCCAAAATGAGATATACAAACAAGTAACCATAACTTAGTAAAGAAAGAAAAACCATGAACAACTACCAAGTAACCTTACCTCAAGAGTATTAGACTTAACCTTATTCAATAACATCATAGAGTTCACTTAAGTACAAGTCAAAATAGACAACAACTCAAGTCAACCATGACTACCAACAAGAATCCAAGTCAACTAACCATGACTCAATCACAACATGCTACACCTTTTCTCAAATACATAAGTAAATAGACAATAGAAGAGGTATGTCAATTATATCCAACTTAGCCCGAACAACTTAAGGATCCATTTCAACAACAACAATGGTAATAATCATATGTCCCGGTTCATTCAAGAATCTAATTATGCCAACTTAACACATAATGTGGGTTCACTCATGGAACCAAATATATCAAGTCAACACATAAAACCAGTTCACTCAAGGAGCCAAATATATCAAGTCAACACATAAACTTGGTTCACTCAAGGAACCTGCACACTCACGTGTACCTTGTATATACATACTAAAGATCTTATGGTTGACCACTAGCCATGAACTATAGGGGACGGGCTCTTATCCATGTACCAAAATCCCAGACATCTAGTGTCTGCCAAACTTATATCAACCAATCCTGCGAGATGTACAAATATCGATGTATCCTACAATAATCAACATGATATCACAACAATCATAACCACAATTATGATAGTAATCACATTTGTAGAACCAACAAGTTTTTCATGTAAGTTCATTGCATATGATTAGCACTTAGGATATCAAATAGTCCTTCACTTTTACTTGAACATGCATTGTAACAAACAATAAATAGGAACCTGAAATGATCTAATGAACTTGATCTTTGCCCTTTCTTGCAACCTCTCCTTGATTGTGGTCTAAAAACATAAACACAACACATAATCAACAAAATGACTTGTAATATCAAGGATTACAACCTAATCCTAAAATCCCAAGGTCAATTTCATAATCACTCCACCTATTTAGGAATTTCTATCATCATTCCACCTTAATACTACCAATTTTATGGTTACAATGGTGAATTACAGTCATAAAAGAGTAATTTAGCAACTTTTAACCAAAACCCAAGGTTTATACCCAATTCACCCAATTAAACTAGAACAATCAATTAGGTTAAGTTAAATCCTTCCTAAAACCATAAAATAGTGATTCTAAGAGTTAATAATCAAACAACTAGTTAATGGTAGTAATTAACTTACCATTACGAAGAGTTTTAAAGGAAAATTGGTGCAAATCGCCCTAAATTGCATCAATTTAGGAAACATTCCTAGTAGGTTGCACCCCACCTTTTCCTACATTATCACTCGTTCTGTTTCAACCACGACCTCCCTGATGATTACCCTGCCCACATTGTGGGAGACCCTTATCATTACAATTACCTCCACAATCTCTACCAGCAGAAACCATAGCTTTAGCCTGCTACTGTCCCTGTAACCTAGCATGTCTCTGAGGACACTCTCTTGAAGTGACCCAGAATACCATAAGTATAAAAACCTTACTCTAGAAAAGGCCTATTGGCTAAAGAATAAGAAGCCCCTTGGCCTATAGCAACTGAAGGTTGCTGAATAACCCCTAACTGACCACCTGCAGAAGCCAGCAAAGCTGACTTAATAGGACAACCTAGATAGGCCTGATGGCTATGACCTTTGGAATAAGAATCGCCAAAGTTACCCATATTTTGGAACTTTTTCCTAAAACCTTTGCCTGAAAAACTTCCCTTACCCCTTGTACCTTTTTCATAAAATCAGCAACCTCATTAAAGGTCTTCCTGGAAGAATTCATATGAACAGTCAAAACTTGTAAGTTAGTGCTCAGGTCTTTCATAAGTAACTGAATCCTCTCATCTTCTGTACCAAGTAACCGAGTAGCATAATGGGAAAAGCCATGAAACTTGTCCTCATAGGCCGCAACAAACATATTGCCCAACATAAGGGCCAAAAACTCATCTTTCTTGTGATCACGAAGAATATGGGGTACATACTTCTCTAAAAATAGGGTAGGAAACTGAACCCAAGCTAATGGAGGTAAAGCTAGTGACCGACACTCCACATATGTCCTCCACCACTGCTCTAAATCATCTTTCATCTAGAAGGCAACAAAATCAACATCATGTTGCTCAACAATACCCATTTTATATAGCCTTTCATAACGATCAACAATGAACTCAAATGCATCCTTAGTCTCATAGCCAATAAAAGTAGGAGGTTTTATCTTTAGAAACTTGGTCAGCATGTCATGCTTAGTCCCAGTCATGCTAGGACCTAAGACCTTGCGAGGGAAAATCTCAGTCCCCAAGGCCTCACCTATTCTGGGAGCAATTATGGCAGTTGGCTGAACACTTGGAAACTGGTAAGCAGGTATGGCAGGAGTGGTCCTAGTATCGTCCAATCCACTCAAAAAAGAAAGCACCTGCTGAATCATCTCAGTAGATATCGAGGGAATAGATGCACCCCCAACTAGCACAAACTCCTCCTGCTCCACTCCTTCTGCTCCACTGATAATGCTCAAATACACCCTAGAATAGAGTGTACATGATCGTTAGCAATATAATTAGCCAACTTAGAGTCAGGGTCGAATCCACAATGAATGAATGTGATAGCTTTCCCCTCTAAGTGTCAGAAGCAACTAATGCTAACACGTGATGCTATAAAAATAATACATTAAAGTAAATGGGGGAAATTAGTAAGTTAACAATTGGTAATTATCGAAGTAAATGTTTTTTGAAATGTACAATTCAAAGATTAGAGGAATAGACTTGAAATCAAGTGTAATATAGGACTTGGGGTTATGCTGTTGTAAACGTAAGAGGTTGCACAGGTGATTGACTATTTGTCTAGATTTAGCTAAGAGTTGTGGGTAGGCTAGATTATGGGTACTTAGTGTTGGTTTGTCAATCAAACACCAAGATATCACACATGGGTTCTTTCAAACACCTCACTAGTATATCTATTTAATCAATCTAATACCTCAATTAGCATTCTTATGTCTAAGAGACACTATTAAATGATAAATATCAAGTCATTGTTCACTTCCTATTCTTCACACTAATCCCCTTTGTCAAGGATGATGAGAGTTCTAGGGTTAATTAGAGTTTGCAACCAACAATTTAAGATCGATCACATAGAATAGGAGTAAAACCCACAACAATTATCTAATTAGGAAGACAAATAAACAACACCCATACAAATTTTCACATCTTACTCAAGCATAACCCCAAGCAAAGAAATTAGCTACTCATAGAAGGAGAAAGAGGAAAATCACCAAAATTCTCTTCCAAGATCCCAATTCAATACAGAAACAAAGGAAAGTAATTAATTTCTCTTAGGGTTTCACTCTCTTTTTCTCTAGCTTTTCAAGATGCCAAAGATAGATTTTCAGATCTGAAAAATCCATTTTATAGCCCAAAAATTGCGTTCCTAGAAATTACGAGAATGCCACCGCACTAGTCACCTGCTGGCTCAGGTGCTAGCGCAGATGCCTGACCTGCGCGTGCAGGAGACTAGCGCAGGTGACACTTCCTTGTTGCTTAGTTAACCACCTGCGTGCACAGACCATGACATGCGTGCGCAGGTGGCCTTTAGTTCCCCCAGGTGTTAATTTGAGCTCCCTTTCTTCACTTTTCGCATTCCCATTGACTCGCATGGTTAGCTCGAGCTCGTATTCATCCACTACCTAGATAAAAGAGCTATATAACATGAGAATAACATAGAATCAATGTAAAATACTATATAACATGAGAATAACATTGAATCAATGTAAAATACGAGATAATTCAAACTCAAAGGCATTAAGAAATGGGTAAAATGTCAACTTATCAACTCCCCCAAACTTAAACTATTGCTTGTGCTCAAGCAATCACGTATGTTTAAAGTGAAAAGAAAAAGGGTACTCTCAACCATGAAACAACCACAAGGGACTACACTAAACAACTACGACTATTAAGTTCAATCGATTCCTCCAACAAGTCATGACAAACAAGTAAGTTACGCTTTCCTTTTCAAGAGTCAATCTTCATTAATCAAGAGCATAAGAGATAAAAAAGTAACCAATTTTTAAGTCGAGGTGCTTCTCAAGGTGTGAAACAAGATTTTTCAGAAATTGCCTCATCTTCAATTTGCAATTTGTCTTGCTCATTTTACCCAATTGAAGTTAAGACATCACTCTCCATTTCAAGGTATCCATGCCTCTCACTTGCAATTTTTTTTTTCTCCCACAAGATAGTATAGTTCACTAGGAGCATAAGGATAGAAAGAACTTTTGCTCACTCTCACAAAGAAATTCAAGTACCACAAGTAGAACCATAGGCTTGCCCTTTGTGTTATTCGCCACTAATGAGGACCAACGAGGTTTCGAGTCACCAAGGACTTGCGGGCAATGATGAAGGTTAGGTTGAGGGAAAGATTTATGGATCAAGGGACTAGAAGATCTCCCTAAACACAATCGTATTATCACTTCTTAGGCCCACTTCATTCAAGTTTTCCACATTATTTGTCCCCACTTGTTTTGCCTTTGCTACATTTAGATTTCTAACCCCCTTTTGTTAACCCTCCAAATGAACTTCCCTCTTCATTCGCTTTTGGGGCTCTTTCAAGAGACTTTCTACTCCTTAGATACTCATGCCCCTCTTTTCTTTTTACAAAATTTCTCAACATTTTTTTTTTATTTTATTTTTTATTTTTTTTATGAAGTAACCAAGCATACACCTCTCTCTACAATCTTACACATCTCCTTTTCCCCCAACTTAGGTTCTGATTCCATCTAAATCATTCTCACAAACATGTTTCTCCAATCTTAGGAATTTGCCCACGTTGGCCCACGTTAGAATCACGCTTACGTAGGTTGAGTGACAAAAAGGGATTTGGCAAAGACAAAAGTAGGGTGTCATAGTATGGTTATTTCCAAAAGGAGAATGAAAGTGGGAAAAGGTTCAAGTGGGTTAACTAGAGACAAATGTCAAGGTGGGATTAGGTCAAATGGTGGATAAAGATGGCATCGGGTCATTCTCCAAACCAAGCTATGTCCCAGATTTTGCCTTGAATACAAGCGAGGCAAGTTCTAGACTATCATGTGTGCACAAGAATTAATCATAAACCTCACCACACTAGGAACTTTTTCTTTAAAATAGAAATAAAATAGAAAGCTAGTCTTCCCACCAATTTGAGCAAATAAACTTGAAAACCTACTCTGAGTTGAAGACTTTTCTTTTATGAAGAATGAGCAAAAAAAACTGCATTAGAAAGTCACACACTAGAAAGTTTGAAATCACTTTGCTCTTTTCCTTTCAAAAATCATTTTCAAAGACTATTTTATCCTTCACAAATCATTTCTGTTTGCCACAACAAATTTGGGGGGGACTTTTTGAACTTTTTCAACTACTACTTGACTCTAATTTAAGACAATGGGTATTTCCCCTAAGAATGACGCCTGATCCATCTATCATGGGGGAATACCACTCGGTTTGACAAGAAAAACCAAAAAAAAAAAAAAAGAAAATGATCCTTGGGAAAGAACCGAGTTTCGAAGAAAACCTAGGATTTTATTTGACACGTATAGAAATGAGGCGATAAAGAAAGTACGCATGTTTAAAATAAACATCACCCAAACAAGCATTAGCATTAGAATAATGACATTTGGGTCTCATTTAATAACACGCGTACAATATGGGCCCGACAAGGGAAGTATCCGAATCACATTATAAAGACGGCTTGGCAAGGTCAATATCCGAATCAAAAAATAATAATCATAAAGATGGCCTGACAAGGGAAATATCCGTATTCTAATCAACAACACAAAGAAGGCCCTGCGAGGGCACTATCCGAATAATATCATGAACTGAAATAATATTACAAACCATAAAATGCCCCACCCCCCAACTAAAGAATATTGCATTGTCCCCAATGCAATAATATAGAATGAGAAAAGAGGAGGGGGAAAAAAAAACTCCCTGAGGCACACTAAGCGCGCGAATCTATCTCATGTGAAGACTGTGACTGCGCTATGGCTGTAATAGTAGGAGCCTCCTCAGACTGGGCTCCTGTATGTACCTTTTCGGGAGGCTGTGAACTAGGACCAGCACCAACTATCCACGCATGTTGATCCTCAATGGATTTTGGCTTGCCAACTCCACCTGTTGAGCCTTAGAAAGCCCTGCACCAAAATCAATTGTTGTCTCTTCCCCCACAGGAAAGTACCCGAACAAGTCAAGAAATGTTAGAATAAGGCCAGTCTCAGCCTGTGGAATGGTGATCTGGGAGTCATCAAAAGTGAAGGATGGCTGGATCGACTGAACCTCCAAACGCAGACTATCAAGGTCAGTCCTCAATGTAGTAATCGATTCACTATCCCCTTTAGCCTCAACCACGGATAATCTCCGCTCATAGTCTAGCATTTGAGCACGTAGAGGCCCAAGACTCCTCTTAATAGCCACCTGAATGAAGTGGGGAATATTAGTCATCAAGCAAGATATGGAACTATCGTTTGCTAAGGTCATAGTTGCAACCTTAGCAAATGTCAATGTAGAAGATCGTAGAGGCTCGGTAGACTGAGTAGTGTCTGATGAAAGTTGTGCCAGAGGAAGATCAATAATTGGAGTCATATCACTGTGACTTGGTGGAGCATCAGATGCATGTGAAGTCATATGAGAGGTAATAGGAGTGGGTACCTCTCTCATGGATGAACCAGAAACCTCACCAAACTTACTTTTTAGGCCCACCGAATTGTCATCATCCTGACTAGTCTGAATATCAATGAATCCTATACATTTAATTTTCTTGTAAATCTTTGGGAAGAGAGGAACCTTGTGGACTACACATAATGCCGATATAAGAGCAGGAAAAGGTAGTAAAGTGCCCACTTATTTTGATCGGAGTTTTATCACTTCAGAAATAATATCTCCCGGATTGACATCCAATCCATCCATAATGCATCCCACAATTATAGCCCGTTCGATGGTGATATCTTGATCATTGGTGTAGGGAAGCAATCGATTGTCCACAAAACCAAGCCAGTGTTTAGCTTGAATAGAAAGGTCTCTTCTTTTGATTTGTCCTACTCCATTTGTCCAAAGTGGAAGACCTTTTGCAATTATTAGGGAAAGCCATGGAAAATGAACACGCCCTCCTAGCACCCGCTTCTTGCTTTCAGTCCCAGGTACGCCCTCACAACCAAAATATAGCTTGTTGATCGCGGAGGCGGAGCAAGGCACCTCCACTCCCCTAACAAGTACATTGGGTAGACAAGGTTAATCCACCACTGGTGGTTTATACATGTGTTGGTTGTGCCGGATGACATAGGAGGCATAAAATTCCCTGACAAGATTCGGATAATAAACCTCTGGAGGAGACTCGGGGTCAATATATGTGAATACTTCCCATCCATACTTTTTGACTTGCCTTTTATGTCCGGGAAGTGATCGTGAACCCCTTTCAAGATGAACACCTTTTTGGGATTGAAACCCCGAGTATAAACCCATTCATCATAAAGTTCCCGTATTTCTTTGAATGCAAATCGAATTTTGTCAACATCCTTAGCTAGTCCCCTTGAAACATCAAGCGTACTTTGAACATCGGGGATGCTAGGATTGCCTTGTTGCGTCGGAATCTTTTTCTTTGAGGTAATAGCTATGGCCTTGCCTTTGTCTTTGCTATGATCCTTCTTTGCACTTCGCGGCATTGACTTCCATGGAGTCATTCCTAAAAAGAACACCAAAGAGCCAAACAACACAAAAAGAAAAAGATAAAACATGTTTTTGGATTTTTGTTATATAAAAAAAAAATTAAAACTATGTTAAATGAGGTGAATGAAAGATAAAATATTATATGAAACCACATAGGAGTAAATGAGTACCACTAAACCTCAATCAAAATCTACTTCATCTTGAAATTCACACTCCATCCATGACCTTTATATGAACAAAAATGATGTGTTACCCGTAAGAATGGTGTCACCTAATCTATCATAGGGTAAATTATGCATTTTTACTATGAACAATTATCCTTAATAACTCATATCACCAACAAGAATTACCGGTTATGTTCCATCATTAATGACTTTAAAGAATAGTCAAAAGATGTTCCACAATCAGATTTATCAACCATTTGAAGCAATCAAGTTACAACCTCCTCATGTGAATTTGAACAAACATGTGGTATGCATCATGAAGAGGAGAAATGCACTAAGGGTCATGGTACGTGAAAAAGCACTCAATTCACACATCTCCACTACAACATTATAACAAATCATTTAGTGATGGAATAGTTCTCAATATAAGCTCAAAAAACCATGATTAAGTCTCTTAGATCATTCACAAAAGAAAATACAAAGAAATGCTCATGTAGGAATTTAATCAAACACATGGTGTGCATAAATTTTGGGTACTCAAGAATTTCCCATTTTGTATAGAAAGCATCACCCCCAATTCAAATAATCCACAAAAACATCAATATTACACCATAAGAAGTCCATATGAATCAACTCTTCACAATAATCAAGCATAGCACATGATTCACCATTTTTGTCTAAAAGCTTCTTAGAGAAGACTAAACCAAGTGAACTTACCAAACTCAAGAGAAGATGTGGAGTAATGAAAAGAGAATGTGGAAGATTAAGCTCTTGAATTGTAAATACTGAAGTGTGCAAATCTCCTTTGGAAGTGAAGGTGAGCTGAGGAAAAGAGAAAACTTGAGATTAGAGAGAGAGGAGCCATTTTTTAGGTTGTTGTAGATGTGTTGAATTTTGAAATTATAAGGATATGGGTTATGGGTTATGGGTTATGTTTTAAAGAAAATAATGGGTCAACCTGGGTCGGGTCGACCCAACAACTTAAAAAAAAATTGGAGATCCAAACCCCACTTGTCCCCCACCATGAGCACGCAGGTGGGGGGAATGCGCAAGCAGGTGGGCTGACATACCTGGGCAGACTGCCTGTTGTGACTTGATCAGCTGCGGAGAGTCACCTGTGCGCACATATCGGAGACCTGTACACACAGGTGAGTGAAATTTGAACAATGGGGTGATGAAGCCGAGCCAACTGTGTTAGCCTGCCTACGCACGTAAGTGCCTGGCCTGCGCCAGCAGGTGGCTCCTGGACTCCAACCAGTAAGTTGTACTTCACCTGGTGGCCTCATGCGCCCTAACATGCGTGGTCATGTGGGCATCTGCGCCAGCAGGTGGTTAATTTAGCTCAAAATAATGTTTTCCATCTCTCACACTTAGAATTTTTCACCTGTATTCACCAAAGTAATTAAGAATTAGAAATCAAAATGGTTTGAAAATGAAAATAATAAACCTTGGGTTTCCTCCCAAGAAGCGCCTTGGTTATCGTCGTGGCTTGAAGTTGTCCCTCATCATCATGTATCCTTAAAACAGAGTAGCTCGACCTTCGCCTCTCCCAATCCACCCTCATAAAAGTGTTTTAGCCTTTGACAATTCACCATGAACCTCCTTTTCTCATGGTCCTCAAGCTCAATAGCACCACTAGGATAAACGTTAACCACTACAAAGGGCCCAACCACTTGGATTTTAGCTTGCCTGCAAAGAGTTTTAACCTCGAGTTGAAGAGTAACACTTTATCACCAGCATGAAACTCTCTTTTTAAGATCTTAGCATCATGCCACCTATTTATTTTCTCCTTGTATAACGCTGAGCTCTCATATGCATTAAGTCTGAAATCCTCTAACTCATGAATTTGGTTTATTCTTGATTTGAGGCATCCACCCAATTCATATTCAATTTATGCAAGGCCCACAATGCCTTGTGCTCTAATTCGACCGGGAAATGACAAGCCTTTCCAAACACCAGCTGATAGGGTGACATGCCAATAGGAGTCTTAAAGGCTGTCCTATATTCCTAAAGGGAATTATCAAGTTGTCTTGCCCAATTTGTGTGCCCGACGTTTACAGTTTTCTCCAATATTTACTTTATCTCCCGATTGGACACCTCCACCTGGCCACTCGTTTAAGGATGATACGGGGTAGCCACTTTATGCCTCACCCCGTATCTTTCAAGCAAAGCCTCAAATAGCCGATTACAAAAATGAGAGCCTCCATCACTAATGATGGCTCGGGGAGTTCCAAACCTAGTGAAAATGTATTTTTTTAAGAAGTGTGTGACACTTTTACCTGCATTGGTCGACAAGGAAATGGCCTCCACCCATTTGGACATGTAATCAACAGCCACCAATAAATACTTATTACTATATAAGCTCACAAACGGACCCATAAAATCAAGGCCCCATACATCGAATAGCTCCACCTCAAGATTGGGCCTTAAAGGCATTTCATTCCTTGTCGAAACACCACCATGCTTTTGGCATTGTATGCAAGTTTTTGCCAATTCGTAAGCATCACAGTGAATGTTAAGCCAATAATACCCATACTGAAGAACTTTGACAGCGGTTCTCACACCACTATGATGGCCACCAAAAGGAGAGGAATGGAAAGCTTCAAGAATGGATTTCATCTCCTCTTACATGACACATCGACGTATAATTCCATCTGCACATTTCCTAAAAAGATAGGGTTCGTCCCAAAAGTACCTCTTCACGTCATGGAAGAATCTTTTCCTTTGATAGTAACTTAACTCATCAGGAATCAGTCTGCTCACTATATAGTTTGCAAAATCAACATACCATGGTGGTATGCTATCTTTCAAGCTCATGAACCGTTCATCAGGGAATGTGTCATCAAGATCAAAATCACCCCACATTTCTTCATTTGTCTCAAGACGTGATAGATGGTCTGCCACTTGGTTTTCACAACCCTTTCGGTCCTTCACTTCAAAGTCAAATTATTGAAGTAGTAGAATCCACCTTATCAATCGAGGTTTTTATTCTTTCTTTGCCATCAAATACCATAGAGCAACATGATCGGTGTGCATAATAACCTTTGTGCCTAACAAGTAAGCTCAAAATTTCTCAAACCCATAAACCACGGCTAGTAATTCTTGTTTCGTAACAGTGTAGTTCCTTTGAGCATCATTCAACGACTTACTAGCATAGTAGATGGGATGAAAAAGCTTCTGCTTATATTGTCCAAGCACAGCTCCCAATGCCAGCCCACTAGCATCACACATGAGTTCAAATGGTTGTGACCAATTTGGGATCACTATAATAGGGGATGAAACAAGCTTCTCCTTAAGGCAATTAAATGCCTTCAAACACTCTCCATTGAATTCAAACTTTACCTCCTTCTCAAGGAGTTTTCACATCAGATGGGCAATTTTGGAGAAATCTTTAATGAACCTCCTATAAAAACCCGCATGGCCAAGGAAACTCCGAACCCCCTTGACAGATATTGGAGGTGGTATCTTAGCAATGAATTCCATCTTAGCTTGATCGACTTGGATTCCTTGGCCCGATATTTTGTGTGCAAGAACAATCCCCTCTTTAACCATAAAGTGGCACTTCTCCCAATTCAAAACAAGATTGTTTGCTACACATCTTTCAAGCACCTTCTCCAAGTGATCAAGGCAATCTTCAAATGTATTACCAACCACTGAGAAATCATCCATAAATACCTCCATAGAATTATCTACCATGTCAGAAAATATGGAAAGCATACATCGTTGAAAGGTAGCCGGTACATTGCATAGTTCAAAGGGCATGTGCCTAAAGGCAAAAGTTCTATAAGGACAAGTGAAGGTAGTTTTTTCTTGATCTTCGGGAGCTATTGAGATTTGATTATATCTCGAGTATCCATCGAGGAAGCAATAGCAACCCCTTCCCACCAACCTATCAAGCATTTGATCCATAAAGGACATAGGGAAATGATCCTTCTCGGTCCATGAATTTAATTTTCTATAATCAATACACACTCTCCAACCAGTGACCGGAAGAACAGGTATAAGATCATTATTTTTGTTTGGGACCACCATAATACCACCTTTCTTAGGAACACATTGAACTGGACTTACCCAAGTGCTATCCGAGATAGGATAAACTACACCCGCATCAAGCCACTTGATGATTTATTTCTTCACAACTTCTTGCATTGGAGGATTTAATATTCTTTGATGTTATACACTTGCTACAAACTCGGGCTCAAGCTTGATCCTGTGGGTGCATATGCCATATGGAATTCCAATAATATCGGCTATGGTCCATCCAAGTGCCCTAATATACCGAATCACCACCAATTTCAATACCTCAATTTGCCAAGATGACAAGTCTCCTACAATAATAATAGGGAGAGTCTCACCTTCTCCCAAGAACACATAACGAAGATGAGGTGGCAATGGCTTGAGCTCAATTTGTGGCAGATCTTCAATTGAAGGCTTTGCGGGAGGAGTTTCCCATTTTTTCAAGTCAAGGTCCAACTTACAAGGATTTTTCGGGTAAGACCCAAAGACTTTCAAGGATGCAACTTCTTCGTCATATATTTCATTCCCTTCGATTTCAAGATTCCACAAGACCCCCTCAAAAGCTTCACTAACAAATTCAGTCTCCATAGTATTAGCCACTACATCATCAATCACATCAATTACGGAGACAACTTGCAAATCCAAAGGTTGTTTCATGGAGTTGCAGACGTTGAATGACACCTCTTCATTATTTACTCAAACTTTCATTTCACCGCACTCAACATTAAATAGAGACCGTTCGGTAGCCAAGAATGTCCTACCAAGAATAATAGGGAACTCATGGTCAATTTCACAATCCAAGATCACAAAATCATCCGAAAAGATAAAATGATCCACCTTCATAAGTGCATCATACAACACACCCACAGGTCTTCTTATAGAGCGGTCGGCCATTAATAGCCGCATTAATGTTGGCTTTGGAGCTCCCAAGCCTAACTTTTGAAATACGACTAATGGCATTAAATTAATACTTGCCCTAAGATCACATAAAGATTTCCCAAATTGATACACTCCAATAGTACATGGGATAGTGAATGCCCCCGGATCATCCTTCTTCAAACCATTGTACTAGACATTATAGCACTACAATTATGCGTAACTTCAATTGTCTCAAAGTCCATGATTTGCTTCTTTGTTACCAAATCTTTCATAAACTTAGCATACCCAGGCATCTCTTGTAGGGCTTCCAATAATGGTATGTTTACCAAAAGGTTGCTAAATTTAGAAAGGAATTTCTTGAACTTTGAATCATATTTCTTTTTCTTAAGCCTTTGTGGAAATGGAGGAGGGATTTTATTCTGTGGCTTAGAGACAACCGAGTTTTCATTCGGTTTTGGATTACCACAATCAACCACTTATGGGTCTGCGTCGTTTTCAACCTTCTCTTCCACTTTTTTCGACCCGTCAACACCTTGCTCTTGTGACATTGGAGTTTCATCTTTTGAATTATCAAGACGATTCCTTTTTTTGCTCAGTTGTCCTCCAATACCCTTATTACTACGGTTGTCATCAAGATTTACAACATCGTTTCCAAGAGTTCTCCCACTTCTAGTAACAATTGTCTTAACATCTTATCACTTTCTTCAACTCCCAAGAGGATACGAGCAAGCACATATTCATTCTTATACTTCTCCAGATTAATAAAAGTTGTTTCTTTACCCTTGGACCTATCATGTGGAGGAACATACCTATCATAGTCCCGATTTGTATCTCTCCAATCACAGTCTCTATCTTTATCCCTCCACTCTCGGTCTCTATCAAGATCCTTCCACTCACGGTCTTTCCAATCATGGTCTTTATCCATCCAACCTTGATTCCTGCCTTTCCTTTGATAGGTGGGGCGGGAACCTCCCGTTTGGTTTAACATAAATCAGATTTCTTCATCAAGAGCCTCCGCTTCATCATCATTGTAATGCTTAGCATCCTTGGAAGCAACGGCATTAACCGTCTTTGGTGTTGACCCCATTACATGCTTGGTGAGTAGCTCTTGTTGTGTCATCATTTTGGACATATTCTCATCTCTCTCCTCGTCCTTCTTTCTTTGCTCTTGGCTTACAAAAGATGAGGAGAGAGCCCCCACGGCCACCTTGAAATCTTTTGTATGCCAACCTCGACTTTGTTTAGTGACTTGGTCCAATAATGTTGATGCAACACCATAAGTTTATTTCAGCAAAGATCCACTGTCTGCGTTGTCCGCAACCGTTTGTTCAATTGATCTAATGCTCGATAAAATATTTGGAGGAGCATCTTATCTGGAACCTCATGAGTCGAGCATTACATTCATTTCTTGTTAAACCTTTGCTAAGCCTCATGTAATGGTTCACCATTCAATTGGCGGAAATTAATAATCTCATCCCTCAATTGTAACATACAGGATGGTGGGAAGAACAGATCCAAGAATGCTTCCGTCAATTCCACCCATGTAGTGATTTAACCCGTGGGCAATTGCCTCAACCACAATGCGGCTTCGCCCATCAATGAAAAGGGGAAGAGTCTTAATCGGATGGACTCTTGTGATATATGGGCGATATCAAACGGCATGAATTCATCAATGAAATTTGTCAAGTGAATATTTGCGTCTTCATGGGCTTGATCACATATAACCCATTCATTTGAAGGAGGTGGAGCATCACACTAGTAACGTGAAACACTCCATTTCCATCCGCGGGCGGGATGCGGATGGCACTAGCTCTCCCGGCATCTCCTAAATAGTCTTCATCTTCTAAATGTTCGTCAAATGAAGCGGCATGACTACCATGTTGACTCATTGAATCGTGAAGACTTTGGTTGTCACCTGTGGAGAACAAAAACAACAAATAAAGTAAACTTACACCACGGTAGACACAAGTAACTTAAAACACTATAAAGAATGAACGCTACATTTCATTCCCTGGAAACGACACCGTTTTTGTTAATTCTCAAATACACCCTAGAATAGAGTGTATGTGGTCGTTAGCAATACAATTACCCAACTTAGAGTCGGGGTCGAATCCACGAGGAATGAATGCGATAGCTTTCACCACTAAGTGTCAGAAGCAACTAATGCTAACACGCGATGCTATAAAAATAATTCATAAAAGTAAATAGAGGAAATTATTAAGTTAACAATTGGTAATTATCGAAGTAAATGTAGTTTGAAATGCACAATTCAAGGATTAAAGGAATAGAGTTGAAATCAAGTGTAATACGAGACTTGGGGTTATGCTATTGTAAAAGTGAGAGGTTGCACGGGTGATTGACTATTCGTCTAGATTTAGCTAAGAGTTATGGGTAGGCTAGATTATGGGTAATTAGTGTTGATTTGTCAATCAAACACCAAGATATCACACGTGGGTTCGTTTGAACACCTCACTAGTATATCTATTTAATCAATCTAATACCTCAATTAGCGTCCTTATGTCTAAGAGACACTATTAAATGATAAATATCAAGTCATTATTCACTTCCTATTATTCACACTCATCCCCTTTGTCAAGGATGATGAGAGTTCTAGGGTTAATTAGAGTTCGCAACCTCCAATTTAAGATCGAGCGCATAGAATAGGAGTAAAACCCACAACAATTATCTAATTAGGAAGACAAATAAATAACACCCATACAAATTTTCACATCTTACTCAAGCATAACCCCAAGCAAAGAAATTAGCTACTCATAAAAGGAGAAAGAGGAAAATCACCAAAATTCTCTTCCATTTGTTCCATTGAGTTCAAGTTTATCACAAGATTTTGATCCCAATTCAATACAAAAACAAAGGAAAGTAATTAATTTCTCTTAGGGTTTCACTCTCTTTTTCTCTAGCTTTTCAAGATGCCAAAGATAGATTTTCAAAATGAAAAAATCCATTTTATAGCTCAAAAATTGTGTTCCTCGAAATTACGAGAATGCCACCGCACTAGTCACCTGCTGGCGTAGGTGCTACCGCAGATGCCTGACCTGCGCGTACAGGAGACTAGCGCAGTTGACACTACCTTGATGCAAGGTTAACCACCTACGTGCGCATCCCATGACATGCATGCGCAGGTGGCCTTTAGTCCTCCCATGGGTTAATTTGAGCTCTCTTTCTTCACTTTTTGCATTCACATTGACTCGCATGGTTAACTCAAGCTCGTATTCATCCACTACCTACATAAAAGAGCTATATAACATGAGAATAACATCAAATCAATGTAAAATACGAGATAATTCAAGCTCAAAGGAATTAAGAAATGAATAAAATGTCAACTTATCATCCACAACATCTTTATTCATTACCTCAACCTTTTTATAATGTTTCTGGGGTAGGGGAGGTGTCACTAACCTCTGACGAGCCATATTAGCTGTTGCTCGAGCTCCACCCATAGCAGGTGTTTCTCTCCTTCACCCCTACCCCTTTATCATCCCCAAAAAGGTAGTTTCGTAGTTGCAGCTACTGGTGTGGGGTACGTAGCTCTGGTTTCATTCGATCTAGTGTTCACCATCTGCTGACAAAAGAATAAAGAGGGTCAGATACCAATTTGGATCACCAGATACTAATTTGGATCACCAAATACCAATTGGAATCAATTTACAGCATGAAAAAAGAAAGAAATGATAGTACCTAAGTCCTATAGCCTCTCAAAGAAAAGTACAGATGTCTCCATACAATTCCACAAGACTCTATTGGACCCGTTTTGGTACAACGTGATCAATGAACCTAGGGCTCTGATATCAACTTTTTCATGACCCAAATTCATCGTGAGTGGCTCCCATACTAACTCTCTAGTGGGATAACCATGTAACCCCAAACTATCAAGTACAACACAGTCAAATTAAGGCAAACTAGTTGTTTTTCATTAAGAATTACAAGGAAAGCAATATTCTAAGCAAAACAAACATTAAATTAAGAAATACTTAGAAATCTCCTAGAATCTGAAAGTCATTGTAACAAAATAGTACAAATGTCAATGAAAGGTTTCAACCCAAAAACAACTGAAATTATCCATGTCCAAAACAATGAACCAGAAACTAAGTGAAGAACAAATGGCAGCCTAGAAGATGTTGCTCACTCTTGAGTCCGAATGCTATCCACTCTACAGTTGAGGTCTTGGAAAAGTCACTAAAAATGCTCTGTACTCAACAAAAAGAAGAGCATGTGTGGTATCATAACACAATAAACAATGGTGTACTTGTATGGTCATCAGCCAACCCAAAATGAGATATATAAACAAGTAACCATAACTTAGTAAAGCAAGAATAACCATGAACACCTACCATGTAACCTTACCTCAAGAGTATAAGACTTAACCTTATTCAACAATATTACAGAGTTCAGTCAAGTACAAGTCATAATATGCAACAACTCAAGTCAACTAACCATGAATCAATCACAACATGCTACACCGTTTCTCAAATACATAAGTAAATAGACAATAGAAGAGGAATGTCGATTATTTCCAACTTAGCCCGGACCACTCAAGGATCTATTTAAACAACAATAATGGTAATAAGCATAAGTCCCGATTCATTCAAGAAACTAATTATGTCACGTCAACATATAAACCTGATTCACTCAAGAAACTAAATATATCTAGTCAACACATAAACTCGATTTACTCAAGGGACCAAATATATTAAGTCAACACATAAACTCGATTCACTCAAGGAACCACACACTCACTTGTACATTGTACAAACATGCTAAGGGTCTTATGGTCACCCACTAGCCATGACCTGTTGGGGACGAGCTCTTGTCTATGTACCAAAATCCCAGACAACTATTGTATGCCAACCTTATATCAACAAATCCCATAAAGATGTCCGAATGCCGGTACATCTTATAATAATCAACATGATATCACAACAATCATAACCACACTGGTAATAGTAATCACAAAACCAATAAGTTTTTCATATAATTTCATCGCATGTGACTAACACTAAGGATATCAAATAGTCATTCATTTTTCCTTGAACATGCATTGTAACAAGAAATACATAGCAACAATTATAATACACACATAAAATAAGTTGGGTTTTAACTATATTAAACCATCACCTTCCTCAATCTAAACCTGAAAAGATCTAACAAACTTGAGATTTTCCCTTTCTTGCAACCCCATCTTGATTGTGGTCTAAAAACATAAACACAACATATAATCAACTAAATGACCTGTAATATCAAGGATTATAACCTAATCCCAAAATCCCAAGGTCAATTTCATTATCATTCCCCTTATTCTAGGCATTTCTATCATCATTCCACCTTAATCCTACAAATTTCATGGTTACGGTGGTGAATTACAATCATGAAAGAGTAATTTAGCAACTTTTAACAAAAACCCAAGGGTTTATACCCAATTAACCCAATTGAACTAGAAAAATCAGTTAGGTTAAGTTAAATCCTCCCTAAAACCTGTAAACTAGTGATTTTAAGAGTTAATAATTGAAAAACTAGTTAATATGAGTAATTAAATTACCTTTACGAAGAGTTTTAAAGGAAAATTGGTGCAAATCCACCTAAATTGCAACAGTTATGCCCAAAATAAAAATGGAATGAAAATAACATTTTTGGGGTGTTTTCTGCATTAATCATTGTATATCCTGCTATAGTGGCCCTATCCCACTATAGCGGGATCTGCCCGCTATGGAGAGATTGACCAAAGCTGACTCCCACTATAGCGAGAAAATTTCCTCTATAGTGGTGCAGTAGTAGTGGCCTGCCACACTCTATAGCAGGTAAGACAAGGCAGAAACTTAGGATTTCTCCCACTTTTTCCTTTTTTGCAATGCACCCTCAAATTTCAACATCCTAAACCAACCCCTTTACATCAAGTTCGATATCGGGAGTTTTACTCACCTGAATTCACTTTTGAAAGATCATACGGATTCCTTATCGACTTAACTAACACAAAATTACCTTGAATTACATAAACTTTAACTAATCCATTCTTGGGTTTTCCTAGATCATATCATGCTCAGTTTTCATCCAAGACTAGCCTAGCCTAAAAATTTTAACTCCCAATTCGGGGAAAACCTAAACCTAAATTTTGATATGCTAAACTTATCCATAACAATGGAAAGGGTCGTTATGCAAAATACATTAAAATTGATCCAAAATGGCATTAAGGACCTCGATTACGTATCAAAATTAGGCTAAATAAGATGCAAAATCCCAACTCATTAGATACCTACCTGCAATATTGAACAAATATGTTAGTGGCAAAATTCTTCATGTCTGTTATATTTGCACTCAAACCTTACCTTCCTAGAGTGTCATTCCTAAAGATGATAGAGAACTACCTTTCCCCAATCAATTCACAAGGTCACTTATTCCTTGTGGAGTAGATTCTTGTTGACCAAAGAACGGATGACTCAAAGACAAACAGAAGGATCCAAGAAATAATCAACAAGTTTTTAAAATGAGAAAAGCTATAAAGAATTAGCACAAAATAAAATTCCACACTTAAGAACTAATAACAACAAAATAGATCAATTACTAGTTTATAATTAGCTTTAGGAATCAAGGGAGTGGATTAGAATTGAAGGAAATGAAACTACGAAGTTAGAATCTGAGATTCATCAGAGTAGGTGAAGATGTTGAGTTTGCTACCTGAGATGCTATAGAGAAAACTGAGTCTTTTTGAATTGCCTACTACCATGTTGATGTGACTCAAGATGCTATATCATACAGAGTTTACAGCATCAAACTCAATCCACAAACTGGATGCCCCTGTGTAAGTTTGGAGTCATTTTTGGTGCAAATATTGATTTTTTGTTCTTTATTCCTTCTAGAGTTGTCCTTCGTTTGGATATTACTTTTTTATCAATACTTGTACATCTCCTCTCACTTTCTTTTTATATTAAAAATCTCCTTTTTACCTTCTTTTTTAACAAGATATAATGAACACCAAGAACATCTCATGAACTTCAAATTCAGAACTTCTTCAAATTAACTCCGATTGATCCCAAATTTCAGATCTATCTTTTCCTCAAGTTAGATAACAAAGCCTGATACAAATTGGACCCAATTAATCACCCAATATAGAAGACCCAATTCCTTGTTCTTCAACACATTCAAGCCTTCTAAAATTTGATCTCCTCAATTTCAACTCAGATTTCCACCAAAATTAAGATTTGTGCTTCTTATGATAGGGAAAACAAAGCCTAATACTTTTGAACCTTCAATTTCACCCAAATCTTCAATCCATTTCCTTGTTCTTTAAGTTTCTTCACCTAACATTGGTGAAAACCTCAATTTAACTTCAAACAATTTAACCTAAGATCTACACTCAAGTAACACTAAGGAACATAGATTTAATGATAGAAAAATAATCAACACACAGATCAAACTATTTTTTTGACTTTCAAAATTTTGACTCAATTATTTTTTGTATTTTCAGATTAATTAGCTAGGATTAAGAATTGTTGAAACAAATTTATACCTTAGGATCTGATACTAACTGATAAGATACTAATTAGGAGACCCAAACAAAATCAATTGCAAACAACATAAAGAATGATAGAGAGAAATAGGGGATAACAAGTGAAGAAAGAAAGGACAAAATTCAACTATAGAATGTAAATGGGCAACATTGGACTGGTTACCAACACCTCCCAAATAACATTACAAAGATGAATTTAAACCAAGGGGAAAGAGACTGGAATCCCTAAAAAAAAAAATTGAATCCACAAAGAGTAACTCAAGTAAAATCAAGAGCAAAAGTTCTAAATCAACTATGAGAATACTATATTAAGATAAGCTTAGGGAATCCACCCTCCACAAAAGTAAACTACAATATCAATATATCATCTCTCTTCAATCTAAGGTTATTAAGAGAAAAGAATCCCTTTTTATAGTTATTCCTCCAAGGGACAAAAAATGTCCTTTAAAGAAAAGGAAATAAAGCCCAAAAATCACACTTGATGGGTGATAGGCTCCTTATGGTTGCATGGAGTGTGATGTAGTCATATTTCATAGTCGTAAACATGAGTAAATTATGGTGCCTCCTACCCTGACCTTGCTCCATGTGGTCACATGGTGAGTTGTGGCATCGCAT
Organism: Capsicum rhomboideum; assembly: GCA_031232105.1. Classification (NCBI taxonomy): domain Eukaryota; kingdom Viridiplantae; phylum Streptophyta; class Magnoliopsida; order Solanales; family Solanaceae; genus Capsicum; species Capsicum rhomboideum. The sequence goes on from CP124715.1 coordinate 96,628,982, forward strand.
GGTGAGTTGTGGCATCACATGAAGCTTGACCTCCCTCTTTTTCATTCCTAGCTCTTTCTTTTCTCTAAGTTATCATCCATATGTAGAAACTTTCAAGAAGAGCCTCCTTAGCTCCAATTTGTTCCATCACGTCTTTGATAGCTTGAGTCCTCTTCTATTAACCTTAAAGGATAGGTATAGCATGAATTGGGTTTTCAGTATCATATCAAATATACACTTAGTCTCCTACACTATCGTAAGCCTTTTCTGAGAAATATGAATAATTCATCTACATATGATGTTTCCTCAACTATATGGATTATTGACAATAAGAATGACCTAATATGTCAAGTAAATCCTTTTATTTCAAATATGAATTTATCAAATGAGGTTTAGTGCCTCAAGTTCATGAAAAGATTCTTTTACAAAGTCCTAATCTGCTCTTCTGAGTCTAAAGATTAAGATATTATTGTGTAGGTTAATGTGTACAACCACTAAATTTGTTAATTAAGAACAAATAAAGTTTGATATCGTATAACCCTAGTAACATATAATTATATGAAAATCTTTTGAACTCTACAAGTTCATTGGATTTCACAACCTCAGTTGAGGATTTAGCTAATCATAAAAAAAGTAAAAGAACAAAAACAAAAGTCAAGAGATTGCATAAACTTACATGCAATAATAAACTTGAATGAATGTTGAAAAAATAGAAAGAGAAAAACTAATAGCATGGATAACAAAAACCTACTACGATGCTAAACCATGAAAATTTACTGACCCTCTACTATTAAGAGCTAATGAGTCTATTTATAATGGTCGAAGAAGTTTGAATCCAAAAGGAAATAATCATTTCCACCAACATGCTCCACAAATTTATCAGCAACCATCGACTAATTTAAGGACCATGAAATATCTTTGCACCAATATCGAATGCTTTTTAAGTTTTCTTGGACACCCATTGAGGATCAAATATGCATTTGTGGACTTACTTCACAGTCAAAATATCTTGGTCGTAAGGTCCTCTTTAGTGCTGGTTTTCATTATTAAGTTTCGGTCATAGATTCATTTCATGACCATCTTCTGCTCTGCATTTTGACCATCTATACAAGGTCCTGGTTGACATATCCTTTGTAAATTTCCATGACTTTTTCCATTAGAGATGATCATCTATATGCCAAATTTTCCAAATGTAAATTAGAGTTGGATTTTATAGCTAAGGCATGAAAGTAGACTTTTAGAAGATTGAGGTCGTGAAGAATTGGCCGAGGCCCACTACTCCTATAAAGGGACATAGTTTCTTGAGGCTAGTAGGTTACTACAAAAAGTTTGTTGAAGTATTTTCTTATATTGCCATTACATTAACCAAATTAATGCAGAAGGCAACAAAGTTTCTATGGTCAGAAAAGTTTGGACAAAGTTTTCAAGAGTTGAAAGACACGTTAACTACAACTCGCGTACTGATGCTTCCAAAAGGTATAGAGGGATATTATATTTATTATGATGCTTTAAGAATTGGTATAGGTATTTTATTAATGTAGCATGGTAAGGTGATAGCATATGGCTTGAGTCTATTAAATAAGCACGGGCAGAACTATCCAACACATGATCTTGAATTTGCTGCAGTTGTAGTTTCACTAAAGATCTGGCGACATTAATTATACGGGTTCATGTTGATATATTCATTGTTCATAAGAGTATTTAGTACATACTAAAGCAAAGAAAGTTAAATTTAAGACAGAGGATGTGGCTAGAGTTACTGAAAGATTATGATGTTATATTCTCTACCATTTGGATAAAGAAAATATTAAGCAGATGTTGTTGACTACTGATATATGGGAAGTTTGGCGTATTTTCCAGCAACAAAGCAGAATATAGTCAGAGTTATTCATAGTCTAGCAAGTTTAAGTGTTTGGTTAATGTACTTCAAAGATAGGGGTATAGTAGTACAGAGTACTGTAGAGTAATCGTTAGTAACTGCAGTAAAAAGGAAACAATATGATAACCTATTGGTTGTGGCCTCCTAAAAAAACCAACTAATTGACCTAATAATCAAATTTTAGGCAAAATATTATTGTGTTATTCATTATTGTCTATAAAAGCTCCATATTTTTGTTTGTGTTATCCCTCATTGTCTATAAAAGTGATGCAATATTGAAACAACAAAACAAAATCCTAACTAAGAACAAGAAAGTAAAGATAGGATATGGACACAAGAAAGGAACAATTGGCAACAATAGCTATATTAAAGCTAAAACCTCCAATTAAGAAAACAAACAAGCACCAAACCTAGATTGGAGAATAGATACAAGTAAAGAGCTCAAAAGCAACCAAAGACTATATTAAACTCTAATTGATTAATCCAAAATGAGCCCTAAACTATGATGAAGACCTCAAGGGAAATTGGATTCACCCTTCCACCTCCATTTCTAAACAAGAGTCAACAAAATATTTACCGAGCTCAGTATCTCTCAAAGAAGAGATAAGTTCAATATTCATCAAAAACTAGTGAATGAAGACCTAATATAGTTATTTATAGTCTAGGCTAGTTATTATATAAAAGGGCCAAAAGTGGCTCCTAAAATGAATAGAAATGACAACCACAATCAAGCACTGACTATGAAGTATGTCTCATATCACAGACCGTAAAGAGGGTGTACAGTTTGTAACCTATTTCATAGTAACTAGACAGTGAGCTCACGTATTGGTGCTCGAATTATGATCATAAGTACGGCTCATAAGATGACTACACAGACCGTAACTCAGGTTGTGTATCTTCACTTGATCTTCACCACATATTGGTATTCACTCTCTTCCATCTAGACTTGCTTCCATAGCACAAACACTCCAACACGTGAGTCTTCAATGGTCTTCAAGGATTCCAACTTCTAAATTAATAAGTGTATATCTTGAAGAAGTGTACTTGAGACTCCTTGAAGCACCTCAAACATAGAGAAAGTGAACCATGGGCCACCATTGGCTTGACGTTGCACTTCACCATGGATTGCAATCACCATCAAGCTCTTTGAACTTTCTTTGGTTGTATCATTCACCCATTCTTGAAAAGGATTCATCCTTATATCTAAATTCTACAAAACATGAAAGAGAATGATTACAAGTCCTCTATTAATCCAAAAAAGGTAACCATCACAATGAAACATAGAATACACCAACACTCTAAATTTTCACTTTTATGACATAACTAAGCATCAAAATAATCTAGATGAGTATGTACTTAATCCAAGCAAAAGATACTTGGCTTCTTATGAAACTCCGACAAAAGGGTAAATCAAGAGAACCAATTCATTTAAAAATCCACACATACAAGTTCTTATTGTCTTTACATTTCAAGGAGCACATATCCCCTTTAAGTCAAAAAAACATGATAACCCTCATGACTAAGTGCATTGTCAAAGTCAAGGCCAACCTAAGTCAAGACTCCACCCAATGCACTAGTTGACCTCAAGAATGGGATTACTTTCAAGTCATCCCCAAGTTTAAATACACAGGTATACCCCAAAAAAATTGGTAAACATATCACATGGAAGCCAATAATCAAATCAAGTAATAACACCAACCAAGAAGCACATGAATGAAAGGAAGTGTTACTACAATATTTATCAAATAAAGATTTTACCTCCATGGTTTTAGAAAGCCTACAAATAATCATGAGCCATATATATAAATATACCTTCCTTGAAGGAAATATAACATGTGACTGTATACCAAATTGTGTCTCCATGAGGTCTCCTCCAAAGACAATTCCCCTCAAAACTCCTCCCTTTATACGACTTCACAAACAAGTCAATCAAATAATTAAGTTCATCAAAAGAGATAGTTTTTCCTTTAAGTTCATTGGTCCTACACCAAGCTTTAAGTAGCATCTTCCTACCTTTAAGGTTAGGCCTCTAGCATAGTCCATCTGAAAAGGATGCTTGTTTATCTAACACCCCGTATGTTTCCTAACCTAGTTGATTACCGTAACATTTATGGAATTATTTAAACATGAGATTGTGAAGGTAGTGCACATTAAATTTGTTGGACTAAGTTAATCTTGTGCCATTGGGCTCAAATGAGGCCCAAAATTAGTAAGGAAGACATGGCCCAAAATGGAGAAAAGATCCATTCTACCATTGATCAAGTAAACACACATTTAATGTGGCTAAGGATGACTAAAAGGACTATATAAAGAACAAAAAATCAGATTTTTATTCATTGTAACACACATGCCATTTCTAGAAATTTCAAAGATATTTCTCATCTCACACAAACCCTAAGTCATCACTCCTTTGGACAAGATCACTCTCTTGACAGCTTTGGTAAGTGTTTATTCTTATGGTTTAGTATATGATATGCTTAAGATGGTGTATAAATAATGTTGGTTATGTTCTCAAAGTGTTGGACAGTTCACTATATGTAAAACAGTGTACTTTTACTTAATCGGTGAAGGGTTTTGCCTTCTAAACTTGAAAGTGGACTTGTGGTCTTGAAGGAAGTGAATTTTATGGATTAAATATCAATATATAAGATATGGTTATGTTCTTCAATTGATTTATTTATGTGTATAACTTGTGGGATTGTTATTATGAAATTGGTCATGGAATTGGTGGTGTATTGAAAGGAAAATGTAGATTTGGTGATGTTCATGTGTGTGGTGAAACCATGGTTGTTTTTTGGCATCCAAGTTGACCTAAAATATGTAAATAGAAGCTTATTTATGTCCATGGACCATATATTACAAAAAAGGACCTTAAAATGACCCCTGGAGGCTGAAATGGGCATCCGTCCTCGCGTCTGGAGCACCTGCGGACGAAGATGCCAATGCAGGTGTGGACAAGGCCAGAGGGGCACCTGCGGCCATATTTCATCCACCTGCGGGTGCATCTGGCTCCACAGCCCAGTCCAGAATTTCATTTTGTATGTTTTGGTCTCTCTTTCATCCCCGAAGGCCCCTATACCCTTTTTGGATGTAATTATCAACTTATGGTACCTTTTGAATGACTTTAAGGGGTTGTTTGGAGGTATGTTGGATTATAGAAATTATGGATTGTTGTTAATATGTTGTTATGAAAGGTATTGAGGTGACTTGATGGATTAAGTATGACGTAGTGTTAATGAGGAAGCGTAAAGGATAAACTTGGTGTGAAATACTATTGGTTTATGATGTCTTGGTCAATGGGTGCAATGTTATGATGTTTTTGGTATGGTAATGCAGTGAATTGTGTTGTAAAGGATGAAATGACGCTATATAGCAGTCACCTAGCTCATTATCATTTGGTGTACTTGAAATGTAGTTAGTTGTTAACGTGAGCTCCGTTATGTACTTGTGTTGTAGTGTAACACGTAAGGAAGGAGATGGATTATTGTATTCACATATAGTGTTGTGTATTTGTATTTGGAAGATAAGGTATGTAAGGTTTCTCTTTCCCGTATTATTTGGCAGTATCTCTTGTTCTCATTTCAAAACATCTCAAAGTATCTCATGTAAGGTTACCATATATTATTCTTCATATGTCTCTTAATCAAGGACTATTGTTCCAAAGCTCCAATAATGTTATGACTATCAACATATCAATCTCTCAAAAGTAAAGAAATGAAGTAATGCATAGTTGTTGGTTGTAAGAGTACGGGTGGCAGATCTAGATGCATAAGCCTAGCTCGAGCCGATCCCAAGATTATTGGAGTGCGGGTGCCAGCTCTATAGGAATAAACCTAGCTCGAGTCGATCCCGAATTTATTGGATCAGAGAGCAGCTCTAGAGGCATAAGCCTAGCTCGGGCCGAACCTGACAGGGGGCAGCTCTAGAGGTAAGAACCTAGCTCGAGCCGAACCTGATATATTAGTTTATGGGTGGCAGCTCTAGAGGTAAGAACCCATCTCAAGCCGAACCTGATATATTGATTTATGGGTGGCAGCTCTAGAGGAATAAGCCTAGCTTGGGCCGATCCCAACATAACGTTATATTATGTTAAGAACCACTAATCAGTTGGGGCCTGAGTATGATATGACATTAGTAGTGATGAATAAACATAGAAGAAAAGAAGCATAGAAAATAATGAATGTAAAGTACATGGTTCCAAACATATACAGATCGATGGTTTATCCATATTGACTTTTCTCTTATATTTGATTCCATTGAAGTTCTTATGTATGATGCAGCTTCTTATAGCCTTACATACTCAGTACATTATTCGTACTGACGTCCCTTGGGGGACTTACCTCACTTGTTGTAGGTACAGGTGCTAGTAGACCTCCACAGTAGGTTGTGGGTCATTCGCAGATCATTGGTGAGCTCCAGTTCAGTTCGGCGCTTTTCGAGTTATTATGTACATTGATTTTGGTACTATGTAAAGATTGTATAAAGCGGGGACTTGTCCCGACTTTAGGTTGGTTATGTCTATGTATCTATAGAGGCTTTGTAGATGTTGTGGGACAAATGAAGGAATTTAAGGGATGCATGTTTTTGACTTGATGGCCCTAACGGACAAGTTTCATATATAGCATATGTTTGCTATGACTTCCGCCATTGGCATCTTATAGTTACATGAGATAGAATGGTATTCATACAGAGACATGCATATGAATGTACATGAATGAAGATTGGTTCTCTCGGGCCATAACGGCTTTGGGTGCCAGTCCGCCCCGTGGGAATTTGAGGTGTGACAAAAGTGGTATTAGAGCAGGTCTTCCTAAGGGTGTCTACAAAGTCGTGTCTGAGTAGAGTCTTACTTATGGATGTGTTGTGCACCATATTTATAAGTAGGAGGCTACGGGACATGTAGGAGTTGTTTCTTTTCTCCATTTCTAGATCATGCAATAGAGCTAAAATGGTAAGTGGAATCGTATCTGACCATTGGAATTGCTTTTCTTGTTTATAGTAAAATGCCGATTACAAGACGAGGTAGAGGCAAAGGTAAGTTGGTAGATATGCTTGCCGGTGAAGGGACGAGTAAATCACCGCCTGACCAAGTTAGTCAAGGTGGGGATGACACTGAAATTGCATCGCGGTCTTCTTCTACTTTTCCAGCTCCGGAAGAGACAAGAGTTAGAGAAGTACCCGCAGAACTGCCTATGAATACCACTGATCAGGATTTAAGAAATGCAGTGCATATGTTGACTCAGATAGTTGTTGTACAAACTCAAGGGCGAGCGGGTCTAACGACAAGTGAGGATGACGCGGCTAGAGTAGCTAGTCGTTGGACACAAGATTTTCTGAAATTAGACCCTCCCATATTCACTGGGCCAGATCCGAAAGCAGATCCACAGGATTTTATTGACCAAATTCAAAGGGCTCTAGATGTTATGCACGTGACTTGTGTAGAAACAGTTGAGCATGCGGCCTATAGATTGAAAGGTGAAGTTATATTGTGGTATTAAGACTGGAAATGATCGAGGGGTATTGATGCACTTCCAGTCGGTTGGGAAGAATTTAAAATGGCATTCCTTGATCATTACCTCCCATATGAGATCCGGGAGGCACTTGTAGACCAGTTTCTAAATCTTCGTCAAGGGAATATGAGTGTCAGAGAATACAGTCTTCAGTTTAATTCTTTGGCTTGATATGCTCCGAATGTAATGGCCACAATGGAAGACAGAGTCCATCGATATGTGGATAGATTAGAGCCATATTTGGTAAGGGACTGTACCGTTGTTGATTTTAACAGAGATATGGATATAGCCAGAATACAGGCTTTTGCACAGAAGATGGAGGATCAGAGGAAAAGAAGGAGGGTGCAGGAATTTGAAAGAGGACAGTCAAAGAGGGCTAGACCTATGGCATAGTCTATGGTGTCCCAAGGAGAATCTAGGCCTCGGATTTTTCCTGGACCACCTAGATCATCATTCTCTTATTCCACAGCAGGTACTCACTCTCAATTCCGAGAGTTTAGAGGCAGTCAATCTGGGCAGAGTAGTGAAATTCAAGGTTCACAGGCAACAGGATTTTCTCGTCAGCAGTGTCAGCACTGTGGACGGACTCATTCAGGTACATGCCGATTAGGGACGACTGCTTACTTTTGGTGTGGTATGTCGGGGTACATGATAAGAGAGTGTCCTCAGAGGGACACGGGTGGTATAGCACGACCTACGGGATCAACCGTTGCATTATCATCATCGGTTCCTTCCTTAGGCCGAGGTGTGCAGTCTACTGGTCATGGTAGAGGTGCCATAGGAGCAGCGAGCACTAGTGGAGTCCAGAATCGTACTTATGCCTTAGCGGACCGACAGAATTTGGGGGCTTCCCCTAATGTAGTCACAGGTACATTATCCATATTTTTGCATAGTGTATATGCATTGATTGATTCGGGTTCTACATTATCATATGTCACTCTATTGATTGCAGAAAAATTTAAAAGAACGCTGGAATTATCAATTAAGTCATTTGAAGTATCTACGCCTGTCAGTGACTCTATTATAGCTAAGAAAGTTTATTATGATTGCGTAATTAATGTTTGTGGCCACGATACGTTGGCTGATCTTATTGACCTGGAAATGGTGGATTTTGATGTTAGTATGGATTGGTTGGCTTCTTGTTATGCCACGGTATATTGCCGAGCTAAGAAGGTCTATTTTCATTGCCCACAAGAAGATGTTCTTGAATGGAAGGGTAATGTGGGGGCACCGAGAGGTAAATTTATTTCTTATCTTAAAGCAAGGAAAATGATAGCCAAGTGGTATATATGTCATTTAGTAAGAGTGTAAGATACCGATGTGAAGCCACCAACTCTTCAATCGGTTCCAGTAGTAAATGAATTCCTTGATGTATTTCTTGATGATCTTCCAGGTTTACCCCCAGAACGGGAAGTAGAGTTTGGTATTGATGTGATTCCAGGCACTTAGCCTATCTCTATTCCTCCATATAGAATGGCTCCAGCAGAATTGCGAGAATTGAAGGAACAATTAAAAGACTTCCTGGATAAGGGATTCATAAGGCCTAGTATGTCCCCGTGGGGTGCACCGATATTGTTTGTAAGGAAGAAAGATGGCACATTGAGAATGTGTATTGATTATCGACAATTGAATACGGTAATGATCAAGAACAAATATCCCCTCCCCAGAATTGACGATTTGTTTGATCAGTTACAGGGTGCCACATGTTTTTCAAAGATTAACTTGAGATCGGGTTACCATCAAGTCAGGGTTAGAGAAAAAGATATACCCAAGACAGCTTTTCTAACACGGTATGGTCACTATGAATTCTTAGTTATGTAATTTGGACTAACAAATGCACCAGCTGTTTTTATGGATTTGATGAATAGGGTGTTTAAGCCATTTCTAGATGTGTTCGTGACGGTGTTTATAGATGACATCCTGGTTTATTCAAGATCACAAAAGGACCATGCTAACCACTTACGGTAGGTGTTACAGATTCTTCGTGATCGTAAGATATATGCAAAGTTCTCTAAATGTGAATTTTGGTTAAAATCCGTTGCATTCTTGGGTCACATTGTGTCGGATGAAGGAATAAGGGTAGATACAAAAGATTGAAGCGGTGAAAAATTGGCCAAGACCTACGACGCCTACAGAGATTCATAGTTTTCTTAGATTGGCATGTTATTATAGGAGATTTGTTGAAGGGTTTTCTTCTATTGTTGCACCTTTAATAAAGCTAACACACAAGGCCACTAAGTTTCAGTGGAATGATGCATGTGAGAAGAGTTTCCAGGAGTTGAAAGATAAATAAAGTTCCACACCCATATTAGTACTTCCCGAAGGCACAGAAGGGTATGCAGTATATTGTGATGCATTCAGAGTTGGCCTAGGATGTGTATTGATGCAGCACGATAATGTAATAGCATATTCCTCACGATAGTTGCGACCACATGAAAGGAATTATCCCACACATGATCTTGAGATAGCAGCTGTGATATTTTCTCTAAAGATATAGAGCCACTATTTGTATAGGGTCATGTTGACATCTATACTGATCACAAAAGTTTGCAATATATCTTTAAGCAGAAAGACTTAAATATGAGGCAGCGAAGGTGGATGGAACTCTTAAAAGATTATGATATTGATATCCTATATCATCCAGGAAAAGCAAATGTGGTAGATGATGCATTAAGTTGCAAAGCATTAGGAAACAGTAATGGTCAGTTAACGGAAATGCAATGTGTAGTCAAGGATCTACATCAACTAGCCAGCTTGGGAGTTCGTCTTCTTGAATCTCCAGATGAAGGAGTTATTGTCCAAAATGCAGTAAAATCTTCCTTAATGGCTGACGTAAAGAAGAAACAATATGTGGATCTTATTTTATTGCAGCTGAGAGAGAATGTACAGCAAGAGTTAACAAAGGCATTTGATCTTACTCAAGAAGGAGTGCTTCAGTGCCAAGGTAGATTGTGTGTACCGAATGTAGATAAACTCAGAAAATGAATCATGACAGAGGCACATCATTCACGGTATTCTATTCATCCGGGATCCACCAAAATGTACCATGATTTGAAAGAAATGTATTGGTGGGGTAACATGAAGAAGAACATTGCAGAATTTGTAGCTCAGTGCCCAAATTGTCAACAAGTAAAAGTAGAGCATCAAAAACTTGGAGGTTATATACAATGTATCAATCTTCCAGTCTGGAAGTTGGATATGATTAACATTGCGGAAATTTAATTCCATATGGGTAATAGTTGACAGGCTTATCAAGTCAGCGCATTTTCTACCAGTCAAAACCACTTATACATCTGAAGATTATGCAAGGTTGTATGTTAAAGAGATAGTGTGATTATATGGGATTCTTATCTCTATTGTATCAGATAGGGGAGCTCAATTTACTACACATTTTTGGAAGTCTTTTCAGCAGTGTTTGGGAACCCAAGTGAATTTGAGTACTGCTTTCCATCCTCAGACAGATGGACAAGCAGAATGTACTATCCAAACACTTGAAGATATATTAAGAGCTTGCACATTGGACTTTAAAGGTAGTTGGTATGAACATCTACCTCTTATTGAATTTGCCTACAATAATAACTATCATTCAAGTATCAAAATGGCACCTTATGAAGCTTTACACGGAAGAAAGTGTAGATCACCAATTGGATGGTTTGAAGCCGTTGAAACTGCTTTACTTGGGCCAGATCTTGTTCACCAAGCTATGGAGAAAGTTAAGGTGATACAGCAACAGCTATAAATGGCCCAAAGTCGACACAAGTCATATGTTGATGTTAGAAGAAGAGGGCTCAAATTTTCCATAGGTGATTGGGTATTATTGAAGGTGTCACCAATAAAAGGGGTAATGAGATTTGGAAAGAAAGAAAGTTGAGCCCATGTTATATAGGCCCATATGAAATTATCAGGAAATTTGGGCAAGTTGCATCTGAATTAAAACTACCCCAAGAACTCTCCACAGTTCATCCAGTATTTCATGTTTCGATGCTTCGAAAGTGCATAGGAGATCCATCTCATATTGCTCCCATTGAAGATGTACAAGTTACGGAGGATCTCACTTATGAAGAGACACCTATTGCTATTCTGGAGCGACAAGTGAAGAGGTTAAGGAATAAAGAAGTAGCTTCCGTAAAAGTACTATGGAGAAACCAGCAAGTGGAAGAGATCACATGGGAAGCTGAGGAAATGATGAAGTCCAAGTACCCTCATTTATTTCAAATGGAAGAAAAAGTTCAAGATACAGGATCGGAGCAATAACAAGTAAGTATTTATAAGCATTAAGTATATATATATGATAACATGAAGAATGATCCTAGACTTGAATCTGTTAAACTGGATAATGTCACTAACATTCGAGGACGAATGTTTCTAAAGGGGGAAGAATGTAACACCCCATATATTTATGAACCTAGTTGATTACCATAACATTTATGGAATTATTTAAACATGAGATTGTGGAGGTATTGCACATTAAATTTGTTAGGCTAAGTTAATCTTGTGCCATTGGGCTCAAATGAGGCCCAAAATTAGTAAGGAAGACATGGCCCAAAATGGAGAAAAGATCCATTCTACCATTGACCAAGTAAACACACATTTAATGTGGATAAGGATGACTACAAGGACTATATAAAGAACAAAAAATCAGATTTTTATTCATTGTAACACACATGCCATTTCTAGAAATTTCAAAGATATTTCTCATCTCACACAAACCCTAAGTCATCACTCCTTTGGACAAGATCACTCTCTTGAAAGCTTTGGTAAGTGTTTATTCTTATGGTTTAGTATGTGATATGCTTAATATGGTGTATAAATCATGTTGGTTATATTGGCAAAGTGTTGTACAGTTAAGTATATGTAAAACAATGTACTTTTTCTTAATCGGTGAAGGGTTTTGCCTTCTAAACTTGAAAGTGGACTTGTGGTCTTGAAGGAAGTGAGTTTGATGGATTAAATATAAATATTTAAGATGTGGTTATGTTGTTAACTTGCTTTCTTTAAGTGTATAACTTGTAGGATTGTTATTATGAAATTGGTCATGGAATTGGTGGTTTATTGAAAGGAAAATGTAGATTTGGTGATGTTCATGTGTGTGGTGAAACCATGGTTGTTTGTTGGCATCCAAGTTGACCTAAAATATTTAAAGAGAAGCTTATTAATGGCCATGTACCATTTATTACAAAAAAAGGACCTTAAAATGACCCCTGGAGGCTGAAACGGGCATCCGCCCTCGCGTCTGGAGCACCTGCTGGCGCAAATGCCAATGCAGGTGGCTCTGGACAAGGCCAGAGGGGCACCTGCGGCCGCATTTCATCCACCTGCAGGCACATCTGGCTCCACAGCCTAGTCCATAATTTCACTTTGTATGTTTTTGTCTCTCTTTGATCCCCGAAGGCCCCTATACCCTTTTTGGATGTAATTATCAACTTATGGTATCTTTTGAATGACTTTTAGGGGTTGTTTGGAGGCATGTTCGATTATATCAGTTATGGATTTTTGTTAACATGTTGTTATGAAAGGTATTGAGGTGACTTGATGGAGTAATTGTGACGTAGTGTTAATGAGGAAGCGTAAAGGATAAACTTGGTTTGAAATACTATTGGTTTATGATGTCTTGGTCAATGTGTGGAATGTTATGATGTTGTTGGTATGGTAATACAGTGAATTGTGTTGTAAAGGATGAAATAACGCTATATAGCAGTCACGTAGCTCATTATCATTTGGTGCACTTGTAATGTAGTTAGTTGTTAACGTGAGCTCCGTTATGTTCTTGTGTTGTAGAGTAACACGTAAGGAAGGATATGGATTGTTGTATTCACATATAGGGTTGTGTATTCATATTTGGAAGATAAGGTATGTAAGGTTTCTCTTTCCCATATTCTTTAGCAGTATCTCTTGTTCTCATTTCAAAACATCTCAAAGTATCTCATGTAAGGTTACCATATATTGTTCTTCATATGTATCTTAATCATGCACTACTGTTCCAAAGCTCCAATAATGTTATGACTATCAACATATCAATCTCTCAAAAGTAAAGAAATGAAGTAATGCATAGTTGTTGGTTGTAAGAGTATGGGTGGCAGCTCTAGAGGCATAAGCCTAGCTGAAGCCGATCCCGAGATTATTGGAGTACGGGTGGCAGCTCTAGAGGCATAAGCCTAGATCGAGTTGATCCCAAATTTATTAGATCAAAGGGAAGCTCTAGAGGCATAAGCCTAGCTCAGGCCGAACCTGAAAGTGGACAGCTCTAGAGGTAAGAACCTAGCTCGAGTCGAACCTGATATATTGGTTTATGGGTGGCAGCTCTAGAGGTAAGAACCTAGATCAAGCCGAACCTGATATATTGATTTATGGGTGGCAGCTCTAGAGGCATAAGCCTAGCTCGGGCCAATCCCAACATAAGAAAATTGCATCGTATACATAGATGATATACTCTTATATTCAAGAACACAATATGAACATATAAAATTATTAGAAAAATTTATACATATAATTGAAATCTCAGGAATTAGTTTAAGTAAAAAGAAAGCCGAAATAATGAAAAACCAAATAGAATTTTCGGGAATACAAATAGATAAAAATGGAATCAAAATGCAGACCCATATAGTACAGAAAATAAAAACATATACAGATCGATGGTTTATCCATATTGACTTTTCTCTTATATTTGATTCCATTGAAGTTCTTATGTATGATGCAGCTTCTTATAGCCTTACATACTCAGTACATTCTTCGTACTGACGTCCCTTGGGGGACTTACCTTACTTGCTGCAGGCACAGGTACTAGTAGACCTCCACAGTAGGTTGCGGGTCATTTGCAGATCATTGGTGAGTTCCAGTTCAGTTCGGGGCTTTCCGAGTCATTATGTACATTGATTTTAGTACTATGTAAATGTTGTATAAAGCGGGGACTTGTCTCGACTGTACGTTGGTTATGTCTATGTATAAATAGAGGCTTTGTTGATGTTGTGGGACAAACGAAGGAATGTAAGGGATGCTTGCTTTTGACTTAATGGCCCTAACGGCCAAGTTTCATATATAGCATATGTTTGTCATGACTTCCGCCATTGGTATCTTATAGTTACATGAGATAGAATGATATTCATAAAGAGACATGCATATGAATGTACATGAATGAAGATTGGTTCTCTCGGGCCATAACGGCTTCGGGTACCAGTCCACCCTGTGAGAATTCGAGGCGTGATAGTTTACTTTTAAATTGTCACCAGGATCAAAAAAGGAAGAATATCCATAAATTTAGGTCAAGAAAACACTTATTTTCCCCACTAGTACTTTTATCATCACAAGACATACTCTCCATTCAAGAAAGAGTACTATCATATAATAATAGCTAGTAAATAAAAGTGTCACACAAGTTAACTCATATGTACGCTCACTATTAGATTTAAGAACGTCATCAGGAATATGTTCAAGAATCGGAACACACAAAGAAGAATTGGCAAATCAAAAGAAAGAAGCACCTTCTTTTTTTACATTCCATACTAGGCTATCATAAAAGTTATAGCCCTCAAGAAAAGCTATATTACCATCACAATTCATACAACTAGGTACCACACTAGGAGTGATCTCATCATTATCAAACAAAATATTATACTTAGAGAGACAATAATCAATTAAAGGTGGTGAATTAGAGCATGTAATCTCATTCGCAGAAAGACAAATGGCATTTTTTATGGTAGTTCAATCACATGAGTTCTATCAGCATAACAAGTAATAGGATCTTCAACAAGAAATAGTCTCATAGAATCACTTCTTCTCAAATGACCAACTTTATCAACATCATACCTAATTTGAGGCTTATTAATCACATCATAAACTCCCTTAATTAGTTGATTAAAATCACAAATAAGTTTATCAACACAACTTTCATATGACAATGTACTATCAATCATATCACAAGTGTCAACACTAGCTGAACACAAATTGATCTTATCGTCAGTAGGATCAACTAGTATATAAACACTCTCTAACAAGACATTATCATTATATGGTAAAGAATTACCAAGCTTAAACAAATGCAAGCTATCACTCGCACTTTATTCATTGGAAAATTTTAAAGTGTCAAGTTTAGCTATTTTACTTTAAAGTTCACAAGAAAGATTTTCTTTACTTTTGGGTGAAACTCCCCTCATAGTGTTGGAACACACTTCAAGTCACTTTTCTAAGGAGACTATAGCATTCATCACATCATAAAGGTTAATCTCCTTGTTAGAAGTATATGTTCCTCTATTTTCCAACCTCTTACCTGCACTATTTTCCTTGCTAAGTGAAGGATAAACTAGGTGGTTAGATCGTTTTTGTGGTGATCCACTCACTACACTCAATACATAATCTCCTTTTTCCACTCTAGAGTTACAACCATTCACTCCCTTGATTTTGTAACACCCCACAAGTTCCATCATCTTCCAATAGTTTCTTAGCTATTTCAAGCTTAAAATTGAAGTCGTTTGAACTTTAAATCAGAGGGAATGTATTTGGGATGATTTGGGGAACTTAGATAGGAGTTCTAAGCACAATAACCAGTGCACAAAGTGAGGGCCTGAGTCTCATGCCAAGACTGAGAAAAAACTCAAATTTTGGAAAAATAACAGTTTGCGCGATGAGCCTCGTGCCATGAGGTCACCTCTGGCCCGATGGAAATTGTGCCACAATGCTTCCTCTAGTTCTATGGGCCTCGTTCTATAAGTTTACTATTTTAGATAAAATATTCCCCAACTCCTTTTATTTTAAAGGCATTTTGGTCATTGTGTTGTTGTTGAAACTGTTCTTTTTACCTTAAAACTTCCACATCTTATCTAAAAACACATTAAATCAATCCCTTTCCCTCATTCCTCTTCTCCAACACTTCAAGAAGAAGAAATCAAGTCTTTAAGGGTTCTATATATTTCAGGCAAGGGTTTCTCAATCTTCTTTCAAATTCCTTCTCTCTTTAATGTATGTAAGTCTTCTTAATTTCATAAATCTCCTCTCTCACTCAAATTCCCAACCCTTGAGTTTCAAGAAGGAACAAAGATTAAGGTTTTTTTCAAGGTTTCCTCCTTAATTTCATCATCAAGGTATGTAGAACTACCCTTAGTCAAATTGGTTTCAAATCATGCTTCTTTAAAAAAAATTATGTTCTTTTTGGCACATAGGGTTAAGAACTTGTTCCCTGAATATGTGAAAAGTTTCAAACTTATGAACGTTCTCTTTCAAGAAAACTCTTTACTCCTATACTTAATTTATGTTTTGAATTGATATATTTGTTCCTTATACTTTTATCTTGGATTGAGTAACATTATGAGTTTACAAGTTATACTTTATAATTATTCCTTTTCTTATGTTTCAAAATATAAAGAAATATTGGGATTGACATGGCTTTGAAGAGAATTGTATGATAATTTTGTCATTTTAATAAAACCTAACTACTATCACATTTAGAAGTGTTTTGAATGGTTTCTAATGGCCTTTATGAAGGGTAAATTTTGTTTCAATTAAATGTAAGAACTCTCACAACCTCCATGATGATGTTTAAATGATGAATATATAGACGTGCAAGTCTTGGTATGACGACACCAACTTCATATTACCTCTTTTATGTAATTGGATGGTTGATGAGTTCCCACTTTGTAGGAATACACTGGGTATATTGTTGTTGTTGTTGTGGATGGTTGATGAATTTATGTTGAACTTTTAATGAATGATTGATGGGATAAATATGAACTAAAATATTTGCTTAAGAGAATTATATGGTTAACCGTAAATGTGGAAGTTCCCGTGGCTCAAACACTCAAAATTATGTTTTGCCAATGTACGGATAGTTCGTTCCATAATTTGGACAGCCATAGATGTTTCCTTTATGAGTATAATTTATTCTGGCCTATATAGTGTTATATCATGATATATGCAACAAACATGGATTGGGGCTCAGTCGGTTGGGTGTTGAATAGACCCACATAGCTCGTGGTGTATATATGATGTTGGTGATACTATCTAGTTCAGAAGTAAATTAATGAAGTTATTGAAATTATCTCACTTACTGATTTATGTTGATAATGTCTCTTGTCCATTCATAATTTATGGTTTCAGTTTGATGTTTGTATTACTCTATCAGGTCTCCTCCCAAATTTTACATACCAATACATCTATTATATTGACCATCTTAGATACTGTATCATTTCATGATACAAATTTTGAGGTATATGTTCATGATTCTGTGCAGTGTTAGGACTTGAAGAATTAGCTACTGGAGAGCCCTCCATCTTTCAAAAGGCATAGTCTACTTGATGTTTAGACTTTATCTCAATTTTATAGTATGGTCAGGTCCTTGTCCCTGTATCGTTATCTACTCATGTTATTTAGAGGCTTTGTGGACCTATGTTGATGCCATTTCAGATGTTTCAGTTTTATTCAGTCTTTTTGGGAATTCTTCTATATGTGTTTTAAAGACTTAAACATTTATGAAATTAGTTTCACTTCAGCAATTAACTTTATGATTTTTACAAGATTTCTTCCACACTTTTGTATAGATGATCATGATGTAAGCTAAGTGATTCTCTTGAGTCAGTGATAGTTTGGGTGTCTATAACATCCAGAGCCTAGTTTATTTTTAATTAAATGACCCAATGGGTCATTTTATTGAAATAAAAGAAATAAATATTTACATGTCTGAGTAAGCCCAAATGCTTAAGCCCATAGAAAGTACAAAAACAAAACAAGGACATAAAAATATCTTAAAAGTAAAAAATAAAACAAAGGAACAAAATAGGAAAGTGATAGCATTAGGAAGGGTATCGAAGCTTAAAAGTTCTTCATCTTCTTCAACTTGAAAAAGTTGTTAATGAAGAAATCTCATATTTAGTGCATCGTATCAGTCTTGTGAAAATCAACCCCGATCTAAGATTATTCATGCATAGCTTCTTTTCCCTAGATTTGTTCATGTACCACTGCTTTATTGAAGAAATGGAACTAGAGTCGTAAAAATTTGCCTCGGGTAAGCTTCTTCTACTTGAAACCAGTTGTAATCCTCTCAAAGTTGCTTATTTAGGTGATTTCTGGTTGCAGCTGGATTTGAGAGCTTCTCCAATTTGTACTGTTGTTTGACAAATAAAATAAGTTCAATTTTTCTTTTTTATGTCTAAGTTAGATGGGCTGAAATCCAATCATTAGATTTAATACCACCACCTTGACTTAAATCTAAAATCAGAATACTAAACATCATCTTCTCTGCGACAATTTTTATTGAAGGTTAATAACAAAAACACCTGGACTAGCTCATACCATCACTGATTCACCACATGCTGCATTTTTCAATCAACAGAGGTATGTAATCAATAGTCTAATGTACCTTTATTATAGACCCTATCCTGGATTGCATATGAATTTAACACAGATATAGATTTTAGTTTAATATGTACCTCATGAGTCCTGGTTTCATACCATATGTAACACCTCAAGCTCTCACCAAGTTCATGGTATATTAACTAACCAAAACTAATTTAGGCATATGAAAGATACTAGTATTGCATTTATTCTATCTCCATATGTTAAAATTCATCAAAAACTGATCTTTGACTTGCTAAACTTACATACCATTACTGCTCTTATCTAATTCTGAACAGTGGGATGCCTTGTTTTTCTATATTGATGGTCTTTTTTCCTAAAATTAGAACTTCATAGAACCATTTAAATTCATATGTACCTGGAAAATGAAAAATTAGATTAGCATAAATGTCAGCAAGATATTTCCCTCCCTTAAGGAGTGATGTACTTTTACTGACATTAGACTCCTCAATCTGTTAATGGAGTTGACCTCCATTGCCACACTCCATGGAATGTCCCAATCTCTATTAATCATATACAGTAAGGCTAGGCAATCAGATTATTTGTCAAGCTATTCTCCAAGAAGTATTGCAATAGGATTTACAAGATCAAGCATAAAGCAGATGGCTCGGTAGATAGATACAAGGCTAGATTAGTAGCTAAAGGATTCCTTCAAGAATATTGAGTCGAACCTCAGCTACAAGGTTAGAGGTATCAGTAATCTTCACCCCTTCAGCATATTTTAGATCTCCTTTATGATTTCTAACATAGAATGTTGTAGAACTAGGGTCTGGGTTTCCCCAAGATGCCCCATCTGTATTGCATTTCCACCAACCACAAGGTGGAGGATAGCATCTCACTAATTTAGACTGGAATATAGGTCTATAACTATCCAACAGAGCTACATATGAGGATAATTTCTTGGGATGTCTGAATAGTCATACTTCATTTTTATGAAGTTCCTCAGAGTATTACTTATGTCCCAAATAACTTTCATAGTTGAATAGTTAGCCCCATGCAATAAAGTGTTCCTTTTCTTTTAAATGAACTAGAGAATTATATTAGGAACAACTTTCAACACTGTTTTCTACCTGACATTACCTTTAGTATTCTAATATTTCATTATGGACTGCCTCACCTGAATCTAAGGCCCAACTAAACCAGCAGCATTAGAGAAAAATTTTTGAATAGTGGCAGCAACTTCACCTTAAAGAAATAAATATTCCAGTATCTCCCTCACTGGAACCTCACAACAATTACATAAAGAAGAATTATTAGGATTCCATTGAGCCATAAAAGCAGCTACAGGAACCCTATTAGTCCACACCTTCCAAGAAAAGAATGAAATTTTAAAAGGCAGACTATTTACCCTAATATTCTTATAGAAATCAGTTTCTTCTTCCTTCTTTCTCAACAATCCCCAAGTAGTTTTAATAGTGAACTTCCTAGAACTTATTCTGATCCACCAAGGTCTATCACCCATATATGTTCTCCTATAGTGATTCATATGTTGCTGCATATACTTAATAATATAATTAGGCAGTCGATTTCTCATTAACTCAAAATCCCTGCCTGTATTAATAATAAACATATATATATATATATATATGTTAAAGCATGACAAAAATGTACCTCTATTGGGAGAGTGAACAATGGACCAAGCCTAGTCCAGTTGTCAAACCAAATATAAGACGTACCTCCTTTAGGTTCCCACCATAAATGTTTCTCAATGATCTCCCTCTTTTGAAGAATGTACTTCCATAATTGTGAGCCTCATTTCCATTAGACCAGTGTAGGAATTTGTTTCTTGCAGTATTGTTCCATATGAAATTGGCCCAAAGAGTGTTTTGAGTCCTAAACCTCCACCATAGTTTAGTATACATGGCTTGTGGCATATCAAACATTGACCTGAATCCCATACCTCCTTCATGCTTAGGTAAAAAAACTTTTTCCCAAGCATCCTAATGTTTACTCCTCCTTGTGACTTTGTTGCTCCAGAAGAATTTAGCAAACATTCTATGCAGTTCCTAAATAACACACTTAGGAGGAACTATGGATGATAAAACATGAATAGGGACCCTCTGTAGTACACTAGAAATTAAAACTTCTTTACCTCCATAAGAAATCATATTCCCCTTCTAAGCCTGTAACTTTGATTTCACCCTTTTAATTAGATCTTCATAATGTTCCTTCCTCTTTATAGCATGTGAAATGGGAAAACCTAGATAGGTCAATGGAAATTGGCCTCTATCCATGCATGTACATTGCTCCATAAGCAGTCTATCAGCAGCAGCTGCATTTTGATACAAGTAAAAAACACTTTTATCCTTGTTAATCTTTTGCCCTAACTGAGATTCATACTCCTATAATAAATTTATTATTTTCTTCAAAGAATATCTGTTAGCTGAAGTAAAAATGATTATATTATCTACATATGCAAGATGATTAATATTTGAACTCCACTTTTGCAAGCCATACCTTAAATATAAATCATCATCAAAAATAGCATTTAGGGATGTGGAAAGAACTTTAGTTGATAGAATAAACAAAGCCGAAGATAAAGGATCTCCTTTATTTACCCTGGTAGAGTGGAAGAAACCATGAGCCTGACTATTAATCAAAATTGAGTACCAATTAGTAGAAACTAATCTCCAGATTATGTATACTACCACTTCAGAAAAGTCCATCTTCCTCAATACCTTCATAAGAAAAAACCAAGATACTCTTTAGTAAGCTTTTGTCATATCAAGCTTTATCACCATATTATCTAGCTTGCCCCTCTTCCTAATATCTATCATAATCTCTTGGGTTATTAACATATTTTCTATGATACTTCTACCTTTCACAAAGCCTGATTGGTTAGAAGATATCAATCTTTTTAGTAGCACTACAATTCTATTATGAACACCCCTTGAGATAATTTTATTGATTAAATTACTTAGACTAATTGGTCTTAAGTCAGAAAAAGTTTGAACCTGCTCCTTTTTAGGAAAAAGAACCAAATCAGTATGAGTAATAGATTTAGGGAGAGTATTCCCCTGAAAAACTCATGAACAATTTTGAGAATAGCCCTACTATCTCCCAACAACATTGATAGAATCTGCCAGTCAAACTATCAGGGCCACTAGAACTATCCCCATTCAAATTAAAAATAGCTTTCTTCACTTCCTCAACTGTAGATTGTATACTTTGATCTGCATTTTCTTCTTAAGTAATAAGTTCTGGTATGTGACTCAACAGGGAAAAGTAAGTGGCATCTCTTTCTTGTAGGAACTAATCATTGTAAAACTGAACTGCCTCTGCTGCTATATTATCCTCGTCCAGCCAATTTCCCTCTTTATTTTTTACTCTCTGCAACAGTAGCTTTTTTCTTCTACCCTTCACAATGTTATGAAAAAATTTGGTATTTCTATCCCTTTGTTCAAACCAATCATAGCCTGCTTTCTGCTGCCAAAATATCTCCTTAAAATACAAGTACTTTTTAAACTCAATTGAGCTCTTTGAAGTACTACCCTATTTTTAGCATTAGGTACATCTTCAAACAACCTTTCTTTGATCTTCACAATATCTTCCCTAATAATCAGTTGCTTAAATATGTCACCATAAGTCTCTTTTCTCCATTTTGTTAGAACAGACTTAATTCTTTTAATATTCTCCTTAAAGTCCAGAAAAGGATTTGCAGACCCATTAACCTTCCAATTTTCCCTCACTACTTCCAAGAAAGAATAATTTTCAGTCCAAAATTTGAGAAATCTGAAAGGTGTTTTATGCCTTACCATTCTTTCTTCCATAGTTATGAACATTGGAGCATGATTGTAACCTATCCTTGCTAAGTGTTCAACTTCCATAAAATTAAACCATTCTTGCATTCTCTTATTTGTAAGGACCCTATCAATCCTTTCAAAAATGCAATCATTTCCTTTCCTTCCATTCCACCATGTAAATGGACTTCCTTTGAATTTAATTTCAGCTAAGTCGCAAGAAAAAATACAATTATCAAAGTCTTCATTATCTGAATCAAGCACTGGCCCCTCCAATTTTATCCTCTACATTTAAGACAATATTAAAATCCTCCCCTATAAAACTAGGGGTTATCCATTCCTTTTGCAATTTGATAAATCTCTTCCCACAGTGTTAATCTTTCTTATGCACTACACTCAGCATATTATAGAGTTACACAAAAATTATAGGCATGATTTTGATGTTTTAATTGTAAGAATAAAAATTGATAGGTGTCCTTGATAACTGTACATTCAAAATCTAAGTTTATGAAGACTCAGATCTTGCCACTACAATTAGCAATCCCTAAAGGCATCTTTAATCTTCTCCTGAACTTATTGATATGTCTTGAATGTTGAAAAGGTTCTAGTAAACCAATGAAAGAGAACTTATGAATTATTTAGCATTTGAACCCTCTGAAATTCTTGTTGGGACCTCACTAATCTGATGTTCCATATGAGAGCTTTTATTTCTTATTGATTGATTTTTCTCTCTTTGGATACACTCATATAGGCTGACTATTCTCCCTATTACCTAGCTTTTTCTCTCTTATTGAACTGTTTAGTATCTTTGGAGACAGGTCTGCATCAATTAGAAGATAGTCATGGATTTCTTTTGTTGTCTCTATTTCTATCATCCCTACAGCTTGACCAACATCTCTATTTTCTTCCCCCCAATGTTATGTGTTACTATGTCATGCAAAACCTTGTTGGGGTATAGAACATTAAATCATTGATGTTTCCCAAATCACACCTCTAAGAAAGTATAAAGCAGTCGTTGTTCAAATATAGAATCCAACTGAGGTGGGGGTCGATCCCACGAGGAATAGGTCGAAATTCAATCAACTTTATTTGTTTGAGCTGCTTGGTAAATAAGCAAATAAGTAAAAAAGGGGTTTTATAAAGTAAACTAGTAATCTTCTGATGAGGTTGAAATCAAGATGAGAAAAGCACTAGGATTGTGTTCCCCAATAACTTTATAACTTTATAGGTTCTCCGTACTTGGTGTTCTTTTCAGATATCCAGCAAGAAGAATCGATAGGCTAAGTATCATCTAACCGAATATGTTACGCCTCTTGTAGATGACTATACTCAAGCACAAAGTATAATGCATCGTGAGTGTTGCTATGTTGCCCCCTATCAATGATCCTAATATAGACTTTCCCCTATTACGACTCAAAGCTGATTAAACGAAGATAACTCCGAGTCTTCTTATTGAATAGCTAGTCCTACCCTACTACCCTTACTACATTCCAGCATAGATATAAGATGAGTCCCAATTCATGCACTCGTCAAAAAGCAATCACTTCAAAAGAAACAGCAATACTTTGCCCTAATACCCTTCATGAAACACCTTGTACTTCAAACTCTACTTTGTTAATCCATTATGGATCGCACACCCCTAGTTATGGGGTTGAGTTACTCATGATTGTATGAACAAAATAATCGTTCATGAATGAAAACATTAATTGAAGCATACAAGAATGAATAAACTCCAAAATCTCAACTTTCATTAAAACTGTAAAACCCAATATCTGTGAAATCCAAGAAAGTGCCTTAGAATCCCACAAAATAGTATTATAGAATAATAATAATGTCTTCCCATAAAAATAACCCTAAAAGAGAATATATAGACTTAACAAATCCTATCCTAAACAAAATAAAAAATTGGTGTAGGCTGCTTCGAAAGAGAAAAACATACGATTGTGGGTTCATCCTATTGTTTGATCCTTGTTCTAAAAGTCCTGCAACACAGCAAATCTAAATCTGTCTCCCACGACCATATGGTACGATCATGCCTTCAAGGTATGGCCATGGGATCCATCATCTATTCTCCTTATACTTAACTTCTGCAGGTTGATTTTCCCCTTTCATCTCATGACCCCATTGCACGATCGTAACATCAACTCACATTCGTCGGACTCCTTCATGTGGCATCTCTGATTCTACCTATGAAGGCCTAGGAACGGTCGTGATTAGATACTACGATCGTGATAAGGCTCATCTGATGCCCTTCATGTCCAGTTTTCAGCATTTTCTTCTCTAAGTGCTCAAGGCCTGCAAACACTCAACAAACACATCAAATCCACAAAAAGTACCCCTGAACTTACAAATATTTCTCGTTTTAAGCATCTCAAGTGTCGTAAATCTGCGGTGCATTAACACCCTCAACTTAGACCATTTGCATGTCCTCGAGAAAACCAAAATCCTAACCAATCTAAGATGCTTAACCTAGAGAACATTAAAGGTTACTATGGCAGTCAACTTCCTTAAAATATGCATGCAAACCAATCCATCTGTTCAACACCCTCTATTATCATCAAAAACAACCAATGCAGTGTATATGCTATAAAAGTACTAAAACATTACGGGATCAGGATATGGCAATACATTGTAACTAGGCAATCTAACACATTGACCAATACATTATCTATACAAGCAACAACTAGATTATAGCCCCTATTCCCTTACAACAAAGAAGTCCCCAATCACTCAGTATATGTAATGAAATCTACACTAGGACTAAATCAAATCTCTCACTCTCAAAAAGAAGTCTGGTTGTATGCGTTTTGATACCATAGGGTTGCCTTTATTTTTTATGCTTCAGCTTTCGGATGTCGGGTTAGGATCACTATAGGTCTTCTAGGCTTGTAATGTAGTCTCAGGATAGGTGTGGTACATTTGGGTAAAGCAACTCAATCCTCCTTGGCACTCCATTATTTTTGGCTCCACTTTTCCTCTTCTTCTTTGTTTACCTCCCTTTTCTCCATTTATTTCATTTTATTTTTTGGACCCCGGGTGCGGCTTTACTTTACACCTTTCACAATTATTATTTTTTTTCCACACCCACGTTCTTTTTCTTTCTTTTACTACTTAAACTTCATACCCAATTTTTATGCACCCCTATACAATAGCCACCCTCAACTTAGGAAATTTTTCTGAGTTTTCCTGAGTTGAGGTGCACAGTGTCCAAGGAGGGACCAGGGCCAAAGAAGGTTCATTATAAAAATGGGAAGGTATCATAGGTAGTTTCAGGAAATAGTCTACGGCTCAACATTTGGGTTCAAGGGATACACATTATTTAGTAGGTCATTTAGGATAAAGTGGTCTACTTCAAACATGGCCTATGATCCTTTCCTAACCTTTAATCCTATAGCTTTTAGCAAGACTAACCGGGCAAGTTCTATATCACGCACACACACCGACATCTCACTCACTCATGGCTCAGGGTTGTTATCTAAGTTGCTACCAATTCAGTTCATGCAAGGTTAGTCAGGTTGTCCTATTTACAATCCTAATGCCATATCTAGATCCTAACATCGTTTTCAGTACAAGCTATGCAAATACTACATCACAAAAAACTTATTTTTGGAGGGGTATCATTTAAAACAATTTCAAAACATGCAAGCATGCTTAATTTCGCCAGACTGCACCAAAGTTCTCTTTTATTTCTCTAAGTTATACTATGATGACTAAACACAACACAATAATAATTTCAAACATAAAACACCTAAACATACCGATTCTAACTATGATAGCGCAGCTAAGGGAAAAGAAACACGGCAACAAAAACTCTCAGTTATCGTATACCCCCACCCCTAACTTTAAAATCATGATATATCCTCATTGTACAAAATCACATAAAAAATAAAAACTAGGGTAAAGGGAATACCTGGGGTTCTCTAGGCACCGGTGGAACTTGGGTCATGTTTGGGTCCCCTACAGTGACATCAGCAGGAATAGCCTCAGCCGTGGTTGTGGCACTCACAGTCTCATGGGCCCCACTGGTGGTAGGGGTACTCAAATTAATGTGGGCCTTAATAGTGGTTGGGGTACTTAAATGAATAGATATAGGGGCTATCTCCAAACCCCCTCCCATAGTCTCACCCTCCGAAATAACTCCCTCAGAAGTCTCCTCAGTAACTCTCTTCTTTATTCTTCTCTTCTTGCCAGATCTCTCTCTCTCTTCTTACCCGGTTTAGACACATCCTCTCTCTCCCTCTTTCTAGGCTCAAGACCTCCGTTCTCCTCCTCATCATCATCTAACTCAATCAGCAGAGCAGGAAGAGTGTAGAACGGGGTCACCAATGATGCAATATCAACCTGAATAGATATCGTGGAAGGCATAGGTGGTAGTGGAGGTGAAAGTGTAATGTCAAGTCGCACAGCTAAGGTCTGTACTGCTTCTTTCAACTCGGTCAACTCTGTCTGAATAGAAACCATGTCAGGTGGTTGGACAGCATCAATTTGGGTCATGAGTCGACCCTCCATACTTTTCATCCATGTATGCATCACTCGTACAGCCACTTGAATATCATCAGTAACATGGGGATTGATCCCTACTTCCAAGTTTTAGATCCGGGCATCGTGTAAGACTTGGGTTCGGAGAATCTCCTCCAACTAAGCAGATGAAATCAAAGTGTACCCTATCGGAACTAATGTCCTAGGATGAGAACCTACTAGTACAGATGAATGTGAAGCACCTGTATCTGAAGCTTTGGTATATCACCACTTAGGGCATCCCCTCCTACCTCTGGGATTCCCAAACCTTGAATTGGGGTTGTGGGGTTATACATGTCTTTTATCATGGACAGATCCGCAGTCTTAGTGGGTTGAAGAAATTTATCCACTAGCGAAATTGTGGTACCTCTGCATTTTGCATCAGTTGAGTAACCAAATATAGGAACGGTAGGGTGGAGCTGCTCTCCAAGGCTCGGTCTCTTGTGCAATGATGCACGAAATGTTCAATTCCAACCCTATTACAAATAAGGCTACCAGGCAAGCATTAGTCATACCCAACGTGTTATCATTTGCTATGGGTGCTATCTGATGTCTCACAATGGACCAACATGCCTTGGCGACAAACTTGAGACTCTTCTTTGTAATATATGCCATTTCACCCGAGAGGTATTTACGTCGACCTCAGCAATATGTCTCGCTAGCTAAGTGAAGTGCATTGTCTTGTCCTCGGTGGACAACTTTTTAACCTTCTTCAATTACAACATTTGGTAATCATACTCTGGAGTCTTTGCAGGTGGTGTAAAATCTTCTTTGAATAATACCCTAGAAATAGCCTCAACCAAAATATCAACTTCCCTTTTCCTCACTGTTATCCTGTCCAACCAGGGCTGCATTTTCATATCCTTGTCCTTTCCTGAGGGAGTCATATTTTTTAGGATCATAGTATAGTTTGCGTAGAACTCTCTCATGAGCTCTCTACTATAAAGATGATATGGCATTGTCATCCACCCCAACTGGTACCGCTGAAAAATATGCACCGCTTCTGGCATCCTCTATAAAGACTTACTCAATATGCGCGGTTCCTCTTGAATGCTCCTCTGTTGGTTCCCATTATCATTGAGAGAAACCCAGTCCATATAGTATTGGCGAGTGATTAGAACAAGCCAAAGTCATGGATCGGTCCCCCTCTGACTAACTTCTGTGGGAGGATTAGTGTTTGAAGGATCCAAGTCTGTCACCTCATCATCCTCCACAGATTGGGACTCATGATCATCATCCTCACTCCCATCCTATTGGGTTTCTTCTGTTCCCTCTTCACACTGGGGAATATTGACGGGAGTGGTGGCTTAAATAATGGCCTTAGAGGTTGTAGCCTCCTTGGCCTTCTTCTGGTTCCTTGTTTCCTTGGTGGTGACTTGGTTATTGAAGGAGCTAATGTTATACTCCGCCTCTGAACCGTTCTCCCTTAACCCACTCTCCGAGGAACTTAGTGGGGCCTTATCCTTTAAAATTCATTTTCGGAGAGCCTTGTAGGACGTAGTCTTGGACTTGGGTGCCATGGTACCTGTATTTACAAAACCTGTTAGATCACAGTGCAGTATATGTACAGGTTTAGATTCATAAATAGACGATTCAATGTACGATCGTGCCTTCTGATCATGGGTTGATCTAGTAAAATTTGACTTGCGATATACCCATCAGACGATCACAACCTACGATTGTGTAATGAAGGTACGATCGTGCTTTCTATTCATGGGTTTGATCCCTAAAACCAGCTAAGTCATGTCATATCAGATGATCAGATACCACGATCTTATTCTAATGTTACGATCGTAGGATGTATTCGTTTGATGAACTCGTAAAGATCATCAACCAGTGTCCTATAATGATCCAACTTATGATCGTAAGTAGAATTCACGATCTTGGGTTGTGTCGTGGGACCTCAAATACTGCCAGATTTGACAACTTAACATTTGACCCATAATTTTTGTAACACCCCGTACGTTCCCAACCCTACTTGACGACGTTAACTACTATGTACGTAGGTATCGAGAGCTATAAGTATGCATTTGGTAAGGCTATTGGTGAGATAATTGAATTTGGCTCTTGTTATGTGGTTAAACTTGCATGGAAGGTGTTTTGCAATTTTCATTGCGCATTTGTGGGGTTCAAAATTAGGTTAAGAAGACCTCTAAACAAGGTATAATAAGGTTAAGAAGTGAGTTAAAGAATAGGACTTGAAGTATCTAACCAAACCCGCGAAGAGAAGTCGAAAAATGGAATTTTCGGAAAAAATTAAAGAGGGGAGAATTTGGGACCGTGCCACACCGCTCTGGGCTAAAATTTTTAGCCTAGATGCAGCAGGTTGGCGCGCCCAGGAGTGTGCCACCTTGGGTTTTCCACTTTTTCGAAAGTTGGAAATTTCTAAGTCCCAAGGGTATCCGGGGACGTACCGAGCCAAGTTTTGCTACGTTTCTTATACAACCAAGAGTATATACATGAAATGAATGACATATTACATTGGTATGATAAAATTACTCGAGAACGAATTTGGGGTCAAAATGACAGTTTTGCCCCTAAGGTCAAAATAAGCCAAACGTGGCTAGAATCACTTGTTTTTGGGATCGAGGCTACGGATATGCATATTATGAGTGGGAATATTATTGTAATACGTATAAAGACAAGAAATTATTGATTTTATTGGGTTAAGTGATTTGGGCTCAATAAAAGCCCAAAATGGGATAAAAGGCATGGGTCACATGACCCAATCTTCTATTGACTTGGTCAATTGAGGCATTAAATATCAAGAAAGGATAAGGATGACCCAAGGACTATAAATAGACCCACAAATTAGATTTTATTCATTTAACCTCTCATGCTTTCTAGACATTTTCTCAAACATTCTACAATATTCTCTCAAGAACCCTAAAGACTCAAAGGCAATTTTGGAGCAAAATCATCCCTTTGCAAGTTTGGGCAAGTGAATATTATTTTGGATTCATATATTATATGCATGAAAGAGTATGTAAATCATGTTGGTTGTGCTTGGAAATATTGGATATGGTATTTTGTGCTTTTGTATAAGATGTGTGATCCATGGGATTTGAACTTGAATTAGGACTTGTGCCTTTGATGAAAAATCATGGTATGGATAAAATATGAACATCTATGGAGTTATTTTTGTTGTTAAACTTGTTCTTGTCTATAAGTGTAAATTGTGGGAATTTGGCCGATATGTGCTATGAAGTGTATTAAGGTGAATTGATGGATTGTTTGTGATGTGGTATGGATAAAGAGATGTAAAAGAGAATGGTTATGGTGAGATGCAATGATTATTATGTATTGGTCAATGTTGAGAATATTGGAGGATTTTTGGAATAATGATGCTATCAATGGTTTTGTCAAGGGGAAATGACATGTTTTAAAGCAAATATGTACCCCATTGATGTTATATGCATTTGTGAAGTAGTTGTGGTTAATGTGAATTCCGTTATGTATTTGTGTTATAGAGTGACACATAAAGAAGGAGAGGGATTATTGTATGCACATCTAGGATTGTATATCCGTATTGAGAGTACAAGGTATGTAAGGTTACTCTGTCCATATCTTTTTGCGGCCAAACGTACCCACATTGCGATTTCACTAGTCTTACCTCGAAATGTGCTAAGGTATCCTATATCCATTTATCAATAGTCATTGTCATATATTTCCTACTCATGGATCATTTGTGAGTCTCATGTCTCATAATCATGGTTAATGTTCCCAAAAGCTCAAATAAGGATATGTTCCAATGTTCCACTAGTGATATTACTTATGCCTCTTGTTCATAGATTATTGTCCCATAGTTCCCATGGTGTTATGATTCTAATAATGTTATGTTGCCAAGTTATTCACATGTCTCTCACTCATTGGTTAATGGTTCAAAGTTTCCAATAATGTTATGTTCCAAAGTTCAAGTGATGTTATGACTATCAAATAGCAATCTCAAAGTAAAGATCAAAGTAATGCAAATGTGGTAAATGATCAAGTATGGGTGGCAAGTCTAGGGGCATAAGCCTAGCTCGAATCGATCCCGATGTGTTGATTTATGGGTGGCAAGTCTAGGGGCGCAAGCCTAGCTCGACTCGATCCCGATGTATTGATTTATGGGTGGAAAGTCTAGGGGCATAAGCCTAGCTCGACTCGATCCCGATGCAGTGCTTTATGGGTGGCAGATATTAGGGGCATAAGCCTAGCTCGACCCGATCCCAACATGACGATAAGTCATGGAAAGACCCACTGATCAGTAGGGGCCCGGGTACATTGTGACACATGTATTGACAAGCAAGCATTGAATGTAAAGAAAGTAATGAAAGCAATTCACATGGTTCCCAAAATGCAACATGGTGACTTATTCACACTGTCTAGTCATTTGTATTGAGTTCATTGGTATGTTCATGTGTTTCAAAGTTTCATTTGAGCCTTACATACTCAGTACTTATTTCGTACTGACCCCTCTCGGGGAATTTACCTTACTTGGTGCAGGCACAGGTCCCAGTAGGCCTCCTCGGTAGATTGCCAGTGTTAGCGGCTCCTTGGTGAGCTCCAGTTAATTCGGGGTTCTCCGAGTCAGAGTAGCTATATGTTTTGATGATGTACATGTTGTATAAAGCGGGGACTTGTCCCGACTTTTGGTTTGTATTGGTCAATGCTCTTGTTAGAGGCTTTTGTAGACGGAGGTGGGTGTATCAGTGTAAAATACATATGTTATTTTGACTGGATGGCCTTAACGGCCAAGTTTCATATACATGTATAACTATGTCCCATGTTTTCCTTTATTCGTCTTTCATGTTCTTACACAATGGTGGTTATGATTATGATATGCATTTGATTGAACATAGGCAAAGGTTGGTTCTCTCGGGCCTTATCGACTACGGGTGACAATCATGTCTCGATGGGATTCGGGGCATGACAAAAGTGATATCAGAGCAGGTCATTCTAAGGGTGTCTACAAAGCCGTGTCTAAGTAGAGTCTTACTTATCGATGTGTTGTGCACCACATTTATAAGTAGGAGGCTACGGGACATTTAGGATGTTGTTTCTGTTCTTCACTTCTAGATCGTGCAATAGAGCCAGTTTTGTCAGTTGAAGTGTGTCTAATCATGGTATTTTGTTTTTCTCTGGTATAGTTAAAATGCCAATCACTAGAGGTAGAGGTAAAGGGAAGCAGGTAGATGTGCCTGCTGGAGAAGGAATGAGCAGATTACCACCTGAACAAGCTAGTCAAGGTGGAGCGAATGCCGAAATATCATCGCGGTCTTCCTCTACCTTCCCAGTTTTGGAAGAACCAATTGGTAGAGAAGTACCTGTAGAGCCACCGATGAATGCCACGGATCAGGATCTTAGGAATGTTGTACATATGTTGACACAGTTAGTGGCGGCACAAAGCCAGGGACGAGATGGTGTAGTGACACATGATGATGATGCGGCTAGAATGGCGAGTCGCAGGACACAGGATTTCCTAAAACTTGACCCTCCTATTTTCACTGGGTCAGATCCAAAAGCAGATCCATAGGACTTCGTGGATCAAATTCAGAGGGCCTTGGAAGTTATGCATGTGACAGGAGTCGAAACAGTTGAACTTGCTGCATATAGGCTGAAAGGAGAGGCAATATTGTGGTACGAGGATTGGAAGAAATCCCGTGATATTGGTGCAACTCCACCTACGTGGGAAGAGTTTAAAATTGCTTTCCTTGATCATTACTTTCCCTATGAGATCCGTGAGGCAAGTGCGGATCAGTTCCTAAATCTCCGTCAAGGAAATTTGAGCGTGAGGGAATATAGCTTGCAATTTAATTCCTTGGCTCGATATGCGCCAAATGTTGTGGCTACGATGACAGACAGGGTCCATAGATATGTGGACAGACTAGAGCCATATTTGGTACGGGATTGCACTATTGCTGCCTTGAATAAGGATATGGACATTGCTCGAATACAAGCCTTCGCTCAGAAAATTGAAGACCAATGACAGAGAAGAAGAGTGCATGAATTTGATAAGGGACAGTCCAAAAGGGCTAGACCTATGGGACCACCTATGATGTCCCATGGAGGATCTAGGCCCCGCATGTTTCCTAGACCACCTAAACCCTCGTTCTCTTATTCCACAGGGGGTGCTCACTCACAGTTTCGAGGGTCTAGGGGTGGTCCATCGGGGCAGAGTAGAGGATCACAGGCAGTAGGTTTTCCTCGTTAGCAGTGTCAGCACTGCGGGGGTATGCACACAGGTACATGTTGGTCAGGGATGAATGTCTGCTTTTGGTATGGTATGCCGGGGCATATAGCGAGAGAGTGTCCACAGCGGAGCATGGGTGGTATAGCACGACCAGCTGGGTCGGCTGTTGCGTCATCAGCATCGGTTCCTTCACAAGGCCGAGGGGTGCAGCCTATTGGCCGTGGTAGAGGTTCCATAGGAGCAGCCAGTACTAGCGGGATCCAGAATCGTACTTATGCTTTAGTGGACCGCCAGAATTCAGAGGCTTCCCCTGATGTTGTCACAGGTACATTATCCATATTCTCACATAATGTATATGCATTGATTGATCTAGGTTCTAAATTTTCCTATGTTACCCCATTGATTGCTGCGAAATTTGCAAAGGCACCAGAATTATTAATTAAATCAATTGAAGTGTCTACACCGGTTGGTGAGTATATTATTGCAAAGAGAGTGTATCGTAACTGTGTGGTAATTGTGTGTGGTCATGATACATTGGCCGATCTCATTGAACTGGACATGGTGGATTTTGATGTGATCATGGGAATGGATTGGCTGGCCTCTTGTTATGCTACGGTAGATTGCCGGGACAAGAAAGTACACTTTGGTTTTCCGTAAGAAAATGGTCTAGAAGGGCAGGGTAATGTAGGGGCACCACGAGGAAGGTTTATTTCCTATTTGAAAGCCAGAAAAATGATTGTTAAAGGTTATATATGTCATCTAGTACTGGTGAAAGATACCGAAGCGGAACCGTTAACTCCGCAGTCGGTCCCAGTGCTCAATGAATTTCTAGATGTATTCCCAGAGGATCTTCCAAGTTTACCCCCAGAACGGGAAGTAGAATTTGGCATTGATGTGATTCCAGGCACTCAGCCTATTTCCATTCCTCCATATAGAATGGCTCCAGCAGAATTACGTGAATTAAAGGAGCAATTGAAGGACTTGCTAGATAAGGGCTTCATTAGGCCTAGTATGTCCCCGTGGGGCGCACCGATCTTATTTGTGAGAAATAAAGATGGCACCTTAAGAATGTGCATTGACTATCGGCAATTGAATAAGGTAACGATCAAGAACAAATATCCCCTCCCTCGCATTGATGATTTGTTTGATCAGTTACAGTGTGCCAGGTGTTTTTCAAAAATTGACTTGAGGTCGGGTTACCATCAAGTCAGAGTTAGAGAAGAAGATGTACCCAAGACAGCTTTCCGAACACGGTATGGCCATTATGAATTTTTAGTTATGTCATTTGGACTAACAAATGCTCCAGCTGTGTTCATGGATTTGATGAATAGGGTGTTTAAGCCATTTTTGGACGTATTCATCACGGTATTCATAGATGACATCCTAGTTTATTCAAGATCACCGGAGGACCATGCTAATCACTTACGACAAGTGTTACAGATTCTTCGTGAACGGAAGTTGTATGCAAAGTTCTCCAAATGTGAGTTTTGGTTGAAATCAGTCGCGTTCTTGGGTCACATTGTATCAGATGAAGGCATACAGGTTGATACCCAAAAGATTGAAGCAGTGAAAACTGGCCAAGACCTACGACACCCACAGAGATTCGCAGTTTTCTGGGTTTGGCAGGCTATTACCGGAGATTTGTAGAAGGGTTTTCTTCTATTGCAGCACCATTAACAAAGCTAACTCACAAGACAATTAAATTTCAATGGAATGATGCATGTGAACAGGGGTTCCAAAAACTGAAAGATAAGTTGACTTCCACACCAGTGTTAGTACTTCCTGAAGGCACAGAGGGCTATGCAGTGTATTATGATGCTTCCGGGATTGGTATCGAATGTGTGTTGATGCAGCATGGTAGGGTGATAGCATATGCCTCAGAACAATTGCGGCCACATGAGAAAAACTATCCTACACATTATCTTGAATTGGCAGAGGTAGTTTTTGCTTTAAAGATATGGCATCATTATTTATATGGGGTTCATGTTCACATCTATACGGATCACAAAAGCTTGCAATATCTTTTTAAGCAGAAGGAACTCAATTTGAGGCAACGAAGGTGGTTGGAGCTTTTAAAAGATTATGACATTGATATTCTTTATCACCCAGGCAAAGAAAATGTAGTAGCCGATGCATTGAGCCATAAGGCAGGAGAAAGCACTAGTGGTCAGTTGAATGAAAAGCATGAGATAGTCAAAGATTTGAAGCAATTACCCAGCTTGGTAGTTCGCCTTATTGAAACCTCAGATGATAGAATTATGGTGCAGAATGCAGCAGAATCCTCCTTAATAGCTGAAGTGAAAGAGAAGCAATTTGCGGATTCTATTTTATTGCAGCTAAAGGAAAATGTGCAGCAGAATTTGACCAAGGCATTTGATATTACGTCGGAAGGGGTGCTTCAATGTCAAGGAAGACTATGCGTACCGGATGTAGATGAGCTGAGGACACGAATTATGACAGAGGCACATCATTCGCGCTATTCTATTCATCCGGGTGCTACTAAAATGTGCCATGAATTGAAATAAGTGTATTGGTGGGCCAACATGAAAAAGAACATTGCAGAGTTTGTCGCTCAATTCCCGAATTGTCAACAAGTAAAAGTAGAGCATCAGAAACCGGGAGGTTACATGCAATGTATCAATCTTCCAGTCTGGAAATGGGATATGATTAACATGGATTTCATTACGGGTTTGCCTCGTACATTGCGGAAGTTTGATTCTATATGGGTTATAGTGGACAGGCTTACCAAGTCAGCGCATTTTCTACCGGTCAAGATGACCTATACAGCTGAGGATTATGCGAAGTTGTATGTGAAAGAGATAGTAAGATTGCATGGTATTCCACTTTCCATTATATCAGACAGAGGAGCACAGTTCAAAGCGCACTTTTGGAGGTCTTTCCAGCAGAGTTTGGGTACACGGGAGAATTTGAGTACAGCTTTCCATCCTCAGACTGATGGACAAGAAGAACGTACTATTCAAACACTTGAAGATATGCTACGATCTTGTACGTTAGATTTTCAAGGCAGTTGGGATGACCATTTGCCTCTTATTGAATTTGCGTATAACAATAGCTATCATTCGAGTATTAAAATGTCACCTTATGAAGCTTTGTACGGAAGGAAATGTAGATCACCAATAGGATGGTTTGAAGCAGGTGAAACTGCTTTACTTGGGCCAGACATTGTTCATCAGGCTATGGAAAAGGTTAAGGTGATCCAACAGCGGTTACAAACGGCTCAAAGTCGTCATAAGTCATATGCGGATGTTAGAAGAAGAGGTCTTGAATTCTCCATAGGTGATTGGGTGTTTTTAAAGGTGTCACCAATGAAAGGGGTAATGCGGTTCGGAAAGAAAGGGAAATTGAGTCCACGTTACATAGGCCCATATGAAGTTATTAGAAGATTTGGGCAAGTTGCTTATGAATTAGCACTACCTCAAGAACTTTCTTCAGTCCATCCAGTATTTCATGTTTCCATGCTTCGAAAATGCATAGGAGATCCATCTCGTATTGTTCCCATTGAAGATGTTCAAGTTACAGAGGATCTTACTTATGAAGAGCTACCCATTGCTATCTTAGACAGACAAGTGAAAAGATTGAGGAATAAAGACGTAGCTTCCGTGAAAGTCCTTTGGCAGAATCAACAAGTAGAGGAGGTCACATGGGAAGCAGAAGAGATGATAAAATCCACATATCCCCATCTATTTCAAATGGATCAAGAAGTTCAAAGTGCGGGAGTGGAGCAATAACAAGTAAGTCTCCATGAGCCTTAAAAGTTTATGTATATGTATGCTAATGTAGAAATGCATTGATTGTAATGAAATGGTATTGTTAACATTCGAGGACGAATGTTACTAAGGGGGGAAGAATGTAACACCCCGTACGTTCCCAACCCTACTTGACGACGTTAACTACTATGTACGTAGGTATCGAGAGCTATA
Source organism: Capsicum rhomboideum (assembly GCA_031232105.1). Classification (NCBI taxonomy): domain Eukaryota; kingdom Viridiplantae; phylum Streptophyta; class Magnoliopsida; order Solanales; family Solanaceae; genus Capsicum; species Capsicum rhomboideum. The sequence goes on from CP124715.1 coordinate 96,666,061, forward strand.
AGTATGCATTTGGTAAGGCTATTGGTGAGATAATTGAATTTGGCTCTTGTTATGTGATTAAACTTGCATGGAAGGTGTTTTGAAATTTTCATTGCGTATTTGTGGGGTTCAAAATGAGGCTAAGAAGACCTCTAAACAAGGTATAATAAGGTTAAGAAGTGAGTTAAAGAATAGGACTTGAAGTATCTAACCAAACCCGCGAAGAGAAGTCGAAAAATGGAATTTTCGGAAAAAATTAAAGAGGGGAGCATTTGGGACCGTGCCACACCGCTCTGGGCTAAAATTTTTAGCCTAGAGGCAGCAGGTTGGCACGCCCAGGAGTGTGCCACCTTGGGTTTTCCACTTTTTCGAAAGTTGGAAATTTCTAAGTCCCAAGGGTATCCGGGGACGTACCGAGCCATGTTTTGCTACGTTTATTATACAACCAAGAGTATATACATGAAATGAATGACATATTACATTGGTATGATAAAATTACTCGAGAACGAATTTGGTGTCAAAATGACAGTTTTGCCCCTAAGGTCAAAATAAGCCAAACGTGGCTAGAATCACTTGTTTTTGGGATCGAGGCTACGGATATGCATATTATGAGTGGGAATATTATTGTAATATGTATAAAGACAAGAAATTATTGATTTTATTGGGTTAAGTGATTTGGGCTCAATAAAAGCCCAAAATGGGATAAAAGGCATGGGTCACATGACCCAATCTTCTATTGACTTGGTCAATTGAGGCATTAAATATCAAGAAAGGATAAGGATGACCCAAGGACTATAAATAGACCCACAAATCAGATTTTATTCATTTAACCTCTCATGCTTTCTAGACATTTTCTCAAACATTCTACAATATTCTCTCAAGAACCCTAAAGACTCAAAGGCAATTTTGGAGCAAAATCATCCCTTTGCAAGTTTGGGTAAGTGAATATTATTATGGATTCATATATTATATGCATGAAAGAGTATGTAAATAATGTTTATTGTGCTTGGAAATGTTGGATATGGTATTTTGTGCTTTTGTATAAGATGTGTGATCCATGGGATTTGAACTTGAATTAGGACTTGTGCCTTTGATGAAAAATCATGGTATGGATAAAATATGAACATCTATGGAGTTATTTTTGTTGTTAAACTTGTTCTTGTCTATAAGTGTAAATTGTGGGAATTTGGCCGATATGTGCTATGAAGTGTATTAAGGTGAATTGATGGATTGTTTGTGATATGGTATGGATAAGGAAGTGTAAAAGAGAATGGTTATGGTGAAATGCAATGATTATTATGTATTGGTCAATGTTGAGAATATTGGAAGATTTTTGGAATAATGATGCTATCAATGGTTTTGTCAAGGGGAAATGACATGTTTTAAAGCAAATATGTACCCCATTGATGTTATATGCATTTGTGAAGTAGTTGTGGTTAATGTGAATTCCGTTGTGTATTTCTGTTGTAGAGTGACACCTAAAGAAGGAGAGGGACTATTGTATGCACATCTAGGATTGTATATCTGTATTGAGAGTACAAGGTATGTAAGGTTACTCTGTCCGTATCTTTTTGCGGCCAAACGTACCCACATTGCGATTTCACTAGTCTTACCTCGAAATGTGCTAAGGTATCCTATATCCGTTTATCAATAGTCATTGTCATATATTTCCTACTCATGGATCATTTGTGAGTCTCATGTCTCATAATCATGGTTAATGTTCCCAAAAGCTCAAATAAGGATATGTTCCAATGTTCCACTAGTGATATTACTTATACCTCTTGTTCATACATTATTGTCCCATAGTTCCCATGGTGTTATGATTCTAATAATGTTATGTTGCCAAGTTATTCACATGTCTCTCACTCATTGGTTAATGGTTCAAAGTTTCCAATAATGTTATGTTCCAAAGTTCAAGTGATGTTATGACTATCAAATAGCAATCTCAAAGTAAAGATCAAAGTAATGCAAATGTGGTAAATGATCAAGTATGGGTGGCAAGTCTAGGGGCATAAGCCTAGCTCGAATCAATCCCGATGTGTTGATTTATGGGTGGCAAGTCTAGGGGCGCAAGCCTAGCTCGACTCGATCCCGATGTATTGATTTATGGGTGGCAAGTCTAGGGGCATAAGCCTAGCTCGACTCGATCCCGATGCAGTGCTTTATGGGTGGCAGGTCTTAGAGGCATAAGCCTAGCTCGACCCGATCTCAACATGACGATAAGTCATGGAAAGACCCACTGATCAGTAGGGGCCCGGGTACATTGTGACACATGTATTGACAAGCAAGCATTGAATGTAAAGAACGTAATGAAAGGAATTCACATGGTTCCCAAAATGCAACATGGTGACTTATTCACACTGTCTAGTCATTTGTATTGAGTTCATTGGTATGTTCATGTGTTTCAAAGTTTCATTTGAGCCTTACATACTCAGTACTTATTTCGTACTGACCCCTCTCGGGGAATTTACCTTACTTGCTGCAGGCGCAGGTCCCAGTAGGCCTCCTCAGTAGATTGCCAGTGTTAGCGATTCCTTGGTGAGCTCCAGTTAATTCGGGGGTTCTCCGAGTCAGAGTAGCTATATGTTTTGATGATGTACATGTTGTATAAAGCGGGAACTTGTCCCGACTTTTGGTTTGTATTGGTCAATGCTCTTGTTAGAGGCTTTTGTAGACGGAGGTGGGTGTATTAGTGTAAAAGACATATGTTATTTTGACTGGATGGCCTTAACGGCCAAGTTTCATATACATGTATAACTATGTCCCATGTTTTCCTTTATTCGTCTTTCATGTTCTTACACAATGGTGGTTATGATTATGATAGGCATTTGATTGAACATAGGCAAAGGTTGGTTCTCTCGGGCCTTATCGGCTATGGGTGCCAATAATGTCTCGATGGGATTCGGGGCGTGACAATTTGACCCTTTTTTACCCACTTTTAACTAGAATTTTTAAGTACATAAACACAACCGGGTACTCAGACTTCCTATATGTTGTTGAAACGAAATATCAAAACAACCCACTTATAGTACTTAAGAAAATACCCAAAAAAATTTGTATAATGAGTGATGTGCACTTACAGTGTGAGATGAGAGCGGTGAAAATGGAAGAAAATGGAGGAAATGATGAGATCCAACTTAAAATCGAATGTAATTGTCCTTTTTACCTTTGAAATACTTAGGTTTTGCTATATTTGCTCGAAACTGCTTTAAAATAGTAAGAAGAGGCCAAGGGATGATTTCAACATGTATTTATACCTTTAACCCTTATTTTTGGGTCGGGTCGGGTCATGACTTTAAAACCGTCAGGACTTTCAGACGGAGGGATTGTACGATCGTACAATCCTGTCGTAGATTGATGAAATCAAAAAACTTACCTGAGAATATACGATCCTTATGTACGATTGTGGGTTGTACTCACGATAGTGACTCGGGATTGTATGTTTGATGCCCTATTTTGAAGGTTTGCAGGAGTATCATCAAACAATTAAGACCACGATCGTGACTTCATGTTACTATTATGATACCCAATCGTGGGATGACTCCTTAACTTGTCACCTTATAGAACTACCATCAAACAACTGAACCCACGATCGTGTGTTCAAGTTATGATCATACAACCCTGTCGTGGGTTTAGGATGGAGTTCAGTTCAGCACTAATTTTTCTTCTATGGTTTCCTGCACCCAAAGAAAAATTACCCTATAAATTTAAAGTACAAAACAAGGGTTGCCTCCCATGAAATGCTTGATTTAACATCGTGGCATGACGTAGCTATGTCTGTTACTCAGACTTCACCAACAAGCCCATGGGTTGCCTCCCATTAAGTGCTTGATTTAACATCATGGCAAGACTCAGGTTGGCTTGATTACTCAAGCCTCATTCAAGTCCACATCACAAATCATTCGGGCCTCCTTTCCTTCGCCCATATAGTGTTTCAGCCTTTGGTCATTGAGTTTAAATTTCTTTCCATCCTTATTTTCCAATTCAATTGCACATTGGGGGAACACCGTGATCACTCTATGTGGTCTATTCCATTTTGATCTTAGTTTGCCAGGAAAAAGCTTCAGCCTTAAATCAAACAATAGTACCAAGTCACCCATAGAAAATTCTCTTCTCTCAATCTTGCAATCATGATTTAATTTCATCTTTTCCTTGTACAAGGCTGAGCTCTCATATGCATGAAGAAAAAACTCGTCCATCTCATTCATCTGCTCAAGTCTCAATTTGGTTGCTTCTTTCTATTCTAGATTCAACTTCAATGCCTTATGCTCAAGTTCAATCGGCAAGTGGCATGCTTTGCCATACACAAGTTCATATGGAGATGTACTGATTGGTGTTTTAAATGCAATATGGTATGCCCATAAGGCATCATCCAATCTTTTATCCCAATCAGTCCTATTGGCATTCACAGTCTTTACCAAGATGGACCTAATATCTCAATTTGAGACCTCAACTTGCCCGCTTGTCTGAGGATGGTAAGGTGTTGCCACCTTGTGTTTTACCCCATATTTCTCAAGCATGGCTTTGAAAAATCGATTGAAAAAATGGGAACCTCCATACTAATGATAATCTGAGGTGTTCCAAAATGTGAGAATATGATTTTTTTTAGGAAAGTAGTGGCACTCTTACCTTCATTATTGGGAAGTGCAATTGCCTCTACCCACTTTAATACATAGTCCAAAATCACCAAGATATACTTCATACCATGAGAACTCACAAATGGAACCATGAAATCAATACCCCATACATCAAATAATTCGAGCTCAAGGATCGCAGTCATTGGGAGTTCATGTTGTCTTGAGATATTTCCGTGCCTTTGGCATTTGTCACATGCCCTAGAATAATCATGAGCCTCCTTATGAATGGTAGTAAAATAGTAACCACATTGCAAGATCTTGTGCACAGTCCGCGCACCTCCATAATGACCCCAAACTGGAGACGAATGAAATATTTCCAATATATTCATCATCTCGACCTCAGGAATACATCTTCTAGTCAGACCATCCGTGGACACCCTAAAAAAATAAGGCTCATCCCAGGAGAATTTTCTCACCTCATGCATGAACTTCTTTCTTTGCTGATGTGTCATATCATCTTGAACTAGATCACTTGCCAAAAGTTGGCAAAGTCTGTAAACCATGGGATTAAGTCTTGTGATGCTGCCAACGCCTACTTGTTGGGAAAAGTATCATAAATATCGAGGTCATCCCTTAGTTTTAGCATGGCCTCCTCTTCAAGGCGTGATAAATGGTCGGCAACCTGATTCGCTGTCCCTTTTCGATCCTTTACCTCAAAATTAAACTCTTGTAACAGAAGCACCCATCTAATCAACCTTGGCTTGGCATCCTTCTTTTTTCATAAGATATCTCAGAGCTGTATGGTCAGTATACATAATCACCTTTGAGCCAATCAAGTAAGACCAAAATTTCTTGAATGCAAAGACCACCGCAAAAAGTTCTTGGTCAGCTACCATATAGATTTTCTAGGCTGGATTAAGTGCTTTGCTAGCATACTAAATAGGATGCAAAATCTTCTCTCGCCTTTGACCAAGGACTTCACCTAAGTCCACCCCACTAGCATCACACATGACCTCAAACGGTGAGGTTTAATTTGGCGACACAATGATGGGAGATGAAATTAACTTCTCTTTTAAACACTCAAATGCCCTTAGGCATGCATCATCAAACACAAACTTCACCTCTTTTCCTAAGAGCTTGCATAATGAATTTGCAATCTTAGAAAAATCCTTGATGAACCTTTTATAGAATCCTGCATGGCCTAAAAAACTATGAATACCTTTCACAGAAAAGGTGGGGGTAACTTTTCAATTACCTCAATCTTCACTTTATTGACTTCATCCCATTCTTCAAAATCAGGTGTCCCAGCACTATGCCTTCTTTTACCATAAAATGGAACTTTTCCCAATTCAACACTAAATTACATTCTTCACACTTTGCAAAAAATTAAAAAAGTGTGCTAAGCATGCATCGAATGAGTAACCCACAACAGAGAAATAATCCATAAATACATAAATAGTGCCTTCCACCATGTCATAGAATATAGACATCATGCAATGGTGCTTTGCATAGACCAAATGGAATCCTCTTAAATGCGAACGTCCCGTATAGACAAGTGAAAGTGGTTTCCTCTTGGTCTTAAGGGGTGATGGAAATCTGATTGTACCCTGAATAACCATCAAGAAAATAATACCATCCTCTACCAGCAAGACGGTCTAACACCTGGTTCATAAAAGGCATTGGAAAATGGTCCTTATCAATCCAAGAGTTCAGCTTTTGATAGTCCATGAAAACTCTCCATCCGGTAACCGGCCTCATTGGGATCAACTCATTTTTCTGATTAGGAACCACAGTGATCCCACCTTTTTTTGGCATATATTGGACCGGGCTTACCTACTTGCTATTCATAAAAGGATAAACCACACCTGTACCTAACCATTTAATGATCTCTTTCTTCACAACCTCTTGCATGGGTGGATTGAGACGACATTGATGTTCAATTCTAGGTATACAGTCCAGCTCGAGCTAGATTTTATGTGTGCAAATTCTAGGTAAAATCTTGATGATAACACCAATAGTCCAGCCAATGGTCCGCTTAAATCTCTATAACACAGAAACCAAGGCTTCAAATTGCCACTCTAATAAGTCTGCTGAAATGATAACCAGCAAAGTGTTATTGGCTCCCAAGAAAGCATAACGGAGATGGGAAGGAAAATCCTTAAGCTTTAAGATGGGAGGCTCCTCTATAGAAGGACGAGTCGGTAGGGTCACTCTATTCTTCAAATCGAGATCAAGCTTCTTTGGTGCATAAGTGTAGGAACCCCTACCAACAAGTACTTTTACTGTCTTATCGTACTCATCGATACCATCACTATTAAAGTTCATGATCACAGCTGCAAGTGCTTCGACACCCAATCTCTCCTCAATAGGAGCGACCAAATCACCCTCATCGACCGTATCTATCACAGTGATTACATGCATATTTTTTTGGTTGCTTCATGGATCGACATACATTGAAAGTAACTTGTTCTTCATTCAGTCTAAACTTTGTCTGCCTAGTTTCCATATCAACCAATGCACGATCGGTAGCAAGGAATGGCCTTCCCAAGATAATGGAAACTTCAAAATCAACTTCATAGTCAAAAATCACAAAATCAGCTGAAAAGATGAAAGACGCCAACTTTACCAAAATATCATACGAAATTCCCACAGGCCTTTTCATAATTCGGTCAACCATGATAAGCCTTATAGAAATCGGTTTAGGTGATCCCAATTTGAGATGTTTGAAAATGGCTAGCGGCATCAAGTTAATGCTAGCACCCAAATCATATAGACCCTTTGCAAAATTGTAAGACAAAATAGTACAAGAAATCGTGAAGGCTCCCAGGTTTTCCTTTTTCTCAACAAGGAAATGAAAAGCGATTGCACTACAATGATGCAAGATCAAGCTTCTTTGGTGCATAAGTGTAGGAACCCCTACCAATAAATACTTTTACTATCTCATTGTACTCATCGATACCATCAATATCAAAGTTCATGATCATGGCTACAAGTTCTTCGACCCTCAATCTCTCCTCAATAGGAGCGACCAAATCATCCTCGTCGACCGTATCTATCATTGAGATTACACGCATATCTTTTGGTTGCTTCATGGATCGGTATACATTGAAAGTAACTTGTTCTTCATTCAGTCTAAACTTCATCTGCCCAGTTTCCATATCAACCAATGCACGACCGGTAGCAAGGAATGGCCTTTCCAAGATAATGGAAACTTCATAATCAACTTCACAGTCCAAAATCACAAAATCAGCTGGAAAAATCAAAGACGCCACCTTTACCAAAACATCATACAAAATTCCCATAAGCTTTTCATAGTCTGTTCAGCCATGAAAAGCCTCATAGAAGTCGGTTTAACTGATCCCAATCTGAGTTGTTTGACAATGACTAGCAGCATCAAGTTAATGCTAGCACCTAAATCACATAGAGCCTTTGCAAAATTATGAGACCCGATAGTACAAAGAATTGTGAATGCTCCCGAGTTTTCTTTTTTCTCAACAAGGGAATGGGAAATGATTGCACTATAATGATGCAAGTTATCATCACGCTCTAAATTGACAGTTCTCTTTTTCTTCACCAAATCTTTCATAAATTTTTCGTAACTTGGCATTTGCTTCAAAGCTTCAACAAGAGGGATATTCACCGATAATTCTTTCAACATTGAAATAAACTTTTGATAATTTCCCTCTTTTGATTTCTTCTTCAACCTTTATGGAAAGGGAGAAGGAGGTCGTGGAATAGGTTTTAATACTTCAGAGGCCTTTTTCACCTTTTCTTTATCAGACTTAAACTCTTTTTTGGCAACTCGAGGCTCTTAAGCTACTTTGTCTTCAACTACCAAGTTCTCAATTTTATTATTATTTTCATCATCAAGTACTATAGGCTCATCATCAAGTACTACAAGCATAGGTGGATCAATAGTAGTCTTACCACTTCAAATAGTTATAGCTAAGCAATGACCATCATTTTTGGGATTTTGGATGGTGTTACTCGAAAAAGTGCCTAGTTGACATTGATTTAAGGAGGTAGACATCTACCCAAATTGTTGCTCCAATTTTTTAATGGCGGTCGCATGAGATTCCACTTTTTGGCTTATCCCTGAAATGTATGCTCTAATCTTCTTAAGGTAATTTTCTTGATTCTCTGACCCTTTAACAAGTTTTGCAAGCATGGCTTCCATCCTTGAATTTTTGGACTCAACATCACAGTTACATGGTGGAACATACAAGCCACTCTTGTCCTTGTAATCATCATTTCACCTTCAATCACCATCACGATCCCTGTCTCTGTCTCTATACCCGGACTTATTATAGTTGTCTTTGTAATAGTTTCGACCTTAATTCTCTTTTCTCGAGTTCCAATTGTCTTGATTAGACCCTTAGCCCTTGGCTCGAAAACCCACAACTTCTCTATGTAAGTACTTATCCTATTCTTCATAATCAAATTTCTCATAGTAGATGCTTTTCTGTATGCTCCTACAACATTAATCTTTTTCGCAAATCCAGCTAAAAATATTTTGGCTACAAGCCAATTTCGTTCTCAGTTGTGCTACCTCTTAAGCCACAGATTCATCTAAAGCCCTTTGTTATCCTGAAGCTCCAATAGCATATGTACCCACGGGTCTGTCTGTTTCCCGAGTATTCCAACCTCGATAGGTTTTAGTGATCCAATCCAACATCTCTAATGCATGCTCCTAGCGCCAACTCATAAATGCACCTCCAGTGATGGTGTATGCTACAGCCTTAGTATTTGCATTCAAATCTCTATAGAAGATCTCAAATAGATTCTACCACTCATTCTATGGCTTGGAACATTCTGCAACTTCTTCTTGAACCTCAGTCTATTTCATAAAGTGCCTCTAAATAAAGTTGTCTGAAGTTATAGATCTTATCTTTCAATTGAAACATCCTAGAAGGCGAAAAGAATTATTCCAGAAATAGATTCTCAATTCTTGCCAATTGGTAATAGAACCTCATGGTAATTCAGCCAACTATAAAGTCTCTTCCCTCATAAGAGAGAACAGATCCCCATAAAATTCATCACATACATGTTCACATCATCAATAGGGAGGCCAATAAACACCCCTTTTAAGTTCAAGAGGTGAATTATAGCACTTGTAATATCAAAATTAGTTTCTTCACGCATTTCGGGTGGGATAATGGCGCCGGTCTCCACTGGCTCTAAATAGGATAAATCTTCTTCTAGCTCTTCATAGATCAGGGGTTGTTGCATTCTAGGTCTTCTCTGTCTTTCCTCAAGTGTAGCAAGATGATATGTTGCCTCTTGTATTGCTCAATGGTCTCTGTCTGCTTATCTAGTAGTTGTTTGTCTCGCATTCTCATCAGCCATCAACCTAGCAGTTATTTGTTCTGCGATCTCCTGACCAGCTAGATTAAGTGTTGGTTGACTATGAATGTCACCCACAGCTGCGAGATCTTGAACTTCATTGTTATTCATTATTCTTCAATTATTTATTAGAGTTCTTTCAATTTCCTTGTTAAGTGGAATCAGGGGGTTACCTTGACTCCTATTGTTGGGCATACACCAATTTGTGCCCTCAAAAAATTAGAAAAGTAACTGAAGTGACCACAAGCCAAAATTTAAGTCGCCCAAATTACACCTCTAAGAAAGTATAAAGCGGTCGTTGTTCAAATATAGAATCCAACTGAAGTTGGGGCCGATCCCACGAAGAATAGGTCAAAATCCAATCAACTTTGTTTATTTAAGTTACTTGGTAAATAAGCAAATAAGTAAAAAGGGGTTTTATAAAGTAAAATAGTAATCTTTTTGTATAGGTTGAAATCAAGATGAGAAAAACACTAGGATTGTGTTCCCTAATAACTTCATAACTTCATAGGTTCTCAGTACTTGGTGTTCTTTTCAGGTATCCAACAAGCAAAATCGATAGGCTAAGTATCATCTAACCAACTATGTTACGCCTCTTGTTGACGACTATCCTCAACCACAAAGGTTAATGCATCGTGTGTGTTGCTATATTACCCCCTATCAATGATTCTAATATAGCCTTTCCCGTATTATGACTCAAAGCTAGTTAAATGAAGATAACTCTGAGTCTTGTTGCTGAATCACTAATCCTACCATAATACTCTTGTTATAGTCCAGGGTAGAGATAGGATGAGTTCCAACACATGCACTTATCAGAAAGTAATCACTTTAGAAGAAACAATAATACCTGCCCTAATAACCTTCAAGAAACACCTTGTACTTCAAACTCTACTTCGTTAATCTGCTACAGCTTCGACACCCCTAGTTATGGGATTTAGTTACTCATAATTGTATGAACAAAATAATCGATCATGAATGAAAACATTAATTGAAGCATACAAGAATGAATAAACTCCAAAATCTCAACTTTAATTAAAATCATAAAAACCAATATTCGTGAAATCCAAGAAAGTGCCTTAGAATCCCACAAAATAGTATTCAAGAATAATAATAATGTCTCCTATAAAAATAACTCTAAAAGAGTATTTAAAGACTTAACAAATCCTATCCTAAATAAAATAGGGAACTAGTATCGGCTACCTCGGATGAGAAGAACATACAACCCACGATCGTGGCTTTCTGTTGTTTGATCCTTGTACTAAAAGTCCTACAACTCAGCAAATCTGAATCTCTCTCCCACGACCACATGGTACGATCATGCCTTCAAGGTACAGTTGTGGGATCCATCATCTATTCTCCTTATACTTAACTCTTGCAGGTTGATTTTCCCCTTTCATCTCACGACCCCATTGCACGATCGTGACATCAACTCACGATTGTAGGGTCTTTTATTAGTTTGACTCCTGTATGTAGCATCTCTGATTCAACCTACGAAGTCCTAGGCACAGTGGTGACTATATACTACGATCATAATAAGGCTCGTTTGATGCCCTTCATATCCAGTTTTCAGCATTTTCTTCTCTAAGTCCTCACGTCCTACAAACAATCCACAAAAAGTACCCTCAAACTTACAAATATTCCTCATTTTAAGAATCTCAAGTGCTGTAAATCTATGGCACATCAATCATCAACCTGGATTACTTTGGGAATCATCATGATATCTTTCTCATTATTAACTTCAATCCCCACCATCTCTGTATTAGTACTACTTAAAATTGCTACTCGATTTTGCACATTATGATCATTTGCATGCTCCTTTGTGTTGTGTTCTTCTTCTCTATCTTGATTATTATCACTGTTATACTGTTGCTTATGAATATTTTGTTGTGTTTCAGGCATTATTGTGGCTATGAAATTTTTATTCTGCACTTTACTGCTCATTGTCACTATTTGATAGGTCTGTATTGTCTTCTTTGACCGCAGTTGTCTTTGCCTAAACCATATGGTTGATTCTTTCATATGTTGATTCCTTAACATGTTGATTTGATGATTGGTGTTGTGTGATAGGAATGGAGGGATGTGTTGGTTCTTTGCCAAATACTTGGTTAACCCAATCCTTGGTTGATTTCCCCTACTATAAATTATTATTATCATTACTATTTCTCTCTATCAGTTCCTTTGCAATTGAAATGTTGTTGTTATTATTGTTACTGGTGTTGTTTGTTACATATTTGGATGAAGTAGATACTTCTCCTAATACCCCAAATCTATTTTCCAACACTATTTGCTTTAACTGAGTAGTCTGTTATTGTTTTCTTGGATTTATATCCTTCACCATATTCCATAAGCCTGGATTACCTGCCCTTTTACCACTAGAAAGAATTATAGCTTTCCCCTTATAAAATTTGTGAACCCAAGGTTTTGGAATTTGCTTTGTGACTATCTTCTCTGTCTTATCTACACTGTTATCCTCTGTTGCCTCCACCTTCTCTTCCCCTTTATTTCTATTACTAGTTCTGCATTCATCCTTACCATGCCCTTGCATTTTATATTCTTCACAATACTTTGAAATATAGTCATATCTGATATTGATAACTTCTGTCCTTATTTCCCCAGTAGTTTCGTTAACAATATCCATAAACACAGACTTAGGGAAATCTCTTTCAAGGTGTACCAATACTTTAACTCTTGCAAAACTTGGTCTAGTTTTATTAATATTGGCTAGATCATGATGAAAAGGTTCCCAACCGTGAAAGCTAAAAAGAATCGTCACTTTTTAGCAAAATACGTGGGTAAAAAGTTGGGGAATTATATATATGTCATTGCCTTTGTAGTTTCTTCATTAACTCTGAACCTCGCATCATAAATCAGTATGCGCATTAGATATGAATACCCATCTTTGCACGTAATGTAGAAAGTACCCTTTGATATAAAATTAATGAAATCAACATGTTGAGTTAGGCAAATGAGAATGTGTTTACTATCGAATAATCCAATTTGATAGTCACCTTTGATATCATATTGTTTAGGAATGATCAATCTCAATTCTTCAAGATCTGTCCACTCATAGGTGAATTTTCCTACTACGGCATATTAAAGATTTTCAATTTGATTCATTGTATCAACTTCCTTCTCGCTCTATTTTATATCTGGAATTCCTTCCACTATTACCACTTCGTTATAAGGGATTGGCTATATTTTTTAGGTAGTATCTGCAACTCTCGTAGCACATTATTTATCCGTAGGCAAAATAGGGTTAACTGAAGGAGCTTCATCGGACTTAGGATTTAGATATGGGAAATTAGTAGAATAAATAATATGACCAACCACCATGAAAGGTTGCCCGGTGACCATGGTGGTCATTGAATTAGGGTTTTATTTAGGAGAGAGACCAGAGGACAATTATGTTTCTAAAGCATGTTTGAAAAACAAATCTAACCTGCCATCCAGGGCCTAGGCTAGGGTCATGACAAACTTGGTATAAGAGCACAGAATTCAAGTGTCCTAGTGAGTCTATGAATTCATGTCTAGTAGTGTATTTCTCATAGGTGTATTTTTCCCCATACTTATATTCATAAGGCTACATGGTATTAAGGAGATGTTTCCTATTATTTCATACTCTAGATCGTGTAATAAAGATATCTTATAAGAAACTTATGCAGATTCATGCATTTCTCTAATTCCTCCAACTATGCCTCATCTTTGGGTTGGTAGAAGTAATAAAGTTTAGATTCCTATCAATTTAGTTCAATCAGATAGAGCCCTCAGAAATTTTAGAGAATGCCCAACGTCTTGAAAAGATCCCGTTAGTGCATTTATGTCTGCTAATTCAAAAGAATGTTCCCTTGTTCTTATTCACATGAATCATGTGTTGAGCTAATGTATGATATGCTCCCCGACCTATTTTGAATCGTTATTATAGATAATATATTTTAGAGGGATAGCATGTCTTGAAGTACTTAGATAGTATTGTCACCTAAGAGATAGCCTGATTTAGGGTGATATAAGCCATAAGTTGTGGAATGATCGTAGAGCCAGAAATATAAAGTCAAAGGTGTAGAAGTCAAAAGTAGAAACAATTATTAGTATAAGTATGTTGCTAGAGTCATTTACCCACTAAGTGAATAAGGGTGTGTCCATGTCCTTAAGTGTTGATTACGGCATAGTACAATTGTGCAGACTTTATGATAGTAAGTAGAGAAAGGATTGTTGGTTAAGAGGACTTAGAAATATACTTGAAAAGGGGAAGATGTTATGATAACATGTTATAATGTTAGTAAAGATTAAGTATAAGTTGTGAACAAGAGAATAAAGTGCTCAACAATTGACATATTTAGGGTACCACTTGTTATTTAAAAATAGGACCCCCCTTATCTTTTACAGCTATGATTGTAGTTTAGGCAGGTCATTGGATAAGTAGTAGTGATATGTGAAAGAAGAATATGTTGATATATTAAGAATATTTTGACATATTGTAATAAGATAGACTGTGAGATTAGATTAAAATTGACTATTGCATCATGAGCCCTCATGAGATTACTACTGTGGCTTAGGTTAGCATGATCGCATTATATATAGCTCCTCGTGTATCCAAGTTAGGCTTGAGCATGGGAGCATGTTTGAGAATGTTGCAAAGCTCAAAGGTTATCGGTTATTTAAGTTGAACTACTCTTATTCTTATGTCTAATGCAACTTTATTCCATGCATGTATCAATCCTAATCCATATTTATGGTTTCCATAAATTCATGCCTTGCTTGTGTAGATCATGTTCCATAGAACTCATGTCTTAGCTCTTGTTGATGTCAAGTCCCTTGTACCTTATGATTCATGTGTATAAGTTTCCCTTATGATTGGTTATGATGTTTCTCATGAAAATAAAGTATGTATGAACTATAGGAAAGTCCTTGAGTATAGTTATACCATGTTCCTCATGTATAGAGCTTCAATAATTCCATAGCCATCATTCGAGGATAAATGATCCCAAAGGGGAGATATTGTCACACTTTGCAAGTTCCATCATCTTCATATAGTTTCTTATGAAATTTCAAGATTAAAAATGAAGTTGTTTGAGTTTTAATTCAGTGAGAATACATTTGGGATGATTTGGAGGACTTAGATGGGAGTTTCGGACATGAGAAATGACCGGTGTGCCAAGTGGGGAGGCCCCGCCATGAATGAGAAAAAACTCAAAATTTTTGAAAAACTGCAGCTTAGCGCAATAAGGCACGTGATACAAGGCTACCTCTGGCGCTATTGGCATCATGCCACAGTATTTCCTGTTGCCCTATGGGCTTCGTGCCACATGTGGCTATTTTAGACAAAATGTTCCCCAACTCCATTTATTTTAAGGGAATTTTGGTCATTGTGTTTTTGTTGAAACCATTCTTCATGCCATAATGTTGCCTCTTGCCTTATAGGCCTCGTGCCACAAGGTGGCTATTTTAGACAAAATGTTCCCCAACTCCATTTATTTTAAGAGAATTTTGGTCATTGTGTTTTTGTTGAAACCATTCTTTTTCTTGGCTTGTACTGTCCGTGAAGGCATCTGTGTTATTAATCCACTAACTGCATGATTTTGGACATCCAAAATTATACAGAAACATTGTTTTTTTTGATTTCTTGGGACCCACATCACTTAGTATTTTTGCTTTATGGATCCAAAAACACTTTTCTCCAAACTTGTACTAGGGTTTTTGGATGAAACTTGTACTCTTTACTTCTTCTTCAACAAGAAAATATGAAGATCACCACGAATATCCTAAATATTCAAATTTTCAACTTCTTCAAATATGGTCGGAATGACCCCAAATTTTAGATCTAGCTTCTCCTCAATATAGAGAACAAAGCCCAATATCTATTGGAACCAATCAACTACCAAATCAAGAATATCCAATTATGTATTCTTCAAGTTCTTCAAATCAACAATGGCGAAATGGTCAAATCAATCTGAAATGACTCAAAATTTGGATTTAGACTCTATAAACTCTAGAGAACAAGAATCTAGTGCTCAAACAACAAAAACAACTAAGAATCAAAAAGGTTTTGGAATTTTTTGATTTTTTTTTTTTTCAAAAATTAATTTCACAATCCAAGACTAGATTTGTTGGAACAAATCTAGTGCAAGTTCTGATATAGTTTTAATATAATATTAAAATTAAAAAATAAAACTCTAACTAAGAACAAGAAAGTAAAGATAGGAAATGGACACAAGCAAGGAACTAGGTGTGGCAAATGAGTGGATTTGGTTAGATTTGGACGGATTGAAAATGGATTGAACAAAAATAGGTAATTGCCCAATCCACCATATTCTATGTAGGTAAAATATGGATTGGGTGATTAACAGACAGATTGGATATGAGTTTACCCATATTTTTCCCACACTGAATTTTATTAGAGAATTGAAAAATAAATTTGTATATTCTAAATTTCTAATAAAAAAAATTTTTACCCACTCGCTCCCTAATTTATTTTATTTTATTTTATTTTCTACTCCACACCACCCCTCACCCCTAATTTTTTTTAAAAAAATTAAAAAATTAAATTTTGTTTCTACCTCCCCCACCTCCACCCCATCCAATTTTTTTTTAAAAAAATTAAAAAAATTTCTATACCACCCCACCGCTCCACCCACCATAAAAAAATTTAAACAAAAATTCTATATCCCTACCACCACCCACCACCACCACCCTACCCCAACCTACCTCCTCCCCACCCACCCACAATAATTTTAAAAAAAAAAAATTAATTTTTTTGTATCCCCCCCCCCCACACACACACACAATACCACCACTAAACCTAACCCCCAACCTCCACCTCAACCACATACCACCCTACCCACCCACCTAATTTTTTTTAACCCCAACCACCTCCACCTCCACCCCCACCCATCTCCTAATTTCTTAAAAAAATATTTAAAAATATTTTCTAACCCCCCCCCCATGTCCCACCTCGACGCCCACCCATCCCCCACCACCACCACCACCACCACTAATATTTAATAAAATAAAAAAAAATTCTACCCTCCACCTCCTCCCCCCCCCCTCCCCCCCATTTTTGTAACAAAAAATTTAAAAAAACTTATATCCCACACCTCCACCTTCATTCCACCCATCCTTTATTATTTTTAATTTATTGTTTTTTGGAATCTTTATTTTTTAGCGCAATTTGGAGTTTTGAGCGAAAATGGGCAATTTATGGGTCTATATGGATACCCATATTCTATCCACTTTTTTCATATTTTTGTGGACTTTTAAAATAGATTGAAACCCATATTTACCCATTAAAATAGTAAAACAATCACGAGGAAGCCTCTTTTTATCATGATATTTAATGTTTACTTGGTGCTTTAAATTTTGTGCACAAATAGCCATTATTTTGTTCAAATGAATTTGTAAAGACTTTCTTGCCCTTAAGTTTGTTCAAACCTGGTTGTAGGTAGACGTTTTGCTTCCTTATTCTTTGATTTTTCAAGTCAAGCTCGGCTGCCAAGTAAATTTCTCGTTTTAAGTCTTTTTCTCTACCTTGTAGGTTTTATTTCATTGGTTTTATGGCTTTGGATATTTGAGATTTGCACTATGGATATTTATTTTGATGAAAGATGTTTGTCTAGTTTCTGTCCGTTGTGGTTGTCAAGTAAACCATGTCTAATGATACACCTTTTGTAGTTGTGAAATTCAGTCTATTGTATCTGATGTTAGCTCGTCATGGTTGTAAATTTTAGTCAGTCAGGTCTGATTTTAGCCTCCTCGCATTTATAAACTTCTGTTGATCGTGTTTGATGTTTTCCCGTTATGATTGCGAACTTCAGTCGATTATCTCTGATGATAGTGAAAGTGCAAGAGGAGGGTGAATTATTTTTTTTATTGTCCAGTCGACTAACTAGAGTAAGCAGTCAGTTACTAGTGCAGAAATAAGTAAATGACTGAATACTGTAAAGTGCTGAAAATAAAAGTGACACTAGATGTTTTATACTGGTTGAGATCCAATGTGGATTTTACATTCAATCTCCTTGGGTTGCAAGGGTGTTCTCTACTTAAGTCTTTTGGTGGTTTGGATTGTGTTCAATTTTGAAGTAGTTTCTTGTAACTACACTCATATTTTTCTTTTCTTTCTTTATCTTTTCACACTTGATATAATGGGTCACCAACAATATTTTTCTCTTCTCTATTTTTTTGACTACATAGTAGAACTCTAGGTAATACAATGCTTGATAAAAGTATAACAAAGACTTTGACAAGGTTTAAATAAAAGTATGTTTTTCTTCATCCTTTGCAGCTATTTAAGAACTGGTCATGGATCACTGGTAATAGTCATTTGAGGATTTTATGAAAAAGGAAACCCAAGAGATTTGATCCTCGAAAATTGGACTTGGAATATCCTCTTTCCAACAATAAGGCAAAGTCATGAACTTGATGCAGATTTGAGACAATCTCCTTCCTTGTGTGAGGTCCTTGATACTTGACAACTTGTAGGTTTTCTTATTTTGTTTCTTTGATTTTCTGCATTCATAGATGTTATCTCTTTGAATGAGATCCTTGAATTTATGACTCATCATTCTTGGTACTTGATGACTTATATTTACCATAGTTAGTCGTCTGAGATTCTCCACCCATTAATTCTTGATTCTTCTTTCCTTTGTTTGGCAGTCAAGGATGTTTTTCTTTATGCTTCTAATCTTCAAATTTATCCCTGCACATAATTAATCATCATTAAAAACAACACTAACAATCTGCCCCTTATTAATGACGACAATAAATTAATTTTAGTCAACTTCTCTGTTTGAATAAGTAGCTCCCCTTGAGTAGTTGATTTTTGTGAATTTTTAACCTCCTTGTCATAGTTTGGTTATAAAAGGAGCCTCCTCCTCCCCCCCCCCCCCCCGGCATCACCAAAAAGACTTTGACAAGGTTTAGATAAAAGTATGCTTTTCTTCATCCTTTGTAGCCATTTAAATACTGGTGATGGCTGACTGGTAATAGTCGTTTAAGGATTTGATAAAGAAGGCAACACTAGATATTTTATCCTTAGAAATTGGACTTGGAATATCCTGTCACGATCCAAAAGTCGAGGTCATGATGTCACCTAGCACATCCTGGCCCTGGTTAGATAAGACCAAAACCAAAAGAGACAAAGATGTGGAAAAAAAATAAATGAAATCCAAATATAAGACTTTATAATAAAGTCATGATATATATATATATATATACACACACACACACACACACACACAGAGAGAGAGAGAGAGAGAGAGAGAGAGAGAGAATAAGTCCAAAAATAAAATAAAATACAACTCCAATCCCAAAATCTAGTGTCATGAGTAAAAAGCACTAATACTAATAAAGAGTACAAAAATACAAAACTTTGTCTCTGAATAATAAAGTAAAGACAAGATAGATAAGATGAAGTCTGAAATCAAGCTCCAAATTAAGAGCTCACCAGTACTCCAATAACAGCCTCAACACAGCACGATCTCAAGCTTCATGGGTCATGATGAGTCCGCAAAGTATGACTCATTTGGCCTAAAAATGATAAGGAATCAAGTCTTCAATGCCAATTTGAATGAGTTCTAATGTTAATTTGATTTAGTTTTGGGGTTGAGGACAAAGAGTGGTTGAAAGAGCGAACCGAAGCAAAAATATGAAAGATATGGAGCTAAAAGTGCATAAGAGCATCGCTTGGACGTTTGGCAGATTGGCAAAGCGTCCTGCGTATAGCCAAAATCCATCTTCTATCACCAACAATAACAGTTCGACCAAGTTTCAACTAAAGCTAATTGGTGATGAAGAGGAGTAATTAGACGTATCTCCAAGTTGATTGACGAAGCCTTGATCCATAGCCAAAGGGTCCAGAAGCCAACCCCCGAAGCTCAAAGTTAACTCTGATTTGGTGAATCACAATCACTTTGGCGTATAGCCGAGCAATTCGATGATGGTACATTCCTCTACCAAAAGTGACATGGTGGCATTTTTATAATCTTGAGGCCCATTTTTGTTGAAGCTATTTAAGCCTTTTAGGTAGCTTGGAACCAGATCCTTGGTCAATTTTGAGATTGGAGAGTTTGTATTGAAACCCTAGAGTGAATTTTGGCTAATTTTACTTGATTTCTTCCTTTGAATTCAGGATTCTCTTAGATTATTTGGATTTTATGGCAGATCTAAATGAAGATATGGGTATATTTCACTTATTTTTTATTATGAGTAGCTAAATTTCTATCTTAGGGTTATGGATGAATGAGTAGTTATAATTGTATGGGTGTTGTTTATTTGCCTCTTTAATTGATTATTTGTAATGGGCTTGACCTCTACTCCTTGTTATTAACTTATAAATAGAGGTTGCAAACTCTAACTAACCCTAGATCTCTTACCCTCCTTGATAAAGGGGATAAGGGTGAGGAGTAGTGGTTAACTATGACTTGATATTCATCATTTAATGTTAGTTCTTAGACATAAAGCTACTTAATTGAGGTTGTAGGTTGGTTATGATGTACCACTTCTGAGGTGTTCGAAAGAACCCACTTGTGATGTTTAATATTTTACTGAAAGATTGACGTTAAAATCTAGGACCTATCCTGCCCGTAGAGATTAATTAAACTTAGGAAAATATCCAACTACCCATGCATGTACTCACACGCATGAAAGCATAACCCCAAGAATCTTTAATTATTGATTACAAAATCTCAACTAACTTTTTCAAACTAAAAGTGCATTTGACAATTTAAACACGACAATGTTTGAATTACTCCCCCATTTTATTCTATTGTATTATTTTTAGGATTACGAGCAAGCAATAAGTCACTTGGGACACTCGAAGGTGAACTTATCGTCTTCATTCCTCGTGGGATCAACCCCTACTCTAATAGTTGGGTAAAATATATTGCTAGCAACCGCATACATTCTTTATGGGCGTATTTGAGCATTTTCAACAATGGCGCATTTGTCGAAGAATGAAATGTAGCTTTCATTAATTGTAGTGTTATAAGTTACTTTTGTTAGTCGTAGTATAAACTTTACTTTATTTGTTATTTTTGTCTTGTTTAGTTGATAACATAGACCAACAAGACAATATGAGTCAATACGGTAGCGACACCGCTACCTTTCAAGGGCAACTTGAGGAGGAAGATCACTTGGGTGATGCCGAACGGGCAAGTGCAATTCGCATACCACCTACAGTGGGCAATGCAGTCTTCCACGTCACAAGTGTGATGCTTCACTTACTCCAAATATAGGGACTATTTGGAGTACAAGCTCATGAGGATGCAAACATTCATTTGAAGAACTTCATAGATATTTGCAACTCGTTTGACATTTCTAATACTCCACAAGAGTCCATCCATTTGAGGTTGTTCCTGTTTTCTTTGATGGGTGAAGCGGTGTTATGGTTGCGAGAGTTGACCGAGGTCTCTATTACATATTAGGTTGAATTGATGAAAAACTTACTAGATTAATTCTTCCCGCCATCTCGCATGCTTTAATTGAGAGATGAGATCACAAACCTTCGACAAACATGTGGTGAGTCATTGCATGAAGCATGGTAGAGGTTCAAGAAGAAATTACTGCATTGCCCTAATCATGAATAGTTGGATAAAATGTTTCTTCAAATATTCTATATGTCATTGGACCAATTGAATAAAAGTGTGGATAATAACTTGGCCGGTGGGTCATTGATCCATCAAAAGTTTAGAGTTGCCACGGGATTGTAGGATCAAATGATAAAGCAAAATAGAGCATGGAACACACAACATACCTAGGTGGCCTTGGGGGCTCCCTCCGTGTCTTATGTAAGCCAAGAACTAAGAAAAAAGATGAAGAGAGAGACAAAAACATGTCCAAAGTAATGACACAATTGGATCTCCTCACAAAACATGTCATGGGTTCAACTCTAAAAGCGGTCAATGCCATAGCTTCAAAGGGAAATAGAGCATATGAGAATGAAGATGTCGAGTCACATGATGAGGAAATTCGCGTCTTGTCAAACTAAATAGGGGTTTCTCGACCTACCTACCAAAGGTAAGGCAGTAATCAAGGTTAGAAGGATAGAGATTATAAGGATAAAGATTGGAAGGACCGAGAATGAAGGGACCACAATCGTGATCGAGATTGGAAAGATAAGGAGAGAGAAAGGGATTGTGATTAGAGAGAAAAAGAGCATGACCATGATAGATACATCCCTCCACATAATAGTCAAAAATTTAAAAAATCTACCTCCATGATCTGAAAAGTTATAAGAAGGAAGATGTACTTTCTCGTAATCTTATGGGGGTTGAAGGGAGTAACAAAATGGTAAGAGAGATGAATAAAAACTTTTCGCAACTAAATCAAATGGTCACTTCACATTCAGCCTCAATCAAGAAACTCAAAACTCAATTAGGCCAAATCTCAACTCACGTAAACTCTAGACATCCCTAGTGACATCGTGGTGAATCCTAAAAATGATGGTCATTGAATGGCAATTGTAACTAGGAGTGATAGGACTCTCGATAATGATTTTTCAATCTTGATGAAGACTCCAATGAAAAGGGAGTTTAAGAGCACAAGAGTGGGAAGAGAAAAAGGCTTAACAAGTCAAATGATGAAGTTCCAACTCCCAATGAGCCAAATGTTAAAAAACCAGAAGAAGTGGAAGTGAGGGTTGAGAATGAAGAGATTCAATAAAAAATTGATGACAATGTCTCAAAACTAGAGGAAATCCCAGTTGCTCCAAAGTTGTCAATCAAAATACCTACCCCATTCCCACAAAGGCTCAAGAAGAAGAAGGATGATACAAAGTTCAAGAAGTTTCTCTTCAAATTTAGCAACTTGTCAGTGAACATTCCTTTGGTTGAAGCTTTACTTGAAAGTCTTGGGTATGCCAAGTTCATAAATGACTTGGTGACAAATAAAAGAACCATGGACTTCAAAATGGTGGAGGCCTCACATAGTTGTGGAGCTATCGTGTCGAGCAATATGGTGGTCAAGAAATAAGACCCTAGTGCATTTACTATCCCTTGCACCACTAGGGTGTACCAATTTGTCAAAGGTTTGTGCGATTTGGGAGCAAGCATAAACTTGATGCCACTAGCTATATTCAAGAAGTTGTGATTGGGAGACCCAAAATCCACAACCATGAGACTCTTAATGGTGAATTGGTCTTTTAAAAGGCCAACGGGAATTTTATATGAATTTTAGTTTAAGTTAACAATTTTATATTTCCCGTTGACTTTGTGATCATTGATTATGATATAGACTACAAAGTTCCAATCATTCTTGGTAGGCCTTTTCTTGCTACCAGAAGCCTATTAGTAAACATGGAATGTGGAGAAATAAAATTTAGAATGAATAGCAAAAGGGTGACCTTCAATGTGTGTAAGTCCATGAAGTAACCAAAGTACCTGCAAGTGAATTCGGTGATTGATATGATTGATGATAAAGTGACCGATGCTATAGAGGCAGACTTCATTAGTGAGCCATTAGCAGACGTCTTGTAGAATTACGAGAATAAAGAGATTAAAGGATATAATGAGGTCGTAGATTCCTTGACGAGTCTTGGTTCCTACACCAAGAACCCTTCTAAATTAAACATTGACTTGAAAAATTAGGAGAGTCTTCCTCCCAAGCCTTCAATTGAAGAGCCACCACAACTTGAGCTTAAACCATTACCACCACATCTTTGCTATGTCTTTTTGGGGGAAGGTAACACCTTACCCATTATTATTATTGGAGATTTGTTGCCATGGAAAGTAGAAATGTTAAAGTCGATCGTGAGAAAACCTATGGTGCTCGAGATTAAGTGAGAAGAAACCCCTGGTTGGAACCCAGGTGCCTTCCCCCGAGACTGACTTGTTTAGTCTGATAGGGAGAGTAGCTTCTAGCATATATGTCTTTGTCACAGCCAGTGGAAAATAGATTCCAACTATAGAATATTGACTTCCCAAAGCAGGCGAGTCATGGGGAAAAGCTACCAGCTAGACTAAAGAGGAAGGATACTAAGAACCAGATTGACGGATGACAAGGTCGACCATTTGGACGGACAAGTGTAGACTATGGCAGAAAGGTTCCTCCCCTTCTTCTTAAGGCTTTAACACAAACTGTATAGCGGCTAGAAAGAAAGGCGTCCCTTCGGGTGTCTCGGTGATACAAACAAAGAAAAGACAATGGTTTTTAACATACCCTTGAACAAAAAACCAATCAAATGGCCTATTGCGCATATTATATGAATTGCTCCCCGTATTTGTACTCACAAGATAAAGTTAGAGCCTGATTATATTCCAAGTATTAAGCATCAACGGAGGCTAAACCCTCTAATGCAAGAGGTTTTAAAAAAGGAGATAATTAAGTGGTTAGATGCGAGTGTCGTGTATCCGATCTCGGATAGCACATGGGTAAGCCCGATTCAATGTATCCCAAAGAAAGGGGGAATCTTGGTGGTTCCTGATGAAAATAATGATCTTATCCCCATGATACCGGTTATGGGTGGAGAGTGTGTATGGATTATTGGAAACTTATTTCATGGACCAAAATGGACCACTTTCCCATGCCATTCATGGATCAAATGCTTGATTGATTGGTGGGGTGGGATTGGTATTGTTTCTTAGATGGGTACTCATGTTATAACCATATTTTTATCACACTTAAGGACCAAGAGAAGACTACTTTCATATGTACATATGGTACTTTTGACTTTAAGCACATGCCCTTTGGGTTATGCAATGCACCCGCCACTTTCCAAAGGTGCATATTATCGATCTTTTCGGATATGGTTGAGGATACTATGGATTTTTTATGGATTTTTTTTCCATTTTGGGTGATACCTTTAAATCATATCCTGAACACTTAGAAAAGGTACTTGAATGATGTGTTGAAACTAATCTTGTGTTGAATTGGGAAAATTGTTATTTTATGGTAAAGGAGGGCATTGTACTTGGACATAAGATATCAGGTCAAGATATTCAAGTTGACCAATATAAAGTTGAAGTTATTTCTAGTTTACCCTCTCCAATCTCCAATATTGCTCATCCAATGTGTAAACTTCTTGAAAATAAAGTGAAATTCGACTTTAATGGTGATAGTGTGAGGGCACTCAATTACCTCAAGGAGAAACTTATGTCGAATCCCATCATTATGGCCCCAAATTAGGCCCTTCCTTTTGAATTGATGTGCAATACAAGTGGCTTGGCATTGGGTGCAGTATTAGTCCAAAGAAAGGACAAGCTTTTTCATCTGATATATTATGCTGGCAAGTCATTGAATGATGCACAATGAAACTACATGGTCACGGATAAAGATTTTCTTACCATAGTCTATGCGTTTGAAAACTTTTGTGCTTACTTATTGGGCATGAAGGTTATTGTGCATACCTACCATGCGATTCTTTGGTATTTAATGGCTAAAAAGGAGGCCAAGACTCGGTTGATTCAGCAGATCTTGCTACTTCAAGAGTTTGATTTTGAAGTTAAGGATGAAAGGATGTGAAAACCAAGTGGCAGATCATCTATCCCGCCTTGATTCTAATAAGGAGAAGTTGGGTGAACTTGAGATTGATGAAACCTTTCTCGACAAGCTAATCAAGGCATTCTTTGAGAGTATCAAACTGTGGTATACGGATTATACAAACTATATGGTATGTGGTTTGCTCCCTGATGATATCAATCATTATCAAAACAAGAAATTTCTCTATGATGTGATGAAGTACTATTAGGATGAACCCTATTTATTTAGGGAGTGTTTAGATGGAATGATCCATCGTGTGTGATAGAGTTGGAGATGTGGGCCATTCTTAAGGCTTGCCATTTATTCCCATTTGGTGGTCACCACGATAGTATGAGAATGACCGTCTTAGTCCTTCAAAGCATGTTTTATTATCCCACACTCCATAAAGATGCATGACTTGGTTAGAACTTATACTTAATGTCAAATGCAAGGAGGTATTTTAAGGAGGTATGAGATTCCCTTAAATCCTAATCTCGAGTTAGAGTTGTTAGATAGGTGGGGCATTGACTTTATGAGGGCCTTTGTAAGTTTGTATGGGAACAAATACATATTAGTGACCGTAGTTTATGTGTACAAATGGGTGGAAGAAATTTCTTTGCCAAACAATGAGAGCAATAGTGTCATGTTTTTCTTGAAGAAACATATATTCGCAAGGTTCGAGACTCCCCGAGCAATTCTTAGTGATGGAGGATCTCACTTTTGTAATTGGGTGTTTGGTGTTTTACTTGATAAGTATGGGGTGAAGTATAAGGTGGATACCCTGTATTATCCTCAAACAAGTGGCCAAGTGAAAGTTTTAAATAGACAAATTAAGGCAATCTTGGATAAAACCGTGAATGTGGGATGTACTAATTGGGCTAGGCAATCAGACGACGCTCTTTGGGATTACCGAATAGCTTTTAAAATTCCTATTGGTATGTCTCCCTATAAATTTGTGTTTGGAAATTTGTGTCATCTACCGATGGAGTTAGAACATTAAGCTCTTTGGGCTTTAAAGAAGTTTAATTTGAATTGGGAAGAGACCTCCAAGTCTAGAGTGGAGCAAATACAAGAGTTAGAGGAATTCCATCTTCAGGCAGATGAGAGCTCAATTCTTTACAAAGAGCAAATGAAAAGGTGACGTGATGTCAAAATATTGAAGAGAGAGTTTTGTGAGGGAGATGAAGTGTTGCTTTTCAATTCAAGGTTGAAACTCTTCGTGAGGAAACTTAAGTCTAAGAGGTTGGGCGCCCTATCATGGTTGTAAATATGTATCCTAGTGGTGCAATCAAATTGGAAGATCACAAGAAGATAAGGTCCATGGTGAACGGTCAAAGGTTGAAACACTTCTATGTTGGTGGGCTCGAAGCTTCCAAAGTTGAGTCGCTCCATTTCAAAGATATTGCTTAATGAGGAACAACGTCGTGCCACGACGATAGCTAAGGCGCTTCTTGGAAGGCAACCTAAATTTTAATTTTTGATGTTTTGAATCACGTTTGATGCATGGTGCAGGTGTGTGATGAGGTTAAAATATGGTAAATAGGTCACAAAACAAGTTGAAGTGGAAAATTATGGGAGATCATGTCCAAAGATCTAGGGAAGAGGCTTTTGCAAATCATCTAACTCATCAGCGAATCTATGAAGGCCTTCGCTAAAATCGATCTCCCAAGGTGATTCAACTGTGAGATTTGGTGATAATGTGCAAAATTTGGTGATTGTTCCACCATCTCCAATCTGTTTCGCCATGAAGAAAACTCAAGGAGTAAATACTGTGATAATTGGCAGAAAAATTATAATTTGGCGTATCACCGAGTGCTTCAGCGATGCTATGCGCTATTGCCGAGTCACGTCGTTTTAAAAGATGATGACTTTTCACTTTGTTTTGACTTTTGGTATTAGTAAACCCTTTCCCATTCCTTATTTTTCTCTCATCTATCACTTAGCCTATACACAAACATACCACCATCAATATTCACTCGCCGGAGTTGCATGCACCGCCATTGTCTCTCCTCTCTGTTAACTAGATTTCATTTCTATATTTAAGGTTAGATCTTATTTCTTATTTTAAATCCATAATTTGTTATTATATTAGTGTTTATGTGTCGAGAAGACTTCGTACTTATGTTCTAATTTGGAATTCGTTGATGGGTTCAGATGAGTAGTTAAAATTTTAGGTTTTTAAAGTTGGGGATTTTATGAAATTGAGCGTAAACTATTGAAATTGGGAAATTTAATGCTAAATCTTGTTCGTGCTTGCCATTTGTGTTAAATTGTATGTGCATTAGGTCAGAATTTTCGTGGGTTTGAATTGATTCTAAAATCAAATAATTTTATCCAACGATGGATTGGGTGACGTCGTTCTTAAGGGCAAAATCATCAATTTATTGTTTGTGAAACCTGGGGAAGTCTGA
Organism: Capsicum rhomboideum; assembly: GCA_031232105.1. Taxonomy (NCBI): domain Eukaryota; kingdom Viridiplantae; phylum Streptophyta; class Magnoliopsida; order Solanales; family Solanaceae; genus Capsicum; species Capsicum rhomboideum. Next base: position 96,693,815 of record CP124715.1, read on the forward strand.
GTGCCCATGGTTGTTTGGAATTAATATCTCCATGAAAATGGCTTAAAAATTCAAAACATTGATATCGTTGAAGGCTTAGGGATGATGACCTTCGACGATGGGTTGAGAGCTTCGACGATGCACCGAACGTCGTGGCGGATCACCGAAGCACTCTCCATATTGCTGAAAGTCACAGTGGATTGGGCTAATCAAGGTGACATTTAGGGGATGCCTCAGTAGTTTGGCAATGCTGGAGGAGTATCATCGAACTCTTCGGTGTATAATTGATTCCCCACTTTCATTCACCAAATCATGTATTCCTAACTGTTCTAATTGGTGATATCCAACATGCATCACCAAACCCTTTGGCGATTCCTAGAAGTAGTTTTGCAATGCATACCTGGGAACTTTTCTGAGTGTTTTTACTAACTTTGGCCTAGTGCATTGCTTCTCTTACTTACAAATATGCCTAGAAACAAGCATCTAGCCAAAAAACAAACTCTTTTTCCTCCTCTTGCATCCAAGGTTTCAAAAGGGATAAAAATTACTAATCAATCACAACTGGAAAACATGGTTCACAAAAGAAAAAGGGTTGAGGAAACTAGAAGTAAGGCTCCAATTGTTGAGGAGCAAAGTTCAGAGCATAGCTCTAACTCCGAGAGGTACAATCTTAATTCCTCGGAGGAGGGAAACACTACTCTCATACATGCACCACTCAAAACTCCAGAGGCTACACCATCAAAGAAGAAAAAAGTTAAACAAACTCCTCGTGTTGTAGCAAACCCTCACCCTAAGAAAGGTCATAGGCTCCTCAATAGGTTCAAGGTTCCCGAAAAGCGGAAAATCATTGAAGAGCAAAGATTGAACATTGATGGTCTAGAAGGAAAACACCCTAAGGTGTCAGATGTCATCTGGTACCACAACTTTAAACAATTCATTCAACCTTTGAAGTTGTATGTTGAGACATGGGTACAGGAGTTTTATGAAGCTTTGGGAAGTTTTTGCTTGACAAGAGGAGGAAAAGTAAAGCTCAAGATACTCGAGATATCGTGAAGGTATGCAGTGTGAATGTTAAGTTTGATGGGCCCTCAATTAATACAATCAATGGAAATACACTTGATACACATCATTACTTCGCCACCCATACTTTGTAAAATGTTGATAATCTTCGAGGTTGGCTGGCCCATTTTCTTAGTGATGGGATACATATATGGCTCACTTCGAGAACCCCAATCGAGAAAAGTGATATAAACATGAAGGGTGGTATTGGTTAAGCTTTGTGGGCAGTAACATCTTGACTTCTCAGAATGAATCAATTTTTGTGCATCCTTGAGAAATGATAGTAGGCACAATTATAGTGAAGGAGAGGCTTAATCATACCATGCTCATTTCCCCGGACATTACTCGCCAGCCCCAACAAAATCAAACCTCACTTATCTTTTCATGCTTGATCACCAAGTTATATCGATGTGCTAAGGTCCCATTTGATAAGAAGAAAGATTTTGAATACTTTTCTACCTCAACTATTGATTTAACCTACCTTGAAACTGTGCTAGAAATGAAGAAGAAGAAAGCTCGGGTGGATGATTCCCCGATAATTGATCTTGACTCCATTGATAGTGGTGCCAACCAACCCACTCCTACTACCACAGCTCCTACTCCACCATAATCCTCCACAGGTCCATTCACTCAGCTTCCTGGACCTACTCTATCGACCCTCGCCTATCCAATAATTCAATAACATCAAGGGCCCTATTTACTCAGGCTGACATTATTCAAATGGGCCAGTTAGCTTATCGGGTGACATGAGATCATCCAGATTAGATACTCAGATGCCTCAAATGATTGCTTATGTGGTGAAAGTCACAATGGTGTCATTTATGATGTGTTGTAGGGTATTCATGAGACCCTACGTAAATATGGTATCAACTTGGATGAGTTGAGTACTCCACAGGCAGTTGTTCTAGATGGTGTGTTACAACAGATGCATACTGAGATTGCTTCCCTCTGTAAGAATGTGGATGAGCTCTGATTCCCAGATTTGTCACATTTATGGGGATCCCCATCTCAATCACTAGCCCTACTACTTGTTAGTGTTGATACTGCAGTACTTGAGGAGGAGGAGAAGGATGAGGACCACCACCCTTCATATGGTGAGGAGATTGATGCGGCTCAGATTGATGCTTACTTTGAGGAGCAGGTACTGGCTGATATGAGATGGTGAATGCCATTTTTATGGCTACTTTAGAGAGGTTGACTCGAGAAACGACCCAGGTTGGGACCTCTGGTGCAGCTGCTATAGATATCGAGGACACCGTGACAGATCCATCCCCACAGACCACTCTTGGGACTAAGTCAAGTACTGATGCCCAGATAGAGGCCACTTCTGCGAGCCAGTCATTTCCACCTGCTTATCCATATTCAGGGGGACCCTCACTCTTATTCTTTTTTTCTTTATCTTAGTCCTATTATATTAAGGATAATTCATACTTTAGAGTTGGGGGGTATTTATTTTTGGATCTGTAATTAGATATTATGTTTTGATATTTTGTCTAAGATACTTTATTTTATTTTGGTTTGTGGCTCGAATTTGGTTCGGATGTTGTTTTGGATATTTTTATTTTGAACTGTAATACTTTAAATTTTGTGGTTTGATTGTTTTGAGTGTGATGTGTGATTTTTCATTTCATTTCCTTAGTTTTTATTTTATCTTAGTAGTTTGTAGTTTAATCGCGAATAAAAAATTGTTTTGGCATGCATACTTAAGAGGAAAGTGTTCTAGCAATAGAACACTTAAGCTCAAATGGTACTCTTAGGGAGATTTTTCACATGTGCAACTCTTAAAAATGATAAACTATTGTGAATTGCTCAATTTTTCAAAATGTGTCCCTTTTCAAAAAAATTCTTTGGTTTAGTTGAACTAGTTAAGTACTCATTATTTGTGAACACCCGCATCTTTTTTTGACTATTTGAGTACCTTATTTGATATGTGATATGAGTGCGGTACATCAATTGAGAAAGGGTGCTTCGAGTGCGCGATTGAGTGCCATGTGTGGGTGAGGATTCTACTCGATCTTGCTCATTGAGTCCACCTAGAATTTGCCTGGTTGCTCTATGGCTAAGAAAAATAGTGTACAATGTTGGAGAAGTGATCTTAGGCCATTGATCGAGAGTGAAACTCCACTTTGACCAAAATAGCCACCCTATTGTAAGGTAAGTGACCAATTTTGCCCCTAATTTGAGCCTTGGGCCATTTTTTCTTGGACAACCTTATTACAAGTCGAAACCTATCTTTCATAAGTCCCTCTCTTGAACTATACCCTTCTTAAAGCGTCTAGGTGAGGCTGTAAACCCACTTAGGGCAAAATCCTAAGTTGGGGGTGGAGGAACGATTGGGGTAGTGTTGTAATTAGAAGTTCATAAAGTGGGGACCATTCACTTCCTCTTGAGGGAAGGGATTTCTTTGTGTAAGGGCACTCGATTGCAAAACTTAAACATTCTTTGATCTTAGTTGGAGTTTATGAGCATGTGTGTGGTGTGGTAACATTTAGTCAACATTCGAGTCTTGTTGTTCACAAATTGAGTGTTTGATAGGTGAAACTTGTGCCATTATTTTCAAAACCATGATGGCAAAGTGTTTTTACAAAAGAATCATGTGTTTAAGCTGCCAGTAGTACCATTTGTAGGCATTGTTTTGTTGTGCGTGCATTGATTTACTTAAGGATGAGCAAATATTTAAGTTGGGGGTGTTGATGAGTCGGCAAATTGAAACTCATTTGTCCTAAAAATGGTAGGAAATCAAGTGCTCAATGCCAATTTAAATGAATTCTAATATTAATTTGGTTTATTTTTAGGGTTGAGGCCAAGGAGTCGTTGAAAGAGCAAAAAGACAGAAGATTGGAGCTAAAAGTGCACAGAGCATTGCTTGGGACGTTTAAGGCTACTCAATAGCTCAAACTCACTCAAATCACTCCCGAACGCTTCGAGGACCTTGCCATCCATCCCGACAACTCATAAATGATATATAGAAATTTTAGGGAAGGGTAAAATGATCAAAACACATAAAAAGCTAAAAATCACAACAGGAATTGTTATATATCCTCTTTCCAAGTATAAGACCTGATGGAGATTAGAGATGATCTCCTTTCTTAAGTAAGGTCCTTGATTTTTGGTCCATGTAGCTTGGGAATAAACAACTTATAGGTTTTCATATTTTGTTTCCTTGATTTTCTGAACTCATAGCCGTTATGTCTTTGAATGAGATCCTTGAATTTATGACTCATAATTCTTGGTACTTGATGACTTGTATTTTTCATAATTAGTCACCTGATATTCTCCACCCATTAATTCTTGATTCTTCTTTCCTTTTGCTGGAAGTTAAGGATGCTTTTATTTTTACTTCTAATCTTCAAAGTAATCCCTGTACATAATTAATCATCATTAAAACCAAGACTAACAATCTCTCCCTTTTTGATGATGACAATAAATTAATTTTCGTCAACTTCCTTATATTAATAAGTAGCTCCCCTTGAGTAGTTGACTTCGGTGAATTTTCAACCTCCTTGTCATATTCTGGTTACAAAAGGAGCCTACTTCCCCCCCACCCCTCCCCGGCATCAGCAAAAAGACTTTGACAAGGTTTAGATAAAAATATATCGTTCTTCATCCTTAACAACAATTTAAATACTAGTGATGGCTGACTCGTAATAGCCATTTGAGGATTTGAAGAAGAAGCCAACTTAAGAGATTTGATACATGGAAATTGAACTTGAAATATCCTCTTTTCAACAATAAGGCAAAGTCATTTCATGACTTTGGTACTTGATGGAGATTTGGGAAGATCTCCTTCCTTGTGTGAAGTTCTTGATCTTTGGTCCATATAGCTTAGTACTTGACAGCTTGTAGGTTCCCTTATTTTGTATCCTTGATTTTCTGCATTCATAGTCGTTATGTCTTCTAATAAGATCCTTGAATTTATGACTCATCATTCTTGGTGCTTGATGACTTGTATTTTCCATAATAAGTCACCTGATATTCTCCACTCATTAATTCTTGATTCTTATATCCTTTTGATGGCAGTCAAGGATGCTTTTCTTTTTACTTCTAATCTTCAAAGTAATCCCTATACATAATTAATCATCATTAAAACCAACACTAAAATTCTCCCCCTTTTTGATAATGACAATAAATTAATTTTAGGCAACTTCCCTATTTGAATAATTAGCTCCCCCCTGAGTAGTTGCCTTCTATGAATTGTCAACCTCCTTGTCATATTCTAATTATAAAAAAAGCCTGCTTCCCCCTTCCCCTCCCCCCCCCCCCCCCGATCCCCTTGGTATCAGCAAAAAGGAAAATAGACCATAGACAGAAACAAGGAGCAAGACGGGAGACATAACTAATAATAAAAAATCCATAGATAGAACCGCATAAAGAGCATATTATTCTAAGTTTATACTCAGTTACGGACTATCAACTAAAAAAATTAAAAGAGAAATATTGACCTTGAGCACAACGAAACAGATAGGCAATAGTGTTAGCAGTAGCATCTTTCAAGGCTGTAAATTGAGTAGTGAGTGTAGTAGAGAGAGCACCAGTGCAAGAGCTAATTTTAGTGGCCAACTTGATTGCTTTCTTGTAACTTGACCCAGTTTGATGCGTATTTTATCCACATCTGATCCAGTCTCCTTTGCTATAAACCAACATCTTATCCAACTTGAACTAAGTAGCTAACAGAAGATCCTTAAGAGTTTCAACCTTTGAGTCCAAGTCTGTCAGCTTGTCAAGAACATCATAGGAGAAAAAGGATGATGAAGGATCAAGCAAAGGAGAGCATTTTGGTTTAGAAGGAGTGAGAACAGCGGTAACATCAGGATCAATTTTTAGCATCCAAGAATCTTCTGCACGAATGTAGACCATACTAACAAAGGCCTTAGAATTGTAAAACTTTTAATAAAGAGAGATGCAAAATCATCAAGACAAATTTTACTTGCCTCTATGATTCATTAAAAGTGATAGTTCATATACCAATGACCATTCCTTTTGAGTTATCCCCAAAATGAATAACTCCACCATCATAGTCATCATCAGATTTAAAAAGTTATTTGTTTCCTATCATGTGATTTGAAACGCACTATCAAGATATCTTTTTTCTTTGATCTTTTCTTGTGGTGTTCCTGCAAAACAAAATGATTACTTCCTTTTAGGTATCCGAGGATTCTTGGGTTATTCATTGTTAGCATCATTTGGATGCTTATTTTGCCTCCAAATCCAGTTTTGAGGATTTGTAAAATGAAACTTACATCTAAAATATTTATGACCACTTTTACCACAATAATGAGAATGGGGAAATGACTCTTTATCAATGGTTTCTTGAGTTCTATGAACAGATGATTGGCTAATGGAAGAGTTCATATCAATAGACTTCTTTTTAAATGACAATGATTTGAATCATTACTAGGTTTTTCTAAAGGTTTTCTGCTAGACTCAGGAAAATCATTGATGGGTTTCTTACTAGTTGACTTATATGAATAAGTGATTGATTTACTTTCAAAGATCCTTGACTAGAAGTTTTCTTTAATCCATTGATTTGAGTTTTAAATTCAAAAATCTCTTCTTGAAGAATATTTATTTCAACTTCAGCAACTTATAGTTTAATCATCCAATTCTTATTTTTTTTTGAATATTTTTAAATTTATGTAATAAGTTATTTAAATCATTTATGGCACGATCAAAGATATCTTTTATATTTTCACAATTTTCACAAGAATTGGTGATTACCTCACTGGATTCAGCAATGGCCATGAAACAGACATTTGATAAGTCTTTTTATTCAGTGTCAGAGTTATCTTCATTATTTCAACTACTGAAAGCTCTATTGTTTGGATATCCTCTTGACTGTTTCTTCTTTGATTCATGGCACTCGCTTGCAATGTATCCATATCTTCCACATGCATAGCATTTTTCTTCATTTCTATTTTGATCAGTAACATACTACCATTAGAGAAATTTTGTTTCCCTCTTCTGTAATTCCTTATTCTTCTCATATTATCCATGACTAATATGGTGAATAGTGCAACTTTTTTTCTCCAAATTCATCTTTATCTTATTTTTCCACCTCAGTTTCCTTGAATGCAATAGTTTTCTTTCTGCTGTCCTCTTGATCTCGATTTGTCAGATGTACCTTTCCAAAGGCAATGAGATCTCTCCTTACTTCATCATATGTTAAAGTGTTTATGTTTACACTTTCTAATGCCAAAACTTTTGACAGCCATTAGAAAGGTAGACTTTTGAGGATTCTAGTAATATAAGTAGAAACTGGATAAGTTTACCTGCAGCTTTGAGTTCACCAATAATTTTTTCAAAACGAGCAAAGGTATCTTCAATAGATTCACCTTCTTTCATTTTGAATAATTCATACTTAATACCAGCAGACTTACAATTGTTTGCTTCACTGTATTTGTTTCTTCATAGGTAACTTCTAGCTTATCCCACATCTATTTGGCAGCCTCACAGCAGAAATTTTTTTCATACACCACTTATAGCATTGCAAAGAGCATTTTTGCTTTGGATTTGATCTGAATAATTGTCATCTGTTCATCAGTATAGTTTTTTAGTATTGAAACAACAGTGGTTGATGCTTTACTATTATCTTTCTTAGCTAGAGGAATTAGAAAGTCACCAAGTTTGATGACTCTCCAAACCTTCACATCATAAGACTTGATGAAAGTCTCTATCCTGATTTTCCTGTATGATAAGTGTTTATCATTGAACTAGGGAGGCCTAGTTTGAGAAGTGCCTTCTTGAAATAGAGCACTAATAGTTTCTTGTTAAGTCACGATCTTTTCTCACTTGATGTTAGCAATATTTTGTGCGACCTTACTCTGATATCAATTAAAAGTGTAAGAGTAGGGTGAATTGTTGTATTTTTGATTTTTCAGTCAACTGTGTAGAGTGAGCAGTTGGCTAATAGTTTAGAAATGAGTAAATGATTTAATACTATAAAGTGCTGAAAATAAAAGTGACACCAAATATTTTTATACTGATTGGGATCCAATATGGAACTTGTGTCCGGTCCCGTTGGATTGCAAGGGTGTTCTCTACTTAAGTCTTTTGGTGATTTGGGTTGTGTACAATTTTCAAGTAGTTTTTTATAACTACACTCAATATTTTTCTTTTCTTTCTTTTTCTCTTCACGGTTGATACAATGTCTCACCAATAATCTTTTTTTCTCCTCTCTTTTTTGACTATACAGTGGAACTCTAGGTAATACAATACTTGATAAAAGTAGAGCAAAGACTTTGAGAAGATTTAGACAAAGTATGTTTTTCTTCATCTTTGCAGCCACTTAAATATTAGTGATGGCTGACTGGTAATTTTCGCTTGAGGATTTGATAAAGAAGACAACCCAAAAGATTTGATCCTTGGAAATTGAACTTGGAATACCCTCTTTTCAAGAATAAGGCAAAATCATTTTAAGACTTTGGTACTTGATGCAGTCATGAAAATTTGAGACTATCTCATTCCTTATGTGAAGTCCTTGATTTTTGGTCCATGTAGCTTGGTACTTGATAGCTTGTAGGTTCCCTTATTTTGTTTCCTTGATTTGTTGCATTCATGGTCGTTATCTCTTCGAATGAGATCCTTGAATTTATGACTCATCTTTCTTGGTACTTGATGACTTATATTTTTCATAATTAGTCGCCTAATATTCTCCACCCATTAATTCTTGATTCTTCTTTCCTTTTGCTAGTAGTCAAGGTTGTTTTTCTTTTTGTTGTTAATCTTCAAAGTAATCCCTGCACCTAATTAATCATCATTAAAATCAGCGCTAACAGATAGACCCTCGCAGTTGCAAACTTCAGTCGATAATGTCTGATGTTATACCTTCACAATTACGAACTTCAGTCGATAATGTCTGATGTTAGACCATTATAGTTGCGAACTTCGGTGATTGTGTCTGATGTTGGACCTTTGCAATTGCGAACTTCAGTAAATCGTGTTTGATGTATGCCCATCATGGTTGCAAACTTCAGATGTATGCCCATCATGGTTGCAAACTTCAGTCTGATGTTTTCCCATCATAGTGTAAACTTCAGTCAATTATGCCTGAAGTTAGACAATATCGCAATACAAACTTCAGCTAGTTATGTCTAAAGTTCAATGAAAGATACTTCTGCAAAGTATTATTATAGGGGGCTCTATTTTTTCTTCTTCCTCTATGGAGTTTCATTGCAGATACTCTTTTATTTCTTGTTTAGCTTAATACTTGTTAATGAAGAATATTGTTTATGCTTTAAAGATCATAGCTTCTACTTTAAAGTTCAAAGAAGAGAGCTTGTTTCTAAGTATTTAATCTTTTTAGGTGTATCAATGTTTTGGAATTGGTAATATTTGAATTCAAACAATGTATACTCAGCTGATGTTTGTGTTTTTCTGGTTGATCTCGAATAACCACAATAATTAAAATTTAAAGATCTGGGTAATCTTGAACTAAAATTTTATTGAGATATTGAGTTTCAATCCAAATGAAATGATTCAAGTTCTTGTTTGTTTGTGAAGTCTATTGTGAAGTGTGAAGCAATTTCATAGATATTGGACCGATACTTAGGGATACTATTGTCCAACTATTGATTACTTATTAAAAATTGGGTACAAAATATTTTTTTTTTTAAATCTGGATATAAGTTAAATAGTGACACTAATACCGAGTATCTGTGCACTTCCCTCATTAAAATACAGGAAATTACATGGAATGTCCCCCATAGTGGGTGGCTTTGTATTTTTGTCCCCCATAAGAAAAGTCTTTAAAGACTAGCCTTCCTTCATTTTTATGTATAAAACAAGTACATTTTTACCCCTCTACACCTCAAAAGTTTTTACTCTTTCCATGCTCATTTGTCTCTCAACTTTTTTATTACTTTTTTGTTCGTTTTCTTACTGTTACTTTATTTTTATTTTTTATTTTTTAAAAAAAAAAAATTAATTCATTTGTCTCAACCTTTATTTTTATTTTTTTTTCCTTTTATTTCTCAAAAATTAATTATTTTTTATTTCTATTTTTTAAATTCATTGTCTCAACCTTTATTTTTTATTTTTTATTTTTTTTCTTTTCACATATTTTTTATTTTTCTCAAACTTTAATTTTATTTTATTTTTTCTTCTCATTTTTTTCTCAACTTTTTTTTTTCTATTTTCATAACCTTCATTTTTCTCTTCTCTTTTTTTTTTTTTCTTTTTTCTCAATCTTTATTTTTTTCTTTCTCTTTTTTCTTTTTTCTCAGCTTCTATTATATTTTGCTAATGAACAGAAAGTTGGATAATCCGCAAGAAGAATCTTCTTTATTTGACATCAAAGTAAACTTAAGGGCGTGACTTGTCGTTTGAAAGTCCTTTGGGATAAGTCTTGCCTCTACGGAAAGAGTTATAGAACATTAACTTGTTGTTTGTAAATCCTTGAACTAAGTCTTGCCTCTAGGGCAAGAGTTATAGAGTATCTCATAAATTAACATAATGAATAGTGTTAACTCTTGCCCATGGGGACATATTTATTTTTTTTTAAGAGATTCTTGGGCTAAGTCTAGTTTTAGAGGCAAAACATATAGAGCATCTCATAAATCAAAGACACAATGTGGTAGGGCTAACTTTTGCCCATGGGGGCGTATAACTTGTTTTTTGAAAGTCTTTGGGATAATTCTTGCCATTAAGGGAAGAGTTATAGAACATCTCATAAATAAAGACACAATGTGGTAGTTTCAACTTTTGCCCATGGGACGTAACTTGTTGTTTGAAAGTCCTTGGTCTAAGTCTTGCCTCTAAGGCTAGAGTTATAGGACATCTCATAAATCAAGACACAATGTAATAACGTCAACTCTTGCCCATGGGGCATAACTTGTTGTTTGAAAGTCCTTGGGTTAAGTCTTGCCTCTAATGCAAGAGTTAGAGAGCATCTCATAAATCAAGACAAAATGTAGTAGTGTCAACTCTTACCCATGGGGCGTAACTTGTTGTTTGAAAGTTCTTAGGCTAAGTCTTGCCTCTAAGACAAGAGTTATAGAGCATCTCATAAATTAAGACACAATGTGGTAGTGTCAACTCCTGACCATGGGGCATAACTTGCTATTTGAAAGTCTTTGGGCTAAGTCGGGCCTCTAAGGCAAAGTTATAGAGCATCTCATAAATCAAGACTCAATATGGTAGTGTAACTCTTGCCCATGGGGCATAACTTGTTGTTTGAAAGTCCTTGGGCTAAGTCTTGCCTCTAAGGCAAGAGTTATAGAATATCTCATAAATAAAAACACATTATGGTAGTGTCAACTCTTGCCCATTGGGCGTAACTTGTTGTTTGAAAGCCTTTGGTCTAAGTCTTGCCTCTAAGGAGGAGTTATAGAGAATCTCATAAATCAAGACATAATGTGGTAGTGCCAACTCTTGCTCATGGGTAATAACTTGTTGTTTGAAAGTCATTGGGTTAAGTCTTGCCTCTAAGGCAAGAGATATAGAGCACTTCATAAGTCAAAACATAATGTGGTAGTGTCAACTTTTGCCCATGGGGCGTAACTTGTTGTTTGAAAGTCCTTGGGCTAAGTCTTGCCTCTAAGGCAAGAGTTATAGAGCATCTCACAAATCAAAACAATGTGGTAGTGTCAACTCTTGCCCATGGGGCATAACTTGTTGTTTGAAAGTCCTTGGGCTAAGTCTTGCCTCTAATGCAAAGTTATAGATCATTTCATAAATCAAAACTCAATGTGGTTGTGTCAACTCTTGCCCATGGGGCTTAACTTGTTGTTTGAAAGTCCTTGGGCTAAGTTTTGCCTCTAAGGTAAGAGTTATAGAACATCTCATAAATAAAAACACAATATGGTAGTGTCAACTCTTGCCCATGGGGCATAACTTGTTGTTTGAAAGCCCTTGGTCTAAGTCTTGCCTCTAAGGCAAGAGTTGTAGAGAATATCATAAATCAAGACACAATGTGGTAGTGCCAACTCTTACTCATGGGGTATAACTTGTTGTTTGAAAGTCATTGGGCTAAGTTTTGCCTATAAGGCAAGAGTTATAGAGCATTTCATAAGTCAAAACATAATGTGGTAGTGTCAACTTTTGCCCATGGGGCGTAACTTGTTGTTTGAAAGTCCTTGGGCTAAGTCTTGCCTCTAAGGCAAGAGTTATAGAGCATCTCACAAATCAAAACAATGTGGTAGTGTCAACTCTTGCCCATGGGGCATAACTTGTTGTTTGAAAGTCCTTGGGCTAAGTCTTGCCTCTAAGGCAAAGTTATAGATCATTTCATAAATCAAAACTCAATGTGGTTGTGTCAACTCTTGCCCATGGGGCTTAACTTGTTGTTTGAAAGTCCTTGGGCTAAGTTTTGCCTCTAAGGTAAGAGTTATAGAACATCTCATAAATAAAAACACAATATGGTAGTGTCAACTCTTGCCCATGGGGCATAACTTGTTGTTTGAAAGCCCTTGGTCTAAGTCTTGCCTCTAAGGCAAGAGTTGTAGAGAATATCATAAATCAAGACACAATGTGGTAGTGCCAACTCTTACTCATGGGGTATAACTTGTTGTTTGAAAGTCATTGGGCTAAGTTTTGCCTATAAGGCAAGAGTTATAGAGCATTTCATAAGTCAAAACATAATGTGGTAGTGTCAACTCTTGCCCATGGGGTGTAACTTGCTGTTTGAAAGTCCTTGGGCTAAGTCTTGCCTCTAAGGCAAGGGTTATAGAGCATCTCATAAATCAAGAAACAACGTGGTAGTGTCACCTTTTGCCCATGGGGCATAACTTGTTGTTTGAAAGTTCTTAGGCTAAGTCTTGCCTATAAGGAAAAGTTATAGAGCATCTCATAAATCAAGACTCAATATGGTAGTGTCAACTCTTTCCCATGGGGCACAAGTTGTTGTTTGAAAGTCTTTAGGCTAAGTCTTGCCTCTAAGGCAAGAGTTAGAGCAATTCATATGTCAAAACATAATGTGGTAGTGTCAACTCTTGCCCATGGGGCGTAACTTGTTGTTTGAAAGTCATTGGGCTAAGTCTTGCCTCTAAGGCAAGAGTTATAGAGCATTTTATAAGTCAAAACATAATGTGGTAGTGTCAACTCTGGTCCATGGGGCGTAACTTGTTGTTTGAAAGTCCTTGGACTAAGTTTTGCCTTTAAGACAAGAGTTATAGAGCATCTCATAAATCAAAACACAATGTGGTAGTGTCAACTCTTGCCTATGGGATGTGACTTGTTGGTTGTAAGAAATCGAAGAAAAGAAAAAAAAAATAAAGGTTACGAAAAAAATAAAAAAGAAAAGAAAAATAAAGGTTGATAAAATTAAAAAAAACAAAGAAAATGAAAAAGAGAAAAAGAAAAAAAAATAGAAGTTGAGAGAAGAAAAGGAAAAAAAAAAAAAAAGAAAGGTTGAGAAAAAAGATAAAGAAAGAAAAGGAAAGAAAAATAAAAGAAAAAAGAAAGAAAGGTTGAGAAAAAAGATAAAGAAAAAAAAAGGAAAAAAAAATAAAAGAAAAATAAAGGTTGAGAAAAAAAAATAAAAACCAAAGAAAAATTAAAAAGAGAAAATAAAAAAAAAGTTGAAGGGAGAAAAGGAAAAAAGAAAAAAAGTAAAGATTGAGAATTTTTTTTTAAAAAAAAGAGAAAATAAAAATAAAAAACCAAAGTAAAAGAAAAAAGAAAAAAAAATTGAAGTTGAAAAAGAGAAAAAAAAAATTAAAGTTGAAAGATAAATGAGAATGGAGAGTTGTTTGAAAATATTTGATATATGGAGGGGCAAATATGTATTTGTTCCATACATAAAAAAGAAGGAAGGCTAGTTTTGTAGGACTTTTGTTATGGGGGGCAAAAAAGCAAAGCCACCTATAATGGGGGCTATTTATGTAGTTTACCCATTAAAATATGTGTGATCCAATTCACTAAATATGGGTTAAATGGACTCATTTTATTAATATGGATTAAATGATCTCATTACATTAATATGGGCTAAAATTACAGTCCTAATGAAATAATTGGCAATAATAGTTATATTAAAGCTAAAACCTCCAATTAAAAAATCAAACAAGCACCAAATCTAGATAGGAGAATAGACACCGATAAGGAAATCAAAAATAACCAAAGCTTGTATTAAAATCTAAGACGTAAATTAATTATTACAAAACAAGCACCTAAACTATGATGAAGACAAGAAGGGAAATTGAATTCACTTTGCAACCTCCATTTCTAAACAAGAGTCAACACAAGCTTTACTAAGGTCACAATCTCTAAAAGAGGATATAAGTTCAATAATCATCAAAACTACATAATGAAGACCTAATCTATGAAAGCTCCATAATTTTGTAAAATGCTTCAAAAATTCAATATTTTTTAAGTTACTACCATTAGGGGGGTAAAAAAAGGAATATCATTCAATAAAACTGATTCTAACAACTTTTCTTGGTTCAATTTGATATGCTTGCCATTTTGAGTCCCACATAAATATTTATTGAGTTCGAAAAATAATTAAGAAGGCGATACAAATTTCATTTTGAGCTCCTCCAGATGTAATTTATCACGACTCGGAACAGGTGCCAGTTGTTGAGATCTACCATTAAATGAAACAATAATTTCCTAATCTATGGTTAAATTACTCCAATATAATTAAAGCATACAAACAATAATTGAGTTAGCACAACAGTTGCGACGCCTAAGTTGCAGTAAACAATCTTCAACAAGTCTCAAAATCTTTTCTTTTTGCATCTAATTCCATAAAAGATTCTTCCAATATCTGTCTGCCTTTAGTCTTCTTCATCAGCAACACAAGCTGCCAATGGGAAATAATTAAGACTCGTCAACAAGAAATATAATCACAAATGCAGCAGCACAACATTAATCTGCAAATGGGAAATAATTGCTTTTAAGGTAGGACTAATAAAAATACAAAGAAAAATGCCACTACAATAGGCAGAAAACAGTTGACTATTTACAATTCAAGATATATCTTAGCTCATATAAGTTGTTTGATATTTATTAATGATACTAACATTTACAGCATAAAGTAGAAAGTATCATTCGGAAGATGATAAAACTGACAAAAAAGCAGGGATTAGGGAGAAATTAAGATTAAGCCATCTCTGGAACTCATTCCTGAAAAGCTAAACACGAATCACCTTCTGTCTGTTCTCTAAAAGTTCAGGAAACCAGGCAATCCCTCTGATAAAATCATTTATCTTGAACAAGATTAGATTTTCTGCCACAGATGCTAAAAGTAGGGATTCTATCCAAAGGAGAGGAAATGATCTCAATAAGAGAAATGCTAGTAGAAACTTCTGAAAGAAAAAAGCTAAATGGGACAAGGTTAAATGAAAAGGCTTAGGATTCCTCCTCAACAGTTTCAGGACATGATCAAGTAGCAGCCCATTGTTACTGTCAGAATTGAAGAGAACTTATCTAATAACCTCTATCACTGCATTTTTTAAACCATCAATATGCTAAAAGATAGCTATCATACACAAAATTGAGGTGACTGCGCATTAATTTAATAATTTAAACTAATTAATTTAATAATTTAAACTAATAACACCTTTGTCTATTCCAGATATATTTAGGAAGAAGATGTTATAAACCAAACGGGAGAGCCCAACCCAAAAGACTAGTCTGATAGGTGGGAGAACCCATTTAACTTATAAATCCATTTAACATTTCTCTATTTTTCCAATGTGGGACAATTGGTACATAACAATCGCCTCCGCTTGAGAACCAACAACCTCGTTGGCATAGCTGGACCCAGTTGGTCACGGCTGGCACCCCTCTTGGGTCCAGGGCACCACTCCTGGCACACAGGCCAACACTCTGAGTCGCGGCTCCATGCGTGGATCGATCCTCATTGGTCACGGCTGGCACCCCTCTTGGGACCAGGCTACCACTACTGGCACACAGGCCACCACTCCTAGTCACGGCCCCACGCGTGGGACTCTCAATGAAAGCACCAATGTAATAAACCAAGCGGGAGAGCCCAACCCAAAAGACTAGTCTGATAGGTGGGAGAATCCATTTAGCCTATAAACCCATTAGCATTTCTCTATTTTTCCAATGTGGGACAATTGGTACATAACAGAAGATAATAGATGAACTAGAAAGAAGAACGTGCACACCAGAAGTGCTTACCAAAGGATTGCAAAGGAGGCAAAATCCTTGAAGGACCATAAGTCAAGCACCCAGCTAGAGAAAACAGAATACATAACAGAAGTAAAAATATATGAACAAAACAAGAAACAAGCATACTTGTTCTTTATACCACATGCATGGATTGTTACCGTGAATAATAGACAATACTATGTTCGAAAACATTCAACCACACTTTATCCCATACATTTCAAGAACATTCAATATTGCTTTGGTGCTAAAACTTATAACAGAAATAGATATTTAAAGAAAGAGTGAATGTAAGGTAACTGAGAAAAATTCTCAAGAAAAGCCCAGAGAAGCTACTCATTGCCTCAGTTAGTTCCTTCTATAATTCCCCTTCCTCAGAGGGAAACTACCTCTAGTGTCAGCTACCCACCAATCCTGTCATCTCCTCCACTCTCCACCTCTACTAAGCATGTCATCCTCCCTGTCCCTGAAGCCACCCCCTGTAAACTCTCATTACCACATTTCATTTCTTCTCATCTTCCGCCATGACCTAATTTGATGCCACTCGCACAGCTCACCTGTGGTCCATACTACCCCCTTATCCCATGAAGCACCCAAAAAGCCTGCTGCAACAACTAATGCTTCTCTAATCAGTCTTGGCACATCCTAGTCATCATTGGAGACCACCTATAGTCACCCACTGAAACCTTCCAACACCACTGTAAAAATCCCAGATGAAAAGGCCATAAAACACAAACTGCCGATAGAACTAGACCTGTAACTCGTATCTGCATATGTTCCTCCTTCAAAACATATCTTTTCTAACTTGAGATTAATTAAGATAAAAAATTATAAGTAATTTCAACAAATACACTCGCATATATTAGCAAATGTAATTAAAGAAGGAAACATAATTTATATACATATATATATATATATATATATATATGCTTTGTTGAAAGATCCAATTTTAAAGTAATAAAGACTTTAGAATAGATTTATTGGAATCGAGTAAGAAAACAAATTTGAAATAAGATAGATAACTAAACAAGGCTAGCTGTGGAGAAGTTGTTGAGGGTGAATATTGGTTACTGTTTGCACATCCACACTGCAATCACACAGATTAAAAATTATAACTAAGGGGGGTACAAAGTTACCACCACATTTTGAACCCTTGATCTTCGCCAAGTAATGAACACGCATGACCATGCTTTGTCAAGAGGATTCATCAGAAAAAAAAAATATGTATGTAAATTTGCTTTTTAAACTTATAAATAAATAAATTTACAATAAAACTTTCCAACCAAGCGGATTCATGTGAACCCTCTAGGGGCCATGTGAGTCCACCCCTGCGTATTTACATTCTCCTAAACAGATTCCTTACATCATCAATCATCAGTATCATCAAAACAAGACAAGAATCTGATTGTAAAACTCTAAATTAGCTCCTGCCCCTCACACTTAATCACTTTTGATCACAAGTCCATCAGCAAGTTCCCCATGGTAGAGCGCAACAAAGAATCACATCCACACGATATTAAAGTATTTGAATAGAACCAACAAAAATATATCAAATTTCGAATACAAACCCTGTCACTTAAACAGCATGATCATTGCTGGAGCTTCACAAGAGAGGGAAAAGAAACACTAGGATCATTCTTTCCTAGTTAGGTTTGCACTACAAGTTCTACAAAACCTAATATAATTTCATGATGACTTTTATTTCTTAAAAGTGTCCATCCTTATGATATACTCCCTCTGTTTAAAAAAGAATGACCTATTTTGACTTGGTACGGAGTTTAAGAAAATAAAGACAACTTTTGAATCTTGTGATCTTAAATTAAAGACATGTCAAATGTACCAAATTGCCCTTTAATCTTGTGGTCTTAAACATGCCATGTGGAAAGTTGGAATTAAAGAGTTGCCAAAAAAGGAAAGGGTCATTCTTTTTTAAACGGACTAAAAAGGAAAGTAGGTCATTCTTTTTGAAACGGAGGGAGTAACTTATTTTAGTTTGACAATTTGCAGTGTAACTTATTTTAGTTTGACAATTTGCAGTGTCTCCCTTTATCAATGTTTAAAAGATATACTCCTTGCTCATTCTGTACTAAGAATTCGGTTTTCCCTGGAAAGAACTTTCTACAGTAGCTCTACATTGTTTGAGCTCAAACAGAGATGAGCCTATAAAGTAGTGCCTCTGGAGAGGGTGCGTGGTAGTTCATTTACTTCAACTTGCTCCTGAAAGGTTAAACAGGATCTTTCTGCAGCGTTTGCAACTTCAAAGTTGCTAGTGCACAGTTAAATGATCATAGCTTAAAGAAAAAGCACAATATTACAAAATTACGAACAATTCATTCTGATTTCTGATTATGTGAACATTGATTTGTATGCTATAAGTGGAACTCACGCCATATACAGCAAATATAAGTTAAAGCAATGTCTAGCAGCAGGAATACACCCTATTCTTTGGAAATCAACTACATGTAAATGCAAACAAATATGCATGATCTTCTTTTCTTTTGTCCATGTATTAACAAGCTTTATGGATAGCACTTGTAAAGGTGGACCTCCTGCCTCAGTATATTGAGCTGACAACCATACATGGTGGATTTCTAGTCTAGAATGATGTTCTTCCCTTGTGTTAAGGACTTCACCACATTTTGCTTAAAGGATTGAAGCAAATGAAACCCTTGTAAAGTAAACAATACCAAAGAGTGCAAATGTATGCTTAACACTGGAAGAGGAGAAGATTTATAGATTTCAACCACAGGAAGGTTAAGAAATGAAGGATGAACCCAACCTTTGATAACCAATAGCATCTTTCGATAAAATTGACTTGGATTTACTTTGCTGGTATTATAGGAGGAGCTCTGTTGCACAAAATTGACTGGGATTCACTTCCCTGTTTTCCGAGTATCTGGTCCTAATCGAAAATTGTGTGGCAGTTGCTTAGATCACTTGAACTATCCATATGCTCTTAGACTAGGCGAGCTTATCAGCTTGTTTAGAGGAACGAGCATGTCTAACTGGGAGTGAGTAACCTTCCATGGACAGGTTTACTAGATCCGCTCACTATAATGATGCAATGGGGATGGAAATGGGGAAACTATCTAGGAATAATGCAGAGAGGAGTCGTGTGAGAATGGTCTCTTCCTATTTGATTGCATAAGTTTCCTTCCTAAGTGCATATCAAAAACTGTCACAGCCTCAAATCTATTTTTTGTTTAATTTTTGTTGGTACAAACATATATGCCTTAATCTATCAGAAGTTTGTACCTGGTTTATTTTACCAGCACACCTGGTAACTCCTCAAATCAAATGAATTGGCTCCCAAGGCCTATGAACCCTACAACAAATTGGTACCTAGATTGAAATCTCTAGTTTTCTTCTACGCTGAATTTTGAATAATGGGTAATTCAAAAATGTTACCAAGCAAGCGCTGGAGAGGATGGATATAGAGTCGTATATCATGTCTGTGAGCTCTGAACAGAATCACTAGCAGAGAAAATGGCAACTGAACTCAACTTGATAAGAAAATTCAGTGAAACAGAAAAAGTCACGGGAGCACGCTTTGAGGAAAAAAAAAAATTAAAAAAAAAAAAAAAAAAGTAAAGAACCCTACAAATTGTGAGCCAAATATTTAGCAAAAACCCTATAAATTCCACCAGGAAAAAAAAACTATATTATTGGCGAAACTGAGAAGCAGAAATACCTCCACAGCAGAAACAGCAGTAGCAGCAAGAAAGGATCATGAGTAACTCTCTACAAAACACAAGAAATTTAGCTCCTCCGCCGTTATTAGAACTGCTTCCTGGCTCATCCAAAAGCTTCTGATCTTTGCCACGTTGCTTCTGACTATCCATTCTATTGAGGTTCCATTCAAGATTCTTCAAGTAACCCAACTTGAAAGACTCCCTTAATCTCATAGATGGCCATAGATGCATCTCTCTTTCTCTTCAAATTAGCTGGGTGGATGTGTTATGTAGATTAGTGTTTTTCTGTTCGCTCTACAACACTTGACATTTCTCTATATTATATTATATTTATTATTAATAATTGGAATGTTTATATACTTGAGTTGGGTGTGATTTGTTAAACCCAACTGGAAGAAGGTTTTTGAAATTTTATACACATTTTATTTTATGTTTCAAATGTTCGATTTGTTTCTTAAGCTCTTGTTCACTAAATAGTGCCAAACAAATTGAAATAACCGTGCAACTTCTATTCCTTTTTGTTTAATAATAACAACAGTTACTAGTATATTTCAATTACAAACTAATTAAGGTCCGGTAATAGTTATGGTTATTTTATTTCAATACTCATAAACTTTCTTCCTCTAGGTATCTTGAATTGATTTTCAAAATTTTATGATCAAATTTAAGAGTGATATTATTACAACAAAAAAATGTCAATACTGGTTATTGCTTTACCATTTAAGTGAAACATTAATATACTATCTCTTGTGAAATAATTGTGGTTATGATACACTAGATGCATGAACATAATACTTCAAACTCATATTGACATTTTAAATTATCTCATAATAGTTTGTATAAAAATGCAATGTCCTTCTATTGTAAGTTGCATTAATTTAATGTAAATGCTCGATGCGAATAAATATTTACCCTATGAATATATCTTCAAATCAAAAAAAAAATCATGAAATTGTTCACATGAGAGTATGAATCATTTGTTGGAAGTTGTAGCATTAGAATTGGAAAAGAAAAATTTACCCGCTTCAGTTTATAAAGTTCAGATTTGTAATAAATTATTCGAACATACATGACATATAAAGCAAAAGTTGAAATATAAAGAAAGTGAAAGGCATAATAAGGTAATCATCTTAATTGAAGCAGTTTGTACCTCTGCACTTTGCAATGGATGAGTGAGATAGAAAGAGCGAAAGAGTGAATTTTGTATCTCTACAATTTACAACTCCACTGTGCCAATAGGACTTTAATCTCATGTAAGATCCTCCCTTGTTTCATCATTTTCTCCCAATTTACACGGGCCATACTTCAAGAGATAAAAAATAAGGGAGAAAATAATTATTTGTGTTCGTGTGTTATGACGTTATTATGGTTTTGATTTTTGTGATATTTGACTTTTCATATTTAACCTGTAATTTATTAAAATGAGTGATTTTAATCATTTTATTAATGATGGTTATCTATGTAAACAGACATGTAGGGGTGTACATGGACCGGGTTGACTTTGGTTTTTTAAATATCAAACCAAATTATTTGCATCGGGTTTTAAATCTATAAACCAAACCAAACCAAACTAATAAAATTTGGGTTTTTCAACTATGGATTTTTTCGGGTTCTTCGGTTTTCTTAGATTTTTTGGGATTTTTTCAGGTAAAGTATTCATACAAATATATAATTAACTTGTGGTTCAAATATTTTTTTAGTGCTAGTAAGATACAATCAGGGGCAGACCCACGTATATTTTTTGGGTGTCGAGCACCCATTGACCCCGATGCAAACTATAAATTACTTTATAAAAACTTCTGAGAAATGGCTATATTAATTCAGTAGCACCCACTGAAAGCTGTGATGGGTGCTATGGTTCGGAGTCAGCCTCAAGGTGCTTACCCCGCGTAAGTACGCGAGTTCTCAAACCCCAGGTAAGTGTTATTATTGCTTGCTTTTTTCCTTCTGTTTCTCCTTGAGTTAGCTGACTTTTCCTTTCTATGTTAATACATATTTTTCTTCTCTTTTTTGTTTTTTCTTTCCAAAAAAAAAAAAAATCTTTTGTCTTTTTATTGTTTAGTTTTTAACTTCTTTTTTAACGTTTCTCGCTAACTTCTCTCATAATTGTGTTCAAATAATTGTACATTTATACTCTATATATGACCTTATATAACAACTCTATGTTAAAGAAGGACTAGCACCCACAACCCTAAAATCCTGGATCCGTCACTGAATATAATTATCTTGTGTTTCTTAAAAAAATAACATTAAATATTAAATAGAAAAATAAATATAGGTTATGTATTTATGCAAAATTAAAGAATAAATATCCAACATTATTGTCATTCCTAGTGTTTAATTAAACATTTTTGTTAGCATTAGTATTGATTTAGGCTTTATTTGAGTTATTAATATCTATGGGCTATAAAACTTATTGAACCATTCAAAATTCTAAGTTTAAATTTGAAATAATATGTTGAAAGATAAAAATAATGAAAAAGTTTAAGAAATATTTATAAGTTACATCATAGTAGATATTTTTATGTATTAAATATTTTTAAAAATTGTACAAATGTAATATGGGGTTGGTTCGGTTTGGTTTGACCTTTTTTAGTTAAAACCAAATCAAACCAATTATAAGTTAGGTGTTTTTCCAACACCAAGCCAAGTTAAACCAAACCACTAGTCGAGTTTTTTTTCCGGTTTGACTCGATTTGTGATTTGGTGCGTTTTGCAGTTCGATTTGGTTCACCCCTACAGACATGTTACTATTGTCAAGGACAATTATAGTACATAACATATTACTATTATACAACAACAACAAAATCGTCGGTGTAATTTCACAAGTGGAGCTTGAAAAGGATAAGATGTATGCAATTGTAACTCCTTAGACATTCAGACTATTACTTAAACCGTCTTGCATTTAACTTAGACCAAAGCGTAGATGAGTACGACCAACCTTACAGTCCGTACAACTAATATACGGTCTATAAAGTGGGCTGTACATTAGAACCAGTACGATAGAATGCAACCCAAGTTGTTAGGGGCCACTTTATGGTTTGTAAATAAATCTTACTGTCCATATTCATGAGTCGTACTCCATAGCAGGATTGAGTTTGGCCCGTAAGAAGTTACGGTGCGTATCTTAGTTGTACGGCCCATAAATTATATCATACTAACCCTCTAATAGTGGAAGATTTTGCTTAGTAAACAACATGGTCCGTACATCAATCCTAAGGTCTGTACAGTGGATTGTACGACAGATTTTTAGGTTTATTAAAAGATTATTTTACATTTCCTTTTCCACTTATTGACATTCAGATCAACTCCAACAAACCCAAGAGCTCTCTCCGACCCTCTTAAGGCTAGGTAAGTTTTCTCCATAATTCCCTAAGTGAATTTAGTTGTTCCTACTCCTAAACTATGATTTTTAACAAGATTCCTTGTCATTTATTTCTGCACCTTACGTGCTGGTTTTGATACAATCTAAATTCCCTCAAAGCCATTTACAAGGAGTCAAGCTAGAGAGTTGCAAGCCCTTCAAGGGATGTTCATGAAGAGGGATGTGTTGGAGAATATTTTGACCTCACCTAAAGGGGTTTCATATATTAAGGATTGGATTAGGTACTCAAAACGAAGCAAAGACCAATCTGCCTCAAATGACGGTTCACTTAGAGAACCACCAAGGCCTTGATGACTCACTTGGTGGTTCGTCAATCCCAGACAGTGAAGGGAGGCTACTGCCTTATGGTGACGGTTCAATTGACGAACCATCAAAGCCTTGAATGCTCACTTGGCGGTTCATCAAGAGAAGACCATGAAGAAGAGTTTCTGCCTAGCCTTGACGGCTCAAGTGGCGGACCACCAAGCCATTGACGGCTCCTTTGGTGGCTCGTCAAGTTCACCAAACCACTTAGTTTGGCTATTTTCTTAATTTGCTTCAAGAGCCACTTTTGGGTCACTTTTGTAATAGACTATAAATTGTTAAACCCTAGGTTATTATTCCTTAGTTGTCTTTGAATATTGATGAACAATACTCTTGAGAGAGTTTTGATAAGCTTTTGTTGAGTGTTTGCTTAGAAACGTGTGGTTTCGAGGGCGTTATAATTTCCTCTCGGTCACCGTAAGAGTTAGGTGCTTGTTAGTTGAATGTAATTAGGGGTTTTTGGATTTGATACATCCTTTAGTTCCTATTTATTCAACCTTCTTGTGTCTATCTTCATTATCTATCAATTACCTTCTTATTTTCTTAGTTAGATTCTCGTTTTTATATTTTAGTCACCATCATTTGGTATCAGAGCCGAGCTTAGGAGCATTCCAAGGATTCTAGTCTTGGGATTGTTACTACAAAAAAAAAAGAGTACTAAAAACGTTTTTGAGGTTTTTGAAATTTTAAGTTTTTGATTTTTGAGTCTTCTTGAGTTTCTACTACTAGAATAGTGTTCCCTAGTGCTATTTGAGTTGAAATCTAAAATTTGAGCTTTACGCAAGGTGATTTGAGTGTTCCACCATTGTTGAAGCTTGAGTTTGAAGAAAATTTGAAGTGGGTTAAAAAATCTAAAGATTTTGGTTGAGAGTTTAGGCTTAAAAATATTTGGGGTTTGTTCGGGAGATTGAAAGGAGTTCGGGTTTAAAATTTCATCAAATTTCGAGCTTGTTTGAGTGAGAGTCAAAATTTGAATGTTCTTGTGTTCTTCATAATCTTCATGTCTTGTTGAAGAAGAACATTCAAAAGACAAGGTTTGATCCAAAAAGGGTAAAAGAAAACAAAGAGGGTGTACTTGTTTGTGCCAAGGAATATTCTAAAAAAAGTACACGAGCCCACGATGATACATCCCGATTCGGCGTCAACGCTTTGAGGCACATAATTTGAGGTCAATGCATGGAGATCCAAACCATGGTCCTCATGAAAGCACAAGAACATGCTTGGAGTAAGTTCCATTGACGGACCACCAAGGGCCTGATGGACTACCAACCAAGCCGTCACCTAGACCAAGTTTAGACCCCATTCTTCCAAGATGTGACGGTTCCATTGACGGTCTAACACCATCCTGACGAACAACCACATGATCAGCCAAGTTAAATAAATTTGAGTAAGTTCATTTTAAGATTCTTAGTTTCATTTCCTTGATTCTAAATCATTTTTTCCTTGATTCTTACACTAATTAACAACTAGGAATCACCCTACTTAGTTGTGATTAGTTCTTGAGGCCATTTTATTTCTTCGTCCTACTTCTTTTGTTCTTTTCTCATTTGATTTTGTTGCTACTTCTTAACTCAAGTCCGTAAGTATTTCTTTTGAGTCTTTCAAACAAGAATCTATTCCGGCCAAGAGTAGCAATTGACACTTTGTCTACCATCGAAGTATAAGCAAGCCTTCAACATTTATGAAACCAAGTGTGAGGCAATACAAAGGTGTGTAGAGATTGTGAGGTTGATTTCTTAACACTAACTTATTCGTTGTCTTTGTTTAGTGTTCTCTTATTAGGTACAATGGCTCCGGAAGGTTAAACACCATATGCTATGGATAATAATACTTTGAATGCCATCTTAGCGGCAATTGAATCCTTAATTAAGTCGGAAAATGGAATCAATGAAAGGTAACATGACCACACTCCAAGGAAGTGTGTCAAGCATGGAAGTGAGGATGGTTAACATGGAAGGTCATCTAAACTCCACCCAATCCACTCCTCAAAACTATCATGCCTTTTCAAGTGGACATGCTCAAAACACCTCCACTACCATATCCCCCAAAACCCTACACCAAATGTACAATCCCTCAAGATAAGTATAAGATTCCATCTTTCAAGCCACTACTTATCCAAATAACCAAAATCCTGTTTGTCCTCTTCAACCTCAATTTAACCAAGTCAACCAAGAGGATCCCCAAAACCAAGACCCACCTCACCAAATGCCCCATAACCAAGGTCTACCCCAAGCTCCATCAAACCAAAATCCACCACCTCAAGTACCACTTAACCAAAATCAACCTGTCCAAGTCAGAGAAGATCCACAAGTTGAGTATGAGGAGTATGATGAAGTGTCCATGTTTGCAGAATATTGAAGGAATAGACCAATGGGTCAAGGAGGACATAGAGGCCGAGGAGGAAGATTTGGTCTAGTGCCATATGGTAGAGGAAACTTAGGAAATCATCCCTAAGGTAAAGGTCAATGGAACTCTAAAGATAACGAAGGTGGAAATGGAGGTTGAAATGTAGGGATCAATTCTATCAAGACTAGTCTTCCAACTTTCAAAGGAGAGAGTGATCCCAAGGCTTATCTAGTATGGTAGTCTACTTGTGAGAGAATCTTTCAAGTCAGTGACCTCACCGATGTCAAGAAGAGTTGCTATGCCATAGCCTAATTTGAAGGGTTTGCTATTACATGAGGGAGTATGCCAAAAGGTTTAATGAGCAACCACCACCACCATTGGATGCATTGAAGGTCCTTATGAGACAAAAGTATATGCCGGAAAGATATCGACATGAGTTGCTTACTAAGTTGTACAACTTAAGGCAATGGAACAAAAGTGTTTTAGCATAATATGACGATTTCCACAATTGATGTTGAAACTTAAGTATAATGAGAATGAGGAACACGCCGTCATCCATTTCAAGGTTAGGTTGAACAAGGAGATTTTCTCTTTGATTACTTGTCATAAGTTTGCTACTATGGAAGAAATCTTTTAAGTGCTATTGGATGTTGAGAGAGACCTCAAGGAAAAGACATCTTTCAAGCCCAAAGGGTACTCATCAACCAATTCTTGAGGAAAGAACAAAGAAATAGCTCAATCAACATTAGATTGTAACAAGAACAAGGAAGATAACAAGTCCTCTGACAAGAAGCTCGTAGAAAATACTACTCCAAAGTATCCACCAAAGAATGAAGGTAACAAATATCTGACTCCTAATTCTAAGGGTTTCCAATGTTTTGAATGTCAAAGTTGGGGTCATAAGGATAATGAGTGTCCTAACCGGAGAAATGTCATCCTTAGAGAAGGAAGACTGTATTACCTTAGAGAAGAGGTAGTACAAGAAGAGTGTGATGGATTTGATTCAATGTAGAGTCCTTTTTAAAGAGGAGAGGAATTGGAAGATTTGTCGGTTAAATACAATGTTAGAAGTTGGGTCATTGATGGGAATGAAGACATGAAACTCGAAAGTGAGCATGCGTGGAAAGATCTTCCAAGAGATCAATATTATGTGTGCATAATAGCTTGGAGCATGAGAGATACATTGCTAAAAGACTCATGTGTTGGGTATATCACCGTACTAAATATGCTTACTAATAAAGTGCCAATGGAAGCGGGTTTGTCTCAAAAAGAAGAGGTTAGCAACCCACTTTACTTAGTGAAGCAAGTTATGGATCCTCCCAATTTCAATCCTAAGGACTTCCCCAAGAATCTTGAATTTGGAAATGATGAACACTTGAATTTGAGGACAAATTCTCTTCGAGAAGGAGAGGATGATACAAGCGGGATTACCCTAAAGATCCTCACTCAAGGTAATTGATGTCCTTTTAGAGATGAGGAGGAGTATTGCGACCCACCATGATAATTTTAGCAATGAAGAAGTCTTGTTGTTGAGAGTGTTTGGCACTTGGGCATTTTTGGGCCCATTTGGCATTTAGGGTCACTTTTGGGCCCATTTTGTAATAAACCCCATGACTACAAATAGTTAGCTTTCTTCTTTCTTTAGGATTAGTTGATGATTATTAATCATGAATGTTACTCTTGAGAGTGTTTATGTTAGATTGTTGGGAGCTTTTTAGATTGTGAGAAACGTTGATTGTTCGAGGTTTAATTCCTCTTATGGTTTTCGTAAGAGATAGGTGTTGATGGTAATATAAAGGAAGGTCTTCGGTTCTTATACCTTTGGTTGTCCTTTTTCTTATCGTATGGTGTCTATCTATCTATTCTTTTACCTTATTATCTTTGTTTTCCCTTTGTTCCTCGTCTCATATTTTTGTATTTCCCATTTTACCCTTGTTTCTATCATTTTCATAGTTCTTCATCTTTTCGTATTTTGTATCGTATCAAAATTTGACATTCCAAACTCAACGGAACCATTGAAATTTCTAATAGAGGTTGTTTCGACAAAAATGGGCCCCACACCCAATGTTTCATTTTTACCAAATTCCATCCTATAACCCAAAACCAGCTTAAAAGCCTCAAAACCCGAATCAAAGGTCTTTCTAGCCTAAAATCCACATTTTGGAGCTAACATAACTATCAGAATTGTCATCCAAGGCTATTTACCTGAAGTTTTGGCCCAAGATTATTTTCTCAACTTCAAAAGCTCTAAAATATGAAAACTGGTGTAAAAACAAAACGAACTATCTGAGAACCGAACTGTCAATCCCAACTAGTCATAAAGATATAGGAAAGCTCTAAATGCAGAAAAAACATGGAAAAGGAAAAGACCTGGAGGGTCATTACAACATCTACTACTAAAAGGACTTTCGTCTGTAAAAGTAAAGAGCTAAGAAGTACCTAAAGGCTCAAACAAGTGAGGATACTGAGTCCGCATGTTATGCTCGGTCTCTATGGTAGCCTCTTAGACTGGATGGTGACTCCATTGAACCTTAACCACTATAATCTCTCTGGAATGCAACCGCCTGATATCTCTGGCTAGAATAGAGACTGGCTCCTCCACGAAGGTCAATCTATCATCCAACTGAACCGAGTCCCACTGGAGCATGTGAGACTCATACAAACTATAGCACCAAAGCATTGACATATGAAAACTGGGTGAATAGCTGAAAAGGCTGGAGGCAAGGCTAACTCTTAAGCTACCTCCCCAACTCTCCGAAGAATCTTAAATGGCCTGATATAACTGGGGATAAGTTTTCCCCTCTTCGCAAACCTCATAGCATAACTTTTATGTCGGCTCTAAGCTGCCCGTAGCCTATCCTGAGTAACCAAAAACCTTCCAATGACTCTCGAAGCAAATCAGTACCTCGTGGCCTAACCTCTAAAGTCTCAAACCAACCAACTGGAGATCGAAACCGCCTACCATACAATGATTGGAATGGTACCATCTGAATACTTAAATGGTAGCTATTGTTGTAGGCAAACTCCTCTAAGGCTAAAAACTGCTCCCACTAACCTCTAAAGTACATTACACAAGCTTGGAGCATGTCCTCCGGCACCTGAATGGTCCGCTCTGACTGACCATTAGTCTGAGGATGAAAAACTATGCTAAGGTCGACCTGGGTACCTAACTTCTTCTGAAAAGCTCTCTAAAATCTAGGGGTGAACTGGGAACCTATATCAGATATAATTGACACGGGCAACCCATGAAGATGAACCACCTCTCGAACATGGATTTGAGCCAACCTTTTGGCATTGAAGGAAAACTGAATAGGTAGAAAATGAGAAGACTTGGTCAACCAATCCGTGATGACGCAAATGCTATCAGAACCACAAGACGTACGAGGTAAACCACCCATGAAATCCATAGTAATCTTCTCCCACTTCCACTCAAAAATGAGTCATCTCTGAAGAAGTGCACCTAGTCTCAAATGCTCGGCTTTCACATATTGACAACACAAACACCGAGCCATGAAGTCCACTATATATGTCCTTATACCACTCCACCAGTAATATTTTCTGATAACGCTTAATTATACCCAAGTAAAGATGTATGCAGTCGTTAGCAATATATTTACCCAACTATATAGTCGGGGTTGATCCCTCGAGGAATAATGTGACTAGAGATTGCGAAAATAAGGAATAAAAGTAACTCACTCTTATCCAAACTAAGGATGCAAGTGTTTTTAGGGTGGTTTCAATATAAAAACAAAACAAGGATAGAACCAATTCTAATATGAACAAGTTGATCAATGGATTTCACAAATGATAGAAAACAAGGGAAATGACAATGGGGAATCAATTCTATCAATGATAAATTATATTTAAATCAAATACTCATAATTGATCAAGGATAAGCAAATTAGCCTTGGAACCTCAAGCATCCACTATGTCTGTCGATCAAATGGAGAATATTTCTTGGCTAAATTCTGTCAATTATAATTCAAGCACTAACACAAATAGTTTCAATATATGACTACACTAACATTTTATCATGTCAAGTATCAAATATATTAGATGGGTCATACGTCCCAAATCACGCTAAATTAACCTTTTCCAATCTCAATTAGCTCTGTCAAGTATTAATCGAAGTAGATGGGTAATTCCTACTCTAATCTCCTCTTTCAAGCTCAACTAAGGTAGGAATCGATAAAGCATGAGATTAATTTAAAAAAGCAGGACTTATTTATAAATCAAGAGTATTCAATCAATAAGAAATCATAGGGTTAAATCAAAATCCAAATTCAAACATAAACATTACATTATCTCTAACTACAATATCCAAGTATGAATTTGGCTACACCCAAATAGTCAATACAATGCAGGGAAATGAAAAACAAATTAAGAATTTGTCACTACAAAGCTTCCAAATCTTCACTCCAAGGGTGTTTGATCAAGAACCATAACTTCCAAGGATGAGAAATATGCCAAAGATAGTATTGGAATAGCTGGGGATTGAGTCTTGTAAGGATTGGGATTGAAAATGGGAATTTCTAGATCTACCCCGATGCCTGGCACTTTTTTGTTTATGCATTCGGAGTCAAGGCACCGCGTACGCAATGTTTGCTGAATATTGACATCCGCGTTTGCAGTCGGTTGTCTGATTCGTGAAGGTATGTTGACTTTGAATTCTGCATTTTCATCTAGTTGACTGCATTTGCAAAAGGTAGTTGACCTTAACCTTGGCGTTCGCGGCGAGCTCCCATTGGCAAAGCACAATATTATTGTCATTTCATTTTTCTTTATATCAGCTCAATTTTGCCTCGATTTCACTTTTTTTCATTAGAGCTCCCTGTAAACCTCAAATTACCTGGAATCAACACCTTTCAAACAATAATTAGCCTCATATTATGAATTAATGATACAAAATTATAAGCAAAGAGACACAAATAAGTGGTAAAATCACCACTTATCAATACTCCTAACTTAAAGACTTTCCTTGTCCTCAAGCAAAATAAAATCAAACCTAGTGAGATCTATCAATTTAGGCTTAGCACCGACATTATCATTTTCACTTCACATTTGCGAATTGGTCACAGTGACTATAACTTTGGTTGGTACCAATATTTAGTCAACAACAAGTGAGTCTTACTCAAGTAACTCCCTCAATTCAAAACACAATTTCAAGATGCAATGGAGTTTCAAGAATAATCAAGTAACAAAAACTAATTCTCAAGAAGTGACTCAAAACCAATAGTTAACCAAACATACTCCCTTGAATCATTTTTAGAATTTATCAACTTCACCAATATATCCTAGTTCACATGCCCTCACAAGAAAAAAAGTCCTAATAGTCACAATATTTACAACACTTATACAAGGGACAAATGCACAAATACTCACACTCAACAAAGAATTTCTAATGTAAACAAGTACCATACCACAAGCTTGCCCTTATTTTCAATTGCCTCTAATACAAAAACATCGATTGAAGATCTCAAAGGACTTTTTCTAGCTTGTAATGTAGGCTTAGGGAAGGGTTGGATAAATATTTAGGATAAAAGTGACTACACCTTTCTTGAACTCTAAAAAACACTTTACAATTCATACTTTGATCATTTACCTCTTCATTTTCATACAATACAAAGCATATTTTCTTTTTATTCTTGTTCACCCACGTATTAACAACTTTCTCTTTTTTCCTTTTCTTTTCTTATTTTTTTTCTTTTCTCTTTTTGTTTTCTTTTTCTTCAATCATTGATTTGCTATTAAGGTACTCACTTACAAAACCACGGCGCATGATCACCTCTTCCAAGTTCCGCCACCCCCAACTTAGGCTTTTAGCCTCAATTTGGATTTTTTGAGTTCAAGGAGTAATGTGGTTGCCAAAGAAAGGATATTAAGCTCAAATGGCGTAACTAGTGATAACATTTATGCACAGTTGGGCTTTTAAGGCTAAAGGGTTTCCAAAATCACAAAGAAGTCCTAAGATCATCTCTCCAACCAAACACAATCAAGACTAGCATTCAAAGACCAACCGTACAAGTTCTAGATGACACAAGTAAGCACAAGAATTATTCAACAAAAACTCACCACAGATGGCATGCAAACTATTCAAGAAGGATCAATTTTATTTTCTAAACAAGAGCAAAATGAGTCATTTTCCAATCCACGTCATCACCACCTAATGAGTAAGGAGTCATAAAAAGAGTCAAAACATGGTCACAAAAATCATTCACTTCCATGCACTTGTTTTCGCAAAATTCTTGGAGAGATATGCTCATTTCAACATTTCATAATGCAATACTAACTCTATTAGTACCCAACAAGCCACAATCCCATATTTTTACTCTAAAAAGGGCAATAATGCAACGACTACTAAGACTTCACCATAATAATAATCACAACCCCAATTCACATTGGCTACGGGTACTTAAACTTTCCATGCACAAATGACACCAACACCCAACAAAGCAACTATTTCCCTTAAGAAATTTGTCACTCAATCTATCATCAGGAATGGTCACTCAAAACTACAACAAAAGGAAAAACTACAAGAAGCTAGGCTAAAAACAAAAAATAAAATAAAAACAACTAATCCAACTATATCATCAACCAAGAACAAGCCTGACAAGGGTGCACAATATCCATAACCACAAAGATCGAGCCCGGTAAGGGTACAATATATCCAAATAATAAAGAAAAGCTTGACAAGGGCACAATAAAATAAAGTCAAGTCCGAAGAGGTCACACAATAAAGCATAAAGGAAAAGTCAAGCCCAGCAAGGGCACAAATATATCAAAATAAAGTATCGCAACCCCAACTAAAAATAGTGCAGTGTCAAAACAACATAATAAAGAGGTCACCAAAATAGTTTGAGGGGCTCCTTGAAGTAGATCAATCCAAATCAAAGATGGAGGAAAATTTCAGTTGAGCATCATCATCATCATCTGACAAATTCGATCCATAAAACAATCTCAGCTTACACATCGTTCTATTCATGAACTTGCTCTTGTTCTTTTCATGGTCTTTGAAATTTCATTACCACTTTTCAATCTTGCCTTGCCTCGAACTTATTTGCTCCAACCTGTTGGTTATGGCTTTTTGCTCAGAGATTACCTTCATAAAGAAAGGTAGAGAACCAGTACCTGCTGGTGAGGTACCCTCAACAGTGCTAGCCCCAGATGGACCAGAAAAATGGCTAACTATCAGTGGCTGGACATGCATGCTCACACCATGAATCTGACTAAAAAGGTGGCGTATGAGACAAGGGCCATACTGGAGTGGACCCATAGAATCCTATGTCCCACCAGCAATCGAAGAAGAATATGTGGGAACAAAAATAGACTCTGTGAACTGCCCAAATGAAGAGGCGGCAATATCAATCTTTCTCTTTTTGCTCTTACCCTTTGGCCCTCTTTTCTTTAATGGGACTAGTATGGCCGGAATCCTCTCAACATCAATTGGGAACTTCAAAGCCCCAACATCATAGCATAGTCGAGTAGTCAACAATGTGAAAAAAAAGGCTCCTAGACCTTTCATTTACTGATTCTTCAATCATGTGGATAATATGTTGCCCCACATTCACATCTATACAATCGATGATCCCAATAATCATTAATGCTCTCTCCCGTGTCACATCTGTGTCATGAGTAGAGGGTATGACTCTAGCATATCTAATAGAAAGCCATGTCTTTGCTTCAGCTGTGAAGTCATGCAAATCAACCTCTTTTTTCAATATTAGCCAATATGGAGTTACCCCATCATGCAACTTGTCAACCAACAATTGATTCTCCTTCGTTGTTGCTTTGTCTTTATAAACCTGATTATTTACATTAGGAAGGCCATAGACTTCATTTATTTTCTCCAGGCTAAATTTACTTACACACCCCTGACAGTAGTAACCAAGGAATCTCTGAAGTCAATTTTGAGGCATTAGCATAGAACTTCATGACCACCATATGGTTAGCCATTATTGGTTCGTCAGCAAAGAAAATCTGGACCACCATATGGTTAGCAATCATTGGTTTGTCAGCAAAGCAAATCCACTTACTCTCTACCAACTTTCTATAGAAATTCGGCATCTTACTTTCAACTTTATCCATGTGAATGCCTTTTTCTTTAACAATTGTTCTAGATAGGAGTTCATAATATTTTGCTCACAAGACGAAGACAAGAACCTGTCTCGATTAAAATATTCTTCATCGTCAACCTCTGGGGCAATTCTATGCTCAATTTCCAAGTCATTAGGAGCCATTTTATGCCCACAAACACCTACAAAATAAGCAAATATGTTAAAAGTTCTTATGGATACTTAAAAAAATGTATTAGGAAGTACTTAAGCCAAAGAAATGTGTGAAATAGGTCCTGGGCTGAGCTGTGGAAAGCTATTATTTTGGGGACTGCCATATTTTGGCCTTCGAATTCACATCTCGTTGACCGTGTTCACGAAGGTAAAAGAAATTCCTCCTCATATTTTGTATCCCAGAGACCGTATTAGCAAAGGCAAAAGAAATTGCTTTTCACATTCGTAATCTAGAGACCGCATTCGCTAAGGCTTAAAATTTTTTCCAAAAAAATATTGTTCTTCGAATTCACAATCAAAGCACCGTGTTCAAGAAGAATATCTTCTTCGCCTAGCCTAGGATTCTCAGAGGCATTTGATGAACACTTAAGGGCCATACACTTTAATCAATTTTTTGCAGACATTTTCGACCTTAATCAACCCCAAAACTTGACACTCACAACAAACTCTCCATTTTCTAGCCAAGATTTCCATCAAACACAATTAATCCACACAAATCACAGATTTTAAAGACTCAATTAAGCGATAAACTATGTACACATGCTTTGCTCACTGTTAAAGCATAAGAAAATAGGGAGAGAATGAGTGAGAATGAATGTACCTCAGAGATTGCAAATTAAAGGATATATATAGAACTGAAAGATCAGGATGAGATGAATTTTATAGGTTAGAGAAATAGGGAGCCACAGTTTTCTTGATTTAAAAATTGTTTCATTGTCTGATTTGTGAACACTTAACCTTACTTGGAACTTGTTCAATTAGCCGCATTTGCAGCAGGCCCGATTTATTTGTGAAGCGTTGTTTAACTTGACCTTCACATTCGCAGCTGGGCTAATGCGTTTGCAAAGGGTTGGTTGACTTGACCCTCACATTCGCATTCGGTCCACCACATTCGCTAAAGAAGGCCCTTCAGTAAATTTCCAGCAACACTTTTTGTTGACTTTAGCGATGCTAAGGTCCAGTTTTGCGATCCACCTATGAGTTTGGCAATCCAAATATTCCTAAAAGGTGTTCCAAGTCCCATTTTCAAGGTAGTACAACCCAAACCCCATTCCATTCTAATTTTTGCATCCAAACCTATTCAAATCACTTCCAAGAACTCTAGAATTTAGTGGATTAGTCAAAAATAAAATCCTAAGTTATTCTAAAAATTAAAATTTCAAAAGTAAAACAAAAAATTTGAAATGATGGATTGCCTCCCATCAAGGGATTGATTTAACATTATGACACGATAAAAGCAACCTTACCATTTATCTCTCCACTTTGAGGATTTGAATTTTTGATCCAACTTACTATCAAAATCTCGTTGAGGCTCATGGGAAAAAGGTAAGGAAGCAATGAGACCAACTCTATCTCTCCATTTGGAAGACTTGAATCTCTTACCCAACTTCATATTAAAATTTCATTTAGGCTCATTGGACATTGGTGAGAAGATCAATAGGCAACTTGTTAAATATCGCATTTTGCACTACTTGGCCTTCAAGTGAGGAACATCATTTTGCCTTCTTGCATGACAAACTCCAAAATGCAGGGACTTTGTTCCTCATCTCCAAAATTCTCTATTTGCCTGGTTATTTCGATTTCCATCTCATCAATCAAGCACAACATCAAATAATGGTTAGAATGAGGCCTAAGCCTCTCTATTTCTGAATTTACATCTTTCTTGACATTCTTATCCCGAAATGAACTAGAGTCTTCAAAAATGATTTGATTGGTTTTTTCTTGTAACTCTAGTATCATTTCATCAATTTTAGAATCTTACATTATTTTTGGCTCGGTTGGTTGACAAATCACCATGAATTCTTCAGCATCAATCTTGACCACATCTTCATTGGAAATCATCTCATCACAATTTTTCATGACCATTTGATATTGAACATCACATGCCTAAATTTTTGCATTCAATTTGTTTTCAATTTTTAGGTAGCCATTTCAATTTGAATTACCACGTTATGTCGCTCAACATGCACTTTGATTGATTCATCCATCATTAGGAAGATTTTATCACGTTGTTCCTCATTGACTTCAAGTTGTTGAGCTTGGTTCAATAGCCACTTTTGATTCACAATTTTTTCCTTGTCAAGTTTTTCTTTATTTTGGGACTCAATCACCGCTTGCAAAAATCTACCCATAGAAAAATCAATGTTTTGGAAAAATTCATCATCACCATGTTGGATTAGGTCCCACCATTTGGCCAAGGCTTTACCACATTATCACTCTTCTCCATTGTGCTTTTCAACATCTCCTCAACTTGTTTCCTTGGAGAATCCGAGATTTCTTCATCACAATTTTGTTGTTGTTCTTCTTCTTCTTCAATTTGATTCACTTATTCACTTTGGCAATTTTCATTATGGTCATCACACATTTTTGTCTCAACCACATAGCTTGAAATCTCTTCTTCGACAACTTCATTTTGAAGATTAGGCAAATTTATGGGACTCGAGAGATTGGTATATTTACAAGGGTCTTTTTCTTTTTCACATTCCTTTCCAAATGCCGCCATGGATTGGTGCAAGAGATGCATATCCTCACCCACTTTAGTCACCCGGTCCAAGATAGTTTGAACCATTGCTTCAATACCTTTGTGTCCGACACATTGCTCTTTCTTTCCCACATCATGATTACTATCAAACTCAAAAGAACAACTAGCATTTTCGTTAGCATAACTAGGGGACGGGGCATAATAATTGGGATAATCACTCTAATGTCCATCTCGACCACCACACAAGTAACAATCATACTCCCTATAGGATCGAGATGGTGCACACACCTCTCTCCCAGGGGCACAATCTTGTTAAAAGTGGGTCCTCCATAATACAGACATGGATCATCAAGATAAAATTTGCAACAACCAAACTTATTTTCATTCCATGATTCCATAGTAACAAGTATAACAAAATAAAAATCTAATAAACACGAGCAACAAAAGAAAATCACAAACACATATTCACAAGTTCGAATCAAAGTAAGTAAATAAAAATTCCAAACTAAGTCAATACACAAAATTGTTCCCCGGCAATGACGCCATTTTTGATAATGCTCAATTATACCCAACTAAAGAAGTATGCGGTCCTTAGCAATATATTTACCCAATTATAGAGTCGGGGTCAATCCCGCGAGGAACAATTTGACTAGCGATTGAGAAAATAAGGAATTAAAGTAACTCACTCTAATCCAAACAAAGGATACAAGTGTTTTTAGGGGGTTTTCAATATAAAAATGAAACAAGGATAGAACTAATTTTAATATGAACAAATTGATCAAGGGCTTTCAAAAACGATGGAAAACAAGGGAAATGATAATGAGGAATCAATTCTATCAACAATCCATTATATTTAAATCAAATACTCATAATTAATCACGGATTAGCAAATTAGCCTTTGAACCAAAGCATCTGCCACGTTTGTCAATCGAATGGCGAATATTTCTTGGACCAATTCTATTAAATATTATCCAAGTGCCAACACAAATAGTTCCAATCTATGGCTACACTAGGATTTTAACATGTCTAGTATCAAATACATTAGATGGGTCATACATCTAAAATCATGCTAAATTAACCTTTCTCAACCTCAATTAGCTCTGTTAAGCATTAATCGAGGTAAATGGGCAATTCCCACTCTAATCTCCTCTTTCAAGCTCAACTAAAGTAGGAATCGATAAAGCATGTGATTAATTTAAATAAGCAAAAATCATTTATAAATCAAGAGTATTCAATATATACGAAAGCATATGGTAAAATCAAAATCCAAATTCAAAAATAAACATTGCATTATCTCTAACTACAATATCAAAGTCTGAATTTATCTACACTTAAATAGTCAATACAAAGTAAGGACATGAAGAAAGGATTAAGAATTTGTCACTGCAAAGCTTCCTAATCTTCACTCCAAGGGTGTTGGGTCAAGAATTCTTGACTCCAAAGTTGAGAAATATGCAAAAAATATTCTTGGAATAGCTGGGGATCGAGTTTTGTAAGGATTGGGATTGAATTGGGAATTTCAAAATCTGCCCCACGCCTGGAACTTTTTCTTCTATGAGTTCGCGGTCAAGGTGCCTCGTTCGTGACGTTTACTGAATGTTGACCATTGCGTTCGCAGTTGGTTGTCCGCATTCGTGAAGGTCTATTGACTTTGACTTCCACGTCACATCTAGTTGACCACATTCATGAATGGTAGTTGACCTTGACTTTCGCATTCGCAGCTGGAGCTCCGCATTCGTAAAGCACAGTATTGCTGCCAGTTTATTTTTCTTCGTTTCATCTCTGTTTTGCCTCAATTTTATTTCTTTTCATCAGAGATCCTTGTATACCTCAAATTATCTTGAATCAGCACTTTTCAAACAATAATTACCTCATATTATGGATTAACAATAATCATATGCAAAGAGACACAAATAAATGGTAAAATTGCCACTTATCATTGTCTCAGGTCTCTATACATCTTAGTTATCCTTGGTGAATAGAGTATTTGGAGCAATGAGCCTTATAAAGTATGAACTATAGCAAGCCTCCTACCCTCGGAATAAAAATGTGACTATTAAACTTCAACACACCCTTAGAGTCTAAGGTAACCGTCCTGGATTTGCCCCTCCACACCTGATCTCAAATACCACACAACTGACTATCCTCAAACTGTCGATCTCAGAGCTGCTCTAATGAAGTAAACCTGGCCTCAACACTAGCAAGAATCCTCGTGGGGTCTGAAATATCAAGTCGAATCAACCTATTAACTTGGGAATGGATGTCTGAGGCCAATGATCGATCTAAAACTGAAAAAAAAAGCCAAGCTCCACATACTCACGGCCTTTCAACTTAAGGTATCTGCTACCACATTCACCTTGCCTGAATGGTACAGAATAGAGAGATTATACTCCTTCAGCAACTCAAGCCACATGTGCTATCTTAAATTAAGATCCTTCTTAGTCAAAATATACTGAAGACTACGATGATCAGTGAATATTTCATAGTTAATACAATACAGGTAATGGCTTCAAATCTTAAGCACAAAAACTACCACCGCAACTCCAATTCATGAGTAGGGTAGTTGCGCTCATGTACCTTCAACTATCTCGAAGTATATGCTATAAATCGACCCTACTGCATCAGAACATAACCCAAACCAACACCCAAAGCATCAAATTATACTGTAAACCCCTCGCTCACAACCAGAAGAGTCAGAATAGGAGATGAAGTGAACAAGGCCTTGAGCTTTACAAAGTTTACCTCAACTCGTCAGACCATTAAAACGGGACCTCCTACCTAGTTAATATGGTCATAGGTTCTGTAATAGAGGAGAATCCCTTAATGAATCATCTATAGTAGCCTGCCAACCTAATAAAGCTACAAACCTCGGTTGGAGATATGGGCCTGGCCCAATCACGAACTGCCTCAATCTTTATCGGGTCTACCTAATCCCATTCTTAGACACCACGTGCCCATGCCACAGACTCAAGCCAAAACTCACCCTCTGAGAATTTGACATAAAGCTGATGATCTCTCAAAGTGCAAAGTGCAATTCTCAAATATTGCTCTTGATCCTCCCTACTCCTTGAGTAAACAAGGATGTCATCAATAAACACAATCACGAAAGAGTACAAATAGGGCCTGAATACGTGATTCGTCAAATCCTTGAATGCTGATGGGGAATTGTTCAACCCAAAAGACATCACTAGGAACTCGTAATGGTCATAGCAAGTCTTGAAGGCTGTCTTAGAGATGTCCTCCATCCAAATCCTCAACTGATGGTAGCCATCTCTCAAGTCAATCTTAGAAAACAAAGTTGCACCCTATAGTTGGTTAAATAAATCATCGATATGTGACATAGGATGCTTATTCTTTGTCACCTTATTTAGCAGCCTATAATTGATATATATGCATAGAACCATCTTTCTTCTTCACAAACAGAATGGGAGCACCCCAAAGTAAGATGCGCAGCCTAATAAGCCCCTTACATAGAAGATCCTGAAGCTGAACATTAGCCTTTTTAGCTTGGCAGGAGCCATACGATAAAGTTTAATAGAAATGGATCAGGTGCTTGGCTCATGATCAATAGTAGAATCTATATCACACTCAGGAAAAAGGCCAGGTATATCGATATAAAAAACATCAAGGAACTCACAGACTAAAGGGACAGACTCAAGTGAAGGACTCCTAATACTAACATCATAAACATATGAAAAATAAGCCATACACCCTCTCGATACCAGTATCCTAGCTTGAATATAAGAAATAATCCCTAACAGTGCATGACTATAAGTACCTGCCACACAACTAGGGATATGCTAGGAATGGCTAAGGTATCAGTCTTGGAAAAGCAATCCAAGACCGCATGATAGGGGGATAACTAGTCCATACCTAGAATCACATCGAAATCAACCATATAAAGTACAATAAGATCAACCCAAGTGTCATACTCCCAAATCGTCAGAATACAAGATCGATACACATGATCCACTACTAAAGAATCACCCACAAAAGTAGCTACACGCATATGGACAGATAATGGCTCACAAGACAACCCCAATTGAGATGCATAATAAGCAGAACATAAGAATAAGTAGAGCCTGGATCAAATAATGTAGAAGTTGAATGATGGCATACCAAAATTGTACATATAATAACATAATCTAAAGCCTTAGTCTCTGGCCTACTAGGAAAAGCATATAAATGACCCTGCCTGCCTTTGGATTGGGTACCTACCCGACAACCTACTCTGCCTACCTAAGTACCTCCACGAGAACCTAAGGACCACCTCTGCGACCCTGGGCACCACCCCTAACTTTAGGTGGTATAGATCTAATAGGCGGAACACTTTTTTAGAAGGTTCAATCATCCCACATCGGGGGATCTCTCTTGCAAAATGACTTACAACACTATAATTAAAGCATGCCCCAGGTACCTTAACCTGATGAGAAGGTCCGGCTCATCCAGAATGGCCACCTCACCCTGAAGACCTTGAATGAATGCCCCTCGATAGTTGACAACTGCCTTGGCCATAAAAATCACAACCCTACTACTGATACGATTGCTACTACAAATACTGACCCTGGAAACCTCTACCCCTAAACTGTGAATCACTATGGCTATAAATTCCATGATGATAGGGCTTCTTATCGCTTCCCCTATGAGCCTCGTGATGCGTATCCTCTATAGTGTGAGCGTGGTCAGGAATGTCTACAAATGATGTACCTAAAGATACCAGACTATGGGTAGCCATACGGATTGGGAGTCTCAAGCCTATGACAAAGCATCACACTCTCTCGTGCTCAGTAGGTAGAATTATGGTGGCATATCTAGCTAACTCATGAAATCTAGCTTCATACCCAGCCACTGTCATAGAGCCCTAGTATAACCCTATGAACTCATTTATCAGGTGTTCATGTATGTTGCAAGGCATATACTTCTCCAAAAAGGCCTTAGAGTAATGAACCCATGTAATAGGAGGAGATCCTACTGGTTTGGAATCAAGATATCCCCTCCACCACTATCTCACTGCTCTATCAAACTGAAATGTGGTGTAATCCACATGTGTGACTCAACCAAACTTATATTATACAGTCTCTCCTCACAGCTGGTAAGGAACTCAAATGCTTCCTTTCTTGGGGCTCTGGCATACCTCGATGGAGCTAATCTAAGAAACTAATCCAGTATCTTTTGCTCCTAAAAAGTCATGGTTGGCTGGGGAACTACTAGTGCTGGTGGGACCTCTACTCAAGGAGCTCCAGCTGCAAGATGCTCTCCTATACAAAGTCCACCCATAAGCAACCCCTTGATTGGATGTATGGGCCCTATCCATTGGCTGATTGCCAACCTGTCATGACCCAAGACTACCCCTTAGTCATAACATGGTGCTTAGAGTCATGAGCGCGCACAAGCTAACCCATAACCTATCATAACACTAAGAATACTAAAATAACTGATATAATGTTATGCGAAAGCAATACTGAATGATATAATAGTATTTAAAACCAATAACAATATCTGAGTTTAAAACCATGAAGCTGAAAACATAATCTATCTAACTATCTGAAAACCTCTAAATAAGATGAGTTACAGGGACAAGCCCCCAACTAATTTAATTGTCTGAAACTGAAATAGCATAAAGTGAAATACTAATAACTAATCCTTGAATAATGAGGACTCATTAAAGTACTGTTGCTGATATGGTAGGAGATCATACTAAGCGCGATCCGGATGTTGAACGTCTGAACCTATATTATAACACAATATAGGGCAAAAGAAAGGATGTGATCAGTACTTTGAATGTACTGAGTATATGGGATAGATAATAACTGAAGTAGGCTGAACATAATGCATGTGACATGATAAGCTGATACGAGACCAAGTAATAAATATGTACTGTATGATAAGCTGAACAAATGAATACAAGGTCATACAAGAATCTGATTCCAAACTATGAACTGTGGACTGTGGGAGCTACTGTTAACCGACATACCATAATCTCAGCTAACCAGGATCCAACCTGCAACCCCAGCTAGAGAAGTATTCTGTACCTTGCCAAGGGTATGAGCACTGATTGAGTGGATCCACTAAACTGATGTCCAAAAGGACTAAGGTATCAAATCTGATCTGATGGGTGACCCTTTAGAACCTATGATGGTGCCTTGTTCTGGGACTTAGAGACTTCTACTAAAGGTCTCAACCTAACTGGAAGGTGAGACTTCATCCCTGCGTCCGTTCAGTCCTAAGTACTACTCCCAACTGAATCACAACTGATAACTGTATGGCTCATTAAACTGAATAACTGATAAGCTCAAAATACTGATAGTTAAGACTAAAATAGTAGACACTAGTCGGGAAAGCATTCTACATTATTTAACCATGGAGGAATGATTATTCATTACATATACATGAAATCCTAGGTCATCGGGTATTCATAACCCGCCATCTCCGAAGAATGCAACTACTAATGAACATTTTGTAAATTGAATGAAATAAGGAAATTTCATAACTCAAGTCCAAAATCAAGAATTTATCAATATAATGAGAGTTCACAGTCATGAGTATGTAAATATGCGTAAATTTATGGGAAAACATATATTCATGGTCTAGTCATACCAAGAAACTGAAAGCTAATGGAATATACACTTTTTATGAAAATTCTAAGCCTAAATGGTGAACTAAACTTGAGGAATTGAGTTAACTTTGGGACTCAATGGGTGAAAGGAAACCTATTGATGAAATCTTACATACCTGGAGATGAAAACCATGAAGAAATCCTTGAACTTGGAAGCTTGAAGAAGATGAACCCTAGTTGCCTGAAGAAGAGAGAAATCACTTTTTTTCTCTTATTTTTGCTAAGTGTAGATTGAATTTTGAGTTAATGGAGATTATTGGGAGTGTTTAGGCTTATATTAAGCCTTAGGATAGCTTAAACGACGTAGTTTTGGTGTTAAAGGAGTGGGAAAAGACCAAACAACCCCTTTGAAAATATTAAAATAGTGCAGAACAATTTCGATTGACAGTTCGGGTGACGGACCGTCAATCCCTTGATGGACCATCATTTGGACCGTCACAAAATGACCAAAAACTGGTCTTACTACTTAATCCTGATGGCCTTCCCTAACGGACGGTTCGTCACCCGGGCCATCACACCTTGACAGACAGACACCCTTTTGATAAACTGAGCATAACATTTTACTCAGATATTAGATTAAGGTGAAACTGGATGCGTTGGAAAGGTATTTCAAATATCTATCATTGGATTGGTATTGAGCTCAAAAATATCCTAGAACCTAGGATTTATGCTCATTTGAAGTTGACTATAGCAAGATTCTTCATAAGAAAATCACCGACAAGGATGGTTTCAACTTGGCTATGAGCTAGGAGTTACTTGATGCCTTAATACATGTGTATATAACTTATAATACAACCAAAACATGATATTTAATTCCAAAAGAACTATAAGTATGGTTCTAACCTTATCTTGGATTTTTGGGGTGTTACAATATCTCCCCCTTGGGATCATTCGTCCCCGAATGAAAACTAGCTAAGCTAAAATGTTAGGGAAGGAGATGCAATCCCAACTCTAAATTTGTAAGAGCTGAATACTGATATGACAACTGAGTTTATAAATGAAACACAGACTGAACTAAACTCGTGAATGCATGCTATGACATGAGAATAACTGACTGGCATAAGATGAAAAGAGTTAATTAAGAGGAAACTATTACCTTAAGATGGAATTGAGTTTAAAGAGAAAAGATGGGGGTACTTGGTGATCATATCTGCCTTTGATTCCTAAGTAGCTCCCTCGACTAGCTAATTTTTCCAAAGAACCTTTACTGAAGCGACCTTCTTATTCCTCAACTTACGAACCTGAGGTCAAGGATCTCAACTGGAACCTACTTGTAAGAGAGATTGTCTTTCACACCCACTCTACCTAAAGGCACAACCGATGTTGGATCACCAATGCATTTCTTCAACAGTGACACATGAAAAACTGAATGCACTAATGTTAAGTCTTGTCACTACCCGAAATCCCATTCAGGCCAGACTGGCACCCGAAGCCGATATGGCTCG
Organism: Capsicum rhomboideum; assembly: GCA_031232105.1. Classification (NCBI taxonomy): domain Eukaryota; kingdom Viridiplantae; phylum Streptophyta; class Magnoliopsida; order Solanales; family Solanaceae; genus Capsicum; species Capsicum rhomboideum. The sequence continues at coordinate 96,738,476 of CP124715.1, forward strand.
AGAGAACCAATCTTTGCTTATGCCCAATCGTATGCATACCGTAAGAATCATTACCAACTCGCAAAGACATAAGATGCGAAGTGCGGAAATCATGGAACATTATGTATATAAGTGACTTGGTCGTTAGGGCCATCAAACCAAAATGAGTATACATATCTCACATTCTGTTCCCACATAAGTCTACAAAAGCCTCTACAGATACATAGCTATGAAAAACCTAGAGTCGGGACAACACCCCGCTCTATACTCATATACAATACCAAAATACATGTACATAGCAACTCAGAAAGCCCCGAACCAACTGGAGCTCACCAAAAGTCTGCAAAAGATCTGCAACCTACAGTGGAGGTCTACTAGTACCTGCGCCTGCAGCAAGTAAGGTAAACCCCAGAAGGGGTCAGTACGGATAATGTACTGAGTATGTAAAGCCATATGAAACTGTTATAAATACATCAATAGAATCGAAATATAATGGGATAATTAATATGAATAGTCCATCGATTTGCATATGTGGAACCATGTAGCTTACATAAATTAAGTTCTTCTCTTTATGGTTTATTCCTCATCGCTCATATCATAACATACCCGGGCCCCAACTAATCAGTAGGTCTTAACATAACATAACGTTATGTTGGGATCGGCTCGAGCTAGGACTTTGCCTCTAGAGCTGTCACCCATAAATCAATATATATTGGGATCGGCTCGAGCTAGGCTTATGCCTCTAGAGCTGCCACCCATACCAACATAGCAGGTTTGGGTCGAGCTAGGTTATTACCCCTAGAGCTGTCCTCTGTCAGGATCGGTCCGAGCCAGGCTTATGCCTCTAGGACTGCCCCCTGATCCAACAATCTCGGGATCGGCTTGAGCTAGGCTTCTTGCCCCTAAAGCTACCACCCATACTTGATCATTAACCACCAACAAATATGAATTACTTTATTTATTACTTTTGCGAGATTGAGTCATCCACTTATGAGAGATTGATACAATCAGTTATGAGAGATTAACGTATATATATATAGCCACATCATTATTGGATGCTTAAGAACACAACATTATTGGGACCTTTGGAGCATGTCCATAATTATGCAACTCATGCACAACCATGACCAATGAATGAAGAATATGTGACTTAATAATAGATAACATTATTGAAACCATTAGACACAAGTCAATGAACAAGAGGTATGTGTATAACCACTATTGGCACTTTGGAACATAACCTTTTTGAGCTTTTGGAGCATTGACCAACGATTATGAGACATATAATTCCCAATTGATCAAAGAGTAGGAAATATGTGATAACAACCATGGGAAATCAGAAATAAGATACCTTTACACATTTCGGAATGGTACAAACGTAATGTCAATGTGAATACTATTTGCCGCAGAAAGATACGGACAGAGTAACCTTACATACCTGGTATTCTCAATACCAATACACAAATCTTAGATGTGTATGCAATAATCCCGCTCCTTATTTATGTGTCCCTCTACAACACAAATACATAACGGGATTTACATTAACCATCGACTACTATACAAATGCATATAACGTCAATGAGTTACATTCTTGCCTTTAAACATGCCATTTCCCTTTGACAACACCATTGAAGAAATTATTATTCCAAAAATTCCACAATATTCCCAACATTGACCAATACATGATAATAAATACCTTTCACCACAACACTTCTCCTTTACACTCTCTTATACTCACCACATCACAAATAGTCCATCAATTCACCTTAATTCACCTCATAGCACATATCGGCCAAAATCCCACAAATTATACTTTTAGAAAAATAACAAGTTTCATAACAAAATAACACCATACATGTTCATATTTTATCCATACCATGCTCTTTCATCAAAGGCACAAGTCCTAATTCAAGCTTGAATCTCATGGATCACAAATCTTATACAAAAACCCAAAGTACCATGTCCAACATTTCCAAGAACAACCAACATGATTTACATACTCTTCTATGCATATAATATGTTAATACATGAGAAGAAATACTTACCAAGGCTTGGAATAGGATGATCTTACTCCAAAATTTGCCTTTGAGCTTTTAGGGTTTGAGAGAAAAATGATTGAAAAAAATATCTAAAAGGCATGAGACTTTCCAAATGACCAAAAATCAGATTTTTGGTCCTTTATATAGGCCCTTTAATCCATCCTTAGCCACTCTATGGCATTACATGTGGTGTTCTAGAAGGTCTTTGAAAGAATGCGTCTTTTGACCCACTTTTGGGCCATGTCTTCTTTTCATTTTTGTGTCCTTTTTGTGCCCAATTCTCTTAACCCAATAAAATTAATAATTTCTCTTGTTTAATTCATTCCATACGCGTTACTACAATATTCCCACTCTTTCCATTCATACTCGTAGCCTCACTTCCAAAAACAAGCGATTCTAGCCACGTATGGCCTGTTTTGACCAAAAGGGTAAAATTGTCATTTTGCTACCAAATTCTTTCTCGAGTAATTTTATCACACCAATATAATACTTTACTCATTTCATGTATATGATCATGGTTGTAGAAGAAACGGAGCAAAAATTGGCTCGTTACGTCCCCGGATACCCTTGGGACTTAGAAATTTCCAACTTTCGAAAAAGTGGAAAAACCAGCGTGGCACACCCTTGGGCACGCCAACTTACTGCCCCTGGGCACAAAAATTTGGCCCAAAGCAGCGTGGCACGCTCCCCATCGCGCCCCACACTTAGATTTTTCAAAAAATCCGTTTTTCGACTTTTCTTCGCGGGTTTGGTTAGATACTTCAAGTCCCATTCTTTAACTTACTTCTAAACCTTAATATTCTTTGTTTAGAGGTCCTCTTAGACTTGTTTTAAACCCCACAAATGCTCCACAAAAATCACAAAACACCTCCTATGCAAGGCTAATCACATGTACGAGGCCAAATTTCAATTTTCTCATCGTTAACATTACCAAATACATACTTATAGGTCTCGACACCTACGTAAACATTATTAAATGTCGTCAAGTAGGGTTGGGAAGGTACGGGGTGTTACAAGTCTGCAGGAAAATCTAACGTATAGGCTACATTGCCAATACGACCCACAATCTTATAAGGACCAACATAGCATGGAATGAGTTTCCCTTTCTTGCCAAATCTCTTCACCCCTTTCATGGGTGAAACTTTTAAGCAAACCAAATCACCAATAACAAACTTAATCTCCTTTCTCCTTACATCTGCATAGGACTTCTGAAGACTCTGATCTATTTTTTGCCTTTCCCGAATCAATTGAACTTTCTCCATAGCCTCATGAACTAAATATGGCATAAGGTAGCTTCACCAACCTCAAACCAACCAATAGGAGATCTACACCTTCTACCATAAAGTGCTTTAAACAAGGCAATTTGAATACTGGAGTGATGGCTATTATTATAAGCAAACTCGATCAAAGGCAAATGATCATCCCAACTACCCTTAAAATTGATCACATATGCCCTCAATATATCTATAAAGTCTGAATGGTCCTCTCTACCTGACCATCTATTTGTTGGTGAAAAGCTATACTGAGGTGAACTAGGGTACCAAGACCCTCTGGAATGTCTTTCAAAACTGAGAGCTAAAATGAGTACCCCTATCTGAAATGATGGTCAAATGGACTCCATACAACTTCACTAACTCCCTAACATAGAGTCTATCGTAATTCTTCGCTGAATCTAAAGTGTTAACTGGTAGAAAATGGGATAACTTAGTCATTCGGTCTACAATGATCCAAATAGAATCATATTATCGACGAGTTTGAGGCAACCCTTTAATGAAGTCCATATTCACCACTTCCCACTTTTAGGTAGGAATACTAATATCCTAAAGGTTAACACCAGGTCTCTGGTGATCAACCTTAACCTGCTGGCAATTTGGACACTTAATCACAAATTCTATGATATTCTTCTTAATGCCATTCCACCAATAGACTTCCTACAGATCATGGTACATCTTAGTGGCTCCTGGGTGAATAGAATACCAAGAACTGTGAGCTTCCATTAGCATCCACTGTCTTAAGTCATCTAAATATGGAACACATAATCTGCCCTGATAATGAAGAACCCCATCTCCCCCTTGGGAGAAAACCTCAAACTTTTGACTCTGGACTAATTCTTTAAACTTAAGCAAAATAGGATCACTATCTTGTTTTTCCTTCACCTGAGCTATTAATGAAGATTCTGAACTATTTTGAATTAAGGTATTGCCTTTGGATGAATCAACCAATTGAACTCCCAATCTAGTAAGCTGGTGAACCTCATGAACTAACTCTTTATTTTTGTCCTTAATATGAGCAACACTTCCTATAGTCAATCTACTAAGAGTTTTAGCCACAACATTGGCTTTTCCCGAATGGTAGAAGATACTTATATCAAAATCCTTCAACAACTGCAGCCACTTTCTCTGATGAAGATTTAGATCCTTCTGGTGTAACACATACTGAAGAACCTTGAGATCAGTGAATACATCAACATGAACCCCATAAAGATAGTACCTCCAAATCTTTTTAAGGCAAAAACGACAGCTGCCAACTCAAGATCATGAGTCGGGTAATTCTTCTTATGAGGCTTGAGCTGTTTAGAGGCATATGCAATAACCTTGCCACACTAAATCAACACATAACCAAGACCAACTCTGGAGGCATTACAATAAACCACAAAACCATCTGAACCCTCTGGCAGAGTCAAAACTGGAGTGGAGGTGAGTCGAGTCTTCAACTCTTGAAAACTCTTCTCACAAGAATCAAACCACTGAAACTTAACTTTCTTCTGAGTCAATCTGGACATGGGAGAAGTAATAGAGGAAAATGCTTCAACAAACCATCTGTAGTAAAGAGCTAAACCCAAGAAACTCCTGATATCTGATAGAGAGATGGGTCTAGGCCAATTCCTAACTGCTTTAATTTTTTGAGGATCAACCTGAATGCCCCCATCGAAAATGATATGATCGAGAAATGCTACTTATTTCAACCAGAATTTGTACTTGCTAAACTTAGCGAATAACTGGCAAACTTTAAGAGTCTGTAAGACAATTCTCAAATGGTCTTCATGTTCATCCTCACTCAGAGAATAAATGAGGATGTCATCAATAAAGACAATAACAAACATGTCTAAGTACTGCTTGGACACCCCATACATCAAGTCCATAAAAGCTGTAGGAACATTCGTAAGTCCAAAAGATATAACAACAAATTTGAAGTGACCATACCGAGTCCTAAAGGTTGTCTTTGGAATGTCACATTTTCTTACTCTGAGCTGATGATCGCCGGATCTGAGGCCTATCTTAGAGAAACAATTTGCACCCTGAAGTTGGTCGAACAAGTCATCAATCCTGGGCATGGGATACTTATTCTTGACTGTGACTTTGTTCAACTGATGGTAGTCATGCATATTCAGAGAGAACCGTCTTTCTTTCGCACGAAGAGAACTAGATCACCCCATGGAGAGATACTGGGCTTGATGAAACCCTTGTATAGAAGATCCTTTAACTGCTCCTTCAATTCTTTAAGCTCGGCTGGAGACATTCTAGAGGGCGGAGTTGAGATCGACTGGGTATCTAGGAGGAAATCTACTCCAAAGTTAATTTCTCGCTTGGGAGAAACTCCAGGTAGATCTTTAGGAAACACCTCTAGAAATTCATTAACCACTGGGACTAACTCAAGAGTTGGGGTCTCAGACTTTGAATCCTTAACCCGAATAAGATAATAGATGGATCCTTTGAAAATTATTTTTCTAGCCTTAAGATAAGAAACAAACGAACCTATAGGCACTGAGGTACTACCCTTCCACTCTATGACTGGTTAATTTGGAAATTAAAACTTGACTACTCTATTTCTATAATCAATTGACGCATAGCAAGAGTGGAGCCGATCCATACCAAGAATGATATCGAATCTGTCATTTCTAACTCTACAAGATCAACTGAGGTGACTTTTAAAAAAATTGTGACTGGGTAATTTCTATATACCCGTCTAGCTATGACTGAATCACCAACTGGAGTTGAGACTGAGAAGGGTTCTAAAAGGGTTTTGGGACTGACACAAAAGTCTACAGCTATGTAGGGAGTCATAAAAGAAAGTGTGGCTCTGGGATCTAACAATGTATAAACATGAATATGAAAGACCTGTAACATACAAGTGACTACATCATGAGAACCTTCCTGATCATGTCGGGTCTGAAGGGAATAAAACCTATTCTGACGCTACCCACTAGTTGCACTGGATGAGGCATCCTGCTGAGTCAGGTGACCTGTTGGAGCCACTGCAGAGTTAGACTGATTCTACTGATGAGTATCTATACCTCTATGTAAAGCCACTAGACACTCCCTCAATCTGTGGTCTGGCTTGCCATACCCAAAACACGTATCACTACCAGCCATGAACTCACTTTTGTAGTTCTTACCACACATCTTGCAAAACAAATTAGTACGACCACTAGTAACACTGCCTTGGGACTTAGATACTGGTGCCCTATCCCAATTATCCTTCCTGAACTTGGGTATTAGAGCACTAGTGGATGATGGGGCTAGAGCTGAAGATTTTTGGCAGAACTGAGAACAATTACCACCATCTAACCTCTGCTGAGAGAAATTAAAGCTACCTATTCTAGCCCTCTTACTCTCCCTTTCCTTCTACTTGATGTTCTCTTCTTTGATTTATTAAGCATGAACTATCAACCTGGAGATGTCCATCTCCTTAACCAACATTGCAGTCCTACACTCTTTAACCACATCCTCAGAAACACCAGTCACAAACTTACTCATGCGGGCCCTGCAGTCAACAACCATGGCCAGAGCATACTTTGCCAAAGAGAATACTCCTTCACACTCATGTTACCCTATCTCAGATTAATGAATTCCTCCACCTTGGCTTCCCTCAACTCAAGTGGGAAGAACCTGTCCAGAAAAGCAGCAACAAACTCATCCCACTCTACCGGTCCTGCATCTGCACATCTATTATCTTTCCATTGTTAGCACCAAGTGTGAGCTACTCCTTACAACTGATAAGCAGCCAAGTCAACACTCTCAACTGGAGTAACATCCATAATTTCTATAACCTTCTGAATATCATCAAAAAACTCTTGCGGATATTCCTCAGTCTTAGAACTATGGAACTCAGGGGGATTCATCCACATGAAGTCTCAGACTCTAGCTGTTGTTGTGGTACCAGTGGGTTTAACTGGGGAACAGCCTACTGATTGGCTTGAGTGGTCATGGCCAGAGCTAGCACCGTCGAAGCAATCCTGAACTTAGCATGAGAGACTTGCTTGTTCAAAGGGTCTGCTGGAGCTGGTGGTGCTTGCTGGTTGCCATTCCTGTTACCATTTCCATTTCTCCTTCAGTTGGCTCTTCTGGGAGGAATTTTTTATAAATGCGTAGAGCACTAGTTAGAAAAAGATTTTAATAGAGTTCACACTCTATCACACGATATGAACATGAAAGAAGTGAAACATTTTCCTAAAACATTTCATAGCCTCTCATTCTTAAGTGTGGCGCGCTTCACACCCATGAATAAGACTCTACTTAACGCGACTTTCAGATACGCTAGGACATTTTAAACCTGATGCTCTGATACCAAGTTTGTCATGACCTGGGACTACTCCCTAGTCGTAACACGGTGCTTAAAGTGACCCCAATCTAACCCATGGCTTGGCATGACACTAAGAATACTGAAATAACTGATATAATGTTGTGCGAAAGCTATACTGAATGATATAATAGTATTAAAAACCAATAACAATATCTGAGTTTAAACTATGAAGCTAAAAACATAATCTATCTGACTGTCTGAAAACCTCTAAATAAGATGAGTTATTGGGACAAACCCCCAGCTAACTCTAACAGTATGAAACTGAGATAACATAAAGTGAAATACTAATAACTAGTCCTCGAATAATGAGGACTCACCAAAGTACTACTGCTGATGTGGTAGGAGATCGTACGAAGCGCGATCCGGATGCTGAATGTCTGAACCTATATTATAAGATAATATAGCGCAAAAGAAAGTATGCAATTAGTACTTTGAATGTACTGAGTATATGGGATAGAAAATAACTGAAGTAGGCTGAACATAATGCATGTGACATGATAAGCTGATGCAAGACCAAGTAATAAACATGTACTGCATGATAAGCTGAACAACTGAATACAAGGTCATGCAAGAATTTGATTTTGAACTATGAACTGTGAACTGTGGGAGCTAATATCAATCGACATACCCCAATCTGAGCTAATCGGGGTCCAACCTATAACCCCAGCTGGAGGGGTGTTCTGCACCTTACCAAGGATACGAACACTGACTGACGAGGACTACTAAACTGATGTCCAAAAGGACTAAGGTATCAAGCCTGGTCTGACGGGTGACCCTTTAGAACCTATGGTGGTGCCGTAGTTCTGGGACTTAGGGACTTCTACTAAAGGTCTTAGCCTAATTAGCGGGTAAGCTTTCATCCCTGCATCCGCTCGGTTCTAAGTACTAATCCCAACTGAATAACAACTTATAACTATATAGTTCATTAAACTGAATAACTGATAAGCTCAAAATGCTGATATCTAAGACTGAAACAGTAGACACTTATCTGTAAATCATTCGACATAATGTAACCATGGAGAAATAAGTATTCATTACATATCCGCAATTCTGTAAAAACGAAATAAGGAAATTTCATAACTCAAGCCCACAATCAAGAATTTATCAATATAATGAGAGTTCATAGTCATGAGTATGTAAAGATTCTCAAATTTATGGGAAAACATATATTCATGGTCTAGTCATAGCAAGAAACTGAAAGCTAAAGGAATATACACTTTTCATGAAAACCATAAGCCTGAAGGGCGAACTAAACTAGAGGAATTGACTTAATTTTGGGACTCAATGGATCAAAGGAAACCCATTGATGAAATCCCACATACCTGGAGATGAAAACCCTGAAGAAGTCCTTGAACTTGGAAGCTTGAAGAAGATGAACCCTAGTTGCCTGAAGAAGGGAGAAATCTCCTCTTTTCTCTTGTTTTTGCTAAGTGTCGATTGAATTTTGAGTTAATGGGGATTATTGGGGCGTCTAGGCTTATATTTCAACCTTAGGATAGCTTAACTGACGTAGTTTTGGTGATAAAAGAGTGAGAAAAGACCAAACAACCCCTTTGAAAATGTTAAAACAGTGCAGAACAGTTCCAGCTGAAGGTTCGGGTGACGGACCGTCAATCCCTTGATGGGCCATCACTTGGACCATCACAAAATGATCAAAAACTAGTCTTACTACTTACGCCTGACGGGCCATTACTGGTGTGATGGTTCATCACCCGGGCCGTCACACCCTGATAGACAGACACCCTTTTGGTAAACGGATCATAACTTTTTACTTCGATATCGTATTAAGGCGATACTGGATGCGTTGGAAAGGTATTTCAAATTGTATCATTTGGTAGGTCTTAAGCTCAAAAATACCCCAGAACCTATGAGTTATTCTCATTTGAAGTTGACTAGAGCAAGACTTTTCACAAGAAAACCACCGACAAGGAAGGTTTCAACTTGGCTATGAGCTAGGAGTTACTTGAGGCCTTAATACATGTGTATATAACTTCTAATGCAACCAAAACATGATATTTAATTCTACAAGTACTAGAAGCATGGTTCTAACCTTATCTTGGATTTTTGGGGTGTTACACAACCATACTCAATAACTGAAATAGGGCATCATGGAGGACAGATGAAGATATAATTTTGAGTGAAGCCTGAGCTGCTCTCTGGCCTACTGGCTTCTATGGTGGCATATCCTCAGGTGCAAACTTTGGATCAGGATCAATAATCGGCTATGGAGAAAGCTCCCTAGCCTGGCCTCCAGCTGATGCTTTAGCTCTAGACCAACCTCAACCTTGGGGTCGACCTCTACCTCTGTCCCTAACTAGAGCCCTTACTGCAGGCTCGGGGGACCTCTCCCTTGGCTGCCGTCGCCCTCATCCTAGCCATCTACAAAAGAGTGAAACAAATGAGAATATAGAAACCACTATATACACGATGCATAATAAGGAATCAAAAGGGTGAGACTTTTCTAAGAATATCCTATAGCCTCCTAAAGATAAGATACAGACGTCATCGTACCAATTCGTGGGACTCTACTAGGCACTTGCTCTTGTACCAATGATACGGGTGAACCTAGGCTTTGATACAAAATTATCACAATTCAAAAACTCAGGTCATGATGGCACCTACTTTAACCAACTAGTAGGCAAGCCAAAACCATAGCTCAGAATGGTAAATAATGGGCTAACAGTCAGAAGAAAGAAAAATAAGGATAAAACAGTAATATGAAGCGACTATAAGGGAAATATACATGCACGACATAATAAAAAGAGGGGAAAGGAAAAAATACATAAAATGAATCCCCCCAAGATCTAGTAAGGTCAGTACAAGAGTCACTATAGACAAAGAGTACTAGAAAAGTGCCAAAATATACACAATAGTTTTCGAATATACAAAATAAGACTATCACCAAAATAGAAGGAGATGGATCAGCTCCGAACGCTGAAAGCTCACCCTAATCTCTGATCAGTAACTTCACTCAAAGTTGGTGTCAATGTTAATGACTCATACTAGGATCTGCATCAGGGAAAAAGATGCAAAATGTAGTATGAGTACCAAAACATGGAGTACTCAGTAGGCATCCTAGGCCAACTGAGCTCAATTAAAGTAAAAGCATAATAAAGTGTGAATCTACACTAAAAGGTAATAAATGAGGGTCAGAATGGAAATCACAGGATATGCTAAGCAAATGCAAAAAATCGAATATAAATAACTTAAAAGAAGAGATAGATGCCTAGGTATAACCTAATTGGACCCCCATAAGCCTAGAAGATACACACAATGAAAATAAACCCAACCGAGCCCCCATAAGCGTGGTGAGTGCAAGCAAGGAGTAATACTAATATAAGGCCAAGTATAACATCAAGGAAACTAAAACTAGCCAAGATGTGTGATAAGCGTATCATACATTCTTTCTCTAGCCATACCCATAAATCCTACCGGTCTCAACCAGATTTTTTCAACCAAAGATCAATAATAATAAATATCGAACATGAACCGAAACTAATGGATAATAAATAGAATACCAAATACCAAAATCAAACCGAAACTAATAGGTAATAAATAGTAAACCAGGTGTCGGACTCAAACCGAAACTAATAAATATTCAATACTTAGTAATAATCCAAAGTACTAGTTCATCCCAAGTCTATATAGTCCTTTTTTCCATTTTAGAAGGCCAAATTTATTAAAATAGTGCAAGGTTCCATTTCTTAAGTCGAAAACCGCGATTTAAGGCCAAAATGATAACATGTCAAGTATACCAAAGCTAACGAGCATAATATAGTGAGTAATACAACTAATCCCATTAAGTTATCCCTCGAAACAATCCTATAATCATTCAGGTCAAAAGAGGGTGTTATTCTAAAGCAACCTACCTTGAAAAAGGCGATAAGGTCAACTACAAGTCCCAAGAATCCAACCTAAGGAAAGCATCTACCTGAACCTAGGCTAAGGCTTCCAAATCCTATCCCAAGGCCCTAAGCATGCTAAGTCAAGTCCTAAAGGAGAGGCAACTACCAACTTAAGGGAATTCAAGGCCAAAATCTATCCTAAAGCCCCCTGGCTAAAATAATCAAGAATCGACAAAATGACTATCCGAGCCTTAATAACCACCAACAATTAGCACAATACCATACTAATACCATAAATAAGAAAAGTCTAAAGAAAGGTAAGCCTAGCCTACCTGGACGCCACCGAATGCACTCGAAATCCTCTATATCAGAGCTTTTCCCTTCTAAGAAGCCTCCGACTGCTGCCATGCTATCAATATAATAATTTAGGCAACAAGATGAGAACAATGATACCTATATTATGAATTTACACTCCAGGTTAGAAATTGAGTTAAAAAATCACCCATGGGGCTCGCTTGCAGAAATCCCCAAATTGAAAATGTAATAACGTACCTCGGGGTACAATGAGCTAGTGCTCAAAAATTGGGCATGACCATCCCTTAATTTTGAGTCCAAAACAGTTAAAATATAAAATTAATTGGATTTAAGTTGGGAACTTACGAGAAAATGATGGGATAATGATCACTTACATGCCCCTAGCTATTCCCAGTTCCAAATTATTATTTCCCATAATATCTTGAGCTCCCACGTCCAACTATGGTGATAAAACTTAGATAAAGTGAGCTGAAAAATGAAGGGAGCATTAATTATACTGCCAGGGTTCCCTTCTTCACGAACGTGGGACCCCTATCGTGATCACGATGATAGATCGGGCTAAGACTTTGCGAATGAGATGGTCCATCATGAATGCAAAGAAGAAGCCTGAATCAGCCAAGCCAATGTTCTCTTTACGAATTCGACGGCTATCTCGCGAACACAAAGGTCAAGAATCCTTGACCCTCACGAACGTGGACAAAGCATCGTGAATGCAAAGATCATTTTTGGTCTGCACCAAGTGCTGATACACCAATAAAATTTTAAGTCCCAACGAACTCTGACCAAGTGCTCAGGATTCATTTGGAACCCCCGTGCACACAAATAAACTATGCTACCTGTCATAGGGGGCAGTTTACTTCAATCAAATATGATAGAGGTTAGCCCACCATGTGACAGTCAAGTCTTCTTGCTTAACTCAGCCTGCGTGCAGTCAAATTTGACTTTTTAGACAACGTTGTTGTTTTGGACTGAGAATATTTTTTTTGATGCTAAACTGAAATGAATTCAAACATCTATAGGAAAATCCCGACCTTTATATTAATATCAAAATAATACAAAGGACCCTCACTCGTTATGACAACAAGTTCATCACAACTTTGACTTTGACTTAGACTTACACATAATCACATGTCGATTGTTGCCTTAACACTCTATTGAAACCCCCACGTTTCTTCTAATGTTACTTAGTGAATTTCAGACTTAGAATCTCCCTAATTCAATCTCTATTTCTGATTTTTGTCCAAGGCTAAGGTTGCACATTATAGAGCATATGACAGGCTTTGGCTTACAACCAATAGCCTGCCAACACTTATGGGGCCCATACCCAATGTTCTGTTTTTACCAAATTCCAGCCAACAACCCAAAATGAGCTCGAAAGCCTCAGGACGCTAACCAAAGATCTCCCTAGCCTAAAATCCATATTTTGGAGCTAATGGAGCTTTCAAAATTGTCATCCTAGGCCGTTTACCTAAAGTTTTGGCTCGAGGCTATTTTCTTAACTTCAGAAGCTCCAAAATAGGAAAAATGGTATAAAAACCAAACGAACTGCCCAGGAATCGAACTGTTAGTCCCAACAAGTCATTGCTATAGGAAAACTCTAAATGCAAAAAAAGAATGAAAAAGCAGAAATGAGTTGGAGGGTACACACTTATACTAAATTGCAAAAACGTTGCTAATGAATCACGTCCAAAATGATTGGCCGTGATGAGGGCTATGGTTCATCACTTAAGTAGTCAAAATTAGACAGATTATTCAACTGTTAAAGCTCAAACCAACCATATCTAAAATGATGAACCATGAACAAAAACGACGGCCTATCACTTCATCCATCAAAACTAGGCAGAATATTCACCTATCCTTCTTTCAGCCTCCAATGCAATCATCATGACATAAAACCTACGTCCATCTTTACAAATACACCTTGAAGAACTTGTAATTTCCTTGCTTGACTCCTCGTGAATGGCCTTGATGTGACTTGGGATGCATCAAAAAAAAGTTCAATGACTTTGCTAGATAAATATTTATGGTTCAATGACCTTTTAAAATATTAACTCTTTTTTCTTTTCTCTTCCTTTTTTTTCATTGGAGCACTTTGATTTGTAAAAAAATAAAATAATAAGAGAGTGTCTTCTTTATAGGAAAAAAAATGATGAGTGCTATAGTATAAATAAGATTTTTTGAGATTTGGCGTAAACTTAGGAAGAGATAAAATAAAAATTATAGCCATAAAATGGAGTGTAATGGGAGGAAAATTAAATTTTATATACAAATATAACACGTCAAATTTATATGAGAAAATGACGAGGCTGTTTATTGAAAATTTGATTTTGGGGGGATTCTGTATAAAATTAGAAAGAGATAAAATAGAAAATATAGGCATAGAATGGAGATTTATCCATATACGGAGGAAAGGAAAATGAAAAATAAAGAATGAGGAAAAGGAAAAAAAATAATTACCAGAAGAAAAGAAAATAAAGATTCTATATCCAGAGTCAACAAAAAAATGAAGTTTAAATTAAAAATAAAACTCATTTAGATTAATCCATACATATATCAGTGGAAAGAATTATTGTAAAATACTTAATTTTAGAGTTTTAGTTATTGGGTCATACAATGAGACGCACACAATGGAGACATTTTCGATTCTTCCCATATTGAGCAGACAATTCGCTGGTTGTTACAGAAGTTTGTTTTCTATGGTTCTCAACATTCGTTCAAACAATCACTTTGAAGAAAAATTACTTTGAGGGAAAGAGAAGTGTTACGAAGAATAAAAGAGGGAACTTTGACATGTGATGAATGTTTTCTAAATTGAGACTACTGAAAAGGGAAAATATGTGGCTCCCACATAATAAGGGAAGCCCTGGAAACAAAAGGGCCAATGGAAATGGAGTAGTTGCACTTGCTATCGACAAAGATAAAGGAAGCCAATATGCCATCAAATGGGCCACTGACAATTTGGTTAACAGAGGCCAAACTATTGTCCTTATTCATGTTGTCACCAAGCCTATTTCTTCACAATGTATGCATTTCTCCTCTCTCTCTCTCTCTCTCTCTCTCTCTCTCTATATATATATATATATATATATATGTTTCACTTAAATCAATTCTTCTTTGTGTGGATGGGTGACTACATCTATATGTTTGAAATGAGCTATAGGTGAATAAATTAATGATTTCGAGCAATTTCACAAGTGAAAAAGGGAATCGAGATTTGAGTTTCTCTCTAGGGTAAATTTCATAGCAGATCATTCAAGTTTATGTTTATTTTATAAATGGCACCTTTTTTTTGTTACCCAAAATTCATTTTATTTTGCTCTGAATATCACAAAAATAACTCTAATCGGATTTCATAAAATTCCATCGAAAATGTGACATGGCAATCTTAATTATTACTTGGTCTTAATTTTAGCAGCAAGATATATTTGTCCAGGTACTTTGTGGATGACTTTTCTTTTTTGGTAGAAATTGGTGACTTTTTTTTGTTGATCAAATACAATCTTTATTTATTTAATAATATTATAATATGCATCATTATAGATAAACTGGCTGGCATCACTGCTCGCACTTTGTAGTTCAGGATGACTTGTTTAACATGGTGGAGTAGTTGATTGTAATCATGTTTTTATTGAAAAAGAACAGTCAAATTAAATTTAAAATCACATAATTGAATTCCAAATTTACTGTTTGACTACTATTTTCAAACGACCTTGTGGGGAGCAGAAATACTATGCAAATCAAAATCCATATTATAGATATTTTCACTTGGATTACAAATTTGTAATTAGGAATTTTTAGGAAATTAAGAAAGATTCAAATTAAATTTTGAATCCACATATGGTAAGTTGTTTCTTACATATGCAGTAGAACAATCATATTATTTAAGTTGGCTCACTTTAAATTGCTTGTCTCTAACGGGAATAAATATTAGCTCCTCAATAGGCAATGTTAGAGAATAATCTCTACTTTTCTTCCGTTTAGTTTACTTGGTACATCATTAGTACAAGTTATTCAAGTCCACATTCCTAATGATGTTAGCTAACAAATATCAATCAAATTTCAATATGTAGATGGAAACTGTGGTGGTGTTCACGTCGTAGATGGAAATTTATCTGCACACGGAAAAAATCTTGAGAAACAAACCAAAGAATTATTTCTTACTTTCCATTGCTTTTGTACACGTAAAGATGTAAGCATTTTCTCAACTTTTATGAATTAGAACTAATGATATACATATTATTCATGGGGTAAGCTTAATGTGTTTTTGTTTTGAACAGATTCGTTGCTTGGATGTTATACTTGAAGACTCTGATGTACCAAAAGCACTGACAGAATATGTGTCTAGTGCTGCCATCCAGAGCTTGGTTCTTGGAGCATCTAGGCATGGCTTTATAAGGTCAGATCTTTTAATATTAACGTACCTAGTGCCAATGCATTCCCCTCCCCTTTCCATCGTGACAGAAGAAATAGTTCACCTTACTAGTACAACAGTAAAATTTGATATACAGTCAAATTTTTTATAATGGCAGTATTTTTCTGAATATTTTTTTGTCTGGTATAGTAAGATGTTGTTATATATGTATACTGGTATTTGACGTTTAGATATCATTTAACTGTTGTAAATAAAAGTGCACAAAAAATTAGTTTAATGATTTTATGTACCAAGAAGAAGGAATGTACTTGTCAACCAATTTAACCCAAAAAATAGAAAGAGTGAATATGAAAAAGACAAACACAGTAGCCTTTCCTCGTGAAGTTATGACCATAACCGAGGGTACAATTAAAATACAATTTTTTTCTTTTAAGATATTCGTACTTGAAATTTACTGTGTGCGTGACATTAATTCTGATTATCATAAATATTTTAATATTTTAATTTTATACATAATATATTTTTTATTAAATATTATAACACAATATTTGAGTATAAGACTGTTATAGAAGGATAATTTAACAAATAGTTTATCACTATATCACGAACCAAAATAACAAGAATTGTGATGACACCTACCTCGACCATGGTAGGTAAGCCAAATTCAACATACGCAATCAACTCAATATAAAGGCAAACATTAAAACATTGATACAATTAACTGATAATAACTATGTACATGCTCAAACAGAAGTAAAATAGTACATCAAAATATCCCAAAATTCAGCCGTCACAAGTACAAGAGCGACACCTAAAACTGAATGTAAAAAATCAAAATACAAAGTTGTCCAAGAAGTAAATAAGACAGAAATAAAAGATAGATGAAGCTGAGACAATCTCCAAATATAGGAGCTCACCACAATTTCGACAATAGCAACTCAGCATGATCAAAGATCGCCTTGATAACTCATACTAGTATCTGCGTTAGAAGGATTAAAAAAAGTAGGTATGCGTACAACCTCTAGTACTTAGCATCATAGCTCAACTGAGCTCAAGCAAGTACTATAACGAGTAAAGAATACTAAGTTAATCTTGCACGCAAAAAAGTCCCAGCAGTTCAATATCAATAATCATAAAAGATCACCTCAAGGCACAACAATAACCAAAGAATGATGCAATGATATGCAATGGTTAATGTCTACCGGTATACACCCTCTCCACAGTAGTATGCTATGAGGTAGGACCCATGGGGTGATCGTGAGGTCAATATAACTCTTCCGAAATACTACCTCAGAAGAAATCATAACTTGTTCTGAATCCTGCTTCAAACAAAATCAATAAAAGGTATTATATCTCACCATCGAACAACCTACCTCAGAGAAAATCAATAGAAGATGGCTTATTTTCTTTCAAAAATAAGTGTTTCCAGTAGTACAATTTAGTGTGTTTCCATTAATATAATTCAGTAATCCATAAGATGAATAAATATGCATGATCAAAATGATAGGATGAATCCAGATACAATAGATAGGTAAAAAATCTCATGACATCATTCAACTTATGAACACAGGTTACGAACCTCAATATCAAGCCGAAAATCTGCATTACGAATCACTTAGACGGTATAAGCCCCAATTCGGGTATCACAACAACAATCCATCTCATTTACTACTATATTCCACTAATTCGCCTAACCCATAACATGATTTACACGATAAGTTCTCATTCCAGTAAAGTCTGAAGAAAATTAAGTCATAACCTACCTCAAAGCTGAACCGCTAGCCACCAACGATCACAAACTAGCTTTCTCCTTTTGGGTGGCTTCAGAATGCTCCCAGTCTATCAAGAATAAGTTCTGTACATAAATATGAGTCCATCGATATTAATATTGCTATACTTTTAGTTTGGGTACAAAAAGTCAACCCTGAGCCTCTAAGGGCAATACTAGAATTTTATTTGAAAATCAAGTTACCCATAACTTAAGCTGTTCATATCAGAAAGTTCATCAAAAATAAAGTTTAAATTGATTTTAAAATCTTCAATTTATCATTCTTTAACTTTACCTAAAGCACCCAAATTATCAAGTTGAAAAACCAAGATTTGAAGATGAAATCATGAAACAATGATTGGGGAATGTGTAAGAGTAGTGTAAGATCTTACCCCAAGAAGCATTGTTGAAAAACACCTTTTGAATCACCTATAAATGAGTTCCTAATCTTCACAAATTGAGTTACAGGGTTTATGTTCAACAATGAGATTTTAAATCTGTTCTAGAGAATTTTTTTCTTATTTTGTGATCATTGACAGAGCATCGCAATCATGCAGTTGACCCAGACTCGATCCTCGAGATCGCAATCCTTTCATCGCGAATGCAATAAAACATTTTACCCCGACACAAACCTGGATGCCAACGCTTCGCAACTATGACCTGGTCTACTGAGATCGCGATGTACGATCCACGTGCCCTTCGTGATAGCTACATGCCAATTGCAAACACAAAGAGGAAATTTTCCCTGCACCAAAACTGGTGCACCAGCAAAGGGGTCAAAATCCTTTGAATAAACCCTATAGAACCATTCAAAACCCTGTGATCACAATTCAACTATGCTACTAGATTAAAATCAACATCTCAGACTAAATGAAACCATCAAATTTGAGAAAACAGGTCGTTATCAACGGATATTGACCAAAGTCAACTCTAGGTCATAAACTTCCAACTTTCCAACCAACTACTCAAAATCCATCTGAATGCCTCAATTCCTAAATCAAAGGTCCCACTAACCCAAAAATGACATTCTGGAGCTAATTGAACTGACAAAATTCTTGTACGACTTCTAAATCTCCAAATGTTGACTAAGTTAATCATACCAACTCCAAAACCTTCCAAATAAAAAACTCTCATAATACTCGACCAACCATCTTGAGAATCATCCTACCCACTGTCATAAATCACAAATACCATAACACAACTAAGGGAAGAGGTAAAATAGTCAAAATATATTAAAAGTCAAAATTTGATATGAGGGTTGTTACACACTATAATGAATGTCACTATTGTTATAGGTAGAATGTTGGCATATAAAAGTAAAATATAGCATAAAAAATTAGTTCATAAGAAAATTTGTCAGTTATAGTAAGATGCTATTATATTGTTATAACGAGATTTGGTTGTATAGTGTTACAAAATAACTTAGGTGTTTCTCTGCCTGTAAATCTATCATGACCCGAGTCTACACCCTAGTCGTAACACAGTTCTTAGAGCGACAAGTGACCCCAAGCTAACCCATGGCCTGACATAATACTTAGAATACTGAAATTACTGAATTACTGAATACGGAAGCTAACTAATTTTATAGAAAAATATCTGAAATAAAACTAAGTATGAAAATAAACTACAAAGCTGAAATATCTACTATCAGTCTGAAAGCCTCTAATAGAAGATGAGTTGCTGGAAAAAGTCCCCAGCTAACTCTAAGCTGTCTGAAACTGAAACACTAAGCAAAATATAATGAATAATGGTCCTTGCATGATGAGGACTCACAACTAGTAGTCGTTGAGGTGGCACTAGAACGTATCAACTATGGGGGTAATGTTGAGCGTCCTAACCTATATCATAAGATGATACAACGCAAAAGAAATTATGCGATCAGTACTTTGAATGTATTGAGTATGTGAGATATGCAACTGTAAATGACTAAACATGCTGACAAATAATGATATACTGAACTGAAATGCAAGTCTGAATGCATAAGCTGAATGAAAGACTCTATTACAAGTGCATATAGACTGATATAGAGGGATAAATCTAAATATCATAGTTTAAAGTAAATAGACTGAACTAAGGGTCATGTACAAATGCTAAGTCTGAATCTGTAAATGTGGGAGAACTTGTTAACCGACACACCTCATCTGAGATAAATGAGGTCCAACCTATAACCCTGATTGGGAGGGTGTTCTATACTTTGCCAAGGGTAATGAACCTAACTAACGTGGATCAAATAACTGATGCCCATTTGGACTAAGGTATCAGCCTCAACTAGCGGGTAACCCTCAATAACCTAGGCTGGCAATGTAATTCTGTGATCAGGGAATTTTACCAAAGATGTCAGCCTCTACTAACAGGTGAACCTTTATCTCTGCATTCGCTTGGTGCTAAGTACTACTCCCAAAGTGATTGACTGATAGCTTATAAAACTAATTTACTGAAATTGAGTCAAACATACTTTATCTGAGAGTATAATGATAATTGAAATTATACTATAAGCCTGTAAACTAAAAATAACTAGGTTGTTTATACTAAATTAGCCAATTTTAGGTATTTTTGTTCATAACATGCCAAGTTTTTCTGAAGGAAAACTAATCAAATTTTTTTTTCAGGTCAACATCAGATCTTCATTTAATAACAAAAATGTTCTTTACAAAACAGAGCAGTATAGGACTAACTGCTCACTCATACTAATCTAGCTATCTTCTACTCATAAAGACATACATACAAGATAGGATTCAAGTCAACTACATTTACAAATCTTTCTAAATTCTAAGGATAAGCCTGCAGCTTCTGAAGCACAAACATTCATCTCGCTTTCTGCTGTCCTTGAATATGCATGCGTAGAACAATTTCCTTTAATAGCCTATCAACAAAAAGACTTCCTATTTGAAACCTCATCCTATTCCTCTTTCTCCATATGACATAAATCAGCATAATAAACACACTAATGACTATCTAGGCAATTACATCTTTCTTCTTTGACATAGCACCCATCCATACGATCTCTGATCTCTGTTCTTGAAAGCTTCTAGTAACCCCCAACCATTTACACAATCTGCTCCACAGCTCATTAGTTACTTGACAACCAAAGAAGAGATGTTCAAAAGTTTCTTTAGCTCCATCACAAAAAATACAGTCAGGGGGTATATGAATGCCAAATTGTTCAAGTCTTTCCACTGTTGCTAATCTCCTCTATACAGCCAACCAAAAAATAAATTTGAACCTAAGATGTACTCCCTACTGCAAACTAACACTTTTCCAAGCAGCCTTTGGATAATAAGGCATGAGATGAGTGTACATCATATGTGTAGAATAGCTCCCTCCCTTATGCACCTTTCCAAACTCTACAAGCAAAGCATCCTATCCATTTTGTCCCTTTGGCACAAACTCTCTAGATGCTTGTACCTTTCTCACTACCCAGGATGCATTTTTTGGAATGAGCATTGATTCAATATCTCTCCTCTTTATGAAATAGTTGTGTACCCACTGTATCCACAGACAGTCTTTTTTCCTTACTACATTCCAAAGTTGCTTAAGTATTGCAGCTCTATTCCAAAGTTTCAAATCAATCACATTAAGACCACCTGCAGTAAGAGGTTTACATATAGTTTTCCAGGAAACCAAAGATATTTTTGAGACAGTCACAACCCCTGTCCATAAGAAGGATCTACATATTTTTTCAATGGCTTTGATCACTTTTTTTGGTATGAGAAACACCTGTGCCCAATAAGCTTGCACTCCAAAGAGCACTGCCTTAATGAGCTGGACTCTACCTGCATAGGACAACAACTTAGCAGACCAATAAGTAACCTTTGCAGTTATCTTTTCTATCAAGGGAAAATATTGAGTCACACTAAGCTTCTTGGAAGTCAAAGGCACTCCCAAGTATTTAAATGGCAAGGCCCCCTCTGTGAATCCCAACTTTGCAATCAGTTCCTATTTAGTATGATCAGCAACATCTACAATGTATACAGAGCTCTTGTATGTATTATCTTGAAGCCCTAAAGCCCCAAAGAATCTCATAAATGCAGCATGTAACAGCTTAACAGATGTTAAGTCAGCACTGCAATACATCAACAAGTTATCAGCAAAACACATGTGAATACTATCCAATTTACCACATCGAGGGTGGAAATTAAAATCTCTATTCTTAGTTAACTGATGCAGCTCCATTCCTAGATATTTTATTGATAAAACAAAGAGGTAAGGGGATAGTGGATCCCCTTGCCTTAACCCTCTTTTTATAGGAAAAGGTTCAGTCAACCCTCCATTTAGTAGCAATGAGTAGGTTACTGTGGATACACATGTCATGATCCATGAGATAAACCTTGCAAGAAACCCCATGTCTACCATTAACTTCTTCAGAAAACTCCACTCCAAAGTGTCATATGCTTTCCTCAAATCCACTTTTAGGACACATCTTGGAGATATCCATTTCCTACCATAACATTTGAAGATTTCATGGCTGAATAATACATTATCAATAATACTTCTCCCTTCTACAAATACAGATTGTGAGCACCCCACTAGATCATCACCAACTACCCTCTTCAGTCTACCAGTTAGCACTTTCAAAATGATTTTATATAAAGAGGTGCAGCAGGCTATAGGTCTGTAGTCTTTTAATTTAGTGGGATTAGGAATTCTGGGTACTAAAGTAATAGTAGTAGTATTTATAGTAGGAAAGAGAATACCAGTTTGAAAAAATTATTGAATTGCTGGTAATACATTATCCTTTACAACCTACCAGTTCGTTGTAAAAAACTCAATTGGGAAACCATCCACCCATGGAGCTTTATTCTTAGGCATTTCATGTATAACTGCAGTAATTTCCTCATATGTTACCTCTCTGATAAGGTCTTTTTTTTGAAACAATGTCAAGCATGCCCCTTGCTTTACAATCTCTGTGGTCAAGCCAAGCACCTCAGATGCACTAGTTCCCATCAAACCAATAAAACTTTCATAAATTCAACTTCCATAGCTTGAGGTTCTGTAATTTTAACATTGTTCTCAATGTAGATGGAAGTGATGGTGTTATGGCTGGTTCTGATTTTCCATTGGGCATGCAAATACTTAGAATTTACATCTCCACATTTCACCCATATAGCTCTAGCCTTCCGTCTCAGAACCTGTTCCTCCACTCTATTCTACTTCTCAATATCCATCACTAACTGCTTCTCTTGCTCAATTAGTAGAGGGTCTTTAAGTTCCCTTGGAGTTGCCTCTGAACAATATCAATTTTTTCCCTTACTAAGCTCAACTTCTGGGAATAAGATTCCATATAACTATTAATATCTCTTAGCTGGAATTTAAGTTGTTTTAGCTTACTCCATACATTCACCATTGCCTAATCAGATACCTCAACTCTCCAAGCCTAGTGAACCCAATCTATCTCCTGAACTTAACACATTATTGAAGTCACCACATAGGAGACAAGGAAAGTCTCTGTGCAAACCCACATGATTTAAACTATGCAACCTCTCGATATGATGCTGCTCATTTAAAGCAAATACCACAGTAAGATAGAACTGAATCTGTGCCCTAGGATCCTCCATAATGCAATGAATATACTGATCCTTCACTACAAGCACATCAATATTTAGGTATGCTTCTATAGTAGCCATATCCTTCCATTAGGTAATTTACTATAGTTGTTACAAAATCTCCAACCTTGAGCCATCTTCTGTACAATGTTTTTAGCTTTACCTTCCTTTATTTTTGTTTCCAAGCAACCAAAAAATATCAACCTTATATTTAGCAAGAAAATTCTTTACCTCCTTCTGCTTGTGGACCTGATTCAGGCCTCTGATTTCCATGTAGAGAGAATCATGGAGGAACAAATGGCATAAAGTTGCTAGCACTTTCTTTAAAATTCACTCCCATCACCTGCTTTCCATCTCGTTGAGTTACTGGAGGTTCCCTTTCCTTCCATTGATTCATATTATATATGTGCTCCGTATCTTGTGACATAATTGTCCTGCTAGTGTTGTCCATGATGCCCTCTGGCTGTTGCTGCACACCAGAAGTACTACAAGTAGCCTTGTTGGGGCCTGGTTTGACAGCTTGCCAAGTCATCAGTGGTTTCCTATATCTCTTGGGCTTCTGTTTGACTACCTTAGCCTCTACCTCTGCCTTCTACCCTTGCTCCACATCAATCATTTCATCAATATTTTTCTTCTGATACCAGCATTCTGCATCAGAATGCCCAAATCCCAAGAATGCATTATAGTACTTAGGCTTCCAATCATATTCAATCTGTTGATCCCATGGCCCAGAAGGAGTCTCGATTACTATCATGTCAGGTAGAGGCTGAGATACATCAACTTCGATTAAAATTCTAGCATATGAGATCCTCTCAGCAGTTGCAGTGAAGTTATCAGTGTGCAGTGCTCTACCCACTGCACTAGCCACTTCACTCAGTGCATCCACCGACCAATAGCCCACATGTAACCCTAGAAACTTTACCCAAAGTGGAATCAGGCTCAAAACCTCTTTGTCAAAGTCAAAGTCAAGCTCCCATTGTTTAAGGATTAGTTGTCGATTATTTACATAGTAAGGCCCCTCCTTCAGTATCCACTCCTTATCCCATTTAGTTTGAAATTGGAAAATGTAATAGCCATCATCGTGAAAAATAACCCTAGGTTTAGCAACAAAATCCCAAACTCATGCAACAAAATTCTCCATTTGTTGCATCCCAGGTGTGGTATCCAGTACATAGCCAATTAAAGCAGACTCCCAAGTTTTAACATGCTTTTTAATATCCTCATGCTCAATTTGTACTGTGATAACACCATTCTTCACGATTGGAGGGATAAAAGTGAGTGACTTACCCTCACTGCGATTGTCACGTACGGGTATCGTATTTGGAGTTAGATATGTAGATGTCTCAACATCATAGAAGTGTAGCCGCCGCATTGCTGGTTCTCTCCCCTGCTTAATCGACTGCAGCTACACCTCATCCTCTAGACTGCTATTATCCTCTTCCTCAGGTATAGTCTGGAACCCATGTGGCAAATAACTCCCAAAAGTGATCAGAGGGAGGCTTTTTGGAATACCAGTCGCCGGAGTAACAAACGTCCAAGCAGGGGCCGTTGTTTTGCGCCTAGCCATAGTTAATTTCCGATCACAATTGCTTCCTTGCTATTGTGCGCCGAGAGAGAAACTAGTGTTGCGTAAGGTGCGCCCTCTGTAATTTTTAACCTAATCAAATTGAAAATACTACAAAGTCAAGTTTAGTTTCAATTCATGGAGGTTCTTATCATGAAAAACTTCAAACCCATAATAAAACATGTAATTATCATCTAAAGATCATAAGAGTACTGAAATCAAAGGAAATTCTAAAAGTTGATAAGAACCCTAATCATAATGTATGAATTTGGTATTCACTGAGAGCTTTTTGGGACATAAGAGTTAAAGGAATCCCCTTGATGAAATCCATATACTTGGAAGGAGAGTTCTTGCTAAGAACTTGAGATATTCTAAAATTTGAGGAGGAACCCTAGTTCTGACTTGAGAGAAGAAAAATTGCCATTTCTGATATATGCTAAGTGTTTAGAATAGAATGAGGTGAATGGGTCGACTAATACCTGTTAATACCTATATAAAACACCCTAAATGACTTAGTATAGGGAGTTAGGAAATAAAAAAGTACAAAATAATCATGAAAACCTGTTCTAAAAACTGCTGAATCGTGACGGACGAGTCTCAGGATGACTAGTCGTCACTTGCAATGACTCATCGTCTGAGTCATTGTGAAAGCACTAGTTGTGGGAAAACTAATAACGTGTGATCACAACGGATCATTGTGACACATAATGATCCATTGTGATCACCCGTCATCAGGTTGCCCACAACCAGTGCTCTCACAATGATCCGTCGTTAGAGGTCGTCGTCACTAAGCAAGATTTTAACTTTCAGAATTTTTCAATGGATCTCTCAGGATGGAAGCTCATGATGACTCATTGTGTCTGACAATGACTCATCGACAATGAGTTGTTATCACTGGGTCAAAAAAGAGTCATTCAGGACTTGTGGCTAGATCTTCAGGAAGGCTGATAGGATAAGTCGTCCTAGGTTACGACGACTCATTGTCTAGAGGCGTCACCACTGAGCTAATTTTCATTCTTTAAAACTTTGGGCCAAATACTCAGGACGAGTGGTCAGGATGACTCATCTGTCCTGACAACGACTCATTATCAGAGTCGTCCTATGAATTTTTTTGCTGATTTCAACTGATTTTCTGTGCTAAGTTTGAAATATAATCATAGGGACTTTTGGGGTTTTACAAAATTGATTTAGGAATTGTTCTCAAAGAATTGTGATTCAATATTATGTTGATATCATCAGTTCCTCTCAAATGGTAATTAAGTTGACATGTGTTAGAAAAGTACTAAATATAATATTGATACTAAACTGAAAATAAAAATAGTAAATAAATTATTACAGATACTATGTTATGGCAAGTCACTATCTTGAAATCTATTTTGGTTCGATGAGAATGCAAATCTTTGTAATCGATAGCTTTTCAAAATTACATAGTCAGTTTCAAACACTTGCATTATTGGCTAAAAATCTAGAGTTTTCATAAACCGATTGCTCGAAAAAACAAGATGAGTAGAATTTCCGTGTCTTGATAAGAGATATATGAACATCTATACATATAGGTAAGATGACGATGTTTGATAGTAAAGGCCACGATCAGAAATGGTTAAAAGTTAATTGTATTGATTAACTTGTAACATTAGGAAAATAATGGTTGTAATTTAGTTTTGAGTAATAATCTTTGACTGACTCTTTAATTCTGGGGAATGACATGAACATTAATCTAGTAAGCATGTATTTGGATATATTCCAGCTAAGCTTACAATCTCAAAAACAGTTTTTGCATATTTCAGGTATCAAAAATAGTTTTTGCAAATTTAGATTTGGTCACATGATTATCTCGCGTGCAGGGGGTATCAATCCATTTTTCCTAGAAAGCCTATTTCTCATGTGCGGGAGACCACTCTCTTTTACTTGTTAATCCCAATAATAGACATTTTAATATAATTGGGGGGGGGGGGGGAATTCTCTTGTTAATCAATGAGATACACTTTGTCTTTCACATAAGATGAAAAATAATAATGAGATTGACACAAAGAAAAATCATTAACAGTTCTTTTGATTTTAATTCCTGAAATCACATCTGTGTCTCCAAGATATTTCACTTAGAATTTAGAAGGCAAAAAGTTTTTAGTCTCTCATCAACAACATTCATTTAAGGCCAAAGATTAACATGTCACCACATATAAATATATAATCACACAATTTGATCCTATCATTTTACAGTAAACACATATATTAGATGAATTAATAATAAATCATTGTCTACTAATATGCCATCAAGCTTTTTATACTATTACTTAGGTGTCTGCTTTAGGTTATACAAGGACTTTCTCAATTTGCATACTTTATTCTTCTGTCCTGGGATTACAAATCCCTTATGATGTGTTATATAGATCTATTCATCTATGTCACTATTTAGAAATATCATTTTATATACCACTAAACTACGAATCGCGGTTAAGACAACAAAAGTTCTAATAGTCACTATTTGGTCACATAATAGCAGTATCAAAGTAATCTAATACCTTTTTTTGGTTAATACCTCTAATCACAAATTTAGCCTTATATTTATAAATTGAACCATCAGTTTTTAGTTTCTTTTAAAATATCCACTTGTTACTTATAGATTTACAACCTTTAGGCAAATCATACAAATCACAAGTGTGATTGTAGAAATTATAAGGTCTGATTCACTTTTAGTGGCCTCTTTCTAAAACAGTATTTGTTGACCTCATTACCTTATCATAGACTTTAGGAACCTCTTCCATTAAGTAGACAGAATTCGTCATTTTAAAACATCAATATCAAAATTCTCAGTAAAAAAAAGTAGTGATAAAATTAGGATAAAATCTAGTCTCAATTCTACGTCTTTTACTTCTTCTAGTTCAATTTCATGCTCATTATCTATAGCATTAGAAGAAGACTTGACAGATTTCAAGAATACAATTAGCAAAACATGATTTCAAACATGCCAAGAAAGCTTTCAAACCTGTTACTCGTAAAAAGACAGAATTTCTTGAACATGAAATCATGCTTGAATTATCTACGAATAACAGGTTTGAAAGCTTTCTTGACATGTTTTGCTTCTACATAATCAAGACATTTAGAAAAATTATTTTTTTTGCAGTGATTAATCCATTGTTCTGAGTCTTTTAGTAGAAGCAGTGCTAACATAATCTAGTCTAATACGTCACAAATTAACAAACTCAATAATATAAATATAATTAAAAACACTTGCATTATTGACAATGTTTTGAACAATGTTTGGTAAAAATAAACCTCTATTAAGATATTCCTTTCCAACAAAGTCTTCTTCATGAGAAATAATTATTTTATTACTCCCTCCATTCTAAAATAATTGAATTGTTGAAGTAATGCACACATATTTAGAAAAAAAGAGTAAGACATAAATTAGTCATTTTTTTTTTCCATTTTTGCCCTTTTTAATTAATTGACAAACTATTTTTGAAAAGTAAAAACATTAATCATCAAAACTACTCCCAATACTCACTTATGTGATCAATTTATTCCTAGTGCAAAATTCAAAATGTGGCTCTTAAAATGACTAAACCTTTTAATTGAACAAATTTTTGGAGGTAAACCCTTAAAAAATTAGACTAAGCCAAATTTAAAAATTTAATTTTCCTATAATTTTTTTTTTTATAAAAAAGGTTTACTTTAACATGATTCTTAGTTAATTTAACATGGCTACAACACAATTTGATCGAAATATTCCATTTGATACAAATGAATTTCAAATTTGGTATGAAAATGAATTAGAAAAGAAGGAAAGTTATATAGTATCATTGTCAATGAAAATTCAGCCACATTAATGTAAGAAAGATTCAAGAAAATTAAGTTTCTTGGAACTCATAACCTAGAAAATTAAGTCCAAAACATTAATCAAGAAAATTCAGTTGTAAATGAAGGGTAACTATGGAAAAAAATCTAAAAAATTCTCTTGAACTTTGAACAATTCAATTATTTTTGAACTGTAAAAAAAGTCTCAACAATTCAATTATTTTGGAATAGAGGGAGTAGCTTTTAAAATAAATTTAATGCCCACTCTGTTGGGAAGTGCCCTAGAAACTAGGGAGATGCAATTAAAAGGGACAAATGAGTTTGTCAATTAAGTGGGGGTCCTTCAAGTTTAAAAAATTGGGTAAAAGTGATAAAATTTTTCGGTTTTTTATTTTTACACTTTTACCCCAACAACTATAAAGGTTGTCTCAACAACTATAGAAGTTGTCTCAATAACTATAGAAGTTGTTCGACAACTGAATAGTTGTTGAGACAACTAATGCAGTTGTCGTACAACTGTCTCCCATTGTTTGAGCGACTTTACCCTTTCTAACTTAATAATATTACGGGACCCACTCATCCCTTTTAATTAATTAGAGACTTGAGAGATATTCTCATCTCATTTTTTCTAGAAACACTAAGTTTCTACTAAGGGTGAGAACATACAAAACATTGTTCAAGACTAAATATAATTTAGAAGTTAATTTAAGCAGAATTTTTTCTTTACTCATAACTTTAATAGTAGTAGAGTTACCAGCGTAAACACACTCGCCATCAATGGACTCAAAGTCATGGAACAACTCATTATTAGCGCAAAATGCATTAACTTGTGAAAATGATTCGTCTTCTTCACATGTTCCTTTTTTGGGATTTTCTATTGTTTACCTTTGAACATGTCTTTCCAAAGAGTAGTAGAAGATTTCACAAGATTAGCTTATAAGAATTAAGAGAAAGAGTTTTCATCTTATTTTTGACACTTGCTAGACTCCTCAATCCTCATGTGAGCAGACGTTCCTGGTAGGGATGGCAATGGGGCGGGATGGGTGCGGGGCGTGTTAAGCCTAACCCGCAAAATTTTTAACCCGCCCTGCCCCGCATAGCTACTTTTTTTATTTTCAACCTGCCCCGCATAATTTTTAAAATTTTTGTTCTTTTTAATTTAGTTTGATACTAAAAATAAAATTCATTAAAACATCTCATTTCCTTGCTAAGTTATATTAATTAATAGATTACGCTTAAATTTGTTTTCTAAGTAGGTTATTAGAGGTCATGCTGTCAATAAAATTAGTTCACTGGAACGATACAATGATGCTTTAAATGAGAAATAAAAAAATCATCTAATTTCATTATTTTTATGTGTTCTTACCCAATAGAAATGCTCTATTACTCTTATAACATGTAAAAAGTCATAACTAAGTTCAAACCCAATAAACCGTCGCCCCACCCTTCCCCACCCCGCATTAATTTTTTTAAAAAAATCTTCAATCCGCCCCACACCCGCACAATCTTAAACCCGCCCCACCTCGAATAGCCTTAAATCCACCCAGCCCCCACCCCATCCCTTCATTGCCAACCCTAGTTCCTGGAGAGTCAATTTTTTTTTTCTTATTCTAAACACATTTCTAATGGGTGCGAGACCACTCATTCTTACTAGCTCTTTATAACTCTAGCATAAGACAATTCAAATAAAGAGGAAAAAAGGTACTCGGTTTTACTTCTCACAAATTTCCTAATTTCATTTTCGCTTTTACTTGTCATTTTTTACTAATCAAGGCAAGACAACTTTTTATTCCCTACTTTATCCTTAGCATTGATTGTTTTTTCTCCAAATTAATTTAAGACACAACAGTAAACATTATTTAATAGGGGTATTATGATAAAATAACTTTGTCATTAATTATTTTTTTAATTGATGTGCAAGTCAAAATGTGAAAAGTAAAAGCGAACAGAGGAGTATCTTCTAATTAATGAGCACACTTTATCTTTCACATGAGACACAGAAAGAACAAATAGAAAAGGACCCACAATTTTTTTTTTAATTTGCATTCTCATTTCAGTTATAAAAATGCCAACAACTTGTTTATATAAAGTGATCCACGCACCTCAAATCAGTAAATTTGATAACTAAGAGCACTTTAAGTTCCTTTTCGCAATATCTACAACATTGTCTAAAATATCAATGCAATTGTTTCATGTAAAATGTACATGTAATTATTTCTCGTAAACAAGAATTTGATCATTGTTCAATCTTTGGCATTCAAAGTCTGGAACTAGTCCTAGCTCGGTGGTATAAATACTAACGCAAGTATATGCCACAGACGGTTGAAGGTTACAGATACACCCAGTACTGTATCAAAGGGAGCACCAGATTTCTGCACTGTTTACGTCATCTCAAAGTCAAAGATCTCTTCTGTGAAAAATGCTTCTCGCCCAGCACCTATGGCATCGCCTCTTTATAAACAAATACAGCAATTGGAAGACCATGTTAATAGTAGCGGTTTTACCCCTACTGCACGTAGCAGGGGCATCCATAGTATGAGATGTTTTCTTGTCATACAATGAATTTTCTTAACGTCAAGACATATTTCTTTAACTTACCTTGTCAACTACATGTGCAGGTGGATCAGTCGTGGACAGGTCGCAACGACGGTCATTCATAACTGATGAGAGCAAAAAAGTTGGGTAAGTTCCAAGAAAGACCTGCTATTGCGAGAGAGTATTTGTGTAATCCTTTGAGATTGTGTTTGTATTCCCAAGTTAAAACTTATTTTTGATCATCGACTTAATGAATTATCTGGCTCCGCAATAGCGGAAAACAAAGGACCTTTATTATTTCACCTGGCTCAACATGTTTTTGGTTAATGAAGCCTCTTTTGTATTGGATATTTCAAAAAGAATATGCATTTATAACAGAAATTTATTTTGGTTATTAAAGACTATTATTATGAGGTAATATTTCTTGTTAATCCTCCCTCATATTTTAGCTATTATAATCCTTGAATAACATTCAATATTGACTTGAATGACTATTAGTCTTTATAGTCCATTCCATATATATGACCGTTGGTATTTTGCCCATAGAATACACATTAATTCTTGCAATTAATTTCTTTATTATTAATGTTCAAAGAGCCTTTAAACCATTCTAATGAGATGGTATATATATATATATATATATATTGAGGATATAGTTCTTTATTGGGAGAGAGAGAGATGAGAAAAATACTCAAATGAGAAAGACAAGAAAACAGTGAGAGCATTTATTCTTCTTCTTCTTCTCTATTTTCTTGAGTACTGGGTTTTCTTTTCTATTAAATCTTTGTTAGTTTCTGGCTCCTAATTTATACTAGAAGAGCTTGTTGAATTCTGAGGGATACACTTACACCGGGTGAAATATCCTTAAGGACATTGTCTGACACACCTCTAGCTACGTGAATTCCATACAAGTGTTTGAGAAGAATGTATTTTCCGTAAGATTTACAACAATCTTAAGGATATTTCTTATACTTTGTTCTTACGAAAAATACTACCTCCCTCTCTCAAAAATAATATTGAAAAGATATTTCTTGAATTGCTTTGGAGGAGATGGGTTGTGGGGTTGGCTTGAAATTACTAAAGATTGGAACTTTATTACAAGTACATTTGCATTCTGGGGAGAAGATGGGTTTGTTGATAAGCAGAGCGAAGAGAAGTGAGATCAAATCAGGAGACTATACTTATACTTACAAAGTGGTCTTTTCTTACTCCCACCATGATATCAAAATTAGAAATTGGGCAGTTGAAGATAGATACACAACAATGGAGAAAAGGAAAATTTTAGCGTGAAAGAAGAATTGGCAAGAAAAAGTAATATGTTACTGCAAATTTTTTTGAGGAAAACTACTAACACGATAGGAAGAGTCAAAATTGACATGAACGTTTGGTTGGTGTTCTCCAAATTTGCTATTGTGCAATAAACCAGGTATGTAGGCATACCATCTTTATTATTGAAAAGATGTGGTTACATGCTTAAAGTCAACTAGAAGATCTTTTATGAAAATAATAATTCTTTGGAGTGATGAATTAAGTCATGATACCCCTTACCGTAGTAGAAGATTCAGAGAAATGATAATCCTGCGAAGTATAATAGATTAAGCGGAGGATATAATGTTGTGGTTATTTCTCAAGCGAATCTTGTGGTCAATTTGAGAGATTGTTAGACTTTGTTGTTATTGGACACATTTGTGCCAACTAAAATTATTTGTGTTCTACATCCAAGTTAAAGAAGAAGAATGATTTTTATATGTTGGTAATATATTGTAGAACTACCCAAGTTCTTAGAATGATAAATTTCTTCTTATTAAACTCAGACATGAAAAATATTGACATTATGTAAGGTTTTATATATTCTTATATTTGGAACAATTTGATGTTAAAAGATTTTATTTGAGTTTGATAAGGTGTTCACAAATATAACATTTTCATGGAAATTGATAGTATTGTAACTATGATGTGCATGCATTGTATTTTTTAAGTTGCAGATGAAAATGCTAGTTTTTCTGTTTAATTACTTGACTATTTATATGATTTATGATATGTTAGACTTGAATATATTAGTTTTTCAAGATTCATTTTATTGATATTTAATTTATTTTCATTTAAATGAATTTATTATTTCAAATGGTCAGACCTTGAATACTAATTTTAAGGTTAATTAACGTGGTCAAATCATTATTTTAAATTAAGATAATTATTGAATGATTTGTTTTAATGGCAAATATGGTTTTTGAGTACTATCAGAATGCATGAGTTACGCGGCAACTAAATTTGTTGGAGGAATTTTTACTTATATATTTGCAAGTCCTCACCTTGGCTGAACAAAAATTAAGAAAATTGTTCACTATCTTATCCTTGATATATTTTGGTGTATAAACTATTATATTACACAATTTTGAAAACCTTATGAAGTATGGAAAAGTTATCTCATTATTTTGAAATATTTAAAAGTATGGGGTGACTTGCTAAGGTTGTGCTATTTGATTTTGAAAGAAGCAAAAAGAAAGGTCTAAGACTTTTGGTTGTATATTAATAAATGTTGCATGTATAGATTCGTCATAATTAACCGTGATTGAGTGGAACGTTATAATTATGGGGAAAAAATTGTTGTTAAATTTGTTGAAGAATATTTTATATTTTTGTTGGTGATAATATGAGTTATTATTGGTGGCGGTGCCATAACATAAAAATCAACTAAATAGAGTTAGTTGTTGTGGAGTTGGTTGGTGATGACACAAGTGGTTAAGAGAGCTCTTAGTGAGTATTTCAATTGGAATACAACCAACATTTTCTATGGTAAAATTAGATACATGTGTTTGAGGTATAATGTGATAAAACAACTGTTACGAGATGAAATTATTTATGTAAATAAATAAATTATGTATAGTTAGTGGGTGAATCTGATCAATTCACAGACTAAAAGAAACATCGAGGAGAGTGAAATTTTTAGTCAAATTGAGAAAATTAACAATGATGGTAACCCAACCTATTTGATTGGAGATCATATGAATTAGGTTCATATGGGTAATAACAAGTCATTAGTTAATCAAGTAAGCACTATTAAATTATGTCCCTCCTATGATGTGCGAATACAGTGCAGTGTTGCAAGGCAAAATGAGGGTTGAGTTATACTCTTAATCCAAATCATATTCTTTATAGGTGGTGTATTGCTCTGCAGAATACACTCGATGATTGAATCTATATGAGTGTGGAGTGGTGCCGCTCCTATGAAATTGTGATAGATTTTTAGAGCAGTACTCATGAATACCAGGACACACGCATGACCTCTTAGCGCAAAACCGCGATAACGATAAAGATTGTGCGAGTTAATGTTATAGAATAAGACCATGGTCTTACAAAAGAATTCTTGGTTCATAGAAGTTCTAAACTTCACCAATTGTTCCGTAAGTTTAATCTTGTTTCATCTAGGTCTGGTTCATAGCCTACGGATACCCGATTCGACGCATTATACTCATATATGAAAACCTAGCAAAATTTCGTATTTCATTATATTCCTTATTATTTTTTAAAAAATATATGGGGGATTATTGGATATTTCAAAAAGAATATGCATTTACAACAGAAATTTATTTTGATCATTAAAGACTATTATTATGAGGTAATATTTCTTGTTAATCCTCCCTCATATTTTAGCTATTATAATCGTTGAATAGCATTCAGTATTTGACTTGAATGACTATTAGTCTTTATAGTCCATTCCATACATACGACCGTTGGTATTTTGCCCATAGAATACACATTAATTCTTGCAATTAATTTCTTTATTATGAAGGTTGAAAGAGCCTTTAAACCATTCTAATGAGATGGTATTTTATATATATATTTTGAGGATATAGTTCTTTGTTGGGAGAGAAAGATATGAGAAAAATACTCAAATGAGAAAGACAAGAAAACAGTGAGAGTTCTTGTTATCCATCTTCATCTTCTTCTCTATTTTCTTGAGTGCTGTGTTTTCTTTTCTATTAAATTTTTATTAGTTTCTGGCTCCTAGTTTATGTTGAATCCTGGGGATACACCTACACCGGGTGAAATATCCTTAAGGACAGTGTCTGACACGCCTTAAACTATGAGAATTCCATACAAGTATTTGAGAAGAAGGTATTTTCCGTAAGATTTACAACATTTTGCTCCAAAAGAAAAGATGTCGTGCTCAATAAATCAAAAAACAATGTGATGGAGATTATGTTTAGGTTTTGATGATATGTTTTCACGCTAAAACCAGCATGTTTTGGAAGCAGGTCACCATTTGATAGACGAAGAGTCATCCCTTCAAGGATTTTTTCTGATCTTTCTGAAGCGGATACTGATTTATCATTTGTCAGCTCTGGTAGGCCAAGCACTGATCGTACATCGTCCATGATGTTTGATGGCATGGATTCTGGCCGTATTTCACAAATATCAACAAGTTCAGATAGTAGCTTTGGCTCAGAGCGCTTGGGAGCTAGGGGGAGTGAGCTCAGTTCTTTCAACGACTTCTCATCATCCTCATTTGAGACTGTAAGTTTTGTTAGTATTTGGAACCAAAAGAGAAGGAAAAAGATAAGGTTCAGCAGTAGCTTTTCATTCATTTTTTTTTGCATATTACAAAAGACATACACATATAGCTACATAAGCTTTCAAAAGTCAATAGAGGGCCATACCTATCCAACCACTCTTACAAAACACATTCCACAAAATAAGGACTACCATTCCTTTAAAACTAAACATAATATTTTAAAGAAACTAATAAACAAAAGACTATCTAGAAAAATCCCATATTCTAACAAGTTTACCCTCTTTGTCTGGAAACATGATAGACAAGTAACGCCTTCACGAAACACATAATATCGACAACAAATGCATACTTAAAAGCGGTTTTGATTAGTCTTGGTTCTCTTCATGAGTCTATATACGGAGAACACTAGGAGAATAGTAAGTTGAACCTAGGAAGTATGATGCATAGCCATCTAATGATGTTCAATTATGTCGGGAGCTCATACAAAAGCATAATGCGTTTCAACATAACTTTTTGGCTAGACAGTCTAAGCGGTAAAACAGTCACTCATGGCACAGATAAAAATAGGAATTCTAGAATTTCAGTAGAGAAGACCATATACTCTAACATCTAATGCTGAATAAAAGAAATGGTTTGGATTATAAGCATGGATATGATTCAAATGGCAAAAGCTGCATGCTAGTCTTCAGGTTGAGGGATTCCTGTTTATATTTTGATGTTTCTATTGTTAATGTCACTGATATGTATGTCGTTAGTATTAACATCACTATTGAAAATTCAAAGGACGACGGAGAGGCTGAAATGAGAAGGCTAAAGCTGGAGCTTCAGAGGACAATGGACTTGTACAGTACAGCATGCAAGGAAGCACTGACAGCAAAACAGAAGGTGAAAAGAATCATCTAATACTTTTTAACGGGAAAGGATAGTTTTTTTTATATGCTATATGTGTAGTCAGTGGAGCTCAATCTCTGGAGGGTGGAAGAAGAAAAGAGATTGGAGGAGGCTCGTCTTGCAGAGGAAGCTGCAAAGGTAGCAGCAGAGAAGGAGAGAGATAAATGTAAGGTTGCCATGGAAACTGCTGAAGCAGCCCAGAGACTTGCAGAACTTGAAGCAAAAAGAAGGGTAGATGCTGAAATGCAAGCCCATAAAGAAGCAGAGGAGAAGGAGAAAACCATGATGAACTTAGGTCTTGGTGATTTTAGATATAGGAGGTACAACATTGAAGATATTGAAGAGGCAACACAATTTTTCTCCGATTCTCTCAAGGTTGGAGAAGGAGGATATGGTCCTGTCTACAAATGTTATCTAGATCATACACCAGTAGCAGTTAAGGTCTTACGTCCAGATGCAGCACAAGGAAGATCTCAATTTCAGCAAGAGGTACGCATATTGAAGTAAAACAAGGCAGGCCCTGTAATAACATTTGGTTCTTAAATACTTAATGGATGTTTAAGAAACTAAAAGTGCAGCTTCAAGGGTCTGTTTAGACATGTCTTCAGGAAGACTAAGAAATGATAGTGTTAAGTATTATAAATTATTTTGATATTTTCTCTATATCTGGTTAACTTAACACAAAATCTACACAGGTTGAAGTTCTGAGTCGTATGAGGCATCCTAATATGGTACTACTTCTTGGAGCTTGCCCAGAATATGGTTGTTTGGTGTATGAGTACATGGCAAATGGAAGCCTAGAGGAACGTCTCATGCGACGTGCAGATAAACATGCACTCTCATGGCAGCTTAGATTTCGTATTGCAGCTGAGATTGCCACTGGCTTGCTCTTTCTTCACCAGACCAAGCCAGAACCTCTGGTGCACCGTGACCTGAAACCTGGAAACATTCTCCTTGACCATAATTTTGTAACCAAGATTAGTGATGTTGGACTATCAAGGCTTATCCCTCCTTCTACTTCTGAGGAGGTAACACAATACCGGATGACATCTGCAGCTGGCACCTTCTGCTACATTGATCCAGAGTATCAACAAACAGGCATGCTTGGGGTTAAATCTGATGTTTATTCCTTAGGAATTCTTCTTCTACAATTGATAACAGCTAAGCCAGCAATGGGCGTAACTCATTATGTTTCTCGATGCATTGAGAAGGGAGATCTTAAAGAGGTACTAGATCCTTCTCTTTCTGATTGGCCAGTAGAAGAGACCTTGAATTTTGCAAAGCTAGCACTCCAATGTGCAGAACTGAGGCGGAAGGATAGGCCAGACCTGGGCAAAGTCGTCTTGCCCGAGCTTAATCGATTGAGAGCATTGGCCGAAGAAAATATGGGTCACTTGGTGATGGGTGGCAGTGCTTGCCCCTCCCCCAGCCACAGCCAAGCATCTACATCACAGGCAAGTTGGTCATTCTAAGAATGAATAAATTCTTCTGTATCTTAATTTGATAATTTATTCTACAGAACTTCATCCTTAGTATTGGTTTTGTTGTTCCGATGGGAATATTTGACTACGTGACCATCTTATTGTTAAAACTAGTTTGTGAATGACTATATCTAATAGCGTGTAACATAATTTGCGGAACTAACATTCTTAAGGATAGTTTCTAGTGCTATCTTGCTAGCGATTTGTGACAAAGCATGAAAGTTGTAATACATTATGAGCATGGTTAGCAGGAAATGTCAAGTGATCCTCAAGGGCATTCTGGATTAAGCTCAAAAAGTATTTCAACTCCGTCTTCTTCATGAGAAAAACAATCAGGTACTTCAATGTCGTATACTGTTGGTACAAGGTCAATTAAAGTGCTAGCAGGTTCATTTTCTTGCAATTCTTTTTGTGCAAATTGTGACAAAAGTTGTTAAAATATTCACAAGACAGACTTTCCTCCAAATTTAAAAAGATTAATCAAATTTTGAAAGAAAGTGACTTCGTACTTCATCTGTCTTAGTATGCAAGAATTTTTATTTTTTTTCTTTTGCCTTCCTCAAAATTCTTATATTATTTCCTTCTCTTTTGGAGGTGGAGCTGACCCCTCTTTAATGTGCAGGATCAGGGGATGAATAATTGTAGTCAACCAGTACATAAATAATTCAGAGTAGCAACTGCAGTTGTTTGCTGTTCTTCTGTTGTATATAGAAGGATCGAAAGCTCTGGCATGGATGCCACCGAAGCTTATCACAGCTTATTGTGACTTTGTTGTATATTGTGTTCAATTATTGTTAGATTCCAAGGGCAGAGAGTTCTAAAACTCAATTGGTTTGGTATTGATACATATAGTTGATTGAGTGATCAAAGGTAGAGTATCAAATAATATCTGCATTGTAACTTGTAAATAGCTTTTAACCTTATGGTAGCAACAACATTTCAGTTCCAAGTGAGCAGTGAGCCCTAGACTTCTGGATAACAGTTCTAGTGGATGTTCACTTAATTGAGTTCTTGAATAATTTGAATTGGCTTGATAGTAGTATACTAGAATCATTGTCTTGTAAATCCACTTTCCCACTCATCGGCCCTGGTGAAAAAAAAAAAGATAAGAAGTTGTGCCTTGATATGAAAGAGAAATTATTCTATCCATATTTTCTTCTTACTTTATTTTTGGGAACTTTTGCAAATAGTTAATCGGATTCACTAACCATATACATTAATTATATATATATATTATACATCTGCCAGCTATTTTTAATTTAAGCGATTGGGTGAACAACTATTTAGATTACTTTTTTTTGTTTGTTTGTTTTTTGCATGTGAAGTTGACAAGATCTATAATTTAGGGCCAATTACATTGACAATGAAGAATCCTTGAACTACAAGTTTTGGTGTTAGGCAAACTATATTTTTGATATAAGTTTATTTATAGTAGTATTCTATCTATGGTATAACTTGTGTCCATGTTAGAAGGAAAGGTTTAGTCAGCTTCCCTACCAAAAGAAGATTTCATGTTGCATCTATTAAAGGAGGAGAACAAGAAAAATTTTAACTCATCTATTGCATACACATAGCATATACAACTCTCAAGCAATAGGAGAATATTCAGCAGGCATCCATTGAAGGTTGAAGAAGAAATCAGACTTGAGCTCTTTCTTGATCACTGTAAGAGGTAGAGATTCTTGTGAGTGGTGTCATAGTTTAGTTATAGCTATTCTATTGTGATAGTTAATGTGTTATAGTTGGTGAAGCTTGTAACAAGAGTAGGTTTGACTTCTTGGGAGAGTTCTTGTAGAAACAGTTATAGATAACTGTTTGTGTTTAGGTACTAGAGTTAGTTCCTTTAGTTATTGAGTTGTAATCATAAAACTTGTTTGAAATTAGTGAATTTGAGTTCGTGGTGGTTACTCCCTGAGAGAGGAGGTTTTTCTACATAAATTGATTATTAATTTACTTATAGCTCAAGATATATCTGCTAAGAACCTGGCCCCTAAGAAAAGCAGTTGGCACTAGCTTTCTTCAATTGGTATAAAAGCAGGTGTTTCCATTAAAGGTTAACATCTGAGAAGGATCCTATGTCTGCTCCTCCAACAGATAAAGAAGGTTCTTCTCAAACAAGACCGCCATTGTTCAATGGAAAATACTATGGCTGATGAAAAAATAGGATGATGGATCATATCATTGGTGAGAGTGCTGATATGTGGAATGTTGTATTGGATGACCTTACTATTCCTATGACAGCATCTGCTGATGGAAAGGAACAAGTTTCGAAGAATAGGAAAGATTGGACTCCTGATGATAAAATTTCTGTTCAAAACAATGCTAAGGCTAGAAAAATTCTGATTTGTGGAATTAGACCTGATGAATACAATAAAATCTCCTCATGTCAAGATGCAAAACAAATATGGGATACTCTTTAAACTGCTCATGAAGGTACTCCTGCTGTAAAAAAGGTTAAGATAGACAATCTAAGCAGGCAATATGAACTGTTTAGAATTAAAAAAAGAGACACTATTCAAGACATGCATACAAGGTTCACTTACAATCCTTAGTGAAATATATTCCTTGGGAGAACTTATTCCTACTGGAAAAGCAGTTAGAAAACTTCTAAGTGTACTGCCTAAATCTTGGGAGAGCAAAGTTGAAGCAATTATTGAAGCAAGAGATCTAGATACTTTAGCCATGGATGAACTCATTAGAAATTTAACATCTTATGAGAGAAAGAAAAATCAAGCATAGGACATTGGAACTAAAAGAAAGGATAAAACTATTTCTCTTAAGGCTACAGAGATAGTTGATTATAAGGAAGAGAATCTAGCCTTAGTCACTAGGAAGTTCCAACGTATGTTCAAAAGAGGTCAAAACTTTCAGAGGAGAGCTCCCAAAGTCCAAGAAAATGATGCATAGTTGTGTCACAAGTGTGGGAGTCCAGATCACTTTATCAAGTTCTGTCCTCTATAGGCAGTAGTGCACAAGAAAGCTGTCACTGAGAAGCCTAGAGATCAAAGGAAAGAATTCATCCTTCCTTCACATAAGAAGATAACATCTCAAGAAAATGACATAGCTGTTCAAAAGGCCCTAACTACTATGGGAGAACTTACTGATGAATCTGATGAAGTTGATCCCAACAATCAATCCCTATTGGCTATAGTGGAAGCAAAGAAAGGAGACACTCTAGCTCTCTTAGCTATGGGTGACTCTGAAGATGATCCTGAAGAAGAAGACTCAATAGAATAATTCTTGCTTTCAGGGCTGGCTCTGAGTCTGATAATGACACAGAACAAGAAAAATCCAAGGTATCCTTTTATGATCTCAAACCCAATCTACATAAATACTCTAAAAAGAAACTTGAATCTCTCTCAGCTGTGCTTATAGATGAATATTATTTTGCTTGTTCTGATTAAAAAAAATCTAATGATAGATTATGCATCTCTAAGATTGGAATGTGAAAGTCTTGAGGAAGACAATGCTTCTCTGAAGAACTCTCTCAAAGAATTCTCAGAAAAAGGAAAAAATCAAGCCACTGTTTTTCAGCAAAGTTTGGAAGAGGATATTAAAAAACTCAATGTAAATCTTTTAGAGTTGTCTGAGAAAAATAACTCACCTATAAAAGATCTGAATAAAACCAAACTTGATTAGAACATAATAAAAAATGGACCAAATCCTCATCTTTGCTCACTCACATTTAGAACAGTCAATCCACCTCAAAACATAGGCTAGGATTCAGACCCGAGTCTTGCATACTTCATGAATATGGTGTGCATTGCTTGTGGCAAGGAAGTGCTCCTTAAGAAACAATGTCCTGCACAAATGAGAGTCGAACAAAGAAACTTCAATTTTATTAATAGGCTCAAGACTAAAGAACTAAAAAATATTCTTTCTATAAGAAAGGATCTTCTTCACTGGGCTGAAAGAGACTTGATTCATCCTTTCACTCACAAAAAGGACCCAAGTTGATCTGGGTACCCAAATCTAACCCTTGATCTATCTTTTACAAGAAAAGTAGAGAGGAAGGAGCAAACCCTGGTACCTAGATAGTGCTTTCTCTAGACACATGACTGGAAACTAAGAAAATTTCTTCTCTCTTACAAACTTTCAAGGTGGAAGTGTTGTATTTCAAAATGGAAAAACTGGAGAAATTGTTGGTGTAGGAAAAGTAGGAAAGTATGCTTCTCATGCTAGAGAAAATGTCTACTATGTGCTTAGTCTGAAACACAACTTACTAAGCATATCACAGATATGTGACAAGGGAAACAATGTGTTATTTACTGTAACTGACGTTACTGTGACAAATGCAACCAGTGGAAGCTTAGTACTTAAGGGAAGGAGACACAAGAATGTGTACAAAGTATACATCATGAATCCACTAGAATCTGAATTAACTTGCCTCAGTGCCATAGCCAACAACTCATTACTATGGCACAAAAGGTTAGGACATGCAAGTTTTTACACAATCAACAAATTAGTATCAAAAGATCTGGTGTTAGGACTTCTAAAGAATAAGTTGGATGAATCCCTTGTGTGGGATTCTTGTTCCAAAGGAAAACATGTAAAGTCCTCTTTCAATCCCAAGAAGATGGTGAGTACTATTAAGCCACTCCAACTGCTGCACATAGATCTGTGTGGCCCTATCATAATCCTTAGAAAAGGAGGGAAAAAGGTATGTATATGTAATAGTTGATGACTACTGAGGTTCACATGGAAACTCTTATTGAGTTCTAAGAATGAAACCTTTGATGTATTCTAAATATTTGTTAGACTGGTTCAAAAGAAGCTAAATAGTGAAGTGGTTGGGATAAGATCTGATCATGGTACTAAATTTGAGAATACAAATTTTATTACCTTTTATGTTGAAAATGGTATTGATCACAACTTTTCTGCACCAAGAACTCCTCAGCAAAATTGTGTGGTTGAGAGAAAGGAAAGATATTTAGAAGATATGGCTAGAGCTATGCTAATAGCTAGTGGTCTTCCCAAAGGTTTCTGGGCTGAAGCTATGAATACAACATGTTATCTGATAAAC
Organism: Capsicum rhomboideum; assembly: GCA_031232105.1. NCBI lineage: Eukaryota > Viridiplantae > Streptophyta > Magnoliopsida > Solanales > Solanaceae > Capsicum > Capsicum rhomboideum. Next base: position 96,781,728 of record CP124715.1, read on the forward strand.
AGGTGTTTGATTAGATCATAGCTAGACAAGACTCCTTATGAATCGCTCAAAGGAAGGAAGCCAAATCTCACTAATCTGAGACCTTTTGGTTGTAAATGTTTTGTTCGCAACAATGGAAAGAAGGCATTGGAAAAATGTGATGCAATAAGTGATGAAGGTATTTTCTTGGGTATTAATCTCAAAGTAAAGCATACAATGTCTTCAACAAAGGACAACCTATGTAGAAGAGAGCATACATGTTATCTTTGATGAAGAAAATTATGAAATCAAAGAAAGCAGCATAAATGATGATGATGAAAGGTTTGGATTGACACATGAATCAGAAGATGAAGAAGCACACAAAGATACCACTCCAGTTTTTGAGTTAGACCAAATAAACCAGGAGAAAGTACCAGTCTCAGAGGGAGCATCTCACATAGAAGACTCTTTATATCATCTTGATGGACCAAGACCTTCACAACCCACTATCGGAAGGAACTGGAAACACAAAAGCTCTCATCCAATTGAGAATATCATCTCTCTTATAGACTCAGGAATGCAAACTAGAACAAGTTGAGAAATATGTGGGCATACTCAGCCTACTTGTCAGTACTAGAGCCAAAAGGTATCAAGGAAGCCCTGTTGGATTGCGGCAATACATGAAGAGTTTAACCAATTTAAAAGAAGTAAGTTGTGGCACTTGGTCCCAAAACTTGCAGAAAGAACTATCATTGGGACTAGATAGGTGTTCAGAAATAAGCAAGATGATCAAGGAGTAGTGACCAGAAATAAAGCCAGACTTGTGGTACAAGGATATAATCAAGAAGAAGGAATTGACTATGATGAAACCTTTGCCCCAGTAGCTAGAATGGAAGCAATAAAAATGCTGATTGCCTTTGCCTCTCATATGGAGTTTAAGTTATTTCAAATGGATGTCAAAAGTGTCTTCTTGAATTGCTATTTGATGGAATAAGTATATGTGAAGAAGCCACCAGGTTTGAAAGTTTTGAATTCCATGATCATGTTTATAAACTTGACAAAGCTTTTTATGGACTTAAGCAAGCTCCCAGAGCTTAGTATGACATACTGTCCTCTTTTCTTTTGGAGCATGGATACATAAAGGGGAAAATGGATCATACATTATTTATAAAAAGAGAGGGAGTTAAGCTCCTCATTATGTAAATATATGTAGATGAAATAATATTTAGAGCTACTGATGATGTGTTGTATAATGAGTTTGCCTCCCTAATAAATAGTGAATTTGAAATGAGAATGATGGGTGTCATGAAACAAATCACAGATCGTACGGGCACCTACCCAACTCTACCCTAGATAGGAGAACCCTTACCACCTAACCTTTAATCATCGCGGAAATATTATTAAACCTTAAGCATTAGGAAATAATAAAACCTTCTATTCAAAACAAAACTTTATTACCTAATTAAATTGCGAAATTCTACTAAACAACTTCCCAGAACCTAATTTAAACTGGTACAAGAGCACTAAATAATAGAAGGATGACCCGAGACACAACATCCATATATGCTTAGGAAGATATGAGCTGCTGAAGAATAATCACCGCTGTACCTATAGAAACTCCAACTAATCTTAAGCATAGCTATATTCCCAAATGGAGATGTAGTAAGTGTTACAACCACAAATACTGGTAGGTATCATTGGCCAACTAGAGTTAGAAACATATATCAACATATAGCAAACAAGAATAAAACATGACAGACATACATACTTAATATCTGAACACACTTAACTTACTTCAACTTCCAACCTTACCACCTTTCCTTTATTTAAGCAATATTAATTTACCCTTAAGGCCTGACTAACTAACTATATTCTATGAATTAATCTAACCCACAATTATTACGCACTTACCTTATTACAAAAACTTTACATACCTCTCTTTCTCTCTCTCTCTCTCACTAATCCTCTTTCATAACAACCATCGGTCCCTATTATACTATCATTAACCATCGAAATTGCAACAACCAAGACAATTAATAACATCGACAACTTTCCAAGAAGGAACACTATAATATACACCACATATATAACTATATACACAGGGGAATACGATTTATACACAATTCAGAACATATCTTGTATTCACACTTTGCTACAATGCACAATCACAACCATCAACATAACCGATCCACACAAAGAACCAATTATACTTAGACAGATTCTTCAACAAGGTTCACCATAATATATATATATATATATATATATATATATATATATATATATATATATATAAATGTACATTCAAATGCATATGATGAATGCATGTATGCAAGATGTACGTATCGTCTTTTTCTCATCTCAACATCATCATCACCGATGATTTCATCATGATCTCAATATAATCAACTCATCTCTACACCATCATAATATTCATCATCAACATTAATGTAAATGCAAATGCAGGATGTAGTTAATAATTACAAGTAATGCCCGAAAGCGAATCACAAACACCCAATTCAAATCAGACGCAAGTAACAACGATTAAAACAAAACTTACAATTAATGACAATCAAATAAATACAGTTCAAAGTCAACAAGTTCATTAGTTCAAGTAAACAACAAATATCCACTAACGCATGAAATAACAAGTATGCCCAAAGGCCAATTCACCACTTATTCAATGAGCATTGTCAAATCCAATCATCAATCATAAACATGTCCGAAGATCAATCATTCAAGTATCTATTTTAAGAGTGTACATTCCACCAAGATTGATATCTATACTCTAATTCATCATCATATTTTGTTCACCAATTTAACCCCCTTTCATTCATATTGTGTTGGGCTCCAGCTTTGTTCTTATTATGTTTATTATATTTTGATGATTGACAAACTTAATCGTTGGAACCTGGTCCATACATATCTGATTTACTCAGTTGAAGGGCCAGTCACATAAACTAGTGTCCCATTGTGCAGTCTTACGGTTGCATATATTTGTCTTATGTGCCAGCTGTCTAATACTTTTCTGACGCTTTTTGTGCCCTAACTTTGAGTCTATCAGCTGTAACAAGGGATACGGGAATGAGTTCTATGCTTGCCCCGACTGATACCACCATTTATTATCGTGAACCAGCCCTTACATACATTAAGCGACGATGGCTCAAACGAAGTGCACCTTCCCTCCTTCTCTCATTTTGGAAAGATTTGTCAGTATTTTCTTATGATGACCTAGTCGAGAGAGTACGATACATCGGTTTAAAATATTTCCTTTTTTCTGTGAGCTTGGTTTATAGGGGAAACCTTAGATCGGCTAAGATCAAATTGAACTATCTTTGATTGAGCGAACAAGCTTTTTAGTGTTCTCGTTGAAACACGCGGGCATACTCCTTACTTCTGTGGACATGTCACGCCCCGAACCCCATCGATACATGATTGGCACCTGCAGCCGATAAGGCCCGAGAGAACCAACCTTTGCTTACCTATGTTCAATCATATGCCTATCATACTCATAACCACCATTTCGTAAGAACATGAAAGACAAATAAAGGAAACATGGGACATATTTATACATACATATGAAACTTGGCCGTTGAGGCCATCCAGTCAAAAAAACATATGTCCTTTACACTGATACACCCACATCCGTCTACAAAAGCCTCTAACAAGAGCATTGACCAATACAAACCAAAAGTCGGGACAAGTCCCCACTTTATACAACATGTACATCATCAAAACATATATCTACTCTGACTCGGAGAAACCCCGAATTAACTGTAGCTCACCAAGGAACCGCTAACACTGGTAATCTACTGGGGAGGCCTACTGGGACCTGCGCCTGCAGCAAGTAAGGTAAATTCCCCGAGAGGGGTCAGTACGAAATAAGTACTGAGTATGCAAGGCTCAGATGAAACTGTACAACACAGGAATAATTCAATGAACTCAAAACATATAAATAATCAATGTGAATGAGTCACCATTTTGTAATTTGGGAAACCATGTGGATTGCTTTCATTACTTTCTTTACTTTCTTTATCTCAATGCTCAATGATAACAATGTACCCGGGCCCCTACTGATCAGTGGGTCTTTTCATATCATAACATCATATTGGGATCGAGTCGAGCTAGGCTTATGCCCCTAGACTTTCCACCCATAAATCAATACATCGGGATCGAGTCGAGCTAGGCTTACGCCCCTAGACTTGCCACCCATAAATCAATACATCGGGATCGAGTCAAGCTAGGCTTACGCCCCTAGACTTGCCACCCATACTTGATCATTGACCACATTCGCATTACTTTGTTCATTACTTTGAGATTGATACTTTGATAGTCATAACATCACTTTGGAACTTTGGAACATAACATTGTTGGAAACTTTGAATCATTGACCAATAAAAAGTGAAGGACATGTGAATAAATATCAATGAGAAATATAACATCACTAGCACCATGATACTATTGGAACCATTGGACAATAAGCCATGAACAAGAGGCACAAGTATAGGCACTATTGGAATATTGGAACATAGCCTTTTTTGAACTTTCGGAACATTAACCATGAATATGAGAAATGAGATTCACAATTGATCAATGAGTAGGAAATATATGACAATGACCATAGATAAGTGCATATGGTATACCTTAGTATATTTCGGAATAGAACTAGAGAAATGGCAATGTGAACACTATTGGCCGTAGAAAGATACGGACAAGTAACCTTACATACCTTGTACTCTCAATACGGATATACAATCCTAGATGTGCATACAATAGTTTCGCTCCTTCTTTATGTTTCACTCTACAACACAAATACATAACGGAGTTCACATTAACCACAATTACTTCACAAATGCATATAACATCAATGGGGTACATGTTTGCTTTGAAACATGTCATTTCCCCTTGACAAAACCATTGATAGCATCATTATTCCAAAAATCCTCCAATATTCCCAACATTGACCAATACATAATAATCATTGCATTTCACCATAAAAATTCTCTTTTACACCTCCTTATCCATACCACATCACAAACAATCCATCAATTCACCTTAATACACTTCATAGCACATATCGGCCAAATTTCCACAATTTACACTTATAGACAAGAACAAGTTTAACAACAAAAATAACACCATAGATGTTCATATTTGGTCCATACCATGATCTTTCATCAAAGGCAGAAGTCCTAATTCAAGTTCAAATCCCATAGATCACAAATCTTATACAAAAGCACAAAATACCATATCCAACATTCCCAAGCACAACCAACATGATTTATATACTCTTCCATGCATATAATATATTAATCCATAATAATATTCACTTACCCAAACTTGCAAAGGGATGATCTTGCTCCAAAATTTTCTTTTGAGCCTTTAGGGTTCTTGAGAGAATATTGTAGAATGTTTGAGAAAATGTCTAGAAAGCACATGAGAGGTTAAGTGAATAAAATCTGATTTTGTGGTCCTATATATAGTACTTGGGTCATCCTTAGCCTTTCTTGATATTTTATGCTTCATTTGACCAAGTCAATGGAAGATTGGGTCATGTGACCCATGTCTTTTATCCCATTTTGGGCTTTTATTGAGCCCAAATCACTTAACCCAATAAAATCAATAATTTCTCGTCTTTATACGTATTACAATAATATTCCCACTACTAATATTCATATCCGTAGCCTCAATCCCAAAAATAAGTGATTCGAGCCACGTTTGGCTTATTTTGACCTTAGGGGCAAGACTGTCATTTTGACCCCAAATTCGTTCTCGAGAAATTTTATCATACTAATGTAATATGTCATTCCTTTCATGTATATACTCTTGTTTGTAGAAGAAACATAGCAAAAATCGGCTCGGTACGTCCCCAGATACCCTTGGGACTTAGAAATTTCCAACTTTCGAAAAAGTGGAAAACCCAAGGTGGCACGCTCCTGGGCGCGCCAACCCACTGCCTCTGGGCTAAAAATTTTAGCCCACAGTGGCGTGGCACGGTCCCAAATGCGCCCCTCCTTAAAATTTTCCGAAAATTTCATTTTTCGACTTTTCTTCGCGGGTTTGGTTAGATACTTCAAGGCCTATGCTTTAACTCACTTCTTAACCTTATTATACTTTGTTTAGAGGTATTCTTAGCCTCATTTTGAACCCCACAAATGCGCAATGAAAATTTCAAAACACCTTCTATGCAAGTTTAACCACATAACAAGAGCCAAATTCAATTATCTCATCAATAGCCTTACCAAATGCATACTCATAGCTCTCGATACCTACGTACATATTATTTAATGTCGTCAAGTAGGGTTGGGAACATGCGGGGTGTTACATTCTTCCCCCCTTAGGAACATTCGTCCTCGAATGTTAACAATATCATTTCATTACAATCAATGCGTCTCTACATTAGCATACATATACATAAACTTTTAAGGCTCATGGAGACTTACTTGTTATTGCTCCACTCCCGCACTTTGAACTTCTTGACCCATTTGAAATAGATGGGGATATTTGGATTTCATCATCTCTTCCGCTTCCCATGTGACCTCCTCTACTTGTTGATTTCGCCAAAGGACTTTCACGGAAGCTACGTCTTTATTCCTCAATCTTTTCACTTGTCGATCTACGATAGCAATGGGTACCTCTTCATAAGTAAGATCCTATGTAACTTGAACATCTTCAATGGGAACAATACGAGATGGATCTCCTATGCATTTTCAAAACATGGAAACATGAAATACCGGATGGACTGAAGAAAGTTCTTGAGGTAGTGCTAATTCATAAGCAACTTGCCCAAATCTTCTAATAACTTCATATGGGCCTATGTAACGTGGACTCAATTTCCCTTTCTTTCCGAACCGCATTACCCCTTTCATCGGTGACACCTTTAAAAACACCCAATCACCTATGGCGAATTCAAGCCCTCTTCTTCTAACATCGGCATATGACTTGTGACGACTTTGAGCCGTTTGTAACCTCTGTTGGATCACCTTAACTTTCTCCATAGCCTGATGAACAATATCTGGCCCAAGTAAGGCAGTTTCACCTGCTTCAAACCATCCAATTGGTGATCTACATTTCCTTCCATACAAAGCTTCATAAGGTGCCATTTTAATACTTGAATGATAGCTATTGTTATACGCAAATTCAATAAGAGGCAAATGGTCGTCCCAACTGCCTTGAAAATCTAACGTACAAGCTCGTAGCATATCTTCAAGTGTCTGAATAGTACGTTCTGCTTGTCCATCAGTCTGAGGATGGAAAGCTGTACTCAAATCCACCCGTTTACCCAAACTCTGTTGGAAAGACCTCCAAAAGTGCGCTGTGAACTGTGCTCCTCTGTCTGATATAATGGAAAGTGGAATACCATGCAATCGTACTATCTCTTTCACATACAACTTTGCATAATCCTCAGCTGTATAGGTCGTCTTGACCGGTAGAAAATGCGCTGATTTAGTAAGTCGGTCCACTATGACCCATATGGAATCAAACTTCCGCAATGTACGAGGCAAACCCGTAATGAAATCCATATTAATCATATCCCACTTCCAGACTGGAAGATTGATACATTGCATGTAACCTCCCGATTTCTGATGTTCCACTTTCACTTGTTGACAATTTGGGCATTGCGCGACAAATTCTGCAATGTTCTTTTTCATGTTGGCCCACCAATACACTGCTTTCAATTCATGGTACATTTTAGTAGCACACGGATGAATAGAATAGCGCGAATGGTGTGCCTCTGTCATTATTCGTATCCTCAGCTCATCTACGTCCAGTACGCATAGTCTCCCTTGACATTGAAGCACCCCTTCCGGTGTAGTATCAAATGCCTTGGTCAAATTCTGCTGCACATTTTCCTTTAGCTGCAACAAAATAGAATCCGCAAATTGCTTCTCTTTCACTTCAGCTATTAAGGAGGATTCTGCTGCATTCTGCACCATAACTCTATCATCTGAGGTTTCAATAAGGCGAACTCCCAAGCTGGCTAATTGATTCAAATCTTTGACTATCTCATGCTTTTCATTCAACTGACCACTAGTGCTTTCTCCTGCCTTACGGCTCAATGCATCAGCTACTACATTTGCTTTGCCTGGGTGATAAAGAATATCAATGTCATAATCTTTTAAAAGCTCCAACCACCTTCGTTGCCTCAAATTGAGTTCTTTCTGCTTAAAAAGATATTGCAAGCTTTTGCGATCCGTATAGATGTCAACATGAACCCCATTTAAATAATGACGCCATATCTTTAAAGCAAAAACTACCGCTGCCAATTCAAGATCATGTGTGGGATAGTTTTTCTCGTGTGGCCGCAACTGTCGTGAGGCATATGCTATCACCCTACCATGCTGCATCAACACACATCCGAGACCAATCCCGAAAGCATCACAATACACCGCATAGCCCTCTGTGCCTTCAGGAAGTACTAACACTGGTGTGGAAGTCAACTTATCTTTCAATTTTTGAAACCCTCTTTCACACGCATCATTCCATTGAAACTTAATTGCCTTGTGAGTTAACTTTGTTAATGGTGCTGCAATAGAAGCAAACCCTTCTACAAATCTCCGGTAATAACCTGCCAAACCCAGAAAACTGCGAATCTCTGTGGGTGTCGTAGGTCTTGGCCAGTTTTTCACCGCTTCAATCTTTTGGGTATCAACTTGTATGCCTTCATCTGATACAATGTGACCCAAGAACGCGACTGATTTCAACTAAAACTCACATTTAGAGAATTTTGCATACAACTTACGTTCACGGAGGATTTGTAACACTTGCCGTAAATGATTAGCGTGGTCTTCTGGTGATCTTGAATAAACAAGGATATCATCTATAAATACTGTCACGAACACGTCTAAGAATGGCTTAAACACCCTGTTCATCAAATCCATAAACACAGCCGGTGCATTTGTTAGTCCAAATGACATAACTAAAAATTCATAATGGCCATACCGTGTTCGGAAAGCTGTCTTGGCTACATCTTCTTCTCTAACTCTGACTTGATGGTAACCCGACCTCAAGTCAATTTTTGAAAAACATTTGGCACCCTGTAACTGATCAAACAAATCATCAATGCGAGGGAGGGGATATTTGTTCTTGATCGTTACCTTATTCAATTGCCGATAGTCAATGCACATTCTCTAGGTGCCATCTTTCTTTCGTACAAATAATACTGGTGCACCCCACGGGGACATACTAGGCCTAATGAAGCCTTTGTCCAGCAAATCTTTCAATTGCTCCTTCAATTCACGCAATTCTGCTGGAGCCATTCTATATGGAGGAATAGAAATAGGCTGAGTGTCTGGGATCACATCAATGCTAAATTCCACTTCCCGTACTGGGGGTAAGCCTGGAAGATCCTCTGGAAAGACATCCAGAAATTCATTGACCACGGGGACCGACTGCGGAGTTAGCGGTCCCGCTTTAGTATCTTTCACCCGTACTAAATGACATATATAACCCTTAGCAATCATTTTTCTGGCTTTCATATAAGAAATAAATCTTCCTCGTGGTGCCCCTACATTACCCTGCCATTCAAGAACATTTTCTTGTGGAAAACAAAATTGCACCCTCTTGGCCCGGCAATCTACCGTAGCATAACAAGAGGCCAACCAATCCATTCCCATAATTACATCAAAATCCACCATGTCTAGTTCAATGAGATCAACCAATGTATCATTACCACACACAGTTACCACACAGTTACGATATACTCTCTTTGCAATAATATATTCACCAACCAGTGTAGACACTTCAATTGATTTAATTAATAATTCCGGTGTCTTTGCAAATTTCGCAGCAACCAATGGAGTAACCTAAGAAAATGTAGAACCTGGGTCAATCAGTGCATATACAGTATGTGAGAATATGGATAATGTACCTGTGACAACATCAGGGGAAGCCTCTGAATTCTGGCGGTCCACTAGAGCATAAGTATGGTTCTGGACCCCGCTAGTACTGGCTGCTCCTCTGGCACCTCTACCACGGCCCATAGGCTGCACCCCTCGGCCCTGTGAAGGAACCGATGCTGATGACGTCGCAGCCGACCCAGCTGGTCGTGCTATACCACCCATGCTCCTCTGTGGACAATCTCTCGCTATATGCCCTGGCATACCACACCAAAAGCAGACATTCGTTCCTGCCCGACATGTGCCTGGGTGAATACGGCCACAGTGTTGACACTGCTGATGAGGAAAACCTGCTGACTGTGATCCATGACCCCCACTACTCTGCCCAGCTGAACCACCTCTAAACCCTTGAGACTGAGAATAAGCACTCCCTGTGGAATAAGAGAACGATGGTCTAGGTGGTCTAGGAAACATGCGGGGCCTAGATCCTCCTTGGGACATCATAGGTGGTCCCATAGGTCTAGCCCTTTTGGACTGTCCCCTATCAAATTCATGCACTCTTCTTCTCTGTCGCTGGTCTTCCATTTTCTGAGCAAAGGCCTGGATTCGAGCAATGTCCATGTCCTTATTCAAGGCAGCAATAGTGCAATCCCGTACCAAATATGGCTCTAGTCTGTCCACATATCTATGGACCCTATCAGTCATCGTAGCCACAACATTTGGCGTATATCTAGCCAAGGAATTAAATTGCAAACTGTATTCCCTGACGCTCAGATTTCCCTGTCGTAGATTTAGGAACTGATCCGCACGTGCCTCACGGATCTCATAGGGCAAGTAATGATCAAGAAAAGCCACCTTAAACTCTTCCCAAGTAGGTGGATCTGCACCAATGTCACGGGATTTCTTCCAATCCTCGTACCACAATATTGCCTCTCCTTTCAACCTGTACGCAGCAAGCTCCACTATCTCCACCCCTGTCACATGCATAACTTCCAAGGCCCTCAGAATTTGATCCACGAAGTCCTGTGGATCTGCTTTTGGATCTGACCCTGTGAAGATAGGAGGGTCAAGTTTTAGGAAATCCTGTGTCCTGCGACTTGCTACTCTAGCCGCATCATCATCAGGTGTCATTGGACCAGCTCGTCCTTGACTCTGGGCTGCCACCAACTGTGTTAGCATATGAACTGCATTTCTAAGATCCTGGTCTGTGGCATTCGTCGGTGGTTCCACTGGTACTTCTCTTCTTCTCGGCTCTTCTGGAGCTGAAGAAGTAGAAGAAGCTCGCGTTTCAAACGCAGTTTCAGCCCCACCTTGATCAACTTGTTCAGGTGGTGGTCTACTTGTTCCCTCTCCAGCAATTCTATTTATCAGCTTACTTTTACCTTTCCCTCTTCCTCTTCTAGTGTTCGGCATTTTGACTATACCAAAGAAAAACAATTACCAAGATCAGATACAATGCAACTTACAACATTGGCTCTATTGCACGATCTAGAATGAAGAAAAGAAACAACATCCTAAATGTCCCGTAGCCTCCTACTTATAAATGTGGTGCACAACACATCGATAAGTAAGACTCTACTCAGACACGGCTTTGTAGACACCCTTAGAATGACCTGCTCTAATACCACTTTGTCACGCCCCGAACCCCATCGAGACATGATTGGCACCCGTAGCCGATAAGGCCCGAGAGAACCAACCTTTGCTTACCTATGTTCAATCATATGCCTATCATACTCATAACCACCATTTCGTAAGAACATGAAAGACAAATAAAGGAAACATGGGACATATTTATACATACATATGAAACTTGGCCGTTGAGGCCATCCAGTCAAAACAACATATGTCCTTTACACTGATACACCCACATCCGTCTACAAAAGCCTCTAACAAGAGCATTGACCAATACAAACCAAAAGTCGGGGCAAGTCCCCGCTTTATACAACATGTACATCATCAAAACATATATCTACTCTGACTCAGAGAAACCCCGAATTAACTGGAGCTCACTAAGGAACCGCTAACACTGGCAATCTACTGGGGAGGCCTACTAGGACCTGCGCCTGCAGCAAGTAAGGTAAATTCCCCGAGAGGGGTCAGTACGAAATAAGTACTGAGTATGCAAGGCTCATATGAAACTGTACAACACAGGAATAATTCAATGAACTCAAAACATATAAATAATCAATGTGAATAAGTCACCATTTTGTAATTTGGGAAACCATGTGGATTGCTTTCATTACTTTCTTTACTTTCTTTATCTCAATGCTCAATGATAACAATGTACCCGGGCCCCTACTAATCAGTGGGTCTTTTCATATCATAACATCATATTGGGATCGAGTCGAGCTAGGCTTATGCCCCTAGACTTTCCACCCATAAATCAATACATCGGGATCGAGTCGATCTAGGCTTACGCCCCTAGATTTGCCACCCATAAATCAATACATCGGGATCAAGTCGAGCTAGGCTTACGCCCCTAGACTTCCCACCCATACTTGATCATTGACCACATTCGCATTACTTTGTTCATTACTTTGAGATTGATACTTTGATAGTCATAACATCACTTTGGAACTTTGGAACATAACATTGTTGGAAACTTTGAATCATTGACCAATAAGAAGTGAAGGACATGTGAATAAATATCAATGAGAAATATAACATCACTAGCACCATGATACTATTGGAACCATTGGACAATAAGCCATGAACAAGAGGCACAAGTATAGGCACTATTAGAATATTGGAACATAGCCTTTTTTGAACTTTCGGAACATTAACCATGAATATGAGAAATGAGATTCACAATTGATCAATGAGTAGGAAATATATGACAATGACCATAGATAAGTGCATATGGTATACCTTAGTACATTTCGGAATAGAACTAGAGAAATGGCAATGTGAACACTATTGGCCGTAGAAAGATACGGACAAGTAACCTTACATACCTTGTACTCTCAATACGGATATACAATCCTAGATGTGCATACAATAGTCCCTCTCCTTATTTATGTGTCACTCTACAACACAAATACATAACGGAGTTCACATTAACCACAATTACTTCACAAATGCATATAACATCAATGGGGTACATGTTTGCTTTGAAATATGTCATTTCCCCTTGACAAAACCATTGATAGCATCATTATTCCAAAAATCCTCCAATATTCCCAACATTGACCAATACATAATAATCATTGCATTTCACCATAAAAATTCTCTTTTACACCTCCTTATCCATACCACATCACAAACAATCCATCAATTCACCTTAATACACTTCATAGCACATATCAGCCAAATTCCCACAATTTACACTTATAGACAAGAACAAGTTTAACAACAAAAATAACACCATAGATGTTCATATTTGGTCCATACCATGATCTTTCATCAAAGGCAGAAGTCCTAATTCAAGTTCAAATCCCATAGATCACAAATCTTATACAAAAGCACAAAATACCATATCCAACATTCCCAAGCACAACCAACATGATTTATATACTCTTCCATGCATATAATATATTAATCCATAATAATATTCACTTACCCAAACTTGCAAAGGGATGATCTTGCTCCAAAATTTTCTTTTGAGCCTTTAGGGTTCTTGAGAGAATATTGTAGAATGTTTGAGAAAATGTCTAGAAAGCACATGAGAGGTTAAGTGAATAAAATCTGATTTTGTGGTCCTATATATAGTACTTGGGTCATCCTTAGCCTTTCTTGATATTTTATGCTTCATTTGACCAAGTCAATGGAAGATTGGGTCATGTGACCCATGTCTTTTATCCCATTTTGGGCTTTTATTGAGCCCAAATCACTTAACCCAATAAAATCAATAATTTCTCGTCTTTATACGTATTACAATAATATTCCCACTCCTAATATTCATATCCGTAGCCTCAATCCCAAAAACAAGTGATTCTACCCACGTTTGGCTTATTTTGACCTTAGGGGCAAAACTGTCATTTTGACCCCAAATTCGTTCTCGAGAAATTTTATCATACTAATGTAATATGTCATTCCTTTCATGTATATACTCTTGTTTGTAGAATAAACGTAGCAAAAATCGGCTCGGTATGTCCCCGGATACCCTTGGGACTTAAAAATTTCCAACTTTCGAAAAAGTGGAAAACCCAAGGTGGCACGCTCCTGGGCGCGCCAACCCACTGCCTCTGGGCTAAAAATTTTAGCCCAGAGCGGCGTGGCACGGTCCCAAATGTGCCCCTCCTTAAAATTTTCTGAAAATTTCATTTTTCGACTTTTCTTCGCGGGTTTGGTTAGATACTTCAAGGCCTATGCTTTAACTCACTTCTTAACCTTATTATACTTTGTTTAGAGGTATTCTTAGCCTCATTTTGAACCCCACAAATGCGCAATGAAAATTTCAAAACACCTTCTATGCAAGTTTAACCACATAACAAGAGCCAAATTCAATTATCTCATCAATAGCCTTACCAAATGCATACTCATAGCTCTCGATACCTACGTACATATTATTTAATGTCGTCAAGTAGGGTTGGGAACGTGCGGGGTGTTACAGGACATTGATCCAAAGCTCAAGCAGGGCTCATAAGATGGGAAAAACCCTTATCTTTATTTCATTGATGGGTCAATTCATTTTTGAAGCCCTGGGTACCGCGCAATCCGTTTTGATCTATTTCAGTTGCCAATAAAATGGAATATGGGGAACTCTTTGTCTAAGTGGTTAATCCGATGAGTCAATTTTCAATGCGATGTATCCATGAAATGGGATGGAGATCTGCCCGAACTTAGTCCAGTCCTATTAAAGATGAGGGCGAATCAAGCAAAGGGCTAACCTATCCAACAAATAAGCTGGATCCTCTGGAGTTAGATCGACTGGAGTAGCTTCTTACCTTACTGGTGTACGAAGAAGTCTGTTGGTACAAATTTCATATGATATGTAAAAGCAATAACCCCATCATCCTTCCATGTGGAAGGGAAGGTGTGGAGCGAAGGCGAACACAAATACGAAAAAGCAATTCATGGGGACCCTAAAAAAAGAGGATAAAGAGCACAGAATGGGCTTTCCAAGCATAAAACAATCCCTATCGATGAGGATTAATATCTTGTTATAATCTCTAGTTCCTCCCACACTTTACCTATGTGAAGGTAGAAATGGTATAATTGTGACGGTGAACCCTTGGTTGGAACCCAAGCGCCTTCCCCCGAGACCGGCTAGTTTGGTCCGATAGGGAGAGTGTAAGCCTTAGTGGGATATTGAAATCGTATTAAATCTTATTATGTTCACTGGGCTCATCTCATGGTGGGAAAATCCAAAATGTAGTTGTCTTGTTCACCGCCTCGACGCATTCCCTTCTCTCCCCGGTATCGTCCCACATTCTTAGTCGTCCTCCGAGGGCCCAATAGATCTTTGTATTTATCTTACAATCATAAAATCACGCCTCATCTTAGAAATTCTTGTGAGTAGTTTTGTAGTTGAGTTGTGGTTTTGGCTAGAGTTAGATAGTGAAGTTCTTATAGTAGAGTTATTATGAGTATGTGTAGCAATAGATCTATTGCTAGTGAGTAGGAATTAAGAGTTTAATTCCTAGATGACATAAGGGTTGTAATCAAATTATTTGCTTGACGTTTAGTGGAGAGATTAGTGAAATCCTACTAGGGTAGGTCGTGGTTTTACTCCCTTGAGCAAAGAGATTTCCACGTAACATCTCGTGTTATTTATTTTTTTGCAGTTTTATTGTGTTCTTATTATTGTTGAATATCCTCATATAGGGACCTGGGTACCTAATCAGGTCCTTGTTACCGTGGTGGACCTTTACGAACCATCAATTGGTATCAAAGCAATACTTTCTATAAGGTTAACATCTAGGAAGAATCCTATTCAAAGATGTCAGCTCCACTGAGTCTTGAGGTAGGACCATCAACTACGCGACCTCAAAGGTTTAATGGCTAGTTCTATAGTTGGTGGAAAACTAGAATGCATGATTTCATCATGGCGGATGATAGTGAGTTGTGGGATGTGATTTGTGATGGTCCTCATGTGCTTATGAAAGTTGTTAAAGAAGGAAAAATCTCTTTATCTGTTCCCAAATCTAGGAAAGACTATAATAAAGGTGACAGGAAAAAAATTGAGATAAATTACAAGGCTAAGAAGATCCCTGTATGTGGAATAGGACCTGATGATTACAACCAAGTATTTTTTTTTGAATCTTCCAAGAAAATATGGGAAGCTTTATAGAATGCTTATGAGGGAACAAGTCAAGTCAAGCAATCTAAGATTTACATACTTACCACTCAACACAAGCTATTTAAGATGAGCGAAGGAGAATCCATTCAAGACATATATACTCATTTCATATCTATTGTGAATGAACATAAGTGTCTTGGAGAAAACATTAAGATGTATAAGCTAGTTAGAAAGATCTTAAGTATCTTACCTCCATCATGGAAAATCAAAGTAAATGCCATCTTAGAGGCAAAGAATTTACAAACTATGACGATGGATGAGCTTATTGGAAATTTGAAGTCTTATGAGCTTAAACGTCAGTAAGATTCTAAAAGAAATAAACCCAAGAAAGAAAGGTGTTTGGTTTTGAAAGAAAACAAAAATTATTCAAGTGGAGATAAACATGACATGGCCTATCTCACTTGGAGGTTTCAAAAGATGGTAAGAAGTAGAGGTTTTCAGAATAGAGGAAGCTCAAGAAAAGGATTCAGAGGAAATGATCTTTGTCACAATTGTGGAAAACCTAGTCTCTGATTATCCTCTTCATAAGCTGGACTATAAGGATTTCACCAAGCAAACTCAGAAAGGACCCAAAAAAGGTACCAGGTCTATGATATAGTTAGAAGAAGGGAAACAACTGACAAGATAGTTAAGAAAACTCTAGTAGCTTGAGGAAACTCCTCAAGCAATTCAGATGAAAAAGTGGATGGTGATAACATATCCATGTTCGTGATTGAAGTTGAGTCAAAAAAATCAGAATCCTTGCTAGCTTTCATGGCCAAATCTGAAAATGAAGTAGATGATGAGGTAACCTTCTTTGATGTTCAAAAAATATGAGAAACTATTCTAAGAAAGAGTTAAGATCGTTAGCTAATGTCTTAATTGATACCTTTCACAATATTTCTATTGAAAAAAAGTCTTTGGCTAATGAACTGAATGAAATTGAAATAGAGAAAGTATCCTTATTCTTAAGGAATTCAGAGTTTGAAGTAATAGTTGCTAAGATTAAAAATGAAGATAAAATGTTGAGTGACAGACTTAAAAGGATAACTGGGAAGGCGGACGCAACAGAGTCATTCACAAGTCTTGAAGAGAAGCAGAAAAAAGTTAGTCTAGACCTTGCTGCCTCACTTGAACAATATAGAGAGCTAGAAAAAAATTTAAATAGCACTAATAATGAGATATAGAAATCCCTTCGTTGGACTGCTGCATCAGAGACTCTCACTAAGCTAAGTTGTATGAGATCACTTTTTAAATAAAGTCTTGGATTTAAAAAAGACACTGCTTCATATAGTCTTTATAAAAAATATGCTTCTATTTTAGATAATTGGTTGTGTGCTTATTGTGGGAAAAATTGTCACTACAAAGAAAATTATCAACTCTTTCTCAAATCAAAGAAAGAAAATCTGAACTTTGCTCAAACAATCAAGCGACCTGGTCCCAAAGAGAGAAAACCAACCTTGTCTACATGGGCAAGAAGAAATATTATCCATCCTTTTACTCACTTAAAGGGACCCAAGCTCATGTGGATTTCTAAATCTAACAAATGACTATGTATGTAGGTGGAAGTGAGGAAGCAGTCAACAAAATAAAAAATAGTTTATGGATAGTGGCTGCTCAAGGCATATGACTAGTAAAACTTAAAATTTTCTCTCACTCAAAGCATTTCAAGGAGGAAGTGTGTCATTTGAGAATGGAAAGAAAGGGCATATTCTTGGTGTTGGTCAGATTGGTAAGTCTCTTGCTCATGCTATTGAAGATGTTTACTATGTGAATGGTCTGAAGTATAATTTGCTCAGTGTGTCCTAAATATGTGACAAAGGAAATGAGGTGATGTTCCTATCTGATTCATGTACTGTCATAAATACTAAAACTGGTGTAGTGATTTTGGTCGCCAAAAGATGCAAAAACATGTATGTGGCAGATCTTGATTCTATTTACGGTGAGGATTTAAAATACCTAAGTGTTGTTGGGAATGATGATGAGCTATGGCAGAAAAGGTTAGGGCATGTGAGTTATTCACTGATCAACAAGATAATGTCGAAGGAATTGGTGCGTGGACTGCCTAATAGAAAGTTTGTGGATTGTAAGGTATGTGATGCGTGTGTCAAAGAGAAGCAGGCTTGTTACTCATTCAAGCCAAAGAAAGTGGTTAGTTCTTCTAGGCCACTTGATCTCCTTCATATGGATCTTTATAGACCTATGAGGAATCCAAGTCGTAGAGGAAAAAAGTATATGTTTGTAATTATTAATGACTACTCAAGGTATACTTGGACTCTGTTCTTAAGAAGTACAGATGAAACACTTCATGTGCTCATTGTGTTTTCCAAACAATTTTAAGTCATGATGGGCAATAAGATTATAAGCATCCGATCATACCATAAGAATGAATTTGAAAATGCCATCTTTGATGAGTTCTGTACTGAAAATTGTATTAATCATAATTTCTCAGCTCCTCAGCAAAATGGAGTTGTAAAATGAAAAAATAGGAATCTTGAAGATATTGCAAGAACAATGCTGATTTCCAGTGGTTTATGCAAAAGTTTTTGGGTAGAAGCAGTAAACACAACATGCTATGTGACAAGTAGGTGCTTGATTAGGTCCCTACTAAATAAAACTCCAATGAACTAATATTTGGAAGAAAACCTAAGGTATCTCTTCTTAGGGTGTTCGGATGCAAGTGTTTTGTCCTGAATAATGGTAAGGACAACCTAGGAAAGTTTGATACAAGAAGTGATGAGGGAATATTTATTAGTTACACATCTCAAAGCTAAGCTTACAGAGTCTTCAATAAACAGACTCAATGTATTGAAGAAAGTGTTCATGTGATTTTTGATGAGGTGAATGAGCCTGATGAAAAGGGAAGTACAGATAAAGAAGATATAGAAGAACTCTTGCAAAATCTTAGAGAATCTGTTGACTTGTCAAATTCAACAAAAGGAAATCCAATTACAAGTGAACAAGGTAAAATTGAACTAGGTGAAGACATCTCTTTATTGACTAAATATCCAGATGCTCTAGAACCTGATACCTCTAAAAAGGATCTCAGTGATTTTCCATCTGCTATTGAAGGAGGTAAAGAGAAACCAACAGAAGAACCAGGTACCAGGCAGCAACAAACTGATTTGCAGTAATCAAACAAGAGACACTTGAAGTCTCATCCTTTGGAAAATCTAGTCTCCCCACTTGATTCAGAAATGCACACTGGATCTAAGACAAGAAACATGGTTTCCTTCTCAGCATTCTTGTCTTAAATTGAGCCCAACAATATCAAGGAAGCCTTGTAATATAAAGACTTGATAATTGCAATGCAGGAGGAGCTTTATTAGTTTGAAAGAAACAAGGTATGACATCTGGTTCCTAAACCTTTTGACAAAATTGTTATAGGGACCAAGTGGGTGTATATAAACAAAATGAATGAGTTTGGAACCACAGTAAGGAACAAGGCTCTGCTGGTGGTGTAAGGCTACAATCAAGAAAAAGGTATAGATTATGATGAAATATTTTCTCTTGTAGCTAGGATAGAAGCTATTCAGATTCTTATTGCTTTGTATCCTACATGGAGTTTAAACTATTTCAAATAGATGTAAAAAGTGCATTCTTAAATGGATACCTAAAGGAAGAAGTATATGTGAAGCATCCTACTGGTTTTGATAGTCATGAGTTTCCAGATAATGTGTTCAAGCTTGAAAAATCTCTATATGGTTTGAAACAAGCACCAAGAGCATGGTATAAAAGGTTATCCAAATTCCCGCTGGAGAATGGTTTCAAGAGAGGGAAGATTGACAACACTTTTTTCTTAAGATCTAGAGGAAATAATCTACTCATTATGCTGGTCTATATGGATGACATCATTTTTGGATCAACCTTAAATTCTATGTGCGAGGATTTTGCCAAGCCCATATGAAGTGAGTTTGAAATGAGCATGATGAGTGATCTTAAGTTCTTTCTTGGGTTACAAGTGAATCAAACATCTTATGGAGTTTTGATCAGTCAATAAAAGTATATCCATGATTTGTTGAAGAATTACAAAATAGAGGATGTTAAGCCAATAAACACTCCAATTAGCGCTTCCACCAAATTAGATAAGGATGAGCCTAGTCCCTCTGTGAATAAGATCATGTATCGAGGTATTATAGGTTCTTTCCTATATCTAATTACAAGTAGGTCTGACATTATGTTCAGTGTTGGCATTTGTACAAGATTTCAAGCATGTCTAAAGGAGTCTCACTTAAAGGCAGCCAAACAAATTTTGAGATACTTAAAGGGAACAACTGATCTTGCTCTCTTCTATCCATCTGGAGATACCTTTGATCTAATTGGGTATGCTGATGCTAATTGTGGTTGATTTCTTATTAATAGGAAAATGACATTTGGACTGTCTCACTTTCATGGGTCCTCACTAATTTCATGAAGGACTAGGAAACATAACTCAATTGATCTTTCTACAGATGAAGCTAAATATGTAGTTGCTGCTTCATATTGTGTTCAACTTCTATGGATCAAGAAACAAGTTGAGGATTTTGGAGTGGTTGTTAAGAGTGTGCCATTGTTCTATGAAAACGCCAGTGCTCTTAACATGGCAAAGAATCATGTCCAACACAAGAGGACAACGCATATTGATATTTAACATCACTTCCTAAGATACAATATTGATAAGGTGGTTTATCATTATGCAATTTTGTCGAACGGAGGACCAGGTTGCTGATATCTTCACCAAAGCTTTTGGAATAGAAAATTTTTAAAGGATTCGAGCCAGGCTCGGTCTGATCAAATTCCACTAATTCATCCCCAACATCGTGGCTATGAAAAGTGGGAAACCATATGATGCAAGGATTCTTGCATTATTTTACCGATTTACTTTTTAATGATGCCAAAAGGAGGAAGATTAGTGTGAGTGTGATTGTTTGTGTTTAGTGAAAGGGGGAACTCTTCAAATAATGTATTGATTAGTGATGTTGGTGATACGGGAAAGTAGTGTGTATGGATGGCTACTCTGAGAAGTCTAAGAAATCTGGATTTGTCATTATCAAAAAAGGGGAAAATGTTGGTTTCAAGCCTTGTTCTTTTTATGCCTATTATGTTTTGATGATTCACAAACTTCATCATCGGAACCTGGCCCATGCATATATAATTTACTTATGTTTATCTATTTGCCTAACCTAGTTGAAGGACCAGTTATGTGAACTGGTGTCCCAGTGTGCAGTCTTGCGGTTGCACACATTTGTCTTATGTACCAACTGTCTAGTACTTTTCTGAATAATGTCAGCATGTTAGTGGGACAATTTTTAGTGGTCCTTTCCAGCATCTACTAATGAGGAAGCTTCTCTCTCAATGCTCATTATATATATATATATATATATATATATATATATATATATATATATATATATATATATATATATATATTCATCATCCACTAAGAGAGAAGTCAAGTTTTTGCAAAAATTTAAAAGAAAAAGCGTCATCTGATACTTCAAAAATTCACCAATTTAGATACCTCTTGCTCTTAGTGAAATATGTTATTGTTTCTAGGTTGATTGTGTTTTTTGTACTGATCTTACAAATGTAAACTCACGTCTCATCTTGGAGATTCTTGTGAGTAGTTTGGTGGTTGATTTTGTGTTGAGTCGTGGTTCTAGCTAGAGTTAGCTAGTAAAGTTCTCATAGTAGAGTTATTGTGAGTGTGTGTAGCAATATATCTATTGCTAGTGAGTAGGAATTAAGAGTTTAATTCCTAGATGATATAAGGGTTGTAATCAGTTTGTTTGCTTGAAGTTTAGTGGAGAGATTGGTAAAATCCTATTGGGGTAGATCATGGTTTTACTCCCTTGAGCAAGGAGGTTTTCACATAAACATATCGTATTATTTATTTCCAGTAGTTTTGTTGTGTTTTTATTATTATTGAATATCTTCATAGAGGGACCTGGTACCTAATCAGGTCCTTGTTACAGTGGTGGACCTTTATGAACTATTATATTGGAACTGGTGAATTCAGTTACTAACTAGTAACCCTTACACTCAAGTTATTACTAAGTTCAAGACACTATCCCATTTAGTTAATCATTCAACCACTTGGCTCAATTCAATGTACAATTCTAGACAGAGTCATATACCTTTACACATCTTACTTCCTAGCACTTAGCAAAACTTAATTTTATGTTCTTAAGTTATAACATCTCCTTCTCTTATCACAATCAATCCTCTTAACTATCTTCTATCAAGAATATCTCATACTGCAAATATGTACAATATCGGGGTCACCCCTTTTAAGGTATTAAAGACTAGTTCTATGGATTACATGTTCTCCTACTCCTTTTATTTTTACGCACATTCACATATTAAACTTTGTAAATCATCAAGAAATTCACACAAATAGACACACCCATCAAGGGATCCATACATAACGCAACAACGCATAATTATATCATTATCATATTAATTCCATATTTTATCCATCCAAACTCTGTGCCCATATTCCTAGATATGAAATATCCCGTCAACTATAGTTATTACATGCAACTAATCCAAATCTACTACATATTAAACCATAACCTACCTCGATCGAAGATCTTAGAACAAGCAAGCCACACCAAGTTTGCTCTTTCCTTTCCTACACGCCTTCATTAGCCCAATCATCTAGAAATCAAATAATTATAGGAGTAATTAAGCAATTACTTTTTGAATAACTACTTTGGGAATTCAACCCACTAATTCTATCCTTATTCATGGTCTAAAACACTACCCAAGGGTCAACTTACCATTAACTAGCTCTATCATACTCAACCCATCTCCATTAATGGAGTTTCAAAGCTAAAGGTTTCATTTTTATTGAATTCAAGGCTACCAATTTCATGTTTTAGAATCACTAATTCATGCTAGGAGTTGTTAATTAACAATCTAGAAGTAATTCTACGTGATATTACCCCAACCCATAGGATTTACCCAAAATATCATGAATTTAGGATTCTTATCCCCAAGAATTTCACCATTAAAGATCATTCTAATGATTTTAAGATGTTATTGGATTGAAATACGAAGAAGATGATGAAAGAACTTACCTTAACAAAGAATTTTCACCCAAGGACTTGGAAAATAGCCCCCCATGGGATTTGGAATGAAGTTTTTGAGTTAAAACCCCCAAAATATCAAAAATCAACTTAAATACTGCCCAGTTACCACTGCAGCGGTTCGATTACTGCTGCAGCAGCAGTACCACTGTGGCAGTTAACTTTTCAGCTCGAACATTGTTCAGTAAAATGGCCATAACATCTTACTCCAAAGGCGGATTAACAAACGGTTGGAGGCGTTGGAATGAAGACTCAAAGATATTTCATTTAGTGGGTATTGATCCTCATAAATCTTTATAATCTAAGAGTAGTGCTTATTTGAAGTTGACCCTAGTTCAAACTTAGCTCAAAACTCAATCGGTAAGAACACTTCCAACTTAACTTTATTCTAGGGGTATTGTATGACCTTAGTTCATGTATAATGCACTCCCATACTATGTAATTGGTCCTATAACTTATGATGAATGAGGTTTTGATGCCTTTACCATAGATATTTTCAAAAACAACGAAATGGGTCATTACAATGGGAGAACTGACTTTCTTCCTAAATAATAAATTAGACCAAAACTGGAACATCCATACACCAAAAAAAGTACATCAAAGATTTTACTAAGAAATTTGAAATGGATGGGGTCAAGACAAATAATATTCCTATTTCGACTACCACAAAGCTTGACAAAGATAAAATAGGTGCATCTGTTACTAAGACAAAATATAGAGGAATGTTAGGTTTCTTTCTATATTTTACTGCAAGCAGATCTGACATTGTGTACAATGTGGGATTATATTCTAGGTTTCAATCATCCCCTAAGTAATCTCACTTGAAGACTGTAAAAATAATCCTAAGGTATCTCAACGGTAATCAAGGATTGGTGCTTTGGTACCCTGCTGGTGACTCATTTAAGCTTATAATTATGCTGATGCTGGTTATGCTGGATACTTGGTGGATAGAAAATGCACTTCTGGAATGGAATACTTCTTAGGACCTTGTCTTGTCTCTTTACAAAATCCCTGGGAAGAGAGCACTTCGAGAAGAATAGGTTAGCCCATAGGCTAAAGGAAAAATACAACTTCCCTCAATGATTGACTAGAAATCAAGGTGTGGATATGTAACACCCCGTACATTTTCGAACCCATGAGACTACCTTAAAATTTATTAAATTATTTAAACATGATATGGTTGGTGAATTATGCATTAATTTGTTGGGCTAAATTCATTTTGTGCTAATGGGCTCAAAAGAGGCCCAAAATCAACAAGAAAAGCATGACCCAAATGGAAAATGACCCATTCTTGTGTTGACCAAGTAAACACACATTAATTGTGCCCGAGTGTATGGCTAAGGATGACCAAAAAGGGAATATATAAGGGTCAAAATCATATTTTTATTCATTACAACTCTCATGTCATTTCTAGAATTATCCAAGACATTTTACACTTATCACAAGCCCTAAGCCATCACTCCCTTGGACAAAATCATCCTCTTGTAAGCTTTGGTAAGTTTTTACACTCATGGTTTAGTATATTATATGCTTAATATGGTGTATAAATTATGTTGTTTATGTTGTCAAAGTGTTGGACAGTTCACTATGTGTAAAACAATTTACTTTTGCTTAATCGGTGAAGGGTTTTGCCTTCTAAACTTGAAAGTAGACTTGTGGTCTTGAAGGAAATGAATTTGGTGGATTAAATATCAACATGTATGATGTGGTTATGTCCTTAAATTTCTTTCTCTTTGTATATAACATTTGGAATTGTTGTTGCGAAATTATGTATGAAATTGGTGACGTATTGAAAGGAAAATGTAGTTTTGGTCATGTTCATGTGTGTTGTGAAACCATGATTGTTTATTGGCATACAAGTGACCTAAAATATGAAAGTATAAGCTTAATTATGGCCATGGACCATTTATTACAAAAAGGAACCCTAAAATGACCCCTGGAGGCTGAAACGGGCACCCGCCCTCGCGTCTGGAGCACCTGCGGGCGCAGATGCCAACGCAGGTGGCTCTGGACAAGGCCAGAGGGGCACCTGCGGCTGCATGTCATCCACCTGCAGGCGTAGGTGGCTCCACAGACCATTCCAAAATTTTGTTTTGTATGTTTTTGTCTCTCTTTGATCCCCCAAGGCCCCTATACCCTTTTTGGGTGCAATTATCAACTTATGGTACCTTTTGAATGGTTTTAAGGGGTCATTTGGAGGCATGTTGGATTATATCAATTATAGATTGTTGTTAATGTGTTATTGTGAAAGGTATTGAGATGACTTGATGAAGTAATTGTGACGTGGTGTTAATGAGGAAGTGTAAAATATAAACTTGGTATGAAATGATATTGGTTTATGATATATTCATCAATGTGTGGAATGTGGTGGTGTTGTTGGCATGGTAATGCAGTTAATTGTATTGTAAAGGGTGAAATGACGTTATATGGCAGTCATATAGCTCATTGTTGTCTTATGCACTTGTAAGATAGTTAGATGATAATGTGAGCTCCGTTATGTACTTGTGTTGTAGAGTAAAACGTAAAGAAGGAGCTGGATTACTGTATTCACATATAGGACTATGTATTCATATTGGGAAGATAAGGTATGTAAGGTTACTCTATTCGTATCCTTTTGCAGCACATAGTGTTCACATTGTCATTGTACTTGTTCCATTCCGAAATGTGCTAAGGTATCTCATTTCAGGTTGTCATCTATTGTTATTCACATGTCTCTTAATCATGGACTGATGTTCCAAAGCTCCAATAATGTTATGACTATCAACTTATCAATCTCTCAAAAGTAAAGAAATAAAGTAAGGCATAGTTGTTTGTTATGTGAGTTCGGGTGGCAGCTTTGGGGGCACAAGCCTAGGTCGAGCCAATCTCGAGATTATTGGATCAGAGGAAAGATCTGGGGGCGGAAGTCTAGCTCGAGACGAACCTGACAGAGGGCAGCTCTGGGGGTAAGAACCTAGCTCAGGCCGAACCTGATATATTGGTTTATGGGTGGCAGCTCTGGAGGAATAAGCCTAGCTCAGGCCGATCCCAATGTTATGTTATGTTATGTTATGACCTACTGATCAGTTAGGGCCCAGGAACAGTATGATACAAATGATGATGAATGAGCGTAAAAGCAAAGAAAGTAATGAAAGCAATGTACATGGTTCCACATATACAGTACGGTGGTTTATTCACATAGATTACTCACTTATATTTGATTTCATTGAAGTTCTTATGTATGATGCAGTTTCTTATAGCCTTACATACTCAGTACATTCTTCGTACTGACATCCCTTGGGGGGCTTACCTTACTTGTTACAGGCACAGGTGCTATTAGACCTCCACAGTAGGCTGCGGGTCATCTACTGATATTGGTGAGCTCCAGTTGGTTCGGGGCTTTTCGAGTCACGTGTGTACACTTGTTTTAGTATTGTAAATTTTGTACAAAGCGGGGAATTTTCCCGACTTTAGGTTAGTTATGTCTATGCATCTGTAGAGGCTTTGTAGATTTTGTGGGACAAAGGAAGGGATGTAGGAAACGTATGCTTTTGACTTGATGGCTCTAACGACCAAGTTTCATATATATATATATATATATATATATATATATATATATCATATGCTCTCCATGTTTCGCCATTGGTATTGTGTATTTACATGAGGTGACATATCGTTCCCTCAGGGATAGTCACATAAATGTACATGAATGAAGATTGGTTCTCTCGGGCCTTAACGGCTTCGGGTGCCAGTCCGCCCCATTGGAATTCGAAGCGTGACAAAAGTGGTATCAGAGCAGGTCGTCCTAAGGGTGTATACAAAGCCGTGTCTGAGTAGAGTCATGCTTATGGATGTGTTGTGCACCATATTTATAAGTAGGAGGCTACGGGACATTTAGGAGTTGTTTCTTTTCTTCATATCTCGATCGTGCAATAGAGCCAATGTTGTAGGTGGAATTATATCTGACTATTGTAATTAGTTTTCTTTGTTATAGTAAAATGCCGATGACAAGATGAGGTAGGGGCAAAGGTAAGCAGGTAGATATGTGTCACGACCCAAATCATATTCGGGATGGACTGGCACCCGAAGCCGATAAGGCCCGAGAGAACCAATCTTTTCTCATGTACATTCATATGCATGTCTCTGTATGAACATCATTATATCTCATGCAATTATCCGGAAATCATGGAAACATGTACTATATATATGAAACTTGGCCGATAGGGCCATCAAGTTAATCTGGACATGCATCTCCTACATTCCTCTTCCCACATATGTCTACAAAGCCTCTACAGATACATATACATAGCCAAGCTAGAGTCGGGAGAAGTTCCCACTTTATACAACATTTATAATACAAAAATCAATGTACACTATGACTCGGAAATCCCCGAACCAACTGGAGCTCACCAAAAATCTGCAAATGACCCGCACTCTACTGTGGAGGTCTACTAACACCTGTGCCTGCAGTAAGTAAGTTAAATCCCCCCCAGGGGAGTCAGTACGAAGAATGTACCGAGTATGTAAGGCTATAAGAAACTGTATGATACACAAAGACTTCAATGTAATCCAATATAAGTGAGTAATCAATATGGATAAATCACTGTTCTACATATGCAGGACCATGTACCTTACATTCATTTTGAATAACCCATCGTTCTGTATCTTTGGAACTAATGTAATTTACCTTTATTACTTTCTTTGCTTCTGTGTCCCTTCATCATCACCTGTGCTATACCGTACCCAGGCCCCAACTGATCAGTGGGTCTTAACTTAACATAACATTATGTTGGGATTGGCTCGAGCTAGGCTTATGCCTATAGAGCTACCACCCATGAATCAATATATCGGGCTCGGCTCGAGCTAGGTTATTACCTCTAGAGCTGCCACCCATAAACCAACATATCAGGTTCGACTCGAGCTAGGTTATTACCTCTAGAGCTACCACTTGTCAGGATCGGCCCGAGCTAGGCTTATGCCTCTAGGACTACCCCCTGATCCAATAATCTCAGGATCGGCTCGAGCTAGGCTTATGCCTCTAGAGCTACCACCCGTACTCTTACAACCAACAATATGCATTACTTTTTTTCTTACTTTTGAGAGATTGATACACTCGCTTGTGAAAGATTGATACTTTGAGGATCATGACATTATTGGAAGCACACATATATGCATTACTTTACTCCTTCACTTCATGAGATTGATACTTAGTGGTTAAAACATTATTAGAACATGGAACATAACATTATTGAGAATTTGGACCCATGTCCATCATTATGTAACTCATGAACAACAACGACTCATGAATGAGGGATATGTGACTTAAGAGTGAATAGATTCTCCTTACGTCGTCACTTTCCTTGAAACAGTTTCTTTTAGTAGTTACAACATTATGAGAGCTTTGGAACTTCAGTCCATAGATAAGATACATATGAATGCCAATCGGTCAATGAATAGGAAACATGTGGATAACAATATATATCAAACCTGAATGAGATACCTTAGAATATTTCAAAAAGGAACAACTACTACGACAATGTGAACAATATCTGCTGCAGAAGGATACGGAAAGAGTAACCTTACATACCTCCACTCCCAAGTATAAATACACAAGCCCATAGATGAACACAATAGTCCATATCCTTCCTTACATTTCACTCTACAATACAAGTATATAACGGGCGTACGTTAACAATCAACTACCTTACAAATGTATAAGTGTCACCATGAGTTACGTGACTGCTATATAGCATCATTTTGTCTTTCACAATACAATCCACTGCATTAACATTCCAACAATCACCATAGCATTCCACACATTGACCAAGACATCATAAACCAATAACATTTCTCACCAAGTTTACCCTTTACACTTCCTCATTAACACTACATTACCTTTTCTCCGTCAAGTCACTCGATAGCTTTCATAATAACACATGAAAAACAATCCATGATTTATACCATTCAAAAATACCTCCGGGATACTCCTTTAAAGTCATTCAAAAGGTACCATAAGTTGATAATTACATCCATGAAGGGTATAGGGGCTTTGGGGTGTCAAAGAGATGCGAAAACAACCGAAATGAACTTCTGGGCTGACTTACGAAGCCACATGCGCCCGCAGGTGGCTGAGGTGCGCCCTAAAGTGACCTTTGACAATATCCAAAGGCACCTGCATTGGCATCTACGCCCGCAGGTGCCTTCGTCTGCGGGGGCGGATGCCCGTTTTGGCAAAAATGGGTCCTTTTTGGGTCTTTTTTTGCAATGAATGGTCCATGATCACAAATAAACTTACCTTGACATATTTTAGATCATATTGTATGCCAACAATCAGCCATGGTTTCACAACACACATGAACATCACCAAAACCACACTATTCCTTTAATACACCACCAAATCCATGCACAATTTTGCAATAACAATTCCAAACATTATGTACAAGAATAAAACAAGTTAAGACTATAATTACATATCACATGTAAATATTGAATCCATAAAGTTCACTTCCTTCAATACCACAAGTCCATTTTCAAGTTTACAAGGCAAAACCTTTTTCCGATTGCAAAAATAGACAGTTTTACACATAGTACACTCTCCAACACTTTGTCAACATAACCAACATGATTTATACACCATATTAAATATATAATATAATAAACCATGAGAATAAATACTTACCAAAGAGTGATCTTGTCCCAAAAGAGATGAGGGCTTAGGGTTTGTGTATAGAGAGAAAAGTTTGGAAAAATGTTAGAAAAGGGCATGTGTGCTTTGATGAATAAAAAATCTGATTTTCTTGACTTATATAGCCCCTTTATAGTGATACTTATCCACACATTTGATGTGTTTACTTGGTCAATGAAAGATCAATGAAAGAATGGGTCAAGTTCCCTTTTTGGTTCATGTCTTTATTATGATTTTTGGGCCTCATTTGGTCCCAATGGCACAAGACTCATTAATGCCCAACAAATTAATGTATAATTCATCAAATCTATCATGTTTCAATATTTCCATAAATGTTACGGTAGTCAACCAGACTCATAAACTTATGGAATGTTACAATATGCTTGCCGGAGAAGGAACGAGTAAAGCACCATCTGACCAATCTAGTCAAGGTGGTGCTGAACAGGAGTTTGCATCGTGGGCTTCTTCTCCTCTTCCATTTCTGGAAGAGCCAATAGGTAGAGAAGTACCTGCAGAACCGCCTATGAATGCCACTGAACAGGATTTAAGAAATGCAGTACATATGTTGACTTAGATAGTTGTTGCATAAACTCAGGGAAAAGTTGGTCCAATGACAAGTGATGATGGGGCGGCTAGAGTAGCTAGTCGGCGTACACAAGATTTTTTGAAATTAGATCCTCCCACGTTCACCTGGTCAGATCCAAATTCATACCCATAAGACTTCGTGGACCAAATCCAAAGGGCTCTAGATGTTATGCACGTGACTGGTGTAGAAACAGTTGAGCTTGCAGCCTATAGATTGAAAGGAGAAGCTATATTGTGGTATGCAGATTGGAAACGATCGAGGGGTATTGGTGCACTTCCAGCTAGTTGGGAAGAATTTAAAACGACCTTTGTTGATCATTATCTCCCATATGAGATCCGAGAGGCTCGTACGGATCAGTTTTTAAATCTTCATCAAGGGAATATGAGTGTCAGAGAATACAGTCTCTGATTTAATTCTTTGGCTCGATATGCTCCGAATGTAGTGGCCATAATGGAAGACAAAGTCCACCTATATGTGGATAGATTAGAGCCATATTTGGTGAGGGACTGTACCATTGCTGCTTTGAACAGAGATATGGATATAACCAGAATATAGGCTTTTGCACAGAAGATGGAGGAACAGAGGCAAAGAAGGAGGGTGCACGAATTTGAAAGAGGGCCGTCAAAGAGGGCTAGACCTATGGGACAGTCTATGACATCCCAAAGAGAATCTAGGACTCGGGTTTTCACTAGACCACCTAGACCATCATTCTCTTATTCCACAACAGGCACTCAATCTCAATTTTGAAGGTTTAGAGGCAGTCAAGCTGGGCAGAGTAGTGGGCTTCAAGGTTCACAGGCAGCAGGATTTCCTCGTCAACTATGTCAGCACTACGGATGGATTTATTCAGGTACATGCCAGTTAGGGACGACTGCTTGCTTTTGGTGCGGTATGTTGGGGCACATGATGAGAGAGTGTCCACCAAGGGGCATGAGTGGTATAGCACGACCTATGGGATCAAATGTTGCATCATCATCATCGGTTCCTTCCCTAGGCAGAGGTGTATAGCCTGCTGTTCATGGTAGAGGTGCCAGAGGAGAAGCCAGTTCCAGTGGAGCCCAAAAATGCACCTATGCTCTAGTGGACCGACAGAATTCAGAGGCTTCTCCTGATGTAGTCACAGGTACATTATCCATATTTTTGCATAATGTATATGGATTGATTTACCTGGGTTCTACATTGTCATATGTTACTCCATTGATTGCTGCAAAATTTAAAAGAACTCCAGAATTATTAATTAAGTCAATTGAAGTATCCACACCGGATGGTGAATCTATTATTCCAAAAAGGGTATATCGTAATTGTGTAGTAACTGTGTGTGATCATGATATGTTGGTTGACCTTATTGAACTGGACATGGTGAATTTTGATGTTAGAATGGGTATGGATTGGTTGGCTTCTTGTTATGCCACGATAGATTGCCGAGCTAAGAAAGTACATTTTTATTTTCCGCAAATGAATGTTCTTGAATGGAAGGGTAATGTAGGGGCACCGAGAGGAAAATTTATTTCCTATCTTAAAGCAAGGAAAATGATAGCCAAGGGGTACATATGTCACTTAGTAAGAGTGAAAGATACTGATGTGGAACCACTAACTCCTTAGTCAGTTCTAGTGGTCAATGAATTCCTTGATGTATTTCCTAAAGATCTTCCAGGTTTACCTCCAGAATGGGAAGTAGAGTTTGGTATTGACGTAATCCCAGGTACTCAACCTATCTCTATTCCTCCGTATCGAATGGCTCCAGCAGAATTACAAGAACTGAAGGAGCAATTAAAAGATTTGCTGGACAAGGGGTTCATAAGGCCTAGTATGTCCCCATGGGGTGCACCAATATTATTTTAACGGAAGAAAGATGGCACATTGAGAATGTGTATTGACTATCGGCAATTGAATAAGGTAACGATCAAGAACAAATATCCCCTCCCCAGAATTGATGATTTGTTTGATCAGTTACAGGGTGCCAAATATTTTTCAAAGATTGACCTGAGATCGGGATATCATCCGGGAAGGGTTAGAGACAAGGATATACCCAAGACAACTTTTCGAACACGGTATGGCCACTATGAATTCTTAGTTATGTCATTTGGACTAACAAATGCACCAACTATTTTTATGGATTTGATGAATATGGTGTTTAAGCCATTTCTAGATGTGTTCATGACGGTGTTTATAGATGACATTCTGGTTTATTCAAGATCAGAAGAAGACCATGCCAAACACTTACGACAGGTGTTACAGATTATTCGTGATCATAAGTTATATGCCAAGTTCTCTAAATGTGAATTTTGGTTGAAATCCGTAGCATTCTTGGGTCACATTGTGTCAGATTAAGGGATAAGGGTTGATATGCAAAAGATAGAAGCGGTAAAGAATTGGCCAAGACCTATGACGCCTACCGAGATTCGTAGTTTTCTTTGATTGGCCGGTTATTATAGAAGGTTTGTTGAAGGGTTTTATTCAATTGATGCACCTTTAACCAAGCTAACCCACAAGGAAATCAAGTTTTAGTGAATGATGCATGTGAGAAAAGTTTCCAAGAGCTGAAAGATAAATTGACTTCTACACCCGTATTGGTACTTTCGAAAGGCACAGAAGGGTATGCAGTATATTGTGATGCTTCAGGAGTCGGTTTAGGATGTGTATTGATGCAACACGGTAATGTAATAGCTTATGCCTCACGACAGTTGCGGACACATGAGAGAAACTATCCCACACATGATCTTGAGCTAGCAGTTGTGGTATTTGCTTTAAAGATATGGAGCCATTATTTGTATGGAGTTCATGTGGAAATCTACTGATCATAATAGTTTTAAATATATCTTTAAGCAGAAGGACTTAAATCTGAGGCAGCAGAGGTGGCTGGAACTCTTAAAAGATTATGATATTGATATCCTATATCATCCAGGAAAAGCAAATGTGGTAGCTGATGCATTAAGTCGCAAAATAGTAGGAAGCACTAATGGTCAGTTGACAGAGAAGCAATGTATAGTCAAGGATCTACATCAACTAGCCAGCTTGGGAGTTCGCCTTCTTGAATCCCCAGATAAAGGGGTTATTGTGCAAAATGCAGCAGAATCTTTCTTAGTAGCTGAGGTGAAAGATAAACAGGATACGGATCCTATTTTGTTTCAGCTAAAAGAGAATGTACAATAAGGTTTGACAAAGGCATTTGATCTTACCCAAGAGGGAGTACTTCAATGCAAGGTAGGTTGTGTGTACCGGATGTAGATGAGCTAAGGAGACGAATTATGACAGAGGCACATCATTCACGATATTCTATTCATCCGGGAGCTACCAAAATGTACCATGATTTAAAAGAAATGTATTGGTGGGGAAATATAAAGAAGAACATTGCAAAATTTATAGCTCAATGTCCAAATTGTCAACAAGTAAAAGTAGAGCATCAGAAACCTAGAGGTTATATGCAATGTATCAATCTTCCAGTCTGGAAATGGGACATGATTAACATGGATTTCATCATAGGTTTGCCTCGTACACTACGAAAATTTGATTCCATATGGGTAATAGTTGACAGACTTACCAAGTCAGTGCATTTCCTACCAGTCAAGACCACCTATGCAGCTGAAGAGTATACACGGTTGTATGTTAAAGAGATAGTACGATTACATGGGATTCCAATCCCTATTATATCAGACAGAGGAGCTTAATTTACTGCACATTTTTGGAGATCTTTTCAGAAGGGTTTGGGTATGCAAGTGAATTTGAGTACGACTTTTCATCCTCAGACTGACGGACAAGCAGAATGTACTATCCAAACACTTGAAGATATGCTACGAGCTTGCATGTTAGATTTTAAAGGCAGTTGGGATGATCATTTACCTCTTATTGAATTTTCCTACAATAATAGCTATCATTCAAGTATCAAATGGCACCTTACGAAGCTTTATATGGAAGGAAGTGTAGATCACCAATTGGATGGTTTGAAGTGGGTGAAACTGCTTTACTTGGGCCAGATCTTGTTCATCAAGCTATGGAGAAAGTTAAAGCAATCCAATAGCGGCTACAAATGGACCAAAGTAGATAGAAGTCATATACTGATGTTAGAAGAAGAGGGCTTGAATTTACCATAGACGATTGGGTATTCTTGAAGGTGTCACCGATGAAAGGGGTAATGAGATTTGGAAAGAACGGGAAGTTGAGTCCACGTTATATAGGTCCATATGAAATTATCAGAAGGTTTGGACAAGTTGATTATGAATTGAAACTACCCCAAGAACTCTCCACAGTTCATCCAGTGTTTCGTGTTTCGATGCTTCGAAAGTGCATAAGAGATCTATCTCATATTGCTCCCATTGAAGATGTACAAGTTACGGAGGATCTCACTTATGAAGAGACACCTATTGCTATTCTGGATCGACAAGTGAAGAGGTTAAGGAATAAAGAAGTAGCTTCCATAAAAGTGCTTTCGAGAAATCAACAGGTAGAAGAGATCATATGGGAAACTGAAGAAATGATAAAGTCCAAGTACCCTCATTTGTTTCAAATGGAAGAGAAAGTTCAAAATATGGGATCGGAGAAATAAAAAGTATTTATAAGCATTATGTATATATATGATCACATGAAGAATGATCCTAGATTTGCATTTGTTCAAATTGGACAATGTCACTAACATTCGAGGACGAATGTTTTTAAGGGGGGAAGGATGTAACACCCCATACATTTTCAAACCAATGAGACTACCTTAACATTTATGAAATTATTTAAACATGATATGGTTGGTGAATTATGCATTAATTTTTTGGGCTAAATTCATTTTGTGCTAATGGGCTCAAAAGAGGCCCAAAGTTAACAAGAAAGAAATGGCCCAAATGGAAAATGACCCATTCTTGTGTTGACCAAGTAAACACACATTAATTGTGCCCAAGTGTATGGCTAAGAATGACCAAAAAGGGAATATATAAGGGGCAAAATCAGATTTTTATTCATTACAACTCTCATGCCATTTCTAGAATTATCCAAGACATTTCACACTTATCACAAACCCTAAGCCATCATTCCCTTGGACAAGATCATCCTCTTGTAAGCTTTGGTAAGTGTTTACACTCATGGTTTAGTATATTATATGCTTAATATGGTGTATAAATCATGTTGTTTATGTTGTCAAAGTGTTGGACAGTTCACTATGTGTAAAACAATTTACTTTTGCTTAATCGGTGAAGGGTTTTGCCTTCTAAACTTGAAAGTAGACTTGTGGTCTTGAAGGAAATGAATTTGGTGGATTAAATATCAACATGTATGATGTGGTTATGTCCTTAAATTTCTTTCTCTTTGTATATAACATTTGGAATTGTTGTTGCGAAATTGTGCATGGAATTGGTAACGTATTGAAAGGAAAATGTAGTTTTGGTCATGTTCATGTGTGTTGTGAAACCATGATTGTTCGTTGGCATACAAGTGACCTAAAATATGAAAGTATAATCTTAATTATGTCCATGGACCATTTATTACAAAAAAGGACCCTAAAATGACAACTGGAGGCTGAAACGGGCACCAGCCCTCGCATCTGGAGCACCTGCAGGCACAAATGCCAACACAGGTGACTCTGGACAAGGATAAAGGGGCACCTGAGGCTGCATGTCATCCACCTATGGGCGTAGGTGTCTCCACAGACCAGTCCAAAATTTTGTTTTGTATGTTTTTGTCTCTCTTTGATCCCCTAAGGCCCCTATACCCTTTTTGGATGCAATTATCAACTTATGGTACCTTTTGAATGGTTTTAAGGGGTCGTTTGTAGGCATGTTGGATTATATAAATTATGGATTGTTGTTAATGCGTTATTGTGAAAGGTATTGAGATGACTTGATGAAGTAATTGTGACGTGGTGTTAATGAGGAAGTGTAAAGTATAAACTTGGTATGAAATGATATTAGTTTATGATGTATTGGTCAATGTGTGGACTGTGGTGGTGTTGTTGGTATGCTAATGTAGTGAATTGTATTGTAAAGGATGAAATGACGTTATATGGCAGTCATATAGCTCATTGTCGTCTCATGCACTTGTAAGATAGTTAGATGATAACGTGAGCTTTGTTATGTACTTGTATTGTAGAGTAAAACGTAAGGAAGGAGCTACATTACTGTATTCATATTGGGAAGATAAGGTATGTAAGGTTACTCTATTCGTATCCTTCTGCATCACATAATGTTCACATTGTCATTGCACTTGTTCCATTCCGAAATGTGCTAAGGTATCTCATTTCAGGTTGTCATCTATTGTTATTCACATGTTCCTTATTCGTGGATCAATTGCTATTCACATGCCTCTTAATCATTGACTGATGTTCCAAAGCTCCAATAATGTTATGACTATCAACGTATCAATCTCTCAAAAGTAAAGAAATAAAGTAATGCATAGTTGTTTTTTATGTGAGTACGGGTGGCAGCTTTAGGGGCACAAACCTAGCTCGAGCCGATTCCGAGATTTTTGGATCGGGCGAAGCTCTGGGGGTGGAAGCCTAGCTCGATCCGAACCTGACAGGGGGAAGCTCTGGGGTAAGAACCTAGCTCAGGCCGAACCTGATATATTGGTTTATGGGTGGCAGCTTTGGAGGCATAAGCCTAGCTCGGGCCGATCTCAGTGTTATGTTATGTTATGTTATGACCCACTGATCAGTTGGGGCCCGGGTACAATATGATACAAATGATGATGAATGAGCGTAAAAGCAAAGAAAGTAATGAAAGCAATGTACATGGTTCCACATATACAGTACAGTGGTTTATTCACATTGATTACTCACTTGTATTTAATTTCATTGAAGTTCTTATGTATGATTCAGTTTCATATAGCCTTACATACTCAGTACATTCTTCGTACTGACGTCCCTTGGGGGACTTACCTTACTTTCTGCAGGCACAGGTGCTAGTAAACCTCCACAGTAGGCTGCAGGTCATCTACTGATATTGGTGAGCTCCAGTTGGTTCGGGTCTTTCCGAGTCATGTGTATACACTTGTTTTGGTATTGTAAATTTTGTATAAAGCATAGACTTGTCCCGACTTTAGGTTGGTTATGTCTATGCATCTGTAGAGGCTTTGTAGATGTTGTGGGACAAAGAAAGGGATGTAGGAAATGTATGCTTTTGACTTGATGGCTCTAACGACCAAGTTTCATATAATATATATATATATATATCATATGCTCTCCATGATTTCCGCCATTGGTATTGTGTATTTACATGAGATGCCATATCGTTCACTCAGGGATAGTCACATGAATGTACATGAATGAAGATTGGTTCTCTCGGGCCTTAATGGCTTCGGGTACCAGTCCGCCCCATTGGAATTCGAGGCGTGACAGGATAATGCTTGTTAAGTAATAGATATTGTAATTAACTCAGTTCTTTTTCCTTCATAGGATCAGATCCATAAATTTAGAGTTCACCTCCAGGATTTGATGATATTATCTTATCTCTTTCTTAAAAATTCTCCTACCTAGCAAGGAAGGCATATAAGGACCAAGTCCTTAAGTTAGGTATGCGTATCCTTTGCAAAGTATTCAAAAGTTAAGTGAAATTTTTTAAAAAATGTTGTTTTGTCATAATAACCTAATCCACAACATCACACCACCTACTATAAATAAGACAAACTCCTAAAGCAAGAAAATCAAATAAAATGCCTTTAATCATTATTACTTTTTTCTAAAATTGATAACCGTCATCTCAACCATTCCAGCTCTTTAAAATGCTTCTTCTCTCTCTCAAAACTATCCATGTTTACGAAACCCTTATTCAAAATTTTCTCTGATTTTTCTATGATCTCTCTCCTAAAAATCTCAAAAACTTCATCAAATGGTATCTTCACTCCCTTCATATTCATCTGTGAAGCCCACAGCTTCCCCATTCCACTATTTTGTCGATTATTCTAATAATAAAGACTTCTTATCATTTACTAATGCTAACACTAGAGGGAACCAAGGTCTCGATCTTTATCTCCCACTCTCCCATTTGATCCTTCAAGATCTCATCTCCCATTCCCCACTCAGGTTCCTCTCCAAAACCTTCATCCCCTCAAGCCCAAAAATCTGACTCCTTAAAGTACTCCTAGAGTTCAGAAGATGTGAACACTGCTACTCTTTCTTCTCAAGCACCTAAATATCCTTTTTCTGCTGCAAAAGAAGTTGACAGTGATGGTGATATTCTTATTGCCCCTAAATACTTAAAATGAGTGTCATACTCCATTCTAGGGTACAAAAAAGGGGCTGTTCATAAACCCAAGCCCCTCACCAAATCCAAATCTACACCACAATCCAACCCCTCATCCTTATTGCCTCTAAAAAAATTCCTAACACAAAGAAAAGGGCTACAAAAGTAAGGGAGCCTGAAGAAGCTAAAAGAGCCAGAGTGGTTAGAGGGAAGAAAAAGATTGGTAATGATGATGAACCCATTGATGTTGAAGAAGAAGAAGAGGAGGTTGAAGAAGAAGAAGATACTCCCTCTCAGAAAGGGAAAATAAACAAGAACTATGAAAAGTTCTTGAGATTGGGCCCTATTAGCTACTATTCTACTCAACTCAACCTGAAGGGTAGAAATCTTGATGATAAGGTAATTGAAAATCCTTTTATCGAGAAATTACTTGATAGACTTAGGTTCCAAGGTTGAGAACATTTGTTTAAGATGAAAAATATTGTTCTATTTAACAAGGAGTTGATAGAAGTTAATGCAAATTTGAAAATATTAGTGGGGTGTGTGGTGACTTCCAGTGTTAGTGGATTAGAGATTGTTTTTGACCATGTTAAATTAAGAAAAATCCTAAATGTGCCTGTAGAGGGGTTAGACCAGTATGTATGGAAGACTGATGGGGGCTGTTTGCTAACAAGGAAGTTCTCTCAGGAGAAGAGAAGAGGAAGCCCAACAAAGTGTTAAAGGGAAAGATATCTCTATTTCACAAACCCTTATTTGAGATTGTGAACAAGGAGATACTGCCCAGGGGAGAAAGAAGGTATGCGAGTAGTTTCAAGGATCTAGGGATCATGAATGCCTTGAATATGGATGAGAAGGTAAACCTTCCAGCTCTTATGATCAAGCATATGGAGAGAGTTACATCTCTAAAGACTGTTCCTCATAGTCTAACATATGGATATCTACTCTCTATAGTATTTAAGAGTTTTGGGGTGCTTTTGGGGAAAGGAATAGCAGCTATAAGGAATGACAGGGTTACTAACTCAACCTTGGATGAATGTGACTACTTACTTTAGAAGCCTGTTAGAAAGAGGAGATCAAACCTTATGACTCAGATGCTACAGGATTTGAAAGCTGCAGATAAGGAGATTGCTCAGTTAAGGGAATAGAATTCTTGTCTAAAGGAGTGTATTTAAAGATCACAAGCTCAAGTGAACAACCTGAAAACTGAGATGATAATTCAGTAGAGCAAACACTTTGAAAAACACCCAGTCTCTCATGGAACTCCTTCCCAAGCCCAAGCCTCCCTCCTCATCCTCCTAAGCCCCTATTGATTTAGCCCCTTTATTACTCTTGATCCTAATTTTTGATGGTTCTGATGACAAACAATGATTGTTTTTGATATTTTATAACTAATGTTTGGATATTTTGTTTTGGGCCAATGGTTGACTTAATTTGTGCTTATCTTACTCATATTGCTGCATTATGTCTGCTTTCCTTCGCTTTTGAATTACTGTGATTTGAATAGATAATATCCTTAGTATTTAAGAGAGGCGTCTCTCTTGATTGTGGCTCTATTGGCTCAATGACATTGAGTTTTTACATGTTATAATCTATATTTAGAATGCATTGTCCTGGTCTTATTTTAATGATGTCAAAAGGAGGAAAAAGTCTAAAAAAAATTATTGTTAAGTTTGGATCTTGCTCTTGATCTTGATATTGCAGTATGAAGTGATTGATAATAATGACAGTTTGGTTCTTATTCTTAATATTGTGGTTGTGCAGTGATAAACCATTACCAGGTGTCATCAGTTATACTTACACTGTAAAGACTTAAACAAAAAATAGATATAGGTTTGCCATCATCAAAAAAGGGGAAATTAAAGACTCCTTGATTACAAGTTTTAATGCTAGGAAAATTATATTTTTGATATAAGTCTATTTATGGAAGTATTCTTTCTATGGTATAACCTGTGGCCGTGTTAGAAGGAAAAGTTTTGTCGGCTTTCCTACCAAAAGAGGATTTCATGTTGCATCTATAAAATAAGAAGAACAAGAAAGATTTTGACTCACTTATTGCATACACATAGCATATACAACTCTCAAGAAATATGAGAATATTCAACAGGCATCCATTGAAGGTTCTTCTGAGTGGTGTCATAGTTTAGTTATTTAGTTATAGCTATTCTATTGTGATAGATAATGTGTTATAGTTGGTGAGACTTGTAACAAGAATTAGATTTGGCTTCTTTGAAATGTTTTTGTTAGAAACAGTTATAGATAACTGTTATGTCTAGGTACTAGAGTTAGTTCCTTTGGTTATTGAGTTGCAATCATAAAATTTGTTTGAAATTAGTGAATTTGAGCTCAACATTAGTTACTCCTTGAGAGAGGAGGTTTTTCTATGTAAATTTCTTATTAATTATAAAGAGAAAGACTTTCTTATAAAATGCTAGATCCCATCTTTCATGCTTCTGGTTCCGTGGAAGGTGAATGGGCCAGGGACAGAACTCCGGGAACATAACTCCTGGGGGAGCACTCTCCAAGGAGATAACATCATTCTGTCACCGCGAGCTTGGGGCATTGGATTAGGATTTCCCCACCTCATAAAACATTATTTAATGCTTCTTAAACATATGATATGAAAGAAGATGAGTCTTTATTCGCCTTATTAGGCATAGTTTACTTATAGCTCAAGATATATCTGCTAAGAACCTGGTCCCTAAGAAAAACAATTGGCACTAGCTTTCTTCGAACAACCCTTCTATTTTAAGAAAGGGAGGTTAGTGTTATGGTATCTAACCTATAAGAGGTCTTTAAAATTTTCCCTAAATATTACTCATTTTAGTAGTATAGGAAACATGAACAACATCAGGAATTTCCCCACTCCTGTCTCACACTCTTTGTTCTCTCTCTTCCTTCCTTTGTACTCTTTTTCTTATATCTTCTCCCATTTCATTCCATGATTGCATTATTTTATCTCTTAATTTTATCCTTCTTAATTTAATCATTCATATGTTCGTTTCAGTGATATCAGCTCAGAGATATGAATTGAAGTTTGTTATTGTTGAAACTAGTACCTCAAAAGCAAGAGATTAGTTGCAATTTTTGCAGATAAAT
This sequence comes from Capsicum rhomboideum, assembly GCA_031232105.1. Lineage (NCBI taxonomy): Eukaryota > Viridiplantae > Streptophyta > Magnoliopsida > Solanales > Solanaceae > Capsicum > Capsicum rhomboideum. The sequence goes on from CP124715.1 coordinate 96,823,317, forward strand.
AAGGCTGCAATATTGTGTGAAATTTGATCTTCTAGTGCATCTTTTAGGCTATAACTTTTGGAAATAAAATATTAAGTTTATTTTTACTCCTTTTGTTTTATCTTTTCCAACTATAAACTCATGTATAAATATGACAATGATTATTTCAATAAAGATGTGCAACTTAACCTAGTTCATCTATTCTTTCTTTCTTTGTCAATATCCGATCCTTTCCCCTACAGATTGGTCCATCTTGATGGACTTGTTGAAGAGAATGAATCAAAATAATCAATTGTTCCATCAAAAAGTAATATACAACTATTTTTTAAATTGTTATCTTTAATAGTCTATAGAAAATGAATTTTGAAACAAGCTTCTTAACTCCACCCATCTTCCATGGTGAGAATTATCAAGTTTGAACAATTAAAATGATGGTTTATCTTGAAGCATTGGTTCTCTAGAAAGTAATAGAAAAAACTATGAAACAATTTCCTTTGGAGAAAATCCAACAATTAACCATAAAAATTCACAAGGATTTATCTTGATGCGTTGAATCTCTAGAAAGTAATAGAAAAAACTATGAAATAATTTACTTTGGAGAGAATCCAATGACTAACCATAAAAATTCACAAGGCGAAAAGGACAAGGAAAGATAAAGCCTGTCATTTCTCTGTAACATCACCTTCAACTCTCATCAAAATCATGCAAATGGACTGTGCGAAAGATATTTAAGAGTATCTAAAAAAGAAAGATCAAGAAAATGAAAGAGTGTAGAATGTGAAAGTGATATCTGATTTGAGAATTTGAAATAAAGAAAATGTAAGAATTAGAAACTATAAAAGATTATTGAGACCAACTACTCAGCTTAGTCAATAAAGTGAGATTGTTTGGTAAGGATTTTTCTGGTGAAAGAATTATTCAGAAAATTCTTGTTACACTTCCTGAGAAGCATGAACCCATAATCTCATTTTTGTAGATCTCTAAGGATCAGTCAATCATTATCTTGTAAAAACTTGTTAAAGTGTTGCACACAATAGAGCAAAAAAGAATAATGTAGAAAGAAGACTCTGTTGAAGGTAGTTTTGAAGCTAATTCATAGAACAAAAAGTCAAACAAGAAAAGGAAAAAGAATAAGAAGCATAAACTGAGCAATATTAACATCAATTAGGGAGGAACTCATCCATCCTGCCCTCATTGTAAAAGACAAATCATTCATAACAAAAATGTTAATGGAGACTAAATGTCAAGTGCAACAAATGTGGTCAATTAGGTCATGTGGAGTTATTATGCAAGTTGCGACTACAATAAAAAGAAATTAAGATTGCTGCAAATCAATATCAAGAAGAGTAATTGCTTGTAGCAACTTATTTTGCTTGTAAAACTCTTTTTAAAAGTTGGTTAATTGATAGGATGTATAAATCATATGAACTATGATCAAGAGCTCTTTAAAAATCAAGAAAAATGAAAGTTAGCATTGAAAATAAATATCTCACATCGAAAGACAGTGGAATAGTTACAATAGAAACCCTTACACGTTTGAAACTTATAACTAATATACCTTTTGTTCATGATACTGATAAAAAAACTTTTTAAGTATTGGAAAATACTTAAAAAGGTTCCACTGTTTTGTTTGAATTAAAAAAAATATGTGATCAAGAATGTTGATAACAAGGAGGTATTCAATGTAAAAATGAGAGGAAAAAGTTTTTCCTTGAACTTGTTAGATGAGGAACATGAGTTGTCCAGTTGAAAAATAAATTAAAATTGTAGCACAAAAAACTTAGACATTTTTACTATGATGCCATATTCTTTCAAAAAAGAAAATCAATTAGCAGATGAGCTCCCAAAACTTGAGAAAAATCTACTTGCTTGTGAAACTTGTCAGCTTGAAAAGTAAATTAGCCTTTCTTTTCAAATTCATCCGGGAAGGCAAAGATAATCTATAAATTATTCACACGGATGTAGTTGTACCTCAGAAAACACCATTTTAAGGATAGTAAGTATTACATCGCATTTATTGATGATTGTTTGTACATGATATTATTAGATTTATTTTTTAAGTATTAAATGTGAGAACACTGATGTATTCCAGAAATATAACACTTTCATGAAAAATTAAAGTGGTTTCAAAGTTTAAGTTATGAAAACATATAATGAAGCTGAGTATACTTCAGAAAATTCAACAAGTTTTCGGATGAAATAGGAATTAAGCATCAGATAAAGGCATCCTATACTCCTCAACAAAATGGAGTAGTAGAAAGGAAAAAATAGGACGCTGATAGAGATAACAAGGTTTTGTTATGAGGAAGGATTGCCAAATAAATTTTGGACCAAAGCTACAAATACTGTAGAATTTTGGCTAAACAAATTGCAAACTATAAGCCCATTTGGATTAGCTTAAAAAATGTCTTTTAAGTATAAATGCTTAAAGTACTTTTTAAGTACTGAAATTTATTTTTATAAATAAGCAATTACTTGTTTGGATAAAATTGTTGAAGCTGAATAAAAGTCTTGTTGATGTGTTTGGTAAACACGTAATGGTAAGACACTTTTTTCTGTTAAAGTGAGTGAAATACCCTTAAAGTTGTTAATATTATGAAAATATGATTACTATAATATTTTTATTTTTAAAATAATTCAAATTAAAATTAATATATATTTTAATTCAATTTCAAAATAAACTGATTATTTAAATTAATTTATAATTATAAAATATTTTTAATTTTTAAATTATATAATTTAGATAATGTATGAGAAAGAGAAGAGTCCTATTGGGATGCCTTTCCTATTTCGACCACAACTACTGTTGCTACTCTCTCCAGGAAGCAGAGATTCTTCCATAGTTGAAACTGAAGCAAAAATGAGAAGAATGGTGAATAGAGTGAATAAAGGAGTCATTTGGGTTCATTTAAGATACATATACACATACTTTTGAGAGAATTCCAAAAAGAATTACTGTAACGACCCAAATCACGGATAGTATGGCACCTACCCAACTCTATGATATATAGGAGAATTCTTACCACCCAACCTTTAATCACTGCATAAAATATTTCTAAAACCTTAAACATTAGTAAATAATAGATCTTTCTTTTACAACAAAACTTATTACAAAGTACATTGTGGAATTTAATTCACAACTCCCAGAACCCAGTTTAAATTGGTACTAGATCACTAAACAAATGAAGGACGACTCAAGACACAATATCCTTGTAAGAGTACGACAGGAGCTAATGAAGAATAATTGTTATTGTCCCTATAAAAACTCCAACTTCAATAAAGGTGGAACCTTTAGCCTAAAAACTCAATCAATGGAGTTGGGTTGAGCTTGAAAGAACAATTTGATGGTTAACTGACTCTTGGGTAAATTTGTAGGCCGTGAATAAGGGTAAAATTTGTGGGTTTGAATTCCCAAGATATTTTTTTAAAGAGTAATTGTAATTGTTGTTTATTAGATGATTTAGCCTTTGGAAACGTGAAAAAGAAGGAAAATCATTCATGGTATAGCTTATTTGTTGCAGCAGCTTGGCACCCAGGTAGGTTATGGTTTATGAGTAGTATATTGTGGTTAGTAATCATATTTGCAATGTATATTTGACGGAGAAATTATGCTTAGGCCTGTGGGCATGGAGTTTGGATGGATGAAATGTAGATTTAATGTAATAAAGGCTTAACTATGTGTTAATTTGTTAATGTATGAATCCTTGATGTCTATTTTGTGTTTGCATGACTTCATGGTGGATTGTAATGTAGATTATGTGAATATAGATAATAATAATGAAACTGTGTGAGCCTATAATCTAGTGTTTCGGCCTAAATACCATAAAAAGGGGAAACTTAATATTATGTGTGTTGAAATACGGGATAATCTTACTTAAATTTAGTGATGAGAACTGATTATGGTATGAGAAGGTGGTGACATAACTTAAGAGACTAAAGTCAAGTTAGGCTAAGGGTTAGAAAGAAAAAGGTATAAAGGTACATGACTAAAACTAGATTGTAAGTTGAATAGAATTGAATGATTGGCTAATGGAGTAGGTCTTCAACCTAGTAATGACTTGAATGTAGGGGCTGCTAGTTAATAGTGGAATCCCCGATCTTGGTATAAATAAAGGCGATTGGTATTAGTGAATGAATTTATGAATGTTGAACTAGAGTTTAGACTCCTTTGGGTTGAATGTGCACTCCTAAAAAGGAATACTTGAATTTGATAAAGATGGATTGATAATACTTACTTGAATAAGTCGTAGATTGTTTTTTTGATATGTTATAATTTTTGAAACCAATGAATTATATCTACTTGTGGCTTGGTGTGTTAAAGAATGATTGGTGTTTACGTGGAATGATTAGCTCGAGTTGACCAAGTGTTTGGGTGGTTGTCTATTATTGTGATATCTTTTATTGTCATGGGGTGTATTGGTATTTGGACATCTTCACAGGATTGGTTAATATTATGATTCATTGGTTGGCTCGGGTACCACGCCGGTACAGTACAAGGATTGGAGCTCGCCCTCTGCAGGTCATGGCTAGTGGGCGATCATAAGTACCTTAGCATGTGTGTACAAGGTATTTTTATTTATATTGGTTCCATGAGTGTACCGAGTTATATTGTGGTTATTTTTGTGGTTTACTTGAGTGAACCGAATTATAATGTTGCTTGATATATTTGGGATTCTTGTGTGGTCTGCTTACTTGTTATATATTTGGGTATTCTTGTTGTTAGAGTCATGGTTGTTGACTTGAATATTGTTTGAGTCATGGTTTGTTGACTTGGATATAGTTAGAGTCAGGGTTGTTGACTTGGTTATGGTTTTACTTGACTTGTTGTCTCTTGACTTCTACTTGACTAAAGTTGTGGAGTTACTTGAAAAGGCTAAGTGTCATAAACTTGGGGTATTTATCATAATGTGTGTTCATAGTTGTACTTAATACAAGGTGATGATTATTGGTTTTCATTTATCATTGAGGTTAATCGAGACGTAAGTGAAATTGATTGGCTTATAATAACTATTGGGGTTAAACAAGTGTGAGTTAGGATGGTTGACACTTGATGTGAAGGTGATGAAGTAAGAATGGAAGTACTCTTAGTTAAAACAAGGGATGAAGATAGCCTAGGTGGACGAAGGTGTTATGAATTAAATTGTTGTATAAGTTGTCATGTTTTCTTTTTGTGATTTCTGTATTGTGTTTACGTGATCTAACCCTGTTCGGCTGATGATACCTACCAGTATATGTTATTTGTACTGATACTACTCTTACTATACTCTTTTAGAGGTATAGTCTGGTTGTAGGATTAGTTGATGTTTCACAAGTGAAGTTGATAGTGATCTCCAACAGCTTCTACTCCTTTCATTTATATTGGAAATTGTGTCTTGTCTTATCGTTCTTAATTTAGAAGTTCTTATACCTGTTTAGACTAGATCCTTGGGTAGTTTTCATTCCGCATTTATATATTAGTAAAATCTATTGTAATAAGGATTTGGTATTTTGTTACTTATCTTAAGACTTTCGCATATCATATTGAAAGGGTGGTAAGGGGTTCTCCTATCTAGGTTGATTAGAGTAGGTGCCCTCACGATCCAGTAATTTGGGTAGTGACGATTCGGTATTAGAACCTAGGTTGCTGGTCTCCTAGTACAAGAGCAAATATTGAGTAGAGTCCTGTGGATTGTTGTGTTGACATCCACATCTAATCTTTGGGAAGCTATGAGGCATTCTATGAAATTATTACATTTCTTTCTTTCCTTTCGTGTAGTTTGTACATTTACTTGTATGGGTTGAATCCAATTGGTATCTCTCGATTCTAATTGGTATCTCTACAATCATAATTGGAATCTAGTCAATTTCAATTGGTATCTTGAGGAGTTTGCAATTGGAACCTAGTTGTTTCCAATTGGAATCTATCTATACGGGTTGGAACTTATGATTGTCATATGAATTATGATGAAATTGGTTGGTTGTAACTTTGTTGGGGTAATATAAGATGTGTTTGTGATTTATAGTTGTTTGATTAACTCTAAATCTGTGATAGGTTAATGTTGCAAGTTGTCAGGTGTTGTGTGGTGTGTGATAGAATTTGACTACGATTGTTACTTGTCTTGCTGGTAGTAACATAAAGGTTTAAATTGATGCATAAGGTTAATGACTTGGTACTTATGTGAATCGTAGTTGGTTGAATTATTGTAAATTTTGTGAATAGGGAATGGTCATAACTTGGTTATGTGTTAATGGTTAAAGAAAATTGTTGTTATAGGATTTAAATGGAAAACAGTATACTAAATACTGGACATGATCTTATCATTGGTAAAATGGTAAGGGAAAAATAGTACAAAATTATGGAAACTCTTGTTTCAAATAGTTGGTACGTGAATAAGTACCATGGAAAAAGGGTTAATGTTGCTTGATAGTGGGAATTGTGGTAAGAAAATTCTTGTGGTAATTAATGATTGTGACTTAAGAAAAATTTGTTTTGGTTTTGAATTTTGTGATAACTTGAAGCTTTAATTGATGATGGAGTTGTCGATCAAGTAAATGAACGGGTGAATATGGTAGCCCTTGACATGAAAGTTAAATGTTTGATATGGGTGATGTTGTCTGTTGTGGTAACATATATATATTTGAACATCTAACTTTATTTATCTTGGTGGTTTTTACTGTTGATTGAGTAACTACTTGCATTCTGATGATAATGTGTAGCTGATGAAGAAATCATGAAATTATGGTGGGACAAAGTTTCCTTGTATTTGTGAAATAACAATTATGGTTGTCTATTGGTAGAAATAGTCACCCATGTATTGGTTAATGAAATGAATTGTCATTGACTGATTATTGTTTGACATTTCTCATATGCTTATTATATGACAATAATTATCGATTAATAGTATCCCTTAAGAATGGTATAATTGAATCGCTAGGGTCTTTGCGATGAGATAACTTGATTATGATTGATGATCCTTAGTTATAGGGTCAGTTGAGGGAATGGGGTTATTGAATGTATTTTTGAATAGTCATATCCCTCCTGTTCATCATGATAATACTTGGTTGTTATTGCTTCTTGAGTGATTGAGGCATGTTGAGTCGGTAATTTTACTAATCTTAAGCTAGTTATGGGGATAAAGGAGTATAGTTGTCTTTGTGTGATAACAAATGAGTGGATTGTTTGAGAAAGATTGATTGTTGAGGGTCGAATAGACTAATGTGAGTTAGGGTGGAGAATTTATGTGTTAATTAAGCCCTTAGTGGTGTATTGGTTGATGGTTGTACTCTAGACGGTATATTCTTATGTATTGATCATGGAAGGGTAAAAAAAGATCATAAGGTAGATGTCTCAAGGGGAAAACACGGTGTAGTAGTTGGTGATGTTGTGTTCGTTATATCATTGTCAGGGTGTAATTGCCCTGGTAAAGTTTTCCCTAGGATGGGAGTTGATAAAATCTCAGGCTAGGGTGAGTTCCAATGGAAGTCTGGTGTTGTGTGGTTTTTAATGACCTTTTTCATCGTTACGGATAAGTCTAGCTTACAAAAATTTGGGTTAAGATTTTCCTCGGATTGGAGGTTAGAATTTTCAGGCTAGGCTAGTCTTGGACAAAATTTGAGCGAGGTATGGTCTATGGAAATCCAAAAAAGGATTAGGTAGATATAATAAGGTTTAGCTCGATTTTATGTTAGCTAATACGATAAGGAACCCGTAGGAATTTTCAAAATTGGATTCAGGAGAGTAAAACTCCCGATATCGATCTTGACGTAAAAGGGTTAGTTTAGGATGTCTTGTATTTAAGGTGTGTTGTGAAAAAGGGGATTTTGAAAGAAAATTGGACATTTAGCATTGCCCATGTCACTATAGCGACATGTTCCAATGGGGAAAAAGTCCCGCTATAGCGGGATCAATGTCGCTATAGCAACATAGGCTCCATAGCGATGTCTCTATAGCGGGGTAAATCGCTATTTAATTAGTTTTTTTTCCTCAAAACATTTCATTATTTCAAAAACCCATTTGGGGGAAGGGCAAGGGAGATTTAGGGCTATTTAGTTGATAAATGATAGCGAGTGGATAAGTAAGGTGCTGCATAAGCAACTCTAAAAGTAGTGTCTTTCTAATTCCGACCTCGTACTTTTCTTCACTCAATGCCCCGTTCGGGGACAAACGGATGGTAAATTGGTATCTATTGTAATGACTAGTTCCGTTGTTACAGAAAATATATGCAGTAAAGGCATGAGCTTTTCATTCATCATAAGTGTTAGGAGTAATTCTTTAGTATGAGATTGAATTTGATATGTACTAAGGCCATACAATACCCCTAGCACAAAGTTAAGTTGAAGGTGTCCTTACCGATTTAGTTTTGAACTAAGTTAAAACTAGGGTCAATTTCAAATGAGAACTCCTACTAGAATATAAATAGTTAGGGGGCCTAATACCCACCAAATTAAAGATCTTTGAGTTTTATTTCCAACGTAATTGACCATTTGTTAATCCTTTTCTTGAGGAAAACGTTACGACCGTTTTACTGAAGACTGTCCGTGCTAAAAAGCTAAGGGCGCTGTAGTGACGTGCCATCGCTATAGCGACGCAATAGCAGTTTATAACCAATTTTTGATGGGTTTCAGCCCCCAACTCCAAAATTTCATTCCTAATTTTCTCTTGGTTTGGGTGGAAATCCTTCATTGAGGTAAAATTTTACTCCTTTTTAACTTCGTTTAATCCGTTTATCTTTTAAAATCGTTAGAATGGGGAATTTATGGAGAAATTCTTGTGGGTTAGAACCCTAGGTTCATGAATTTACGGGGAAAACCCATGAGTTTATGTATTTTCACCTAGAATTGATTTTTGATTTTGAATTAACTCTTTCTAGTATGAAGTTAAGGTTCAAAAACATAAAAGTTGATAGTTGGGGACCTTGAATTCAATAAAGGTGGAACCTTTAGCCTAAAAACTCCATTAATGGAGTTAGGTTGAGCTTGAAGGAACTATTTGAAGGTTAATTGACTCTTGGAAATGATTTAGCCTATGGAAAAGCGAAGAAGAAGGAAGATCATCCATGGTATAGCTTATTTGTTGCAACATCTTGGCGCCCAGGTAGGTTATGGTTTATGAGTACTAGACTGTGGTTAGTAATCGTATCCATAATGTAGATTTAACGGAGAAACCATTCTTAGGCCTACGGGCATGGAGTTTGGATGGATGAAATGTGGATTTAATGTAATAAAGGCTTAATTATGTGTTAATTTGTTAATGTATGAATCCTTGATGGGTGTTTTGTGTTTGCATGACTTCATGGTGGATTGTAATGTGGATTACGTGAATATATATGATAATGAGACTGTGTGAGCCTATAATCTAGTGATTCAGCCTAAATACCATTAAAGGGGGAACTTGATATTATGTGTATTGAAATACGAGAAAATGTTGCTGAAAGTTAGTGATGAGAACTGATTATGGTATGAGAAGGTTGTGACATAACTTAAGATCCTAAATTCAAGTTAGGATAAGGCTTAGAAAGTTGAGGGTATAAATGTGCATGACTAAAACTAGATTATAAGTTGAATAGAGTTGAATGATTGGCTAATGGAGTAGGTCTTGAACCTAGTAATGACTTGAATGTAGGGGTTTCTAGATAATAGTGGAATCACCTTTCTCGGTATAAGTAAAGGAGGATAGGATTAGTGGATGAATTTATGAATGTTGAGCTAGAGTTTAGACTCCTTTGGGTTGAATGTGCACTTCTAAAAAGGAGTACCTGAATTTGATAAATATGGCTTGATAATACTTACTTGAATAAGTTGTGGGTTGGTTTTCAGACATGCTTTAATTTATGAAACCAATGAATCATATCTACTTGTGACTTGGTGTGTTAAAGAATGATTGTTGTTTACATGGAAAGATTAGCTCAAGTTGACCAAGTCTTTGGGTGGTTGTTGTTATCGTAGGGTGTACCAATATTTGGACATCTTCATAGGATTGGTTAATATTATGATTCATTGGTTGGCATGTGTACCACACCGGTATAGTACATGTATAAGAGCTCGTCCCCTGCAGGTCCTGGAGAGTGGGCGACCATAAGACCCTTAACATATGTGTACAAGGTATTGCTATTTATATTGGTTCCATGAGTGGACCGAGTTATATTATGGTTGTTGTTGTGGGTTCCTTGAATGAACCAGATTATGATGTTGCTTGATATATTTGATTCTATTGTGGTCCGGTTACTTGTTATATATTTGGGTATTCTTGTTGTTAGAGTCATGGTTGTTAACTTGGATATTGTTAGAGTCATGTTTTGTTGACATGGATATTATTAGAGTCAGGGTTGTTGACTTGGTTATGGTTTGACTTGAGTTATTGTCTCTTGACTGAAGTTGTAAAATTACTTGAAAAGGCTAAGTACCATAAACTTGGGGTATTTATCATAATGTGTGTTCATAGTTGTACTTATTACAAGGTGATGATTATTGGTTTTCATTTATGATTGAGGTTAATCAAGGCGTAAGTGAAATAGATTGGATTATAATAACTATTGGGGTTAAGCAAGTGTGAGTTAGGATAGATGACACTTGATGTGAAGGTGATGAATGATCAATGGGAATACGAATGGAAGTGTTAAAACAAGGGATGAAGATAGCATAAGTGGACGAAGGTGTTACAAATTAAATTATTATATAAGTTGTCATATTTTCTTGTTGTGATTTCTATATTGTGTTTACGTGATCTAACCTTTGTCGGCCGATGATACCTACCAGTACGTGTTGTTTGTACTTATACTACTCTTTCTATAACTTTTTTAGAGTATAGTCTTGTTGCGGGATCAGTTGATGTTTCACAGGTGACGTGGATAGTGATCTCCAACAGCTTCTACTCCTCTCATTCGTGGTGGAAGTTGTGTCTAGTCTTATCGTTGTTATTTTAGAAGCTCTTGTATCTATTTAAACTAGGTTCTTGGGTAGTTTTCATTTTGCATTTATATATTTGTAAAATCTTTTGTAATAAGGATTTGGTATTTTGTTACTTATCTTAAGACTTTCACATATCATGTTGAAAGGGTGGTAATAGGTACTCCTATCTAGGTGGATTAGAGTACTGGGCCTCACGATTCGATAATTTGGGTCGTGACATATAGTAAGTGTAGTATCAGTACAACCACACATACTGGTAGGTATCATTGGTCGACCAGGGATTGAAAAAATATAACAACATATAGCAATCAAGAAGAAATCATGACAATATACACTTAAAAACTTACATACTTAACCTAATCCAACTTCCAACCTTACCACCCTTCCTCTATTATAGCATCGTTAATTTATCCTCTTTTGTGACAACCCTCGCTCCCTATTCTAGTACCATTAACCATAGAAATTTTAAAAATCAATACAATTAATAAAGCATCCACAACTTCGCAAGAAGGGACACTATAATACACATCGCATATATAACTATACACACAGGAGAATAGATTTATACACAATCCAGGATATACCTTATATTCATACTTTGTTGGAATGCAAAATCACAACCATCAACATAACTGGTCCACACAAGGAACCATAACATCTCATCAAATAACCGGTCCACACAAGAAACCATAATATATTATCAACATAACTCCATCCACTCAAGGAACCATCAAAATCTCCAAATTATGGTGTACACACATACAAAGGTCAACAAGGACCCTTAGTTATGACATGTAGGGGATGAGCTCAGTCTATGTACTAGTACCGGCGTGGTACCCCATCCAACTATCAATGTCGGCGTGACACCCGATCCCAAACAACTAGTACCTGCCATCCTTATCCCAAATCAAGTGTTATACCATTCTTATTCCAATATCTCCATCTTTAATCTTCCAAAAATCCAGCAATTCTGTGACGATCAACCCTTACCAGTTCATCTCACAACAACGAACAACACCATAAACAAGTACAATCACAAAATGAGATAAATCAACAAAATTTTTATATCAAACAAGGTCCTTTTTACCAAACTCATTATAGGTTATCAATTTCCAAACTTGTATCCAATAATTAACAAGATCATTATTCCTGGTAAACAACAAATATTCACTAACACATGAAATCAAAAGTATGACCGAAGGCCAATTAATCACTTAATCAAATGAGCATTATCAAACCCAATCATCAATCATAAATATGATAGTAGACCAATTAATCAAGTACCTAATTTAGGAGTGCACGTTCCACCAAAATCAATATCTACAATCTAATTCAACATTCTATTTCATTTATCAATCTAACCCTCTTTTATTTCTATCAAAACTAGTAAATTCAGTTACTCACTAGTAACCCTTACACCCAAGTCATCACTAAGTTCAAGACACTATTCCATTAGTTGATTATTCAACCACTCGGCTCTATTCAACTTACAATTCTTGCTTGAGTCATACACCTTTAAACATCTTACTTCCTAGCACTTAGCCAAACTTGACTTTAGGTTCTTAAGTTATGGCACCACATTCTCTTATCCTGATCAATCCTCCTAACTATCTTTCCATGAGAATATCTCATACTTCAAACACACAGACAGATTCACCCTTTTTAAGGAATTAAAGATGAGTTTTTTAGATTAAAAGCTCAGCTAATTTCTCTATTGTTACCCACATTCACATATTAAACTTGTAAATCAACACGTAAGTTATTCAAATATAAACACCTATCAAGGAATCCACACAAAACATAACCACAACCAATTAGATCCTTATTACATTAATTCCATGTTTTATCCATCCAAACGCCATGCCCGTAGGCCTAGACATGGAGTCTCCCAACAAAATTATAGTTATTACACGTATCTAACTCGAGTCTACTACACAATAAACTATAACCTACCTCCAACAATGATCTTGGAATGAGGAAAACACATCAAGGTTTGTCTTTCCTTTCTTTCATGCCTCCATAAGTCCAATCATTAGAAATCAAATAGTTATTGGAGTAATTAATCAATTACTCTGCAAATAACTACTTTGGAAATTCAACCCACTAATTCTATACTTATTCATTGTCTAAAACATTACCCCAAGGGTCGATTAACCATTAACAATTCAATCATACTCAACCCATCTTTATTAATGAAACTTTAATGCTAAAGATTCAATTTTTATTGAATTCAAGGTCCCCAACCATCAATTTTATGTTTTAGAATCACTAATTCATTCTAGGAATTGTTAGTTAACAATCCAGAAGTAATTCTAGGTGATATTACCCCAACCCATAGGTATTCCCCAAAATCTCATGAACTTAGGGTTCTAATCCCCGAGAATTTCACCATTAAAGATCATTCTAATGATTTTAAAATGTTATTGGATTGAAAGACGAAGAAGATGACAAAAGAATTTACCTTAACGAAGAATTTTCACCCAAGACCTTGAAAAATTTCCCCTCTAGGTCTTTGGAACGAAGTTTTTGAGTTAAAAATCCAAAACCCATCAAAATAAGGTTAAGTACTGCCTATTTGTCGCTGCAGCAACCTGTTCATTGCTGCAGCGATGACAACTTTTCAGCATGGACAATCTTCAGTAAAACAGTCATAACTCTTTACTCCAAAAAAGGATTAACAAATGATTAGAGGCATTGGAAAGAAGACTCATAAATATTTAATTTGGTGGGTACTGGGTCCCATAAATATTTATATTCTAGGAGGATTGCTTATTTGATGTTGACCCTATTTTAAACTTTACTCGAAACTCGATCGGTTAGAGCACTTCCAACTTAACTTTGTGCTAGGGGTATTATATGACCTTAGTTCATGTATAATGTCCCATACTAGAGAATTGATCCTATAACCTCTGATGAATGAAGTTCTTATACCTTTACCATTGATATTTTTAGTACAATGGAACAAGTCTTTACAATAGATACCAATTTATTCACCATTCATTCCCGAACAGGTACAGTAACCAGGAGGGAGAGTTTTTAGCAAGATTCTTGAAACCCAACACTCTTAAAATGGTATAAATTAAACACAACCTACCATCTACTTATAAAATATTTTGATAACACTTACCAAACTGTCGTCCTATAAACAACACAAAACAACTACCCAACCAGTCTACGCACCACACGTCACTAAGCTTAGGCACAACTTATGATAACTATAACTCAAGAAATATGATTGATAATAACATTTATGTAATGGGTCATCTAAAATACATGGGACACCACACAATATTATGATGAATGAAAATTTGGGGCGAAAATGGAAATAACGGAAAAGGAAAATATGCCACTTTCTGATTTAACTGGCAATTCTGCGAGTTCATCGCTGCAGCGACACACCTGTCGCTATGGCGACACTCAAGAAAAATAGACCATTGCCATGGTGATACTTTTGTCACTGAGGTGACATTGCTGCAATGATGAACCTATCACTACAGTGGTGCTAAAGCAGTGATACAAGATCAAACCCATAACACAAGATTTCAGCAACAACAATAAGATGAACAACTATCACAAGAACAACAAGTTGAACAACAAGTGCTAGTGAATCGAAAGAGCCCCACACGGCTTCACTAGACTTCAAGATTATAAACACAAGCTGAACAAGATTACAAAAAAAGGATAGATAGCTTGACATACGAGATTACAAGAAATAGGAACCAAATCGTGTATCAAACGATAAGACCCCTAAGACCCGCAATAACAACACAAAACTCTTATGGTGACCGCTAAGGGAATCAACTCCGCCTTACAACCACTGTTTCTAAGCAAGGATCAATAATGGCTTTTCCAAGCCCTACACTACTTGGCCTTTCCAAGCCCTACACTACATTCTCAAAGAGAGAAGAAGAAGTCCTCAAATATCCATAATGAACTAACTAGAAAATAAGACTAATGAAGCCTATTTATAACTATTACATCACATGACCAAACTACCCTTAATGAAAAGAGGCTCCTATGGAGTGTAAAGAAAAGGCACAAAAAGACCAAAACACCCTTAATAAGGGGCGGTCATGGAGTGTAAGGACTCCTTCTTCACACTTCAACCCGTGCAATTCTTTGGAGCCTCGGGTAGTCATCAAGGCAAGCCTCCAAGCAACCTTCCACACACTAATTTGCTTTATTATGTGTCCAAAATCAGATTCTCCACGTGTTGGCCACAAATGATGCCATCAAAAGTTATGATGGCCATTTGTCTTGTATCATCCTCCCCTTCTTGAAAAGGATTCGACCTCGAATCCAAACCTTGCAAAACCAAAGAAAGGACAAACAAATACAAACTCCTCATGGCATGAGGGTTAGGGTTAGCACAATAAATCATCTCAACATGCCAAGGTTGCTTATACTTTCAATATAACCAAGGATCCTTTGAATTAAATATTAAAAACTTATTAAAATATGCACAAAGGATTTGGCTAGTTAAATCACCAAGAGATAAGGAAACTACAAAGGTCCTAATGGCATCAAATAATCCACAAGGTAAAGCTACCTTCATCTTAGGAGCCATAAGACACAATTGCTTCTTTATCTCTTCAAGAGACCACACCAAGGGTGGAGCCTCAATTGGTTCTAATGTCCACAAAACCCATATAGCATTATCATTCATACAAGTGGACAAACCAACAAATTTTCTACCTCTACATAAAACAAATCCAAAACTAGCATGGATGTCATCATAGGCAAAGAGGTAGTATAGGAAAGAATCAAGTGTAAAGGCATACAAGGGTGAAGACAAAGCATTTAAGCACATCCACATTCTTTACTTCAAGCAAATAGAGAACTTGGCATCCACAAGTTGAGATTCTTGTAATTTAAACACAATTGAGTCAAGCAAAGATGCACATTTAGAAACATTACCCCAAGGAAACAATGACACTTTTGCTCTCGGGTTTTCAAGAATGAAACTTTGCTTGTCATGTAGACCAAGCAACAAGTTGGGTGCGCCAATATCACCATTTCTATATTTGGCACCGGGGTCAAATAGAAAGAGTAGCCATAGACATGGGTCTAGACAATACTCCCTTTCCCCATTGGCTTGACCCAAACTACAAGATATACTCTCGACAATAGCATACATATCATCAAAATCAAATAGAGAGTGGAGAATTGTATCACTCAAGTCCAGTTCAACTAAGGTGTCCTCATGTGAGTACTCACTACCAGTTTCAACATCATCACCATGAGTACTCTCAACAATAAGGTCACACATAGTAGAAGAAGTAATTTCCAAATAATGGACACCTTCCCTTTCTATGGAAGTACCCTCAAGTAGACACATACCACTACTAAAGTCCAAGGAATTATTACTTAAGTCTTTACAAGCAAGCAATTCATCCTTATAGTCATCAAACATGGGTGGGGTGTCATACAAAGGATCACAACCACAATCAATTTTAAAAAAAAAATCACTTATTGGGTTTCTTAAGAATTCAAGCAAATCAAAATTATCATCACCCAATTGATCATTCCTTTCCAAGACCTCACATTCCCTTCCCTTAAGAGTACTCTCATCTCCCAAGAAGAGATTTCCATCTTTAGGAGGAATGTTTTTACACCATAGTGGGTTGGCATATAGGCTATAGCTTTCAAGACAAGCTATACCTTCAACGTCATTCTCACCACTAGGTTCTTTAGGAGTGAACTTATCATCTTCAAACAAGATATTGTACTTAAAGAGAGAAGGATCTATCCATGAAGAGGATATAGAACATGCAAATCCATTTTCTAAAAGGTCATTATCAAGTATCAAAGATGTTTCAAGCACATGATTATCCCTATGAGCAAAACCGAGAGTAGAACATTTACTAGAGGTCATACTAAAGGGATCACTCCTATTTATTTGATCAACACAATTCCCACAAGATGATGTACCATCATTCAACACATTGGCTTCAACACTAGGTGGACATAAATTGATCTTACAAGAAGAGTCAATTTTGTCATGAATAGGATCAACTAGTGTATCCACATTCACAATATGTACATCATCATCAAGGGGTAAAGAATCAATAGATGATGTATTATCATTCAACACAATGGCTTCAACACTAGGTGGACTTAAATTGACCTTACAAGAAGAGTCAATTCAATCATCAATAGGATCAACTAGTGCATCCACACTCACAACAAGTACATCATCAACAAGAGGCAAAGAATCAATAGACTCACAAATAGGTAAGCTACTACTCACACTCAATGGGCTACTAGCCACGCAATTATCATTCACATGCACCAAAGTGTAAGAGTAAGCGATTTTACCTTGAAGTTCTTGAGTAAATTCTTCTTTGCCGTGGTGTGAAGGTTTCCCACATGCTTCGGCAGCAACTTCTCCTTAGCCTTGTGCTTCTCCGCTTGCCATGTTGGTACCTACACAAATGTCCTTAGAAAGAAAAGGACAAACATAGTTAGCATGATTTGGTGGCAACCCCCTCACTTCACTCCACACAACCTCTCCTTTTTCCACTCTCGGATTACCACCTTTCACACCCTTACTCCTCTCAATCTTTTGTCTCTCATAATCATTCGGCTTGGAGTAAGTGATCACATCTCCTTGCGGTTTGGGAATAATTGAGGTAAAGAGATAATTTCCCCAATGGTCCACTATAACCTTAGGCCAATTTAGCACATTTGGAACTCTATGTTGTGCAAACCAATCGGCACCCAAGCATACATGACCTGGTGTCAAGGGAAAGATATCGTACCACACCTCCTCATAGTATTCAAATTGGGTGAAGACAATCCTCACTCTCTCGGTAACCTAATACCCGTCCAAGGAATATGGAACAAGTAAAGGTTCTCGAAACAATCCTAAATAGTCAACCATTGGCGGAATGATGTAGTTCTTATGGCGCCAATCATCTAGCACAAGGAGGCAGCCCGGTACCCCATCAATGCTTACCTTTCCGGAGTGAACACTTCTCCTAGAATCAACATTGTAGAGTTTAGGACAACCCAAGGGCACATGAGTACCCCTCGGCCTTGGAGATGTATTCTCTCTTCTTCTCATGGGACAACCTACACTATAGCTAGTATACCCATTCACATCGCTTCGACCTTGATAAAATGTACTACAAGGTGAAGAATATGAATCTTCATTCTCCACACGTGCACTCTCACCATGGCTCTCATAAGCTTTGCGAAGGGAGGGGTTATACCTTACACCAATTCGAGGTTCGAAATGGGAAGTGTAAGACTCCTCATATGCCCCAACTTCATCATAAGAACTTGGCACTTCATTCACCTCATGTTCTCCCTCACAACCATAACCCTCAAATCTGCCCATGTCATGATCATGGCTATATTCATAGCCCCCATAATCTACAACATCATCGTAGCCATAAAATCCCTCACTACAATCATAGTCTCCCATGTTGTAGTCACAATATATGTTCCCCTTATATCACCTTGTACCTACAAAATGAACAAACAAGATTAAAGCACCTCACCAACACTCGTATACACTCGCCTTTGTGATCCTCACCATTGGAGCGGCGAATATTGAAAGTTGCTTATACTCCGGTAGTTAATAAGGTGTCAATCTCTACTTAGCGACCGGAATAGATTATTGTTTGATCGACTCAAGACACAAAACAAAATCTACTTAGGAACTTGAATCAAAAAAAAGTTCAACGAATCAAAATGAGAAAAAAAACACAAAGAACTAAATACACGAAGAAAACGGATTCAAAAACCAATTCACAATCTAGTAGGTGATTACTAGTTGTTAATTGGTACTAGAATCAAGAAATGAAACTAAAGAAACAAGGAAATGAAACTTAGAATCTGAAATTTGAGCTTAATGGTGATGTGGCAGCATGCTGGTCTTGGGCCCACACAAAAATATATATATATATATATATATATATATATATATATATATATATATATATTTTTATTTTTATTTTTTTTTGGTCACAAATCTGAAATTTCAATATGAAATACAACTTGTCATGGATGACAATGGGTTTTGGAGGGAAAGTAAAGTCTTGTACTCTTTTTTTTCAACTTTTCAAACTCAAAAAGGTAAGATTTGACTATTCTAATCCCACAAAACAAGGTTCCGTGTTTTAAGGAAAAGTGGTTGTCAAGTCTAAAAAGAGATGTGTGCAAGTCTTCTCACCAACAACCAACAACTTTATAACTTTTGTTGTCTTAAGTTGTAAGAATAGATGAAGAACAAGATGAACACCACAACAACCTTCAAGAACACAACATCAACTTCTTCAAGAACATAACACAAAAACCACCAATGGTCATCAACAAGATACAACCTACGGCCCACTTCAAGTCACCACAACAATGGTCAATATTATAAGCTCATCTTTAGATCTAGACACTTTTAGTGTTGGTGAGAAAGAAACCAACACTAGAAACACACTAAACAAGTAAAATAACACCTAGATCTAAACACACAATCACTATTCTCGGCCAAGACAATAAGATGGACAGATTTCGTTTTTTTTTTTTTTTTTGGACAGATTTCGTTTTTTTTTGTTTTTTTTTTTGACCGAGATAGCCCAAGATTGGTAGTGTAGGAACACAACCAGCCTTGCTCTGATACCAAATGATACAATATCAAACCCGCAACACAAGATTTCAGCAACAACAACAAGATGAACAACTATCACAAGAACAACAAGTTGAACAACAAGTGCTAGTGAATCGAAAGAGCCCCACACGGCTTCACTAGACTTCAAGATTATAAACACAAGCTGAACAAGATTACAAAAAAAGGATAGATAGCTTGACATACGAGATTACAAGAAATAGGAACCAAACCGTGTATCAAATGATAAGACCCCTAAGACCCGCAATAACAACACAAAACTCTTATGGTGACCGCTAAGGGAATCAACTCCGCCTTACAACCACCGTTTCTAAGCAAGGATCAATAATGGCTTTTCCAAGCCCTACACTACTTGGCCTTTCCAAGCCCTACACTACATTCTCAAAGAGAGAAGAAGAAGTCCTCAAATATCCATAATGAACTAACTAGAAAATAAGACTAATGAAGCCTATTTATAACTATTACATCACATGACCAAACTACCCTTAATGAAAAGAGGCTCCTATGGAGTGTAAAGAAAAGGCACAAAAAGACCAAAACACCCTTAATAAGGGGCGGTCATGGAGTGTAAGGACTCCTTCTTCACACTTCAACCCTTGCAATTCTTTGGAGCCTCGGGTAGTCATCAAGGCAAGCCTCCAAGCAACCTTCCACACACTAATTTGCTTTATTATGTGTCCAAAATCAGATTCTCCACGTGTTGGCCACAAATGATGCCATCAAAAGTTATGATGGCCATTTGTCTTGTATCAAGCAGTAGCTCAAGAATTGTTCCCAACTCTGTCTATTTCACAACACATTTCTCAAACTCTATACTCGAATTCTAAGAACCTATTTGTCATTCCAAAACTTCCTACGAAACACTATATCAATCAACTACACCGCAATAATCTCACCACCACCACTAATTACACCATGATCCATAATTCAACACTAATGACTAAACAATAGATTTTCAACCAAAACCACACTACTCTGAGGTATGTTATTCCTATACTAGGTAAAAGTATAGCGGGTTACTTAAGCCCTAACCAACACTATAACCAACACACCACCACCGACACACCTCTATTGGTTTTCATTAACACATATAGTCTCCACCACAACTCATATTAGTCGATTTGACCCTCAACATACCTCAACCACTCAAGGAGCAATACCAACTAAGTATTATCATGTAACAATGAGAGAGATATGAATACGCATAAACACATCTAATAACTCTACTCCCTCGATCGACCCTACGACTAAAGATCATCAACCATAATCAAGCTAGCTTATTTCACCAACTTTATCAACTCAACTACACCACATTCAAGAGATACTATTAATCGATAATTATTCGCATACAATAAGTATATATGTAATATCAAACCATAATAATCCAATTACAAGTTCTTTCTAGAAGCCCTACTTTCTCACTAAACCTATGAACACTATCCACTTATCACTTTATTCATATCCTTAAAACTTAACTAATTTTAATCATTTATAGCCACCATGGGTTTTGTACAACCGGTTAGTCTACCTTTAGGACATCAATGCTTTTACTCTCATAAAATCATTCAAGTTAATTAACCAATCAAGCTACATAATTTTCAATCACACCATTAAGGTTCAATTTACAAATATCAAGTAAAACCATTATTATCATCTCCATTTATCATATTACAGGAAATAACCAATTTTCTATACCTAGTTAATTTACCTTGAATTAGTGATATCAACTACACAACTCACCTTATGTTCAAGTCACCAAGGTTGTGTAAGACAATTAAGTCCATCTCATTAATAATATTATTCACACAAGAATGACCCAATAGTACTACAAGCTCAGATATAATCATCAAAGATCAGACCACACAAGCATCCCAATTATAATTACTAAAGGTTCTATCATGACCCAAATCACGGATCATGCGTGCACCTACCTAAATCTACCCTACATAGGAGAACTTTTACCACCAAACCATTCAATCAAGTGCGGAAGATATATTAAACGATTTTGTAAATAAATAAGCCTCTAAATGAAGGAAAAATCTCTTATCCAAAATGCATTTATTACATAACTATGTTACAAAAATAAAATAACATTTCCTAGAACCTAATATACACCGGTTTAAGAGCACTAAGAAATGAAAAAGAACACCCGAGACACAACATCTATGTAAGAGTGAGATGACAGGAGTTGCAGAAGAATAATCACCATCGTACCTATAGAAACTCCACTAACCTACAATATAGCTATATTCCTAAATAGAGATATAGTAAGTGTAGTATCAATACAACTACACGTACTAGTAGGTATCATCAGCCGACCAGGGTTAGAAATAAATAATAGCAATAGAAAATAGGGAGGAAATCATGGCAACAATTAATATTTCGGAGAACTAACCCCTCCTAAGTCCCCTTTTATACACTCCCTAACTCCAGCCTTACCTCCTTCTCTAACAGTACCTACTATTCTATGCCTAACATAACTTGACCCATTGTTCCCCATCTAAATTCTACCGACAAGGCCACTAGTCAAAGTCTCTAGGATACTACATGGACCAGACCAGATCACCCAATCCCCACATGTATAAATAATTATAAATTTTGTATGCTAAAGTTAAGAAATAAACTCAACCAAGGCATACCTTCCACCTACGTGCTCTAGTCCACTACTCATACCCAATAAGACAAATACATAACAAAACACCTCAATAATTATGTAAACATAATAATGTAATTATATGAATGCATGCATGCAAGGTGTACACACATACTAGAATCAGTAGGGACTCTCAACTATGACCCACAGGGGACGAGCTCAGTCCATATACCAGTACCGATATGGTACCTAATCTAATAACAGCGTCAGCATGACACCCGATCCAAGAAAATAACCTCAATATACAAAATCTCAATACAATATTCAATATATGATGATAATTAAATAATTCTCAAGTAGTTCCCAAAGGCTAGTCACAACATTAAATTTATATATATAAGCACAGAGTCAATTCAATTCAATGTCGCACTCGGATGACTCATACTTACAAAACACAACGACAATACCCACTAGTCACTGCCTATACCTATGACGACTAACAACTGTAATCAAGAATTACTATACTCTATCTCTCTCTTCCCTTCTCATTACTATATCCATACCCATTCTACTATGAGCAACTACCCCCAATATGGTTTCCTCGCATACAACCTTTCTCGATTTCTCTCACTTACCAAGGATATGTAGACATATACTGGCTACTCCACTCTTATCCTGGACTTTACCAGTTCCCTCTGAACCCACTAGAATGCTCACTCTAGACTCTACTTCATGCTCATTATTTTCATTTTCAACCTAACCCATTTTCTAGCCCACAAAACAGTCACATTATCAACTTATCTCATTCATACAAGTCTTATACCTTTCAACAATTAAATAAGTAGATATAGTTTAATAACTCATCAGGCAGCGTCATAATTTATTATCTTAGTTCTGATTATCAGTTAATCCATTTAAACTTTGTGCCCATAGGCGTAAAATAGGAAATCTCCCAATATAACTATCATTATTACATGCATCTAGTCCATGTCTACTACAATTAAGACATAACCTACCTTACAGATGAATTCCACTACTATAGAGAGCAAAAAGTCATCCCACACGTGCATTGCCCTTTACTAATGTCGAAAATTCCACTAGAAATGCTTCAGAATTGCCCTCTTAGAGCTTGGGCTCTAAATCCTTGTCATTCTAAGTAAAGGGTTCACTTGGGTTATTTTTGGAGGAGGAAGACTACATAAGAGGCCTTATCTAAATGAGGGTTTTAAATAACTCTCGGGTTACTTACTTCCTGACTGCCTCCATCGAGATGAAAGAGTCGCTGCAACAACATTGCTACAATGGCAGATTTGTAGCTACAACAATGGATCAGTAGGCTTGGCCCAATTTTTGCAATCTACGCATAAATTTAATTTGGTGCCTAGCCTTTTCCCATGATTTAATTCCTATGACATCCTAAACGAGATTTCATGCTCAAAATATTTTTCTTGGATGGTTTTTATCATAAAGATGATTTGAATTGTTACACTAGATACCAATTTACCCACCATTTTTCTTGAATGGTTACAGAGGGAGAGAGGTAGGTTTTTAACACTAGGACCCCAATATACACGACGGTCTTAGAAAGAATAAGCAATCTCCTATTCCTATTAATTCCTTGGTAACACCTTTTCGAACCATGGTTACTAAAATTAATTTCCATCATCACCGTCTATGCATCATGGGGTCACTAAGTTTTTAGTATAACATCCCATCACTATAACCCAAGAGATATAATTCGTAATAAATTTTTTATGTAACGGGTCATTTAAATACCTGGAACATCACAAAATATTACAACGCACAAAAATTTGGGATGAAACAAATTTTTCTGAGCCCATCACTGTAGCGACAAAACTGTTGCTGCAGCGACGCTACTATAGTGATAGATCTGTCGCTGCAGTGGAGCTCGACAGATTCAAAATGGGTAAGTGGGTTTCATTTCCCCCACTTACCAACTCTCAAATTTCTCTAAAAGTCTCTCAATTTCCCTCAAGAAAACTTCTTCTCGGTGACACTACTAGGGTAATTTCTCATCTTCCTTACTTTACTTACATGTTTAATAGCGTAGAAATTAGGATAGAATATGAATATTTGAATTGGTTTTTGGAGAAATTCTGGAATTTTAATTTTGTAGCTGTAACACCCCAGGTGTTTAACGTTGTCCTTCATCCCGTATCCAAAGCTTACAAGCCTAAATTAGACAGTTGTATTAACACTGTGCGTGATTCAGGAATATTTGATTTAAATTGGAGTTTGAGAAAATATATATATTTCTGTTGTGTTTCTAAAATATATTAAAAATTTATTTAAAATAAATATTTTGTTACGATATAATTGTATGTGTATTGATTTTTTAAGAGTTTTATTATTTATTTATATTATAAAGGAGATAGTAAGTCTAATTATGTTGATAAATTATTACTATGAGAGGTAGGCTTTATTCGATATAATTTTTTTATTAATTATGATATATTAAAAAAGTTATAATTACTTTACCACAAACCTATGCAATATCCTAATATATACATAACGAGATAAGGTAGAATGTGAGGTTGAAACACCCACACCTACATGTCAAGTGTGGAATTATTATAGGATATTATATACATATATGCTTGAGATAATAATGGGGAATTTAGTAGCCAATTGTTTAGACCCATAGTTAAAACTAGAAAGTGTTACTTTATGGTTTCTTTGGAATTAAGTATGTATTGTATTCAGAAATTTCTCTCATTTTTAAAAGGAGAAATGTGACGGTATGCATAATTAGTAGGCTTAGAGTAGTATTTTCTTTTCATTTTGTTCCTTCACCAAAGGAGGATATGTTAGTCCTCTGCAATATGTTGCATCTGTATCTATATTTACACGATGAAGAGATTGAGTAGTGAAAGTTTCTTGATACTATATTTAATTACCGAAAGAAAATTTATTATCTACCTCAAGTATTCGGGCTAGGATTCTAGGTATGTTAAGGCTATCCTTTATTTTCTTGGCATGATTTCATTAGATTTGTGACTTTCAGTGTAATACCCCGTACATTTTTCCGAACTTATTTTATTACCATAACATTATGGAATTATTTAAACATGAGATTTATGGGGTAGTACATATTTAATTAGTGGGCTTAATTGATCTTGTGCCATTGGGCTCAATTGAGGCCCAAATATTAAACAAGAGACATGGCCCAATTGGAAAAATGACCCATTCTTGCCTTGACCAAGGTAGGCCCTCAATTATTGACCAAAATTATTGGATAAGTATGAACTTAAAGGGGCTATATAATGTGGAAAATCAGATTTTATTCCCACAAAGCACACATGCCAAAATCTAGAATTTTCCACAACATTCTCTCAACTCAAACCCTAAGCTATCATCCTCTTTGGGCAAGATCAAATATTTTTCAAGCCTTGTTAAGTGTTTATTTTTATTATTTAATATATTATATGCATGTAATATGGTGTATATCATGTTGGTTATGTTGGTGAAGTGTGAGAAGTTCACTATGTGTGAAACAGTTTGTGTTTGCTTAATCGGTGAAGGGTTTTGCGTTGTGAACTTGAAAATGGACTTGTAGTTAGAAGAAAGTGAGTTTGAAGGATTCAATATTTACATGTGATATGTTATTAGATCCTTAACTTGTTTTATCCTTGTACATAATGTTTGGAATTGTTGTTACGAAATTGGGCATGGAATTAATGACGTATTGAAAGAAAAATGTGGTTTGGTGATGTTTATGTGGATTGTGAAACCATGGCTGTTCGTTGGAATCTAAGATGATCTAAAATATTTTAAGAGAAGCTTATTTATGATCATGGACCATTCATGGCATAAAAGGACCCAAAAGAGACCCTTTTTGGCCGAAACGGGCACCCGCCCTCGCAGACGAAGCACCTGCGGGCGCAGGTGACTTCCCAGGTACCCCTGGACACTGCCAAGGGTCACCTGAGGACGCATGTCAGCCACATTCAGGCGCAGGTGGCTTCACAGGTCAGCCCAGAACATCATTTTGCATGTTTTTGTCTCTCTTTGATCCCCCGAAACCCCTATACCCTTTATGGATGCAATTATCAACTTATGGTACCTTTTAAATGACTATAAATGAGTATCCTGGAGGTATTTTGAATGGTATAAAATATGGATTGTTGTTAATATGTTGTTATGAAAGGTATTGAGGTGACTTGATGGAATACTTGTGACTTAGTGTTAATGAGGAAGCGTAAAGGGTAAACTTGGTGTGCAATGTTATTGGTTTATGATGTCTTGGTCAATGTGTGGAATGTGATGATGTTGTTGTCATGGTAATGCAGTGGATTGTATTGTAAAGGACGAAATGACGCTATATAGCAGTCACGTAACTCATTGTCATCTTATGCACTTGTAAGGTAACTAGTTGTTAACGTGAGCTCCGTTATGAACTTGTGTTGTAGAGTGACACGTAAGGAAGGAACTGGATTGTTGTATTCACATCTAGGATGGTATATTCATATTGAGATCATAAGGTATGTAAGGTTACCCTTTCCGTATCTTTCTGCAGCATATAGTATTCACCTTGTTATTGTACTTACTCATTTCCGAAGTGTTCTAAAGTATTCCTAGCTCAGGTTGACAGATATGGTTAATCACATATTTATTATTCTTAGACCAATTATTATTCACATGTCTCTAAGCCATTGACTGAAGTTCCTAAGCTCTCATAATGTTGTAACAACTAAAAGAACTATATAAAGGAAAGTGATGATGTAAGGAGAATCTATTCATTCTTGAGTAGCATATCCAGTAATGTTGTGTTCCAAAGCTCCAATAATGTTGCGACTATTAACGTATCAATCTCTCACAAGAAAATGTATCAATCTTTCACAAGCAAATGTATCAATCTCTCAAAAGTAAGAAATAAAGTAATGCATTTATGATTTAATGTTTGAGAACCGGGACGACTCAAAGGGGCACATAAGCCTAGATCGAGCGGACCCTAGTACTATTTATATCTACCCACTGATAAGGTGGATGACTACCCACTACAAAGTGGATGACTACCCATCGATAAGGTGGATGACTACCCATTACACATTGGATGACTATCACTAACAAAGTGGATGACTACCCACCAACAAGGTGGATGATTATATTATAACCCACCAATAAAATGGATGACTAAGAATGATGATGAACGTAAAGGCAAGATAAGTAATGAACGTAATGTACATAGTTCCAAACTTTTAGATTGATGGTTTATCCACATTGGGTATTCTCTTATAATTTTTCCATTGAAATTCTTATGTATTGATGCAGTTTCTTATAGCCTTGCATACTCAGTACATTCTTCGTACTGACCCCTTTGGGGGACTTACCTTACTTGCTGCAGGCACAGGTGCTAGTAGATCTCCATAGTAGGTTGCGAATTATCTGCCAGTCATTGGTGAGCTGCAGTTGGTTCGGGGCTTTCCGAGTCCCATGTGTACATTGGTTTTTGGCATTGTATATGTTGTATAAAGCGGGGACTTGTCTCGACTATAGGTTGGTTATGTATATGTATCTTTAGAGGCTTTGTAGACGTATATGGGAAGACGAATGCAAGAGATGAATGTCTATTTTGACGTGATGGCCTTAACGGCCAAGTTTCATATATATATATATATATATATATCACATGTTTCCATAAATTCCGCTATTAGCATCTAGTATGCATACGTGATGATGATGTTTCTCGAATGACATGCATATGAATGGACATGAGCAAAGATTGGTTCTCTCGGGCCTTATCGGCTTCGGGTGCCAGTCCGCTTCAATGGGATTTGGGGCGTGACATTCAGGTCTATCGTGTTATCAAAAGATTCGATTATTAAGTGTTTCTAAATTGGTATTAGTATTGTTCTTGTTAAAAATTCCTATCTAGTGATGTCCATTCCATGTTGAGTTGAGGGGTAGAAAATAGTTATGTATATGGGATAATGATACTGGGATAAGGTACCTAGTGTATACTTTAAAGATTAAAAAAAGAGATATGTGCTATCTGTATAAGAGTATAATTAGTAACATGATTAAAAGTATTTTGTGTCAATCACTAATGGATTGGTAAGTTTTAGTTAAACAATTTGTATGCATTGTTGTGTAGTTGTTTAAATATATACAAGAGTATGTGTAAAATGAATATGAGTAACAGGGCAATGATCATTGTATATGTTAATCTATAATTTGGTTACATAGGGAAAAATTATATATTGATGTACATGGTGTTTCATTAGAATACAATGATACTTTAAGGATAACTTAATGTGATGCTATTGCCAGTGGCATATTACCTAATTTAGCATATTTTAAAGATCATCCGCTTGATAGCTCTAAATTGATTTGGGGACTAGTAATATTTTGAGCTTTAATAAAGAGAGTTAAGCATTTGGAAACACATTAAAATCCTTTTCTTAGTTTACAGGAAAGTAATAGGATCATAAGATTCTACGTCTTTGGACAACATGTCCTTGACCATTTTTGTTTATGTTTCCAGTAAAGTCTAACCTATGTTTATTTCTATTCTAGAAAACTGTTAAATACATGAATATGTTGATATGTTCTCTTCGTAATAAATGTTTTATAGACCCCTTAATATTAGATGTTAAATTGAAATCTATTTTGTGTAAATGGACCATTTATGAGACTATTCTCTAGATAATAGTGTCCCAGCAAGTTGAATTAGGAAAGAGTTAAGCTTTTCCATAGCTTAAGGTGATTATTTTGCACAGGCCACTTGTAGGGTTTTTATTTTTGTACATATATGTGTTCCTACTGTACTTGTGCTTTTAGATATCATGGTGGTCTTGTCGGCCCGAATAGCGATTTACTTATTTCTGTTATGGACTGCTGGTTATTTGAAATAACTATTCCTTGTTGAGAACTCCTATTAATATAGATGTAGTGCCTAGGTAGAAACTAAAAAGATGGAGAATCTCTAGTCATAAGGATAGTTCATACGCGATCAGACACTAATCGAGGAAATATCGGGGTTTAGATATATAATAGGGTCTATCTAAGTAACTTAGACACATTTTAAAATTGTATAGAGTTTAGTCAACATAGCATATCTCGTTGTATAGAGATCCATTTTAAGTACAAAAATATGTTTTGGAAAGTTAACACAGCGCTACAACTTTTATTCTTATAACAAAATCTGATTTTGCTGTTCTGAACCTAAAATAGAGGATGCAAGAAAGGACAAGTTCTGCCCAGACCCAACGAGTCTTCACGAGGGTCGTCGGCACTGTTTCGAAAAAAATTTCATACCATTTTAAAAGGGTTGTTTGATATTTTCACACTTTTTTAACCCCAAAATTGCATATTTTAAGCTACCCAAGGGATGAAGAATAATACTAAAACACACCCAAGTCCCCTATTCCTCATAGTTCATTCGACACTTAGAAAATTTAGATAGAAAGGGCCGATTTTATACTTTAAGCAAGGACAATGGATCTCAAATTTCAGTCTCCAAATTCAAAGGTATCATCAAGGTTTTCAATATCAGGTATGTGGAATTTCATCAATGGGTTTCCTTTCACCCATTAAGTCCCAAAGTTAACTCAATTAGTCAAGTTTAATTCACCATTCAAACTTAGGATTTCCATGAAAAGTGTGAATTCATTTAGTTTTCAGTTTCTTGCTTGACTAAACCATGAATATATATTTTCCCATAAATTTGAGCATATTTCCATACTCATGACTATGAACTATCATCATATTGATAAATTCTTGGTTTTGGGCTTGAGTTATGAAATTCCTTATTACGTTCAGATTATAGAATTTCCATGATTAGTTGCATTATTCAGAGATGGCTGATTATGAAAACCCAATGACCTAGGATATCATGTATTTTTAGTTGAATAATCAGTTCTTCAGTTTCCATGATTTAGAATGCTTTTAGATAAAGCACTTATCTTTCAGTTTGAGAATATTATTATTGTTGAGCATTTCAGTAAATCAGTTTATTTTCAGTTGGGAGTAGTACTTAACACTGAGAGTACAAGGGGTCAGATAACTCAAGTCCCAAACTATGTGCCATCGTAGGTTAAAGAGGGTCCTCGCTAGTTGAGAGTGTCTCCTTATTCCTTAATGGGCTCATGAGTGAATTCACGCCAATCATGGTTTGTACCCTTGGCAATGTACAAAACACCCTCCCAACTTGGATTACAGGTTGGCTTCCATGTTGCTCACATGGTCTATGTTTGTTACAAAAACCTCCCACAGTTTAGTCTCAAATCTTGTTTGACCTTGTATTTAACATATTTAGCATTTTATAATATTACATGTTTATTACTTGGTCATTGCATCCGTTTACAAATTTCAGACCCATGTTGAGGTTATCATGTCACTTTCAACTTGTTCATTTCATATTGTGTAGTGTATATCTCACATGCTCTGTAAATTTAAAGTACTGAATACATACTTTCCTTTGTTTTCTACATTTTACTTTTAGATAGTTAGAGTTAGCTGGGGGCTTGTCCCAGCACCTTAGTAGAGGCTTTCAGACAGGCAGTAGATTAGATGTTCAGCTTTATGTTACGTTAAGGGATTTTTGTTTTGATTTTTTTTCTTCTTGACACCTAGTTTTAAATATTCATATATCATTCAGAATTTAGCTTCCACACAATATTATTCAGTTTATATAGTATTCGTAGTGTTATGCCAGTCCATGGGTTAGCTTGTGGTCACTTGTGACTCTAAGTACTGTGTTACGACTAAGGGGTAGCCTCACTTCATGACAAACTTGGTATCAGAGCATCAGGTTTATAGTGTCCTAGGGTGTCTGAAAGATGGGTTAAGTAGGGTCTTGTTCATGGGTATGAAGCACGCTACACTTATGAGTGAGAGCCTATGAAACGTTTTAGGAAAAGTTTCACTTTTTTCATATTCATATTGTGCGACAGAGTGTGAACTGTATTGAGATCTTTATCTAACTTATGCTCTACACGTTTACAGAATATTCCTCTTAAGTGAATTAATAGACGGATAAATAGAAATGGTAACAGGGATCGGAATCAGCAAACACCTCTAGCTCCAACAGATCCATTAAATGAGCAAGTCTCTCTTGCTGAGTTCAGGCTGCCTTCACGATGCTAGATCAGGCCATGAACACCAAGGCTAATGAGCAGGCAGTTGCCTCGGTTAATCCCACTGGTACCACAACAAGAACTAGGGTTCGACACTTCACTCAAATGAATCCTCCTGAGTTCTATGGTTTTATGACTGAGAAAGATCTGTAAGAGTTTGTTGATGATATTCATAAGGTTACTAAAATTATGGGTGTCACTTCAGTTGAAAGTTATGATTTGGCTGTATATCAGTTGAAGGGAGTAGCTCACATTTGGTACAAGCAGTGGAAGGGGGATAGAGGTGCAGTTGTAGGACCAGTAGAATGGGATGAGTTTGTTGCTGCTTTTCTAAATAGGTTCTTCCCACTTAAGTTGTGGGAGGCCAAGGTTCAGGAGTTCATTAATCTAAATCATGGCAACATGAGTGTGAAGGAGTATTCTCTGAATTTTACTCAACTTGCAAAGTATGCTCCGACAATGGTTGCTGACTTCAGAGCCCGCATGAGTAAGTTTGTGACAGGTGTTTCTGAGGGTGTGGATAAGAAGTGTAGAACCACAATATTGGTTAAGAAAATAGACATCTCCAGGTTAATTTTTCATGCCCAACAAATTGAGAAAGATAAGATTAAGGAAAGAGAAGAAGAATATGAATTTGAGAGCTAGAACAGAGAACTTTGATTATTCTTAACAGAAGTTGGGATATGGTAATTGCTCTTAGTGTCAGCATAGATATTCATCCCCAGCACCATCATCTGCCAGTGTTCTGTCTTCAAGACCCAAGTAGGATCATAAAGGTAGAGAACCAGGCTCTAAGTCTCATTTTAGTGCTTCTAGTGGTCGTACTTTACAAGTCTCATTTTAGTGCTTCTAGTGGTCGTACTTTCTTAACTTGTAAGAAGTGTGGTAAAAACCATCTCGGAGAATGTTTGATAGGTAAGGATAGGTGTTTTGGTTGTGGAAAGCTAAGTCACAAGCTTCGAGATTGTCTAGTAGCCAAGAGAGGTGATAATGGTGGACACAATCAGACAACCTCTTCAGCAGCTCTAGCAGGTCACCCGAACCAACAAGGTGACTTATCTAGTACACCTGACAGACAACACCAGAATAGTTTCTATGACCTATAGTCTCGACAGAATTAGGAGGGTTCTCCTGATATAGTCACCGGTATGTTATAGGTCTTTCATCTTCATGTCTATGAATTGTTAGATCCCAAAGCCACACTTTCTTTCGTGACTCCATATATAGCAGTATACTTAGGTGTAAGTCCTAAAATCTTCTCAGAAACTTTCTCAGTTTCTACTCCAATTGGTGATTCAGTCATAGCTAGACGGGTATACAGAAATTGCCCTATCACAGTTTCTTAGAAAGTCACCTCAGTTGATCTTGTAGAGTTGGACATGACCAATTTTGATGTCATTCTTGCCATGGATTGGATACACTCTTTCTATGCCTTAATTGATTACATAAAGAGAGCAGTCCAGTTTTAGTTTCCAAATGAGCTAGTCATAGAGTAGAAGGGTAGTACCCCAATGCCTATAGGTCGATTTGTCTCTTACCTTAAGGCTAGAAAAATTATTTCCAAAGGGTGCATTTATCATTTTGTTAAGGCTAAGGATTCAAATACTGAGACCCCAACTCTTGAGTCTGTTCCTATAGTAAATAATTTCCAGAAGTGTTTCCTTAAGATCTGCCCAGAGTTCCTCCCGAACGAGAAATTGACTTCGGAATAGATCTCCTTCCAGATACCCAACCTATCTTAACTCCACCTTATATAATGGCTCCAAACAAGATTAAAGAATTGATGGAACCATTAAAAATCTTCTAGACAATGGTTTTATTAGTCCCGACATCTCTTCATAAGGGTGCTCCAGTCTCTTCGTGTGTAAGAAAGATGGTTCTCTCAGAATATGCATCGACTATCGTTAGTTGAATAAAGTCACAATCAATAATAAATATACCATTCCAAGGATTGATGACTTGTTCAACCAACTTCAGGGTGCCAATTATTTTCTATGATAGACCTTAGATCCTGCTATTATCAGCTCAGAGTTAAAGAACATGATATTCCAAAGATAACCTTCAGAACTAGGTATGATCACTTCAAATTTGTTGTTATGTCTTTTGGTCCTAATGAATTCTCCTATAGCTTTTATAGACTTAATGAACAGGGTGTTCAAGTAGTACTTGGATATGTTCGTCATTGTCTTTATAGATGACATCCTTATTTATTCTCAGAATGGGGATGAACATGCAAACCATTTGAGGATTGTTTTGCAGACTCTCAAAGATCGTCAATTATTCGCTAAGTTCAACAAGTGTGATTTTTGGTTGAAATCAGTAGCATTCCTTGGTCATATAATTTCTGATAAAGGCATTTGGGCTAATTCTAAAAAGATCGAAGCATTGAGGAATTGGCCTAAACCAATCTCTCCATTAGATATCTGGAGTTTCTTGGTTTTAGTCGGTTACTATAGATGGTTTATTAAAGTATTTTCCTCTACTTCTTCTCCTATGTCCATACTGACTCAGAAGAAAGTGAAGTTTCAATGGCGTGATTCTTGCGATAAGAGTTTTTAGGATTTGAATACTCGACTCACCTCTGCTCTAGTTTTGACTTTGCCAGAGGGTTCAGATGGGTTTGTGGTTTATTGTGATGCTGCCATATTGTCCTTGGCTATGTGTTAATATAGCATGGCAAGGTTATAGCATATGCCTTTAGACAGGTCAAGCCTCATTAGAAGAATTACTCGATTCATGATCTTGCATTGGCAGCAGTTATTTATGCCTTAAAGATTTGGAGGCATTTTCTTTATAGGGTTTATGTTGATATGTTCACTGATCACAAGAGCCTTCAGTATGTATTCAGCCAGAAAAATCTAAATTTTCATTAGAGAAGGTGGCTAGAGTTATTGAAGAATTATGATATGAGTGTCTTGTACCATCCGGGTAAAGCCAATATTATGGTTGATGCTCTTAGTAGATTATCTATGGGAAGTGTTGCTTATATTGAAGATGCAAAGAAAGAGTTAGTTTGTGAGGTTTACCAGCTTTCTAGATTGGGAGTTCGGTTGGTTGATTTGATTCAAGGTAATATCTTCATTCAGAATGGTTCAGAATCTTCGTTGATAGCTGAGGAGAAGGAAAAGCAAGATAGTCATCTTGTTTTGCTAAAGCTGAAAAAAGTGGCCCAGAGTCAAAAGGTTGATATTTTCTCCCAAGAGGGAGATAGGGAGATAGTGTTCTTCGTTGTCAGGGCAGACTATGTGTTCCAGATGTGGATGACTTAAGACAATGTATGCTAATAGAAGCACAAAGTTCTTGGTATTCTATTCACCCAGGAGCCACTAAGATGTACCGTAATCTATGTGAAGTCTATTGGTGATATGGCATGAAGAAGGATATCGCATAATTTGTTGCTAAGTATTCGAATTGCCAGCAGGTTAAGGTTGAAAACCAAAGACCTGGTGGTATACTTTTAAGATATCAGTAATCCTACTTGGAAGTGGAAAGTGGTGAATATGGACTTCATTACAGGGTTGCCTCATACTGTTCAACAACATGATTCTATTTAGGTTATCGTGGACCGAATTACTAAGTCAACCTATTTTTTTAATAGCTAACACTTTAGATTTGGCCGAGGATTATGCTAGAATCTATCTTTGGGAGTTGGTGAAATTGCTTGGAGTCCCTTTTTCTATCATTTTAGATAGGGGTACTCAGTTTACCTCTTAGTTCTAGAAGACTTTTCAGAAGGGTCTTGGTACCCAAGTTCACCTCAGTACAACTTTTCACCCGCAGACAGATGGTCGGCAGAATGAATCATTTATACTTTAGAGGACATGTTGAGGGCATGTGTGATCTATTTCAAAGGTTGTTGGGATGATCATTTGCCTTTGATTCAGTTTGCTTATAATAACAGTTATCATTCTAGCATTTAGATGGCCCCATTTGAAAAACTTTATGGTTGGAGGTGTAGATCTCCTATTATTTGGTTTGAAGTTGGTGAAGCCACCTTGAGAGGACCAAATTCAGTTTATGAGGTTATGAACAAAGTTCAGCTGATTATAGAGAGGCTGAAAATAACTTAGAGCCGTCAAAAGTCCTATGCAGATGTTAGGAGGAGGGAACTTGAGTTTGATATTGGTTATTTGGCTTACTTGAAAGTTTCACCCATGAAAGGGGTGAAGAGGTTCGACAAGAAAGGGAAGCTCAGTCCTCGCCATGTTAGTCCTTATAATATTTTTGGTCGCTATGGGAATGTAGCCTATGAGTTGAATTTGCCCACAGACTTAACATCAGTGCATCTAGTTTTCCATGTGTCTTTGCTAAAGAAATGCATTGGTTATACCGAATCAGTCATGCCCTTAGATAGTGTGGGTGTGAAAGATAGTCTTTTGTATGAGAAGGTCCCAATTGAGATCCTAGACCATCAGGTTCGTAAGTTGAGGAATAAGGAGGTCGCTTCGGTAAAGGTTCTTGGGCAAAATGAGCTAGTTAAGGGAGCTACGTGGGAAGAAGAGGAGGACATGATGACCAAGTACCCTCTTCTTTTCTCTTCGAACTCTGTTTCATCTAGAGGTAATAGTTTCATCTTAATTAATTCTTTCCATTTCATGTCAATCAGTTATTCTCACATCATAGTATGCATTCATGAGTTCAGTTCTGTCCATTCTTCATTTATAAGCTCAGTTATCATGTCAGTATTCATCCCTTACGAATTCAGTGTTGGGATTGCAGCTCTTTCCCTAACATTTTAGCTTAGTTAGATTTCATTCGGGGACAAATGACCCAAAGGGGGAGATATTGTAATACCTCAAAAATCCAAGCCAAGATTAGAACTATGCTTCAAGTGAATGTAGAATCAAACTCCATTATTTGGTATCATGAGAAGCAATTTACACATGTATTAAGGCCACAAGTAACTCATACCTCATAGCCAAGTCAAAACCTACCTTACCCATTGATTTCTTGTGAAGAATCTTACTATAGTCAATTTTAAATGAGCTTAACACCTAGTTTCTAAAGTAATTTTTAGGTCAAGTCCCACTAAATGATATATATTTGAATTATCTTTCTAACGCATCCAGTTTTTCCTTACTCCAATATCAGACTAAATAGTTATGGCCATTTTACTAAAGCACTATCAAAACTATCAGTGACGACGACTCATACATGACGAGTCGTCAGGAGACCCAATGAGTCATAAAATGACTTATGTTCAAATCAGTGGGAATCCAAAATTGTGTCCCAGATGATGACTCAGACCACAACTCGTCCCCATACCCAACGATTTGTCACGAGGGTCTTCGATACTGTTTCCAAAAATTTTTTAGACGATTTTAAAAGGGTTGTTTGATCTTTTCTTACTATTTTAACACCAAAATTACATCGTTTAACCTACCCAAAGTCTGAATAATAATCCTAAAACACCCCCAAATCACCCATTCCTCATAATTCAATCGAAACTAAGAAAATTTAGAGAGAAAAAGGGGCAATTTTTCTCCTTCAAGCAAGAACTATGGTTATCAAATTTCAGGCTCCAAATTCAAAGGTATCATTAAGGTTTTCAACCTAGGGTATGTGGGATTTAATAAATGGGTTTCCTTTCACCCATTGAGTACCAAAGTTAACTCAATTCCTCAAGTTTAGTTCACCCTTCAACCTTACGGTTTCCATGAAAAGTGTGAATTCCTTTAGTTTTTAGTTTCTTGCTTGACTAATCCATGAATATATGTTTTCCTATAAATTTGAGAGTATTTCCATACTCATGACTATGAACTCTCATCATATTGATAAATTTTTGATTTTGGGCTTAAGTTTTAAAATTCCTTATTACGTTCAAATTACAAATTATAGTATTTCCATGATTAGTTGCATTCTTTAGAGATGGCGGGTTATGAACACCCGATGACCTAGGATATCATGCATTGTCAGTTGAATACTCAGTTCTCCAATTTTCATTATTTAGTATGCTTTAAAATAAAGCACTTATCTTTCAGTTTGAGAATATCATTATTGTTGAGCCTTTCAGTATATCAGCTTACTTTCAGTTGGGAGTAGTACTCAGCACCAAAAGGACAAGGGTTCAGTAACCTAAGTCCCAAACTATTTGCCACCG
This sequence comes from Capsicum rhomboideum, assembly GCA_031232105.1. Classification (NCBI taxonomy): domain Eukaryota; kingdom Viridiplantae; phylum Streptophyta; class Magnoliopsida; order Solanales; family Solanaceae; genus Capsicum; species Capsicum rhomboideum. Next base: position 96,860,600 of record CP124715.1, read on the forward strand.
TAGGTTAAAAGGGGTCCTCGCTAGTTTAGAGTGTCTTCTTTGACCTTAATGGGCTCATGAGTAATTCACACTAATCATGGTTCGTACCCTTGGCAAGGTACAGAACACCCTCCCAATTTGGGTTACATGTTGGATTCCATATTGCTCACATGGTCTATGTCGGTTATAGAAACCTCCCACAATTTAGTCTTAGAAATCTCTTGACCTTGTATTCAGCATTAGGTAATAGTTTCCTCTTAATTAATTCTTTCTGTCTCATGTTACTCAGTTATTCTAATGTCATAGAATGTATTCATGAGTTTGGTTTAATCTATTTTTTAGTTACATACTTAGTTATCATGTCAATATTCATCTCTTAGAAATTGAGTGTTGGGATTGTATCTCTTTCCCAAACATTTCAGCTTAGTTAGTTTTCATTCGGGGATGAATCACCCTAAGGGGGAGATATTATAACTCCCCAAAAATTTAAGCTATGATTAGAACCATGCTTCATGTACATGTAAAATCAAACATCATGTTTGGTAGTATGAGAAGTGTTTTAGACATGTATTAAGGCAACAAGTAATAGCCAAGTTGAAACCTTCCTTACCGGTGGTTTTCTTGCGACGAATCTCCCTATAGTCAATTTAAAATGAGTATAACTCCTAGATTATGAAGTACTTTTAAGCTCAAGACCCACCAAATGAAAAGGTCTTTGAGTCTTCATTCCAACGCATCCAATTTTACTTTAATCCAATTCTAGAGCTAAAAGTTATGGCCATTTTAGTGAAGTACTGTCCAGCAATGGGATAGTACGATCGTTACCATGATCCTAGGTTACATTGTACGACTGTACAATCCAAAAAAGCTTAAGGTTATGTCCATTTTAGTGAAGCACAGTCCAGCAGTGGGAAAGTACGATCATTACCACGATTGTGGGTTAGATTGTATTACCTTACAATCCATTCTTCTACATGAAACAACCCTAAAAAATGAAAGTTGTCATGTATACCTTCCAACCACGAAAGGGTACCACGATCCTGGTTAGAAACCATAATCTTGACTCCTAAAGTTCATTTGGCTTGGACTTTCAACCTATGAACAAAGGTACGACTGTAGGTGGGTCCCACAATAGTACCATGTCTTTTCTGGTCAAGTACAGAGAGCCTTAAGTCATCCACTCAACCACGAGCACCACCTAAAATCATAGGTGGATCCCATAATTATGGGATGATCCGTCCGTCACCTTTTGCTTCTTTTTCTGTTACGAATTTAAAAGGGTACATCAGTCTTTTTCCACACTTTTAACATCCAAACTACATTGTTTAAGCTATTTCAAGGATAATCATTAAGCCTAATATTATCTTAAGTCCATCATTCCTCATGTTACAATCGATACTTAGAAAAAACACAAAGAAAAAAGTGATTTTCTTTCCCTAAGGAAGAGTTAGGGTTCTTCAACTTCAGTCCCTAAGTTCAAAGATTTCCTCAAAATTTTTGTCTCCATATATGTGGGATTTCATCAATGGGTTCCTTTCACCCATTGAGTCCCAAAAGTAACTCAATTCCTCAAGTTAATTCATCTTTTAAGTTTAGGATTTCTATGAAAATAGTGAATTCCAATATCTTTCAGTTCCTTATTTTGGATAAACTATGATTATATGTTTTCCCATAAATTTAAGCATCAATATGTACTCATGCCTATGAACCCTCATTAAATTGATAAATTTTGGATTTTTGTTTGAATTACGAAATGCCTTATTACAGTCATATTATAGAATTGCCATGTTTAGTTGTATTCTTCTGAGAGGTTATGAACACCCGATGACTTAGGATATCATGCATTGTCTGTCGAATACTCATTCATTCAGTTTCCATGCTTTAGAAAGTTTTTCAGATAAAGCATTGACCCTTCAATTTCAGAAAATTATTATTGTTAGGCATTTCAGTATATTAGTTTACCTTCAGTTGGGAGTGGTACTTAGCACCGAGAGGACACGAGTTCAGATGACCCAAGTCCCAGAACTATGTTGCCACCATAGGTTGACATTATAGTCCTTAGGACATCAGATTAGTGGATCCACGCCAGCCAGTGTTCGTACCCTTGGCAAGGTACTAAACACCCATCCAACTGGGGTTACTAGTTTGGCCCTGTTTTTCCTAGAAGGGGTATGTCGGTTTATAGTAGCTCCAAAAGTTTAGTCTCAGACATCGCATAACTTGGTGTTCAGCTATTTTAGTATATTATATTGTTCCACATTTATTACATAGTCATTCTATTTGTTCACAAATTTTAATCCATGTTAAGCTTATCATGTTATTTTTAGCCTACTTATCCTACATAGTGTAGTGCATAGCTTACTTAGTCAGTACATTTAAAGTACTGATCACACACTTTTATTAGCATTATATTTTCTTATAATATAGGTTTTGACGTTCAGCATCTGGACCTCGCTTAGTACGATCTCCTACTATATCAGCAGCAATACTTTGGTGAGTCCTCATCATTTGAGGACTATTTATCAGTATTTATTTTGTCGTTATTTCAGTTTGCAGAGAGTTAGAGTTAGCTGGTAGCTTATCCCAGCAACTCATCTTAGTAAAGGCTTTCAGACAAGCAGCTAGACTTTCAGCATAATGGTTTTGTAGACATTATGGGTTTTGATATTCCATAGTGATTTTATTTTATTATGGTTATATATTTTATCTCGGTTTCCACTCAGTATTTATTATTTTACTCTATTATTCTTAGTGTCATACCTGGCCATGGGATAGCTTGGGGTCACTTGTAATTTTAAGAATCATGTTATGACTAAGGGGTAGTCTCAAGTCGTGACAACACTGGCCTAGGTGCTCTCATAGGTTAAAGGGACAATTCAAATGAGTGTAATTCCAAAATGGCCTATGGAGCTACTCCTGGTGCCACCCTAGGCGTGGCCACATGATTAAAACAAGCCCAAGTTGGCCTGATTCAACTTAGGCCAACTAGATCCGACCTGAAACCCCCCAAACTCTATATACACTACTCTTAATTGATTTTTATTAGATATAACTAAAAATAACTCATATAAAGTGAAATTTTGACTTAGGGAAAGCTTTGAGCCACCGTGGAAGCCAGAAAGCATCAATTTCATCCTTTCTTCTCCATTACTTATGTATATTTATATTTTCATTATGATGATTTGTAGTATTTCCTCCATGTATATATTGAGGTATACTTCTCATCTAGGGTTACGATACTTTCATGATTCTTGATGTATGAACTTGATTTTATTTATTAAAATATTTATCATCGTGCTACAACTTGTGTGGTTACGTACTTTCTCTTGACCTTAATTATTTGCTTACTTGATCAACACCCCCAACTTAAAATTTTACTTGTCCTCGAGCAAATCAATGCACTTAAAACAAAACAACAAGGTCTTTGAATAGTACTCATTGTGAGCTTGAACACATGCACTTTTGTGAAGATCACTTTGCCCTCATGATTCTCAAAAGTATTGGCACAAATTTCAGTGATCAAACAATCCAGCTATGAACTGCAAGCTTCAACCATCGACTATTCATTATCAAACTGTAACAACCCGTACCTTCCCAACCCTACTTGACGACATTAAATAATGTTTACTTAGGTGTCGAGAGCTATAGGCATGTATTTAGTAATGTTAATGATGAGAAAATTGAAATTTGGCCTCGTACATGTGATTAGGCCTTCATAGGAGGTGTTTTGTGATTTTCGTGGAGCATTTGTGAGGTTAAAAATAAGGCTAATAGGACATCTAAACAAAGGATATTAAGGGTAAGAAGTAAGTTAAAGAATAGGACTTGAAGTATCTAACCAAACCCGCGAAGAAAAGTCAAAAAATGGAATTTTCAAAAAAATTAAGGTTGGGGTGCACCAGAGGGCGTGCCAGGCCGCTCTGGGCCAAAATTTTTAGCCCAGAGGCATCAATCTAGTGCGCCCAAGGGCGTGCCAGGATGGGTTTTTCCATTTTTCAAAGTTGGAAATTTTCTTAAGTCCCAAGGGTGGCCGGGGGCGTACCGAGCCGATTTTTGCCACATTTCTTCTACAACCACGAGTATATACATGGAATGAATGAATTATTATATTGGTGTGGTAAAATTACTCGAGAACGAATTTGGCATCAAAATTACAGTTTTGCCCCTATGGTCAAAATGAGCCATACGTGGCTAGAATCACTTATTTTTGGGATTGAGGCTACGAATATGAATCGCGTGAGTGGGAATATTATTGTAACATGTATGATATGATTTAAACATGAGAAATTATTTATTTTATTGGATTAAGTGAATTGGGCTCAAAAAGGGCCCAAAATGTGAAAGAAGACATGGCCCAAAAATGGGTCAAATGACCCATTCTTGCCTTGACCTTCTAGACCAAACATTTAATGCCATATAGTGGATAAGGATGGACTTAAAGTCTTATAAAAGGGACCAAAAAATCTGATTTTATTCATTGGAAATTCTCATGCTTTCTAGACATTTCTCAACCATTTTTCTCTCAAAACCCTAAGAACTCAAAGCCAACTTTTGGAGCAAGATCATCATTTTTCAAGCTTGGGTAAGTGATTATTGTTATGGATTAATATATTATATGCATGGGATAGTATGTAAATCATGTTGGTTATGCTTGGAAGTGTTGAACATGGTGCTTTGTGTTTTTGGTAAAAGATTTGTGATCCATGAGATTTAAGTTGAAATATGACTTGTGACTTTGATGAAAGGGCATGGTATGGATAAAATATGAACATGTATGGTGTGATTTTGTTATTAAACTTGTTATTTTCATATAATTGTAAATTATGGGATATTGGCCGATATGTGCTATGAGGTGTATTAAGGTGACTTGATGGATTATTTGTGATGTGGTGTGAATGAGAAAGTGTAAAGGAGAAGTTTTGTGGTGAAATGTTATTGATTATCATGTATTCGTCAATGTACGGAATATTGGGAAATTATTGGTATGATAATTTCATCAATGGTTTTTTCAAGGGGGAAATGGCATGTTTAAAGGCAAATATGTAACTCATTGACGCTATATGCATTTGTAAGGTAGTTGGTGGTTAATGTAAATCCCGTTATGTATTTGTGTTGTAGAGTGAAACATAAGGAAGGAGCGGGACATTGTATGCACATCTAAGGTTGTATATTCGTATTGAGAATACAAGGTATGTAAGGTTACTCTGTTCGTATCTTTCTGCGGCAAATAGTATCCACAATGACATTACGCATGTCCCATTCTGAAATGTGCTAAGGTATCCTATATCCGGTTGTCAATGGTCATTATCACATAGTTCCTACTCATTGATCAATTGTGAACCACATGTTTCATATTTATGGTTAATGTTCCAAAAGCTCAATAAGGTTATGTTCCAATGTACCAATAGTGATTATACTCATGTCTCTTGTTCAAGAATTATTGTCCAATGGTTCCAATGGTGTTATGGTTCTAATAATGTTATGTTTCTCACAATGTTTATTTACATGTCTCTCACTCATTGGTTAATGATCCAAAGCTTCAAGTAAAGTTACAACTATCATTGTATCAATCTCAAAGTAATAAATAAAGTAATGCATATATGTGGTCAATGATCAAGTATGGGTGGTAGCTTTGGGGGCAAATGCCTAAGTCAAGTTGATCCCGAGATTGTTGGATCAGGGGGCAGTCCTAGAGGCATAAGCCTAGCTCGGACCGATCCTGACAGGGGGCAGCTCTAGAGGTAATAACCTAGCTCGAGCCGAACCTTATATGTTGGTATGGATGGCAGCTCTAGAGGTAATAACCTAGCTCGAGCCGATCCCGATATATTGATTCATAGGGTGGCAGCTCTATGGGCATAATTCTAACTCGAGCCAATCCCAACATAACATCGCGTTATGTTAAAAACCCATTGTTCAGTCGGGGCCCGGGTATCACAGGTAACAGGCAAAGATGAATAATCATACAAGTAAAGATGCAAAGAAAGTAATGAAAGAAAAATACATGGTTTCCAAAGTACAGAATAGTGACTTATCCATATTGATCATTCATTTGTATTTGAGTTCATTGACATATTTACATATCATACAAGTTTCATATGGCCTTACATACTCAGTACATTCTTCGTACTGACCCTTCTTGGGGGATTTACCTTACTTGTTGCAGGCACACGTACTAGTAGGCCTCCATATTAGGTTGCTAGTTATTGCGGATCATTGGTGAGCTCCAGTTAGTTTGGGGCTTCTCCAAGTCACAGTTGTACATATGTTTTGGTGTTGTACATGTTGTATAAAGCGGGGACTTGTCCCGACTTTTAGTTCATCTTTGGTCAATGCATTTGTTAGAGGCTTTTGTAGACGTATGTGTGTGTATGAATGTAAGGTGGTATATGACGTTTTTGACTTGATGGCCTCAATGGCCAAGTTTCACATATGTATATATATATGTCCCATGTTCCATGTTTTTCGTTATTCGTCTTTCATGTTCTTACGTGATGGTGGTGTTGCTTATGATATGCATATGAATGAATAGAAGAAAAGCTTGGTTCTCTCAGGCCATGTCGGTTACGGGTGCCAATCCGTTTCGATGGGATTCGAGGCGTGACACAAACAAGCACATGCTCATAGATATTAACCAAGGTCTATTAATGTGATCGATGTGTCCAATTTGAGTGCCCTCACATAAAGAATGTCCCTTCTTTTTGGACTTTCACTGATGGAATCACCATGATTCTTAACTTCCTCATGTCTCATCCTAGAATAGTGATTGGCTTCTCAAGCAACTTAGAATGCTATCGGATGATATAATCCCCATCTCTATGATACTTATTAAGCATCGATACGTGGAACACATGATGGACTCCCAAAAAATGAGGAGGTAAAGCCAACCTACAAGCCACTGACCCTACTCCATTCAATATCTCAAAGGGTACAATATACCTCAGATTTAACTTACCCTTCTTTCCAAACTACATTACACCCGTCATTGGTAGCCAAACTTTCTAATCCTTCTCAAAGTAAACATTTTTTATCTTACTATCCACATACTCTTTTTGTCTATTTTGGGCTGCTACCAACTTTTCATAAATGAACCTCACTTTCTCCATTAACTCCTTCAACATATCAGTTCCCCAAGGTCTCACCTTGAAGGCATCAAACCACCCAATTGGCGATCTACACCTTCTTCCATATAAAGCTTCAAATGGAGCTATATCAATGCTTGCATGGTAGATGTTATTATATCAAAATTAACACAAAGGCAAGAATTGGTCCCACTGACCACCGAAATCCATCACATAAGCACGGAGCATATCCTTAAGTACGTGGATCATTCATTCAGACTGACCATCAGTCTGTGGATAAAAGGTTGTACTTAGGTCCAACCTAGTGCCCAACTCTACATGAAACTTGATAAGTGGCAATTTTTCCACTTATTCATATCTCTTTTCTTATGATTTTATATTGTTAATCTATAAAATAAGGCTAATTATCCTTTGAATGGCGTTTATTTCAGGGATTTTTGATTTACAAAGGGTTTGATAGAAAAAAAGCTTAAAAGGAAAAAAAAGTGCTGAAAAGGAAGAGTTGGAAAAGACCAAGGAAAAATGGCCCTCAAGTACAACTTAAGCAACCTAAGCACTGCTTAAGCGATAGTCAAACGAGTGTCAATGATCGCTTAAGTTCCATTCATGGTTGCTTTCACGATATGGTCAAACTCCAATCAAATGCTTCTTAACCGGCTATTATGACAGTTTTAGCTATCCGGTCAATGTTAACGGAGTTGCTTAAGCGACCATTTGGACTGCTTTAGAGGTCAGTGGGGTAGATTTAAAGAGCAAAGCTGGAATTACATCATGTTCAATCGCAATTCATACAAAACTCAATCCCCAACCATTCCAAAACATTATTAGTATATTTCTTAACCTTGGAGGCTAGGGTTCTTGACCCAACACACTTAGACTGAAGATTTGGAAGCTTTGTAGTGAATATCGCTTAATCCTTTAATTATTCCATTGCTTTGTATAGAATATTTGGGTGTATAAATTAATATTTGGATATTATTGTTGGACATAATGCAATGTTTATGTTTTGGATTTGAGTTTTGATTTTATCTCATGTTTTTGAATTATTTAAATACTCTTGATTTATAAATGGATTTTGCTTGTCTAAATTAGTCTCGTGCAATATCAATTCCTACATTAGTTGAGATCAAAAAAGGAGATTATTAGTGATTGAAAGAGCTAATCGAGGTTGGAAAAGATTAATTTAGCGTGATTTGGGACGTAAGACCCATATTATGGATTTTTTTTCTAGACATAGGTAAATCCTAGTATAGCTATAGATTGGAACTATTCATGTTGACACTTAGCTAATATTCGATGGAATTAGATAAGAAATATTCATCAATCAGTCAAAATACGTGGCGGATACTTGAGGTTCCAGGACTACTTGCTAATCTGTGGTTAATGATGAGTATTTGATTTAAATACTTTAGATCACGATAGATTTGATTTCCCATTATCATTCTCCTTGCTTCCCAGCATTTGTGAAATTCATTGATTGACTTATTCATATTACAATTCATTATATTCATGTTAAGTTTTTATTAAAAACCCCAAAACAATTGTATCGTTTGTCCGAATTTTAGTGAGTGGCTTTTATTTCATACTTTCTCGATCACTAGTCACATTCTTCCATGTGGGATAGACCCCGACTCTATGTTGGGTAGATATATTGCTAACGATCGTGTACACTCATTTCTAGGGTATATTTGAGCATTATTAACATTGGCGTCGTTGTCGGGAATAATTTGGTGTATTGAGTTAGCTTGAAATTTTAGTTTACTTGCTTTGATTCAAACTTGTGGATATGTGTTCGTGATTTTTAATTGTTTCTTGTTTTAGATAGATTTTTTTTGGTACACTTGTTACTATGGCATCATGGAATGAAAATGAGGCTAATGATTCTTTGATGGGTGTTTGTTTTAGGTATTTTTTATTTTCAAGGGGTTTTGATGGAAAAAGAGCTGAAAAGGAAGAAAAAGAGCTAAAAACAAAGAGTTGGAAAAGACCAAGGAAAAATGGCCCTCAGCTAATTTTACGCCGTGTGTTATCCCAATTCATACAAAACTCCATCGCCATCCTTTCTAACACAACTTTGGCATATTTCTCATCCTTGGAGGCTAGTGTTCTTGACCCAATACCGTTGGAGTGAAGATTTGGAATCCTTGTAGTGAATATCTCTTAATCATTTCTTTATTCCATTGCTTTTTATAGAATATTTGGGTGTAGATAAATTAGTACTTGGATATTGTTGTTGGACGCAATGCAATGTTTATGTTATGGATTTGGTTTTTGATTTTATCTCATGCTTTTGTATTAAGTAAATACTCTTAATTTATAAGGGTTTAGCTTGTCTAAATTAGTTTCGTACATTATCCATTCCTACTTTAGTTGAGCTCGAAAGAGGAGACTAGGGTGGAAATTGCCCATTTGATTATTGTTTGAATGAGCTAATTGAGGCTGGAAAAGATTAATTTAGCGCCTTTTGGAACGTTAGACCCATCTTAAGGAATTTGTTGCTAGACATAGTCAAATCCTAGTGTAGCTATAGATTGGAACTATTTGTGTTGACACTTAGCTAATATTCAATGGAATTTAGCTAAGAAATATTCGTCAATCGGTCGAAAGATGTGGCAGATACTTGAGGTTCCAATGCTACTTGCTAACCATGGTTAATGATGAGTATTTGATTTAAATACTTTAGATCGTTGATATAATTGATTCCCCATTATCATTCCCCTAGCTTCCTAGCGTTTGTGAAAACCATTGATCAACTTGTTTATATTATACTTCATTCTATCCATGTTACATTTTTATTACTGAAAACCCCAAAAGTACTTGTGTAAAACCCCGTACACTTCCGACCCTATTTGACAACCTTGAACCATGTTTACCCTAGGTTCGAGAGCAATAAGTACGTATTTTGTATTGTTATTGATGAAACATTTGATATTGTACTAGTAAGTATGATTAGACCTTTGTAGGAGGTGTTGTGACTTTGTGGAGAATTTGTGGGGTGAAACATGAGGTATAAGGGACATACAAGCAAAGGATCTTAAAGATAAGAGGCAAGCAAAAGGTTGGAACTTGAAAGATCCAACCAAATCCACAAAGAAAAGTTGAAATCACATTTTAATCATGGGGCGCGCCAGGTGGCGTGCCGGGCCACTTTGGCCAAAATATTTTTGGCATAGGCAGCAAGGGAGCGTACCACGCCGCCCCTGCACACCTTTTCCAGAGCTGTAATTTTTCCAAGTCCCTAGGGCGCCCAGGAGCGTGCCGGGGTGCTTTTTGCCAGATTTCTTCTACGATTATTAGTCTATAAAGAGGACTCTTGGGTTATGGTATCATTGATCCATCATAGTAGGACTACTCTTTAACGAGTTTGGCATCCAATTTGGGGTAATTCTTCGTCACAAGTGTTTTATCAAATTATGTTCAATTAAGCCATGAGTGGCTAGAATTTCTTATTTTTGAGATTGAGGCTACGAACATGAATTTTGTGAGTGAATATTGTCGTGACATTTATGGAATTATTTAAACATGAGATATATCGTGGATCATACATTGAATTTGGTGGGCTAAGCTAACATGTGTTAATGGGCTCAATTTGAGGCCCAAAATGAAGCCAAAATGCATGGCCCAAAGAGCAAATGATCCATTCTTCCAATTTGACCGAGTAAACATGGCATTTAATGCCAAGAAGTGGCTAAGGATGACTTGAGGGTCTATATAAAGCTAAAAATCAGATTTTTATTCCAAAAATCACACATGCCTTTCTAGACATTTTCTAAAAGATATTTCTCATATCTTTCAAACCCTACGCCATTTCTTTGGACAAGATCATCATTTTTCAAGATTGGGTAAGTGTTTAATCTTATGGATTAATATATTATATGCATGGGAGAGTATGTAGATCATGATGGTTATGTCTAAAAGTGTAAGTAATGCACTTTTACTTTTTGTTAAAAGATGTGTCATCTATGTGATTTAAACTTGAAAGGAGACTTGAGGTTTTGATGAAAGTGAATGGTTTGAATGAAATATCAACATGTATGGTGTGGTTATGTTCCTTGACTTGTTATTTTTCTATGAGTGTAAATTGTGGGATTGTTGTCGATATGTTGTTATGAAGTGTATTAAGGTGACGTGATGGAGTAATTGTGACGTCATGTTAATGAACAAGCGTAAAGGATGAACTTGGTACGAAATGATATTGGTTTATGATGTATTGGTCAATCTATGGAATGTTGTGGTATTGTTGGTATGACAATGCCGTGAATTGTATTGTAAAGAGGGAAATGACGTTATAAGGCAATTATGTAACTCGTTGTCATTTTATGCACTTGTAAGGTAGTTGGTTGTTAACGTAAGCTCCGTTATGTACTTGTGTTGTAGAGTGAAACGTAAGGAAGGAGGTAGAATATTTTGTTCACATTTAGGATTGTATATTCATATTGGGAGGATAAGGTATGTAAGGTTACTCTTTCCGTATCCTTCTGCAGCACATAGTGTTCACATTGACATTGTACTTATTCCATCCCAAAATGTTCTAAGGTATCCCATTTTCGGTTATTAATTATTGTTACTCACATGTTCCTTATTCATTGATCAATTGTGATTCACATGTCTCATGTTCATTGACTAATATTTCCAAGTTCCAATAATGTTATGTTCCAAAGTTCCAATAATGTTATGTTCCAAAGTTCTAATAATGTGCATGCAATCACCAATGTATCAATCTCTTAGAATTAAGGAAATGAAGTGATGGATAATTGTTTATGTGTTCTTGAGTAACATCCCAGGGGCAATATAAAATCCTAGCATGGGTTATCACAGTTACATCCCAGGGGCGACATAAAAGCCTATCATGGGTTAATTACATCCCAAGGGTTAAAATACCTAGCATGGGTTAATCACATCCCAGGGGTTAAAATACCTAGCATGGGTTAATCTCATCTTAGGGGCGACAGAAAATCCTAGCATGGGTAGAACGATAAAGATGAATAAATGTAAAGGCAAACGAAGTAAAGGATGTAATGTACATGGTTCCACATATGCAGACCGGTGGTTCATCTATACTGACTATTCTCTTATATTTGATGTAATAGAAGTACTTATATATCATACAGTTTCATATAAGTCTTACATACTCAGTATATTCTTCGCACTGACGTCCCTTGGGGACTTACCTTACTTGATGTAGGCACAGGTGCTAGTAGACCTCCACAGTAGGTTGCGAATCATTTGCCGATTTTTGGTGAGCTCTAGTTGGTTCGGGGCTTTTCGAGTCTCATATGTACATTTGTTTTGGTACTGTAATGTTGTTTAAAGTGGGGACTTGTCTCGACTTTAGGATGGTTATGTATATACATCTGTTAGAGGCTTTGTAGACGTACGTATATGGGAATATGAATGTAAGGGAGATATGTCAATTTTGAATTGATGCCCTAACAGCCAAGTTTTGTATATAGCATATGTTTCCATGACTTCTGCTATTAGCATCTTGTATCTATACGTGATGGTGATGTTTCTTGAATGACATGCATATGAATGGACATGGATGAAAATTGGTTCTCTTGGGCCTTATCGGCTTCGGGTGTCATTCCGCCCCATTGGAATTCGGGGCGTGACAAAAGTGGTATCAAAGCAGGCCATCCTAAGGGTGTCTACAAAGTCGTGTCTGAGTAGAGTCTTGCTTATGGATGTGTTGTGAACCACATTTATAAGTAGGAGGCTACGGGACATTTAGGAGTTGTTTCTTTTCTTTATTTCTAGATCGTGCAATAGAGCTAATGTTGTAAGTGGAATCGTATCTAACCATTTGGAATTGGTTTTCTTTGTTATAGTACAATGCTGATTACAAGACGAGGTAGGGGTAAAGGTAAGCAGGTAGATATGCTTGCTGGAGAAGGAATGAGTAAATCACGACCTGACCAAGCTATTCAAGGTGGCGCTGAACAGGAGTTTGCATCACGGGCTCCTTCTACCCTTCCATTTCCAAAAGAGCCAAGAGGTAGAGAAGTACCCGCAGAACCGCCTATGAATGCTACTGACCAGGATTTAAGAAATGCAGTGCATATGTTGACTCAGCTAGTAGCAGCACAAATTTAGGGACGAGCTGGTCCAATGACAAGTGAGGATGACGTGGCTAGAGTAGCCAGTTGGCGGACATAGGATTTTCTAAAATTAGACCCTCCCAAAAGCAGATCCACAGGATTTTGTGGACCAAATTCAAAGGGATCTAAATGTTATGCACGTGACTGGTATACAAACAGTTGATCTTGCGACATATAGATTGAAAAGAGAGGCGATATTATGGTATGAAGATTGGAAGAAATCTCGTGGTATCGGTGCAAATCCACCTAATTGGGAAAAACTTAAAGCGGCATTCCTTGATCACTATCTTCCCTATGAGATCTGAGAGGCTCATGTGGATCAGTTCTTAAATCTCCGTCAAGGGAATCTGAGTGTTAGAAAATACAGTTTGCAGTTTAATTTTTTGGCTCAATATGCTCCGAATGTAGTAGCCACAATGACAGACAGGGTCCATCGATATGTGGACAGATTGGAGCCATATTTGGTAAGGGACTGTACTATTGCTGCTTTGAACAGAGATATGGATATAGCGAGAATTCAGGCTTTCTCACAAAAGATGGAGGACCAAAGGCAAAGAAGAAGGGTACACGAATTTGAACGAGGGTCGTCAAAGAGGGCTAGACCTATGGGAAAGTCTATGGTGTCCCAAGGAGAATCTAGGCCTAGGATATTTCCTAGACCACCTAGACCATCATTTTCTTCCCCTACAGTAGGTACTTCATCCCAATTTTGGGGGTTTAAAGGAAGCCATTTTGGGCAGAGTAGTGGACTTCAAGATTCATAGACCGCAGGATTTTCTCGTCCTCCGTATCAGCACTGTGGAAGGTATCATTTAGGTGAATGCCATTTGGGGACATATGTTTGTTTTTGGTGTGGTACGATGGGGCACATAATAAGAGAATGCCCATAGAGGATCACGAGGGGTATAGCACGACCTATGGGATCAACTGTTGCATCATCATCATCGGTTCCTTCCCTAGACTAAGGTGTGCAGCCTACTGGTCGTGCTAGAGGTTCTAGAGGAGCAACTAGTTCCAGTGCGACCCAGAATCGCACCTATGCTCTAGTGGATCGGCAGAATTCGGAGGCTTCTCCTGATGTCGTCACAGGTACATTATCTATATTTTCGTATAATGTATATGCATTGATTGATCCGAGTTCTACATTGGCATATGTTACTCCATTGATTGCTGTAAAATTTGAAAGAACACCGGAATTATTAACTAAGTCAATTGAAGTATCTACACCAGTTGGTGAATATATTATTGCAAAAAAAGTATATCGTAATTGTGTGGTAATTGTGTGTGGTCATGATACACTGGCTGATCTCATTGAATTGGAGATGGTGGATTTTGATGTCATAATGGGTATGGATTGGTTGGCTTCTTGTTATGCCACGATGGATTGCCGGGCTAAGAAAGTACAGTTTCATTTTCCATAAACGAATGCGCTGGAATGGACGTGTAATATGGGGGCACCGAGAGGTAAATTTATTTCCTATCTTAAAGCAAGGAAAATGATAGCCAAGGGGTACATATGTCACCTAGTATGGGTGAAAGATACTGATGTGGAACCACTAACTCCTCAGTCGGTTCCAGTGGTTAATGAATTTCTCGATGTATTTTCTGAGGATCTTCCCGGTTTGCCTCCAGAACGGGAAGTAGAGTTTAGGATCGATTTGAATCCAGGCACTCAGCCTATCTCTATTCCCCTGTATAGAATGGCTCCAGCAGAATTGGGTGAATTGAAGGAGCAATTAAAAGACTTACTGGACAAGGGCTTCATCATACCTAGTATGTCCCCGTGGGGTACATCAGTATTATTTGTATGGAATAAAGATGGTACATTGAGAATGTGCATTGACTATCGGCAATTGAATAAGGTAACAATCAAGAACAAATATCCCCTCCCCAGAATTGATGATTTGTTTGATCAGTTACAGGGTGCTAAGTGTTTTTCAAAGATTGACTTGAGATTGGGTTATCATCAAGTCAGAGTAAGAGAAAAAGATATATCTAAGACAGTTTTTAGAACACGGTATAGTCACTACGAATTCTTAGTTATGTCATTTGGACTAACAAATGCACCAGCTATTTTTATGGATTTGATGAATAGGGTGTTCAAACCATTCTTGTATATATTTGTGACCGTGTTCATAGATGATATCCTAGTTTATTCAATATCACAAGAGGATCATGCTAATCACTTACGATAGGTGTTACAAATTCTTCGTGAGCGTAAGTTGTATGCAAAGTTCTCTAAGTGTGAATTTTGGTTGAAATCCATAGCATTCTTGGGTCACATTGTGTCCGATAAAGGAATTCAGGTTGATACACAAAAGATTGAAGCAGTGAAAAATTGGTCAAGGCCTACGACTTCTACAGAAATTCGTAGCTTCCTTGGGTTGGCAGGTTATTACTGAAGGTTTGTTGAAGGGTTTTATTCCATTGCTGCACCTTTAACGAAGCTTACACACAAGGCAGTCAAGTTTCAGTGGAATGATGCATGTAGTTTCCAAGAGCTGAAAGATAAATTAACCTCCACCCCCGTATTAGTACTTCCAAAAGGCACAGAGGGGTATGCAGTATATTGTGATGCTTTCGGAGTTGGCCAAGGGTGTGTATTGATGCAGCACGGTAATGTCATAGCATATGCTTAACGACAGTTGCGGCCACACGAGAGACACTATCCCACACATGATCTTGAGTTAGCAGCGGTGGTATTTGCTTTAAAGATATGGCGTCATTATTTGTATGGAGTTCATGTTGATATGTTTACTGATCACAAAAGTTTGCAATATATCTTTAAGTAGAAGGAACTCAATTTGAGGCAATAAAGGTGGCTAGAGCTCTTAAAAGACTATGATATTGATATTCTATATCATCCAGGAAAAGAAAATGTGGTAGCTGATGCATTGAGCCGCACGGCAATAGGAGGAACAGCAAGGCTTAGTTAAGGATCTACATCAATTAGCCAGCTTGGGGGTTCGTCTTCTTGAATCTCCAGATGAAGGGGTTATTGTGCAAAATGCAGCAGAATCTTCTATAGTAACTGAGATGAAAGAGAAACAACATACGGATCCTATGTTATTGCAGCTGAAAGAAAATGTAAAACAGGGTCTAACAAAGGCCTTTGATCTTACACAAGAAGGAGTACTTCAATGCTAAGGTAGATTATGTGTACCGGATATAGATGAGCTGAGGAGACGAATTATGACAGAGGCGCATCATTCACGATATTCTATTCATCCGGGAGCTACCAAAATGTACCATGATTTGAAGGAAATGTATTGGTGGGGAAACATGAAGAAGAACATTGCAGAATTTGTAGCTCAATGCCCGAATTGTCAACAAGTAAAGGTAGAGCATCAGAAACCAGGAGGTTACATGCAATGTATCAATCTTCTAGTCTGGAAATGGGATATGGTTAACATGGATTTCATCACTGGTTTGCCTCGTACACTGTGGAAAGTTGATTATATATGGGTCATAGTTGATAGGCTTACCAAATCAGCGCATTTCCTACCAGTCAAGACCACCTATACAGCTGAAGATTATGCAAGATTGTATGTTAAAGAGATAGTACGATTGCATGGGATTCCAATTTCCATTATATCGGACAGAGGAGCTCAATTTACCGCACATTTTTGGAGATCTTTTCAGAAGAGCTTGGGTACACAAGTGAATTTGAGTACGGCTTTCCATCCTCAGACAGATGGACAAGCAGAACGTACTATCCAAACACTTGAAGATATGCTACGAGCGTGCACATTAGATTTTCAAGGCAGTTGGGATGATCATTTTCCTCTTATTGAATTCGATTACAACAATAGAATCATTCAAGTATCAAAATGGCACTTTATGAAGCTTTATACGGAAGAAAATGTAGATCACCAATTGGATGGTTTGAAGCGGGTGAAACTGCTTTACTTGGGCCGATCTTTTTCATCAAGCTATGGAAAAAGTTAAAGTGATCCAACATTGGCTACAAAAGGCCCAAAGTCAACACAAGTCCTATGCTGATGTGAGAAGGAGAGGGCTCGAATTCGCCATAGGTGATTGGGTATTCTTGAAGGTGTCACCGATGAAAGGGGTAATGCGATTTAGAACGAAAGGGAAGTTGAGTCCCCGATATATAGGGCTATATGAAATTATCAGAAGATTTGGGCAAGTTGCGTATGAGTTGGCACTACCCCAAGAACTTTCCATAGTGCATCCGGTGTTTCATGTTTCGATGCTTCGAAAGTGCATAGGAGATCCATCTCGTATTGCTCCCGTTGAAGATGTAAAAGTTATGGAAGATCTCACTTATGAGGAGATACGTATTTCTATTCTAGATCGACAAGTAAAGAAGTTGAGGAATAAATACATAGCTTTCGTAAAGGTACTTTGGAGAAATCAACAAGTAGAGGAGATCACATGGGAAGCCGAGGAAATGATGAAGTCCAAGTACCCTCATCTGTTTCAAATGGAAGAGAAAGTTCAAGATGCGGGATTGAAGCAATAACAAGTAAGTATCTATGAGTATTATGTGTATATGTATATATATGCTAATATAGAGATGCATTAGTTGTAATTGAAAAAATGTCGTTAACATTCGAGGACGAATGCTTCTAAGGGGGGGAAGAATGTACCAACCCGTACACTTTTGACCCTATTTGACAACCTTGAACCATGTTTACCCTAGGTTCGAGAGAAATAAGTACGTATTTTGTATTGTTATTGATGAAACATTTGATATTGTACTAGTAAGTGTGATTAGACCTTTGTAGGAGGTGTTGTGACTTTGTGGAGCATTTGTGGGGTGAAACATGAGGTTTAAGGAACATACAAGCAAAGGATCTTAAAGATAAGAGGCAAAAGGTTGGAACTTGAAAGATCCAACCAAATCCACAAAGAAAAGTTAAAATCACATTTTAAGCATGGGGAGCGCCAGGTGGCGTGCTGGGCCGCTTTTGGACAAAATATTTTTGGAATAGGTATCAAGGTGGAGTGCCCAGGGGTGTGCCAGGCCACCCCTGCAAACCTTTTCCAGAGCTGAAATTTTTCTAAGTCCCTAGGGCGCCCGGGAGCATGCCGGGATATTTTTTGCCAGATTTCTTCTACGATTATAAGTCTATAAAGAGGACTCTTGGGTTATGGTATCATTATTACATCGTAGTGGGACTACTCTTGAGCGAGTTTGGCATCCGAGTTGGGGTAATTCTTCGTCACAAGTGTTTTGTCAAATTATGTTCAATTAAGCCATGAGTGGCTAGAATTTCTTATTTTTGAGATTGAGGCTACGAACATGAATTTCGTGAGTGAATATTGTTGTGACATTTATGGAATTATTTAAACATAAGATATATGGTGGATCATACATTGAATTTGGTGGGCTAAGCTAACATGTGTTAATGGGCTCAATTTGATGCCCAAAATGAAGCCAAAATGCATGGCCCAAAGAGCAAATGACCCATTCTTCCAATTTGACCAAGTAAACATGGCATTTAATGCCAAGAAGTGGCTAACGATGAATTGAGGGGCTGTATAAAGGCAAAAATCAGATTTTTATTCCAAAAATCACACATGCCTTTCTAGACATTTTCTAAAAGATATTTCTCATATCTTCCAAACCCTAAGCCATTTCTTTGGACAAGATCATCATTTTTCAAGATTGGGTAAGTGTTTAATCTTATGGATTAATATATTATATGCATGGGAGAGTATGTAGATTATGATGGTTATGTCTAAAAGTGTAAGTAATGCACTTTTACTTTTTGTTAAAAGATGTGTCATCTATGTGATTTAAACTTGAAAGGAGACTTGAGGTTTTGATGAAAGTGAATGGTTTGAATGAAATATCAACATGTATGGTGTGGTTATGTTCCTTGACTTGTTATTTTTCTATGAGTGTAAATTGTGGGATTGTTGTCGATATGTTGTTATGAAGTGTATTAAGGTGACTTGATGGAGTAATTGTGACGTCATGTTAATGAGCAAGCGTAAAGGATGAACTTGGTACGAAATGCTATTAGTTTATGATGTCTTGGTCAATGTATGGAATGTTGTGGTATTGTTGGTATGAAAATGCCGTTAATTGTATTGTAAAGGGGTAAATGACGTTATAAGGCAATTATGCAACTCGTTGTCATTTTATGCACTTGTAAGGTAGTTGGTTGTTAACGTAAGCTCCATTATGCACTTGTGTTGTAGAGTGAAACGTAAGGAAGGAGCTGGACTATTGTGTTCACATTAAGGATTGTATATTCATATTGGGAAGATAAGGTATGTAAGGTTACTCTTGTCGTATCCTTCTACATCACATAGTGTTCACATTGATATTGTACTTGTTTCATATCAAAATGTTCTAAGGTATCCCATTTCAGGTTACTAATTATTGTTACTCACATGTTCCTTATTCATTGATCAATTGTGATTCACATGTCTCATGTTCATTGACTAATATTTCCAAGTTCCAATAATCTGCAATCACCAATGTATCAATCTCATAGAAGTAAGGAAATAAAGTAATGGATAATTGTTTGTATGTTCTTGAGTAACATCCCAGGGGCGATATAAAAGCCTAGCATGGGTTATCACAGTTACATCCTAGGGGAGACATAAAAGCCTAGCATGGGTTAATTACATCCCAGGGGTTAAAATACCTACCATGGGTTAATCACATCCCAGGGGTTAAAATACCTAGCATGGGTTAATCTCATCCCAGGGGCGACAGAAAAACCTAGGATGGGTAGAACGATAAAGATGAAAAAATGTAAATGCAAATAAAGTAAAGGATGTAATGCACATAGTTCCACATATGCAGACCGGTGGTTCATCTGCACTGACTATTCTTTTATATTTGATTTCATGGAAGTACTTATATTTCATACAGTTTCATATAAGCCTTACATACTCAGTACATTCTTCGTACTGACATCCCTTGGGGGACTTACCTTACTTGTTGTAGGCACTGGTGCTAGTAGACCTCCATAGTAGGTTGCGGATCATTTGCTGATCTTTGGTGAGCTCCAGTTGGTTCGGGGCTTTCCGAGTCTCATATGTACATTTGTTTTGGTACTGTAATGTTGTATAAAGAGGGGACTTGTCCTGACTTTAGGATGGTTATGTATATGCATCTGTTAGAGGCCTTGTAGACGTACGTATATGGGAATATGAATGTAAAGGACGTATGTCCATTTTTAATTGATGGCCCTAACGGCCAAGTTTTGCATATAGCATATGTTTCCATGATTTTCGCTATTAGCTTCTTGTATCTATACGTGATGGTGATGTTTCTTGAATGACATGCATATGAATGGACATGGATGAAGATTGGTTCTCTCGGTCCTTGTCGGCTTCGGGTGTCAGTCCGCCCCATTGGAATTCGGGGCGTGATAACTTGTATCTTTTGTTCGAATTTTAGTGAATTGCTTTTATTTCACACTTTCTCAATCGCTAGTCACTTTTTTCCCTGTGGGATCTACTCTAACTCTATATTGGGTAAATATATTGCTAACAACCACGTACACTCATTTCTAGGGTGTGTTTGAGCATTATAAAAAAATGGCACCATTGCTGGGGAACAATTTGGCATATTGAGTTAGTTTGGAATTTTAGTTTACTTGCTTTGATTCAAACTTGTGAATATTGTTTGAGATTTTCTTTTGTTTCCTGTGTTAGGTAGATTTTTGTTTTTGATACACTAGTTACTATGGCATCATGGAATGAAAATGAGTTGATAAGTGGTGATTTTGCCACTTATTTGTATCTCTTTTCTTATGATTTTGTGTTGTTAATCTATAAAATAAGGCTAATTATCCTTTGAATGGTGTTTTTATCAGGTATTTTTGATTTACAAGGGGCTTTAATGGAAAAAGAGTTGAAAAGGAAGAAAAAGTGCTGAAAAGAAAGAGTTGGGAAAGACCAAGGAAAAATATCCCTCAGGTACCGCTTAAGAGACCTGAGGACCGCTTAAGGATGGTCAAACAATTGTCAATGATCACTTAAGCACAAGTCATGGTTACTTTTGTGATATGGTAAAACTCTAGTCAAATGTTGCTTGAGCGGCTATTATGACCGCTTTAGCTGTCCGGTCAAAGTTATGGGAGTCGCTTAAGCGATCATTTGGACTGGTTTAGCAGTCAGCGGGCCAGATTTCAAAGGTAAAGCTGAAATTACATCATATTCGATCCCAATTATTAAAAAATTTGATCCCCAACCACTCCAACACATCTTTGGCATATTTCTCGACCATAGAGGCTAGGGTTTTTGACCCAACACCCATGGAGTGAAGATTTGGATGCTTTGTAGAGAATATCTCTTAATCATTTCCTCATTCCATTTCTTCGTATATAATATTTGGGTGTAGATAAATTAATACTTGGATATTGTTGTTGGACACAATGCAATGTTTATGTTTTGTATTTGGGTTTTGATTTTATCTCATGCTTTTGTATTAATTAAATACTCTTGATTTATCGATGGGTTTGATTATCTAAATTAGTCTTGTTCTTTATTGATTCCTACTTTAGTTGAGCTCAAAAAAGGAGATTAGGGTAGGAAATGCCCATTTATTTGATTAATGCTTGAAATAGCCAATAGAGGCGGAAAAAGATTAATTTAGCGCCATTTGGGACGTAAGACACATCTGATGGAATTTGTTGCTAGACATAGTCAAATCCTTGTGTAGCAATAGATTGGAACTATTTATATTGACACTTAGCTAATATTCGATGGAATTTAGCTAAGAAATACTCATCAATCGGTCGAAAGACATGGTGGATACTTGAGGTTCCAAGGATACTTGCTAACCCGTGGTTAATGATGAAAATTTGATATGAATACTTTAGATTGTTGGTAGAATTGATTCCCCATTATCATTCTCCTTGCTTCCTAGTGTTTGTGAAAGCCATTGATCAACTTTTTCATAGCATAATTCATTTTATCTAAGTTACGTTTTTATTATTGAAAATCATAAAAACACTTGTATCTTTTGTTCGAATTTTAGTGAGTTACTTTTATTTTGTAGTTTCTCAATCACTAGTCATATTATTCCTCGTGGGATTGATCCTGACTCTATGATGTGTAAATATATTGCTTACGAGCGTGTACACTCATTTCTAGGGTGTATTTGAGCATTATCAAAAAAGGTGTCGGTGTCGGGGAACAACTTAGCGTATTGAGTTTGTTTGGAACTTATGTTTCCTTCTTTGATTACTGAATTGTGTAAGTAGGCTGGGTTTGAAGAGTGCCCAGAAGATAATTGGGTAGAACCAAAGGCACCGATCTCTCCATTGAAGAAGCATGGTGAAGGCACTGTTACTAAAAGCAAACAGAGAAATATTGATTTAGGGAAGTAGATTCAGGTTGAGATTTATTCTTGTAGGCCATCAGCCATAGGACCATTTGAGATATTCACTGATGAGGTAAGGATGGCCTGAAAGTTAGTGTCTCGACTCCCTAGAGGGCCAGGTGAGACATCTGAGGAGCCTACTATAATTGTCCCAAAGAAGGATTTTGACAAGTTCCTAGAGGACCAAATAAAGTAGGGGGCCCACCTCTAGAGATTAGAGATGGCCTACACCAATCTGGTCAATCACATAGGGAGTTGAGTGAGTCTCATACTAGGATAAAGAAGAGAGAGAAAAAAAGAGATAAATTATTCACTCAAATATGGAAGGGTGCAAAAGGGTTGTGGAAGGTTTTGAAGCCTAACGATCCACTTCCTTCATCGAGATCGGATGAAGATGATGATGTTCTGGTATAGTGGTCTGATGATGATGATGCTGAGGGTGATGATGATGATGATGAGACTGAGAGTGACAGGAGTGAATAATGCAGTTTCAGGGAGCCCACTACCTCCTTTTCTACTCTATTTTGCTTGTATTGGGGACAATGCAACATTTTTTAGTTGGGGTGGCTTATTTTAGTATTTATGTTATGTGTATTATTCTAATACATTTGTTCCCTCATCGGACTTGACATTGTGATTTGGATATTTGTATGCCTTGTTGGTACTTTAGATCATGTTTTCGAGACTATTGAGCCCTTGTCGAGCTTTTTTTTATTTTATGGATATTTTCTGCCCTCGTCAGGCTTGATCATTATGGATATTATTATGCGCCCTTGTCGGGTTTGTGCTTAATTTTGATTTTGTTGGATTAGTCATTTTTTTAGATTATCTTCTTTACCATGCTAGTTTTTGTAGTTTTATTTTTTATAGTTACTTTTGGGTAATAATTTCCTTATGATAGATTGAGTGACGACATTCTTAAGGGAAAATCATTGTGTATAGGTGTTGGCATTATTTGGGAAGGGGAATTATGTGTCACGACCCGAAATCCCATTCGGGCAGGACTGGCACCCGAAGCCGATATGGCCCGAGAGAACCAATCTTTGCTCGTGAACCTTCGTATGCATATCCTCATATGAATCTTATTATACCTCATGCCACTATGCGGAAGACATGAACATGGAAACATATGCTATATATATATATATTTAGGAAAATTGGTCATTGGGGCTATCAAGTCAAAACGGACATTCGTCTTTTAAATATTTGTCTCTTACATCCATATACCCACATATGTGTACAAAAGCCTCTACCAGATGCCTTTACAAGACCAACTTAAAGTCGGGACAAGTCCCCACTTTATACAATATTTATAACATCAAACAAATTTACAACTGTGACTCGGAAAGCTTTGAACCAACTGGAGCTCACCAAAACTCTGTAAATGATCCACAGCCTACAGAGGAGGTCTACTAATGCCTGCACCTGCAACATGTAAGGTAAGTCCCCCGAGGGGGTCAGTACGAAGAATGTACTGAGTATGTAAGGCTTATAAGAAATTCATCATACATAATAACAACAACAATGGAGTCAATATAAGAGAAATAGTAAATGTGAATAAATTCTCTTTCTGTAGGTGAGGAACCATGTATATATTTCTTTTTGTCATTGTCATTTATGATTAATCTTTCATATACTATCCTCCACATACCCCTTTATTCTAGAGAGTTACCTTTACTCAAGAAACTTGACCCCAATAGATTCCTTATTTTCAAGAGGTTCTTTCTATGCAAGAGATTCTTTCTTGCTTCTATGCTCATCACCATTTTTCTACATCTACTTCATTAGTAGGTTGTAAATTAACATGTGTTCACCTTATCGGTGGGTTAACATACATCCACGCTATTGGTGGGTTAACATACATCCACTCTTTTGGTGGGTTAACATACATCCACTCTCTTGGTGGGTTAACATACATCCACTCTCATGGTGGGTTAACATACATCCACTCTCATGGTGGGTTAACATACATACACTCTATGGTGGGTTAACATACATCCACTCTCATGGTGGGTTATTAATATCACAAACACACTTCTTCATTTCTTACTTAGGAGAGATTGATTCATTCACTTATGAGAGATTGATACTTTTATAATACATTAAGGATCGTGATACTATTAGAAACACACATATAAATACATTAAGGATCGTGATACTTTTATAATACATTAAGGATCGTGATAATGTAGAACCCGGATCAATCAATGCATAAGCATATAAATACTGTACATGTGTCTACATCAGGAGAAGCCTCCGAATTCTGGCGGTCTACTGGAGCATGGATAAGATTCGGGGCTCCGCTAGAGCTAGATGCTCCTCTAGAACCTCTGCCATGCCCCATAGACTGTACACCTAACAAGGAGGATGTCATGGCTAACCCCGTAGGTCGTGTTGTACCACTCGTGCCCTTCTGTGGACACTCTCTCATTTTGTGCCCGGCTGTACCACACCAAAAGCAAAGATTTGTCCCCAACCGACATTCACCCAAATGATACCTTCTGCAGTGCTGACACGACTGACGGGGAGATTTTAATTGGCTCATACTTCCTTGTGCTTCATGCCCCACTGTTCGTGAATCCTGAATCTCATTTCTTTGCCCAAACTGGTTGCCTCTAACCCCTTGGGATCGGGGTAGAGCATTTACTATAGAATGAAGGGATAATGGTCTAGGCGGTCTGTTAAAAATCTGAGGTCCAAATCCTTCTTGGCACACCATGAACTGTCCTCTAGATCTAGCCCTCTTAGAGGGCCCTCTTTCAGTTGCTTATGTCGCTCTCCTTTGCCTTTGATTACCCCTCTTTTGTGCAAATATTGGACTAACTGGTCCTTGATTTTGTGCAACGACTATCTGGGTCAACAAGTGCACCGCATTTCTTAGATCCTGCACGGTACCTTTAACAAGTGATTCAGCAGGTTCTTTTTTCCTTCTTGGCTCTTCTGGAGCTGGAGACGTAGAAGAAGCCCGCGATGCAAATTCAGTGTCAGCCTTACTCTGACTAACTTGGTCAGGTGGTGATTTTCTCATATCTCCTTCAGCAGGCATATCTACTTGTTTACCTTTGTCCATACCTTGTCTTGTAATCGGCCTTTTACTATAACAAGGAAAACCAATTCCAATGGTCAGATACGATTTCACTTACAACATTGGCTCTATTGCACGATCTAGAATGAAGAAAGGAAACATTCTAAATGTCCCGTAGCCTCCTACGTATAAATATGGTGCACAACACATTGATAAGTAAGACTCTACTCAGACACGGCTTTGTAGACACCCTTAGAACGACCTGCTCTGATACCACTTTTGTCACGACCCAAAATCCCATTCGGGCCGGACTGGCACCCGAAGCCGATATGGCCCGAGAGAACCAATCTTTGCTCATGAACCTTCGTATGAATATCCTCGTATGAATCTTATTATACCTCATACCACTATGCGTAAGACATGAACATGAAAACATATGCTATATATATATATATATATATATTTAGGAAACTTGGACGTTCGGGCCATCAAGTCAAAATGGACATTCGTCTTTTACATATTTGTCTCTTACATCCATATACCCACATATGTGTACAAAAGCCTCTACCAGATGCCTTTACAAGACCAACTTAAAGTCGGGACAAGTCCCCGCTTTATACAATATTTATAACATCAAACAAATTTACAACTGTGACTCGGAAAGCTCCGAACTAACTAGAGCTCACCAAAACTCTGTAAATGATCCACAGCCTACAGAGGAGGTCTACTAATGCCTGCACCTGCAACATGTAAGGTAAGTCCCCCGAGGGGGTCAGTACGAAGAATGTACTGAGTATGTAAGGCTTATAAGAAATTCATCATACATAATAACAACAACAATGGAGTCAATATAAGAGAAATAGTAAATGTGAATAAATTCTCTTTCTGTAGGTGAGGAACCATGTATATATTTCTTTTTGTCATTGTCATTTATGATTAATCTTTCATATACTATCCTCCACATACCCCTTTATTCTAGAGAGTTACCTTTACTCAAGAAACTTGACCCCAATAGATTCCTTATTTTCAAGAGGTTCTTTCTATGCAAGAGATTCTTTCTTGCTTCTATGCTCATCACCATTTTTCTACATCTACTTCATTAGTAGGTTGTAAATTAACATGCGTTCACCTTATCGGTGGGTTAACATACATCCACGCTATTGGTGAGTTAACATACATCCACTCTCTTGGTGGGTTAACATACATCCACTCGCTTGGTGGGTTAACATACATCCACTCTCATGGTGGGTTAACATACA
The DNA here is from genome assembly GCA_031232105.1 of Capsicum rhomboideum. NCBI lineage: Eukaryota > Viridiplantae > Streptophyta > Magnoliopsida > Solanales > Solanaceae > Capsicum > Capsicum rhomboideum. Next base: position 96,887,359 of record CP124715.1, read on the forward strand.
TACACTCTATGGTGGGCTAACATACATCCACACTCATGGTGGGTTATTAATATAACAAACACACTTCTTCATTTCTTACTTGGGAGAGATTGATTCATTCACTTATGAGAGATTGATACTTTTATAATACATTAAGGATCGTGATACTATTAGAAACACACATATATGCTTTACCTCATTTCTTTACTTTCAAGAGATTGACACCTTTACTAGTGAGGGATGGATATGTTAATTCGCACATTACCCCTTCATTATTCTTATGAGACCTTATATAAGTAAGTATTTAATAGCGGGCCTCCACCTTTGGTGGGCTATAATAATTAGCATAGCATAATATTGGGATTATTTCATCTTGAACTTATACCCTTTAGATTGAGATCCATACTCAATGAAACATATAGCAACCATGCGTGCATTACTTCTTTACAATCTTATACCCTTTACATAGGTATGAGAGTGACACATTAAATATCATGACATTAGTTGAAGCACACACACTTATATATATATATACTTCACTCCTTTACCTCATGAGATTGATACCCTTACTTGTGAGAGATTGGTACAAACATAATCATAATATTATTAGACTTTGGAACATGACATGATTGGAAAAATGCTTTTCAAGCATTACTAGATTCTCATACATTATTCCCTCTTTGAGATAGTTCTTTGAGAAATTACAACGTTATGACATCTTTGGAACTTCGGGCAATGAATAAGAGATAAGTGAATAATCATTCATCTAAGAATAGGATACATATGAATAACAATGTACGTCAACCTTAATTTGATATACTTCAAGCCTCTCGGAATTGAAACAAGCCCAATGTTAATGGGAACAATATGTTGCAGAAGGATACGAAAAAAGGAACCTTACATACCTTCACTTCCAAGTATGAATACACAAGTCTATATATGAACAAAATAGTCCAGCTCCTTTTATGCTTCACTCTACAACACAAGTACACAACGGAATTCACATTAACCACCAACTACCTTACAATGGCATATAATGACAATGAGTTACATGTTTGGCTTTAACATGTCATTTCCCCCTTGAAAATATCATTTATGAAATTACTATACCAATAATCAAAATAGTCCATACATTGACCAAAATATCATAAACCACTAGCATGTCACACCAAGTTCATATTTTCCACTCTTTATCACCACAACAACACAAATATTCCATCAAATCACCTCAATACACATCATATCAACATATCGGCCAAAATCCCAAAATTTACACTTATAGCAAAATAACAAGTTTAATAATATAATCACACCATACATGTTGATATTTCATCCATACCATGCTCTTTCATCAAGACAACAAGTCATCTTTCAAGTTTAAATCCCATGGATGACACATCTTTTACAAAAACACAAAGTGCCATGTTCAACACTTCCAAGTATAACCAACATGATTTACCTGATCTCTCATGCATATAATATATTAAACCATAATAAGAATCACTTACCCAAGCTTGAAATATGATGATCTTGCTCCCAGAAGTGCCTTAGGGTTTGAAGTTGAGAGAAGAGACTTAGAGAAAATTCTAGATTTGGCATGAGAGTTCTATGTGAGAAAAATCTAATTTTGGCCCCTTTATATAAGCCTTGGGGTCATCCTTAGCCAATCTTGGCATTTAATGCTATGTTTGGCTTAGTCAATGGAAGAATGGGTCATTTGATTTTGGCCCATGTTTTCTTCTCATTTTGGGCCTTTTATTGAGCCCAATTCACTTAATCCAATAAAATGAATAATTTCTCATGTTTAAATCATTTCATACATGTTACAACAATATTCCCACTCACACAATTTACATTCGTAGCCTCAATCCCAAAAACAAGTGATTCTAGCCACGTATGGCTTATTTTGACCGAAAGGGTAAAACCGTCATTTTGATGCCAAATTCGTTCACGCATAATTTTACCATTCCAATATAATACTTCAATCATTCCATGTATATTCTCGTGGTTGTAGAAGAAACGTGGCAAAAATCGGTCCGGTAAGTCCCCGGGCACCCTTGGGACTTAGAAAAATTTCCAACATTTGAAAGGTGGACAAAACCAGCCTGGCATGCCCTTGGGTGCACCACCTTGCTGCCTGTGGGCTAAAAATTTTAGCCCAGAGTGGCCTGGCATGCTTTCTAGCGCGCCCCACCCTTAGTTTTTCAAAAAAAAGTTTTTTTTTGACTTTTCTTCGCGGATTTGGTTAGATACTTCAAGTTCTATTCTTTAACTTACTTCTTACCTTTAATATACTTTGTTTAGAGGTCCTCCAAGCCTCGTTTTTAACCCCACAAATTCTACATGAAGTCACAAAACACCTCCTACGCAAGTCTAATTACCTGTACGAGGCCCAATATCAATTTTCTCATCACTAACATTACAAAATACATACTCATGGAATCTCGACACCTAAGTAACCATTGTTCAACGTCGTCACATAGGGTTGGGAAGGTACGGGGTGTTACATTCTGAGAACCCATAACCATCAAGAATTAGGATTGTAATTGTTGTTGTTATGGTGTAGTCTTAGTAGCCGTAGCATTATCGCCCTTGTTGGAGTCAAAATACGAGATTGTGACTTGTTTGGTGCTAATAATAGTTAGTATTTCCTTGTGAAATGTGAAATGAGCATACCCCTCTGACTAAAAATATTTTTTTTCTAAAAAACAAGTGCATGGAAGTGAATGATGTTATGACAACACTTTTGACTCTTTTTGTGACCCCGTACTCATTAGGTGGTGATAATATGGAAAATGACTCTTTTGCTCTTGTTTAGGAAATGAAACTAATCCTTCTAGAATAATTTGCATTCCATGTGTGGTTAGTTTTTGTTGAATAATCTTTGTGTCTACTTGTGTCATCTAGAACTTGCTCGGTTAGTCTTTCAATGCTAGTCTTGATTTTGTTGGTTGGTGAAATGATCTTAAGCCTTCTTTGTGATTTTTGGAAACCTCTTTAGACATATAAGCCTACCCATGCATAAATGTTTTCAGTAGTTATGCCATTCGAGCCTAGCAACTTTCCTTTGGCAACCACATTACAAGCCTTGAATCTTTTGAAAATTTTCCCTCTCTTGATACATACCCTCCTTGAACTTGAAATCGCCAACTTGAGGATAAAAGCCTAAGTTGGGGTGTGGTGGAACTTGGAAGAGGCTATCATGTGCCGTGGTTTTGTAAGTGAATTCCTTAATATCTAATCAATGGTTGAATAAAAAGAAAAGAAACAAGAAAAGACAGTGTGAAAAAAAAAAAAAAAAAGTGAAAGTTGTCAATAATTGGGTGAACTAGAATGAAAAAGAAAGGCACTTATATTGTATGGAGATGAACAAGCAGATGATCAAAGTTTGGATTGTATTGTGTTTCGTAGAGTTCAAGGAGGGTGTAGTCACTTTTATCCTAAATGCTTAGCCTACCCTCCCCCAAGCCTACATTACAAGCTAGAAATAGTCCTTTGGGATCTCCAACCGATGCTTTTGAGTTAGTAGCGATTGAAAATAAGGGTGAGCCTATGGTATGATACTTATTTTCATTGGAAATTCTTTGTTGAGAATGAGTATTTTTACATTTGTCCCTTGTAAAAGTATTGTAACTATCATGGGTTTTGGGACTTTCTTTCTTGTGAGGGCATGTGAACTAGGATAGATTGGTGAAGTTGATAAATGCCAAAAATAAGGCAAAGGAGCATGTTGATTGACTATTGATTGTGAGTCACTTCTTGAGATTGGTTGTTGTTATTTGATCATTCTTGAAACTCCATTGTATTCTTGAAAGTGTGTCTGAATTTGACGGAATTGCTTGGATAAGACTCACATGCTTGTTCACTAATTGATAGTACCAACCAAAGTCATAGTCATTTTTCCCATGTGAAGTGAATATGATAATGTTGGTTTTTAGGCTTAAAATGATAGCTTTATTGAGTTTGATTTTGTGTTTTCTTGAGGACAAGCAAAGTCTTTAAGTTGGGGGTGTTGATAAGTAGCGATTTTTCCACTTATTTGTATCTCTATTCTTATGATTTTGTGTTGTTAATCTATAAAATGAGGCTAATTATCCTTTGAATGGTGTTTATTTTAGGAATTTTTTATTTACAAGAGGTTTTGATGGAAAGAGAGCCGAAAAGGAAGAAAAAGAGCTAAAATGGAATAGTTGGAAAAGACCCAGGAAAAATGGCCCTCAGGTACCGCTTAAGTAACCTGAGGACTGCTTGAGTGATGGATAAATGAGATTCAATGATCGCTTAAGCGCCAGTCATGGCTGCTTTTGCGATATGGTCAAACTACAGCCAAATACCGCTTAAGAGGTTATGACCGCTTTAGTGGTCCGATCAAAGTCAAGGGAGTCGCTTAAGCGACCATTTGCACCGTTTTAGTGGTCTGTGGGCCAATTTTCAAAGGCAAAGCTGGAAATACACCTTTGGTATATTTCTCAGCCTTGGAGGCTAGGGTTCTTGTCCCAACACCCTTGGAGTGAAGATTTGGAAGCTTTGTAGTGAATATCCCTTAATCCTTTCTTCATTCCATTGCTTTGTATAGAATATTTGGGTGTCGATAATTTAATACTTGGATATTGTTGATGGACACAATGGAATGCTTATTTTTGGATTTGGGTTTTGATTTTATCTCGTGCTTTTGTGTTAATTAAATACTCTTGATTTATAAATGGGCTTTGATTGTCTAAATTAGTCTCGTTCTATATCGATTCCTACTTTAGTTTGCTCGAAAGAGGAGATTAAGGTGGGAAATTCCCATTTACTTTGATTAATGCTAAAAAGAGCTAATTGAGGCTGGAAAAGATTAATTTAGTGCATTTTGGGACGTAACACCCCTCTTATGGAATTTGCTGCTAGACATAGTCAAATCCTAGTGTAGCTATAGATTGAAACTATTCGTGTTGACACTTAGCTAATATTCGATGGAATTTAGCTAAGAAATATTCATCAATCGGTAGAAAGACGTGGTGGATACTTGAGGTTACAAGGCTACTTGCTAACCCGTGGTTAAAAATGAGTATTTGATTTAAATACTTTAGATCGTTCATAGAATTGATTCCCCATTATCATTCTCCTTGCTTTCCAGCGTTTGTGAAAGTCATGGATCAACTTGTTCATATTATAATTTATTATATCCATGTTACATTTTTATTATTGAAAACCCAAAAAACACTTGTATTTGTCTAGATTTCAGTGAGTTGCTTTTATATCATACTTTCTCGATCGCTAGACACATTGTTCCTCGTGGGATCGACCCTGACTCTATGTTAGGTAAATATATTGCTAATGACTGCGTACACTCATTTCTATGATGTATTTGAGCATTATCAAAACTTTTCCTAAAAGTTGGAGGTAAACTGCGTACCTCAATCCGATACTATGGAAATAGGCACCCTATGAGGTCTCACAATCTCTCACATAAATTTTAACCAACTTGGCTACATTATAGTCCACCCACAGTGAAATAAAGTGTGCAGACTTGTCAATTGATCAATGATTACCCAAATGGAATCACAATTCCTTAGGGTCTTAAGGATCCCAACAACAGAGACCATAGTTATTCTTTCCTATTTCCACTACGGAATGGGAATTCTCTAGAAAATGCCACGAGGTTTTCGATTGTCATACTTAACCTGTTGACAGTTTTGGAACTTAGTCACAAAATTTACAATATCCCACTTCATTCTATGCTACAAATAGTGGTGCCTTAACTCTTTATATATTTTGGTGGCCCCTGGATGTACTCTTGGTATCAGAGCTATGAGACAAAAAATTATGAGACAAAAAATTATGAGAACTATGAACAAAACATGAACTCGGATAATATAACAAAAATGAAAAGCTACGAAGGAATTGGCATAACATTAGAACAACACATTACGAACCAACATACACAGATTAGCAATATACTATATAATAGTGAGGAATCAACTAAAGAGGAATCAGTCCAAACAACTAGGCAAAATATTGACACAAGAAAAAAGGCTAGGAAAGATAAAAATCTAAGGAAGATAAGAAAGAAACTAAAAAAGTTATACCCAGAATATAAATATCTAACTACTAGTAAAACAGATATTGACAGACTATCCCAATTAATAGATATAATATCTAAAACAAAATATAAATATATTCGATACCTTAAAAATAAAATATGAATACTGAATACAGACAACAACTTTCCGAAAAAATTAGAGAATTAAGACAAGAGTTAAAACATAGACAAGATAGACTAAACTACAATATATTTGCAAGAAGTTGCCACAAATCCTTAACAGTACAAAGAAACATTATATTTGACTTAGAACTACAAATACAACACTTAGAATATAAATATCAACACGGGTTATAGATGAATAAAGAAGAATTTGCACTAGAAGAAAAAACCTATGAAAATTCAGAAGGATTAAAAATAACTATAATATTTTCAAATCTAGGAAGAAGATATAAGAAAATAGAAAATACTTTAAATTTAATGCTAGAAAAAGAAACGGTTAAATTAGAAGATAGCTTAACAGCCATGATAAGAATAACAAAAGAGAATGAAGAAATAGATAGAAAACGAGAAATTGAAAAAATAAAAAAACAAGCTAAAGAAGAAATACAACAAGTAGAAGAAACAAAAAATACTAAAATATTAGAACTCGAGAAAGAATTAGAAATGCTTAAACAATTATATGCAAATAAACAAAAAGAGAAAGAAAAACGTAAAGAACAAGAACAAGAACTAAGATTGGCAGATGAGATAGAAAAATTTAAAGCAAAATTACAATTGGAAGAAGAACAAGATAATTCACCTAAGATAAGCATAGACGAAATAAACGAAGAAAGTGACAATGACATATCACAAGAAAACTATTCAGAAACAAGTGAGACATATACAGAACTGATAGAAAATATAAATAAAACAACAATAAATCCAGAGATAAATACAGGAGATATAAAGCCAAGTACATCAGGAGTTAAAAACCCAAAACATCTAGATACAAACTATACTAGAACAACTTATGAATCATACGACAGGAATAAAACTTTATGGGATAAACGGTTAAATAGAAAATGGACACCGGGACAAATAATTGAATAATATAATTTCTTAGATTTAGATTGTGTAGCAGATATAAATAAAATAATCCAACTATGGGTAGGATACATCTCAAAACAATTAATAGATGATAAAATATCAATAGCTGAAACACCAGGATACATAGAAAGAACATTAATAGGCACAGTAAAATTATGGTTACAAAATTTAACAAATGAAAGCTTAGCTAAATTAAGAAATAATAAGAACCGTAATGGTGATGCTGTAACATCATTAACAGAAATCCTATATAAATATGAGATAGCAATAAGGAATGAATTTAGTAGTATGACAATAGAAATAGAAGAACAAAATAACGAGAAAAATATAAACAGAAATTTAATGACAAAATTAGCAATATGCAATATGTGCCATATAAATGAATATACTTGTGCATTTAGAGACTATTACTATAAGGGAACATATAGTATAGAAGAAAGCAGAGAAATAAGAAAATTATATTTTAATAAACTGCCAGAACCATTTAGCTCAAAAATAACAAAAAATTGGGAAGAAGCAGGACTAGCTGATACTCTAGGAGCTAGAATAAAATTTTTACACAATTGGTTCATAGAGTTATGTGAAAAATACAAAGAAAAAAGAAAGATGGACAAAATACTAATAAAAAATTTAGCATGTTGTAAAAATAAAACGGCACCTCAATTTGAATGCACAGATAAATATTATAAAAGAAATAAAAGAAGATATGGAAAATATAAACCATACGAATCCAAATATAAATATAAGAAACTAAGAAGAAGATATTACGTAAAAAATTACAATACTAAAAAACCATATAAGAAAAAGAAAAAATTAGCAGAATGTACCTGTTATAACTGTGGAAAATTAGGACATTTAGCTAAAGATTGTAAAATACCCAAGAATCCAAAGAAAAAACAAATAACAGAAATACTAATAGAAAATGATGAATATACGCAAATAGAATATATAGATTACGAATTAGAAAGTGAAGATAGTATATATGAATTCTCAGATACTGATAATATAATAAATGAATCAGAAGAAGAATATGACTGAAAAAGACATACAAACATTTAAACATGAAGACTACCAAGATGAAGAATCTTCAGACCAAAAAATAATATTTGATAACAATATATTTGAACAAATAAAAGGAAAAGAATTAGATTTAAGTATAGATAAAGTTTTAGACGTACCTATAGTAAAACATTGGTTTAAAAGACAAAAAGAAGAATACTACGTAATTAGTCAAAAGGAACATATAATAGACTGTAGATACACTAAAGGAAAAGCTAAAATACCAATAATAAATAAAAAATTAGTGAATAAAGAAATACAAGATATAAGAGCAAAAACCCCAATTAAATATGTACACTTAGGAGGAATAGAAATATTAATAAAAGCATGTTTTAGAGAAGGAATAGATACCCCAATAGAAATATATTTAGCAGATGATAGAATCATACACCCTATAGAAAAAAGCGTTATAAGTGCAGTAAAAGGGAATCTAATATACCAAAATTTAAATTTATAATAAGCGCCAATTACTCAGTAGCAGTAACTGATAAAAATATAGACAAATCATTAGTATTATATTGGAAAATATCAGGAATAGAATTAGCACCAGGAAGTAAAATATTTACAGCAAGATGTAAAAATTTATATATATACACTACAAAACATAAAATAATAGCAAAAAATAAAATAGATAAAGTAAAGATTGAAAATCCTTTTGAAAAAATAGTCACTAATATAGATAATAATGATTATAGTTACCAGGAACTAGATATAGAAACAGACTTAGAAATAGTAAAAGAAAGACTTAGTACCTCAAAACGATTAACAAATGATACACCTACATCCTCATCTAGAATGAGTACATCTAGAAGAATAGATTATGTAACTCCACAAAATTTAATAGACCATAAGATAGAAGAAATAAAACCATACCATTACTATATCACAGGAATAATGGACCAATGAAAATACTTAATATTAATAAATACAGGACAAGAAGAAAATTACATTATAAGAGAATTAGTACCAGAAAAAGAAATAATAACAAATCTATATATAATAATAAAGCAAAATGTAGGTAAGGTGATGTGGCACCTCTCTATGGCCTCCATTCATATTTAAATTTTTTTCTTATTTTTTTGAATTTTTTCCTCACTCTTTTCCTTGAATAATTTGTTTAATAATTAAAAAAATCAATTATATTTATTATATATATTTATATCTCATGAGTTACAAAAAATATTCATCCATGTGCATTGCATTCTCTATTATTATGCTCTTAATAATATTCATTACTCTTATTTTTTAATGTCCATGACCCCCAAAATTTAATTTGTAAGTTTATGAAAACCTTATGGTATTCCTCCACTTTACCTATATAAATTCATGTTTTGTTTCATGAAAATTCTCACTCAAGATTATTCTTTCTCTTCTCCATTACAATAGCATACATCAGGGTGAGGAATCACATGTTAATCATCACATTATATGATTTCTTTCATGTGAAGAACTATGGTTGGCAAAGCCGTAAAGAATCTATGGGTAAGGATGTTTCTTTTAATTTTCTAAATTATAATCCTCTCAATTTAATTTTTGCGGTATTTTTTTTCGAGAGGCAATTTTGACTAATCTTTAAAATTAAATTGCATTAGATAAACTCAAGACCAACAAAATCAAAGTGCTAAATTACCAATCAAGTTATGATTACTTATGCTGTAAGAATATTCTTTTATTTTTTTACGTTAATTTTGGTCACTTAAAAGTTACAAAAATCTGATTTTAGGTGCTTAAGGTTGAAAAATTCATTTAAGTTTTTTAGAGTAACTAACAATTTAGTATAAATATATTCTTAATTTGCTCTTGTAGGGATGAAGAAGAAAGGTGAACAAGATAGGAAAAGAGAGAAAAGAGAGAAAATCGAGCAAATTTGGAAGAAAATGATGTAGAGTCTTTTAATAAAATTATTATTATAGTAATTTCATCTATTTGATTTTCGATCCCTTCTTCTTCCCTATCATTCATGTATCTGCTCTATTGAAGAACTTAAAAAATATTTTTTCTCTTATTTCTTAAAGTTGTATTTTAAAAACGTAATGACGATAAGAACAGGATGATAGATAAGGCAATCAGAATGTTGGAAAAGAAAAATGGACTTCTTTCATATGACTATAATTGTACACACATATTTCACTATGTTAAGTTATGATTAGGTTTTATAAATTTTTATTGTGATATTTTTTTGTATCATTTTAAAATGAATATTATCTGCTTGGTATTAGTATTTTTTGCATGTTAGTGCATTTTCAATCCTACCCGATCTGAATTAGCCCAATTTTATTAACACATATTGAGGTTCAAAAAATTATCGTTAGAAGCATTTTGAAGAACAAAAATTTAAGAAGTTTAAGGGTGTTTGAATTGATTTTTAAGTGTTTTTACCACTGAGCTACTGAGGAACAACAGGAGATTCGATCTCATAGAGTTCAATTCCCGTTCCCAACCCATGACCAATATGAGCTCGAAGCTTCCTTCGTAACTCCCGGAACTTCTTCGTAGTGGCTCCCTTATATGCCTCATTTCAGAGGCCGCATTTATGGAAATGTTGGAGAAGGCAAATAGAATAGAACAAAGTTAGCGGGCGAAGCGGTTCCTGGCGTGAAAACTCCCAATTGAAAGTCAAATTTTTTTTTTTGGGGGGGGGGGGGGGGGGGGTTAGCTTTTAAGCTCTTTCCTTATTTTTTGTGGTGTTTGAAGAAAAAAAAAATATTTTTAAATATTCACTTTTAGGTCAACAAAAATAAAAATAATCTAAAAATCAAAAATTGAATATATCCAACGTATAACTTTTAGCATTCATCTTATAGACTATCTTTAAAAAAAATCAATACCAACACCCTCTTTATTCAAGCAATGAATTAAAAAAGTTGACAAGAAAATAGAGTACTTGAGTAATAGAAAAACTAAAGAAACTAAAATATTATTTGCAATATTTTTTGTTTTGAAAAGAAAAGGAGAAGGGAAATAGTATATAAGGCCATAAATTTATATTTACGTAATTATATAGAATTGAAATGGAAACTCTTTTAAATTTATATAAAAAATATCTCTTTTAGTTCAGATAATTTTTATTTACTCTTACATTTTACTACAATATCCAACTTATTTTTCCCTCATTCTTTTGGCTTTTTTCTATCTTCTATGTAATTAATGTAAACATTAGTTCCTCAATTATCACTATTAGTAATTTACTAACCTTTTTTTATTTCCTCATTATAATTATTGGTAGTTATAACTCAACACTAAGAGATTTACTTACAATTAAATTGATGTACATTGTGATCATGTGGTGTATCCATTCAACTTCTTTATGATGAAGCATTAGTGCAAGCATATGAATGTATTGTACCCTTTTAAATTCCATTATTAATTCATTGATGAAGTTAGTTTTAAAATTTTAATTATTTCTAAGTTTTCAAATTAATTAGAAGTCAACACTACCACCTTCTCACATATCGATTGTGGCAGTTTCTTATCCATGCAAAACAACGCAACTCTTGTGATTTTAGCATAATTGTAGAGAAATGTAAATGATTGGAAGAAATAGTAATTGACTTATTTATTTTTGAATAATAATAATAATAATAATAATAATAATAATAATAATAATAATAATAATAATAATAATAATAATATAAGTAATAAAAATATAGGAGAATTTATCCAAAAATAAAAAAAATTGGTCATATAGAGGTGCCACATCACTTCTCTAATGACTAGCTTCATACATGTATTAATGGTTAGAATCGAAAGTTTGATTTTTCAAATATAAATTTAATCACATTTTTTTGAAATTTAAATAGTGTGAGCCCTAAAAATATATTAAAAGCATTGGATTGTATTTCTTCCTTGAAGAGATGAAGATAAATTTCTTACATTTGATAAAAATAGTTGCTACTTAAGTGTGAAAATTCAAGCCATTAAGAATAATAACTAAGGATCCTGATAATTTATTTTGTAGTGTCTTTTAAAATTAGATTTTAGATTTTATTACTCTCAGCATTTAAATATTAAATATACTTAGATACAAAATCGAAGTAATAATTTTTAATTTATGAATTTTTAATTACAATTCTTGTATTTATTTTGTTTTGATATCAAGCCATTAAGAATAATAACTAAGGATCCTGATAATTTATTTTGTAGTGTCTTTTAAAATTAGATTTTAGATTTTATTACTCTTAGCATTTAAATATTAAATATACTTAGATACAAAATCGAAGTAATAATTTTTAATTTATGAATTTTTAATTACAATTCTTGAATTTATTGTGTTTTGATATATTATTTATATATGTTGAAAAAAAAATTAGTTAAAAAAAATAAATTTGTATCATCTACATAAAAATAGATAAAATCAAGTATCCTGATAAATCATAAACTCTTAAAGAGTGAAAACTTTGAATAAACTACAAAACTAATTGTAAATAATATTATGAAATTAAAGTATTAAATTTAATTATTTGAATTGAAAACTAAAAGAAATCTTGACG